>BSEG01000005.1:10462500-12962500 GCA_036245055.1 Diospyros kaki | reverse complement strand
GCTCATATATCCTGATGTATGTGGGCCCATTAATGTTATAGCCTAAGAAGGTTATTAATACTTTATAATTTTTACAGATGATTTGTCTAGATATGGATATTTTAATCTCATGAGACATAAATTTGAATATTTTGAAATGTTCAAAGATTTTAAAGCTGAAGTAGAAAATCAAACTAGTAAAAAGATAAAGGCCTTACGATCAGATCATGGAGGCAAATATCTTAGTAACGAGTTTGAAGATTTTCTTAGAGTCTTAGGTATTATTTTACAACGTACCCCACCAAGAACACCTCAACTAAATGGAGTTTCAGAAAGGAGGAACCGGACTCTATTAGATATGGTCCAAAACATGTTGAGTTATTTTGACTTTCCAATTTTCTTGTGGGGTCACGTCCTTACTGCAATATATATCCTAAACAGAGTTCCTTCCAAGTCAGTTCCTACAACACCACATGAGATATGGTTTGATAGGAAGTCCAGTCTTAAACATGTTAAGATTTGGGGATGTACAACTTTTGTGAAAAAACTTAAATTAGAAAAACTTGAGACACGGTCTTTAAATGGTAGTTTTATAGTTTATCCTAAGGATGTCTTAGGATATGAGTTCTTTATTCCTGAATTGTAACAAGTAGTTGTTAGCTGGAATGACATTTTTCTTGAAAAAGAGTTTATTTAAGAATGTAGAAAGGAAAAGGAAAATAGAACTTAGCGAAGGGTTCGCTGAACCTGAAGCTATGCTACGAGATATCCAAGTACCTATCGAGGAGCCAGGGCTGAGTGTTGCACCTCCCATTAGAAGAAGTGAGAGGATACCTCGGCAATTTGAGAGATATGGTTTCCTGAGTGAGCAAGAGTTGTTCACTGTAGGGGACAATGATTATTCAGATGATTTTATCACTTACCAGGAGACAATATTAGATTTCGACTCAAATAGATGGCTAGAGGCTATAAAATTCGAAATGGATTCCATGTACACAAACCAGGTCTAGACTTTTGTAGATCCACCAAAAGTATAGTACCTATTGGATGCAAATGAGTTTTCAAGAAGAAGATAGGTTCAGATGAAAAGGTAGAGACCTACAAAGCAAGATTTGTGAAGAAAGGTTATCGTCAAAGGCAAGGTGTTGACTATGAGGAAACCTTCTCCCCAGTTATCATGCTTAAATCCATCAAGATTCTACTAGCCATTGCCGCTCAATATGATTATGAGATATGGCAATTGGATGTGAAGACACCCTTCCTGAATGGTTATATAGATCAGGACATTTATATGGAACAAATAGAAGGCTTCACACCCAAAGATTAGGCGGGGAAGGTGTGCAAGGTTAAGAGATCCATTTATAACCTTAAGCAAGCATTTAGGAGTTGGAACATTCGTTTTAATAATGAAGTCAAATCGTTTGGTTTCATTCAAAACATTAACGAGTCCTGTGTATATAAAAAGTTTAGTAGGAGTGCGATTACGTTTTTGGTCCTATATTTTCATGACACCCTACTCATTGAGAATGATGTAGGTTTGCTGTCAAAGATAAAAGTGTGGTTGTCAAGTACATTCTCCATGAAAGATTTGGGAGAGGCAGCTGTCATGATTCACGTAGCAAGGAGGGGAAAGGGTAATTAAATGTAATGGGAAGGGAGGTTCAGCTATTAGCAGAATAGGCAGTAGAATATGCTGTAAAGGGGTACATGTTGTTACTACTTTGGCAGATTGTACATTCCCTTTTTGCTGTAAGTGGTTACCGCACATGCGCAAGGAATCCAGCTATATATTCAGCTGATCCTTGCCACGAAAGGTTATGAAATATTCTAACAGAATTCTGACATTCTCTCTCTCATTCTCTCCCACTCTCTCTCTCTTTCTCGTCTGTTCTCTCTTCTCCCTAATTTCTCTCCCTATCTTCCTTCCTTCTTCCTTCGAACAGTCCACTGGACGAAGGAATCACTAGTCAGATCCTTGGGAGCTGACATTTTGGTATCAGAGCGTGACTTGGGAAACGCTCGGAGCTGTGGGTATCCTCGCAATGGCGGATGGAACGAGAATGAAACAACTGGAGAACTAACTACAACAAGTTGCGACATCCATGGTGGAAATGTAGACCAGAATGGGTACACTTGAATCCTCAGTAGGAGTGGGGGTGGATAATCGAATTACCCAAGCAATAGAGAGGTGGCGAGAAGAAAACCAGGAGCAGAGTGCTCTGTTAAGGGGACAACTGATGGAACAGATGCAACAATTCGTGAGAATGTTCGCATCTCAACAACCAATGAGGCTTTCAACGGAGTTTCTGCCCAGGGATAGAACGGAACCAATCCTTACTGGGATTGGGATGGAGCCTCCGCATGCTAGAGAGTCGGAATTTGAATTAGAACCGACGAAGCTAGAAGAAAGCAAGATGGGAAAGGGACCTGGAGCTCAAGCTCACTGGAATCAGCCGAACTTCCCTGTGCCTAAATTAGACATACCACTATTCGATGGAGAGAACCCGAGATGGTAGACCAGGTGGTGTGAAAGAATGTTCACACTATACCAAGTTCAAGAACAGTAGAAGGTCGTCTTGGCGTCTGCTTACCTAAATGAGGTAGGGGACGCCTGGTTCCAAGGATGGCTGGCGACCAAAGAAAGGAGCCCGTGGAATGTGTTTGTAAGAGACCTCTGTACGAGGTTTGGAGACAGGAGTCCGAGGGATGTGATCGAGGAGTTTAATAAGCTCAAGCAAGAAGGAACGGTACAGGCCTATTAGCTCAAATTTGAGGAGCTGAGGGCCTTGATGGTGGTGCACCAACCACACTTGATGGAAGAATATTTTGTGTCAAGTTTTATCAGTGGGTTAGGAGATGAGGTGAGATCGATGGTTAAAATGATGCAACCGGGAACAATGGAACAGGCTGCTGACAGTGTAAGGTTGCAAGAAATGACGATTGAAGCGTTGATGAAAAAATAGAGGAACCAAGTTAAGGGGGTAATCACCGGTGGATGGGAGGCGGGAAACAGAGCCACTGGAAGGGATACGGGGCAAGGAGGCAAGGGAGTCTTAGTCTTGGCCTTGCCCTTGACAGTTCCCAGTTTTGCTAATGAGGGAAGATTGATGGAGCAAAGGCGTCAGGCGGGACTTTGTTATAAATGCGGAGATAAATATTTTTTTGGGCATAAGTGCAAAATGCAGCTGTTGTTATTAGAAGCAGAGGAGAATGAAGAAGAAGAGGTAGAAGGGACTCCGAAAGCAGATGAGGAGGACAAAGGGGAGATTTCGCTACACTCTTGGAAAGGATCAATCAATAGTAAGATAATTAAGGTGGAGGGAAGGGCCTGCAATGCTCCGGTGATGGTGCTTATAGACAGTGGGAGTACCCACAGCTTCTTGGATGAAACCATGGCCATAAAGTTAAAGAGTGTGAGATCTCCAGCTCCCACCCTCTATCAGTAACAGTAGCGAACGAAAATAAGGTTGTGAGTCAGTCCTCTTGTGTGGGGTTTTGCTAGGAAATGAACGGTGAGGAATTTGTGGCTGATTTGAGGCTACTGAAGCTGGGGGGTTGTGATGTGGTGCTCAGTGTAGATTGGATGAAAGGGGTCAGCCCAATCAGTTTCGATTTCAATAGAATGGAGGTAACTTTTGAGAAGAATGGGAAGAAAAAGACCTTGACAGGCAGTCAAGAGTCGGGGGTGTGTAAAATGATTTCTGGAAAGAGGCTGCAAAGGATGTTTAAAAGAAAACTCTCCCAGGTGGCCCAACTTTTCTCCATACATGCCATGGAATTCACACAGGAACATGGAGAGCAGGAAGGAGAGTTGACAATGGCTGTGAACAACAACTCACATGAACCTTGGAAGGTACAAGAAATCGACTCTCTTAACATGCTCTTAATTGAATTTAGGGACCTTTTTTCCGAGCCATCTGCTTTGCCACCCAAAAGATCACTCAATCACACCACCAACCTAAAACCAAATGCCGAGCCTGTCAACCTAAGGTCTTATCGATGCCCACCTAGACAGAAGACTGAAATAGAAAACTCATTAAGGATATGTTACAAAGATCCATCATACAACCAAGTTATAGCCCATTTGCATCTCCCGTATTACTTGTCAAAAAGAAAGATGGCTCATGGCGGTTTTGTATCGATTACCGCCAGCTCAACGCCATGACCATCAAGGACAAGTTTCCCATACCTATTGAGGAAGATTTGCTTGATGAATTAAAAAATGCTTCTGTTTTCACCAAACTCGACTTAAGATCCAGCTATCATCAAATTAGAATAAGGCCGGAAGACATTCCCAAAACAGCTTTCAAAACCCACCAAGGGCATTATGAATTCATAGTTATGCCATTTGGCCTCACCAATGCTCCAGCAACCTTTCAAGCCTTAATGAACTAGATTTTTGAACCTTATTTGCGCAAATTCATATTGGTTTTTTTTTACGACATTTTGATCTACAACCTCACGCCTAGCACTTGAACCATCTAAAAACTACCCTTGAGGTCCTTAGATTCAATAAATTGTATGTTAAAGAGTCGAAATGTGCCTTTGCACAAAAGCAGGTGGAATATCTAGGGCATATTATATCAAAAACAGGGGTGAGTACTGACCCTAGCAAGGTGGCAACAATGGTTGCTTAGCCCAGGCCTCACAATGTCAAGGGGCTAAGGGGATTTTTGGGTTTAACCGGCTACTACCGTCGATTTGTAAAGGACTACGGTGTCATCAGCCGGCCTCTCACCAATCTGTTGAAGGAGGACGGATTCCAGTGGGATTCCAAGGTGGAAGAAGCTTTCAGAGAGCTTAAGCAAGCTATGAGTCAGGTACCAGCTTTAGGCCTCCCAAAATTTAGCAAACCTTTTGTTCTGGAAACAAATGCAAGCGCTACGGGAATTGGGACAGTGTTGGTTCAAGAAGGGAGGCCGATAGCGTTCCTAAGTCAAGCTCTATCACCTAGGCAACTTGGGCTAAGTATCTACAAGAAGGAGCTATTGGCAGTATTGATGGCAGTGGAGAAATGGCGCCATTACCTGGAGGGAGGGAGATTTGTGATTAAAACAGACCATGAGAGTCTGAAATTTTTGCTACAACAAAAGCTACACACCCAGCTGCAAAGGAAGGGGATGACAAATCTAATGGGATTGGATTATGTAATCCAATATAGGAAGGGTAAGGAAAACCTAGCATCAGATGCACTATCTAGGTGCCTGGAGGAAGGAAGTCTGGCTACAATCACCACTCTCGTTCCCGATTGGTGCCAAGAGGTAGTTGGCAGTTACGAAATAGCCGAAAGAACTAAGGAACTTCTTCAGCAGCCAGTAGTAAACCCATCATCAAGACCAGGTTACACTTTGAGCAATGGCGTAATCAAGTACCAAGGGAAACTGGTAATAGGAGAAAATGAGGAATTAAGGAAGAAAATAATAGAGGCATTACATGCTTCCCCTATGGGGGGACATTCGGGTATTGAAAACACCTATCACAAGGTCAAACAATTATTCCAATGGCCAGGAATGAAAAGGTATGTCAAGGATTTTGTACTAAGCTGTGATACTTGTAAGAGGTGCAAATCCGAGAATGTAGCCAAACCAGGGCTACTGCAGCCTTTGAATATACCTGGGGGACCATGGGAGAGTATCTCAATGGATTTTATTGAGGGACTTCCTAAATCTGAGGGTAAAGACTGCATCATGGTGATAGTAGACCGGTTCACCAAATATGGCCACTTCATCGGGCTGGTTCATCCCTACACTGCTCAAGAGGTAGCAAAGGTGTTTTTGGATCAGGTAATCAAGCTACACGGCGCACCGAAGGCCATAGTATCTGATCGTGACAAGATTTTTACTAGTTTGTTATGGAAGGAGCTGATGGGGCTGCTGGGAGTTACGCTACATATGTTAACGGCTTATCACCCTGAATTCGATGGCCAAACCGAAAGGGTGAATCAATGTTTGGAGATGTATCTAAGGTGTTCTTGCTTCTTACAACCAAGAACTTGGCACAAGTGGCTTCCCATGGCCCAATGGTGGTACAACTCTAGCCACCACAACTCTATAAAAAGGTCCCCCTTTGAAGCACTCTATGGCTATAAACCACCACTTCTACCATCCCTAGGAGACTCTTCCACAATGGCAGCTTTGGATGTTTACCTCCAGCAAAGGCAACAAGCCTTACAGGTGTTAAAAAAGGAATTAGCTACTTCTCAGAACCAAATGAAGCAATTTGCTGATAGAAGGAGTGAAAGAGAATTTCAGGTTGGAGAATGGGTGTATTTGAAGCTTAAACCGGGTCACCTAAGGGCTTTATTGCAAAACCCCAGCTCCAAGTTGAATCCAAGATTCTATGGTCCATTTCTCATCACTGCAAAGGTGGGAAATGTAGCATACTGATTGCAACTACCAGACGGCTCCAACATCCACCCGGTATTCCATGTGGCACTCCTTAAAAAATCGGTAGGAACTCAACCAACAAGTTCTACCCTACCCGATCTTCCAAGTGCCCAGGACAATATTAAAGAACCGATAGCTGTGCTAGATAGGAGGGTGATCTAGAAGCACGGGGCTCCTATCCCTCAAGTACTCATCAAGAGGTCTCATCTCCCCTCGGATAGCAACACATGGGAATACCTTCCGGACATGCTTCACCAATTTTCGAGAATAGCCAACCTCCTCCACATTTCTTGAGGACAAGAAAATTTTGAAGAGAGGGGTAATTGTCATGATTCACGTAACAAGGAGGGGAAAGGGTAATTAAATGTAATAGGAAGGGAGGTTCAGCTATTAGCAGAATAGGCAGTAGAATATGCTGTAAAGGGGGTACATGTTTGTTACTGCTTTGACAGATTGTACATTCCCTTTTTGTTGTATGCGGTTACCGCACATGGGCAAGGAATCCAGCTATATATTCAGCTAATCCTTGCCACGGAAGGTTATGAAATATTCTAACAGAATTCTGACATTCTCTCTCTCATTCTCTCCCACTCTCTCTCTCTTTCTCGTCTATTCTCTCTTCTCTCTAATTTCTCTCCCTATCTTCCTTCCTTCTTCCTTTGAACAGTCCACTGGACGAAGGAATCACTAGTCAGATCCTTGGGAGCTGACAGCAACCTACATTCTCGGTATTTGGATCTATAGGGATAGAACCAAGAGATTGATAGGACTCTCCCAAACCAAGTATATAGAAAGAGTGTTGAAGAGATTCAACATGGAGGATTCCAAGAGAGGTCTATTGCCCTTTAGACATGGAATTCATCTTTCTCGGGATATGTGCCTTAAGACATAAGAAGAGAGAGATCGCATGTCTAGGATCCCTTATGCTTCGACAATAGGGAGCCTAATGTACGCGATGTCATGCTATAAGCGTTACAAGCAGATATTAGTCTAATCCAGGTAAACAGTACTGGATTGTTGTTAAGAGCATCCTTAAGTACTTGAGAAGGACTAAGGATTTGATTCTTACTTATATGGTAAAAGAATTTAAAGTGGAGGGTTACACAGATTCTGATTTCTAATCAGATGATAATAGAAAGTCTGTCTTAGATTATGTGTTCACCTACAACGAAGGAGTATTTAGTTGGAAGAGTTCTAAATAAAATACTACTGCTGATTCTATGATAGAAGTCGAATATATCGCAATATCGAATGTTGCAAAGGAAACGGTTTGGATCAAAAAGTTTGTGACAAAACTTGGAGTGGTTCCTTCTATTGAGTCTCCCGTGCCTTTGTTTTATGACAATAATGGAGTTATAGTGCAAGCTAAGGAATTGAGGTCCCATCAAAAGTCCAAACATATTAAGAGATGCTTCCACCTCATTCGAGAGATTGTTGGCAAAGGAGATGTCGATGTGCAAAGAGTAGATACATCAAAGAATGCAGCAGATCCACTGACTAAGGTCATGAAACAAAAATAACTAGATTTTCATCTAGATAGGTGAGGTATGAGATACCATTCAAAATGGTCTTAGTGCTAGTGGAAGATTGTTAGATATAAGCCTTTAAGACTAGTTCTAGTTATACAAAAGGGCTTGATCTTGTAATTGTTTAAATTCAATTTAATGGCAAGTTTTTTGTTTAATTTAAATTGCAATATGGTTTGAATTAAGCATATAAATGTCCTTTAGTATAATAAGAAGTGAATACTATCATTAAATGTTAAGAATAGTTGTGACGGTTAATCCACAGTACGTTATGCTATAAATGATTTTCTAGCCATAGAGTTCCTAACCCGAATATTAGCAACTCGCAAAGGTCGACACATCATCTTCCTCGTTCAGTATGAGATATTAAAAGATAAGATTAGTGAGTCTTGTGCCATTCTATATGAGATTTAGAAGAAAGATGAGTAAGTGTTCGTTATAGGAACAAGTTCATTGAACGAGACTGTTAATATTGAATCACACGGGTTTTATCTCATGGGTCAATGATTTAATGTTAACTACGAATTTGCAACTAGTCCTTATTCGTGTGTGGCGTGTGACTGCCCACTCTTCGGTGTCAAAATTCGCTTATGATCTTTGTTGGGTAACAGTGTTTGATTTGAATACTTTTTTGTGTGATTTACTTGCGACTATTTAACTGTTAAGTGCTTTTAAATACTGCTTAGTAAATATGTGATATTTCTCTTGTTGTTATTGATAGAATATATCTCCCTGGTTGAATTCAGTTTATATATTTGCTACCTAGGACATTGGGTGAAACAGTGTGTTTTCTTAAATTCTGTGGTTGTATTTTTTTGTTTGTTGTGTATCTTCTTTGTGAACATGACCACACACCATTTTGAAATGGGGGTTTTCAATGGGAATGGTGACTTTTCTATATGGCAACAAACGATGAGGGGTATTCTTGTTCAACAAAAAGTTTCAAAAGCCATTGATGGCAAGTTTCCTGTAGCTAACACTACAAAACTTGATGAACTTGCATACACTTCAATAATTTTGCATCTCTCTGACTCAGTTTTAAGAAAAGTTATAAACTTGATACCACTAAAGATCTCTGGAAAAAGTTAAAGGATTTATATGTTAAGAAATCTACTCCTAATAAGCTTTTCTTACTTGAAAATTTTTTCAGTTTTAAAATTGACTCCTCCAAGGATCTAGATGACAATCTAGATGTCTTTAACAAATTTGTTCAAGATATCACAAATTGTGGTGAAACAGTGACTAAGGAATATAGGGCAATTATTTTATTAAATGCTATTCTCAATACTTATAAATATGTTAAAAATGCTATTAAGTATGAGAGGGACACTTTGACACCTGAGAAGTGTCATAGATTATCTTAGAAGTAGGGAAATGGAGTTGAGGAGTGAGAGAAAGCATGGTAAGGTTCACATGTTGAGGGATAGATCTCGATCAAGGGGTTAAGAAGAAGGTGGCAAAAAGAAGGGGAGAAGTAGATCTAAATCTAAGGCTCGAGGGAAGGTTAGGAAATGCTATGATTGTGGGAAAACTGGGCACTTTATTAAAGATTGTTATGTTGAGAAAAACAAACAAAAGGATAAGGGGATAGAATAGGCAAATGGGGTAACATCTTATGATCCAAGTGAGGTGTATATGCTCATAGATTCTGACTCTATTGAATTGAATGTTGCTTTTAAATCTCATGTGCATGAATGGATTCTTGATTCTGGTGCATCATTTCATGTCACATCTCAAAAACACTGGTTTGAAAACTTGCATTATTCTAAGGGTGGTCATGCTATCGTGTGCAACAATATTGCATATAAGGTCATTGGGATAGGGGATATCACTATTATGATATGTTCTAAAGTTAAAAGATGTAAGATATATTCCCAAAATGGCTAGAAATCTCATTTCAATAGGTGAGTTAGAAAAAAATGACTTTATTAGTAAAATTGAAAATAGCACACTCAAAATGATTAAAGGAGCTATGGTGGTATGTAAAGGGGTTAGGAGAAATGGAATTTATGTGTCTACTGTTGAGGTAGTGGGAGGCTCAGACTCCCACGTTGCTTCCATTAACATTGATTCCACACACAAATGGCACAATAGATTAGCCCAATGAGTGTTAAAGGGCTTAAGATTCTTAATGATAAGGGGGTATTTGGTAAAGATTGTGTGTTTGACATTCTATTATGTGACCATTGTGTGCTTGGAAAATATCATAAATTGTCTTTCTCATCTAATGTGCATAGATTTACAAGGATCTTAAAATATATTCATTTAGACCTGTGGGGATCAGCTACAAATCCCACATTTAGTGGTAATAGATATTTCCTGTCTATTATTAATGATTTATCTAGGAAAGTTTGGGTGCGTCTTTTAAAAGATAAATATGAAACTTTTAAGAATTTTAAAAATTGGAAAACTCAGGTGGAGAATAAGACATGTAAAAAGATAAAATATCTTAGAACTGATAACGGTCTTGAATTTTGCAATATTGACTTTGATAATTCATGTAAAGAATGTGGAATCACTAGGCATAAGAGATGAATAGGACTGGACTTGACAAGGGGAGAGAACAGGAAGAGGTAAATGGGGTAACATCTTATGATCCAAGTGAGGTGTATATGCTCCTAGATTCTGATTCTACTAAATTGAATGTTGCTTTTAAATCTCATGTGCATGAATGGATTCTTGATTTTGGTGCATCATTTCATGTCACATCTCAAAACACTGGTTTGAAAACTTGTATTAATCTGAGGGTGGTCATGCTATTGTGTGCAGCAACATTGCATATAAGGTCATTGGGATTGGGGATATCACTATTAAACTTGATACATGATATGTTCTAAAGTTAAAAGATATAAGATATATTCCTGAAATGGCTAAGAATCTCATTTCAGTAGGTGAGTTAGAAAAGAATGGCTTTACTGGTAAAATTGAAAATGGCATGCTCAAAATGGTTAAAGGAGCTATGGTGGTATGTAAAGGGGTTAGTAGAAATGAAATTTATGTGTCTACTGTTGAGATAGTGGGAGGCTCAGACTCCCACGATTCTTCCATTAACACTGATCCCACACACAAATGGCATAATAGATTAACCCATGTGAGAGTTAAAGGGCTTAAGATTCTTAATGATAAGGGGGTATTTGATAAAGATTGTGTGTCTGACATTCCATTATGTAAAGATTGGTCACAGACACACACAATCTTTACCAAATACCCCCTTATCATTAAGAATCTTAAGCCTTTTAACTCTCACATGGGTTAATCTATTATGCCATTTGTGTGTGGGATCAGTGTTAGTGGAAGCAACATGGGAGTCTGAGCCTCCCACTACCTCAGCAGTAGACACATAAATTCCATTTCTCCTAACCCTTTTACATACCACCATAGCTCCTTTAATTATTTTGAACATGCCATTTTCAATTTTACCAGTAAAGCCAATCTTTTCTAACTCACCTACTGAAATGAGATTTCTATCCATTTCGGGAATGTATCTTACATCTTTTAACTTTAGAACATATCATAATAGTGATATCCCCTATCCCAATGACCTTATATGCAATGTTGTTGCACACGATAGCATGACCACCCTCAGATTAATGCAAGTTTTCAAACCAGTGTTTTTGAGATGTGACATGAAATGATGCACCAGAATCAAAAATCCATTCATGCACATGAGATTTAAAAGCAACATTCAATTCAGTAGAGGTAGAATCTAGGAGCATATACACCTCACTTGGATCATAAGATGTTACCCCATTTTCCTGTTCTCTCCCCTTTTCCTTTTGTTTATTTTTCTCAACATAACAATCTTTAATAAAGTACCCAGTTTGCCCACAACCATAGCATTTCCTACCCTTCCCTTGGGCCTTAGATTTAGATCTACTTCTCCTTTTTTTTTTGCCACCTCCCACTTAACCCCTTGACTAAGATCTACTGCTCAACATGTGAACCTCACCATGCTTTCTCTCACTCCTCAACTCCATTTCCTTATTTCTAAGAGAATCTATGACAATCTCAGGTGTTAAAGTATCCCTCCCATACTTAATAGCATTTTTAACATATTTATAAGTGTCGAGAATAACATTTAATAAAATAATTGCCTTATATTCCTCATACACTTTTTCACCATAGTTTGTGATATCTTGAACAAGTTTGTTAAAGACATCTAGATTGTCATCTAGATCCTTGGAGGAGTCAATTTTAAAACTGAAAATTTTTTTGAGTAAGAAACTCTTATTGGGAGTGTTGGAAATTTGAGATGATGAGATAACAAGCTATCTTATGATAAAGATAGCTTATGGAAGAGACACAACCACATGGAGCTAGATAAAGATAAGGATAAAGAAGTTGAAGTCCTAAGAGATTAAGGAAGAGCTCCTAGATAATAAGAGAAATTATAGGAACTGATATTATAAGAGATAATATGCAACAAATAATAAAGATAATGCACTCTAGTTAGCCTATCTTTAAGTAGTTGTATATCTGTAACATATTTATGTTTAGTTAGGATATCTCTTGTGCAATAAGGTTAGTAACATAGAGTAAATTTGTATAAATAGGCAGTCTCACATGAATACAATTTAATGAGTTTGGTTGTTTCTTCCAACTCGGTTCTCCTAGAAGCTGCAGTCCAGGGTTGCTTAGGGTTTGTTCAGGGAGTAGATTTCTTAATATATAAATCCTCTTAACTTTTTTCAGAGATCTTTAGTAGTATCAAGTTTACCAACTTTTCTCAAAACTGAGTTAGAGAGATGCAAAATTATTGAAGTGTATGTAAGTTCATCAGGTTTTTTATTTTGTTCTACAGTGTTAGCTACAGGAAACTTGCCATCAATGGCTTTGAAACTTTTTGTTGAACAAGAATACCCTTCATCTTTTGTTGTCATATAGAAAAGTCACCCTTCTCATTGAGAACCCCCCATTTCAAAATGGTGTGTGGTCATGGTCACAAAGAAGATGCACAACAAACAAAAAAATCCAACCATAGGATTTAAGAAAACACGCAGTTCACCTAATGTCCTAGGTAGCAAATATATAAGCTGAATTCAACCAAGGACATATATTCTAGCAACAGCAACAAGAGAAATATCACATATTTACTAAGCAGTATTTAAAAGCACTTAGCAGTTAAATAACTACAAGTAAATCACACAAAAATGTATCCAAATCAAACCCTGTTAGCCAAGAAAGATCATAAACGAATTCTGATACCGTAGAGTGAGCAATCACGCGCCACACAAACAGAAAGCCCAACAGCTATTTGTTTTGGATATGGGGTCCTTTCACCCCAACTCAAAGCCTGCACAGAGTAATTTAAAAAAAAAATCAGATTCGATTCGGTCAAAACCTACCACGAAATTGAACTGAAAAATCAAGGGTTTTTTTATTGCGATGCACAGCCCAGAAGCCTAGCAAGGCTCTAATACCATTTGTGAGCGAAAATACCTACAAAACCAAGGGTTAGTGCAAGGATTAAATCTTAACCAGAATACTGAAAAATATACAAATAATCAAATAACTCTCTTTAGCCAATGAATGGCAATTACGAAGACTATAGATCAAGACTCAGATCTGGGTATTCAACACCACTTAGGTAACACCAAGAATAGGACCACCAAGCTACTAACGAGCCCAACCCCAAATCGCCCCTCTCGCCAAAATTGACCCCTCTTGCCAAAATAAGCTGAATACTCTACACGAAGTAGAGTCTACAAAGGGGAAAGAGTCACAAAGATATTGGGTTGAAGAATACAAGCCAAGAACTTACTGAAGCAATTAAATAGGCGACGCGAGAGGCTTCATCAAATTAGCCAAAATGTCAAAGAAGATCCAAGATATGTGACACAAAGCAGCAAAGTGACGGCACACACAAGGGCAAGGAGGTGATGCACATGGTGTCGCCTACAAGAAGGATGGGGGAAAGGATTCAACTGTCACACTTGAGAGGTCTAGAGAGACAAAACACTTATATATGATAAAGCTAGGGCAAAAGAGGCAGTGGGTTGGACTCCCCTTACTTGAGCAAATGGACTTAGGCCCATTTCTCCTCCAAAGTAAAGGTTAATGGGCTTATGGCCCAGCTTCTATTTTTGGGCTGCCAATAAGTGGTGTTGGACTTGATTGTTACTTCAATCATGGGCTGAAGCCTATGAAGTTTAGACCCACCCGAAAAATCATCACTGCCTTGGTCTTTATTAGAAAACACAAACCCAACAGTTTTCTACCTAATTTTTCTTGGTCCTTTTCTACCTTGTTTATTAAAAGCTTTTTTCATTCCATCTACTCTCCTCACAGGAACACTTATGAGTCACATTTTCACATAACCAAATAATTTTAATTGTGTCTCACTCAACTTATTTTGTATAAAAGTCACTTCAACCTTTGATGTATATCATTCCTCGGTAGAAATAGTAATGTCACTCCTTTGTGACTGAAAGGTTGCAGGTTTGAGCTGTGAAAACTGCCTTTTTGCAAAAAAAGTAAGGACAAAATTGCATACAAATACAAAACTTGCAAAGTAGGGGGAATCATGCAATATGGACCCATTTTTCTTGTATAGATGCACATTCATCATGACATTCACATCTTTGTTATGCCCATCTCTTGTTCATGTTGGTGCTTTATTACCTAATACCATAAAATAAAACTAATTTTGTAGTTGTTCGATAAAATTTTTGTTTTAGCTTTAGTGGGATTTTGTTACTGCAAAAAATGCCAAACACGCTTCTCCAATTTGATCACCCTGTCCTAATTCTGTAAGCTCCTCAATAATTTTTCTATCTTTTTGGATGATTGATCCAAGATTTTATATGAGTTTAGTGTTTTGCACTTATATTCTAGCTAAACTTACATTCTATGTATTCAATTTTCGTATCTCAAGTTCAATATTCACACATTATTTTGTCTCACCTACCAAGGTTGTCTCATTTGCAAATAGCATACACCAAGATACTTTTGCTTAGATATGTTTAGTGAGCTCATCAATCACTAGGGAGAAAAAAGTAAGAATTAATACATATCCTTAAAGTAATCCAATTATAATTGGAAAAGTTGCAGTGTTTCCTTCACATGTTTTTGCTATGTGATACATAACTCCTTCCAATTGTAATTGGAAAAGTCTCAATATTTCCTGCACATGTTTAAGTATGTACATGCTTTTGAATAACTTATATATATGCAACTCAGACTTCTTTCTCCTCTAAAACCCTCCTTAAAACTTCTTCTAGAAATTTGTTATAAGTTTTCTCTAAAACTGTAAACATCATGTGTAAATCCTTTTGTTTATCCATAAACCTTTTTATTTGGTGTCTCAGCAAGTATATAACTTTCATTGTTGACTTAGCAGGCTTGAAACTAAATTGATTTTTAAACACCTTGGTTTCTCTTCTTAACCCTTGCTTAATTAGCCTCTTCCAAAGTTTTATAGTGTGGCTTATTAGTTAGATCCCTCTGTAATTTTCACTACTTTTATGTTCCTCCCTTTGATTTAAGGATCCCATTGAATTTTGTTAACTACACAATGCCTTTTCTCCCATGCATTTCCATGCTTTTATCTTGATTTTATCTGGTCCATCTATTTTATCATTTTCTATCTTTTTATGTCTTCCTTCTCTTCTTTTGTTGAAATGTGTCTATAGAACATATAATTCTATCTTTTTATAATTACTAAGATGTCCTATTGGAATATTTATCTCTCAATATTCATTGAATAGCTTTAATAAATACTCCTTCCATCTCTGCTTAATTGCCCCTCCATTTACCAGTAACTTTTGATCTTTGTTTTTTGTACATTTTACTTAGATCAAATCCCTTGCTCTTTTTTTCTTTTTAGCTAACTTAAGTAGGAAAGCACCAAATTGGGATTTGGCAATTTGGGTTTGGTTGCTTATTATGAAAACTGAAGATTAAATAATAGTCTCAAATTGGGCGCATTTTAATCTTGTGAGACAAGAAAACAAGCAACCTAGCACAGGCTTTACGCAGCAGCAGTGTCCTTAAAAAATTAGTTGACGGTGTTCATTATCTTTTTTTGTTTTTTTTGAAAGTAAAGGAACATTCATACCCAGTGTTCTAAAACGCGGCCTACGCGGCCGCCTAGGCGGAGCCGAGGCACTAGGCGGCCGCTGGCCGCCGCGATTATGGCCAAATCGGCCACCTTAGGCGCCGGCCCGGCTAATCGGTACCGGGCGGCGCCTAGGCGGCCAAGGCAGACGCCTAGCAGCGTGAATCGCCTGGCCAAGGCAGACGCCAAGGCGGCCAAATCGGCCGCCTGGGCCGCGTGAAGCTTAGTATTAATTGATTAGGGTTTTGTATCCCTTACCCGTTACCCCTTTCTCTCGTCGATTTCTCCTTCTCTCTCGCCCGCACCGCCGCCGACTGTCAAGCTCCATCTCAGCCCAAGGCCGCCGCTGCCTCCAGCTCCATCACGACCTCCTCACCGCCTCTACGCCGTCAAGCTCCATCCTCGTTGCCGAGTCCTTGCTGCATCAACGCCGCCGCCGCTGTCAAGCTCCATCTCCGCCTCTGCTTTTGCTTCCGCTTCCACTTCGCTTCCGACCTCTCTCTCTCGCGCGCGCGCGCGCGTTGTCTCGGATGTTAGGATTTTAGGATTTATGTTATTTGATTTTAGTTTTTATTTATATGTTATATATATATATTTTTTTTTATGTTAAATATATTAAATATATATATTTTTATTTCTATTTATATATTAGATATATATATATTTTCTATTTATATGTTAGATATATATATTTTATACCTATTTCAACTTTAATTTAATTAAAAATAATATCAAGACACATCACAAAATTAAAAAAAATTAATAATTTTCCTAAACCGCCTAGGCCGCCTAGATCCGCCTAGGCCCCGCCTAGGCGCCCTAGGCGCTAGGCCCCAGCCTGGCGCCCGACTAGCGCCTAGCGCGTTTTAGAACACTGTTCATACCTTAGAATGTATAAATGGGATGAAGAGGAAATAGTAGCATTTTTTAACTGCATTTTTGCCACCAGGAACGATTAGTTATTTGAGTTGAGCAGACAAATAGCATTAAGAGAGTGGTCCTTCATAAGTTGTATCCATAGAAGAATCATGCATCTTTTCTTTTCTTTTTTTTTTTCCCTTATAAGTTAGAATGGGTACATGTGAAGAATAAAAAGTATCATTCCTCAACTGTATTCATGTCACCAGGAATGGTTATTCATTTGATTTGAGTGAGCCTAGACCAATAGCATTTGAGTAAGAGAGTGGTTCTCCATTTAGCGGTATTTTGGGTGGGGGGGTATTGGAGTTTCAACTTGTTAGGTTGTGGCAACAATTAGTGTTGTCATATAGAACAGTTGTCCAGATTATGATATTCAATTTTCTCCCTGGTTCAAAATCAAGCTTTTCTTGGAGACTTCTGGTCGATTCTGATTTTTAGGCTTCTTGGATTGAAAGATATGAAATCCACTAAAAGTGCAACTTACAATGTCTTAGCTTGAATATTTGGTTGCTTATTTTGTCTCTTCTTCTTTGTGGTATAAAATGTCTGCCTCTTACTTTTAGTGCTTGCATGACTTGTTGCTGTTATTGTTGGCTCACTGGATCAGACTAGAGTAGATATTATGGTAGCTTACCCTTGTTTGTTCTCCAAGATGGCTGACAAGCATATAATCTCACAAATGTTATGAAGTCCATATACAGCAAGATGCAGCTTAGACTTGTTCCTCTGAAATCATTAGGCAGTTCTAAGTATTCAATTGTCACACCCATTGCGGTTTTGAATTTTTTTGTTCTTTTCTGGCATTGACAAATTTGTTGCATCCATAGGTAGCAACAAGCTCTGATAAGGACCATGATATAATTTTCAGATTGAAATCTTGAAACGGCTGCAGCAAGAAGCATTTTCAGATCTCATGAAACTAAGAGACAGACAAGACAAGGTAGAACGAGTACTTTCCTTCTACAAGTCTGCAAAGGGAAGTCCATTCCAAGAATCTACCACCCATGTAAGGGGAGAGGTTGATATTTTGGGGGCTTTATTAATGATGGATAATGTTGATCAGCAGAATTATGATGCTATAAAGAGAACTGGAATTAACACAGGCATTCATACAACTTTCACATTTGAAACCACCATTCTGCAGAAAGACACACTAGAGCAGAGTTTGTAGCTAGTGGAAAAGGACAGGAAGATGTTTTAGGTGGTCCACTTTCACTAGCAAAAGTGTCTTATGCTGCAAATATTAGTGACTGGTTCTCTGTGGCTGCAATTCCAGTCGGAGCTTATTGTCGAGATGTTGGAATTGCTACAAATTCTCCTAATCAGGTATAAACTAGTTTTTTTATATTGTTGGAATCTCTCTCTCTGTTTCTGCGTGTGTGCGCATCAGAGTAATCAGTCACTAAGCATCCAATCATTAGGTTGGGTGTGTTAAAGGCCATTTCTTGTAAAAACAAATGTTAAAGATATCACTGGGGAGGGCAAGATAGCTCGTTGAGAATTTTATCCATCCCTAAACAGCCACCAGTTTTTCATTGACCCTGTCTTTTCACATGGTTGACAAATCTGATATCTGATATTTTGGAATTAGGATAGGCAAGGTTTCCACAGAAAGAAAAATGTTTTCAGTCATGTTAAGATGCTTAGCTATCCTTTCATTTATATTGTAAATGCTGTCATGTTAACAAGCAGTCTAAGGAGCCTAACAACTACTTCATGGGCATAAGGACTGGCCAATTGCAGTAACTTTAAAAAGTGCTTTGCCTGTAACTAAACTTGATTTAACTATCTCTACCTTCTGATGGATATGTGTATTCCTTCACTGTTTAACATCGCTTGTTGGTTGTGCAGGAGGCCTAGCACCTCCCCCTGCTCCCAACCCCAAATTTTCTGTTTGCAACCCTGATTATCTGTTTGGCAGATTGGATCCATTGATTTTTAATGTAAACAAAATTGATCTTTTTTTTTGGGGGGGGGGGGGGGGGGGTTAAAATTAACTTACAAGAACGGTTTCCATCTAAGCTTGTTTTTGTTTTCTTGCAAAACAACAAGCCAGGTTTTCTCTCTGGTAAATTGACACCAAGCTTTATGTATTTAGCAGAAAAGGGCCCTCACCAATTATTCTTCGTTGGGACCACCCTTGTTGAATCAGCACTGCGGTAGTGCTTTTGGCTTAATGGTGAGAAAATCAAACATTGTTGCTTCTTTGGCTCAGTTTGTCACTAGTTTAGGAATGCAACGTAGCCCTGTTGGATTCATGCAATGTTTCAGCACTTTTGGGCAAGTTGTCTGTCAGGTATCAAGGAGTACGAAACTCTCACTTCTAGGTGTACACCAAGTGCCTAAATTGTCGATTCAAAATATCAATCTTGGAGCCCTAACCATGCCAGTTGGGATCTTGAGACGTCATAAAGTTCCTGATACATCTTCTGAGGTGTCCGCTCCGGCCAATGGAACAGAGGCAGCAGGAAATATCTTGTCAGGATCTGTTGCTTTGATGCTGGAGACGGAATTTGATGAAAGTACCAGAATTGGAGGTTGGCTTGAGATGAAACAATCTAATCCAAGATATCTACAATGGGCTGTTTCAATGTCTGATACTCCTGAAGACGATTTTGGATGGGGTCTGAGTTTGGGTGGATTGATCCAAGGTCCCACCAGTTGGGACCATTTTCAGGTTGAAACCTTCCTGAACTTCAACTTCGGTAAGAGATTCAGGCTGCAGCCAGCCCTAGTGTATGCTATGGATGGACCTACCCAATTTCCTGCCTTGATGCTGCGTTCTACTTGGTCCCTATAGTCAAGTCACACTTTTTGCATTTCCCCTGTTAAATTATGAGGTGTCGTATTTGCTGGACAAGCATTTCACGTCGCTGCGGGTAAGGCCCTGCAAACTTTTTTACGTACTATATCGTAATTGTCTTTTGGAATGATGTAGAATCCCATTTATCCCAACGAAGGTTAGGGTTATAAAACATAGGACAGCAGTAGACTCTGGTGCTGCCAAGCAAGCAGCTGCGTGCTTGGAGCATCTCCTACATTTTATTATTGCATTTAAACATTGTACAGGTGATGAATCTTTTTAACTGTCTAGCCTTGTACAGGTTTGCTAGATTCAATTAGAAATGGAAGGTTATGTAAGGTATTTCTGATTTCTGCTGAAAATTTACCATGATCTCATCTGTTATTTATTATTCATCAAGAACTATTAAGGTTACTCTTACTGGACCGGATCACCTCTTTCATGTTTTCACTGTGGACTGGTGTTGATGTACAATTTGATGAAAAAATTCGGCCAGTATGAACTAGCAAAAGGCTCATTTACCCCTCCTAGTCCTAAGGTTGCTTCCCTCCCAAACTCTTTTTGTTATTACACAGGGCTTTGGGTGGCCATGCATGTTGGCTGTTACCAGCAAACGCTAAGGAGATGCGTACTGAGAAATAATAAATATATATGGAAATATTTTACATTCTTGGTGCCTCGTAGATGACTCGCGGCGGCGGCGGCGGCTCACTCAATGCTACAATTGAGACCAGAAATTAACAAATTGGGTTGCAGCCTTCACTAGAATTCACCTCGTAATAAAGAATCATTTGGTGGTTGATTAAATATATTTATTACTAATTAATAAGAATATTTAAATATTGAAAATAATATGTAATAAAAATATATTAAATAAAAATAAAATTTATTTGTTACATCTTAACCATCAAACTTTTATCATTATCCATAAATTTACGTTAAGAGTTTGTAGGCCAAATCTGCTACTCGCTGCTCTCCCCTGATTCACAAATAAAATTTTAAAACAAGTCTCTACGTTTGAACTAGCTTGTTATATAAACAAATTTGAAGTCTAAATACGTTTAGAAACCCTCAACTTTTCTAATCTTAAACCTCATCAAGTAAATTTGAATGTTGTAAAATAATTGGATTATTCAACTTGACTCATGATCAAATTCAATTAAGCTAGAAATGTAAATTTAATTCGTCCAACCTTTTAAGGGTAGATATGAGATTACAATATTTAAGTATAGATACAAAGTTAAAAAGTTTTAGTGGAACTGGGTTTAGTATAATTTAGTAGTTGTTATTTGAATATAATAATAATTTTTTTTGTCAAAGATTTCATCTCTAACTTTCAATAACTTTGCAAAAAAGAAAAGATCAAAAAGCACAAAACATTTCTTGTGCAAACACCTTAATGTTCACGTCAGATTCTTAGATGAGATTACAAAACTCTTAGAAAAGTTAAAGTGTTTTATATGAGAAAATGGGTTCTCTTCTATTTATGGTTGAGTTAGGGAGGTAGTGATAATAATTTTTCATTCTCAGAATTGATATTGATTTTTTTAATCGTAACATGTTACAAAATTTTCAAAGAAAAGATAATGGAGGTATATTGGCATGTCTATTCGGTAGAAAATGCCTTGTGGAAGGGTCTCCAAGAAACTCTCAAAACTTTCCCAAAGACTATAGTCATCCCGTGGAGAAATGTCTCGCCCCTCATTGGAGGCTTGGAGCCTACTGGGAGAGTCTCTTGAGAACTTTCTATGCGGAAGAGTCTCTTAGAAACTCTCATGTGTGCATCAATTGCTCAATTTTTTCTTCAAAGTCTCTCAAAGGAAAGTGTTTAATTTTTATCAAAATTGCCCTTTTCCTGGTGACTCTTATGGATTCATGTTCAGGACTTTCTTCATGAACTTTTTTTTTTACCTTTGTGTAAGTTAAGTCACCCAAGGTCAAAGCCATTATGCAAGTTTTGTTTCTCTCTTCCAGTGATCCTAGAGGGGCTCCCTCTATAAAAGATTGGCCTTAATTATTTTCATTTTCACTGCAAGTCAAAATCTTTTAAAGCTTCTTAAAGATTTCTCTACCTTCGAAAGACTTGCTTACTCTTTGCAAGTCTCCCGCAGACTTGCTTCTTTGGTAAGTTTCTCCAAATTTTATACCTAGGAGAATTTAGTGATGGCTAGAATGAAGCACGGAGACCTCCTACTATTGAGGAAATGGAAATAATCTTAGGTAGTAAGTCCTAATTTTCAACGACAAATCTTTCAAGGGTTCATGTGTTGTACGCTTTCTTAAATGATTATGAGATAAGATTTCTTGGGGAGTGGGGGTGAATACATGCATTACTTATGTTGATGAAGACTGCATAGGAGTTCATGAAGCTTCATTGGTAGCCAGTCTTCAGTTTCCCATCCTTGAGTTTGGGATGAACTTTTGGAGGGAAAGTTGTTCGGCTCCAGCCCAACTTTACTGGAGCAAATGGCCCCAACCGATGGCATTCTCAGGCTTGTTTCATCAGAGAGACGTGGTGCCCACTCTCAAATTATTTAGTTACTTCTATCGAGTGAGGGGGATAAACCATGGGATTGGGTTTTTCACCTTTTAAAGGTCACTAGAGATCAAGAGATTGCTTGTTGATCTTCCTAATAAAGTTGATAATTTTGAGTCTGGTTGGTTTATGGTGAAGCCAAAAGTGAGCTAGAATGTACCGCATGGTGTTGGGACGTGGGAAGCACAAATAGTTCAAGCAGCTCCCTTGAAAAATGTTTGTGTGCATTTTCATGAGAACATTGAAATGCTAGTCTCACAAGGTCGAGGTGTTAAGGCCCAAGAATGTAGTTGCAGTTGGATAAGGGCTTTCGATTGCACAGCTAGTAAAACCTTCTAGCTCTTTCTGCGAGGGAACTGCTTCCTCAGTTAACCTCTGATAGGGGAGACTTTCCTCTACCCGAAGAGAAGGGGGAGCTCCCTTTGGAACACATTCAGGACCTTCCAAGGATGACATTCCTTTTAATGTCCTTCGGTTATTCGTCTGTTGATGCCCCCTCTTTTGATGATAATGAATGGAGGGAGATGATCATGAGGAAAAGAAAAGGGTGGACATTCACTCACACACTCCACCCCCCTTACAGGAGCAAGCTTCTCCTGAGGGTATTTTCTTTTTTCTTTTTTGTTTTTGGTTTTTCTTTACTTTTTGTGATAATTTGTTTCCTTGTGTTTGTGGATATGGATCATTTTGTCGATGTAATGCGCAAAAGGATGGAGGCTAGTGAGATGAGAAAGTGCAAGGCAACTCAAGCTATTGAAGCAAACAAGCAGTCTCACCTTTCTTAGGATACCATGGCTCCCATCGCTCAGATGGAGGTAGATAAGGCTACTACACCTCCCCTTTTTTCATCCTCAAGTAAGTTGAGCCTCTACGGTTCAACCTCAAATAAGTGAAACTACTCTAGGTGGGTTCCCTTGTCATGATTGAGCCTCAATCTGGCCAAACCCCACCTACTTGGAGGTGCCCTCACTATTCTAGCAGAGAGAAGGGCAAATGAGCCATGACTTTTGCCCTTTCTCCAAATTAGACTACCCTTGACGAGAAAAAAGGGGAGGTGTAGGAGCCTTATCTACCTCGACCTGAACGGTGGGAGCCATGGTATCCTAAGAAAGGTGAGACTGCTTGTTTGCTTCAATAGCTTGAGTTGCCTTGCACTTTCTCATGACAAGGGAACCCGCATTCACTTAGAGTGTAATCTTCCTTGGTCTCCCAATAGAATAGACCGAAGGACCTTAGTGGCAGAGGGCCATTTGCGCACCACCCCTATCATTCCTAAAGTCAACTCTCTCCTAACCCTGCTAGATCGAACTCATTGATGGGCGAAGACTAAAAGGTGACAACTTCCAAGTTTATCCTAGAGTGGTCGACACTGGCTCTGTCAAGGACCCAAACATTGATGCTCGCTTGATGTATTCCATGATTCTACCTTAGGACCAGTAGAAAATTTTTGGCAACTTCCCCTTTGTAATAGACAAGCTTGAGCGAAAGCTTATTAAGGTAAGGATTTTTTCACTTTGGTTTATGCCTTTCAATGTTTTAGCAAGTACTCTTTTCTGACTCTTGTTTTTTTACTTTCTCTAGAGTGTTCAAAAGGTGAAGGCGGCAAATGCTCAGGGTCGAGCATTTTACCACCGCAACTAGGAGGAGTTCAAAGGCTAGATGAGAAAGAAAGAGACGTGGGATGCAAATGCCCAACTCCACCAGTCTCTCCAGCATTCTTATTGGAGGCTAGAGGAACCACGATGAGTTAATGAAGAAATGTGGGGACTGTCTCAATCATTTGGAAAATATCAGTACTAGTCATGCTGCAAAGGTTAACACACTTAAGTGTTAGAAACCGGCTAACCGCGTAGCTTCGATTCTGCCTTATTTGATTCGTAGAGTTGCAAACGCAGACTCCTCCACACGATCGACCCTTTTCCACAACGCCTCGAGTAGTGCTAGCAAACCCTAGGTGCCTCCAATGAGAGATCTGAATTTCTTCTTCTTTTTTCCAGATTCTTAAGTGGCCTATTTATAGAGTAAAAACCCTAATTATGTCTTTGAAAAAACCCTAAACAATTTAGGTCCGGCCCATAATCATATTGGGCCGTATCTCTCTTTTAATTTGTGGAACAGGCTTGACCCAAGTGTGTGACCCCTTAGATCCACCATTAGGCTAGATGTAGGGCCAATTCCATTGGGCTATATGAAGACCCAACTCATTAGAATAATTAAACTCTTTAATTAAACTTATGGGCTTCATAATTAACTCATCTCATGGGCTTCTTAATTAAACTCTTTAATTAATAGTTTTAGAATTAATCATATTAATTCTAAAACCCTACATATCATGGTTAACGTCTAGCAACATACCATGAACGCCTAGCCAACGATGAAAAACACGGACCTTTTCGATTGCAATTACCGTACAGTAAAATCCTTTCATCAACTATGTCCCGATTGAATTTAGGGTATGGTTTTATGACGAAACCCTAGTCATTCAACAACTATGTATCAATTCCAAATTTATGACTTGTTCGATGAAATTAAAACACTTTTTGATTTTCATCTCACCTTGGCCAAGGATTTCCTCAGTCATGAAATCATTGAAATACATAGGACATCTTCTCATCTTGTCGATAAATGATGAATCTTATTTCAACATTCACAAGCCTTCATATGTGATAAGGTTATGCCCAGTGATAATTTGTTAATGACTCCATTGGAATCCAAAAAAGAACCAAAGCGTAACCAGTCAAATATAAGACTACCATGATGTATCAAGTCTAAGGACCAATCTGCACTACTGCAACATAGAAATTCCAATTCGACAATCAACAATTACCATTAGGAATTCTGTAGCGGGTCAGTTCAGTGTACTTATTCTTATAATAAGCACCCACATATATGCACTAGTGTCCACACACCAATGTCCATGAAACAAGACATTCTCCTAATTGAGCATGCATCATATATGCTAGTTTATCCGAGTTATTAGTATCCAATCCTAATAACTCTACGACTAGGAACATTTAAGATCAAGGCTTATAAGGAATATGTTTCATGATCGTCATCTCTATGCACGACCATATTCCACGAGCCTATCTGATCTATGGACTTTGTCAAATATGGAAATAATAAAGACAACCATCAATGACAAACAAAAAATATAATGCCTTACAATAATAATTGATTGAAGATAAAGAGTCACAATATAAAATATGATCAATTACATGTAAATATAATTGGCTTGTGAGGCATATCTCTAACATTAAGGACTAGATTTGGAGTCTAAAAAGGATGAAAAAAGAGAACAAGAAGGTTCATCAGGACACTAAGAAAGCTTATTTTGCTCTCATTCTAGAGAGGGATCAACAGGTAAATGAATTGGCCTCCTTCCATGTTCGTGAGTTGGATCTTCAAGAAGATATCAAGAATATTGAGCTTTGACTAGAGCCGAATTGCATTACGATTTGGGTTGAGGTTGTTCACAAATGTCGATTATCTTAGGATTGTTTTTGATAAAAAGGAGATGTATGCTAACAGCTTCATCAAGAATGGCTTCTAGTTGGCTCATTCGTTCCTCGAGGCAAAGTGGCTAGGTCAGTCTTTCGATGAGCTGGACTTTATTCCTAAAACCTCCAGTTTCAATTTTCCAGATTGATGTCTCTATGATCTTAAACTTGAGATCCTAGAGACTTATCTCAATTCTTGCCTGGTCGATGACTTAGAGAATCTCTCTAGACCTTGGGAGCCATATATTCAAGCAACCAAGGGAATCTTGAGATGATCAATGCTTTTGTGGATTTGGATGTTAACGCTTCAAATGTGGCGGAGGATCCCATACTCGTTGTGGGGAACTTAACTCTAGCTGCTCCTCAAGTCATTGACTGACCCCCTACAGATGCCTTTAATATCCTTCCTCAATGATGGTCCCTTTCGAAGCTCCTCCCCAATCTTTTGTCCCTCAAGTAAAGAGAAGTCCTGGGATTTTATTATTTTTATTGTGTACTGGACCGGGGCCAATCTGGCCTCTCCCTCATTGCCCAATCTTGGTCCAATTTGGCCCCTATAGATAACTCCAATTATTGTCATTTAAACACAACAATAGATTTATTTAAGGAAATTTGTCTCTAAGTTCTAAGAATTCTACCAAAAAGAAAAGGTTAGAAGACATAGGGCATTTCTTATGCAAATATTTTAATACTTAGATTAAATTCTCATACGAGATTACAAAACTCTTAGGAGAATGAATTTTCTTTTGTTAATAGTTGAGCTATATAGATAGTGATAACGATTCCTCATTTCTTGAGATTAATATTAATTCTGTTAATCATGATCTTTTACATACAAATTTTGAAGATCACATAAGTATATTTGCACGTCTTTTTCATAGAAGATAAATGCATTTGGGAGAGTCTAAAACAAACTCATAAGATTTCCATAAAGACTCTAATCCTCCTTAGAAAGGTGTCTCGCCTTATTGAGCCTCCTTATTGAGCCTCCTGAGAAAGTTTATCAAGGACTAGTTATGCAAGAAAGTCTCTCAAAAACCCTCATGCATACATAATTAGTTTTTTTTTATTGATCGAACTCAACTTAAAAGAGTATTTTTTATTAATTAATTTTTAATATTTTATTAGTAAAATTATTATTATTATTATTTTGTTTTGAAGAAGATTAAAATTTCAGATAGTCTATGAAACTTTTTATTAGTATCAATTACCCAACCTTATATTATACCCTTCAAACTAGAGGGATGAGTATGATTTCTAATAAAAAGAGCTGATAACATAAATGCAGCAAGCATAAATTAGGTGATGGGAAGGGTTTTATTGTTTTGTCACTTTGTTGCATCAAGTTGAAGCAACCTCAATTGGTAGCAACATGATGTAACAAGGGCTATACTTTCTCCCCAAATATAACATATTGAGTTTGAAATTATAGGCTGAATACCTAAACTTGTTACAATTTGAATAATTTTATATTTATATAGTTTATAGGCTAAGTGAAAGATTAATAATTTTACCAACACGATCCTAAAAAGGCACCTTAGTTAGATATGGCAGAATAAATGTGATGTTTTTTTAGTATTTGATTATTTGTATACAATAAATAATGGCAATTATTTATATTAAGAAAAGGGATCACGGTTACAAATTTTAGTGGGTTCACTTATTTAGTAGTTTGTGTCACATTTTAATTAATTTAATAAATATTAATATTAAAATTTATTAAAATCTAAACTAATTTTGAAAACTCTTTTTTCTGAAGCCATGCTATCACTCAGAAGTGAAATATTATACTTACAAATAAATTTAATAAATAATTATTACAAATAATATATCTAAATTTATAATAATTTCATTTAAATTCATAATAATTATTTTTAAAAATTTTCCATTCTCTTCATCTCGGGAATGCAAAATAAGAAAAGAAAAAAAAAAAAAAGGGGGGAGGCCTTCATTGAAATTGGAAACGTGCTTGAATGGGACTGAGAGGCCAAAGCAAAACGACGCACTTATCTCGCAAATCCACGTTTGTGAATTTTAGAATTCAATGCCTTCTAATTCTTTAATGGCAGTTCTGGCCATAAATTATCTATCGAGTTCTTCTATAGGAGGTCAGACAAATTAATAAACAAGCTTATAAAATGAAGGTTAAAAAATTAAAATGCTCTCATCAACATTACATTGAAAAAAATGTAATACAATATAAACGATGATATTTTAGTTTTTTAACTCTCATTCTGTAAGTCTGTCTGTCAACTTGTATAATTTTTAAGAATTTTTTTTTCTACCATTTTTCAACAATCTTTTTATTTAGAAAAAATTTTCAGAACCAGACAAATTGACAGATAAATTTATAAAATAAGTGCTAAAAAATTAAAATATCCTCACTTATATTATATTATATATTTTTAATATAATATAAGTAAAGAAATTTTAATCCTTATCCTATAAGTTTTTGGTTCAAATCCTCGTTAAAGAAGATGAGATAGTTGTTGGAAAAGCTGTTGACCCCTTTCCTCTCCCCTTTTTGTATACGTGCCGTCTCTCCCCTTACAAAACTTATTGATAGGCTGACAAGGAAAGAAAACTATGTTTGGGTTCATCTAATAAAAATCCAAACTAGGTTCATTGTTAATGACGGTGGACTACGATGCCGACTAGCCAGTCACTATCAATGGATTGGTTATTTGAATGAGAACCAAACTAGGGAGTCCAAACTCAAATAAGTGGAGCAACCAAACGGCCAACCATCCATTTACTATTTACATTTCCGCTCTTCCTATTCCTCCCCCCAGAAAACGACGTCGACGCGTTCACAGGGTTTTGGACAAAGAGAGAAACATGTCGTCGGCAACGAGGAAAGTGATCTTGAAGGCCTCCGACGACGTTGTCTTTGAGATCGACGAAGCGGTGGCCTTCCAGTCGGTGGTAATTAAGTTCGCAATCGAGGATTGCCGCGACAATTACATCCCGTTGCCCAACGTCACGAGCAAGATTTTGGAGAAGGTGATCGATTATTGCAAGAGGCACCTCGAGGCTGAAGAGTCTCCTTATCAGCAGGCCCGGGACGACCTCATGGCTTTTGATGCCGAATTTGTCAAAGTAGAGCCGGCCACGCTGACGGGTCTTGTTAAGGTATACACCCCCCAACCCCCGCCTATTTCTTACTCTTTTGTGCTTCTATATATAAATATTTCATTGAAATTGGTTATTTTGTCGTTGGAATTACGTTTTGCGCGGTCTTCCGTCGCTAGTGCTCTCGATGGTAAATTGCAAAGTGGAGACTTAGGGTAAGCAATCGAACCCACCATCTACTTATGCGAATCCCAATTTATCGTGGCCCAATAATTTGACCTGTGCCCTGGGGTGGTTACGTCGTCCTTTCTTGATGATTATAAACGAGGTTCCAGACTTTAATAGGGATAACTGTGTATAAGTCTTGATTTCTCCCTAAAACATTATGAGTTCTAATAGCGTTTAAGGTTATTAGTGGACAGGTTTAGAACGGAATATTTCATGTTGAATTAATTAATATATACTAAATTGATTATTAACAGTTTTCAATTTGAAACTAGTTTATTTAATGACTTTGTAAGTAGTCCCTGGACTACTTTGAACCAAGTTTACCTCAAGTTATATTGCTTATTTTTTTAAAATCAATTGTGTTAATGTACCATTCAAACTAGCATGGAAATTCTATTATGTTCAGGTAGTTCAACATAAGAAAAAGTTTGGTTAGAGGTGAGATTAACATAAGAACAGATGGAACTCATGTTTGAAGACTAGAATTTGACTGATGTCCTAACCATGTCATTGGAGAATTGACTCCTGGTTGGGACTAAGACTAGCGCACTAGGGTCATACTGGAGATAATAAAGGGAGTGGTAGTTGTGAAAGTAGAGACATATACTTCATTTTTTCGGTTTATATTAAATTATTTTCTCTGTTATAGTTTCTGGTTCAATAACGTTCATATTATATGTTTTGTTTCTTCAATCATATGTGGTGTTTTTTGTGGACGGTATGGATTAATTATGAAGATATCCTGCTAGCCAATTTAAAATGGAAGGAATGGATAGATTGTTGATTTCCTATTGCTGCTAGATGATTGTGGGTGACCCCACTGACCATGAGATGCAAGTGTTGAACAAACATTTTTGAACCTACCAACAATGGAAATGGATTTTGTGATAGCTGGCTTCTTTAAAGAGTTAGTATACTATTTAACCATGCAGTAATGACAAGTTTCTGTACCTGCCCTTGTATCTGTTATTTGTTCAGTTTTGTTTTCCTATCTAATGCATTATTTAGTTTTAATTCTGGTCTTTATGTTTCCTGTTTAGTGAGCTCTTGGGCTATTGTACCAGCCTATCTTCTCGGGCGTGTTATGCTTTATGAAATTTGAGTCTTATTATTTTTTTTTTTATTTACATTGCTCTCGAAATTTCCCAAGACCTATCTAGTGCTAGACGAGATATTTACACTAGAAAATAAATACAAAGCGGAAGCTGAATCGAACCTGCTCATGATATTACATACATGAATAACTGAACATAGCATTTATTACAAAGTTATTACATAAGTTTCGGAATTAAAACAAATGTACTTAATTCTTATTCATAACATAACATGGTACATTTTCTTGTTCTTGACGTCTCGCGTCACTACACATTTCCAACCTCGGTATCATCACTGCAAGTCTCGACTGGAACGTTGAATGTTGCAGGGGCGAACCCAAATTAAATGATGAACCATCTAAGTAAGGGTACATAATGCTATATCATGTGTGTATGCAATGTCTTTCATCGTAGGTGTCAACTGCACCTCTCATGCTGCCTACCATTTTTGCAGCCATCTCTTTCGAAGTCGGGATGTATGGGTGCACCCTTGGTAAGACAGCGGTGCCAGTTCGTACTCCCTACTGCCTCAAATGCTTGTAATCAATGATATCAAAGTGAATTTATGCATTTCATATCATGGATACAGTCTACGTGTTGGATACATATCATAGTATGGCAATATGATGACAGCATTCTCGAAGATAACATTCAAAACCGTACTAAGCTTGAAATGGTACACTTACAGCTAAGTTGTCTCATAAAACGTGTCGGTCTCGAAAATCGTGCCGAGCGGCTATTTCTTAATCTTCTCGCCCTCAAAGACTCTTAAAACATCAATTTATTTTTAGAATATCATTTTACTGCTTTTCCATAATTTCTATAATTTTTCTTTATTTCTAAGCCTTATTTCTTCAAAAAATTGCATAAAAATTATCTAGACTTTCATGAAGTCTAATTTCTCTTTACTAGAATTCCTTAAATAATATTTCTAAAATTCTGGAATTTTCTTGAAATTTTCCAACTTAAATTCCTATTTTTCCCTTATTTCCATAATAGCCAAATTCCCTAAATAATTAATTATTACATAATAATTATCTAAACCTTCAGATTATTAAATTTCCCCTCACTAATATTTCTTAAATAATACTTCTAATATGCTGAAATTTTCTGGATATTTTCCAACTTAAAATCCTATTTTTTCCTTTATTTCCATAATAGAGAAACCACTTAAATAATTAATAAATTTAACATTTTTCAGAAAACTTTTCATAAAGCATGGCATAAACAAAATTCCAGATTTAAATAAAATTTTTACAAAATTTTATTTTTTTATTTTTATTTTTTTTCTTTTCTTTTTTATTTTTTTTTATTTTCTTTTTCTGTCGGGCGCGTGGAAGGCACATGCCTTCTTCCTACTTGCGGGCGCGTGCAGCCATGCGCCCGACTGGTTCATCGTCTCCGGCGGCTGCCTCGCCGCCGGCGACGATTCAGACCTCCAAGCTTCAAACGAAGCTTTCCTTTCCCTTAATCTCAACATCCCAAATCTGAATATAGTCTTAGATTTGCGAAAAAATATAGCAAAATACCTCGATTTGAGCGATGAAGTCTCGGCTCCGGCGAGGCACGATTTTCCGGCGAGGGCTCAGATCTCCTTCCTTGCTGCTCCGTTGGCCACCAAATACTCCAGAAACGTTGCCCACACCTCGAGAATCAGAACCCTACTCACGAAAACCCTCAAACACTGTCCAAATGCCCGATCTTTGAAGTAAAATTTTGGATGAATGGGGCTTGCTTGATAGCGACTATTTATAGTCAAACTCGGCCGCGAATGGTCAAATTGAAGGCGCCACGCGTCCCTGAGACCATTCCTAAGGCCATCTCTCATTAATTTCCCTCCTCTCTCCCTGATTGCTTGTTGCAGGCGCGATCATGCGCCTGCTCCAATTTTTTGCCAGATTTTGCATTCTTTTTTTTTATATATATACATATATACCTATACATATACATGCATTTATACCTATTGCATACTTATTTTTCATTTACATACTTATATACTTACATACTCATATATACTTATATTTACATACTTATATAATTTTTGGCATAAGCATACTTTAATAAATTAATTACATATCATATTAAACTAAATAAATATATCATATAAGCATATTAAATAAATTAATTACATATCATATAAGAATAACTTAATTAAACTAAATATACTATTAAATTTATTCATAATGACTTAGGGTATTATAGCTATCTTTTATTTTAAGGATTTTACCAAATAAGGACAGGAAATGTAGCTCTATTAACATTTAAATTTGTTGATGCATTTTAATTCTGAATTATGTGCCAATCCCATGACCAAATGTGACATTCTTTTGGCAACAAGGTGTGTGCATATCATTTAAATAACATGATCCTTTCCTTCTTTTTTTTGGGGGGGGGGGGGGTTTGTGAATGTTTTGGTTTTCTCATTTTCATCCTTCTGATATTCATCTTAAAAGAAGAATCCCAACAGAATAGGTGAAAAGAAAATAAATATTTATAAATTCCACACCATGGAAGAGATTAGGTTATATGAGTTATATGCACACAACGCCTCCATACCAGTAACATTTTTCTTTAAAAAAAAAAAAATGCGCCTTAACGTTTCAGTTGTTGTAGTTGTTTTATCAGACTTAAGTTTGTGTCATCTTTGTATTTATTTGGTATCGATGGTAATTTTCACATGAACTTTTGTCCTATAATAGTTGCCTCCTGTTATCTTTTTGGTTTTCCAATCTTTTTTTCTTAGCTTCCTTCCATGCTCTTAAATTAGTTGTCAGATGATCATTTAACATCATCTCTAAGAAATTTAGCTGTTAAGCTAAAATACATGGAGAGTTATTTGTCATTTCAATGAAACATTCATAGTTTTACCATCTGAATAATAGCATTCCGCCATTTTTCATTTCAACTTTCCAGTACATTATATTACTATAGTCCAAATTTCCTTTTCACTTCCAGGCATCAAATTTTCTGAATGTCAAGAGCTTGTTGAACCTAACTTGCCAGATGATTGGAGTGATGCGGAACTTGAAACAAAGAATAAGAGTAATCTCAATTACTGAAAAATAATATCATTAATCAATGTCAATAATCAAGGCTGTCTTCAATTACAACCAAAATGGACTATTTACGGGCAACTAATAGATAACAGTCTAGTCTAACTAGAATTCCTTGATCCAAACTAATTAAGATTGTAAACATTATCCCAACCTAATTAGGATTTTACTAGCTAAAGGACACAAAAAGATAATAAAAGAAATTAAGAGAAACTAGGAAACAAATAGAAAAAAGAAATAAACTAAATAAATAAAATAAAGAATACTAATTTCTAAATTGACTATTCTTTCCTACATCATGGAGTGTCATGACCCAAAATCTGAAATGTCATGACCGGCACTAATCCTAGGCCCAGCGGCCCCACAATGGACTAGTAAGCCTCTTCTCTAGCTCGATTTGAATAAATTAATATTACTGACAAGATATAGAACATGAATAAAATACCAATTCACCTTCTAATATGATAATTCAATATTCCAAATACAGCAGTTGTACACAATGAGAATATCTATCACACTGCTGTCAAAAATACATACTCGATCCCGAATCTCGGGCCCTTGGCACAACTATGCGCCAACAAAATAAAAGACAAAACGTCAGACTCTACAATATGTATGTCTCCACAGAGCATCCTATATTACATCCGGAATAAAAAAGAAGGTATGCTATCATACCAGAAGATCTGCTGGACCAATAATCAAAAGGAGAATTCCCTGAAAATATTTTTAATAAAAAGGGGTGAGTCTTGTGAACTCGCGAGTATAAGGTATGTCATGCCCACTAGGAGAGTATACAATAAAATGCTAAGATGATCATCATGAATACAATAACATAAAAACAGTATAAATAGCATAATATGTACCAAAAGTTTAAATAGTTTGAGATTTCAGAGAAAGCATAGTGTAGGAAAAATAGGTGCCTAAAGACAACTCCCATAAGCTGTTCCCTAACCACCTAAGTCTCCTATACCTTTATATGAGATGCATGCACTGATTTGAGAACACACTAGTAGAAACTGGCCTAACGCCTATATACACATACACACAGGTATATATATCATCGCACAATATCATCATAATGGCCCACGTGATAGTAGTGCTAAAACATATTATCCGTGTCTCTCATGGCCTTGGCATGCCAAGCCTCACAGTACCATGATCTTTTCCTGCTGTGAGTCACCAGGGAATCTACTAGATAGTCCTCTAATGATAATGCAAATGATACCCTAATTTATGCACAAGTCCTAATCATTTATCATTTCATGTGGTGTTTAAAATACACCATTCATGTAACATTCCAAATTCTCAAATCAAGAAATCAATTAGGGTATATTTCAGCTTATGTCTCTCTCAGTAGGATGAAAATATTTCATGCAAGTTCGAAGCATTTAAGAGTATTTTTCTACGATTTGTATATAAAAATCATATACAAGTTATGCATATAAAATCAGTACAAGTTATAACATTTATGCATGAAACAATATATATATGTGCAGAATATAAAGTAAACATAACATATCTTGTCTACTCGCTTGGGAAACGATGGCTCAAGTCCGAGTCTGGGGAGAAGATCGAACAAAATCCTGAGAGTCTGATCCTACAATAAATAGAATGGTATGGTCACATTTAGGTAACAAGAGTAACGATGAAATGAATTTACTGAAAACCCTAACCATTACCTAACACTCTGAATAGATTATTTTATACCTTTGCCCGCGCAATATTCGAATCTGGAGTCATGGAATTCGTCGAGATAAGCCATCGACTACGTCATCATGTCTCGCCTTGCATGCTACGCGTAGGTGTATAGTGGAGCTACACACCCACTTATAGGCTGCAATTTCATAATATATATATATATATTTACCCATAAACTAGTTTTCTTTTAATATAGATAATATAGTTTTATTTAAATTCCTTCTTTATCAAAAATACATATATATTTATATTTATAACTAAATTGATAAATTTTCTTAAAAACTTAATAATTAATTAATAATTTAATAAATTATTTAAAAGTAATAATTTCAATATTCTAGCCTCAGAATAGAAGGAATCCATCAGAAATTAGGATTCGAAATAGTCCCACGTCATCATCATAGGCTAGCCTAGAACGCACTCGGGGTCAGTCTTACTCGGCCTCGAGTCATCTAATAGGGCTTCGTCCTTAGGACTCCGATCAACAAAATGACTCGCCAATCATATCGCCAATTCTAGGAGGCCTAATGAGAACCCAAATTAGACTAATCTCAATATCCTGAGTAAGATCAACCTAACCAAGTCATCCTAGGTCCACGGACAAGCGACAAGGGAGAACAAGCCGAGTGGGCCAGCCTAAGGGCTGCCACAACTAGGTCAATCATGCCCAACATATTGGGCCATCCTAAAACCCAATCGGGCCCTGCTATCCTAGGCTAACACTTAAACAGACATGCCCAACCCCAAAAAGCCCTCATTTATTTATTTATTTTTTTATTTTTTTATTTTCTTTTTTATTTATTTATTTTTTCTTTTCTTTTATTTTTTTCTTTTTCCTTTCTTTTCTTCTCAGCAACCTGCCTGCCACCGTCGACGACCAACACCCTTAAAATGGAACCCATCGGACGGTCAGATCTTAGTAGATCTGAGAGTTTATTTTTGGCCAAAAATAGGGACGAATCTGGCCGTTGTCGTTCGCAGGCCGTCGGCCATTTTTCCGACAATCAGAAGGTACCCCGAGGTGCGTAGCACCAAGGAGAGCAACATATCAGAAAATGGGAGAGATCGGACGGTTAGATCGTTGTAGATCTAAAGTCAAACTCTCGGCCAAAATGGGACAAAACACTGCCAACGTCGCCGGCCACGGTGGCCGGCGATTTCTGGCGATCCAAGACCGCCATCCAACACCCTCAAGCCAACCGACAATCATATCCAAAAATCATCGAAATCCAACGGTTGGATCTTCGTAGATCTAACCTCAAAAATTCGGCCAAAAAGACCCCATCGCGCTCAAGCCATACTTTACGAAAACAAGAAGAAAAACAGAGAAGATGGAGCCAAAGTACTTACCTCTTGGTAGATCGGGGGCGCTTTAACGGTGAAATCGAAGTCAAATTGAAGATCGGACGGCCGGATTTCTCAAAATCGTCGAAAAACCGAGAGGGGAAATGAGAGAAATAAGAGAGAGAGAGAGAGATTTTAGGTTTCTGTTGGGGGGGCTGCCGAGCGCCTCCCCATTTTATTTTTATATTTTTTGTTTTTTTTTTAATTAATATATATTTTTTTTGAATCTTTACATTCTCCCCCCCTTATAAAAATTCGTCCTCGAATTTCACGGAAACAGATAAGGGTATTTCTCTTTCATGGCATCTTCCATCTCCCAAGTGGCCTCACCTTCACTATGGTTGCTCCACTGGACTTTAACGGAAGCTATTTCTTTAGATCTAAGCTTTCTGACCTGCCTATCTAAGATCTTAACAGGTCGCTTTTCATATTGCAAGCTTGGTTGAATCATAGTGGGTGCTGTCGGAGGCAAAACATGAGAGGGGTCTCCAATAACCCCGCGTAACATCGACACATGAAATACGGGGTGCACTCCAACCATCGACGACGGTAGTGCCAGCTCATAGGCTACCTTCCCAATCCGCCTAAGGACTCGAAAAGGTCCAACATACCGGGGACTGAGTTTACCTCTCCTCCAAAACCTCACTACCCCCTTCATAGGCGATACTTTAAGATATACCAAATCATCAACTGCAAACTCTAAGGGTCGGCGCCTACGATCTGCATATGACTTCTGACGACTCTGAGCTGTCAAAAGCCTATCACGAACTACCTGGACGATCTCCATGCTTTGGCCAACCAGATCTGGGCCAATAAGTCGTCTCTCACCAACCTCAAACCAACCTAAGGGTGACCTACATCGTCGACCATATAGCGCCTCGTAAGGTGCCATTTGAATGCTGGATTGATAACTATTGTTATATGCAAATTCGACATACGGCAAATTCTTCTCCCAACTCCCCTTGAAATCAAGGGCACACGCCCTAAGCATATCCTCAAGTATCTGGATAGTCCTCTCCGACTGGCCATCCGTCTGGGGGTGAAACGCAGTACTCAATGCTAACTGCGTACCCAAAGCCTCATGAAATGAGCCCCAATACCGAGAGGTAAATATGGACCCTCGATCAAAAATAATAGAAATGGGCACTCCATGATACCGTACAATCTCATGAATAAACTTCTGAGCTAATTGAGAAGCAGTAAATGACGTACGTACAGCAATAAAACGAGCCGTCTTCGTTAGGCGATCTACCACTACCCATACTGAATCATGTCCTGCAGGTGACCTTGGCAATCCTGTAACCATATCCATGGTAATATGCTCTCATTTCCACTCTGGAATTGGGATACTCTCCAACAAACCTCCTGGCCTCTTATGCTCAGCCTTCACTTGCTGACAGACTTGGCAAGCTAAACACGTGCGAGCAACATCTTCCTTAAGGCACGGCCACCAAAACAACTGTTTTAGGTCCTGGTACATCTCAGTAGTCCCTGGGTGAATGGCAAATCGAGAGTGATGAGCCTCCGCAAGGATCCTACTCCTCAACTCGTCCACCTCGGGAACACAAAGCCGAGCCCTAAATCTCAACACTCCAGAAGAGTCAATAGAAAAATCCAATGCCTTACCTTCCCCGACTTCTTTAATGATCTTGGCTAGATTAGGGTCCTTAGCTTGAGCCACCTTAATCTCCTCCATCAAAGCAGACTTAGAGTTCGATGTGTGCCAAAAATCCTTGAGATTCAGATATCTCTAAACGTGCACCACTCTGCTCTAAACTATGTAACTGCTCCACTAACGGTCTCCTCCAACTAGAAATATGAGCAAGACTACCCATGGACTTTCTACTCAAGGCATCTGCTACTACGTTAGCCTTTCCTGGGTGATACAAAATATGGATATCATAGTCCTTAAGGAGTTCCATCCACCTACGTTGTCTCAAATTCAGGTCCCGCTGGTCAAAAATGTACTTGAGGCTCTTATGATCCGTGAACACTTCGCAGGTCTCGCCGTACAAGTAATGCCGCCATATCTTGAGAGCAAATACTACGGCCGCCATCTCGAGATCATGAGTAGGATAGTTCTGCTCATGTTTCTTCAACTTCCTAGAAGCATACGCAATAACTCTCCCACGCTGCATCAACACACATCCTAATCCAACCCTCGACGCATCACAGTACACGGCATAACCCCCACTCCCTGACGGTAGGGTCAACACTGGCACTGTAGTCAAACGCCGCTTCAACTCATTGAAGCTTTGCTCACATGCATCTGACCACTCAAATTTTACATTCTTTTGGGTGAGTCGCGTCATCGATGCTGCAATCTTAGAAAAATCCTTCACAAAGCGACGGTAGTATCCTGCTAGGCCTAGGAAACTACGTATCTCGGTGACTGTAGTAGGTCTAGGCCACTGAGCCACAGCTTCTATCTTCTTTTGGTCCACCTAGATCCCTTGACTAGACACCACATGTCCCAAAAAGCCAACACTATCTAGCCAAAACTCACACTTTGAGAACTTGGCATATAGCTCGTGCTCACGAAGGGCTTGCAAAATCGTCCTAAGATGGTGCTCATGCTCAACATCACTCCTCGAGTACACCAATATGTCGTCTATGAACACAATGACGAATCGATCCAAGAAGGGTCGAAATACCCTGTTCATCAAGTCCATGAATGCTGCCGGGGCATTCGTCAACCCGAAGGACATCACCAAAAACTCGTAGTGCCCATACCAAGTGCGAAAGGCAGTCTTGGGAATATCCTGATTCCTGATCCTCAATTGATGGTATCCTGATCTCAAATCAATCTTAGAAAATCGTCTCGCGCCTTGCAACTGATCAAATAGGTCATCAATGCGTGGCAACGGATATTGGTTACGAATGGTAACTTTGTTTAGTTGACGATAATCGATGCAAAGTCTCAAACTCCCATCATTCTTCTTCACAAATAGCACCGGCGCACCCCATGGCGACGTGCTAGGCCTAATAAAACCCTTATCTAAGAGTTCTTGTAATTGATCCTTTAACTCCTTCAATTCTGCTGGGGCCATTCTATACGGGGGTATCGAAATAGGTCGAGCCTTCGGCACTAAGTCGATACAAAACTCAATCTCTCGATCGGGCAGTAATCCCGGAAGCTCCTCGGGAAAAATGTCCGGAAACTCACACACTACCGGGACTCCACTAACCTCCCCAACTGATCAGTCACACTCTCTCACGACTGCCAAGAACCCCTCGCAACCTCTGCCCAACATACGTTGCGCCTTTATAGATGATATCAACATGCTAGCCCCTCGAGTCCTATCCCCCTGAATATAAAATAAATCCTCACCGGGAAGGTCAAAGTATACGCTTTTAAGACGACAGTCTAAGCTAGCGTGACACGAAGCTAGCCAATCCATACCTAGAATGGCGTCAAACTCCATAGGACCAAGTAAAATAAGATCTGCTAGTGTATCCCTACCATGAGAGAAATAATGCAAGCCCGAAACTCTCGCTCTACCTGTAGGGCATCACCTACAGGAGTCCCCACTAACATGGGCTCGACCAGAGGGGTGGCACTTACTCCCAGACAGGAAGCAAACTGCCGCGATACAAACGAATGCGTCGTCCCGGGATCAAATAGCACATGTGCACTGTGGCCACAAATATAAACCGTACATGTCACCACCTGATTGGATGCCTGGGCATCCTGAGTCGTCATATGATAGACCCTCGGCTGACTCTGTGGGCCATGTCCTCCTCGAGACTGGGGGGCGCTGCTCTGAGCTCTAGATGCCGGCTGTTGGGCTGGAGCCTGTCGTCTTGGAGGGCCTCACCCTGGCTGTGAGCAATCCCTCTGTATGTGACCCGGCTGGCCACACCTAAAGCATGTAATCGGGGCCTTTGCGTACCTACACACCCCTAAGTGTCTCTTCTTACATGTCGGACATAAGGGCCTCTCTTCCGGTCTCTGCTGCCACTGCCGCCGCTGCTGCTGTCTCTGGGAAGGGGGCGCAGGCAATGAAGGAAATGGTGGCGCTACTGCCAACGGCTGCAAACTCGTCGGGCCCTTCCCCTTCTTCCCAGAAGAGAAGGAAGTACCACCGTCGCCCCTAGCCCTCTTCAAGTCTCTAGCTGCCCTCTCCTCTGTTGCACGTGCCTCAAGGGCCAAGGCGCTATCAACTACCTCCTCATAAGTACTAAAATGGGTGGCGTGCAAACTCCTGAACCACGGCTCGATCAGTCGAGATACAAAGCGAGTGATCCTGTCCTGCTCCGTAGGAACCAAAGTAGGTGCAAACTGTGATAGCTCGGTGAATAATGCATCATAACGCTCTACGCTCATGTCTGGAGTCTGCCTCAAGGCCTCAAACTGTTGGGCCCTCTGGAATCTCATCGTGCTAGAGACGTATTTTGCCAAAAATAGTCTCTTGAACTCGGCCCATCCCAATGGGGCATCACCTCGTCGTCTCCTCAATACATCGTACCAAGCGCTCTCCTCACCATGCAGGCAAAAGGAGGTGAGCTCCATCATCCGGTAGCCATGTATGCGAGAACCTCTCTTCAGTTTGTCCAACTGATCCAAAAGCTCTTCGGCCTTATCTCTCGCACCTCTAAACTGAGGCGGCTTCAGACCCATGAACCGCTCAAACTCATAGTCTATCCCAACAGTCTCGAGGTCCACTGGAGGCTGTCCCCTAATCTCGCCTGCATCGCCAGTGCCGACAGCAACACCTGCAGCGCCATCGCTAACAGCGCCTCGGGCGCCACCAGCCACAGTACCGTCGCCAGTGCCGCCACCAGTGCCACCTCTAGTGCCGTCATCGGTGCCATCTCCCGTGTCGCCACCAACCCTAACATCAGGGCTTACACCCCCTGGCGTCTCCGGCTGTCTCTGAGAATTAACTATATTTGTCAACAACACCGTGATGTTTGCTAAGGAGTCAATAATCAGCTGGTCCCTATCCCTCGCCGGAGTACTACCATCAAAGTCAACTCCACTGCGACCCGAACCACGACCCCGGCCTCTACCTCGGCCTCGGCCACGTCGTTCACCACGACCTCGTCCACGGCCTATAACCGTGTTACCGCTGGTAGGTGAGGGCTGAGGAGCCTGATCACCCCCTAAAGAATCTGTCTGTCTGGATGCTGTCCGAGAACGAGGAGGCATCGTCCCTGTCATCGAACTGATAGGTCAATAAGAGTAGCAATAGAATCTGAAAGCAAAAGATCAAATGATACTAGACTCTAACACCCTTAGCAGAAGCTAGATCAATAATGTGCCATGGCTCACACCACGATCTAAAGCCCAGCTAAGAATGGCTTTGTGGGACTCAAGGAGACAAACCTTAGACAAGGCTAGAGAATTGAATAGAATCAAAAGACACAAGCCTAACTCAAGAGTAACCTAGGGCTCTGATACCAATCTGTCACGACCCAAAATCTGAAATGTCATGACCGGCACTAATCCTAGGCCCAGCGGCCCCACAATGGACTAGTAAGCCTCTTCTCTAGCTCGATTTGAATAAATTAATATTACTGACAAGATATAGAACATGAATAAAATACCAATTCACCGTCTAATATGATAATTCAATATTCCAAATACAGCAGTTGTACACAATGAGAATATCTATCACACTGCTGTCAAAAATACATACTCGATCCCGAATCTCGGGCCCTTGGCACAACTATGCGCCAACAAAATAAAAGACAAAACGTCAGACTCTACAATATGTATGTCTCCACAGAGCATCCTATATTACATCCAAAATCAAAAAGAAGGTATGCTATCATACCAGAAGATTTGCCGGACCAATAATCAAAAGGAGAATTCCCTGAAAATATTTTTAATAAAAAGGGGTGAGTCTTGTGAACTCGCGAGTATAAGTTATGTCATGCCCACTAGGAGAGTATACAATAAAATGCTAAGATGATCATCATGAATACAATAACATAAAAACAGTATAAATAGCATAATATGTACCAAAAGTTTAAATAGTTTGAGATTTCAGAGAAAGCATAGTGTAGGAAAAATAGGTGCCTAAAGACAACTCCCATAAGCTGTTCCCTAACCACCTAAGTCTCCTATACCTTTATATGAGATGCATGCACTGATTTGAGAACACACTAGTAGAAACTGGCCTAACGCCTATATACACATACACACAGGTATATATATCATCGCACAATATCATCATAATGGCCCACGTGATAGTAGTGCTAAAACATATTATCCGTGTCTCTCATGGCCTTGGCATGCCAAGCCTCACAGTACCATGATCTTTTCCTGCTGTGAGTCACCAGGGAATCTACTAGATAGTCCTCTAATGATAATGCAAATGATACCCTAATTTATGCACAAGTCCTAATCATTTATCATTTCATGTGGTGTTTAAAATACACCATTCATGTAACATTCCAAATTCTCAAATCAAGAAATCAATTAGGGTATATTTCAGCTTATGTCTCTCTCAGTAGGATGAAAATATTTCATGCAAGTTCGAAGCATTTAAGAGTATTTTTCTACGATTTGTATATAAAAATCATATACAAGTTATGCATATAAAATCAGTACAAGTTATAACATTTATGCATGAAACAATATATATATGTGCAGAATATAAAGTAAACATAACATATCTTGTCTACTCGCTTGGGAAACGATGGCTCAAGTCCGAGTCTGGGGAGAAGATCGAACAAAATCCTGAGAGTCTGATCCTACAATAAATAGAATGGTATGGTCACATTTAGGTAACAAGAGTAACGATGAAATGAATTTACTGAAAACCCTAACCATTACCTAACACTCTGAATAGATTATTTTATACCTTTGCCCGCGCAATATTCGAATCTGGAGTCATGGAATTCGTCGAGATAAGCCATCGACTACGTCATCATGTCTCGCCTTGCATGCTACGCGTAGGTGTATAGTGGAGCTACACACCCACTTATAGGCTGCAATTTCATAATATATATATATATATATATATTTACCCATAAACTAGTTTTCTTTTAATATAGATAATATAGTTTTATTTAAATTCCTTCTTTATCAAAAATACATATATATTTATATTTATAACTAAATTGATAAATTTTCTTAAAAACTTAATAATTAATTAATAATTTAATAAATTATTTAAAAGTAATAATTTCAATATTCTAGCCTCAGAATAGAAGGAATCCATCAGAAATTAGGATTCGAAATAGTCCCACGTCATCATCATAGGCTAGCCTAGAACGCACTCGGGGTCAGTCTTACTCGGCCTCGAGTCATCTAATAGGGCTTCGTCCTTAGGACTCCGATCAACAAAATGACTCGCCAATCATATCGCCAATTCTAGGAGGCCTAATGAGAACCCAAATTAGACTAATCTCAATATCCTGAGTAAGATCAACCTAACCAAGTCATCCTAGGTCCACGGACAAGCGACAAGGGAGAACAAGCCGAGTGGGCCAGCCTAAGGGCTGCCACAACTAGGTCAATCATGCCCAACATATTGGGCCATCCTAAAACCCAATCGGGCCCTGCTATCCTAGGCTAACACTTAAACAGACATGCCCAACCCCAAAAAGCCCTCATTTATTTATTTATTTTTTTATTTTCTTTTTTATTTATTTATTTTTTCTTTTCTTTTCTTTTTTTCTTTTTCCTTTCTTTTCTTCTCAGCAACCTGCCTGCCACCGTCGACGACCAACACCCTTAAAATGGAACCCATCGGACGGTCAGATCTTAGTAGATCTGAGAGTTTATTTTTGGCCAAAAATAGGGACGAATCTGGCCGTTGTCGTTCGCAGGCCGTCGGCCATTTTTCCGACAATCAGAAGGTACCCCGAGGTGCGTAGCACCAAGGAGAGCAACATATCAGAAAATGGGAGAGATCGGACGGTTAGATCGTTGTAGATCTAAAGTCAAACTCTCGGCCAAAATGGGACAAAACACTGCCAACGTCGCCGGCCACGGTGGCCGGCGATTTCTGGCGATCCAAGACCGCCATCCAACACCCTCAAGCCAACCGACAATCATATCCAAAAATCATCGAAATCCAACGGTTGGATCTTCGTAGATCTAACCTCAAAAATTCGGCCAAAAAGACCCCATCGCGCTCAAGCCATACTTTACGAAAACAAGAAGAAAAACAGAGAAGATGGAGCCAAAGTACTTACCTCTTGGTAGATCGGGGGCGCTTTAACGGTGAAATCGAAGTCAAATTGAAGATCGGACGGCCGGATTTCTCAAAATCGTCGAAAAACCGAGAGGGGAAATGAGAGAAATAAGAGAGAGAGAGAGAGATTTTAGGTTTCTGTTGGGGGGGCTGCCGAGCGCCTCCCCATTTTATTTTTATATTTTTTGTTTTTTTTTTTAATTAATATATATTTTTTTTGAATCTTTACATTCTCCCCCCCTTATAAAAATTCGTCCTCGAATTTCACGGAAACAGATAAGGGTATTTCTCTTTCATGGCATCTTCCATCTCCCAAGTGGCCTCACCTTCACTATGGTTGCTCCACTGGACTTTAACGGAAGCTATTTCTTTAGATCTAAGCTTTCTGACCTGCCTATCTAAGATCTTAACAGGTCGCTTTTCATATTGCAAGCTTGGTTGAATCATAGTGGGTGCTGTCGGAGGCAAAACATGAGAGGGGTCTCCAATAACCCCGCGTAACATCGACACATGAAATACGGGGTGCACTCCAACCATCGACGACGGTAGTGCCAGCTCATAGGCTACCTTCCCAATCCGCCTAAGGACTCGAAAAGGTCCAACATACCGGGGACTGAGTTTACCTCTCCTCCAAAACCTCACTACCCCCTTCATAGGCGATACTTTAAGATATACCAAATCATCAACTGCAAACTCTAAGGGTCGGCGCCTACGATCTGCATATGACTTCTGACGACTCTGAGCTGTCAAAAGCCTATCACGAACTACCTGGACGATCTCCATGCTTTGGCCAACCAGATCTGGGCCAATAAGTCGTCTCTCACCAACCTCAAACCAACCTAAGGGTGACCTACATCGTCGACCATATAGCGCCTCGTAAGGTGCCATTTGAATGCTGGATTGATAACTATTGTTATATGCAAATTCGACATACGACAAATTCTTCTCCCAACTCCCCTTGAAATCAAGGGCACACGCCCTAAGCATATCCTCAAGTATCTGGATAGTCCTCTCCGACTGGCCATCCGTCTGGGGGTGAAACGCAGTACTCAATGCTAACTGCGTACCCAAAGCCTCATGAAATGAGCCCCAATACCGAGAGGTAAATATGGACCCTCGATCAAAAATAATAGAAATGGGCACTCCATGATACCGTACAATCTCATGAATAAACTTCTGAGCTAATTGAGAAGCAGTAAATGACGTACGTACAGCAATAAAACGAGCCGTCTTCGTTAGGCGATCTACCACTACCCATACTGAATCATGTCCTGCAGGTGACCTCGGCAATCCTGTAACCATATCCATGGTAATATGCTCTCATTTCCACTCTGGAATTGGGATACTCTCCAACAAACCTCCTGGCCTCTTATGCTCAGCCTTCACTTGCTGACAGACTTGGCAAGCTAAACACGTGCGAGCAACATCTTCCTTAAGGCACGGCCACCAAAACAACTGTTTTAGGTCCTGGTACATCTCAGTAGTCCCTGGGTGAATGGCAAATCGAGAGTGATGAGCCTCCGCAAGGATCCTACTCCTCAACTCGTCCACCTCGGGAACACAAAGCCGAGCCCTAAATCTCAACACTCCAGAAGAGTCAATAGAAAAATCCAATGCCTTACCTTCCCCGACTTCTTTAATGATCTTGGCTAGATTAGGGTCCTTAGCTTGAGCCACCTTAATCTCCTCCATCAAAGCAGACTTAGAGTTCGATGTGTGCCAAAAATCCTTGAGATTCAGATATCTCTAAACGTGCACCACTCTGCTCTAAACTATGTAACTGCTCCACTAACGGTCTCCTCCAACTAGAAATATGAGCAAGACTACCCATGGACTTTCTACTCAAGGCATCTGCTACTACGTTAGCCTTTCCTGGGTGATACAAAATATGGATATCATAGTCCTTAAGGAGTTCCATCCACCTACGTTGTCTCAAATTCAGGTCCCGCTGGTCAAAAATGTACTTGAGGCTCTTATGATCCGTGAACACTTCGCAGGTCTCGCCGTACAAGTAATGCCGCCATATCTTGAGAGCAAATACTACGGCCGCCATCTCGAGATCATGAGTAGGATAGTTCTGCTCATGTTTCTTCAACTTCCTAGAAGCATACGCAATAACTCTCCCACGCTGCATCAACACACATCCTAATCCAACCCTCGACGCATCACAGTACACGGCATAACCCCCACTCCCTGACGGTAGGGTCAACACTGGCACTGTAGTCAAAGGCCGCTTCAACTCATTGAAGCTTTGCTCACATGCATCTGACCACTCAAATTTTACATTCTTTTGGGTGAGTCGCGTCTCGATGCTGCAATCTTAGAAAAATCCTTCACAAAGCGACGGTAGTATCCTGCTAGGCCTAGGAAACTACGTATCTCGGTGACTGTAGTAGGTCTAGGCCACTGAGCCACAGCTTCTATCTTCTTTTGGTCCACCTAGATCCCTTGACTAGACACCACATGTCCCAAAAAGCCAACACTATCTAGCCAAAACTCACACTTTGAGAACTTGGCATATAGCTCGTGCTCACGAAGGGCTTGCAAAATCGTCCTAAGATGGTGCTCATGCTCAACATCACTCCTCGAGTACACCAATATGTCGTCTATGAACACAATGACGAATCGATCCAAGAAGGGTCGAAATACCCTGTTCATCAAGTCCATGAATGCTGCCGGGGCATTCGTCAACCCGAAGGACATCACCAAAAACTCGTAGTGCCCATACCAAGTGCGAAAGGCAGTCTTGGGAATATCCTGATTCCTGATCCTCAATTGATGGTATCCTGATCTCAAATCAATCTTAGAAAATCGTCTCGCGCCTTGCAACTGATCAAATAGGTCATCAATGCGTGGCAACGGATATTGGTTACGAATGGTAACTTTGTTTAGTTGACGATAATCGATGCAAAGTCTCAAACTCCCATCATTCTTCTTCACAAATAGCACCGGCGCACCCCATGGCGACGTGCTAGGCCTAATAAAACCCTTATCTAAGAGTTCTTGTAATTGATCCTTTAACTCCTTCAATTCTGCTGGGGCCATTCTATACGGGGGTATCGAAATAGGTCGAGCCTTCGGCACTAAGTCGATACAAAACTCAATCTCTCGATCGGGCAGTAATCCCGGAAGCTCCTCGGGAAAAATGTCCGGAAACTCACACACTACCGGGACTCCACTAACCTCCCCAACTGATCAGTCACACTCTCTCACGACTGCCAAGAACCCCTCGCAACCTCTGCCCAACATACGTTGCGCCTTTATAGATGATATCAACATGCTAGCCCCTCGAGTCCTATCCCCCTGAATATAAAATAAATCCTCACCGGGAAGGTCAAAGTATACGCTTTTAAGACGACAGTCTAAGCTAGCGTGACACGAAGCTAGCCAATCCATACCTAGAATGGCGTCAAACTCCATAGGACCAAGTAAAATAAGATCTGCTAGTGTATCCCTACCATGAGAGAAATAATGCAAGCCCGAAACTCTCGCTCTACCTGTAGGGCATCACCTACAGGAGTCCCCACTAACATGGGCTCGACCAGAGGGGTGGCACTTACTCCCAGACAGGAAGCAAACTGCCGCGATACAAACGAATGCGTCGTCCCGGGATCAAATAGCACATGTGCACTGTGGCCACAAATATAAACCGTACATGTCACCACCTGATTGGATGCCTGGGCATCCTGAGTCGTCATATGATAGACCCTCGGCTGACTCTGTGGGCCATGTCCTCCTCGAGACTGGGGGGCGCTGCTCTGAGCTCTAGATGCCGGCTGTTGGGCTGGAGCCTGTCGTCTTGGAGGGCCTCACCCTGGCTGTGAGCAATCCCTCTGTATGTGACCCGGCTGGCCACACCTAAAGCATGTAATCGGGGCCTTTGCGTACCTACACACCCCTAAGTGTCTCTTCTTACATGTCGGACATAAGGGCCTCTCTTCCGGTCTCTGCTGCCACTGCCGCCGCTGCTGCTGTCTCTGGGAAGGGGGCGCAGGCAATGAAGGAAATGGTGGCGCTACTGCCAACGGCTGCAAACTCGTCGGGCCCTTCCCCTTCTTCCCAGAAGAGAAGGAAGTACCACCGTCGCCCCTAGCCCTCTTCAAGTCTCTAGCTGCCCTCTCCTCTGTTGCACGTGCCTCAAGGGCCAAGGCGCTATCAACTACCTCCTCATAAGTACTAAAATGGGTGGCGTGCAAACTCCTGAACCACGGCTCGATCAGTCGAGATACAAAGCGAGTGATCCTGTCCTGCTCCGTAGGAACCAAAGTAGGTGCAAACTGTGATAGCTCGGTGAATAATGCATCATAACGCTCTACGCTCATGTCTGGAGTCTGCCTCAAGGCCTCAAACTGTTGGGCCCTCTGGAATCTCATCGTGCTAGAGACGTATTTTGCCAAAAATAGTCTCTTGAACTCGGCCCATCCCAATGGGGCATCACCTCGTCGTCTCCTCAATACATCGTACCAAGCGCTCTCCTCACCATGCAGGCAAAAGGAGGTGAGCTCCATCATCCGGTAGCCATGTATGCGAGAACCTCTCTTCAGTTTGTCCAACTGATCCAAAAGCTCTTCGGCCTTATCTCTCGCACCTCTAAACTGAGGCGGCTTCAGACCCATGAACCGCTCAAACTCATAGTCTATCCCAACAGTCTCGAGGTCCACTGGAGGCTGTCCCCTAATCTCGCCTGCATCGCCAGTGCCGACAGCAACACCTGCAGCGCCATCGCTAACAGCGCCTCGGGCGCCACCAGCCACAGTACCGTCGCCAGTGCCGCCACCAGTGCCACCTCTAGTGCCGTCATCGGTGCCATCTCCCGTGTCGCCACCAACCCTAACATCAGGGCTTACACCCCCTGGCGTCTCCGGCTGTCTCTGAGAATTAACTATATTTGTCAACAACACCGTGATGTTTGCTAAGGAGTCAATAATCAGCTGGTCCCTATCCCTCGCCGGAGTACTACCATCAAAGTCAACTCCACTGCGACCCGAACCACGACCCCGGCCTCTACCTCGGCCTCGGCCACGTCGTTCACCACGACCTCGTCCACGGCCTATAACCGTGTTACCGCTGGTAGGTGAGGGCTGAGGAGCCTGATCACCCCCTAAAGAATCTGTCTGTCTGGATGCTGTCCGAGAACGAGGAGGCATCGTCCCTGTCATCGAACTGATAGGTCAATAAGAGTAGCAATAGAATCTGAAAGCAAAAGATCAAATGATACTAGACTCTAACACCCTTAGCAGAAGCTAGATCAATAATGTGCCATGGCTCACACCACGATCTAAAGCCCAGCTAAGAATGGCTTTGTGGGACTCAAGGAGACAAACCTTAGACAAGGCTAGAGAATTGAATAGAATCAAAAGACACAAGCCTAACTCAAGAGTAACCTAGGGCTCTGATACCAATCTGTCACGACCCAAAATCTGAAATGTCATGACCGGCACTAATCCTAGGCCCAGCGGCCCCACAATGGACTAGTAAGCCTCTTCTCTAGCTCGATTTGAATAAATTAATATTACTGACAAGATATAGAACATGAATAAAATACCAATTCACCGTCTAATATGATAATTCAATATTCCAAATACAGCAGTTGTACACAATGAGAATATCTATCACACTGCTGTCAAAAATACATACTCGATCCCGAATCTCGGGCCCTTGGCACAACTATGCGCCAACAAAATAAAAGACAAAACGTCAGACTCTACAATATGTATGTCTCCACAGAGCATCCTATATTACATCCAAAATCAAAAAGAAGGTATGCTATCATACCAGAAGATTTGCCGGACCAATAATCAAAAGGAGAATTCCCTGAAAATATTTTTAATAAAAAGGGGTGAGTCTTGTGAACTCGCGAGTATAAGTTATGTCATGCCCACTAGGAGAGTATACAATAAAATGCTAAGATGATCATCATGAATACAATAACATAAAAACAGTATAAATAGCATAATATGTACCAAAAGTTTAAATAGTTTGAGATTTCAGAGAAAGCATAGTGTAGGAAAAATAGGTGCCTAAAGACAACTCCCATAAGCTGTTCCCTAACCACCTAAGTCTCCTATACCTTTATATGAGATGCATGCACTGATTTGAGAACACACTAGTAGAAACTGGCCTAACGCCTATATACACATACACACAGGTATATATATCATCGCACAATATCATCATAATGGCCCACGTGATAGTAGTGCTAAAACATATTATCCGTGTCTCTCATGGCCTTGGCATGCCAAGCCTCACAGTACCATGATCTTTTCCTGCTGTGAGTCACCAGGGAATCTACTAGATAGTCCTCTAATGATAATGCAAATGATACCCTAATTTATGCACAAGTCCTAATCATTTATCATTTCATGTGGTGTTTAAAATACACCATTCATGTAACATTCCAAATTCTCAAATCAAGAAATCAATTAGGGTATATTTCAGCTTATGTCTCTCTCAGTAGGATGAAAATATTTCATGCAAGTTCGAAGCATTTAAGAGTATTTTTCTACGATTTGTATATAAAAATCATATACAAGTTATGCATATAAAATCAGTACAAGTTATAACATTTATGCATGAAACAATATATATATGTGCAGAATATAAAGTAAACATAACATATCTTGTCTACTCGCTTGGGAAACGATGGCTCAAGTCCGAGTCTGGGGAGAAGATCGAACAAAATCCTGAGAGTCTGATCCTACAATAAATAGAATGGTATGGTCACATTTAGGTAACAAGAGTAACGATGAAATGAATTTACTGAAAACCCTAACCATTACCTAACACTCTGAATAGATTATTTTATACCTTTGCCCGCGCAATATTCGAATCTGGAGTCATGGAATTCGTCGAGATAAGCCATCGACTACGTCATCATGTCTCGCCTTGCATGCTACGCGTAGGTGTATAGTGGAGCTACACACCCACTTATAGGCTGCAATTTCATAATATATATATATATATATATATTTACCCATAAACTAGTTTTCTTTTAATATAGATAATATAGTTTTATTTAAATTCCTTCTTTATCAAAAATACATATATATTTATATTTATAACTAAATTGATAAATTTTCTTAAAAACTTAATAATTAATTAATAATTTAATAAATTATTTAAAAGTAATAATTTCAATATTCTAGCCTCAGAATAGAAGGAATCCATCAGAAATTAGGATTCGAAATAGTCCCACGTCATCATCATAGGCTAGCCTAGAACGCACTCGGGGTCAGTCTTACTCGGCCTCGAGTCATCTAATAGGGCTTCGTCCTTAGGACTCCGATCAACAAAATGACTCGCCAATCATATCGCCAATTCTAGGAGGCCTAATGAGAACCCAAATTAGACTAATCTCAATATCCTGAGTAAGATCAACCTAACCAAGTCATCCTAGGTCCACGGACAAGCGACAAGGGAGAACAAGCCGAGTGGGCCAGCCTAAGGGCTGCCACAACTAGGTCAATCATGCCCAACATATTGGGCCATCCTAAAACCCAATCGGGCCCTGCTATCCTAGGCTAACACTTAAACAGACATGCCCAACCCCAAAAAGCCCTCATTTATTTATTTATTTTTTTATTTTTTTTATTTTCTTTTTTATTTATTTATTTTTTCTTTTCTTTTCTTTTTTTCTTTTTCCTTTCTTTTCTTCTCAGCAACCTGCCTGCCACCGTCGACGACCAACACCCTTAAAATGGAACCCATCGGACGGTCAGATCTTAGTAGATCTGAGAGTTTATTTTTGGCCAAAAATAGGGACGAATCTGGCCGTTGTCGTTCACAGGCCGTCGGCCATTTTTCCGACAATCAGAAGGTACCCCGAGGTGCGTAGCACCAAGGAGAGCAACATATCAGAAAATGGGAGAGATCGGACGGTTAGATCGTTGTAGATCTAAAGTCAAACTCTCGGCCAAAATGGGACAAAACACTGCCAACGTCGCCGGCCACGGTGGCCGGCGATTTCTGGCGATCCAAGACCGCCATCCAACACCCTCAAGCCAACCGACAATCATATCCAAAAATCATCGAAATCCAACGGTTGGATCTTCGTAGATCTAACCTCAAAAATTCGGCCAAAAAGACCCCATCGCGCTCAAGCCATACTTTACGAAAACAAGAAGAAAAACAGAGAAGATGGAGCCAAAGTACTTACCTCTTGGTAGATCGGGGGCGCTTTAACGGTGAAATCGAAGTCAAATTGAAGATCGGACGGCCGGATTTCTCAAAATCGTCGAAAAACCGAGAGGGGAAATGAGAGAAATAAGAGAGAGAGAGAGAGATTTTAGGTTTCTGTTGGGGGGGCTGCCGAGCGCCTCCCCATTTTATTTTTATATTTTTTGTTTTTTTTTTTAATTAATATATATTTTTTTTGAATCTTTACATTCTCCCCCCCTTATAAAAATTCGTCCTCGAATTTCACGGAAACAGATAAGGGTATTTCTCTTTCATGGCATCTTCCATCTCCCAAGTGGCCTCACCTTCACTATGGTTGCTCCACTGGACTTTAACGGAAGCTATTTCTTTAGATCTAAGCTTTCTGACCTGCCTATCTAAGATCTTAACAGGTCGCTTTTCATATTGCAAGCTTGGTTGAATCATAGTGGGTGCTGTCGGAGGCAAAACATGAGAGGGGTCTCCAATAACCCCGCGTAACATCGACACATGAAATACGGGGTGCACTCCAACCATCGACGACGGTAGTGCCAGCTCATAGGCTACCTTCCCAATCCGCCTAAGGACTCGAAAAGGTCCAACATACCGGGGACTGAGTTTACCTCTCCTCCAAAACCTCACTACCCCCTTCATAGGCGATACTTTAAGATATACCAAATCATCAACTGCAAACTCTAAGGGTCGGCGCCTACGATCTGCATATGACTTCTGACGACTCTGAGCTGTCAAAAGCCTATCACGAACTACCTGGACGATCTCCATGCTTTGGCCAACCAGATCTGGGCCAATAAGTCGTCTCTCACCAACCTCAAACCAACCTAAGGGTGACCTACATCGTCGACCATATAGCGCCTCGTAAGGTGCCATTTGAATGCTGGATTGATAACTATTGTTATATGCAAATTCGACATACGGCAAATTCTTCTCCCAACTCCCCTTGAAATCAAGGGCACACGCCCTAAGCATATCCTCAAGTATCTGGATAGTCCTCTCCGACTGGCCATCCGTCTGGGGGTGAAACGCAGTACTCAATGCTAACTGCGTACCCAAAGCCTCATGAAATGAGCCCCAATACCGAGAGGTAAATATGGACCCTCGATCAAAAATAATAGAAATGGGCACTCCATGATACCGTACAATCTCATGAATAAACTTCTGAGCTAATTGAGAAGCAGTAAATGACGTACGTACAGCAATAAAACGAGCCGTCTTCGTTAAGCGATCTACCACTACCCATACTGAATCATGTCCTGCAGGTGACCTCGGCAATCCTGTAACCATATCCATGGTAATATGCTCTCATTTCCACTCTGGAATTGGGATACTCTCCAACAAACCTCCTGGCCTCTTATGCTCAGCCTTCACTTGCTGACAGACTTGGCAAGCTAAACACGTGCGAGCAACATCTTCCTTAAGGCACGGCCACCAAAACAACTGTTTTAGGTCCTGGTACATCTCAGTAGTCCCTGGGTGAATGGCAAATCGAGAGTGATGAGCCTCCGCAAGGATCCTACTCCTCAACTCGTCCACCTCGGGAACACAAAGCCGAGCCCTAAATCTCAACACTCCAGAAGAGTCAATAGAAAAATCCAATGCCTTACCTTCCCCGACTTCTTTAATGATCTTGGCTAGATTAGGGTCCTTAGCTTGAGCCACCTTAATCTCCTCCATCAAAGCAGACTTAGAGTTCGATGTGTGCCAAAAATCCTTGAGATTCAGATATCTCTAAACGTGCACCACTCTGCTCTAAACTATGTAACTGCTCCACTAACGGTCTCCTCCAACTAGAAATATGAGCAAGACTACCCATGGACTTTCTACTCAAGGCATCTGCTACTACGTTAGCCTTTCCTGGGTGATACAAAATATGGATATCATAGTCCTTAAGGAGTTCCATCCACCTACGTTGTCTCAAATTCAGGTCCCGCTGGTCAAAAATGTACTTGAGGCTCTTATGATCCGTGAACACTTCGCAGGTCTCGCCGTACAAGTAATGCCGCCATATCTTGAGAGCAAATACTACGGCCGCCATCTCGAGATCATGAGTAGGATAGTTCTGCTCATGTTTCTTCAACTTCCTAGAAGCATACGCAATAACTCTCCCACGCTGCATCAACACACATCCTAATCCAACCCTCGACGCATCACAGTACACGGCATAACCCCCACTCCCTGACGGTAGGGTCAACACTGGCACTGTAGTCAAACGCCGCTTCAACTCATTGAAGCTTTGCTCACATGCATCTGACCACTCAAATTTTACATTCTTTTGGGTGAGTCGCGTCATCGATGCTGCAATCTTAGAAAAATCCTTCACAAAGCGACGGTAGTATCCTGCTAGGCCTAGGAAACTACGTATCTCGGTGACTGTAGTAGGTCTAGGCCACTGAGCCACAGCTTCTATCTTCTTTTGGTCCACCTAGATCCCTTGACTAGACACCACATGTCCCAAAAAGCCAACACTATCTAGCCAAAACTCACACTTTGAGAACTTGGCATATAGCTCGTGCTCACGAAGGGCTTGCAAAATCGTCCTAAGATGGTGCTCATGCTCAACATCACTCCTCGAGTACACCAATATGTCGTCTATGAACACAATGACGAATCGATCCAAGAAGGGTCGAAATACCCTGTTCATCAAGTCCATGAATGCTGCCGGGGCATTCGTCAACCCGAAGGACATCACCAAAAACTCGTAGTGCCCATACCAAGTGCGAAAGGCAGTCTTGGGAATATCCTGATTCCTGATCCTCAATTGATGGTATCCTGATCTCAAATCAATCTTAGAAAATCGTCTCGCGCCTTGCAACTGATCAAATAGGTCATCAATGCGTGGCAACGGATATTGGTTACGAATGGTAACTTTGTTTAGTTGACGATAATCGATGCAAAGTCTCAAACTCCCATCATTCTTCTTCACAAATAGCACCGGCGCACCCCATGGCGACGTGCTAGGCCTAATAAAACCCTTATCTAAGAGTTCTTGTAATTGATCCTTTAACTCCTTCAATTCTGCTGGGGCCATTCTATACGGGGGTATCGAAATAGGTCGAGCCTTCGGCACTAAGTCGATACAAAACTCAATCTCTCGATCGGGCAGTAATCCCGGAAGCTCCTCGGGAAAAATGTCCGGAAACTCACACACTACCGGGACTCCACTAACCTCCCCAACTGATCAGTCACACTCTCTCACGACTGCCAAGAACCCCTCGCAACCTCTGCCCAACATACGTTGCGCCTTTATAGATGATATCAACATGCTAGCCCCTCGAGTCCTATCCCCCTGAATATAAAATAAATCCTCACCGGGAAGGTCAAAGTATACGCTTTTAAGACGACAGTCTAAGCTAGCGTGACACGAAGCTAGCCAATCCATACCTAGAATGGCGTCAAACTCCATAGGACCAAGTAAAATAAGATCTGCTAGTGTATCCCTACCATGAGAGAAATAATGCAAGCCCGAAACTCTCGCTCTACCTGTAGGGCATCACCTACAGGAGTCCCCACTAACATGGGCTCGACCAGAGGGGTGGCACTTACTCCCAGACAGGAAGCAAACTGCCGCGATACAAACGAATGCGTCGTCCCGGGATCAAATAGCACATGTGCACTGTGGCCACAAATATAAACCGTACATGTCACCACCTGATTGGATGCCTGGGCATCCTGAGTCGTCATATGATAGACCCTCGGCTGACTCTGTGGGCCATGTCCTCCTCGAGACTGGGGGGCGCTGCTCTGAGCTCTAGATGCCGGCTGTTGGGCTGGAGCCTGTCGTCTTGGAGGGCCTCACCCTGGCTGTGAGCAATCCCTCTGTATGTGACCCGGCTGGCCACACCTAAAGCATGTAATCGGGGCCTTTGCGTACCTACACACCCCTAAGTGTCTCTTCTTACATGTCGGACATAAGGGCCTCTCTTCCGGTCTCTGCTGCCACTGCCGCCGCTGCTGCTGTCTCTGGGAAGGGGGCGCAGGCAATGAAGGAAATGGTGGCGCTACTGCCAACGGCTGCAAACTCGTCGGGCCCTTCCCCTTCTTCCCAGAAGAGAAGGAAGTACCACCGTCGCCCCTAGCCCTCTTCAAGTCTCTAGCTGCCCTCTCCTCTGTTGCACGTGCCTCAAGGGCCAAGGCGCTATCAACTACCTCCTCATAAGTACTAAAATGGGTGGCGTGCAAACTCCTGAACCACGGCTCGATCAGTCGAGATACAAAGCGAGTGATCCTGTCCTGCTCCGTAGGAACCAAAGTAGGTGCAAACTGTGATAGCTCGGTGAATAATGCATCATAACGCTCTACGCTCATGTCTGGAGTCTGCCTCAAGGCCTCAAACTGTTGGGCCCTCTGGAATCTCATCGTGCTAGAGACGTATTTTGCCAAAAATAGTCTCTTGAACTCGGCCCATCCCAATGGGGCATCACCTCGTCGTCTCCTCAATACATCGTACCAAGCGCTCTCCTCACCATGCAGGCAAAAGGAGGTGAGCTCCATCATCCGGTAGCCATGTATGCGAGAACCTCTCTTCAGTTTGTCCAACTGATCCAAAAACTCTTCGGCCTTATCTCTCGCACCTCTAAACTGAGGCGGCTTCAGACCCATGAACCGCTCAAACTCATAGTCTATCCCAACAGTCTCGAGGTCCACTGGAGGCTGTCCCCTAATCTCGCCTGCATCGCCAGTGCCGACAGCAACACCTGCAGCGCCATCGCTAACAGCGCCTCGGGCGCCACCAGCCACAGTACCGTCGCCAGTGCCGCCACCAGTGCCACCTCTAGTGCCGTCATCGGTGCCATCTCCCGTGTCGCCACCAACCCTAACATCAGGGCTTACACCCCCTGGCGTCTCCGGCTGTCTCTGAGAATTAACTATATTTGTCAACAACACCGTGATGTTTGCTAAGGAGTCAATAATCAGCTGGTCCCTATCCCTCGCCGGAGTACTACCATCAAAGTCAACTCCACTGCGACCCGAACCACGACCCCGGCCTCTACCTCGGCCTCGGCCACGTCGTTCACCACGACCTCGTCCACGGCCTATAACCGTGTTACCGCTGGTAGGTGAGGGCTGAGGAGCCTGATCACCCCCTAAAGAATCTGTCTGTCTGGATGCTGTCCGAGAACGAGGAGGCATCGTCCCTGTCATCGAACTGATAGGTCAATAAGAGTAGCAATAGAATCTGAAAGCAAAAGATCAAATGATACTAGACTCTAACACCCTTAGCAGAAGCTAGATCAATAATGTGCCATGGCTCACACCACGATCTAAAGCCCAGCTAAGAATGGCTTTGTGGGACTCAAGGAGACAAACCTTAGACAAGGCTAGAGAATTGAATAGAATCAAAAGACACAAGCCTAACTCAAGAGTAACCTAGGGCTCTGATACCAATCTGTCACGACCCAAAATCTGAAATGTCATGACCGGCACTAATCCTAGGCCCAGCGGCCCCACAATGGACTAGTAAGCCTCTTCTCTAGCTCGATTTGAATAAATTAATATTACTGACAAGATATAGAACATGAATAAAATACCAATTCACCGTCTAATATGATAATTCAATATTCCAAATACAGCAGTTGTACACAATGAGAATATCTATCACACTGCTGTCAAAAATACATACTCGATCCCGAATCTCGGGCCCTTGGCACAACTATGCGCCAACAAAATAAAAGACAAAACGTCAGACTCTACAATATGTATGTCTCCACAGAGCATCCTATATTACATCCAAAATCAAAAAGAAGGTATGCTATCATACCAGAAGATTTGCCGGACCAATAATCAAAAGGAGAATTCCCTGAAAATATTTTTAATAAAAAGGGGTGAGTCTTGTGAACTCGCGAGTATAAGGTATGTCATGCCCACTAGGAGAGTATACAATAAAATGCTAAGATGATCATCATGAATACAATAACATAAAAACAGTATAAATAGCATAAATATGTACCATAAGTTTAAATAGTTTGAGATTTCAGAGAAAACATAGTGTAGGAAAAATAGGTGTCTAAAGACAACTCCCATAAGCTGTTCCCTAACCACCTAAGTCTCCTATACCTTTATATGAGATGCATGCACTGATTTGAGGACACACTAGTAGAAACTGGCCTAACGCCTATATACACATGCACACAGGTATATATATCATCACATACATCATCATCACACAATATCATCATAATGGCCCACGTGATAGTAGTGCTAAAACATACTATCCGTGTCTCTCATGGCCTTGGCATGCCAAGCCTCACAGTACCATGATCTTTTCCTGCTGTGAGTCACCAGGGAATCTACTAGATAGTCCTCTAATGATAATGCAAATGATACCCTAATTTATGCACAAGTCCTAATCATTTATCATTTCATGTGGTGTTTAAAATACACCATTCATGTAACATTCCAAATTCTCAAATCAAGAAATCAATTAGGGTATATTTTAGCTTATGTCTCTCTCAGTAGGATGAAAATATTTCATGCAAGTTCGAAGCATTTAAGAGTATTTTTCTACGATTTGTATATAAAAATCATATACAAGTTATGCATATAAAATCAGTACAAGTTATAACATTTATGCATGAAACAATATATATATGTGCAGAATATAAAGTAAACATAACATATCATGTCTACTCGTCTGGGAAACGATAACTCAAGTCCGAGTCTGGGGAGAAGATCGAACAAAATCCTGAGAGTCTGATCCTACAATAAATAGAATGGTGTGGTCACATTTAGGTAACAAGAGTAACGATGAAATGAATTTACTGAAAACCCTAACCATTACCTAACACTCTGAATAGATTATTTTATACCTTTGCCCGCGCAATATTCGAATCTGGCGTCATGAAATTCGTCGAGATAAGCCATCGACTACGTCATCATGCCTCACCTTGCATGCTACGCGTAGGTGTATAGTGGAGCTACACACCCACTTATAGGCTGCAATTTCATAATATATATATATATATATTTACCCATAAACTAGTTTTCTTTTAATATAGATAATATAGTTTTATTTAAATTACTTCTTTATTAAAAATACATATATATTTATATTTATAACTAAATTGATAAATTTTCTTAAAAACTTAATAATAAATTAATAATTTAATAAATTATTTAAAAGGAATAATTTCAATATTCTAGCCTCAGAATAGAAGGAATCCATCAGAAATCAGGATTCGAAATAGTCCCACGTCATCATCATAAGCTAGCCTAGAACGCACTCGGGGTCAGTCTTACTCGGCCTCGAGTCATCTAATAGGGCTTCGTCCTTAGGATTCCGATCAACAAAATGACTCGCCAATCATATCGCCAATTCTAGGAGGCCTAATGAGAACCCAAATTAGACTAATCTCGATATCCTGAGTAAGATCAACCTAACCAAGTCATCCTAGGTCCACGGACAAGCGATAAGGGAGAACAAACCGAGTGGGCCAGCCCAAGGGCTGCCACGACTAGGTCAGTCATGCCCAACACATTGGGCCATCCTAAAACCCAATCGGGCCCCGCCATCCTAGGCTAACACCTAAACCGACATGCCCAACCCCAAAAGCCCTCATTTATTTATTTATTTATTTTTTTATTTCCTTATTTATTTATCTTTTCTTTTCTTTTCTTTTCTTTTCTTTTTTTTTCCTTTCTTTTCTTCTTTTCTTTTTCTTTTCTTTTTTTTTCTTTTTCCTTTCTTTTCTTGTCAGCAACCTGCCTACCACCGCCGGCCGGCCAAAAATGGCCGATCTATATACCAATGCGAAGCCCTCGCCATGTATAATAACATACCTTAAAATGGAACCCATCGGACGGTCAGATCTTAGTAGATCTGAGAGTTTATTTTCGGCCAAAAATAGGGATGAATCTGGCCGTTTCCGTTCTCCAGCCGTCGGCCATTTTTCCGACAATCAAAAGGTACCCCGAGGTGCGTAGCACCAAGGAGAGCAACATATCAGAAAATGGGAGAGATCGGACGGTTAGATCGTTGTAGATCTAAAGTCAAACTCTCGGCCAAAATGGGACAAAACACTGCCAACGTCGCCGGCCACGGTGGCCGGCGATTTTCGACGATCCAAGACCGCCATCCAACACCCTCAAGCCAACCGACCATCATATCCAAAAATCATCGAAATCCAACGGTTGGATCTTCATAGATCTAACCTCAAACGTTCGGCCAAAAAGACCCCATCGCGCTCAAGCCATACTTTACGAAAACAAGAAGAAAAACAGAGAAGATGGAGCCAAAGTACTTACCTCTTGGTAGATCGGGGGCTCTTTAACGGTGAAATCGAAGTCAGATTGAAGATCGGACGGCCGTATTTCTCAAAATCGTCGAAAAACCGAGAGGGGAAATGAGAGAAATAAGAGAGAGAGAGAGAGAGAGAGAGAGAGAGATTTTAGGTTTCTGTTGGGGGGGCTGTCGAGCGCCTCCCCCTTTTCTTTTTATATTTTTCGTTTTTTTTTTAATTAATAATTTTTTTTTTTGGAATCTTTACATGGAGGCATGATCAAGAGAAAACCCGCTGAAGAAATAAGAAAATTATTCAATATTAAATATTGTAATGCTGAGAAAGAAGAGAAATTCCATGGGGAGAACAATTGAATATGTAATATGATTGTGTTAATTTATGTTTTTAACTTTTGAGTACATTTGAGGGTGACTGTTTCTACCATCCCACTTTATTTTTGCAAACTCTTGTCAAAATCCCGAGACTGAGCTATGTGATTTCCTTGAGTGTCATCTTTCATTTGCACAAAATTGCAAGGATGGATTAGTTTAGTCCTCCCAATTGGGGAAGCTCAAACCCTATTCTTTATCATAGTAACAAACTTATCTGAGCAATGAAATAGCAAATAAATGTTTGTTTCCTTTTATTTCTGGATTTGCATCTTTATGTATGGATTGTTGCTTGTAATTATGGTATGCTTGGCTGCTCGCTAGACTCCTCTTGCTGCTTGTGCATTGAGGTCTTGGCCTATATTGGCTCAAATGCTTAATTTGGATTCAGAATTTAATCTATGGATTGTATGCACGTATCTATATAATGCTTGTTTTAATCATTCCCCTCCTACTTTCTGTCACGAGAAGACCCTCTTTTCCGAGTTATTTTAAATTTTCTTGTTGCCAACTATTATTGCTTATTACTGCCTGCTGTTATTTTCACTATTGTACCCCTTAGTAGATTAGCTATTCATTTTACTATTATAACTTCTAGAAGGCAAGTTGTTATTGCCACATGCAGGGAAGTTAGAGATTCCCGAGTTTGTTAGGGGCGTAGGGCCTACCCTGGCAGGAGAATCTTCTTCCCCAGGTGCTGGTATAATTCCCCTAGTCATGTAAGGGGCATGCTTTATGAAAAATCTTAGAATTCTCACGATCTCTCTCTTCCAATTCTCTCTGTTTCTCTCTGTTCTTCTCTCCATTCTCACTAATTCTTCTTTTTCTCTCTGTTTTATTATCTGTTTGGGCGTAAAGTCCTCCTGATTCTTATTGGATTGGGGAGGAAGGGTATTGTCAAGCTTAAGCCATGACAATCTTGGTATCAGAGTACCAGTTCTTGGCTAAGCTGATAGATTAGAGTAATGGTGGAAGGAACCCGCATGAAGAATTTCAAGGCTTGCAACGAGTTGGCTCAACTTTGTCGGAATTCCAGGGAAGGATTGACCAACTAGAAATTCGAGGAGAAAGGAACCATGAAGTGATCGTGGCAATGGATCGCAAGCTTGAAGGTTTGCTGGAGGGAATGGAACAGCAACTGGAAGGCTCCATGGCGAGACTGTGTGAGGATCTGGGAGCGCAGATGCAGTAGTTCATGCTCATGTTTACTCGCTAAAATGCAGTAAGGATGGCTCCCGACTTTCCTCCGCGTGAGAGGGATGCTCCCATACTGCCGGGAAATAGAATGATAAAGAGGGAAAGAATGGCCGAGATCAAGGTAGAACCTGAGGAAGGATTAGAGGGACTTATGGGTAGAGAAGGTAATGAGCAACCTCGTGGCCACCTCCCCAAGTTCCCCATGCCACGGATGGAGATATCGGCATTTGAAGGAGCTAATCCCCGATGGTGGCTAAGGAAGTGTGATAGGTTGTTCAATTGGCACAACGTACCTAGGGGGTTGAGGGTGTCGTTGGCCACTGCTACTTTAATGAAGCAATGGATGCCTGGTTTCAGGGATGCCTTAATGTGAGGGAGAACTATACATGGGAGGAGTTCTCTGAAAAATTATGTGAGCAGTTTGGGGAGAGGAATATGGTGGATACGATAGAGGAATTTAATAAGCTTAAGCAAATAGGGAGCGTTGAGTCTTATTTATAAAAGTTTGAAGAGTTGAGGTCGTACATGGTTTGCCACAACCCCTATCTATCAGAAGCTTACTTTGTGTCAAGCTTTATGAGTGACTTGAGTGAGGAGTTATGACCAATAGTCAAAATGATGAAACCTAGGATAATGGAGCAAGCCTCTGAAAGTGCTCGATTATAAGAAATGTCCGTGGAGGCATTGATGAAGAAACAGAGGCAACAACAAATGGGGGTAACTCTGGGAATAGGCCCTGTTGGGGGAAAGAGTTACCACCGAGACATAGCAAAAGGGAATCAAGGGGTGAGGAATGTAGGTGGACCAAGCTTGGTTCCTTATGGGGAACAATTAAGGGAGCAAAGGAAGTTGGCTGGCCTCTGCTTCCATTGTGGTGACAAATACCATCCAGGACACACTTGCAAGAGGTAGATCCTGCTGTTGGAAGGGGAGGATCTAGAGGTGGCAGAGGAAGGAGATAGTGGGGAGGATACAGCAGGGACAATGGAGAGATCTCCATACACACATTGAAGGGAGTAGCCAACAACAAAATCATTAAAGTGGAAGGACAATTTAAGGGAAATGATTTGATGATCCTAATAGACAGTGGGAGTACCCATAGCTTCCTTGATGAAGGCACGACGAAGAAGCTGAAGTGTCCACTCACAAAGACCTCACCCTTGAGTGTGACAGTGGCTAATGGTCAAAAGGTGTTGAGCAAATTAGTCTACAATGGCTTTTGCTAGGAGATGCAAGGAGAAAGGTTTGAAATTGATCTAAGGCTCCTATAGTTGGGGGGCTGTGATATGGTTTTGGGGGTAGATTGGATGAAGGGGGTCAACCCCATCAGTTTTGATTTCAACCGGATGGAAGTATCTTTTGAGAGTGACGGAAGGAAGATGACATTATCCGGAGGAAAGGAGATGGCTACATGCAAGATGATATCGGGAAAGAAACTACAGAGGGTGATTAAGGGAAAGTGGGGGCAGCTGGCACAACTTTTCTCAGTTGTGGCAACGGAAGAGGTAAATGGAAGTCTAGCACTGCAAGGGGAGATCCACCTAACTGTCAGTGCAACCTAAGGGTTGCCTGACCAGGTACATCACTTAAACCTTCTTAATGAATTGCTGGTTGGATACGGGGATCTTTTTGTTGAACCCCAATCACTTCCCCCTACCCGGATGCAAGATCACTCTATTAACCTTAAGCCACACTCTAAGCCTGTCAACATTAGAACTTACTGTTATTCCCCAATCTAGAAGAATGAAATAGAGAAAATGGTGAGAAATGCTTCAACAATCCATCATTAGACCCAGCCAAAGCCCCTTTACTTCCCCTGTCCTATTGGTTAAAAAGAAGGATGTAACTTGGCGGTTTTGTGTGGATTACTGCCAACTAAATGCTGTCACCATTAAGGATAAATTCCCTATTCCCTTGGTAGAAGATCTCTTGGATGAATTACACAGTGCCCAATTCTTTTCTAAGCTGGATTTACGTTCAGGGTATCACCAAATTAGGATGAAACCCGAGGATATCCATAAAACAGCTTTTAGAACTCACTATGAGCACTTCGAATTCTTGGTGATGCCATTTGGGCTCACCAATGCCCTAGCCACTTTTTAATCCCTCATGAATAGAATTTTTGAGCCCTATCTCCAAAAATTTATATTAGTATTCTTTGATGACATACTCATTTACAGCCCTTTTTTCGAACAACATTTGCTCCACCTTAAAACTACCCTTGACACCCTCCGATTCCACCAGCTTTATATTAAGAAGTCTAAGTGTGCATTTGGTCAAGGGAAAGTGGAATACTTGGGGCACATTATATCAAATGGTTGAGTGAGTACCGACCCCCAAAAGGTGGGGGCCATGGTGTCCTAGCCAAGGCCAACTTCAGTGAGAGCCTTGAGGGGATTTTTGGGCTTGACAAAATATTATCGCTAATTTGTGAAGAATTATGGGGTAAATAGTAAACCTTTAACAGTATTATTGAAGAAAGGGGGTTTTAGTTGGAGCCCGAGGGCTGAGGAGGCATTCGAGAATTTAAAGGGGGCCATGAGCAGGGTACTAGTTTTGGGACTACCATATTTTGATAAAACTTTTATTTTGGAAACAGACGCAAGTGGAACAGGTGTAGGAGCAGTTTTGGTACAGGAGGGAAGGCCTCTAGCATTCTTAAGTCAAGTGTTGAGTTCTAAGCATTCAGGACTCAGTATATATGAGAAGGAGTTCTTAGCAGTATTAGAGACAATAGACAAATGGAGGCATTACTTAGAGGGGGGAGATTTATAATCAAAATAGACTATGAGAGCTTGAAGTTCCTATTACAACAAAGGCTTCAAACATAGCTGCAATAGAAGGGAATGGCTAAACTTATGGGTTTGGACTACATCATACAATACCGGAAGGGCAAGGAGAATGTTGCTGCAGATACACTTTCAAGGCACCGGGAAGTGATTGACAATTATGAGGGAGCTGAGAGGCTGAAGACATTGCTATAAGAATTGGCGGTAGGGGCCCTTGTGGGGAATGGTTATACATTGAGCAAATGAATGCTAAGATTCCAAGGAAGAATTGTGATTGGGGATAAGATGAACCTCAAAAGGAAGATATTCTAGGCCTTGCATGAGTCGCCCATTGGGGGGGGCATTCAGGGGAGAAAAATACTTAAGAGTTAGGAGGATTTTTCATTGGCCAAAGATGAAATTGGAAATTAAGGACATGGTGCAAGCATGTGATATCTGTCAGAGATGTAAGTCAGAAACCGTAGCTTAATCGGGGCTACTATTACCCTTGCCTATCCCCGAACAAGTTTGGTCTAGTATCTCTATGGACTTCGTGGAAGGGTTACCCAAGTCAGAAGGAAAGGATAGCATTCTAGTGGTGGTGGACAGACTACCTAAGTTTGCCCATTTCATATGGCTAACTTATCCCTACACAGCTCGGGAGGTGGCTAGGGCCTTCTTGGATCTTGGATCGGGTGGTGAAATTGCATGGAACTCCTAAGACCATCATTTCAAATAGGGACCAAATCTTCACTGGTGTGATGTGGGAGAAGTTGACGAGGTTACTGGGAACAAAGCTGAGCATGTCAACTGCTCATCACCCTTAAACGGATAGGCAAATCGAGAGGGTGAACCAGTCTCGAGACTTACCTAAGGTGCATATGCCTCTTGCAGCCTAAGGAGTGGCACAAATGGCTAGCCCTGGCCCAGTGGTGGTACAATACCACCCATCACTCTTCCATCAAGATGACTCTTTTCGAGGCCTTAATTGGATACTAGCCACCTGTGCTACTGGCAATTAGGGAAGAATCCAATGTGATGACAATGGATGACTATTTGCAGCGAAAGGGGGAGATGATTCAGCAGCTGAAGCAAAAATTGTCTTCAGCTCAAAATCACATGAAACAGTTTGCAGACAGGAGGAGGAGTGAACGAGAGTTTGAGGTGAGAGATGAAGTGTACCTGAGGTTGAGGTACTAGCACCTTAAGTCCCTCACCTGTGGAAAAGCAACCAAGCTCAGTCCTAAGTATTACGGGTCATTTCCTATAGAAGCTAAGGTTGGGAAGGTGGCATATTGGCTAGGGTTGCTTGCAGGATCACTCATTCACCCTGTATTCCATGTCTCGCTATTAAAAGGGGCAGTGGGTGGGCAACCAATGAGCACTGTTCTGCCTGTCATTCCTGTAGAGGTCAGCCAAACAGTGGAACCAGAGGTTATCTTGGATAAAAGGGTGATATACAAACATGGGGCTCCCCTCATTCAAGTGTTGGTCAGGTGGTAGGGAAAACCTTTGGAAGAAAACACTTGGGAGTACCTCCCGGATCTTCTCAAGCAATTCCCAAGAGCGGCTAGCCTCCTTAATATTTCTTGAGGACAAGAAATTGATTAAGGCGGGGGGAAATGTCACGAGAAGATCCTCTTTTCTGAGTTATTTTAAATTTTCTTGTTGCCAACTATTATTGCTTATTACTGCTTACTATTATTTTCACTGTTGTACCCCTAAGTTAGTAGATTAGCTCTTCATTTTACTGTTGTAACTTCTAGAAGGTAGGTTGTTATTGCCACATGCAAGGAAGTTAGAGATTCCCGAATTTGTTAAGGGTGCAGGGCCCACCCTGGCAGGAGAATCTTCTTCCCTAAGCGCTGGTATAATTTTCCTACTCGTGTAAAGGGCAAGCATTATGAAAAATCTCAGAATTCTCATGGTCTCTCTCTTCCAATTCTCTCTGTTTCTCTCTATTCTTCTCTCCATTCTCACTAATTCTTCTTTTTCTCTTTGTTCTATTATCTGTTTGGGCATAAAATCCTCCTGATTTGTATTGAATTGGGGAGAAACAATATTGTCAGGCTTAGGCCGTGACATTTTCTCATATATGATCAACACAAGAGTAAGGAGCATTTTTATTTGTTACTATGGTACTAAATGAACATATTTTTTTAGTCTAGGTTTAGAGGAATAATTTTTTGTGGAAAGAAAAAAATAATAAATGTTTATTTTCATATATTTTTATACATACACATAAATATGATAACATTGTCTAACTTTCTTTTCTTTTCCTCCCACAAATTCAAGTTCCAATCATCTGATGAAGCTATCTAAATAATTGATATCCCTTTCAAGAATTACTCTTGCTAAGGGTACGCATTCAAAAGAAATCTTTGGTTAAACAATACTCGAATAAAATAGTCAAGAAAATTTATGTCTCTGGTTGACATTTTAATTTGTTTATTTTTCACTATTTATCTATTTGGGATCCATGAATCCCGAAAGACAAAGTGAAAAGAAATTAAATATTCACAAAACCCACAAAAATGGAAGGGATTAGGTATATGTACACACCTCCTTGCCAGTATCAACTTTTTAAAAAAAGTGTGGTGGTGTTATTGTTTTTATCTTTTCAAACAAAGTTTGGGGAGGTTTCATTGTAAAGTTCACATAAACCTTTTTCCGTGAATGGTCCCCCCCCCCCCCCCACCCCCGGGGCGCGCGCGCGGCGGCACGCATATCTTGTCAGTTGGTTTTATGATCATTTGTTCTTAGCCATAGTTACCAGGAATGTGGTGCATTTGGTCATTGTATCGGAACAGGTACAAGGTACATTAGTGCTAATTTTATGGTACCGAGAGGGTAGCCATAGAAGTTGGTTTGTTTATTTTGTTTTGAATTTTTTTCTACCTTCTTGTACAACTAATGGAATGAAGCATCCTGTTAATGCACACGAAGATAGGTCTGAATATAATTCAAAATGCATTGGAATGTACATGAAATTGAGGTAGGCAAGCTTTGTTTACTCTACTCTTCTTTGAAAAATTTTCCAACTTTAAGTTACTTCATGAGTTTTTAATTGTTTTAACCAAACTAATGCACTGCGTGGGATCCCTTTCTTGGGGATCTAGATTGGGGTCCTTCCAATTCCAGGATGTAAAAGAGCTACGATTCGGAATGGGTGATCCGAATCGCGAAGTTGGGGGGGGGGGGGTGTAGGAGGGAACCCAGCAACTGTGTTCTTGGCTTCCTTCTACCCTGTTGCATTAGCACAAGATCATCTTTTAACATCTTCCGTAAAATAAACTGGTGCTTAGCTAAGATTCATGGAGGGTTATTTGCTATTTCAAATGAAATGTTCATGGTTTTACGTACCAGCTGGATAATGGCATTATGCATCTTCCGTTTCAAGTAGCACATACTATTCTAGTCTAATTCTGCTTTCGGCTTTTTAGGCTGCACATTGTCTGAATATCAAGAGCTTGTTTGACCTGACTTGCCAGACAATTGCGGACATGATCAAGGAAAAAACCACTGAAGAATTTAGGAAAACATTCAATATAGAAGGCTTTACCCCGGAGGAGGAAGAGGAAGTCCGCAGGGAGAACGAGTTGGCCTTCGGGTTAAAGATTTAACCGTTTGATTACATTTGTGATGATGGTTGTTTCCTTGTTTTCAATCCATCCAAGTTTATTTTGCAAACTCATGTCAAAATGTGGTTTAGTCTGAGCAAGGGTCGTTGTAATTCCTCCCATCCAAGTGGGAAAACTCGAACCCCCTATTCTTATAATAGTAGCATAAAATTATGCCAGCATTAAAATAGCAAAAAAAAAAAACTTTCATTTTATGTATTGACCATTGTTTGCAAAATTAACGCTGAGCAACTCAACGTCTTCTCCTACTATTGGCTCGAATTGTTTACTTGGGTTTGGGATTGAGTCTATGATTGTATGTATTTGTATAGAAAATTATTATTATTATATCATAGATTATAACTTAGGTTATAATGTAGTTAAAATGTTTAAAATATTCTTCACCTAAGATGATGAAGTGAGGCGGCATGAAGCAGTAAAGTGTGATAGGTATTTTTGTTATATTTGATGTATTGTGTAGTTCAAGATAAACACTACAAGAAATTCTGGATTTAGCGACGGATTTTCAGCAACGGAAATTTCCATTGCTATTTTGCGACGGAATTACGATGGATTGCGAATTTTTTTTTTTTACTTATTTAGCAAAGGATTTTTGCAACGGAATTTTTTCCGTAGCAAAAAAATAAAAAAATTAATTTTTTTACCGACGGAATTATTACTCCGTCGCTAAAAATTAATTTTCCGTAGCAAGAAATGATTTTCTGTCGTTATATTTTAATGATAATAAAAAAATAAAAATAAAACTTTTATATAGCGACGAAAAATAAATTCCGTGGCAAAATTTTTTTTAAAAAAATTAATGTTGATATTAGTTTACATAATTAAAATAAAATATGAAATTTAATTTTTATATTATTAAAATTTACCGACGAAAATAAATTTCCGTCGCTAAAAATAACGACGGAAAATGATTTCCGTCGTTAGATTTTAATGATAATAAAAAAATAAAAATTAAATTTTTATATTGCGACGAAAAAATATTCCTTCGTAAAATTTTAAAATAAAAAATTAATTTGGATATTAGTTTAAATTATTAAAATAAAATTTTAAATTTAATTTTTTTTATTATTAAAATATACCGACGGAAATATACTTCCGTCGCTAAAATTAACGATGGAAGGAAATTTCCGTCATTAGATTTTAATGATAATAAAAAAATATAAATTAAATTTTTATATAGCGACGAAAAATATTCTGTCGCAAAATTTTAAAATAAAAAATTAATTTTAATATTAGTTTAAATAATTAAAATAAAATTTTTAAATTTAATTTTTTTATTATTAAAATTTATCGACGGAAATAAACTTCCGTCGCTAAAGATAACGACGGAAATCATTTTTCATAGTTAGATTTTTGTGTTGCGACGGAAAATATTCCGTCGTAAAAGTTTAAAATAAAATTTTAAATTTAATTTTTTTATTATTAAACTTACCGACGGAAATATAATTCCGTCGCTAAAATTAGCGATGGAAGGAAATTTTCGTCGTTATATTTTAAGGATAATAAAAAAAAGTAAAAATTAAATTTGTTCTTAGCGACGAAAAAATATTCCGTCGCAAAATTTTAAAATAAATTAATTTTAATATTAGTTTAAATAATTCAAATAAAATTTTTAAATTTAATTTTTTTATTATTAAAATATAGCGACAGAATTAGAGACGGATTATTCAAATCCGTCTCTAAATTCGCGACGGATTATCCAAATCCGTTGCTGCCATTAATTTTTATTTTTTAATTTTTATTTTTTTATTTAATTAATTATAAATATTTAAATTTGAAATGAATATTTAAATATATAAATATTTAAATTTTATAAAAAATTAAATATACATTTAACGATGAGATGAATATTAAAAGATTAATTTATAAAGTTTAAATAAATATATTAATATTTAAAATCATAATATTATTAAATTCTAACTATATCAATTAAATGTATAATAATTAATTATTTGTAATATTTATTAACTGTGTACAAAATGTAAACAAACACTATAATTGAAAAATAAATAAAAAGTTTAAAAATCATAATATTATTAAAAAAATTATTTTAAATTTTAGAAATCATAAAAATAAAAAAATATTGAGAGATTACATTATATGGAAAGAAGTCTAGGGGTTATCTTGTTAATCTCTTTCTCTTTATAAATATGAGAATTTTTTGTTAAGTTAAAAAGTTTAAAAACCAAACATAATGGGCATGTTTGTTGTAGCTTAAAAGCTATAATTTTTAACTTATAACTTCAAAAAAGTGATAATGTATTTTTGTTTTAGCTTGTATAATTATAACTTATAGCTTCTACTAGCTTTTAGAAATGGTAGAAGTTGGCTTTTTCAAAGTTGGGGTACCCTATCTTCTACAGCTTCTACATCTTTCCGAGAAGTTGTAACAAACAAGTTTACAACTTATTTTAAGTTTTAAAAGTTATAATCTAAGAAATTATAAACTATAATTTATTTAATTAAGTTGCAACAAACGGGGTCAATATATGGACGACATTGTGTCTTATACTTGATAATAATATTATATGTCACTATCTAATATAAGTGTTATGTGTAAAACATTAATGTTGATCAAGAAAAAAATAAATATATCTATTTATTATTTGTCCTTTCTAATTTTGTCTCTAAATTATAGATGAAATTCAACAATTTAAAACTTACTTTGTTGATCATATGGGTTCAGTCATTAGTATTGTTCTATTCTATAATTGAGAATCCTAAGTTCGGTGAATGTTTTGAATTTTTATTTTTTAAATTTTTTTATGAAACTCGAAAATTATCCTAAAAATTTATAGATGTTATGTATATTTCGTTTAATATAATTTTTATTTATAAAAAAATTAATTAATAAATAATTCAATATATCAAATTAATTTTTTAAATTAATTTTTAAATAAATATTAATTTAAAATACAATAATTTAAATTATTTTATCATCACATTTTAGATAATTATAGTAAGATTTTAAAAAATGATTTAATAATAAAATTTTATTTAAAATATATTATTTTTATTAATTAAATAATTATTAATATTATTTTTATAAGTTATATTATTTTTTATATAATTAAAATATTAAAATAAATAAATTCAAGAGACAAGAATTTATTTTAATAATAGTTTTAATAATAAAAAAATAAAAAATACATTTTAGATAGAGATAGAATTTATTTTCTATCGTTAATTTTAGCAACAAAATTTATCTTCCGTCTCAAATATTAGAGATGGAAATAAATTATGTCCCTAAAGTTCAAAATTAAAAAAATTAATATTAGTTTAAATTAAAAAAAATAATAAATTCTGTCACTACTTTTTATGAGGCAAAACTATTTTTATTGCTAAAAAATTAAATTTTAATTATAAATTTTTTGCTTTTCAAATATAGAGACGGAAAGTTTTTTCGTCGCAAATTTTAGAAATAACAAATTAAAATTTAATATAGAATGAAATAATAAAAAATAAATAAATAAATTTAGTGACGAATTGACCAAGTCCATTGCTGAAATAGAGACGGAACTTTCAATCCGTCACTAAATTTAATTTTTATTTATTATTTAATGAATTTATAAATATTTAAATTTATAAATATTAAAATCTATAAGAAATTAAATATATTAATGTATATTTAATTAAATATATACATTTAAACATGAGATGAATATAAAAAAATTAATTTATAAAATTTAGATAAATATATTAAATTTAAAAATCATAATATTACTAAATTCTAAATACATCAATTATTATATTTCACGTGCATACAAATAAAAATAAAACAATATCGAGAGATTACATATATAGAAAATAGTTTATGAGCTATCTTACCAATGTCTTATTCTCTATAATTTGAAGAATTATATAAAAATAAAATAATTAAATGTATAATTAAGTCATTCATAATAAATAATAAAAAATAAAATATATAATAAAATATTTATGTAGCGCTTGTTAAAATGCGCAGGATAAATAAGTATGAAGATAAGTTCAAAATAGTTTTTAGATTAAAATATGGAATAATGGTTTTCTCCCTTAATAGTTATACTATAAAAAAACTATAGAAAGTCAATTTTTATTTTTGAAGTTTAAGTGTTATGTATAAAACATTAATGTTGAACAAGATTTAATCCATATCTCTCTCTTTTCTTTTGTCAGTATTTGTTAAAATTCGATATAACCTATTTGTTTGTATGACAATATATCGTTAGTTTTTAAAATGTATTATTTTTTAATTTCTAATTTTATTTTTGGTTTTTACTACTTTATTGAATCAAATTAATTAAAATTCGGTATAATCAAATTAATAAAAATTATCACATTTTTTTTAAAAATTTGCTTCTATTCAATTAATGTTTTTTAAAAAAATTAGTTTTTTGTTTTTGATTATATTTTTAGTTAAAAATAGGCGAATCGATTGGATTTTAAGACAATGATGTTTTTATGGTAATAAAATGACATTTTTGGCCTATCACACAATTTTTCAACTTGTTCGATTTTGTAGCTTATTTAGTTTATCGGTTAATTCAATTTTAATTAATTTTTTATGTGTTTGTTCGGTTTATTGAATCAGTTTAGTTTATGTAGTCTATATTTAATTTTTTTTATTGTTAGTTAATTTTGTTTATTGGGTTTAATCTGTCAAGTTAGTTTAGTTTAATTTCTCAATTCAATTTGTTAATTTTTGATTAATTTGATAATTGAAATTTAATTCAATGAATATATTTATTTTGACTAAACTAAATTCAATTTAATTTTTCAATTCAATTTGATTTTTGATTAGTTTAATTCAATTTTAATTAATTTGTTGAATTTTAAATTTAATGAATTTTTTATTTTAATTAATTTTGATTAATTCGATAATTCGATAATTGAGGGAAACTCTTTATATATGAAAGAGAAAATAATCAAAATTTTCTTCTTTAAAAAATTAAAGACTAATCAACATTCAAAATATATAAAGAATATTGTTACAAAATTTTTGAATTTTTTTTATCTTTTATGAATTTTTTATTAAAGTAATATTTATAATATATCAAATTAATTTATTATAATTATTAGATTTATAATATAAGTATTTTTTAAATTAATATTAATTTAAAATGCAATGATTTAAATAATTTTATTATGATATTTTAAATGATTATAATAAATTATTAATAAAATTATTTAATAATTATCATAATTTTAATATTATATAAATTTATATATAAATTATTAATAAAAAAAAATTACTCCCACCTTAATATCCCTCCCCCCGTAAAACCCTAGTTCCCCCCTCCCCTCTTTCCCTTCCCCCCATAAAACCCTGCCCCGCGCCCTCTCTCTCTTTTTCCCTCTTCCCCCTGCCTCTGCATATCCTCTTCTCCCTTCTACGTCTCCCTCGCCCTCGCCTGTCGCAGCTCGCCCTCGCCCTCGCTCTCGCCTGTCGCAACTCGCCCTCGCCCTCGCCCTCGCTCACTCTCACCGGCTCGCCCTCACTCTCGCCTCTCGCAGCTCGCCATCGCCCTCGACCTCACCGGCTGCCTCGCGCGCCCTCGCTCTCGCCTCTCGCAGCTTGCCCTTTCCCTCGCCCTCGCTCACTGGCTAGCCCTCCCTCGCTCACTGGCTCACCCTCGCTCACTATCTCGCCCTCACCCGCTGCCTCTTCCTCTCCCTCGCCACCCCCTGCCTCGTTCTCTCCCGCGCCTCTCGCGGCTCACCCTCTCCCTCGCCACTCACGGCTCTCTCAGTTGGTAGTTGGGGAGGTTGCATCTCACTGCCTCTCCCTCTCTCTCGCCCTTGCTTTCGCTGGGTGACTGGGTTGCTCGCCATTGGGACACTTTGGTTCGATCAGTCTTTTGAGGTTTGGTTCAATCTTTGGTGTTGTATTTTATTCGGGTTCAAATTCAATGCTAGTGACAAAATATTCTTTTGTTTCAATCAATATTGGTATTGTATTCTTGTTCTTGGCAGATAGTCAGTGGCCAGTGGACATCCCTTCATACTCTAGAAATCAAAAGATTGGAGGTAAGTTAATTTATTTGATTATGTTCTATTTAATGTGTATTTCTATTTTATTTTGGCTAATTTAATACCTATTATAATGAGTTTAGCAATTATGATTTTAGGTTTTTTGCTGATTGTTAATTGACTACTTCACTTAGTTAGGAATTGTTGTGGTTGAGATATGTTAATTGTGGCTGAAATTGTTGAATGTGATTGAATATTTAATTGTTGATGCTAAAATTGTTAAATTTTTTATTTTATTTTTTGATACGATATAAATATTTATTTATTTATTTATTTATTAATATTTTATTATAAAAAATAAAATTTAAATATACATTAGGATTTAGAAGCCCATTTTTAAAATCTCACTTAAAAGACAACAACAGAATTATTATCGTTAATTTTAAGTACTTGTATTTTTATATTTAATGAAAATATAATGACAACAACATATATGTTAGTAATGTAATTTACTATTTATATTTTTAATGAAAATGATATTTGAATGCTCACTTGCGACAGTTTTGCAATGTATTAATGTGTTGTATTTATATTATATTAATATAAATATATAAAATATTGATATATTTTATATCAATATATTAATGTGTTGTATTTGTATTATATTAATATATAATGTATTAAAGTGTCACAAGCTAGATGGTATGAAAATGGTTTCTATGAAACAATTGCAAAAATGAAAAAATAATATTTTTTAAAATACAAGAAATAGAAATGAGTAAATAAAAAATAAAATAAACAATCATAAATATAAGTTCTAATCTTTAACTTATTGATTAAAAATAAATAATAAATTTAAAAAAAATAATTAAACATAACTTTGTTCGAGATAGAATTATAACCTAACTTCGTGGACGCAAATGAGTTTTCAAATAGTAAATATATTTTTGATATTTTTTTAATATTATAAAATAATCTAAAAATATTTTCGTAATTACAAAACAAACCCAAAAATGATTTTTTGGTGTTTCTCGATGTTTCAATACATGAAACGTTTCGAAGATGAGCGTTTTCATGCATTGTAGATCACAAATGAGTATCCAAATAATATTTCATGTATTTAGTTTAGACATGTTGAAGTTACAAATTGATATAATACATACAAATTTTATAATAATTTTAGTTAAAATTAACGATAATAATTCAACTTAAAATTAATAATACCAAAGCAATCCGTTATTGGAACATAGGACAGTACCCACATAATAATGTATGTACGTAGGTAAATGGCGTTACTTTCATTTTCTTGGTCACAAGAACAAGTTTAGAAAACAGTTGGGTTTTTCCCTTTTCCACACCTGCCTTAGTCCAATCACCCCACTATATATAATGTCTTTTTTACTCATTACTCTTATGCATGGTCCTTGCTAGCTAACAAATAATTCTAAGTTCTTGCATTTATAAAGGGTATTTTATTTTCCCTTGTTTATCTGATCATAAAATCTATTGATTTTTTTCTAAAATAATATATTATTATCATACAGTGGGATAAGGCAAGGCAATATATTATTTTATTTTCCCTTGTTGACATTTAAGCTTCAGTTAAAGCTTGTTTAGTTCTTGTTTATCGAATTTATTTATTTTATTGGATGATTATGAAGTGTATGATGTGTTGAGAATTGATGATGTTGCATGTATTGAAGTGTTAAATTTTTGTGTTTTTTTTTTTCTTACATAGGGTGTAGTCCATTTATAGGGGAGACTTTGTCGAATTTTCTCTAAAAATTATATTAAATAAAAAATATAATTAATTAAATATTTTTAGGTATTTAATTAAATTGGTTGGAACTTAACCTTAGATTCCCGTTCGGTGACTTCCTCGATGGAGCGAGGAGATCACTGAATTATCCAGTTGGACAGTCTGGAAATTTGGTATCGTGTTGTGTGCCCAGCGAATACGCATTAATTTACTCATGCATGGTACGAAAATTCAGTAGCATTTCTTGTTGTTCTCTGGTTGCAGATAGGAATATGTTTTGATTCATGCAATTAACTCAAATTGAGTTTAACTTGTATGAATCAACACATAATCTTTATCGTGCATCTGGAGAACTGCGCTGAGATGCTGCCGAAATTTCGTATCGTGAGTAAATGCGTCCGTTAGTGGTCATATCACGATTCATTTCCGGATGGGATGGGTCCTAACCTTCAAATTTTAAGGAGGAGTTATAAGGAGTAGTTTGGTGGAATAATATTAAAACAACTCAAATAAAAAAATATTATAATTATAATTTAGTAATTTTTTATTATTTAATGGTACAGAAAAAAATGAGATCAGATCATCAGTGGATGTATATCAGGCGTAACTCAGATGGTTATGTTTCTATGAAATTTATCAAGGGTGTTGAGAAGTTTGTTAATTTTGCTAACAGTCAACCAGAGTGGATGGATGGGAATAAGATTAAATGTCCTTGTAATCAACCAAAGTGTAGGAATACGTCTTTTCATGACCAGGATACCGTGACAAGTCACTTGCTCACCAAAGGTTTCGTACCGGGGTATTATGAGTGGACACTTCATGGGGAAGTTATTGCTACTGTAGATTCGGTCGATATGTCTAAAAACATCAACGCTTGAAGCAGAGCCAAGCAACTTATTTGAGACTATGGTAATGGATGCTGCCGGGCCTGATTTCAATCCGAATATGGAAGAGGAACCTCCAAATCCGGAAGCTCAAGCATTCTATGACATGCTTAGTGCTGCAAAAAAAGAGTTATATCCTGGTTGTCGAAAGCATACGCAGTTGTCGTTTGTTTCTAGATTGCTTAGCTTTAAGTCAGAACACCATCTATCTGAGAGGGGATTTAATCAACTTTGTGAATTACTTAAGGAGGTTCTTCCCGAACCTAATACGATGATTGATAATTTTTACAGTACTAAAAAACTGGTTCGAGGGTTGGGCCTTCCTGTTGAGAAAATTGATTGTTGTAGAAATAACTGTATGATTTTTTGGGGTGATGACTGTGATTTAACAGTCTGCAAGTTTTGTCATGAGAATCGGTACAAGCAAGTTGATCAAGCTGACAGTAGCAAACGACAAAAAACTTGTGTTCCTTATAAGAAGATGCATTATTTTCCTTTAACTCATTGGCTTTTGAGATTGTATGCATCCAATTCAACAGCAGCAGAAATGAGGTGGCACGCAGATCATGTGGTCGAAGATGGCGTCATGCGTCATCCGTCGGATTCCCCTGCGTGGATTCATTTTAATCAGACTCATAGGGAATTTGCTGCCGAGAAAAGGAATGTCAGACTTGGTCTTTATACTGATGGGTTTCAGCCGTTTGGTCAATCTAGGAAGCAATATTCTTGTTGGCCTGTCATTGTCACCGTGTATAATTTACCACCCTGGATGTGTATGAAGGATACAACAATGTTCTTAACGGTGCTAGTGCTAGGACCAGAGAATCCTAAGGCAAAACTTGATGTTTTCTTACAACCCCTTATTGCAGAGTTGAAACATTTGTGGGATGTTGGTGTGCATGCATATGATATCTCATTGAAACAAAATTTTCAACTGAGAGCGGCTTTGATGTGGACCATTAGTGATTTTCCTGCATATTCAATGCTCTCGGGGTATAGCACGGCAGGAAAGCTGGCATGTCTTTATTGCACGATTCACTCGGACGCATTTTACTTGTCAAAGAGTCGAAAGATTTCATGGTTTGATAACCATAAAAAATTCTTGCATCGAGATCATCCGTATCGACGGAATAGGTATGGATTTCACAAAAATACTTTGGTAAAAAAAACACCACCTCTTGTACTGTCTGGACCTGAGATACTTGCTTCCTTGGACGAGTTGGGTTTAGTGAAGGCGACACAACCCAATGCTGCACAGATTAATGCGGATAACAGTCATGGTAGTGGTTGGAAGAGTAAGAGCATTTTTTGGGATTTACCTTATTGGAAAACTCAACTTATTCGACACAACTTGGATGTTATGTATATAGAGAAAAACGTGTTCGAAAATGTGTTCAATACAGTAATGAATGTACCGGGCAAAACTAAGGACACGGTGAAGTCGAGAGAAGAGTTGAATCAATATTGTCGCCGCATTACTCAATCAACTTTTACTCTGAACAAGAAAGAAAAAGCTGTTCTGTGTGCGTGGGTAAAAAATCTAAAATTTCCTGATGGGTATGTGTCGAACATGGCTAGATGTGTTGACACAAAGAAACTTAAGTTATTTGGGATGAAAAGTCATGATTGTCATGTGTTCATGCAAAGGTTGGTGCCTGTTGCATTTCGAGAATTACTACCGCAAAAAGTATGGGAGGCATTGACTGAGTTGAGTCTTTTCTTCAAAGATTTAACATCAACCACTATTAAAAGTGAGCATATGATGAAATTAGAGAACGACATCCCCATCACTTTGTGTAAGTTAGAGCTCATATTCCCTCCAAATTTCTTTGACTCTATGGAGCATCTTCCAGTCCATTTGGCTTATGAAGCAAGGATAGCAGGTCCAGTTCAATATCGATGGATGTATCCATTTGAAAGGTACTATTTATTAGATTGATAATTTTTTTTCCTATTTTATAAAAAATATATTTATTTTGTAGTTCACTTATCTAATTACTATATACATTTTATATAGATACCTTGGAAAGTTGAAGAAAACAGTTAGAAATAAAGCTCGAGTGGAAGGCTCTATTTCTAATTCATACGTTGTGGAAGAAGTGTCATTGTTGTGTTCTCATTACTTTGAGGACCATGTTGTTACAAGGTATACACGAGTGCCGCGCAACGATGTTGGTGTTGTAAATGAAGGGGATGACCAGGAGGGGAAGTTATCAATTTTCAAGCATCCTTGTCGACCATTTGGATGTAAAAAGTCACAAATGTTATTCGGTGAAGAATATGATGTTGCACACAGATATATTTTGATGAATTGTCCAGAAATTGAACCGTATCTGCAGTAAGATTTTGCTAATTAATTGTTGTTAATTTCTAAATTATATTTAAATTGAATAGTCTAATGTAGTTATTTTCATTTTTCTTTTTAATTTTTCAAGAATTTACGATGCTGAGCTAAGGCAACGTAATCTCGGCATTGGCGACCACATCATTGAACAATTAACAAATAAGGAATTCCCTTCTTGGTTCAATAATTATGTAAGTTGATTAATTAAAATATTAATTTCACTCAATTTCTTATATAATTATTTCTTATATATCTGTCTTATTTAATAGACTCGCGATCCTACGAACAATGTGACCAATTCATACATTAGGGATCTCGCAAAAGGACCTTTTAACACTATTACAATGTACCTTGGCTGCTTTGTTAATGGATTTAAATTTCACACGATTAGCCATGGATCGAATAAAGACACTATGAATAGTGGCATGTGCGTTAAAGGATCCAACTACGATGATCCCGAGAAGGACTATTATGGTCGGATAACAGAAATTGTCGAGCTCGAGTATCCTTCAGTATCGTCATTCAAGAAAGTTGTATTGTTCAAGGGCGATTGGTTTATTCCAACTTTGAACGAGGGGGTGAAGATTCATCATGCATATAAAATCGTCGAGGTCAATGAAAAGAAGAAATGGAATACAAACGAGCAATTTGTATTAGCTTCTCAAGCGATTCAAGTATATTTTTGCGAATATCCAAGCTTGAGGCGTAACAAAAGCGATTGGTTGGTTGTAACAAAAGTCAAACCAAGGTTTATGGTAGAGGTTCCACAATCTTTTAATAATCAAGAGACGACCCTTCCACGTGAAGCGTTGCCTTACCAAGAGGATGATGTGGAACTACACGATATCGCAGTTGATGATGCCCAAATCCTTGAGACAGTGAATGATGGCAACCATGCTGATTTAAATGATGAGCCTGTTATGGAATCAGAATTTGATGAAGTTCCAGAGTTGAATGATGAGCAAGTTTTGAGATCTGATTCTGAAGATAAGTCTGAATCGTATGATGAACAAGTCTTGCGATCAGACTCTGAATATGACTCTGAATCAGAAGATGAACAAGTTCTTCAATTAGATTCTGATGACGACTTAGAATCTAATGACACAGATGTAGACTTGTATGATAGTGATTAGAGGTGAATTTTATGATTTAAATACTTATGTTTAATTATTAATGATATTGATTTTGTTAATTGATTTATTTCATTATAGGTACTAGTTTACCTCCCGTGTGATGCACGAAATTTCATATATATTGAATTTATTTAAAATTAGCAACCTCACAATCATAAATTCTATCTACAATATACAAATTTCAAGAACTACACATTTTTCACAAACTAATAACTAATTTAACATATGATAAATATAAATAGTTTATACAAAATAATAAATAATATGACAATATATAATAAATTAGTAACATAAATAATTAAAATATAAAATATAATAAAATTTTCAAAAAAAACATGACAACATATGATAAATATAAATAGCCTATACAAATATTAATTTTGTCAAAATAACTTAAATAATTTATTTAAAATAATTCAATTTTACCTAAATAACTAATTTAACATAACCTACAAATTAATTATTTTTCAAAATTAAGTAATAACTTAAACATATATAAGATTTGTATTTTTTTTGTATGGTTCTGAAATTAATTAAGGGTTTTAGAGTTTTGAATACTGGCTTTATTGAGAGAGAATGAGAGGTAAATTATAAGAAATAAAATAAAAAATTAAATTTATGTTTTTAAAAAAATTACTTGGTAGTCAGTATTTGGCAGTATTACCTGATATCTCAAGATTTTTATCGATTTAAAAAAAAAATCTCATTTTTTTGTAATTTATTTAAATTAAAATTTTATGTTAATATTTAAAATTAATAATATTGATTAGATCTTACTTCTTCATATACCAACATATTTATACATTCTCCAAACACTATTTAATTATGAAAAAAAATCATCTATAGGTTTCAAGGACTACACGTTTTCCACAAACCTATATTTAATTAATGATTTATAAAAATTTTATTTTGAATAAGAAAAAATAAATAAAATATAATAAAATATCAAAATAGAAAGTAGAAATGGGCGGGAAAAAATTTTGACGGCATTTTTGTTATAATATATATATATAGATGACAGGTGTTAGAGGACGATATCGTGCAAGACGCAGTGGTTCTAGACCTAACTCGTCTGGGTCTACTGTTGCTTCCACCTCATCTACTGCAGCACCACATATTTTGGGGGATATTTCACCGGCCTCCCTCCCATCAGCATCTCCTGTTGCTGCTCCTGTAGTTGATTCTTCACCGACCCTTCCTGCAGAGTCACCAGTACATCCATCATCTCATTCGACTACCAGTCATTTTACATCCGAACCATTACATTTTATAGAGCAAGATGGCGATGGGTAATTTTAATTTTTTTTACATTATGACATGTATTAATTTTTATACTAATTATTATTATTTGTATACAGGAGCATCTTTTGTCGTACAATAAATATCTCCCATGTTATATCGACAATTTTCAAGAAACGTCTTCATAAGGAAGGTCATGTTTGGAAAGAAGTGCCTTCGGAGACAAAGGGCATGTATTGGGATGAATCTGCGGTATTAAATTCTAATTAATAATATATATATATATATTTCAACTTTTAATGTATAAATGTTTAAATTATTTAATCTTTTTTTTTTTACAGAAAATTTTTCAGTGGGATCCTGCAATTGATGCATTAGCGAGAAGAGAGTGGGCACAAAAAGCAGCGAAAGGATACATCGACAACATTCGTAAGTGGCATGCCAATGAAAAACCGATTTTTGTGCCAGATGATGTTTGGGATCGCTGGATGCAGAAATGGGAACAAGATGAAGCTTTCAAGAAACGGTCTGCACAAGCATCGCTGAACCGTTTGAGTGAGACAGGTGGCCTTGGGGCTGGTCCTTCCCGCCATACTGGGGGTTCTATATCTTCAGCAGAGCATAAAAGACGAATGGTGAGAAATTTAATTTATTTAATTTGTTAATATTTAAATTTTTTTTATTAACATGATTAATTTTATATCATGTTTTTTTTAGACACATGAGTTTGGGAGAGAGCCTACAATGATTGAATTGTTTGAACGAACTCATTCTAAAAAAACTGAGGAATGACAGATGGTGTATGTCGACAGACGTTCTTCGAGTGTCGCTATAAGTTTTTTTTAATTATAAGTAATATCATTTTTATAATTAACATAAACTTTAATATTCATAATCGATTTATTTTATTTTCTTCATTATACTGTTGTAGGAAATGTATGGACAGTTGTTAGAGCAGGCAACTCAACCAAATGAAGGGTCTGAGGAGTCTCAGCAGCCAGATTGCGATCAGATATTCATCCAGGCTACCGAGGGAAAAAATAAGAAGAAGAGGATTTATGGCACGGGATCTTTATCCCAATCAAAATATTCTAATGTTGGTAGCTCATCTTCTGTCTCATCTAGTCTTAATGAAAATCCAGTTATACAAGAAATGACAGAGAAATTAAAAGTGCAGTCGGAGCAGTTAAATTCGCAGGCGAAAAAGATAAATTCACAAGCAAAGCAGATAAATTCGCAGGCTCATGAGCTGAGCGATGTTCGACGACAGATGTTTGAAATGCGATTTTTGATTGAACAACTTACTGCATCTACTCGTGGTATTGTTCCTTCTTCTTCTTCTTCTCAGCCACAATCGACTCATCAACCGGACTCACCTAATGTTGATGATGATTTAGATGATTAGTTTTTGCAGTTATTTTTATGAAACGATTGGTATGTAACAGACGATTGGTATGTAACAGACAATTATATTAGCATGTGACAATTATTAGTATCTTGTTTGAATATTAATTTTTATATTATAAATATAAATTTTAGAATATTTATATAATTTTTTAATAAATAATTATAAATAAATTTTAAAATTAAATAATAAATTAAATAAATTTAAAAAATATATAACTTTTAGGGACGGAACAAAATTGCGTCGCTAAAATTTTTAAAAAAATAATAAATTGCGACGGAATTATTCCGTTGCAATAAATTTTTAATATATTTTTAAAATTTTTTTAATTAAAATCAGCGACGAAAAATTTCGTCGCTATGATTAATTTAATAAAAATTCAAAAAATAATTAGCGACGGAATTTTCCGTCGCTATAATTAATTTAAAAAATATTCTAAAACTACTAGCGACGGAAAATTCCGTCGCTACATTAATTGAATAAAAAATTCTAAACTAATAGCGACAGAAAATTTTCATTGCTAAATTAATTTAATAAAAAAATTAAAAATATTATAAATTCCTTCAATAAAATTATTCTAATAAAAAAATTGTAAAATATAGCGACGGAACATTCCGTCGCTAAAAAAAAATAAGAATTTTTTTTACAAAAAATTGCGACGGAAAATTCCGTCGCAATATTTTAAAAAAAATTATAAAAAAAAATTTTAGCGACGAATATTCCGTCGCTATATTTTAAATATTTTATTTTTTAAAATAATAGCGACGGAAATTTCTGTCACTAATAAAAATAAGAATTTTTTATAAATTTTTTTTAAAATATTGCGACGGAATTTTTCGTGGCAATATTTTAAAAAAAAATTATAAAAAAATCTTTTTATTAGCGACAGAATATTCCGTCGCTATATTTTAAATATTTTATTTTTTAAAATAATTAGCGACGGATAATTCCGTCGCGAATTAAAAAAAGAATTTTTTATAAATTTTTTTTAAAATATTGCGACGGAAAATTCCGTCGCAATTTTTGCAAAAAAAAATTAATTTCCGTCGCTAAGAGGTCGCTAAAATAGCGACGGATCCATCGCGAAAAAAATAGCGACGCAAACTTTAGCGACGGAAAATTTTCGTCACTAATCCGTCGCTAAACATATTTTGCGACGGATTTTTGGATTTAGCGACGGAAATATTCCGTCGCTAAATCCCGAAATTCTTGTAGTGATAGTAGTTCATGGGGATACTAATAGCATGGTCTCTTTGTATAATGGTTGCATGTACGATCACAAAAAAGTTTTTAAGAACATTTATTTTATTTTGGTTTTTTTGAGTAAAAGATTAAATTGGTGTCAATTAAGGGATTTTCAAGTGTAATGAATCTCATTCAACTCCTATCTCACTTATAAAGGTAGGATTTGTTAATTTAGTTTGACATGTTATTATTCATATTGTATGTAAGGGTCATCTAAACTGTGAAAAATAATCATTTTAGATATGCCTTTAAATTCTATGTAAATATGATACTAAATTTGAATTTCCTATTTTAGTTTAAGTCTGAACTCTCTCGAAGGTTGGCACTTTGAGGGCTAATTGTTATTAAACAACATGCCTAGTTTTAGAGAAATATATTTTTTGAGAAAAATAGAAAAATAATAACATATTTATTTATTTTCATATATTTCTACACCTACATAGTGATAATTATCTAAATAATTGATATTCCTTCCCAATAATACTCATTAGTTAAAGACGCACCACCCCGGGGAAATCTTCACTTAGACTAGGTCAAGAAAAAATATATCTTTTTATACAATTTTAATTTCACATCTTTTATATTAGCTGCAAGTTCGCAAAAAAATAAATAAATTAATAAAAGGTGATAATAAAATATGTCTAGAGAGATTGTTTTAAGGGGAGAAACTAGAGTTTCTTTTTTTGGGGGGGTCAAAATTACCAACTTTTTATAATTAATTTTTATTTTATCACCTTTTAAAAATATTTTTCAAAATACCACCATCTTGGCCATTCACTTACAATGTTGGCAACAAAATGACGAGGCCTACCCGTCCTTGGTCCTAAACCTTCGTACCTTACCATATATCTCATCTAGTATCTTAGTGAGACAGAGATTATCATTTTATTTCTCAATCCAGCGAGGCTCAAAGCAAGGTTGAGGTGTCCTAAACTTGATCTCAGAAGCCAAAACATGAACAATAAATTATTTGTAAACAACATAATTAGGCTAATTAACTAGATTAAATTGACTATGTCTAGATATTTTTTGCTCCAAAATTCATTACAAGAGATAAACTAACACAATATTGTGCACTATTATCAAAAACTAAACAAGAAAACATATGAAAATAAACAGCAAACATATTAGTAAATCTCATGTCACAGTATTTAGGATAGTGAATAAGTATAAAAAATCACAAACACTACAAAAAATAGAGTTTTAGTGATGAAAAAAATCTGTCACTATTTTGTTAGCAATGGATTTCAAGACAAGAATATTTTTCATCAATTCATTAGGCGTTCTAATTTTTTAGTGATGGATTTTTGAATCTATTGCTAATCAACGACTAAATTAGGTCGTTGCGATAATTAGCAATGGATTTCGAGATGAAATGTTTTTTGTTAATATAGTAGGCGTCGCTAATTTTTTAGCTATAGATTTTTAAATCCACCGCTAATCAATGACTGAATTAGGTCATCGTGATAATTAGAGACGAAATGGGATCCATCGCTAATTATGGCCACGGATTATATTCCGATGAAATTAAATTTGTCGCTATCAACAAAATTGCTATCTGTCACTAATAGAGACTAATTATAATACTGTCGCTAGCGATGAATTTCATTTCATCCCTAAGTTTTTCAATGATTTACCAACGACATTGAAATCTGTCACTATAGAGACAAATTACAATTATGTCTCTACGTTTAAATACAGATTTGAATCTGTTTCTAAATTTAGAGATTGAAAACAAATCTATCTCTAATTCTCAAGTGTCTCCCAATCCAAAAATATCAAATTCAAAACCTGTAACCATGTCAAATTCAATATCCACAAAACCAAACTCCAAACAAACCAATAATTGCACATGTCACTACAAAAGCAAATAAGTATTAATTAAGAGAAATAGTATTGCAAGTAAAAATTACACAACAAATATTAAAAATAACAGTCATTACCATCCAGGTCATCATCATACATGTCATCAATAAAGGAGTCAAGATGAGGTGGTCCTTGGGTTGGCTAGTGCAGTTGGTTGACCTGGAACCACTAGATAAGTGGAAGCTGATGAAGGACAACTTGGGGGTATCTAACTAATCCTCAAGGCTTGGAAGAAAGATTGTATCATGTCTCACTACAATTGTATCATGATTGTATCATTTCTTCTTGGGTACACATCCTCTCTTATACAGACTACATCTCCGTTGATAGGTTAGAGACTGTCCGATGCTAGCATCCAGCTCAATCGGACTCACTATTGTACTGGATGAAGGCATTGAACAATACTCTGGAAATATTGTCCCAAGACAAAAAATACGCCCCTTCTTGTTGTGTCCTCCTACCACCTCTAAAAATATATCGTTGTCAAAGGTACCTGACAACTGAGTTGAATTACTCCTTTCTTCAGATGTTTGAGCTGAATTACCTGACAATGACACTAATAGTTTAAAAATTAAATTTGATTAAAAAATAGGAACTTACAGTAACTGATGTAACTTTGCATGAAACCTAATCGTCTTTCTCCATGTAGTGTTTTATTCTTGTAAAAAGTTTGAACTGATTGGTTCCTTACTAATGTAAATGAACTCAATACAATAATTCACCTACTAATGATATGTTATTAAAACTTATCAATTTTTTCCTATGCTTAGCTGCTGATATGCTGCCACTTGTGTGAAGTGAGGAATCCTCTCTAGATCGTCTATTCTAGACATTCTTTAAACTCTTTTGCACCCAATATGGGTCTTACCAGTTTTGCTCTAAAACTCTCTGGATATTATCATGAATCCATTCGCCTTTGTCATGCACATCCCTTACTTTTTTCAATGCATTCTTTAATGCCTTGAAAAAATATTAATATATATATTAAATAAAAAAAAAAGATAAGGTTTGAGTTGTAAAAAATCACTATAATCTAGGGATAGCTCAGATCCATATACCCCTATTTACAAGATCCAACTCCCCAACTAAGGGTGGATCAGACGGTTGTGAGGTTGCAAAAGTATTGGGTTGTGTGGTAGGAGTGAAAGATGGTTATGGTAGGAGTAGTGGGTTATGGGAAGGGTGAGAAAGCATTTGGGGTCGCACCAATTCCTCGACCACTACACCGACTTGTACCTTGATCATCTGTCATCTATATAGAATAAAAACATGCACACAATACACCAAATAAGCCCTGATTCAACTTAGACTATTAGTTATACATAAGAAAAAGTTTTATAGCTTGCAATACAACGGTAAATTTGCCTCTCACATTCGCTAAGTAACAACCATTTGAACCTCATTTTTGTTATTCTTCTTCTTTGAGTATCTTCGTTAGTCTTGTTGGTTTGTTTCAATATGAAAATGGATGGATGCTAAGAGGAGGCCTTCTTTCTTTGTAAAGCAAGCATTGTAGTTCATTCATTACATAAGTCTTAATGTTTGAAACTCACCAATAATAAGTCAGTTATTGTTGTGTTGAAAAGTAGTCGTGCCATCGCAAAAAAGCAATCCGCTGCTATTGGTTGCAAACTCTGTTATTGTGTGTTTGTTGTTTAATGGAGTTGAAGATGAAGAAAATGAATCCAATCAAGAGAGAAAGAGAATGGGAAATATGAGTCAAAGAAGATTGAACATTTACTATTCTTGCCAAATTTGGCTATTACTGATAAAGAATCCAAAAACTCTGACCTTATGTGTAATTATTATAATTCCTAAATCAAACCATAATCTCTCTCAATATATGTACTGAAATTGAAAAATATAACAAATATCAATGGAAGGTGAATATCAAAAGCCAAAGTAGATCAAGAAAGCAATTCAAAAATAAGAAAACAATATAACTATTAGGGGGCATTTGGTACAAGAGAAATTTTAAAATTCCTAAAAATGTTAAGTTGGGAATATATATTCCCATGTTTGGTGCAACTTTTTTATAAAAAAAAACTTAGGAAATAGGATTTATGTGAATGATTTTTAAGCAACTTTCCCACAAAAAGATTTCCATGGGGGATTGGGAATTCAAGTTTCCCATGGACTTGGGAATGTTTTTAACAAAGAAAAAGACTAAAACACCCCTTATCCTTTTATAATCTCATACAAACATATTGACTATGCTTAACCTTGTGTATTTATTTCAAACAAACACATACAAAATAAACAAAGAAGAAAAACAAGCATGCAGGCACAAGGGGTTTATACTCGCTAGTGTAAGAGTGTGCGTTGTAGCACAATTTAATTTTCTAGGAAAGTCCAAGTCGATTCATTGGAGATCAAAACGGAAATGAAAGCGACGAAAAATATTTATGTGCTGAATGGGTTTGTCAGACCAATTCAACTAATTTTAGGGTAAAGGAAATTGAATGTGCAACTGAAAACCAAATGTCTCGAACTAAGACAAATTTAGTGCCAATCCAAATATTTTCCCAAGACTCACAAATAATAGTATCATTGGGTTAAATTAGTTTGAGGATCTTTGCTATTGATTTACGTTTCGGGATGATGATGGTTCTAATTCTAGTAACTGACATATATGGCATGACAACTCTAACTTAAGTAACCATCATAAATCGAAATGTATATTGCACATTTTAGATTTGGAGATGCGATGTTTCCAAGTTAAGCAACCCACATACATGGCATGAGGTTTCTGAGTTAGGATATACCTCAATCCAAATCCAAATCCAAATGATTTTGCAAAATCTCATAACTAAATTCAATACCTCAACATAAACAATGAAGGCTGTCTCGAAAAATCTTTAGCTTTGACACTGTCCTTGCCTTAGCCGAGAATTGACTAGCCACACATTTGTGAAAACATAAAATGAAACAATAGAAATACAATGCAGAAATTAAGTTGAGGAATTTAATTGACTGAAATTAAAGAGACATAAATTAAATTGCTGGAATATAAATAATGAAATTGAAATTAACAGTTAATGAAAGTTGCATAATGTAAATATACATGAAAGGAAATTACAGAATGTAATAGACAGAAATGAAGAATTGGAATGAGAAAAGGAAAATAACAGTGTATTGAAATGAACATAATGAAATAACAAAGAAAGGAAAAATGATGAACAATGCTCTCTTCCCCTTATTCTGGTTAAATGACAGATAGGGAATCCTCGAGCTGTAGCCTTCATAATCTCCCTCTGCATGTAAGCTCTTGGTCTATTTATAGCCTCTAATAACTAGCGGAAGCTTGTAATTTTGAATCTCCAAACAACTCTGAACATTCTCTGTATATTCCTCTGCTAAATTCCAGAACCCATACTCTCTGCAAAATTCCTTCAACCCATCTTCTCTTTTCAAGTAGACAACAGGTATTAGATTATTCTGGCCCATCACTTGTACAAAGATTAATTTATTTTGGCCCATCATACAGACATTACAATCGGACGCCAATGCATGTTTTGTAATTTAACAGATATCCGGATGTGTTGAGTGATATCCGAATCTGCCTTCTTAATTTATCTTCTTGGATCCAGATATGCTGTGTGATATCCGGATGCATGGAGTAATATTCAAATGAGTCACCTTGGATCTTCTCTCTTTTATCCAGATGTGCAACTTTGTCTTCATTCTTCTATCCGGATGTGTTGGAATGCATTTAGATGTGGCTTCTTTAATATCTGGATGCGTTGAGTGGCATCTAGATTTGGCTTCTCTTCATCCAAATGCGCTTGAATGTCATTCGAATATGTCATCATTTTTTGCTCAATTTTGACTGCATCACGCTTACTGTAGATAATTCCTTACAAAACAAATATAAATGTTAATTAATCATATTTAATTGATATGAAAGGGATAAAAATGTAATAGAATTTGACATATTTAACCATTAATCACATATTATATATATTATATATAATATATTTATATTATTTATTATAAAATATTATATATATATATATTAAAGTAGATATTCATACAAACATATATATTATGTATATATATTATATATATACACACACGGATATATATACATAATGTATAAAAAAATGACATTTTTTTTACTTCCTAAAGATGTTATGGGTCCTAATATTTTAAATAGTAAAAAGAATTTATTATTTTTAAATAAAAAATCAAATAAGAATAATTTTGAAAAAAGAATATGAATTTCTAATAATGTTACATTTAAACCAAACATAAGAATATAAGATTTTCAGAAAAGAATACTCGACATTTCTGAGAATATTTAAATCTAACCAAATAAAGAATTGCATAAATCCTAAGAATTAAAAATTTCCAATAGCATTCACAGAAATTATGAATCCCAATAATTTAAAAATTCTTCCATACCAAACACCTCCTTAAAGAGAAAGGTAACTAAATAATAAATATTTTTAAGAAAAGAGCATGAGAAACAAATAGTGTTTGTTTGATTCAGATCCAGTCTTTAACTTCGTACTCGAGTAATGAGAGCATAATTTTTAACAAAAATGTGACGCTTTCTTCCTTATCTTATTTATGTGCCGTGAAGTTATATATCACTTAAAAAAAATTTATAACCTCTATTTGTGTTTTGATGGTTAATAGTCAAAGTACTTTTCTTTTTATTTTCTTTCAAGATGGAACTCAAATTATGTGTATTTGTCACCGTTGTCAAACCCGCTTCCTTCCATATTCTTGAGATTATAGCTTGGAAATTGTTGTGAAATTATAAAAATGTACAAAATAGTTGCAGCAATCTTTTTTTTTTTTTTTGTCTTTTTAAGAAGCACCAAATTTGATGTTGGCTTGATATAAATTTATAATTTATCTCTTAAAATAAAACTATTTTTTTTTATTTTTTATTAAGTAAGAGTAACTTTCTCCTAATTACATACATTTGGCACTATTTCTTTTTATTTTTATATTTCGAACTAAAAGAATAAGAACAAAGGAATTGGAGTAGTTTTTTATTATTACAATTTTAGCGGGTGAAATTATGTTGCCCTATGTGAACCTCAAGGGGGGGTTGCACAGGGTGAGACAACACAAGCAACGGGGGTGAGTAGGCAGGGACTTGCGTCGAGTAATATATTAATTTCATACCATTCTAACTATCTTCCTCATTGGCAAAATTCTATTTACATATATTAGTTAATTTTTTTATTTTTATTTCTGCCAACCATTTAGTTTAGAATGTAATTACCTTATTAAAAATCAACTAATTATTTTTTTTGTAAAATCTTAATATATTATTTTGTATAAATTTTTAATGAATTTATGCTTCACTCATTTATTTAAGAGTAAATTACATTCGAGATTATTGTAAATTGATAAAAGTATCAACTTATTATAATAGTGAAGGCATATTATGGTACCCTGCCTGATGAGGGCTTACAAAGGGGTGGATGTGTGGGTGTCCCATGAAGCCATTGCCCCATTCTCATTTTATTTATATCGAACACATTTTATATCACCTATTCAAGTAATAAAAATTTTTTCTATCAAAGAAAAATACCATATTTACCATTACCCTTGTCATTTCTCATATCATCTATATTTCATTCTACAAACTCTCTCTCTCTTCCTCTCTTATTGAGTCAATTTGCTCATATTAATTAAGTTTTGATGATTAACAAAAAGAAAATTTTCAATATACAAAATATAGTATTTTTAGTGAGTAACAAAAAGAGCATTTTTATTAAATATATTAATTATAGTATCGAATTATGTTTAATTAATTTATAAAATATTTTTTATAACATGTGTATTACCAAAAATATTATTTTCTATTAAAATATATTTTTTAGATTAATTTATTAAACATTATTTTCATAAGTGTATATATTTTCAAAAAAGTTATTTTTCATTAAAATTATTTTATAAAGTAATTCTAAAATGTATAAAAAAAATAATTTTATGAAATTTGGACAAAAAAATCGATTTTTCACTATTGTTACAGTAATGCTACAGTGCCTCTCCAACGGTCAGAATTTTGACCATTGCTACAGTACACATTACCGTTGTTACAGCGAACTTGATCGTTGTTACAGTGAATTTGACTGTTGCTACATTGCCGCTATAGTATTTTTCATAATGTTTATAAATAGCTCCAAATTCATTTTGGAGATCATTCTTTGCTCATATTGCCTATCCAAAACACTCAAAAGCTCTCAAAAACTCTCAAGCTAATTTTCAAACATTCCAAAACTTTTAAAGATTCATTGCACATCCGTCGAAAAGCCACAAGGCAATGGAAGAAAAAGAGATCGCAAAGCTAAATTCGATCTTTTCCATTCAAACTGAGGTTACCGTTTATTTATTTATTTAAATATTATTATCTTTTATATTTTGTACTTAATTGCTTATTTATGTCAAAGTGTAGATAATTATTTGTGAACAATTAAATTATCATTGTAAATTGTATAAATTTCCTAGAATCGTTAAAATTTAGGTGAATCTAATTTTCAAGGTAAAATAAAGAAAACAATGTTGGTGTTGGTTGTTTTCCTAAAATCTGTTGTAATCTAAGAGTGCATCTAATTTTTAAATAAACTACTGCAAAAATTTTGGTAAAATTAGTGGAACCCTAAGAATTATTGAAATCTTGACAGAGTGGAGTACGTGTGTGTGTGGAAACACCGAATCACTATAAATTGTCTTATATCTCATTTATTTATTCTTACTATATCTCGTGATTTGTAATTTATTAATCTCAAATTCACATATACATAATTATAAAATATTTATTTATTTAAAATTTAAATAATAAAAATTTAATTAAAAAATAATAATAATATTTATTTAAAAGAAAATTAAACACCCAACTCACTTCCCATAATAAATGATCATACCTTAAGGTAGTAAGATCTCTCGTCATCACCTTTACCCAACAAAATTCAACCGCAATAATGAGTTTGTACTAAACCCCTGCACTGGGATCCAGAAAAATATATAGAGTGAGAGAATAAAAGAAAAGATTTTGGACAATATGTACTTCATATCGTCGTTGAAGAGATGGAATCGTTATTGAAAAAGATGTTCAACGCTTCTCCCTCTCCCTTTTTTGTGTATATATAGTCTGACTCCCCATCTCATTGATAGGCTGACAAGGAAGAAAACCATATTTGGGTTCATCTAATACATTTCCGCTCTTCCTAATTCTCCCCCAGAGAACGACGCCGACGCATTCAGAGGGCAAAGAGAGAAACATGTCGTCGGCAACGAGGAAGGTGATCTTGAAGGCCTCCGACGACGTTGTCTTTGAGATCGACGAAGCGGTGGCCTTCCAGTCGGTGGTAATTAAGTTCGCAATCGAGGATTGCCACGACAATTACATCCGGTTGCCCAACGTCACGAGCAAGATTTTGGAGAAGGTGATCGATTATTGCAAGAGGCACCTCGAGGCTGAAGAGTCTCCTTATCAGCAGGCCCGGGACGACCTCAAGGCTTTTGATGCTGAATTTGTCAAAGTAGATCAAGCCACGCTGTTTGATCTCATTCAGGTATAAACCCCCCCCGCCGGGGGCCTATTTCTTACTCTTTTGTGCTTGTATATATAAATATTTCATCGTAATTGGTTATGTCGTCCGTTCTTGATGATTATAAACGGGGTTCCAGACTTTAATAGGGATAATTGCGTATAAGCCTTGATTTCTCCCCCTAAAACATTATGAGTTCCAATAGCTTTTAAGGTTATTTAGTGCACAGGTTTAGAATGGAATTTTCCATGTTGAATTCATTTATACTAAATTGATTATGAACAGTGTTCAATTTGAAACTAGTTTATTTAATGCTTTTGTCAGCAGTCCCTGGACTACTTTAAACCAAGTTTACCTCAAGTTATTGCGTATTTTTTAAAAATCAATTGGGTTAATATACCATTCAAACTAGCATGGAAATTCTATTATGTTCAGATAATTCACGCCGCTTGTAGCTGAGATTAACATAAGAAAAGTTTGGTTAGAGGTGAGATTAACATAAGAACAGATGGAACTCAAGTTCGAAGACTAGAATTTGACGGATGTCCTAACCATGTCATTGGAAAATTGACTTCTGGTTAGGACTAAGACTAGCGCACTAGGGTCATACTGGTGATAATAAAGGGAGTGGCCGTTGTGAAAGCGAGACATGTACTTCGTCTTTCTGGTTTATATTAAATTATTTTCTCTGTTATAGTTTCTGGTTCAATAACGTTCATATTATATGTTTTGTTTCTTCAATCATATGTGGTGTTTTTTGTGGACGGTATGGATTAACTGTGAAGACATGCTGTTAGCCAATTTAAAACGTAGGGAATGGATGGATTGTTGATTTCCTATTGCTGCTAGATGATTGTGGGTGACCCCACTGACCATGAGATGCAAGTGTGGAACAAACGGTTTTGAACCTACCAACAATGGAAATGGATTTTGTGATAACTGGCTTCTTTAAAGAGTTAGTATACTATTCAACCATCAGTAATGGCAACTTTCTGTACCTGCTCCTGTATCTGTTAGTTGTTCAGTTTTGTTTTCCTCTCCAATGCATTATTTAGTTTTAATTCTGGTCTTATGTTTCCTGTTTAGTGAGCTCTTGGGCTATCTTTTCTTTTAAGGATTTTACCCAATAAGGACAGGTAACTCAGCTCTATTAACATTTAGATTTGTGAACGCATTTTAACTCTGAATTTTGAGCCAGTCCAATGACCAAATGTGACATTCTTTTGGCAACTAGGTGTGTGCATATCATTTAAATAACCTAATCCTTTCCATTTTTTTGGGGGGCTTTGTGAATTTTTTAGTTTTCTCATTTTCATATATTCATCTTAAAAGAAGAATCCCAAAAGAATAGGTGAAAAGAAAATAAATATTTACAAAGCCCACACAATGGAAGAGATTAGGTTATATGAGTTGTGTGCACACGACACCTCCACACCAGTAACATTTTTCTTTAAAACAAAAGAAAGAAAGAATGCGCCTTAACATTTCAGTTGTTGTATTTGTTTTATCAGACTTAAGTTTGTGTGTCATGTTTGTATTTATTTGGTATCAATGGTAATTTCCACATGAACTTTTGTCCTCTCATAGTTGCCTCTTGTTATCTTGTTGATTTTTCGATCTTTTATGCTTAGCTTCCTTCCATGCTCTTAAATTAGTTGTCAGATGATAATTTAATATCTTCTCTAAGATATTTAGTTGTTCAGCTAAAATACATGGAGAGTTATTTGTCATTTCAATGCAACATTCATAGTTTTACCATCTGAATGATAGCATTCCTCCATTTGTCATTTCAACTTTCAAGTACCATATATTACTGTAGTGCAACTCTCCTTTTCACTTCCAGGCATCAAATTGTCCGAATATCAAGAGCTTGTTGAACCTAACTTGCCAGATGATTGAAGTGATGCAGAACTAGAAACAAAGAATAAGAGTAATCTCGATTACTGAAAAATAATATCATTAATCAATGTCAATAATCAAGGCTGTCTTCAATTACAACTAAAATGGACTATTTATGGGCAACTGATGGGCACTGTTGTTAGAATCTTACGATTCACGATTCGAATCGTATGATTCGACTCGATTCATATAGAAATCGAGTAACAACTTTTTAAAAAAAAGTGTGATGTTGTTATTGTTTTTATCTTTTCAGACAAAGTCAGGGGAGGTTTCATTGTAAAGATCACACACCTTTTTCCATGAATAGATGCCCCCCAATATCTTGTCAGTTGGTTTTATGATCATTTGTGCTTAGCCGTAGTTACCAGGAATGTGGTACATTTGGTCATTGTATTGGAACAGGTACAGGGTACATTTGTGCTAATTTTATGGTACCGAGAGGGTAGCCATAGAAGTTGGTTTGTTTTATTTTGTTTTGAATTTTTTTCTACCTTCTTGTACAACTAATGGAATGAAGCATCCTGTTAATGCACACGAACATAGGTCTGAATATAATTCAAAATGCATTGGAATGTACATGAAATTGAGGTAGGCAAGCTTTGTTTACTCTAATCTTCTTTGAAAATTTTTCCAACTTTAAGTTTCTTCCTGAGTTTTTAATTGTTTTAACTAAACTAATGCACTGCGTGGGATCCCTTTCTTGGGGATCTTGATGAGTAGCTGATCTTGGAGTTCTCATTCCTTACATTTGAGGGTAACTCTTTCTACCATCCCACTTTATTTTACAAACTCTTGTCAAAATTCGTAGTCTGAGCTATGTGATTTGCTCGATTGTCATCTTCCATCTGCACAAAATTGCTAGGAAGGATTAGCTTAGTCCTCCCAATTGGGGAAACTCAAACCCTATTCTTTATCATGCTAACAAACTTATTCGAGCAATGAAATAGCAAATAAATTTCTGTTTCCTTTTATTTCAGGATTTGTATCTTTATGTATGTACTGTTGCTTGTAATTATGGTATGCTTGGATGCTCGCTAGACTCCTCTTGCTGCTTGTTGTGCATTGGGGTGTTGGCCCATACTGGCTCAAATGCTTATTTTGTATTCTGAATTTAATCTATGGATTGTATGCATGTATCCATATAATGCTTGTTTTAACCATTCCCCTGCTACTTTCTCATATATGATCAACACAAGAGTAAGGAGCATTTTCATTTGTTATTTTGGTACTCAATGAGCATAGTCTTTTAGCCTAGGTTTAGAGGAATAATTTTTTTTTGAAAAAAAATAATAATAAATGTTTATTTTCATATATTTTTATACATACACATAAATATGATAACATTCTCCAACTTTCTTTTCTTTTCCTCCCACAAATTCCAGTTCCAATCATCTGATGAAACTATCTAAAAAATGGATGTCCCTTCCAAGAAACACTCTTGCTAAGGGTACACGTCCAAAAGAAATCTTTAGTAAAACAATACTCAAATAAAATAGTCAAGAAAATTTATGTCTTTGCTTAAATTTGTAATTTATTTATTTTTCACTGTTTATCTATTTGGGATCCATGAATCCTGAAAGACAAAGTGAAAAGAAAATAAATATTCACAAAACCTACAAAATGGAAGGGATTAGGTATCACACTTCCTTGCCAGTAGCAACTTTTTTAAAAAAGTGTGGTGCTGTTATTGTTTTTATCTTTTTAGACAAAGTTTGGGGAGGTTTCATTGTAATGTTCACATAAACCTTTTTCTGTGAATAGTTGCCTCCCAATATCTTGTCATTAGGTTTTATGATCGTTTGTTCTTAGCCGTAGTTACCAGGAATATGGTACCTTTGGTCATTGTACAGGAACAGGTACAGGGTACCTTAGTGCTAATTTTATATATCTTTTCCATTACCTGTTGTCAGCTATGTGAATATTTATTTTTGGATATGACCATGAATAGAAATAGCTGAAGATCTAGAATTCATATAGCCAACCCCCCTCCTAATAGGATTAAGTTTATGATTGTTGCGTTCTGAATGTCTGTTTTTCTTCTCATTTCTATCTTCTGGGGCAAAACCGGAAACTTGTTTTCTGAATTTTTGGTTTTGATTGTAATGTTCCCTTGTACTTGTGTAATAGTTTTCTGATAGTTTCTTCCTAGCTGCCATTCAGAATGTTTTATTAGTTATCATATGAGCGTGTAACATGTTCTGTAAGATATTTAGGGGCATAGCTAAAAGAAGTGGGAAGGTAATTTCTCATATCAAAGAAATATTAATGGTTTTACCAATCTGAATCTAGCATTCATGAATTCATCATTTCCTGCCCCATGCATTCTTCCAATCAGAGTCTCGTTTTGGGTTCTTCCAGGCGGCAAATTGTCTAAACATCAAGAGCTTGTTGAACCTTACTTGCAGTGCAGTTGCGAGCACGATCAAGGGAAAAACCCCTCAAGAAATAATTAAAACATTCAAAATTAATGACGATTTTACCCCAGAGGAGGAAGAGGAAGTCCGCAGGGAGTACCCTTGGGCTTTCGAGTGACAGATCTAAATAATTTATGCGACACGATTTCACGTTAATTTGTGTCTTAAACTAATTTGATTACGTTCGAGAATGCTTGTTTGTGTCTTCCATCCCTGATCTTTACAATTTGCAGAGTCTTGTCAGTATGTGGAGTCCAAGACTCTTTAACTCTTGTGCTTTGTATGAGTGTGTGTGGGCTACATCCGTACAAAACTTTGCTAAGAATGGTGAGTGTAGTCCTTGTAGGTGGGAAATTTCAAATTCTGTTCTTTTAAGGAATATGGTTAAAATTTCCTTTTTATTTTAAGTTTTAAGCTTATGGAATAGTGAAGGAAAAGCCATGTGTTTTTGCATAGTTGTTCATTTTAAATTATTTGAAATGTGAGTTCATAAAAAATACTGATCTTAAGAAAATGTATTATTTTAAATAATAAAATATCTCTTCAAAAAACAATTTTAAAAAATGGTAAAAATATATAGTTTTTGTATTATATTTTAAAATTTAACACAACTACGATTTGAGGGAGTCTGCATAGGCAGCTTTTAAACGACATTTCAATCTAATTTGAGGGATTTGTTATAGGATCATTTTAGCTGTTATTATTTGATCTAACTAGATAGAAACAAATTCTCAAATTTTTAATAACTATTTTTATATGGCGGCTCTTTTATCCAATTGGATCCTGAAGTTGGTTAAACATTAGAAATGAACTTGTTTACAGGAAATTTAATAATTTTAAACTTGTCTCCTATAGTGGGGCCTTGGTTTGGATATAAAGGGTTAGTTTTTTTTTTTGTTTTTTTTGAAGAAAATTTGCTTATGGAAGTGGTATTGAGGAGATTTAGTTAATTATATTTTTAAGAAAGTGTTGGCGTTTTAGTCTCAAATGAATAAACACATAATTTAGGATACTTCATCCGTTTGCCCAAGGAAGTTTTTAGGGAAGGTAATCCATTTTTGTCAAAGTTACAGTCATATTGAAGATTCAATCCTATTATAATCACGTTTTATTTTGAGTTTGAATCTATATTAAGTTAAATTTATGGTTAAAAATAAAATATTAATAAAAAAAATTAAACATTCTGACGTGTTATGTGGATTAAAAATATTTTTACAAAACAATAATAATTGAAGCTAATCTTAACTTACCAATTTATCAAATAATTTTTATACAATTAAATTTACCTCAGCCAATTTCAAACTGACCATACGATATGAGTAATTAGTTTAATTTGATAATTTCTTAAACTTTAAATATTTTGATTTGTTGAATCGTAATTGACTCTGCACCGCGTTAAGGAGCATTCCCTGAATTCTTCAAAAGGAAAAGAAAAGGGGCAAATTAATTATTCTTATTCTCTTATACGTGCTCATAACTGCATACAAATTAAAAAAAAAAAAGTCTAGTTGTAGACCATGAATCAAACCTTGAGAAGCTACTTGTTTCCCCGTAATATGCCTTCGAATTTTGATTTCTCTGATTAATTACTTTCTTCTCGGTTTGGAAATCTAGAGTTGAGAGGGTTTCAATCAAGGCAGAAGCATATCGTGGTTGTAGACAAGGAAGGTGATCTTGAAGAGCTCCAATGGCGTTGCCTTTGAGATCAACGAAGAGGTGGCTTTCAAGTCGCGGTGATTAAGTTCACAATCGAGTATTGTGGAGATAATTTCATTCAGTTTCCCAACGCTAACAACGTGATTCTAGAGAATGTGATGGAGTATAGAAAGAGACACGTCGAGAGGCTGAAGAGTCTGCAGATCGATCGGCATAGAATGACCTCAATACTTTCGATTCCGAATTTGTCAGAGTTGCTTTGCCGCTCTGATCAAGCACGTTATGGTATAACACCTTCATGCCTTTGTTACACTTAATTGAATCGGATTCCTAACTTTAACACGTATAACAAAACTTTACTCTTGATTTCTCCCCTAAACCACTTGAATTCTAAAATTCTAAATAGCTTTGCAATTTTTTTTTCTTTTTTGTTTTTTTAAAGGTTATTGAATTCACATGTTTGGAATTGAAAATTGCATGTTGAACTCATCTCAAGTAATTGGGACGGTGTACGGTTAGGCTTAGAGTGTTGAGAATGTTGGCTTACTTTAGGATGGATTTGCTAGCCATTTCTAGCAAATAAACTATTTAATGCATATAGCATTATAGAATTATAAGTCATTTATACAAATTAAATGTGATTTACTACAGATGTTCTAATCCTTGTATCTTTACACATGGATTCTATACATAAGATATGGTATTGGACAAGGATAATTGGCTGGACATAATTTATTTAGTGGACCTCACCTAGTGGGATTAAGGCTTGGTGGTATTGCTACTAAGATGTTTCCCACTAAATAAAAAAATTGGTGTTGCAATATGTTAATAGATATCTATTAACTTTCTTACTCAATGTGACTTTTACGTTTAAATATATTGGTATGTTATTTCAACTGAAAGTTTCATATGTGAAACAAAGGTATTATGAAGGTAATGTTTAAAGGATTTTTGTAAACTAAAATTGCCTTATATTATGGATAAAGTTTAAATTTTTTTCAGGTCATTATAGATGTAATACTTAAATTAAATTACTTAATTAATGTTTAAGAAATTAATTGCTTGGAGAAAGGGAATGAGGGGCTAGAGGGAGCAGGAGAGACCTGGGGCAGATGCCTCACCTGCCCCGTCAGTCCACCCATGAAGCCACTAAATATGAAGGGGCTGGGGGGAGCAGTAGAGGGCTGGGGCAGATGCCTCCTCTTCGCCGTGGGTCCACCCATGGAGCTACTAAATATAAATCTACATTATTTTTATTTCATAATTAATTTTTTAACTTTTTTTTTTAAATTATTAAGTCATTTTTATTTAATTGATGCACATGCTACAACCTGTCAAGAACATGGGGTTTCCCCCCAAGTAGAGTTAATAGTCTCTAGTGGTGAAAAATTAAATAACAGATAATTAATCAGAATTGTTTGGATGAGTGTCGGACAAGCATTTGGAGTATTTGACAAGTGTTGTGTAACCTTGATTCACGTTTCTCAGCTGCAAAGTGTCAACTGCAAATACATGTGTGGATATGGTACTAAACAAACTTTTTTGAACTAGCTATGAGGTGGGGCCAGGCTAATGTATAAATTGAACACCCATTGGTGCTAATTGAATTAAGTTGAGAAGCAGACCCTTTTGGTGGAAATGAGATTTTCTCAATAGGATGTCGGTAGCTTTTTTTTTTATTGAGGCCAATACTTAATCTCTGAACATAGTTGAATATTTAGTTGTGCTTGTTTCTTGTTAAATCCTGCATTCTTATTAGTTGATGAATTAGTTATTCATTTTTTTATCTTTATTTAATGTTGAATAATGCTATTCGGCCACCTTTAGTGCCATCCTCAAAGTCACCCAGTATAAAATTACAACCTTAGTCACTATAACAATTACAAATATACCCTCAATATATATATACTCTCAACTCATCTTTCTCTCTATCACTCTCTCCCGTGTTTCCTTTCTCCTCATGGTTCTTCCCTCTCACCCTCCCTCTTTCTCTCTCTCTCCAGTGCGATCGAGCTTCCTCCATTGCAATAGCTCCGACCCTTTCTCTTTCTCTTTCTCATCCATTGCACGTCTCCATTGGCTCCAATCTAGAAGGAGGTAAGTCTTCTAAACTTATTTAGGTTTGACCAAAACTTTAAGCTTAGATCTACGAAATTTCGGCAATTGGATCTTGTTGATTTTTGGGTATGTTGATCGATGGGCCGTGGGTGTCGGGTGGTTGCCTTTGATCGCCGAAAACCACCAGCTACGGTGGCCGGTGACGTTGGTGAAACCCATATCGCATATATACGCATTGCCAGTTGTCATTGGCCACCGTAGTCGGTGGTTTCCGGCGATCAGAGGTAACCACCTGACACCTCTATCCCCATTGACCAACATACTCAAAAACCATCAAGATCCAACAGCTGAAACTTCATAGATCTAAGCTTAAAGTTTCGGCTAAACCCAATAACGCGTATATATCTTTGCTGATAAAAGTAAAGACTTACCTCATTGTAGATCGGGGCTAGAACGAGCCCAAATGACGCTTGAGATGTTATCGCATGGGGTTAGAGAGAAAGAGATGGCCGGAACTAGCCCAAAGGACTCTGGAGGCTTGGTCGGACGAGCGGAAGAGAGAGAGAGAGAGAGAGAAAGAGAGATGGCCTGAACGAGAGGAATTGAGGAACGAGCCTACTCGAAGGGGAGTGTGGGAGAGTGAGGGAAAGAAAGCTAGAATGAGAGGAATGGGTCACGCAGAGAGAATGAATGTGAGAGAGAGAGAGAGAGAGAGAGGGGGGGATAAATGAATTTGGATTTTGAAATTTTGCTATCGTCTCTTAATTAAAAATATTATGATATTTTACACCAAAATATCACGATATCTCCTGGGTGGCTTTCCAGAGGCCAAATAGCATTACTCTTTAATATTTAGTAAGCTTTTAGACAGTCTTCCTTTTGGAGGTTTTAGCAAAACAATGACATGTTTTCAGCTCTGATATGTGTTAGTAATTAAACTTGTAGAAACACTATGTCCCTAGAGACCAGATAGTTGAATGTTACATTTTTTAAATCTTGATTGATAATTAAAAACTAATCATGTAAATATGTTTTATTTTGATTCTCCCATCATGATTTGTGGCTTTTCTACTTTCGATGATCTAACAAAGGCTAGATATATTTTGAAAATCATTTAAAAGATAACTCCATATAGGTCTTTGATCCAAAATAGCTGGAAGATAAAGTTGATAACAACCAAGGGTTTGTGTTGTGTTATAGAGAGCTTGTTGGTGTTTAGGACTATATTTATAAATTTGAGAAACTTCTATTATGATTAGGAGCTCTTTTGATAACTCAAACAATGATTCTTATTGTCAATTCTCTCAACTTCTCACCCAAAATCAAAACCAAATAAATAAATAAAAGAGTAAAATTGAAAGAATAGAATTAAAGAAATGAAAATCAGAAAAAGAAACAACTAGACCACAAAAAAAGACAAGCGATATATCCTGGTTCGAATTGCAATGGTTGCAACCCTACATCTAGCGTCCAAACACCCATCAAGAGCAACCTTCTTTATTACCAAGAATGATCAGTACAATAGTATGAGTAATTTTTCCTATTCCCGAGTATATCCAACACTCATTCCCCAAGATTGCAAAACTATTTTGCTCATTAGCCTTTCTCTCAGAATGAATATCCACTCGATACAATAAAATGGAAAAATTGCTCTCACCCGACTACCCCTTTACCTCTATTTATAGAATAGGGCCGACATCCCAATGAAGACTTTAGATAATTACAATTTAACCTCATAACTTTCACTAATTTCACATGGGATACAATTTCCTATATCTTAATCTTCAACAGTCACTTATGTGAACTGTAACGCCCCGTTCTCACCATCGAGCGCTACTGACGAATAATCAACCGGATTGTTCACCCATCAACCAAATACTGAAGGGATGGACTATGTTTCGACACGAAACGCCCTAGGTGGGAGCTAGGCTTCATCCTCCCTTTCCCTCAATCCTAAGATCGGCTAGCAGATTTGGACTTTAACCATACCACACTAGGCTAAATAAATTTCATTAAGCTTGCCCAATCATCATGATTATTATCTTAATTCTTCTTCTTTCTAAGAATTCCACTGGGCTCCATATATTTCAAAGTTCCAAACCACCCATTGGTTTTCCCAAAATTTGAGAAAAAATTCATAATTTTCATTTTCCAAAAAATTTGGCATTTATCTCCAAAAATGCCTGAAAAATCCCTTTATTTTGAAAATTCCTCCAAAGTTCAAAATCAATCAAGAAATGTCCAAAAAATCCCCGACTTTTCAAAATTCTTAAAAAAAATTGGTCGACGGGGTTTGCTGGAGCGCTCGGGGCCCATAGTACACGGGCTGGCCGTGGGCCACGTGTGCCTGCCCACGCGCTGCCACTGTGGCCCTGCTGCTACTATTGTTGCCTCCTTCCCTCTTTTTCTCTATTTTTTTTCCTTTGGGCGTCCTAACCCAAATTTTTCAGCTTTCATACACATCATACATACACCAAAAATACCTATTTTTTTCTTCCACAAAAGCTTACACAACAAAAAAATAATACTCCTTACACCTATTCATGGTGCTTATTACTACATGAATCAAATACAACAAAATAGGCTTCCATAAGCCATACAATGATCTTGGATCTTCATTCTCATGCATCCACATGCTATATTTAAGGAACATTAAATACTAACTTGAAGTTCAACAACATCATGATTTTTACAATGCCCTACATCCTTGAGACAAAATAGAAGAACGCTACTTTAGGCTTCTTACATCCAAACATACAAAAATATTACAAAGTTTGATTTCTTCAACATAGATGATGCCTCCACCACTTCCTTTTCCTTTGAAGTTGACCCAACTACAAATGAGGTAAAATAAACCTCACGAGTTCAAAAGCTCAATAAGGGTGCAATGACAATAAGTATAAGCATAAATATAAAATATAGGGCTTCCACATTCTTACAACCACTTTGGTTTGAGGTTTCATTCTACCCATTCCTACCTAACCTCATGGCCATACGTCATTGGACACAACAAAACATGCAAATGCTCACATAAACCTTAATCACATACTTACAACTTGCAAAGCCACCATCCTTTGGGCTATCCATTACCTTATCTCTTATAGATCTTTAACAACTTTAGCTTTCAAGACCCTTTGCTATCAACGCTTAAAAAGAATAAATTCTTGATCAATAAAAGCTTTTATTTTTGAAGACTAGAAGATTAAAAAAGCAAGAAAGCTCCACTTTCTTTTCAAAACAAAATAGCTTACCTCTAAGCTTTTTCCTTCTTTCCATTTCCTTCTTCTTCTTCTTCTTCTTCTTCTTCTTTCTTCTTCTCTTTCTCTCCATTGGAGGACTTCTCCCTCCCTCTCTACTCTCTTGAAATTCTCTTTTATATCTAATAACTTCAAGATCCCATACTAGTCATTGGATTTTCTTTAAGAGAGCAAATCTCATCCATTAAAAATAGCACAATCCATGCCATTTGGTCTTCTTAAATCTCCATCATTAGATTTCTTTCCATTTTTAAGACCAAATCTCCACCATTCAAGAAAATACAATTCATGTGCTCTTTAACTTTTAATCTTATCATTGAAAAATTCAAAACAAATCCCCCACCCTTGGATCTTGTTTTCCATTCCATAAATAGATTTTTTTTTAATTTATTTAATTTGACCATTTTCCAACTATCATATGTGAGTGACTAATTTCACTCACAATTTCCTTTTAAATTCAAATCTCAAACTTTCAATACTAATAAGAGACTAATTTCTTTTCTTTTTTGATTTATTTAAATCCTACATAATCATGTCTCTCATTTAATGCTCACATGACTATTTTTCCTTTTTCTTTTGGAATTAATTTATTCTATCATTCTCTTGGATGAGAACATGCCATGTGTCACTCTAAGACACAAGCCTTACCCTCCAAGCTTAAATCTCCACCCTTCATGTGGTTTCACCACGTTAATCCACCATTTTAGGGAAAATCAATTATTTTCTCAAATAATTGAATTATAATCATTTTTTCCTTTTTCCATAATTAATTCTCTCATGAAATTTTACTCCAAAATTATCAAAATACCCTTTGTTGGACTTCACTATCCAAATTATCAAAATGCCCCTCTCATAGGGTATCATTATTCTCAAAGATCCATCACCTTCTCAAGGGCATTTTTGAAAGTTTCTCACTTCCTTTCTCATTCTCTTAACACCAGTAACACGGGGTGTTACATGAACTGCATTCACTGATCTTTTAGGACTGACTTTATCTTTTACTCGAGACAACAACATAACAAATTTCCACCATTGTCTTAAGTATAGATCCATTCTTCATCCATCAAAACCTTAGCCATGCATTCAACAGATGAACTGAACTTGCTCTCATCCAGACTGCTACACAAACTTGATCGCTCAAAACATAACAAACATTAAGAATATTTAAACAATGCTGCAATTTTTATCAATAGAACAAACTTGGATGATATTTCAGCTCTATTATCTATACCTGCAACCTTTTATTAAGGATTAATTCCTCCTTCTCAAGGATTTCCCTAATGAATAAATTCCTAACATCAATATGATTGATTCTTTCCATGGTGGGACTGATTCTTAGTAAAGAGATTGTACACATCTCAACTCAACCTTAACTATTTTGCTGTATAATTAGCAGCCAATAGACCCTAAATGCAAGGTTCTTCTTTTAGATTTCCTCCACTATAAACCAAATCCATATCCAATGTTAATTTTACATACCAAAGTATCCAATTTCGCAACATCCCAGTAAACCCTACCTGGATTAGCCTTAAATCTGCTATACTCACTTATAGCATGCCAATTTCGACCTTTAGGATTTACCACTGCATTTGAGTAAGAAGCTTACTCATTTCTCTTATGCTTGCATTATTAGAGGACTGCTCATCTCTCTTATCTAATTTACCAGCTTACAAAGGTATGTCTTTTGGATAACCTAGGTTGCCTTATGTTGTCTATTTCACTTTACTTCTATGCCTAATATTTTCCCAACTTCTCATAGATCCTACACTTCAATAGCTTCTCATAGATCCTACACTTCAACAGCTTCTCATAAATCCTACACTCAACATAAAGTAAAACCGCCTAATGATAGAATTCGATTTCTTTGTGTGGCTTTTAGCTATAAGTTAACCTACAAGTCTCACTGTAAACTATAAATTTTACAAACCATAATGCGTTCTTATTTAATTAAACTTTCTTAGAGATATAGAGAATTATTAAATGGGAATAGATTTGTTATAACCTAAAGATATGGTAACAAATGCATTAAGAGATTTTATCGTGACATACTCAATTTACTAATTTGTTCGCATAAATCCATGATTTGCACAACATAGTTAGGTTCATACATGCGTCTTAGTTATTAAAATTCAATGATTTATATCGTTTAAGTCACCGTGTAAATTAATTTTATCTTGTTATTTTCATTAATTAGTTTAATAAAATTCTTAATATTTGATAGGTTTCACTTAAGTTAGGTAATTCTATGATTTTGGTAGTTAAATAAGGTAATTCTTGAGAGATCATACTTGGACTTAAATCTATTATATTAATTGTTACAAACTAATATATTTTAAACTTTCCCATCTTTGCTATTTCTCCTATTACCTATATTTATTTTTACATCTTTTATCTCTCTCCTTCTTTTTAATCATCTTTGCCTAACAAAATCGAACCCTAGTAATCAGGAAATACTAAATCTCACCATTGAAATCCAAAGAAATATATATATAGAGAGAGAGAGAGAGAAGAAAGAAGTGCTAGACAAGATGTAGTTCAAATCATTGTTGAAAAAGATGAGATAGTTGTTGGCGGGGGTAGATCCATGCTTAGGGCAACTCACAATTAAAATTAATTTTTAATATTAAAAATTATTTTTTAATATAATAATAATAAATTTTAATAATAATTCAATTAAAAGAATTTCAATCCACCTTAAAATTTGTGATGTGTAATCTTACACCTCAAAAAAAAATTTAACCTTTCCTTATATAAATTTTTGTATCCAACCCTAATTGTTTAAAAAGATGTTGAACCCTTTTCCCCTCCTTTTTGTATATGTGCTCTCTCCCCTTAAAAAACTTAGGTGGTATTCTCTTTGTATTTTAATTTTGAGTTTTGAGTTTTAAATTTATCTTGAGTTTTATATTTTGGATGTCTGTTTTGAGATTTTTGAAAATACGTTCTCTTTGTTATTTTGAAAAACTATTTTTTAAAACATAAAACTAGAAAACGCGTTTACTTTGAAATTTTAAAAATAATTTCTTTTTTTATTATGTTATTCTATTTAATGAATTTGATTCAAAATAAATTGTAGACATTTATTAGTAAATTGTAAATTTGATTCAAATACTTTAAATTATAAAATAAAATTTATAGTTAATTAAAATAAAAAATAAAAATCTTAAAAATATGATTAAAAAAATTAATACAAAAAAATCATATCACATTCGATTAAATAAAATAAAATAAAATAAAATAAATAACGAAAAAAAAACAAAACAAATCGCAGAGAGGAGAGAAAACCATCTTCTTCCATCTCTTAGGGCTATCTGCACATCCCAGCGCCGCCGCCGCCGCCGCCTATTCCTTTCACTACCAACCACCTTTGTTTCTCCTTCTCATCATCACCGATCGCCCCATCTCCTTCCTCACCCATCATCGTGGCGAGATCTGTTCGAGAAAAAAAAGGGGAGAAGACCAATGCCATGGACTAGAAGGAGCAACTCAACCAGTCGGCCATGGCAGTGGCTTTAAACCATCGATTGGGGAACGACAACGAAGAACAAGGATGACAACCAAGACGATGACCCACGATGGGGAAGGCAGCAAGGCCCATGTTCATCGGTGACACCAATGGGATCTGATTTTTGCCATGGCATGAACAGAGGAGATGAAAAATGAGAGATGTGGGTCTGCGCGGAGGAGGTCGACGGTGGCTTTCGACGGTGGCGAGCGAGGTTAGCGGTGGCTCATGACAGCGACGGAAATGGCGAGACGATCGACGGAAATGGCAGGGCGATCAACGATCGATGCTTGAAAGAGAGAAAGAGAGAGAGTATAGAAAGAGAGAACAGATAAATCTGTTCGAGATTTTGGGAGTTGGGGGTGGGGGGGAGAGGGAGAGGGTGTTTTCCGTGTTTTTCACTTTTCAGTGTATTTTCATTAAAAACACCCAAAACAACAAATGTTGTTTTGGGTTTTTTTTACAAAATTTTTGGTTGTTTTCAAAAATTCGTTTTTGAAAATAGTAAACTAAACTCATTTTCAATATTTTAAAAAATTGAAAACTTAAAATAGGCTTGAAATGACAAAAAGAATATGCCCTTATTAAACGGCTGACAAAGAAAGAAAACTATGTTTGGTTTCATTAGTAAAAACCCAAACTAGGTTCATTGTTAATAATGAAGGTGGACTACGATGTCGACTAGCTAGTCACTATCAATTGATTGGTTATTTTTATGCGAAAAATTACAGGGTAGAGTCATTTAAGTAACGAGTCCAAACTCAACTGAGTGGAGCAACCAAACGGTCAACCATCCATTTCATTTGCTATTACATTTCCGCTCTTCCTATTCCTCCCCCCAGAAAACGACGTCGACGCGTTCAGAGGGTTTTGGACAAAGAGAGAAAACAGGGAAATTTGCAAAAATAGGACTGCCGGCGAAGAACTTTGCAAAAATAGGACTCTTAATTTTTTTTTAGCAAAACTAGGACTTTTCAGAGTTGAATGGACTAAAATGCCCCCCAATCGCCCGCCCGACAGAACATCTCTCTCTCTCGTCTTCTCCATTCTAAGCATCCAGGGTTGCTGCTTCTTCGTCGGTCTTCGCCTTCAAAGTCATTGCAGGTAATTTTCAGAGTGTTTTACCATCTTCGATGCGATCTTTTTTTATGACTACGTACTGGGTATGCAAATGAACCTCGCTCTAGTTCTGCATTCTAAAGCTAGATTGAGAGAAGGCTATGCATTTCACTATAGGTTGATGTATGGGTTGGATACGGATATACATCTATCGGTTGATGTATGGGTTGGATACGGATATATGTCAACCGAACCGATATAGCTTCAAACCAGAAGCATAAACAAAAATGTTTTATATCGGTTCGGTTTACATATCGGTACCCAAAATGTTTTATGCACCGACATCGTATATCGCTATATTTGTATCGATATAAATTCAATGTAAATCGATACATAGTAACCGATATAGATCCTATAACAAATACTATTTCGGTATAAATGTATCGGTTGTAATTTTATATAAAGCTGTATATAATAACCGACATAACTTGCGCGACCGATATAACATTATATAACCGATAATTTTTTTTTTTTTCTAATTTACAGGAATGGCAGCTCATAGACCTATATTTGTCAGTATGGATGTCGGTGGGAATATAATGTTGATAAGGGCGAATACAAGTAGGTGGCGATATATTTTGCTGTGTAATACGTGTGCATCTAGGCTTCACATTGGACCAATTGGTAAGTTCCGTATATAGAGTTCAAAATATTAGTCAAGCTGAGAAGTCGGTTGTGATGAAGTACAAGTTGGTTATCATTTTATAGCCGATTTAGAAGAACATAACCGATAGTATAAATCAAATAGTCATTGGCAACCGATATAATCAAAGATATTAAAATTGAAACCGATACATGGTCGGTGCGAATATATCGGTGTAATGGAACCGATAGTATTTTCAGTTTGTGTTTACATTATATTTGGAAGTCAATCATAACATCTATTATACACAAACTTCATATTTATACACAAATACCATTACATTGGACTAACACATCATTAATTCAATAAAAATAAATAAAAAAATTTGGTGTCTCCCTTGTGATGCACCTCTGTTGCATGTCTCTCTTCTACTGGGTTCTGCTTAAGTTCATTGGAGAACGTCCCTATACGAAAGCTGGTTGTGTTGCACCTCTGTTGCGGGTCCCTCTTTCTCGTCCTTATCAGTTGCAGTTAAATGTTTGTTAATGAACCTTCAACTGCAACTGATAAGGACGAGAAATAGTGATCCTAGAGCAGGTTCATTCACAAACAGTGATTTCTCTGACCACTCTGGATTATTCAACCTCCCAATACATTGCCACAGTATTTTCTTGGCAATGTATTTGGAGGTTGAAGAATCCCGAGTGGTCAGAGCAATCACTAACAGTTTGTAAATGAACCTGCTAGATTACGAGCTTCTAAGAAAGCGATTTATTTCCAAGTCGGTGATGAGAGCCATATTTATAGAGCGGTCCTTCCAATCGGTGCTCGGTCCTTCCAATCGGTGCTTACATTGGGAAGGGCAAAGGACAGATATTTAATTTCGTCATTAATATAACATAGAGAGGTATCGGTGTATACATATCGGTTAATTTACCGATATATTTGCACCGATGGTAACATGCAAAACGGTCGATTCCGTAAAAACCGATATCCTCTTCGTTTTATGATTAATATCGGTAACTATGTATCGGTACATATTCAAGAGATATTAAAACGGTTGAACTTCCCGCTAGAGTTATCGGTTCAGATACAAACCAATAAGTTTAACCGACATCCATCCTTCGTACTTGTGACTATCGGTCAGAATATATCGGTATAATTATTGAAGACTGTTATCCTTTTAACTTATCACCGATATTTAAACGGTGAATGACGAAAAATCAATAAATGAGCTAGTAAAGAATGGATACCAAAAGTCGGGCAACCGAACGGTCGGTTCCGTAAAAATCAATATCATCTTCGTTTTATTATGAATATCGGTAACTATGTATCGGTTAACATAAAAATTGAAACCGATATAATCAGAGATATTAAAATTGAAATCGATACATGGTGTAGGTTCATATTCAAGAGATATTCAGATACAATCCAATAAGGTTAACCGACATCATTCGAATATATGACTATCGGTGCGAATATATCGGTGTAATGGAACCGATAGTATTTTCAGTTTGTGTTTACATTATAATTGGAAGTCAAACATAACATCTATTATACACAAACTTCATATTTATACACAAATACCATTACATTGGACTAACACATCATTAATTCAATAAAAATAAATAAAAAAATTTGGTGTCTCCCTTGTGATGCACCTCAAAAGACAAGGAAATATATCGCTTTCCTCGGGCTTCTCGGATGCAAGAGCAGGTTCATTCACAAACAGTGAGTGATTGCTCTGACCATTCTGGATTATTCAACCTCCCAATAAATTTTCAAAGTATTGCCTTGGCAATGTATTTGGAGGTTGAAGAATCCAGAATGGTCAGATCATTCACTAACAGTTTGTAAATGAACCTGCTAGATTATGAGCTTCGAAGTTTCCATGGCTTCCGCTTCAGTGATCTCCAAGTCGGTGATGAGAGCCATATTTATAGAGCGGTCCTTCCTTACATTGGGAAGGGCAAAGGACAAATATTTAATTTCGTCATTAATATAACATAGAGATGTATCGGTGTATACGTATCGGTTAATTTACCGATATATTTGCACCGATAGTAACATGCAAAACGGTCGGTTCCTCTTCGTTTTATGATTAATATCGGTAACTATGTCTGTATCGGTTAACATAAAATTGAAACCGATATAATCAGACCGATATATGTTGTCGGTACATATTCAAGAGAGATTAAAACAGTTGAACTGCCCGCTAGAATATATCGGTATAACTATTGAAGACTCGTCCTTTTAACTTCTCACCGATATTTAAATGGTTGGTTAATGACGAAAAATAAGTGTGGAATAAATGGGTTAGTAAAGAGCATGACAAGAAAAGAATGGATACCAAAACTTCGTTTTATTATGAATATCGGTAACTATGTATCGGTTAACATAAGAGATTAAAATTGAAACCGATACATGGTGTAGATACATATTCAAGATATATTAAAACAGTTGAATTTCCCGCAAGAGTTATCGGTTCAGATACAAACCAATAAGGTTAACCGACATCATTCGTATATTTGACTATCGGTGCAAATATATCGGTGTAATGGGACCGATAGTATTTTCAGTTTCTGTTTACATTATAATTGGAAGTCAAACATAACATCTATTATACACAAATTTCATATTTATACACAAATACCATTACATTGGACTAACACATCATTAACACATCTCCCTTGTGATGCACCTCTGTTGCAGGTCTCTCTTCTACAGAAGGCATATCGGTCACCTTGAAGACAACCAGCTTTCGTATCGGTCACCTTGAAGACGTTCTCCAATGAACTGAAACAGAAGACAAGGAAATATATCGCTTTCCTCGGGCTTCTCGGATTCAAGAGCAGGTTCATTCACAAACAGTGAGTGATTGCTCTGACCATTCTGGATTATTCAACCTCCCAATAAATTGCCAAAGTATTGCCTTGGCAATGTATTTGGAGGTTGAAAAACCCATAATGGTCAGAGCAATCACTCAGTGTTTGTTGATGAACCCGCTCTTGTATCCGAGAAGCCCGAGGAAAGTGATATATTTCCTTGGCTTCTGTTTCAGTTCATTGGAGAACGTCCCGATACGAAAGCTGGTTGTGTTGCACCTCTGTTTCGGGTCCCTCCTTTCTCGTCCTTATCAGTTCCAATTGAATGTTCATTAACAAACCTCCAATTGCAATTGATAAGGACGATAAATAGTGATCTCAAACGTCTTCAAGGTGAAATAGAAGACAGAAGAAGGTTACTGGTTGGGAGACTGAAACAAAAGCCAGAAAACTGAACCTGCTAGATTACGATCTTCGAAGAAAGCGATTTATTTCCATGGCTTCCGCTTCAGTAATCTCCAAGTCCATGGCTTCCGCTTCAGTGATCTCCAAGACCATGGCTTCCGCTTCAGTGATCTCCAAGTCGGTGATGAGAGCCATATTTATAGAGCGGTCCTTCCAATCGGTGCTTACATTGGGAAGGGCAAAGGACAGATATTTAATTTCGTCATTAATATAACATAGATAGGTATCGGTGTATACATATCGGTTAATTTACCGATACATGCAAAAAGTATGTCGGTTAAACAATGTCGATTGCGAAACATGCAAAAAGTTACGTAACCGATGTGTTAAAAAGGATGTCGGTTAAACCATATCGGTTAATTAACCGATACATTCTCACCGATTATGTACTGTAAAGTCTGCAACAGACATCATTATTCATATCTGTTGAGTATATGGGATGCGTTTAATTCCAGTCGCCAACGTGTCCCATCTGTGCAGACATCGGGAAGTGAACCGTTAAACAATATCGGTAACGTGTCCCATCTGTGCAGACATTGGGAAGTGAACCATTAAACAATATCGGTAATAAATCGATAATAGTTGCCGACATCGGTTGCCGATATATCGGTTGCCGACATATATCGGAACCGATATCTTATATCGGTCAAGGATGTATGGGTTTATATTATATCAGTCAAGGATATTCGGTATTCAGTTTGATTACCGATGAATTTTATCGATATCAATAAATTATTTGAATTTTTTCTGACATATGCACTGCCCAATGTACGCATAGATTGGCCTGCTTTTTACTGGACACAAATGCCCTTCCCGCTAAAAGGGGACTCTTGATCTTACTGCTCTGCTACGGTTACACCTACGTCGCTCTTCCTTTCGTCGCTCTTCCTCTTGCTTCCCATTGTGCTGACTGATATTGAAGTTCTGAAGAGATTATATCGACGTCGATCATTGCTAGCTTGTTATTATTTGCTTCTGATGGCCCGCTCACGTCGTGTGTCGTTCGAGAAGGACAACATTGATAAGATGGAAACGTCGTCGAATAACACGGAGAAGAATATGGCAAGGGATAAGGACTTCGAAATCAATAAGTATTTCACCGCCAGAGTCACGAGGCTTGATCATTTTGAAAGCACCGTTAAAGGCATTCGGAGTATACTGCAGCACAATCATCGCCTGGAGGAACAGTTTAAGGCATCTGTTTTTGGCCAGATTATATATAGGGTAGATGGACTAATTTGGAGCATTCAGTTAGTCCACAGGCTATTGTTAAGCCTATTGCAAAAGAGAGACGAGGAAGGTTCATTGTTCTTCAGGCTCAGAGGTCAGGATATAAAATTTGGGAGGGAGGAGTTTGCTCTGATAACGGGGTTGAAGTTTGGCAACAGCGAAGCAGCGATGCGAAAAATCAAATTGAAGGAGCCCCCACAAATGTTTGCCAGGTTTTTTCCCGAATGCAACCTGAAGACGGGTGTTTTAGTGTCAAGGTTAATGAAGGTGTTTCATCAGGATATTGTTAGCGGAAAGGTGGAATGTTCTGATGACGAACTCCTGTCCATGTCATATCTGATGATGATGTGTGAAATCAATTCCAAGGCTCATGCCACGAGGGTGGATATCAGGTATCTTCACCTGGCCTCTCACTGGGATGAGTTGAACCGATTCCCTTGGACAACCGACTCCTTTATCACTACAACACAGAGTGCCAGAAAAGGCATATTAAATGCGTTCAATCAGAAAAACAAGCAGAAGACGTATTCCATTGGAGGTTTCCCACTTACCATACAGGTATGGATTTATTATGTGATGTAGATATCTATTAGTGCCGTTGTCGTTGCTGACTTATCGGTTTTAAATACATATCGATAATTCAATATCGGTCGAGTTAATAACCGGTAAGTATAACCGATATGTCTGCTTTTAAACATCATGTTTAGTATAACGAACATGTATGTAATACAATATCGGTAACCGATCGGTTATACAATATCGGTAATTGACAGATATTGGTAACGAACAGGTATATTTTTAGAATTGGTAACGAACAGGTATATTTTAAGAACATTATGCTTGATCTCTTGAAAACCGATGCGAAATAACCGATACAAAATTTGATATCGATTATATAATATCGGTAAAGGATCGATTGATTTAACCGATACATTATTACCGACATGTATGTTATCAACCGATATATACAAAATTATATATGTCTAATTTAAATCGTTTTCTTTTTTCGATTGCAGATCTTTTTGTTTGAGGTCATGCCACATTTGGTTGACCTGGGAATTGTGAAAAGAATAAAAGGCCCTCAAGCTCCAAGAATAAAGAAATGGGAACTTTATAATGCTACGATCTCCCAAGAAGAAATAAAGGAGCGTGGATTTTTTAAAAAAAATGTTATCCATATGAAGCCAACAGAAGAGGAGATGATTGCAGATTATTTTTACAAGGCACATGATGTGGAGGTTGAAGAAGAAGAAGAAGATGAAGCGGAAGAAGAACAGGAAGATGATGAAGAAGAAGAAGGAGAAAATATGGTTGAAGGAGAAGGAAGGGGTGCAAATGTGGTTGAATCAGAAGAGAAAGAAGAACGAATTGGTGAATCAAAGAAAATGCATTTGGAGCCGAAGAAAATAAAAACTTTAAAGAACTATTTACAATGTATAAAGAATGAAGTTGGAGAAGTTAGTAGGGAAGTTCAAGAATTGAAAATGGAGATCCGAACGATGAAGATGGAGGTGAATAGGGATATTGGAATGATGAAGATGGAGGTGAAAAGGGATATAGGTAACATTATGAACCTATTAAAAATATTTTGGGGGAAGGTGGAGATTATGGTGGAGAAGAAGGATAGGGATGGGAAGGGGAATGGGGAAGATGTTGATGAGGGGAAGGTGGATGTGGGGGAGGATGTGGAGGTGGGGATTGAATTGGAGGGGGCGATGGTTGAGGTGGGGAATGAAATGGATGTGGAGAAGGTGGAGGAGGGGGGGAAGGTGGAGGAGTGGGAGAAGCTGGAGGAGGAGAAGGTGGAGGAGGAGATTAAGGTGGAGGAGGAGAAGAAGGTGGAGGAGGAAATGAAGGTGGAGGAGGCAAAGAAGGTGGAGGAGGAGATGAAGGTGGAGGAGGAGGAGTTGAGGAAGGATGGGGAGGGTATGCAGGATGTGTCCTTAGAAATAGTCACTGCGACAACTCCTATTAAGGAGACGTATAAAAAGAGACGTACGCATAAGGGGCAGAAAAGAAAAAGGCATATTGAATCAATATTGAGGCCCGATGCTGAAATAGAGGACAAAGGACGACCCACATACACCTCCAAACTTCACAAGCTGAAGCCCCTAGACATCGGTCCTCCAACAGGTGTGATTTAGGAGTATTTTCAGAGATATTTGAAGAGGCCAAATAGTCGGACATCAACTATTATAGCAAGTTCCTGTTCAATGAATAAGGACTTTTTTGAGACATTCACCACGCCGGACGAGTGGCTCCAATCTGAGGTAAGTAATTCTCTAATTGAATAGTAATTCTGTTATTGGTATTTATAAATCGGTCATATATCGGTCCTCATGTATCGGTGTGTGACCGATATATGTTACCGACAGTTGTGTTGGTAATGACCGACATTTATATATCGGTATTCATACATCAGTTAATGACCGATACATGTTACCGATGGTTGTATTTGTATATATCGAATATGAAAACTTTATCGACATTCATATATTGGTATTTATGTATCGGTTAATGGCCGATATATGTTACCGATAGTTGTATTGGTATTTACATATCGGTATTCGATGTCGGTTACGATAAATTTTTTATAACCGATATGTATTTATGACATTTTGTTTAAATCCTTGCAACACATGGACGCCTACGTGTTCATGCTTAACAAGAGAATGAATGAATCGGATACATACAATGAGAAGTTAACATTGATTGATACAACATTTGCCGTAAGTTATACAAAAATATTTATATGGAATTAACTGTTTATTTTGGATATTAACCATTTATCATTTTGACCTCTCACAGCAATCCTTGAAAAGTGATTGGAAACTTTATAAGGCAGGCAAATGGAAGACGTGGGATGATCACGACATCCCTGTTGTATATTTTTGGGCAGAGACAGGTTACTCCAACCCATTTTTGAACGCGGATAACGTGCTCTGCCCAACAAATATAGATAATAATCACTGGGTTCTGGTTAGGCTTGATTTGGTCTCTCAACGTGTTCATGTTTACTCCTCTACCAAACCCATTGGTTATGAAAAGAAGTTTCAATATATGGCAGAGATGATACCAAAACTATTTAAAAAATGTGGATACGGAGATTTGAAACCTGGATTTATTGTGAAGGATAAATGGGAATTAAAGATTGAGGACGCTCCGCAGCAAACTGGGTAAGCAACATTTATTTTATTTTTATTAGTTAAAGTTTTTTTGATCGCGATACCTATTAATTTGTGCAACTTGTTATAATTGGCAGGGGTGGTGATTGTGGGATTTTTGTTCTGAAGTGGATGGAATTAATGGCCCACAACAAACTAATTGTAGAAATGACCCAGTCAAGAGCTTCACGATTCAGAACTCGAATGGCTTGGGAGCTTTTTGCGTTTGCAGTATTGGATGCAAAGGATTTTGCAGCCAAGATTAATAAAAAGTGAACCATTATATTTGTAGTTATTTGTAAATTTACATTCTTTGCATAGTTGTAATTCTTTACGTACATATTTACAGGTTGGAATAGTTCAATTATAGTTCAATAACTGTAAATTTACCATATGTAATAAACATTTAAATTTATATGCTATACATGCATTTACTTTTTTGTAATTTATATGCTATACATGCATTTACTTTTTTGTAATAAACATTTACATTTGTAGGATTAAAATTTACATGCAATTATATCGATCATGAAACCGATATCATAATCCGATATCGGTACAACATATCGACCGTATACCGATATCGACCGTACAACATATCCTTTGTTTTCGATTACATCTGTTTACATACATCGGTCGCACCGATATCCTAATAGAAAGGTTATTCGTTTGTAAAATATCGGCCGATGATCGATTCAAACAACCGATATCCTCGTTTATTGTAATCGGTTTTCTTACGTCGGTTACGTTACCGATACATATTGACCTATACCCTATTACAGACTTGCATACCTGTTATAGATCGGATATCGGATCCATATACATATCGGATATTAATGCTAATATATCGGATTCGATATACATTGTTTCAGTTACCGATTGTTAGATTTCATATACATATCGGATATTAGTGCTAATATATCGGATTCCATATACATTGTGTCGGTTACCGATTGTCAGATTCCATAGGTTTACATACATGGTGATGATAACCGATATGTCCGAACCGATCTCGATCACCAAACAATTTCTTTTTAAATACTGCAATGTGATCTGTTCCATGGTTGTTACCATATTTGAATGTATATTTAAATATTTATTACAACATTGGATTGAAGCAAATATATTGGTTCAATACAAGCATATGTGTCAGACGAGTCTAACATGATCCACTATTGCACCTTTCTTGATGCCTTCCCCTTTTTCATCCAGACTTATTGGATTTGAGCAAGTTTGGCGATTGTGGCCAATTTGACCACAACGACCACATTTTACCCTCCTCTTATCTTCACCGGCTGAAGAAATTCGGCATGTCTTGCGTCTTCCACATGCTCGTCTAGTTGCCTGAGGTAGTAAATTAATAAATGCACTTTCGTCCGGTATGATCCAATCGGCCTGACTGCCCACCGGCATAATCGAATCGGCATAGGCACATAACAGAGCCTCTGTTTGGTAGTATGCGGACGACAAAGAGTATGGGTCAATATTACGTGAACGTGCAGCAGCCAGGGCATGTCCACATGGCAATTTGTCAAAATCAAACACCCGACATGTGCAAGTTTTCGCCTTCAAGTCTACTATGCCACCAGAGTTACCATCTTTGACATTGAATCTATACATATCAATCGGTTCCGACTGCCAATATTGGGATAATGCAAGTCTTTTGGCTATTTCTCCTTCAGCCCAAGAGGTGAGATGTCCACCCATCTTACTAGCGTGACCCCGTCTCTCATAAAACCATTGTTGGAGCATATTCCTAATATACTCCATCAAACATTGAATAGGCAATTTACGTGCATCCGCCAAAGATGCGTTGAGGCATTCTACAATGTTTGTCGTCATTATATCAAACCGCTTCCCATCCGAATAGGCACGTGCCCAACGACTGAAGCCGGCCTGTCTAAGATAGGTCCCGACGGCTGGATCATATCGCTCGAGCTCATTAAACAATTCATGGAATTCTGATTCTCGATAAGCCTTCGCTGCCTTGTAGAACAAAGCATGCACATTTTCATGCTTGAATTTAGCCTTAACGTTCTGGCCAATGTGATATATACAATGTACGTGTAGTGCATTAGGGAAAACTGTCACTATCGCCTTACTGATGCTTTTATGCATGTCAGACACAAATACCAAATCAGGTATCTCATGGCCAATTGCTGATCGCAATTTAGTGAAAAACCATTCCCATAAGGCATCATTCTCGGAATCTCCTACTCCCCATGCTATAGGATATACATTGTTGTTACCATCTTTGCATGTGGCAACAAACAAACTACCAAGATATTTACCCTTGAGAAAGCAAGCATCAACTGCAATTACGGGCCTCATTTGGCTACGAAATCCAGCAAGGCATGCACCAATTACCATAAATAGGTACTTGAATCTGCTCTCACAGTCACTCTCGATTTCAACAATCGTCCCAGGGTTTTTCAACTTCAACATGTACATATAATATGGCAACAACTGGAATGATTCCTCCGCACCCCCCCGGATCATGTCCAAAGCCTTTTCCCTCGATCGCCATGCCTTTGAATAACTTATGTTGATACCAAATTCCTTGCGAACATCGTTGATAATGTTCTTAGGCTTATGAATACGCTTCACATCCTCGTAATAGGGTTTTACATGAGAACCAATTACTCTGCTCTTCGCTTGGCAATGACCAGGCCGCATTATTGAAGACGAACATGAATGAGTATTTATATATTTCCTGACTACCCAACCAAAAGAAGTGCCAAGCGTTGTTGCCCTCAACCACCATTGACACTTATCGTGCTTACACTTCATGTACAATACCTTCGTAGTTGACTTTACCACCTTGTATTCATAATTCTTTCTCAATGCCAACAAACTCATCCTTTGATGCAATTCAGATTTTGAAGCAAAAATTTGGTTTAACTCAACTTCTGACATCTGGGATGATGTTCCCGCACTAACCCTTGATAATCTCGAAGATGGGAGAAAAGTAGGCTGCTCAGCGCCATCACCAACTTGTACATCGATATGGACCAATTTTCCAACATCAATCCCTTGGAAAACTTCTACTTTTTCAGACCCTGCTCTTGCATCATCACAATTAACATCGTCGTGCAACCTCTTCATTGTTCCTTGGGGCCTCATTATGGTGTTCATGTTCCATATTGGACTATCGTTGCCCAACCGGATCACCGGCAAATTACTGCATCCTTGATTCTCTGCAACCTCTTCATTCGGCTGTGTACTCGGTTTTAATTTGTCCTCGAAATCAACACACAATGAGCTTCTGGATTCTATCCGAGAGCATTCCAGTATAAAGCACTCAACATTCGTATCACTTTAAATCTCCATTGGTGGTGCCGATATATCTAGGGTCCTAAACTTGTACTTCAGCACAACCGACTTCTCAGAAGGACTAAAATTGAACCTTCTATATACGCAACTTATCAATTGGTCCAATGTGAAGCCTAGATGCACACGTATTACACAACAACATTTATCGGTCACGTACTTATATTCGCCTCTATCAACATCCCACCGACCTCCATACATAACAGGTACAAATATAGGAGCTGCCATTCCTGTAAGTAAAAAAGGTTATCGGTTATATCGGATTCAGTTATACCGATATACTAGTTGAATTAAGAAGTATATCCTTTTACTATGTATCGGTTTTTATTAAATTAAAACCGATCAAATCATACCGATATATAGGATGTATATCGGTTAGAATGTATCGGTTTACGTTAAATACAACCGATACAATAATACCGATATATGGTGTCGGTACATAAAACATTTTTTGGGTACCGATATATAAACCAAAAGGATATAAAAAACATTATTGGGTATGCTTCTGGTTTGAACCTATAGTGAAATGCATAGCCTTCTCTCAATCTAGCTTTAGAATGCAGAACCAGAGCGAGGTTCATTTGCATACCCAGTACGTAGTCATAAAAAAAGATCGCATCGAAGATGGTAAAACACTCTGAAAATTACCTGCAATGGCTTTGAAGGCGAAGACCGACGAAGAAGCAGCAACCCTGGATGCTTAGAACGGAGAAGACGAGAGAGAGAGATGTTCTGTCGGGCGGGCGATTGGGGATGTGCGCGCGAGAGGAAGAAGACGAAGGGATCCTATGTGCCAATTTAATTCGGGGGCATTTTAGTCCATTCAACCCTGAAAAGTCCTAGTTTTGCTAAAAAAAAATTAAGAGTCCTATTTTTGCAAAGTTCTTCGCCGGCAGTCCTATTTTTGCAAATTTCCCAGAGAAACATGTCGTCGGCAACGAGGAAGGTGATCTTGAAGGCCTCCGACGGCGTTGTCTTTGAGATCGACGAAGCGGTGGCCTTCCAGTCGGTGGTAATTAAGTTCGCAATCGAGGATTGCCGCGACAATTACATCCCGTTGCCCAACGTCACGAGCAAGATTTTGGAGAAGGTGATCGATTATTGCAAGAGTCACCTCGAGGCTGAAGAGTCTCCTTATCAGCAGGCCCGGGACGACCTCATGGCTTTTGATGCCGAATTTGTCAAAGTAGATATGGCCACGCTGTTTGATCTCATTCTGGTACACAAACGCGCCACCCCCCCCCCCCCCCGGGGGGGAGGCTCCTCTTTCCTACTCTTTTGTGCTTCTATATAAAAATATTTGATCGAAATTGGTTATGTCGTCCGTTCTTGATGATTATAGACAGGGTTCCAGACTTAAAAAGGGATAATTACGTATAAGTCTTGATTTCTCCCTAAACATTATGAGTTCCAATAGCTTTTAAGGTTATTAGTGCACAGGTTTAGAACGGAATTTTCCATGTTGAATTCATTTATACTAAATTGATTATTAACAGTTTTCAATTTGAAACTTGTTTATTTAATGCTTTTGTCAGTAGTCCCTGGACTACTTTCAACCAAGTTTACCTCAAGTTATATTGCTTATTTTTTTAAAATCAATTGTGTTAATATACCATTCAAACTAGCATGGAAATTCTATTATGTTCGGGTAGTTCACATAAGAAAAAGTTTGGTTAGAGGTGAGATTAACATCAGAACTGATGGAACTCATGTTCGAAGACTAGAATTTGACGGATGTCCTAACCATGTCATTGGAAAATTGACTCCTGTTTGGGACTAAGACTAGCGCACTAGGGTCATACTGGAGATAATAAAGGGAGTGGCAGTTGTGAAAGTAGAGACATACACTTCATTTTTTCGGTTTATATTAAATTATTTTCTGTGTTATAGTTTCTGGTTCAATAACGTTCATATTATATGTTTTGTTTCTTCAATCATATGTGGTATTTTTTGTTTAACTATAAAGATATCCTGCTAGCCAATTTAAAATGGAAGGAATGGATAGATTGTTGATTTCCTATTGCTGCTAGATGATTGTGGGTGACCCCATTGATCATGAGATGCAAGTGTTGAACAAACGTTTTTGAACCTACCAACAATGGAAATAGATTTTGTGATAGCTGGCTTCTTTAAAGAGTTAGTATGCTATTCAACCATGCAGTAATGACAAGTTTCTGTACCTGCCCTTGTATCTGTTATTTGTTCAGTTTTGTTTTCCTATCTAATGCATTATTTAGTTTTAATTCTGTTCTTTATGTTTCCTGTTTAGTGAGCTCTTGGGCTATCTTTTCTTTTAAGGATTTTACCAAATAAGGACAGGAAACACAGCTCTATTAACATTTAAATTTGTGGACGCATTTTAATTCTGAATTATGAGCCAATTCCATGACCAAATGTGACATTCTTTTGGCAACTAGGTGTGTGCATATCATTTAAATAACGTGATCCTTTCCTTTTTTTTTTTGGGGGGGGGGGGGGGGGGGGGCTTTGTGATGTTTTGGTTTTCTCATTTTCATCCTTCTGATATTCATCTTAAAAGAAGAGTCCTAATGGAATAGGTGAAAAGAAAATAAATATTTATAAATTCCACACCATGGAAGAGATTAGGTTATATGAGTTATATGCACACAACACCACCATACCAGTAACATTTTTCTTTAAAAAAAAAAAGAATGCGCCTTAACGTTTCAGTTGTTGTAGTTGGTTTATCAGACTTAAGTTTGTGTGTCATCTTTGTATTTATTTGGTACCGATGGTAATTTTCACATGAACTTTTGTCCTATAATAGTTGCCTCCTCTTATCTTGTTGTTTTTCCAATCTTTTTTTCTTAGCTTCCTTCCATGCTCTTAAATTAGTTGTCAGATGATCATTTAACATCTTCTCTAAGATATTTAGCTGTTCAGCTAAAATACATGGAGAGTTATTTGTCATTTCAATGAAACATTCATAGTTTTACCATCTGAATAATAGCATTCCGCCATTTGTCATTTCAACTTTCCAGTACATTATATTACTGTAGTCCAACTTTCCTTTTCACTTCCGGGCATCAAATTTTTGGAATGTCAAGAGCTTGTTGAACCTAACTTGCCAGATGATTGGAGTGATGCAGAACTCGAAACAAAGAATAAGAGTAATCTCGATTACTGAAAAATAATATCATTAATCAATGTCAATAATCAAGGCTGTCTTCAATTATAGCCAAAATGGACTATTTACTGGCAACTAATAGATAACAAGCTACTCTAACTAGAATTCCTTGATCCAATCTAATTAAGATTGTAAACATTATCCCAACCTAATTAGGATTTTACTAGCTAAAGGAAACAAAAAGATAATAAAAGAAATTAAGAGAAACTAGGAAACAAATAAAAAAAGAAATAAACTAAATAAATAAAATAAAGAATACTAATTTCTAAATTTACTATTCTTTCCTGCATCATGGAGGCATGATCAAGAGAAAACCCCTTGAAGAAATAAGAAAATTATTCAATATTAAATATTGTAATGCTGAGGAAGAAGAGAAATTCCATGGGAGAACCATTGAATATGTAATATGATTGTGTTAATTTATGTTTTCAACTTTTGAGTGCATTTGAGGGTGACTGTTTCTACCATCCCACTTTATTTTGCAAACTCTTGTCAAAATCCCAAGACTGAGCTATGTGATTTCCTCGAGTGTCATCTTCCATCTGCACAAAATTGCAAGCATGGATTAGTTGAGTCCTCCCAATTGGGGAAGCTCAAACCCTATTCTTTATCATAGTGACAAACTTATCTGAGCAATGAAATAGCAAATAAATGTTTGTTTCCTTTTATTTATGTATTTGTATCTTTATGTATGGATTGTTGCTTGTAATTATGGTATGCTTGGCTGCTCGCTAGACTCCTCTTGTTGCTTGTGCATTGAGGTCTTGGCCTATATTGGCTCAAATGCTTAATTTGGATTCGGAATTTAATCTATGGATTGTATGCACGTATCCATATAATGCTTGTTTTAATCATTCCCCTGCTACTTTCTGTCACGAGAAGACCCTGTTTTTCGAGTTATTTTAAATTTTCTTGTTGCCAACTATTATTGCTTATTACTGCTTGCTGTTATTTTCACTGTTGTACCCCTTAGTTAGTAGATTAGCTCTTCATTTTACTATTGTAACTTCTAGAAGGCAGGTTGTTATTGCCACATGCCAAGTTAGAGATTCCCGAGTTTGTTAGGGGCGTAGGGCCTACCCTGGCAAGAGAATCTTCTTCCCCAAGCATTGGTATAATTCCCCTAGTCGTGTAAGGGGCAGGCATTATGAAAAATCTCAGAATTCTCACGATATTTCTCTTCCAATTCTCTTTGTTTCTCTATGTTCTTCTCTCTATTCTCACTAATTCTTCTTTTTCTCTCTGTTCTATTATTTGTTTGGGTGTAAAGTCCTCCTGATTCTTATTGGATTAGGGAGGGAGGGTATTCTCAAGCTTAGGCCGTGACAATCTTGGTATCAGAGCACTGTTTCTTGGCCAAGCTGATAGACTAGAGTAATGGCGGAAGGAACCTGTATGAAGAATTTCGAGGCTCAGTTTCAGCAAGTCAACTCAATTGTGTCAGAATTCCAGGGAAGGATTGACCAACTATAAATTCGAGGAGAAAGGAACCATGAGGTGATCGTGGCAATGGATCGCAAGCTCGAAGGTTCGTTGGAGGGAATGGAACAGCGACTGGAGGGGTCCATGGTGAGACTGCGTGAGGATCTGGGAGCGCAGATGTAATAGTTCATGCTCATGTTTACTTGCCAAAATGCAGTAAGGATGGCTCCCGACTTTCCTCTACGTGAGAGGGATGCTCCTGTACTGCCGGAAAATAGAATGATTAGGAGGGAAGGAACGGCCGAGATCGAGGTAGAACCTGAGGAAGGATTGGAGGGACTTATGGGTAGAGAAGGTAATGAGCAACCTCGTGGCCACCTCCCTGGGTTCCCCATGTCACGGATGGAGATACTGGCATTCGAAAGAGCTAATCCTTGATGGTGGCTAAGGAAGTGTGATAGGTTGTTCAATTGGCACAATGTACCTAGGGGGCAGATGGTGTCATTGGCCACTGCTTACTTTAATGAAGCAGTGGATGCCTGGTTTCAAGGATGCCTTACTATGAGGAGTTCTCTGAAAAATTATGTGAGCGATTTGGTGGGAGGAGTATGTTCGATATGATAGAGGAATTTAATAAGCTCAAGCAAATAGGGAGCGTTGAGTCTTATTTACAAAAGTTTGAAGAGTTGAGGTTGTACATGGTTTGCCACAACCCCCATCTATCAGAAGCTCACTTTGTGTCAAGCTTTATGGGTGGCTTGTGTGAGGAGTTATGACCAATGGTCAAAATGATGAAACCTAGGACAGTGGAGCAAGCCTTTGAAAGTGCTCGATTACAAGAAATGTCCATGGAGGCATTGATGAAGAAACAGAGGCAACAACAAAAGGGGGTAACTCTGGGAATAGGCCCTGTTGGGGGAAATAGTTGAGAAATAGCAAAAGGGAATCAAGGGGTGAGGAATGTAGGTGGACCAAGCTCGGCTCCTTATGGGGAACAATTAAGGGAGCAAAGGAGGTTGGCTGGCCTCTACTTCCGTTGTGGTGACAAATACCATCTAGGACACACTTGCAAGAGGCAGATCCTGCTGTTGGAAGGGGATGAAGAGGAGGATCTAGAGGTGGCAGAGGAAGGAGATAGTGGGGAGGATAGAGCAGGGGACAATGGACAGATCTCCATACACGCATTAAAGGGAGTAGTCAACAACAAAATCATTAAAGTGGAAGGACAATTTAAGGGAAACGATTTGATGATCCTAATAGACAGTGGGAGCACTTATAGCTTCCTTGATGAAGACACGACGAAGAAGCTAAAGTGTCTAGTCACAAGGACGCCACCCTTGAGTGTGACAGTGGCTAATGGTCAAAGGGTGTTGAGCAAATCGGCCTGCAATGGCTTTTGCTAGGAGATGCAAGAAGAAAGGTTTGAAACCGATCTAAGGCTCCTGCAATTGGGGGGCTGTGATGTGGTTTTGGCGGTAGATTAGATGAAGGGGGTTAGCCCCATCAGTTTTGATTTCAACCGAATGGAAGTATCTTTTGAGAAGGAGGGAAGGAAAATGACATTATCCGGAGGAAAGGAGATGGCTACATGCAAGATGATATCGGGGAAGAGACTACAGAGGGTGATTAAGGGAAAGTGGGCGTAGCTGGCACAACTTTTCTCAGTTGTGGTAACAGAAGAGGTACATGGAAGTCTAGCACTGCAAGGGGAGATCCACCTAATTGTCAGTGCAACCCAAGGGATGCCCGACCAGGTACATCACTTAAACCTTCTTAATGAATTGTTGGTTGGATACGAGGATCTTTTTGTTGAACCCCAATCACTTCCCCCCTACTCGAATGCAAGATCACTCTATTAACCTTAAGCCACACTCTAAGCTTGTTAACATTAGAACTTACCGTTATTCCCCAATCCAAAAGAATGAAATAGAGAAAATGGTGAGAGAAATACTTCAACAATCCATCATTAGACCCAACCAAAGCCCCTTTGCTTCCCTTGTCCTATTGGTTAAAAAGAAGGATGGAACTTAGCGGTTTTGTGTGGATTACCGCCAACTAAATGCTATCACCATCAAGGATAAATTCCTTATTCCCTTGGTAGAAGATCTCTTGGATGAATTACACAGTGCCCAATTATTTTCTAAGTTGGATTTACGTTCGGGGTACCACCAAATTAGGATGAAGCCCGAGGATATCTCATAAAACAACTTTTAGAACTCACCATGAGCACTTCGAATTCTTGGTGATGCCATTTGGGCTCACCAATGCTCCAGCCACTTTTCAATCCCTCATGAATAGAATTTTTGAGCCCTATCTCCGAAAATTCATATTACTATTCTTTATTAACATACTCATTTACAATCCCTTTTTCGAACAACATTTGCTCCACCTTAAAACTACCCTTAACACCCTCTGATTCCACCAGCTTTTTATTAAGAAGTCTAAGTGTGCATTTGGTCAAGGGCAAGTGAAATACTTGGGGCACATTATATCAAAGGGTGGAGTGAGTACCGACCCTCGAAAGGTGGAGACCATGGTGTCCTAGCCAAGGTCAGCTTCGGTGAAAGCCTTGAGGGGATTTTTGGGTTTGACAAGATATTACCGTCGATTTGTGAAGAATTATGGGGTAATTAGTAAACCTTTAACTGAATTATTGAAGAAAAGGGGTTTCAGTTGGAGCCCGAGGGTCGAGGAGGCATTCGAGAATTTAAAGGGGGCCATGAGCAGGGTACCAGTCCTGGGACTACCAGATTTTGATAAAACTTTTATCTTGGAAATAGATGCAAGTGGAACAGGTATAGGAGTAGTTCTGGTACAGGAGGGAAAGCCTCTAGCATTCTTAAGTCAAGTGTTGAATCCTAAACATTCAGGACTCAGTATATATGAGAAGGAGTTCTTAATAGTATTGGTGGCAGTAGACAAATGGAGGCATTACTTGGAGGGGGGAAGATTTATAATCAAAACAAACCATGAGAGTTTGAAGTTCCTATTACAACAAAGGTTTCAAACACAGCTGCAAAAGAAGGGAATGTCCAAACTTATGGGTTTGGACTACATTATACAATACCGGAAGGGCAAGGAGAATGTAGTTGCAGACACACTTTCAAGGTGGAAGATTTATAATCAAAACAGACCATGAGAGCTTAAAGTTCCTATTACAACAAAGGCTTCAAACACAACTGCAAAAGAAAGGAATGTCCAAACTCATGGGTTTGGACTACATCATACAATACCGAAAGGGCAAGGAGAATGTAGCTGCAGACGCACTTTCAAGGTGGAAGATTTATAATCAAAACAGACCATGAGAGCTTAAAGTTCCTATTACAACAAAGGCTTCAAACACAACTGCAAAAGAAGGGAATGTCCAAACTCATGGGTTTGGACTACATCATACAATACCGGAAGGGCAAGGAGAATGTAGCTGCAGACGCATTTTTAAGGTGGAAGATTTATAATCAAAACAGACCATGAGAGCTTGAAGTTCCTATTACAACAAAGGCTTCAAACACAGCTACAAAAGAAGGGAATGTCCGAACTCATGGGTTTGGACTACATCATACAATGCCAGAAGGGCAAGGAGAATGTAGTTGCAGACGCACTTTCAAGGTGCCATGAAGAACGGAGTTCTTCAGCCATAACAGAAGCGGTACCCTAGTGGTATTGGGAAGTGATTGACAGTTATGAAGGAGACGAGAATCTGAAGCCATTGCTAGAAGAATTGGCGGTAGGGGCCCCCATGGGGAATGGTTATACATTGAGCAGAGGAATGTTGAGATTCCAAGGAAGAATTGTGATTGGGGATAAGATGGACCTCAAAAGAAAGATATTCCAGGCCTTGCATGAGTTGCCCATAGGGGGGCATTCAGGGGAGCAAAATACTTAATTAAGAGTTAGGAGGATTTTTCATTGGCTAAGGATGAAATCAAAAATTAAGGAGATGGTGCAAGCATGTGATATCTGTAAGAGATGCAAGTCAGAAACCGTAGTTTACCCAGGGCTACTGCAACCCTTGCCTATCCCCGAACAAGCTTGGTCTAGTATCTCTATGGACTTCGTAGAGGGGTTACCCGAGTCAGAAGGAAAGGATAGTATTCTAGTGGTGATGGATAGACTAACTAAGTTCGCCCATTTCATAGGGCTAACTCATCCCTACACAGCTTGGGAGATGGCTAGGGCCTTCTTGGACCAGGTGGCGAAATGGCATGGAACTCCTAAGACCATCATTTTAGATAGGGATCGGATCTTCACCAGTGTGATGTGGCAGGAGTTGATGAGGTTACTAGGAACAAAGCTAAGCATGTCAACTGCTTATCACCCTCAAACGGATGGGCAAACCGAGAGGGTGAACCAGAGTCGCGAGACTTACCTAAGGTGCATATGCCTCTTGTAGCCTAGAGTGGCACAAATGGCTGGCCTTAACCCAGTGGTGGTACAATACCACCCACCACTCTTCCATCAAGATGACTCCTTTCGAGGCCTTATTTGGATACCAGCCACCTGTGCTACCAGCAATTAGGGAAGAATCCAATGTGGCGACAGTGGATGACTATTTGTAGCGAAGGAGGGAGATGATTCAGCAGCTAAAGTAGGAATTGTCTTCAGCTCAAAACTGCGTGAAATAGTTTGCAAACAAGAGGAGGAGTGAACGAGAGTTTGAGGTGGGAGATGAAGTGTACCTAAGGCTGAGGTACCAACACCTTAAGTCGAACTCGTGGAAATTCAACCAAGTTCAATCCAAAGTACTACGAGCCATTTCCTATAGAAGCTAAGGTTGGGAAGGTGGCATATTGGTTGGGGTTGCCTGCAAGATCACTCATTCACCCTATATTCCACGTCTCGCTATTAAAAGGGGCAGTGGGTGGGCAACTAGTGAGTGCTATTCTGCCTGTCATTCCTGTAGAGGTCGGCCAAACAGTGGAACTAGAGGTTATCTTGGATAGGAGGGTGATGTAAAAACTTGGGGCTCCCCTCATTCAAGTGTTGGTCAGGTGATAGGTAAAACCTTCGGAAGAAAACACTTGGGAGTACCTCCCAAATCTTCTCAAGCAGTTCCCAAGAGCAGCTAGCCTTCTTAATATTTCTTGAGGACAAGAAATTGATTAAGGTACGGGGAAATGTCATGAGAAGACCCTCTTTTCTGAGTTATTTTAAATTTTCTTGTTGCCAACTATTATTGTTCATTATTGCTTGCTATTATTTTCACTGTTGTACCCCTAAGTTAGTAGATTAGCTATTCATTTTACTATTGTAACTTCTAGAAGGCAGGTTGTTATTGCCACATGTACGGATGTTAGAGATTTCCGAGTTTGTTAGGGGCGTAGGGCCTAGCCTGGCAGGAGAATCTTCTTCCCCTCAGTCGCTAGTATAATTCCCCTAGTCGTGTAAGGGGCAGGCATTATGAAAAATCTCAGAATTTTCACGGTCCTCTTTGTTCCAATTCTCGCTGTTTCTCTTTGTTTTTCTCTCCATTCTCACTAATTCTTCTTTTTCTCTCTGTTCTATTATCTGTTTGGGCGTAAAGTCCTCCTGATTCTTATTGGATTGGGGAGGAAGGGTATTGTCAGGCTTAGGCCATTACACTTTCTCATATATGATCAACACAAGAGTAAGGAGCATGTTCATTTGTTATTATGGTACTCAATGAACATATTCTCTTAGTCTAGGTTTAGAGGAATATTTTTTTGTGGAAAGCAAAAAATAATAAATGTTTATTTTCGTATATTTTTATACATACACATAAATATGATAACATCTTCTAACTTCTTTTCTTTTCCTCCCACAAATTCCAGTTCCAATCATCTAATGAAGCGATCTAAATAATTGATATCCCTTCCAAGAATTACTCTTGCTAAGGGTACACATCCAAAAGAAACCTTTGGTTAAACAATCCTCGAATAAAATAGTCAAGAAAATTTATGTCTCTGATTAACATTTTAATTTATTTATTTTTTCACTATTTATCTATTTGGGATCCATGAATCCCGAAAGACAAAAGTGAAAAGAAATTAAATATTCACAAAACCAACAAAAATGGAAGGGATTAGGTATATGTACACACCTCCTTGCACAGCTCAGTTGGTAAGGAGCAGGTAGAGTTGCTCCCGAGTGGCAAGGATCGAGTCGGGCAAGCCGCAGTGTGGGATTTCCTGCTCCTCAAGGGTCCTTGTGGGCGGCTCGCACTGGTCCTCCCCGTCACCTGCCAGTTGGGTTCCTGATTTACCCCCCTCACGTGGCGTGGGGCAGTTCGTGGGGGGCCCTCGGGGTGTGGGTTAACACCTTTTGCTCCCGAGTAATAACTTTTTAAAAAAAGTGTGGTGGTGTTATTGTTTTTATCTTTTCAGACAAAGTTTGGGGGGGGGGGGTAAAGTTCACATAAACCTTTTTCCGTGAATAGTTCCCCACCCCAAATCTTGTCAGTTGGTTTTATGATCATTTGTTCTTAGCTATAGTTACCAGGAATGTGGTGCATTTGGCCATTGTATCGGAACAGGTACAAGGTACATTAGTGCTAATTTTATGGTACTGAGAAGTTGGTTTGTTTTATTTTGTTTTGAATTTTTTTCTACCTTCTTGTACAACTAATGGAATGAAGCATCCTGTTAATGCACACAAAGATAGGTTTGAATATAATTCAAAATGCAATGGAATTTACATGAAATTGAGGTAGGGAAGCTTTGTTTACTCTACTCTTTCTTTGAGAATTTTTCGAACTTTAAGCTTCTTCTTGAGTTTTTAATTGTTTTAACTAAACTTATGCACTGCGTGGGATAACTTTCTTGGGGATCTAGATTGGGGTCCTTCCAATTCCAGGATGTAAAAGGGCTACGATTCGGAATGGGTGATCTGAATCGCGCAGTTCGGCGGGGGGAACCCAGCAACTATGTTCTTGGCTTTCCTTCTACGCTGTTGCATTAGCATAAGATCATCTTTTTAACATCTTCTGTAAAATAAACAGGTGCTTAGCTAAGATACATGGAGGGTTATTTGTTATTTCAAATGACATGTTCATGGTTTTACGTACCAGCTGGATGATGGCATTATGCATCTTCCGTTTTAAGTAGCACATACTATTCTAATATAATTCTGCTTTCGGCTTTCAGGCTGCAAATTGTCTGAATATCAAGAGCTTGTTGGACCTGACTTGCCAGACAATTGCGGACATGATCAAGGGAAAAACCCCTGAAGAAATTGAGAAAACATTCAATATAAAATACTCTACCGCGGAGGAGGAAGAGGAAGTCCGCAGGGAGAACCAGTGGGCCTTCGAGTGAAAGATTTAATCGTTTCCTTCTTTTCATCCATCCAAGTTTATTTTGCAAACTCATGTCAAAATATGGTTAAGTCTGAGCAAGGGTCCTTGTAATTCCTCCAATCCAAGTGAGAAAACTCGAATCCTATTCTTATAATAGTAGTATAAAATTGTGCCAGCATTAAAATAGCAAAAAAAAAAAAAAGAACTTTCATTTTATGTATTGACCATTATTTGCAAAAAAGACGGGTGAGCTGTGAAGCACGGAAACGGCTCGGAGGCGCCGTTTCAGTGTTTCCGAACCGTTTCCCGTTTCGGAAACGGAAAAAATGGCCTGAAACGTTTTTCGGGCCGTTTGTATAATTATTGAAACATTTTGGGCCGTTTCAGAATTTATAAAACATAGCCGAAAACGCGTTTCCAGCCTGAAACGCGTTTCCAGTGAGCTGGGCAGCTACTTTTTCTTCTTCCAGCGAGCTGTCCTGCCATTTTTTCTTCCATCTGAACCTTCCCCCCTCCCCAAACGCGCACTGCAATGAGAAAATTTGACTCTCTGAAGATTTGAAGATTTGACTCTCTGAGAAGATGAGAAGATATTATCAGTATGTAGTATATATATATATATATGTATGAAGTTAGTGGATGTATATTTATATGTATATATATATACATGTGAAGATATATTTATCATTATATATATGTCTCTTTATATATATATTTTTATATATATTTTTAATACATTATAAAATTTATGTTTATTATTTATATTTAAATATTTTTTATTTTTTATATTAAAAATTATATTTATAAAAAAACTTCTATATTTTTTAAATTTACAGTTTACCCCACGTTTCCGTTTCTTACTTTTTAAAAAAAATACTGTTTTCACGTTTCTGTTTCCTATCGGAAACGTTTCCCGTTTCTGTTTCCTTGCAACCTAGCGGGTGAGCAACTCAACGTCTTCTCCTAATATATTGGCTCGAATGGTTTACTTGGGTTTGGGATTGAGTCTATGATTGTATGTATTTGTATAGGAAATTGTTATTGGTACATTATGAATTATATTTTAGGTTATATAATATAGTTAAAATGACTAAAATATTTTTCACTTAAAGTGATAAAATGATACGGTGTGGTGTGAGGAGTATTTTTATTATTTATGATGTATTGTGTAGTTTATGGGATACTAATAGTATGGTCTATTTGTATAATGGTTGTATATATAATCACAAAAAAGTTTTTAAGGGCATTTATTTTATTTTGATTTTTTGAGTAAAGGATTAAATTGGTGTCAATTAAGGGATTTTCAAGTGTAATAAATCTCATTCAACTCCTGTCTCACTTATAAAGGTAGGATTTGTGAATTTAGTATAACATGTTATTACTCATATTGTATGTAGAGAAAAAGGGTCATCTAAACTATGAAAAATAATCATTTTAGATCTGCCTTTTAATTCTATTTAAATATGATACTAAATTTGAATTTTCTATTTTAGTTTAAGTCTGAACCCTCTGGAAGGTTGGCACTTTGAGGGCTAATTGTTATTAAGCAACATGCCTAGTTTTAGAGAAATATATTTTTGAGAAAAATAGAAAAATAATAATATACTTATTTATTTTCATATATTTCTACACGTACATAGTGACAATTATTTAAATAATTGATTTTCCTTCCCAATAATACTCTTAGTTAAAGACGCACCACCTCAGCGAAATCTTCAATTAGACTAGTTCAAGAAAAAATATATCCATATATACAATTTTAATTTCACATCTTTTATATTAGATGAAAGTTCAACAAAAAAAATAAATTAATAAAAGGTGATAATAAAATATGTCTAGAGAGATTGTTTTAAGGGGAGAAACTAGAGTTTTTTTTTTGGGGGTCAAAATTACCAACTTTTATAATTAATTTATACTTTATCACATTTTAAAAATATTTTTCAAATTACCACCATCTTGGCCATTCACTTACAATGTTGGCAACAAAACGACGAGGGCTACCTGTCCATGGTCCTAAACCTTCGTACCTTGCCATATATCTCATCTAGTATCTTAGTGAGATAGAGATTATCATCTTATTTCTCAATCCAGCGAGACTCAAGGCAAGGTTGAGGTGTCCTAAACTTAATCTCAAAAGCCAAAACATGAACAATAAATTATTTGTGAACAACATAATTAGGCTAATTAACTAGATTAAATTGACTATGTCTAGATATTTTTTGCTTTAAAATTCATTACAAGAGATAAACTAACACAATATTGTGCACTATTATCAAAAACTAAACAAGAAAACATATGAAAATAAACAGCAAACATATTAGTAAATCTCATGTCACAGTTTTTAGGATAGTGAATAAGTATAAAACATCACAAACACTACAAAAAAATAGGGTTTTAGTGATGAAAAAAATCTGTCGCTATTTTGTTAGCAATGGATTTCAAGACATAATATTTTTCGTCAATACAGTAGGTGTCTCTAATTTTTTAGCGATGAATTTTTGAATCTATTGCTAATTAATGACTGAATTAGGTCGTCGCGATAATTAGCGATGGATTTTGAGATGAAATATTTTTTGTTAATGCAGTAGGCGTTGCTAAATTTTTAGCAATGAATTTTTTAATCTGCCACTAATCAATGACTGAATTAGGCCGTCAAGAAAATTAGCAACGAAATGGGATCCGTCGCTAATTATGGCCATGGATTATATTCCGACGAAATTAAATTTGTCGCTATCGATAGAATTGCTATCTGTCACTAATAGAGATTGATTACAATATTGTCGCTAGTTTAACAACAGATTAAATCTAAAATTTTAATCCATCTCCATAGCGACAGATTTCATTTCGTAACCGATATGTGAACCGATATAAAACATTAATGCGATAATCGATATAAAACATTATTAAGGTAACCGACATCGGTTATATAATATGGGTACTTGACTAATAGTTCGTAACCGACATATTTATCCCCACCGATTGTTTGTTTACCTTATTAGGATGTATGTCGGTTACTATATATTGGTTTACATAAAATTAAAACCGATACAAGTATACTAATATAACATTTGTTATAGGATATATGTCGGTTACTATATATTGGTTTACATAAAATTAAAACCGATACAAGTATATCGATCTAGCATTTGTTATAGGATGTTGGTACATACATGCATATACTTATATATCTTTTCACAATCGATATAAGAACCGAACCGATATAAAACATTTTTGGGGATGCTTCTGGTTTGAATCTATATCGGTTGACATATATCGATATCTAACCGGTACATCAACCGATACATGTTCAAATCAGTGAAATGCATATCCTTCACTCAATTAAGCTTTAGAATGCAGAACCAGAGCGACATTTACTTGCATACCCATTACATAGTCATTTAAAAAATCATATTAAAGAGGGTAAAAGACTCTGAAATTACCCAAAGGGAATACCAATCATATTTAGCCAAAGGTTTTCAAAGATAAAAAAACGAATACATGCATGCAATAACTTTGAAGGTAATGACCGATGAATAAGCAATAACCCTAGATGCAGAGAATAGAAGATGAGTGAAAGAGATGTTCTGGCTGGCGAGTGATTGGGGATGTGCGTGTGAGAGAAAGACGAAAGGATCTTAGAGTCAATTTAAAGTGGGGGCATTTTTGTCCATTTAACTTTCAAAAATCCTAATTTTGTAAAGATTTTTTAAGAGTAATATTTTTATAAAGTTTTTTTATCAGAAGTCCTACTTTTGCAATTTTCCCAACAAAATTAACCCCAATAATGAGTTTGTACAAACCCCCTCCACTGGGGATCCAGAGAGAGAGTAAAAGAAAAGGTTTTGGACAATTTGTAGTTCATATCGTCATTGAAGAAGATGGAATCGTTATTGAAAAAGATGTTCAACTCTCATTCGTCTCCCTTTTTGTGTATATACTCTCCCCCTCCCCCCCGTAAATTTGCAAAAATAGGACTGCCGGCGAAGAACTTTACGAAAATAGGACTCTTAATTTTTTTTTGCAAAACTAGGACTTTTCAGAGTTGAATGGACTAAAATGCCCCCGAATTAAATAGGCACTAGGATCCATTCGTCTTCTTCCTCTCGCGCGCACATCCCCAATCGCCCGCCCGACAGAACATCTCTCTCGCTCGTCTTCTTCGTCATTTCTCTCCCTCGTCCTCCGTTCTAAGCATCCAGGGTTGCTGCTTCTTCGTCGGTCTTCGCCTTCAAAGCCATTGCAGGTAATTTTCAGAGTGTTTTACCATCTTTGATGCGATCTTTTTTTATGACTACGTAATGGGTATGCAAATGAACCTCGCTCTGGTTCTGCATTCTAAAGCTAGATTGAGAAAAGGCTATGCATTTCACTATAGGTTCAAACCAGAAGCATACCCAATAATGTTTTTTATATCCTTTTGGTTTATATATCGGTACCCAAAAAATGTTTTATGTACTAACACCATATATCGGTATTATTGTATCGGTTGTATTTAACGTAAACCGATACATTCTAACCGATATACATCCTATAACAAATACTATATCGGTATGATTTGATCGGTTTTAATTTAATATAAACCTGAATATAATAACCGACATAACTTGCGCGACCGATATTATGAGACCGATTTAACATTATATAACCGATAATTTTTTTTTTCTAATTTACAGAAATGGCAGCTCATAGACCTATATTTGTCAGTATGGAGGTCGGTGGGAATATAATGTTGATAAAGGCGAATACAAGTAGTTGGCGATATATTTTGCTGTGTAATACGTGTGCATCTAGGCTGAGAAGTTCAAAATATAGAGTTCCGTATATAGAGTTCAAAATATTAGTCAAGCTGAGAAGTCGGTTGTGATGAAGTACAAGTTGGTTATCATTTTATAGCCGATTTAGAAGAACATAACCGTTAGTATAAATCAAATAGTCATTGGCAACATACCTGGAATTTGAACTAGCAATAGGACGCGGTGCAATCCAATATCTGAGGACCCCAAGAGAAGTGCTAAACAAAAAGCAAACCCACTGATCAATGGGTTTGCTTTTGTTTTGCACTTCTATTGGATGACGTCATATGCTACTACTGCTGCTTTCTGAATCCAATCGATACAATATATATAAATATATATAGCGTGGGACTAGTGGGTACAGAAAATTAAGACCGATATTATAGAGTGGAATAAATGAGCTAGTAAAGAAGGGATACCAAAAGTCGGGCAACCGAACGGTCGGTTCCGTAAAAACCGATATCCTCTTCGTTTTATGATTAATATCGGTAACTATGTATCGGTTAACATAAAATTGAAATCGATATATGTTGTCGGTATATATTCAAGAGATATTAAAACGGTTGAACTTCCCGCTAGAGTTATCGTTTCAGATACAAACCAATAAGTTTAACCGACATCCTTCGTACTTGTGACTATCGGTCAGAATATATCGATATAACTATTGAAGACTTGTCCTTTTAACTTCTCACCGATATATTAAATGGTTAATGACGAAAAATAAGAGTGGAATAAATGAGCTAGTAAAGAAGGGATACCAAAAGTCGGGTAACCGAACGGTCGGTTCCGTAAAAACCGATATCCTCTTCGTTTTATGATTAATATCGGTAACTATGTATCGGTTAACATAAAATTGAAACCGATATAATCAGACCGATGTATCGGTTGAACTTTCCGCAAGAGTTATCGGTTCAGATATAAACCAATAAGGTTAACCGACATCATTCGTATATTTGATTATCGGTGCGAATATATCGGTGTAATGGATCCTTTTGTCTTTTTCAGTTTGTGTTTACATTATAATTGGAAGTCAAACATAACATCTTCTATTATACACAAACTTCATATTTATACACAAATACCATTACATTTGACTAACACATCATTAATTCAATAAAAATAAATAAAAAAATTTGGTGTCTCCCTTGTGATGCACCTCTGTTGCAGGTCTTTCTTCTACAGAAGGCATACTTAAACAGATGCCAGGAAATATATCGCTTTCCTCGGGCTTCTCGGATGCAAGAGCAGGTTCATTCACAAACAGTGAATGATTGTTCTGACCATTTTGGATTATTCAACCTCCCAATAAATTGCCAAAGTATTGCCTTGGCAATGTATTTGGAGGTTGGAGAACCCAGAATGGTCAGAGCAATCACTCACTGTTTGTTGATGAACCCGCTCTTGTATCCGAGAAGCCCAATGAAAGCGATCTATTCCCTTGGCTTCTGCTTCAGTTCATTGGAGAACGTCTTTAAGGTGACCGATACGAAAGCTGGTTGTGTTGCACCTCTGTTGCAGCAAGTCCCTCTTTCTCGTCCTTATCAGTTACAGTTGAATGTTCATTAACAAACCTTCAATTGCAACTGATAGGACGAGAAATAGTGATCCTAGAGCAGGTTCATTCACAAATACCTTATCCAAGTTGATCTCAAACGTCTTCAAGGTGAAATAGAAGCCAGAAGGTTAATGGTTGGGAGACTAAAACAGAAGCCAGAAAATATATCGATTTTGTCTGGCTTCTTGGATGGTGGCGCAGGTTCATTCACAAACAGTGATTTCTCTGACCACTCTGGATTATTCAACCTCCCAATACATTGCCAAAGTATTGCCTTGGCAATGTATTTGGAGGTTGAAGAATCCCGAGTGGTCAGAGCAATCACTAACAGTTTGTAAATGAACTTGCTAGATTTGTAAATGAACGAGCTTCGAAGAAAGTGATTTATTTCCATGGCTTCCGCTTCAGTGATCTCCAAGTCGGTGATGAGAGCCATATTTATAGAGCGGTCATTCCAATCGGTGCTTACATTGGGAAGGGCAAATGACAAATATTTAATTTCGTCATTAACATAACATAGTAATTTACCGATATATTCCCACCGATAGTAACATGCAAAAAAGGTTCTGTTAAACCATGTCGGTTACGTAAGCGATATGTTAAAAAGGATGGTTAAACCATCAGTTACATAACCGATATGTTAAAAAGGATGTCGGTTAAACCAGCCTCCAACGTGTCCCATCGGTGCAGACATTGGGAAGTGGACCGTTGTAATAATAAATTAACTTAATTATTTTAATATCGGTTAAACAATATCGGTTGGAAATCGATAATAGTTGCCGACATCGATCGGTTTTGATATATCGGTGTGATGATATCGGCCTAACCTCATCTACTTTTACCGATATATTGTAACCGATATCTTATTAGACAAATTTGTTTATATTATATCGGTCAAGGATATTCGGTTTGGTTACCGATGCATTGTACCAATATCAATAAAAAATTTGAATTTTTTCCGACATATGCACTGCCCAATGTACGCATCGATTGGACTATTTTTTACTGGACACAAATGCCCTTCCCGCTAAAAGGGGACTCTTAATCTTACTATTACGGTTACACCTACGTCGCTCTTCCTCTTGCTTCCCATTGTGCGCTACCTGATATTGAAGTTCTGAAGAGGTATATCGACGTCGATCATTGCTAGTTTGTTATTATTTGCTTCTGATAGCCCGCTCACGTCGTGTGTTGTTCGAGAAGAACAAGATTGATAAGATGGAATCGTCGTCGAATAACCGATATTTTTTTATTTTTTATTTTTCTAATTTACAGGAATGGAAACTCATAGACCTATATTTGTCAGTATGGAGGTCGGTGGGAATATAATGTTGATAAGGGCGAATACAAGTAGGTGGCGATATATTTTGCTGTGTAATACGTGTGCATCTAGGCTTCACATTGGACCAATTGGTAAGTTCCGTATATAGAGTTCAAAATATTAGTCAAGCTGAGAAGTCGGTTGTGATGAAGTACAAGTTGGTTATCATTTTATAGTCGATTTAGAAGAACATTGGCAACATACCTGGAATTTGAACTAGCAATAGGACGTGGTGCAATCCAATATCTAAGCACCCCAAGAGAAGTGCAAAACAAAAATCAAACCCACTGATCAATGAGTTTGCTTTTGTTTTGCACTTCTATTGGAGGACGTCATATGCTGCTACTGCTGCTTTCTGAATCCAATCGATACAATATATATAAATATATATATTAAATGCTTAATGACGAAAAATAAGAGTGGAATAAATGAGCTAGTAAAGAAGGGATACCAAAAGTAGGGCAACCGAACGGTCGGTTCCGTAAAAACCGATATCCTCTTCGTTTTTTGATTAATATCGGTAACTATGTATCGGTTAACATAAAATTGAAACCGGTATATGTTGTCGGTACGTATTCAAGAGATATTAAAACGGTTGAACTTCCCTCTAGAGTTATCGGTTCAGATACAAACCAATAAGTTTAACTGATATCCTTCGTACTTGTGACAATCGGTCAGAATATATTGGTATAACTATTTAAGACTGTTGTCCTTTTAACTTCTCACCGATATTTAAATGGTTAATGACGAAAAATAAGAGTGGAATAAATGAGCTAGTAAAGAAGGGATACCAAAAGTCGGGCAACCGAACGGTAACTATGTATCGGTTAACATAAAATTGAAACCGATATAATCAGAGATATTAAAATTGTAACTGATACATGGTGTAGGTACATATTGAAGAGATTAAAACGGTTGAACTTCCCGCAAGAGTTATCGGTTCAGATACAAACCAATAAGGTTAACCGACAGATACAAACCAATAAGGTTAACTGACATCATTAGTATATTTGACTATCGGTGCGAATATATCGGTGTAATGGAACCGATAATGTTTTCAGTTTGTGTTTACATTATAATTGGAAGTCAAACATAACATCTTCTATTATACACAAACTTCATATTTATACACAAATACCATTACATTGGACTAAGACATCATTAATACATTAAAAATAAATAAAAAAATTTGGTGTCTCCCTTGTGATGCACCTCTATTGCAGGTCCCTCTTCTACAGAAGGCATATCGGTCACCTTGAAGACGTTCAACAGATACGACGAGAACCAACTTTCGTATCGGTCACCTTGAAGACAACCAGCTTTCGTATCGGTCACCTTGAAGACGTTCTCCAATGAACTGAAACAGAAGACAAGGAAATATATCGCTTTCCTCGGGCTTCTCGGATGCAAGAGCAGGTTCATTCACAAACATTGAGTGATTGCTCTGACCATTTTGGATTATTCAACCTCTCAATAAATTGCCAAAGTATTGCCTTGGCAATGTATTTGGAGGTTGAAGAACCCACAATGGTCAGAGCAATCACTCACTGTTTGTTAATGAACCCGCTCTTGTATTTGAGAAGCCCAATGAAAGCGATCTATTTCCTTGGCTTCTGCTTCAGTTTATTGGAGAACGTCCCGATACGAAAGCTGGTTGCGTTGCACCTCTGTTGCAGGTCCCTCTTTCTCGTCCTTATCAGTTGCAAATGAAGGTTCATTAACAAACCTCCAATTGCAACTGATAAGGACGATAAATAGTGATCCTAGAGCAGGTTCATTCACAAATACCTTATCCAAGTTGATCTCAAACGTCTTCAAGGTGAAATAGAAGCCAGAAGGTTAATGGTCAGATCATTCACTAACAGTTTGTAAATGAACCTGTTAGATTTGTAAATGAACGAGCTTCGAAGAAAGCAATTTATTTCCATGGCTTCCGCTTCAGTGATCTCCAAGTCGGTGATGAGAGCCATATTTATAGAGCGGTCCTTCCAATCGGTGCTTACATTGGGAAGGGCAAATGACAGATATTTAATTTCGTCATTAATATAACATAGATAGGTATCGGTGTATACATATCGGTTAATTTACCGATATATTCGCACCGATAGTAATAATTTACCGATGTCGGTTAAACCATATCGGTTATGTAACCGATACATTCTCACCGATATCGATTATGTACTGTAAAATCTGCAACAGACATCATTATTCATATCGATTGAGTATCTGGAATGCATTTAATTCTAGTCGCCAACGTGTCCCATCGGTGCAGACATTGGGAAGTGAACTTAATTATTTTGATATCGGTTAAACAATATCGATTTGAAATCGATAATAGTTGCCGACATCGATCGGCTTTGGTATATCGGTTAAACCATATCGGTTATGTAACCGATACATTCTCACCAATATCGATTATGTAGTGTAAAGTCTGCAACAGTATCATTATTAATATCGATTGAGTAATTCGAATGCATTTAATTCCAGTCACCAACATGTCCCATCGGTGCAGACATTGGGAAGTGAACTTAAATATTTTCATATCGGTTAAACAATATCGATTTGAAATCGATAATAGTTGCCGACATCGGCTTTGATATATCAACTTTTACCGATATATAGTAACCGATATCTTATTAGACGTTTATTGGTTTATATTATATCGGTCAAGGATATTCGGTTTGGTTACCGATGCATTTTACCGATATCAATAAAAAATTTGAATTTTTTCCGACATATGCACTGCCCAATGTACGCATCGATTGGTCTGCTTTTTACTGGACACAAATGCCCTTCCCGCTAAAAGGGGACTTGATCTTACTGCTACGGTTACACCTACGTCGCTCTTCCTCTTGCTTCCCATTGTGTGCTGCTGATATTGAAGTTCTGAAGAGATTATATAGACGTCGATCATTGCTAGTTTGTTATTATTTGCCTCTGATGGCCCGCTCACGTCGTGTGTCGTTCGAGAAGGACAACATTGATAAGATGGAAACGTCGTCGAATAACACGGAGAAGAATATGGCAAGGGATAAGGACTTCGAAATCAATAAGTATTTCACCGCCAGAGTCACGAGGCTTGATCATTTTGAAAGCACCGTTAAAGGCATTCGGAGTATACTGGAGCACAATCATCGCCTGGAGAAACAGTTTAAGGCATCTGTTTTTGGCCAGATTGTATATGGGATAGATGGACAAATTTGGAGCATTCAGTTAGTCCACAGGCTATTGTTAAGCCTGTTACAAAAGAGAGACGAGGAAGGTTCATTATTCTTCAGGCTCAGAGGTCAGGATATAAAATTTGAGAGGGAGGAGTTTGCTCTGATAACGGGGTTGAAGTTTGGCAATAGCGAAGCAGCGATGCGAAAGATCAAATTGAATGAGCCCCCACAAATGTTTGCCAGATTTTTTCCCGAATGCAACCTGAAGACGGGTGTTTTAGGGTCAAGGTTAATGAAGGTGTTTCATCAGGATATTGTTAGTGGAAAGGTGGAATGTTCTGATGACGAACTCCTGTCCATGTCATATCTGGTGATGATGTGGGAAATCAATTCCAAGGCTCATGCCACGAGGGTGGATATCGGGTATCTTCACCTGGCCTCTCACTGGGATAAGTTGAACCAATTCCCTTGGGCAACCGACTCCTTCATCACTACTACACAAAGTGCCAGAAAAGGCATATTGAATGCGTTCAATCAGAAAAACAACCAGAAGACGTATTCCATCGGAGGTTTCCCACTTACCATACAGGTATGAATTTATTATGTGATTTGGAGATCTATTAGTGCCGTTATCGGTGCTGACTTATCGATTTTTAATACATATCGGTAATTCAATATCGGTCGAGTTAATAACCGGTAAGTATAACCGATATGTCTGTTTTTAAACATTATGCTTAAACATTATGCTTAGTATAACGAACATGTATGTTATCGGTTATACAATATCGGTAATTGACAGATTCTTTTAACCGATATTTGTAACAGGTATATTTTTAAAACATTATGCTTGATCTCTCGAAAATCGATGCGGAATAACTGATACAAAATTTGATATCGATTATATAGTATTGGTAAAGGATCGATTGATTAAACCGATACATTATTACCGACATGTATGTTATCAACCGATATATACAAAATTATATATGTTTAATTTAAATCGTTTTCTCTTTTTCGATTGCAGATCTTTTTGTTTGAGGTCATGCCACATTTGGTTGACCTGGGAATTATGAAAAGAATAAAAGGCCCTCAAGCTCCAAGAATAAAGAAATGGAAACTTTATAATGCTACGATCTCCCAAGAAGAAATAAAGGAGCGTGGATTTTTTAAAAAAAATGTTATCCATATGAAGTCAACAGAAAAGGAGATGATTGCAGATTATTTTTACAAGGCACATGATGTGGAGGTTGAAGAAGAAGAAGAAGATGAAGTGGAAGAAGAACAAGAAGAAGAAGAAGAAGAAGGAGAAGGAGAAAATATGGTTGAATGAGAAGGAAGGGGTGCAAATGTGGTGAATCAGAAGAGAAAGAAGAACGAAGTGGTGAATCAAAGAAAATGCATTTGGAGCCGAAAAAAATAAAAACTTTAAAGAACTATTTACAATGTATAAAGAATGAAATTGGAGAAGTTAATAGGGAAGTTCAAGAATTGAAAATGGAGATCCGAACGATGAAGATGGGGTGAATAGGGATATTAGAATGATGAAGATGGAGGTGAAGAGGGATATAGGTAACATTATGAACCTATTAAAAATATTTTGGGGGAAGGTGGAGATTATGGTGGAGAAGAAGGATGGGGATGGGGAGGGGAATGGGGAAGATGTTGATGGGGGGAAGGTGGATGTGGGGGAGGATGTGGAGGTGGGGATTGAATTGGAGGGGGCGATGGTTGAAGTGGGGAATGAAATGGATGTGGAGAAGGTGGAGGAAGGGGAGAAGCTGGAGGAGGAGATGAAGGTGGAGGAGGCAAAGAAAGTGGAGAAGGAGATGAAGGTGGAGGAGGAGAAGGCAAAGAAGGTGGAGGAGGAGATGAAGGTGGATGAGGAAAAGGTGGGGGAGATGAAGGTGGAGAAGGTGGAGGAGGAGGAGTTGAGAAATGATGGGGAGGGTATGCAAGATGTGTCCTTAGAAATAGTCACTGCGACAACTTCTATTAAGGAGACGTATAAAAAGAGACGTACGCATAAGGGGCAGAAAAAAAAAGGCATATTGAATCAATATTGAGGCCCGATGCTGAAACAGAGGACAAAGGACCACCCACATACACCTCCAAACTTGACAAGCTGAACCCCCTAGACATAAGTCCTTCAACAGGTGTGATTTGGGAGTCTTTTCAGAGATATTTGAAGAGGCCAAATAGTCGGACATCAACTATTATAGCAAGTTCTTGTTCAATGAATAAGGACTTTTTTGAGACATTCACCACGCCGGACGAGTGGCTCCAATCTCAGGTAAGTAATTCTCTAATTGAATAGTAATTCTGTTATTGGTATTTATAAATCGGTCATATATCGGTCCTCATGTAGGTGTGTGACCGATATATGTTATCGACAGTTGTGTTGGTAATGACCGACATTTATATATCGGTATTCATACATCGGTTAATGACCGATATATGTTACCGACGGTTGTATTTGTATATATCGAATATGAGAACTTTATCGACATTCATATATCGGTATTTATGTATCGGTTAATGGCCGATATATGTTACCGATAGTTGTATTAGTATTTACATATCGGTATTCAATGTCGGTTACGATAATTTTTTCATAACCGATATGTATTTATGACATTTTGTTTAAATCCTTGCAGCACATGGACGCCTACGTGTACATGCTTAACAAGAGAATGAAGGAATCAGATACATATAATGAGAAGTTAACATTGGTTGATACAACATTTTCCGTAAGTTATACAAAAATATTTATATGGAATTAACTGTTTATTTTGGATATTAACCATTTATCATTTTGACCTCATACAACAATCCTTGAAAAGTGATTGGAAACTTTATAAGGCAGGCAAATGGAAGACGTGGGATGATCACGACATCCCTGTTGTGTATTTTTGGGTAAAGACAGGTTACTCCAACCCATTTTTGAACGCGGATAACGTGCTTTGCCCTACAAATATAGATAATAATCACTGGGTTCTGGTTAGGCTTGATTTGGTCTCTCAACGTGTTCATGTTTACTCCTCTACCAAACCCATTGGTTATGAAAATAAATTTCAATATATGGCAAAGATGATACCAAAACTATTTACAAAATATGGATACGAAGATTTGAAACCTAGATTTATTGTGAAGGATAAATGGGAATTAAAGATTGAGGACGCTCCGCAGCAAATTGGGTAAGCAACATTTATTTTATTTTTATTAGTTAAAGTTTTTTTGATCGCGATGCCTATTAATTTTTGCAACTTGTTATAATTGGCAGGGGTGGTGATTGTGGGATTTTTGTTCTGAAGTGGATGAAATCAATGGCCCACAATAAACCAATTGTAGAAATGACCCAGTCAAAAGCTTCACGATTCAGAACTCGAATGGCTTGGGAGCTTTATGCGTTTGCAGTATTGGATGCAAGGAATTTTGCAGCCAAGAGAAATAAAAAGTGAACAATTATATTTGTAGTTATTTGAAAATTTACATTCTTTGCATAGTTGTAATTCTTTACGTACATATTTACAGGTTATTCGAATAGTTCAATTATTGTTGTCATTCTTTGAATATAACTATAAATTTACCATTTGTAATAAACATTTAAATTTATATGCTATACATGCATTTATTTTTGTAGGATTAAAATTTACATGCAATTATATCGGTCATGAAACAGATATCATAATCCGATATCGGTACAACATATCGACCGTATACCTCGGTCGCACCGATATCCTAATAGAAAGGTTATTCGTTTGTAAAATATCGGCCGATGATCGATTAAAACAAACCGATATCCTCATTTATTGTAATCGGTTTTCTTACGTCGGTTACGTTACCGATACATATTAACCTATACCCTATTACAGACTTGCATACCTGTTATATGGCCGATATCGGTTTCTTAAAATCAGTATTATAGATCGGATATCGGATCCATATACATATCGGATATTAATGCTAATATATATCGGATTCGGTATACATTGTGTCGGTTACCGATTGTTAGATTCCATATACATATCGGATATTAGTGCTAATATATCGGATTCCATATACATTGTGTCGGTTACCGATTGTCAGATTCCATAGGTTTACATACATGGTGATGATAACCGATATGTCCGAACCGATCTCGATCACCGAACAATTTCTTTTTAAATACTGCAATGAGACCTGTTCCATGGTTGTTACCATATTTGAATTTATATTTAAATATTTATTACAACATTGGATTGAAACAAATATATTGGTTCAATACAAGCATATGTGTCAGACGAGTCTAACATGATCCACTATTGGATTTGAATGATGCCTTCCCAATAGTCGGACATCCAGACTTATTGGATTTGAGCAAGTTTGGCGATTGTGGCCAATTTGACCACAACGACCACATTTTACCCTCCTCTTATCTTCACCGGCTGAAGGAATTCGGCATGTCTTGCGTCTTCCACATGCGCGTCTAGTTGCCGGAGGTAGTAAATTAACAAATGCACTTTCGTCCGGTATGATCCAATCGGCCTGACTGCCCACCGGCATAATCGAATCGGCATAGGCACATAACATAGCCTCTGTTTGGTAGTATGCGGACGACAAAGAGTATGAGTCAATATTACGTGAACGTGTAGCAGCCAGGGCATGTCCACATGGCAATTTGTCAAAATCAAACACCCGACATGTGCAAGTTTTCGCCTTCAAGTCTACTATGCCACCAGAGTTACCATCTTTGACATTGAATCTATACATATCAATCGGTTCTGACTGCCAATATTGGGATAATGCAAGTCTTTTGGCTATTTCTCCTTCAGCCCAAGAGGTGAGATGTCCACCCATCTTATTAGCGTGACCCCGCCTCTCATAAAACCATTATTGGAGCATATTCCTAATATACTCCATCAAACATTGAATAGGCAATTTACGTGCATCCGCCAAAGCTGCGTTGAGGCATTCTGCAATGTTTGTCGTCATTATATCAAACCGCTTCCCATCCGAATAGGCACGTGCCCAACGACTGAAGCCGGCCTCTCTAAGATAGGTCCCGACGGCTGGATCATATCGCTCGAGCTCATTAAACAATTCATGGAATTCTGATTCTCGATAAGCCTTCGCTGCCTTGTAGAACAAAGCATGCACATTTTCATGCTTGAATTTAGCCTTAACGTTCTGGTCAATGTGATATATACAATGTACGTGTAGTGCATTAGGGAAAACTGTCACTATCGCCTTACTGATGCTTTTATGCCTGTCAGACACAAATACCAAATCAGGTATCTCATGGCCAATTGCTGATCGCAATTTAGTGAAAAACCATTCCCATGAGGCATCATTCTCGGAATCTCCTACTCCCCATGCTATAGGATATACATTGTTGTTACTGTCTTTGCATGTGGCAACAAACAAACTACCAAGATATTTACCCTTGAGAAAGCAAGCATCAACTACAATTACGGGCCTCATTTGGCTACGAAATCCAGCAAGGCATGCACTAATTTTCATAAATAGGTACTTGAATCTGCTCTCACAGTCACTCTCGATTTCAGCAATTGTCCCAGGGTTTTTCAATTTCAACATGTACATATAATATGGCAGCAACTGGAATGATTCCTCCGCACCCCCCGGATCATGTCCAAAGCCTTTTCCCTCGATCGCCATGCCTTTGAATAACTTATGTTGATACCAAATTCCTTGCGAACATCGTTGATAATGTTCTTAGGCTTATGAATACGCTTCACATCCTCGTAATAAGGTTTTACATGAGAACCAATTACTCTGCTCTTCGCTTGGCAATGACCAGGCCGCATTATTGAAGACGAACATGAATGAGTATTTATATATTTCCTGACTACCCAACCAAAAGAAGTGCCAAGCGTTGTTGCCCTCAACCGCCATTGACACTTATCGTGCTTACACTTCATGTACAATACCTTCGTAGTTGACTTTACCACCTTGTATTCATAATTCTTTCTCAATGCCAACAAACTCATCCTTTGATGCAATTCAGATTTTGAAGCAAAAATTTGGTTTAACTCAACTTCTGACATCTGGGATGATGTTCCCGCACTAACCCTTGATAATCTCGAAGATGGGAGAAAAATAGGCTGCTCAGCGCCATCACCAACTTGTACATCGATATGGACCAATTTTCCAACATCAAGCCCATGGAAAACTTCTACTTCTTCAGACCCTGCTCTTGCATCATCACAATTAACATCGTCGTGCAACCTTTTCATTGTTCCTTGGGGCCTCATTGTGGTGTTCATGTTCCATATTGGACTATCGTTGCCCAACCGGATCACCGGCAAATTACTGCATCCTTGATTCTCTGCAACCTCTTCATTCGGCTGTGTACTCGATTTTAATTTGTCCTCAAAATCAACACACAATGAGCTTCTGGATTCTATCCGAGAGCATTCCAGTATAAAGCACTCAACATCCGTATCACTTTGAATCTCCATTGGTGGTGCTGATATATCTAGAGTCCTAAACTTGTACTTCAGCACAACCGACTTCTCAGCAGGACTAAAATTGAACCTTCTATATACGCAACTTATCAATTGGTCCAATGTGAAGCCTAGATGCACACGTATTACACAACAACATTTATCGGTCACATACTTATATTCGCCTATATCAACATCCCACCGACCTCCATACATCACAGGTACAAATATAGGAGCTGTCATTCCTGTAAGTAAAAAAAGTTATCGGTTATATCGGATTCATAATATCGGTCGCGCAAGAATATGTCGGTTATTATATATCGGTTTAAGTAAAATTACATCCGATACAATTATACCGATATAGTAGTTGAATTAGGAAGTATATCCTTTTACTATGTATCGGTTTATATTAAATTAAAACCGATCAAATCATACCGATATAGGATGTATATCGGTTAGAATGTATCGGTTTACGTTAAATACAACCGATACAATAATACCGATATATGGTGTCGGTACATAAAACATTTTTTGGGTACCGATATATAAACCGAAAGGATATAAAAAACATTATTGGGTATGCTTCTAGTTTAAACCTATAGTGAAATGCATAGCCTTCTCTCAATCTAGCTTTAGAATGTAGAACCAGAGTGAGGTTCATTTACATACCCATTACGTAGTCATAAAAAAAGATCGCATTGAAGATGGTAAAACACTCTGAAAATTACCTGCAATGGCTTTGAAGGCGAAGACTGACGAAGAAGCAGCAACCCTGGATGCTTAGAATGGAGGACGAGGGAGAGAAATGACGAAGAAGACGAACGAGAAAGATGTTCTGTCGGGCGGGCGATTGGGGATATGCGCGCGAGAGGAAGAAGACGAAGGGATCCTAGTGCCTATTTAATTTGGAGGTATTTTAGTCCATTCAACTCTGAAAAATTTTAATTTTGTAAAAAAAAATTAAGAATCCTATTTTTGCAAAGTTCTTCGTCGGCAGTCCTACCCCCCCGCGGGGCCGTAAATTGATAGGCTCAAAGGAAAGAAAACCATATTTGGGTTCATCTAGTACATTTCCGTTCTTCCTATTTCTCCCCCAGAAAACGATCATCTGGTACATTTCCGCTCTTCCTATTTCTCCCCCAGAAAACGACGTCTACGCGTTCAGAGGGCAAAGACAGAAACCATGTCGTCGGCAACGAGGAAGGTGATCTTGAAGGCCTCCGACGACGTTGTCTTTGAGATCGACGAAGCGGTGGCCTTCCAGTCGGAGATAATTAAGTTCGCAATCGAGGATTGCCACGACAATTACATCCGGTTGCCCAACGTGACGAGCAAGATTTTGGAGAAGGTGATCGATTATTGCAAGAGGCACCTCGAGGCTGAAGAGTCTCCTTATCAGCAGGCCCGGGACGACCTCATGGCTTTTGATGCCGAATTTGTCAAAGTAGATCAGGCCACGCTGTTTGATCTCATACAGGTACACCCCCCCCCCCCCCCCCGGGGGGGCCTATTTCTTGCTCTTTTGTGCTTGTATATATAAATATTTCATCGTAATTGGTTATGTCGTCCGTTCTTGATGATTATAAACGGGGTTCCAGACTTTAATAGGGATAATTGCGTATAAGCCTTGATTTCTCCCTAAAACATTATGAGTTCCAATAGCTTTTAAGGTTATGTAGTGCACAGGTTTAGAATGGAATTTTCCATGTTGAATTCATTTGTACTAAATTGATTATGAACAGTGTTCAATTTGAAACTAGTTTATTTAATGCTTTTGTCAGCAGTCCCTGGATTACTTTCAACCAAGTTTACCTCAAGTTATTGCGTATTTTTTTAAAATCAATTGGGTTAATATACCATTCAAACTAGCATGGAAATTCTATTATGTTCAGATAATTCACGCCGCTTGCAGCTGAGATTAACATAAGAAAAGTTGGTTAGAGGTGAGATTAACATAAGAACAGATGGAACTCAAGTTCGAAGACTAGAATTTGACGGATGTCCTAACCATTTCATTGGAAAATTGACTCCTGGTTAGGACTAAGACTAGCGCACTAGGGTCATACTGGCGATAATAAAGGGGGTGGCCGTTGTGAAAGCAGAGACATGTACTTCATCTTTCTGGTTTATATTAAATTATTTTCTCTGCTATAGTTTCTGGTTCAATAACGTTCATATTATATGTTTTGTTTCTTCAATCATATGTGATGTTTTTTGTGGACGGTATGGATTAACTGTGAAGACATGCTGCTAGCCAATTTAAAACGTAGGGAATGGATGGATTGTTGATTTCCTATTGCTGCTAGATGATTGTGGGGGACCCCACTGACCATGAGATGCAAGTGTTGAACAAACGGTTTTGAACCTACCAACAATGGAAATGGATTTTGTGATAGCTGGCTTCTTTAAAGAGTTAGTATACTATTCAACCATGCAGTAATGACAAGTTTCTGTACCTGCTTCTGTATCTGTTAGTTGTTCAGTTTTGTTTTCCTCTCCAATGCATTATTTAGTTTTAATTCTGGTCTTATGTTTCCTGTTTAGTGAGCTCTTGGGCTATCTTTTCTTTTAAGGATTTTACCCAATAAGGACAGGTAACTCAGCTCTATTAACATTTAGATTTGTGAACGCATTTTAACTCTGAATTTTGAGCCAGTCCAATGACCAAATGTGACATTCTTTTGGCAACTAGGTGTGTGCATATCATTTAAATAACCTAATCCTTTCCATTTTTTTGGGGGGCTTTGTGAATTTTTTAGTTTTCTCATTTTCATATATTCATCTTAAAAGAAGAATCCCAAAAGAATAGGTGAAAAGAAAATAAATATTTACAAAGCCCACACAATGGAAGAGATTAGGTTATATGAGTTGTGTGCACACGACACCTCCACACCAGTAACATTTTTCTTTAAAACAAAAGAAAGAAAGAATGCGCCTTAACATTTCAGTTGTTGTATTTGTTTTATCAGACTTAAGTTTGTGTGTTGTGTTTGTATTTATTTGGTATCAGTGGTAATGTTCACATGAACTTTTGTCCTCTAATAGTTGCCTATTGTTATCTTGTCAGTTTTCCGATCTTTTATGCTTAGCTTCCTTCCACGATCTTAAATTAGTTGTCAGATGATCATTTAACATCTTCTCTAAGATATTTAGTTGTTCAGCTAAAATACATGGAGATTTATTTGTCATTTCAATGAAACATTCATAGTTTTTCCATCTGAATGATAGCATTCCGCCATTTGTCATTTCAAATTTCAAGTACCATATATTACTGTAGTCCAACTGTCCTCTTCACTACTAGGCATGTCCGAATATCAAGAGCTTGTTGAACCTAACTTGCCAGATGATTGGAGTGATGCAGAACTCGAAACAAAGAATAAGAGTAATCTCGATTACTGAAAAATAATATCATTAATCAATGTCAATAATCAAGGCTGTCTTCAGTTACAACCAAAATGGACTATTTATGGGCAACTAATGGATAACAATCTACTCTAACTAGGATTCCTTGATCTAATCTAATTAAGATTGTAAACATTATCCCAATCTAATTAGGATTTTACTAGTTAAAGGAAACAAAAATATAATAAAAGAAATTAAAAGAAACTAGGAAACAAATAAAAAAAAGAAAAAAAACTAAATAAATAAAATAAAGAATACTAATTTCTAAATTTACTATTCTTTCCTACATCATGGAGGCATGATCATGAGAAAACCCCCCGAAAAAATAAGAAAATTATTCAATATTAAATATTGTAATGCTGAGGAAGAAGAGAAATTCCTTGGGGAGAATTATCTTGATGAGTAGGAGGATTATCTTGATTGTTTTGGAAGCTGAATGAAAAAATAAGTGTGTTCCACACTTTTGAACCGTAGGTTGGAAATATATGCACAAGATACTTTAAATTATCTCCTAAAATACAGGGATAGGATACAACAAATTCAAACAACACTACATTCAAATATTATAGATTAAACAAAACTTTGAACTTTAACTTATCTCTTCTCTTCTATTTTGGAACTGCTTCATCTCTTCTTCCACTTATCCTTTCAGTTTGTAATTCTCCTATCTTTTCTCTCATAACAACCTTATCTCTTTGCCTCCCGTCCATAACTTGAACTCATTCTTTTTCTATCTTCTCTTACACTTCTCCTCATGCTAGTGAATAGATATTCATAATTCCTAGCTTGCCTCTGATTGATTCAAAATCTTGTTTTGGCATTGCCTTAGAAAGAATATCTGCGTCTTAAAAGTCAGTAAGAACATAACCTCACATATACCTTGAGCAATGGCTCTATACTCTGCTTCCCCATTGCTATGAGCCACTATAGGTTGCTTCTTGCTTCTCCATGTAACCAAGTTACCCCATAGTTTTGTGCAGTAGCTTGATGTAGATCTACTATCCTCAATGGAGCCAGCCAATTTGCATCTGCATACCCCATAATTCTTGTAATACCCTAAGACATCGTGAATAATAATCGTAATTTTGGTATTTTAAGACCCTAGAGAAATTATTAGAATTTTAGTGTTTAGCAGTAAATTTAATAAGGTAAGGTATGTATAAATTTATCTATATTGTAATTAAATTTATTTATATTGTATAAAGTATATAGTTAATCATAGTTAAATTCATTGTATAAAGCATATAGCTTCATTATAGTTAAAAATATCAGAAATTGTATTAAAATTGGAATTTTTATACTGTTATATGTATATATGTATATTATATATGATAAATTCGTATATATGTGTATATGTATATTATATATATAAAAAAAAAAATCAGAAAATCAGCAAAAAATCGGAGCAGGCGCGATGGTCATGCTCTGGCCACGCTTGCAACAAGCTACCAGAGGTGAGGGAGGCCATTAATGCTGAAATGGCCGTCGGGATGGTCTTCTGGACGCGTGGCCGCCCTTGATGGGACAGCTCGCGACGAGTTTTGGCTATAAATAGCCACGTTCGAGCAGCCCCATTTCATGAAAAATTTTACATCAAAGATCGAGCATTTGGGGCAGTGTTTGAGAGATTTGTGAGTAGGGTTTTGGTCCTTGAGTCATGGGTAAGAAATTTGGTGAGTTTGGTGGCCAACGGAGCAGAGGAAGCGGTGGATCGAAGCCTCGCCGAAAAGTCGCGCTTTGCCAGAGCCAAAGTTTCAACCGCCAATTTGAGGTATTTTCTGTCATTTTTTCTAAGTTTTAAGGCCGAAATCGAGGTCGGGGGGTCGGATTTAGGGGGATTAGAAGCTCGTTTTGAAGCTTCAAGGTGTGGCAAGGTCGCCGGAGGCGAAGTTGCCGCCGAAAAAGAAGAACCAGGTTGGGCGCGTGGCTGCACGCCCCCGTGCGTGGGGAGGCGGCGTGTGGCCTGCACACACGCACCAGGTGGAAATAAAGAAAGAAAAAAAAAAGGAAAGAAAAGAAGAAAAAAATAAAATAAATAGGAAAAGTTTTGCAAAAATTTTGAAAAAAAATTCCAGAAAATCTAGAATTTCGTTTATGCCTTATTTTGGGAAAAATTTTCTGGAAAATGCTAAATTAATTATTTATTTAAGTGATTTTGTTATTATGGAAATAAGGAAAAAATAGGAATTTAATCTGGAAAATTTCAAGAAAATTCCAGAAGGCTAGAAATGTTATTTTAAGAATTTTAGTGAAGAAAAATTGGGTTAAACGAAGGTTTAGGTATTTATTATGAATTTTTGAGGAAATAAGACTTAGAAAATAAGGAGAAATTGTGGAACAGGTATTAGTTGATCATTGGGCGCATCGTCTTGACACCCAGATCTCGGAACCAAATGAAAGAATCATGGAGCATCTGGTCCAAATGAAAGAAATCATCGACGACGTACACCCTAGTTACCGACTCTGGCCTAACCTACTCCAGTTCCAAATAAATATGCTTGTTGGTGTGTTGGAAGGTGATCTGCAGGACTTGGCCGATTGGGTCCGACAAGACGAGGAATTTCCTGAATTCCGTCTTTATTACCAACGGATTTGCGAACAACTGGTGGAGCTATGTAAGCCGGTGCTGGTGGAGGAGTTTGACGAAGAAATGGGAGACCCGATCGAGGCGGGGGAGGAAGATGATGAACCCATACTCTAGGTCGAGAATAACCCTCTTGAGTTTGAGGACACAGACTCCGAGGACGAGGAGGAAATCAAAGAGGTTAGAGACGATCCCGAGGAACCACCGTACGAGTCCAAAGACGAAAAGAACGCCTGGATATGGAGGTCGTCCGAACCAAGTAGATATAGCTAGAAATACTCTAACTATCTCCATGACTTATGTAGTGTGTTACCTATAACATTTTGGAATCGGATGTATAATATCTATAAAAATTAATGAAGGTTGAACTTTTGGTAAGACCTCGTGAGCTAATCGAGAATGTTATTTTCTTTCCAGATGGTGAACACTCAAAGGGAGATAACGGTAGGACCTAGGATGCCCAACCCGCGAGTTAGTAATACGGAGGGAAACACAAGTGGCTACCCGGAAGGCGGCTCTAGTCAGGAGAATGGGAGCAGTCGACTTGATCAAATGGAGCGAATAATGGGAAGCATGATAGGATTTACGCAAGAAAATCACTCCTGGGACGGCCATGCAGTCAACATGCTTGACCTCTACCGTCGACAGAATCCTCTCGTTTTTCAAGGGAAACTTGACGCGGACCCCAGCGAAGGGGAATTCTGGATTGAACAAACGGAGAAGCTTCTAGATCACCTACGCTGCGGAGAAGAGGAGAAAGTCAATTGTGTCACCTTCATGCTTCAAGACGAGGCAGACAGATGATGGAAGGGAGTCAAGCAAGCGATGACCCCACGAGGTAGGGCACCATACGTCACCTGGGAGCGATTCAAAGAACTCTTCGACGAGAAGTACTTTCCTCTAAATTTGAGAATGAAAAAGGAGAGATAATTTATGGAGTTAAGACAAACCGGGGACATGACCATAGCCCAATACGAAGATGCCTTCAACCGATTGATCAAGTACATGCCCATTTACGAAGGAGATGAAATGATTAAACCCCAAAAGTTCTTGGGGGGACTAAATCTGAGGCTTCAGAGAGCCTTGAGCAGTATAAATACTCAGTCTTATGTAGAAGTGGTATTACAAGCCGTTACTATTGAGGCTAATCTGAGCCGGATCGAAGCTATTCAGGGAGAAAGTCAACAAGCAAGCGGGCAAGAAGCTGGATCTCAAGAGGCTTAAGTTCAAGCTTAGTAATCCGTGCACAAAATGCCAGAAGCAACACCCTGGAAGACCGTGTCGGTTGGGAACGAAAGGTTGCTTCAACTGCGGAGAGGAAGGGCATATCAATCTAAACTGCCCCAAGAAAGGAATCACCTGTTTTAATTGCTAGCAGATAGGACATTTTGCAAGGGACTGCCCCAAGTCGCGGCAGATGAGTCAACCTCAGGGGTCGTAAGGAAATGGTAGGGTGCAACAGGGAAGGGTATTTCATTTGACTTGGCAAGATACGGCAGAAGACCCAGTTGTAATTGAAGATACCATGTCATTATCTGGTATTCCTATGCATGTCTTAATTGATTTAGGAGCAAGTCATTCATTCATTTCGCATGCATTTGCTGAAGTAATAGGAGAAAAATCAAAAAATTTGAACTATCATATAATCGTGGCAACCCCAATGGGGAAGTCTCTAGAAACCTCCTCAGGATATAAGAATATAAAAGTTCAGATAGAAGAAGTTGAGTTCCTGGTGGATTTAATCCTTCTGGAATTTCGAAACTTTGATATAATTTTAGGAATGGATTTCCTAACCAAATACAACGCCTCATTAGACTGTAAAGCTAAGACAGCCAGTCTCAACATCGGATACTCGAGTGTCAAGTTTAAAGGGCAAATGAAAGAAAATTGATCTCGGCACTAAAGGCTGAGAAACTATTACGAAAAGGGGCTCAAGGGTACTTGGCTTGTGTCTAAGGAAAGGAGGAACCAATAAAAATAGAGGAAGTGCGAATCATTAGAGAGTTCGGGGATGTATTTCCCGAAGAGTTGCCTGGATTGCCGCCACAGAGAGAGATTGAGTTTTCGATAGAAATTGTACTGGGGTCAAGTCCGATTTCCATACTACAAAATGGCTCCTGCAGAATTAAGAGAATTAAAGGCCCAACTTCAAGACCTATTTGACAAAGGGTTCATTAGACCGAGCATGTCGCCATGGGGCGCGCTAGTACTCTTTGTTAAGAAAAAGGATGGGAGTTTGAGGATGTGCATAGATTATCGGCAGCTAAACAAGATAACTATCAAGAATAAGTATCCACTCCCTAGAATAGAGGAATTGTTGGACCAGTTACAAGAAGTCAAAGTTTTCTAAAAAATCGACCTAAGATCAGGGTACTACCAATTGAGGATCAAGGCAGAGGACGTGCCTAAGACAATTTTCCGTTCTCGATATGGGCACTACGAATTTATGGTGATGCCATTCGAGCTGACCAATGCCCCCGCAGCTTTTATGGATACCATGAACCGAGTATTCAGACCATTTTTGGACAAGTTTGTGATCATGTTTATAGACGACATACTGATATACTCTCCATCTGAAGAGGAGCACGAGTCGCATTTAAGAGCGGTATTGCAAACGTTGCAAAAACATAAGTTGTATGCCAAATTTTCGAAATGTGAATTTTGGTTATACCAAGTGGCATTTTTAAGGCATGTTATATCAACCGAAGGAATATCGATCGACCCAGCAAAGATAGCGACTGTGAAAAATTGGAAGCAACCTCATTCTGTTACAGATGTCAAGAGTTTCCTAGGATTAGCTGGGTATTATAGAAAATTCGTGGAAGGATTTTCTAGGATTGCAACGCCCCTCACCAAGTTAACCCAGAAGGGGGTGAAGTTCGATTAGAACGAGTGGTGCAAATAAAGTTTCAGAAGCTTAAAGATAAACTCACAATCGCTCCAGTGCTGGCTATGCCAAACGGATTAGGAGGATTTGTGGTATATACCGACGCCTCAAGAAACAATTTGGGATGTGTGCTGATGCAGCACGATAAGGTCATTGCCTATGGGTTCAGACAGCTTAAGGACCACGAGCGGAATTACCCGACCCATGATTTGGAGTTGACAGCGGTGGTGTTTGTCTTAAAGATTTGGAGACATTATTTATATGGCGAGAAGTTCAAAATTTTTACTGATCACAAGAGCCTACAATATGTATTCTCATAGAAAGAATTGAACATGAGGCAACGGAGATGGATGGAGCTGTTAAAAGATTACGACTGCACTATCCAATACCATCCAGGTAAAGCTAACGTTGTGGTTGACGCCCTAAGCAGAAAAGAAACCACTTGTGTGACTGGAATGATGGTGTCTGAGTGGAAGCTAGTTGAAGCTTTTAGTCTGATGACAATGGGAGTAGTTTCTCCAGGAGACTCTGCTTACGCAGCTAGTCTCACTCTGCAACCGGAATTAATGGATCAAATACGGCGGGCCTATTCAGAAGATTCCCGAATTAAATCATGGATTGATGAGCACGGACGAGCAAAGAGACCGGAATTTGAGGTAAGAGAAAACATTCTCCGATTTCAAGGAAAGATATACGTGCCTCGTGTGAAGGAATTACGGCAAGTAATTTTGGGAGAAACCCACCGATCCAGATACTCGATACACCATGGTGTCACTAAGATGTACAAAGATTTGAAGGCTGTGTATTGGTGGCTCGGAATGAAGAAAAGTGTGGCAAGGTACGTTCGTCAATGCGATACATGTCAGAGAATCAAGATTGAGCATCAAAAACCGGGTAGAAGTTTGCAGCCATTAGAAATCCCGGAATGGAAATGGGAACATATTACGATGGATTTCGTGACGGGATTGCCAAGAAGTCCCAAAGGGAATGATGCTATTTGGGTGATTGTTGACAGATTGTCTAAGTTTGCTCATTTCCTGGCTATGAAAGTAGGCCAACCAATCAGCAAGCTAGTGCAACAGTATCTTAATGAGATTGTCAGATTGCATGGAATGCCTGTGAGTATTGTGTCAGGCCGCGACCCAAGGTTCACATCTAGGTTCTGGGGAAGCCTGTAGAAATGTTTAGGTACTCAGCTTAGGTTAAGTGCAGCCTATCATCTCCAGACTGATGGTTAGTCAGAAAGAACCATTCAAACCTTAGAGGATATGTTGCGAGCCTGTACTATTGACTTTCCGGGGAGTTGGGAGGAACATTTACTGTTGGTGGAGTTCTCTTACAACAATATCTATCACAGTAGCATTGGAATTGCTCCATATGAAGCTTTATACGGACGAAAATGTAGGTCCCCCCTATGCTGGACTGAGGTAGGAGAACGTCAAATCTTGGGACCCGAGATAGTTCAGGAGACGTCAGAAAAGATAAAGATCATTCGGGAGAGAATCAAGGAAGCTCGGGATTGTCAGAAATCCTACGCGAATACTAGAAGAAGGAATTTAGAGTTCCAAGTTGGTGACAAAGTGTATCTAAAGATATCTCCACTAAGAATGGTAACTCGAAACAACAAGAAAAAGGGCAAGTTAAATCCCAATTTTCCTAAGATATAACACGCCCTGAGTAAGTAGGGTGTTACAATTCCCCTGTCTTTTTTTTTCTTTTTTTTAGTAACAATCCTTTATTAAGTGTTCCCTTGAGGTACCTAAGGATGTGACATGTTGCATCAAGGTGTTTTTTTTTTTTTTTTGGTGGGAGAATGCATAAATTAACTTATTAGGCTCACAACATATGCAATGTCAAGATGAGTGAGAGATAGGTAGATTAGCTTACCAACTAAGCGCTGATATCTTCTTTTATCCACTTGGTTTTCACGTTTGCTTTCTTATTTATATTTTCAGTTTGGTTCTAAGGGGGTGTTGGCAGGTTTACAACCAAGTTTGCCTGTTTCCTTCAACAAATCTAGAGTGTATTTCCTTTGAGAAATGAAAATACCTTCTTTGCTTCTAGCCACCTCCATTCCATGGAAATATCTTAGTTTACCTAAGTCTTTTACTTCAAATATATCCTTTAGCTGCTTCTTGAGATTCTCAACTTCTTGGTTGTTATCCCCTGTAATGATAATATCATCCACATACACAAATGAGAATTGTCCTTTTTTCCATCTACTGCATGCTTTGTAAACATGGTATGGTCTACCTGTCTTTGCTTGCCCCTAAGCTGATTTAGAGTAACACTAAATCGTTTGGAGCATGCTCTAGGGGACTGCTTAAGGCCATATAGGGATTTCTTTAGTCTACAGACCTTCCCTGTTTTATTCTCTATCTCAAAACCAGGTCGTATCTTCATGTAGATCTCTTTTTCCAACTCATCATTCAAGAAAACATTCTTTATATCTAGCTGGTGCAATTCCCAATCAAGATTGACTGCCAGTGAAAGTAAAACTTGTATAGAGTTTAGCTTAGCAACTGGAGCAAAAGTCTTTTCGTAGTCAAGTTCTTGAGTTTGTGTGAAACCTTGGGCTACTAGTCTAGCCTTGTACCTACCAATGTTACCATCTGACTTATACTTAACCTTGAACACTCACTTGCTGCCAACAATCTTTTTGCCATCAGGTGGCCTCACAATATCCCAAGTACCATTTGTTTCTAAAGGCCTGCATCTCATCCATAAATGCTGCCTTCTATTTTGAATCCTATAGTGCATGATATATATCTCTGGGGATCTCAATTTCATCAATACTAGCAGTGAAGGCTCTGAACTGAGGAGATAAGTTTGAATACTTCAAGTGATTAGAAATAGGATGTTTAGTACATGATCTCACCCCTTTTCATAGCTATTGGGATGTCTAAATCATCAAATCCTGTAGATTCCGCCCTTTCCATATCATTAGTCTTTGGACTTATCTCTGGATTGGACAATGGGCCTTGCTGAGGATCAAGTGGCCTTTTGGAATAAACCAATGGTGGTTTTTTAGGAGCCTGAACTTCCTGGACCTGGTTGTTCTTGTCTCCCCTTTGATTAGGCACCAAGCTTTGGGTAGAAATAGGGACTGTTTCAATGAGTTTTTCAGTGGGTAGCGGAGAAACAGTAGGAGGAAAGGAAGGATGTGAATAGGTAAGAAGAGAAATGGTAGGATCCTAATATTTCTCTATACTAGACTTGCCCCCTGCAGAGGAGTATGAGGATAAAAAGGTTGATGCTTGAGAAAAGAGATATCACAAGACACAATGAATTGCCAAATAGAAGGACAATAGCACTTATATCCTTCATGGGTAGGAGAATATCCAACAAACACACATTTAAGAGCTTTAGGTCCAAGTTTGGATTGAGATGTTTGATGATTATGCACAAAAATAGTGCATCCAAAGACCTTTGGGGAAAGGGAATTAAGAATTCTAGTATGATAAGGGTAGAATTCAAGGAAGACACTTAAGGGAGTTCTGAATGCATGAACCTTAGATGGAAGTCGATTAATGAGATATGAGGGTGTGAGGATAGCTTCCCCCCAATAGGAATTAGGCACTGAACCAGTAAACATGATAGTCTTAGCAACCTCAAGAAGGTGGCGATTTTTTCTTTCTACCACCCAATTTTGTTGAGGATTGTAAGGGCATGAACTTTGGTGAATGATGTTGTGCTCAACTAGATAATGGTTGAATTCATTTGAGAAATATTCTCGGCCATTATTTGAATGCAGAGCATGGATGGATGATTGAAACACATTTCTCACCATTTGATGAAACCTTTTGAAGACAATACAAGTTTCAGATTTGTCTTTCATTAAGAAAACTCAACAAACTCTTGTATGGTCATCTATGAAGGTGATAAACCAAGGGGTAATAGTTAGATTAGGAGTTCTCGTTGGTCCCCAAATGCCACTATGGACTAAGAAAAATGGTTTAGAAGGTTTATAGATATGAACTGGATGTGGAATTCTAGTCTGTTTAGTAAGAATACATTGCTCACAATGAGAAGAAGGGCTTTTTTTATTGATGGAAAAAGAAGGGTGCAAAACTAGGATGTCCTAAACGCTTGTGCCATAACATGACTTTAGAATTTGAAATAGCAGATAAGGAGGATCGGATAGGCTCTCCAAGGAAATGACAGGACCCTGAGATATAATAAAGACCATCTTTCTTCTCAGCATTGCCACTTGTCTTCCCCGAAGATAGTGTTAAGTACCTAGGGTTGCCTAGGGTTTGGATTGAAAATCGAAAGAATCCAAGGGGATTAGGATCAAGAATAGAACGATTGGAGGGGGAATTGGACAGAAATGGGGAAGATAATAGATAGAACAGAGGGAGAGTTGTAGATTGAAACAGAGAAAGGGAGAGATTAGAGAGAGAGCAGAGGAAAACGGGAGGGAGATTGTGAGAGAATTGAAGAGAGGGAAATGAGAGAATTCATTCATCAATTCAAACATGCCTTTCCATCTTCAACCGTGGCTTATATATAGCCTAACAGCCTCCCACATGCACCCATGTGCAGTACAACAATAAGCATAACTACTTATAGCTAAGGACAAACATCTCTAATAAAAAAGGGAAAGAAAATTACAATTACTGTATAATGCATGTAAACTAATTACTACTATATTTACTAATCTATCCTTGGGGATCCTAGGGGTTGTGACAATTTCCCCCTTCTTGAGAGAGTTCTTGTCCTCAAGAAATTCAGCAATTGATCACTACTTTTATCCAATACTAGCTTTCTCTATCTGTTTTGTTCTTGTTTCTTTCTTTCTCCTTCTAGGCCTTTTTTTCTTCGTTCTTAGGTTCTTAAGATCAATTCCAGGCATAAGTTGACCTAGAACTTCAATAGAAGAAACCTTATCGAGTTCAACCCCATATACAACCACATCCTACAATAGCTATCCAATTAAGATTGGTCTTCACTTTAAGAACATGATCAACCACTCCTAGACTGACATAGTTAGCAGTTAAAACTTGGAGTCCACAGGGAGGACTAACTGTTTCCTCTAAGCCTTCATTGCTTCTTTCTTGTTCAACCATTCAATTTGGTGAACATGTTAGAACTTTCAGAAGCTGCTCCCACCTTGACAACTGGAGAATCAACTCTGGTTGAATAACCCATAGGAGCTGGAGGTTTGTCAGGTGTGCATCAATCCTACCGTCTAGACAGTAGGAACTACTTGCAATGGGCTCAACTCATCAGGACTCTTCTCAAAGGCCGTGGGAAGATCAGCCACTTGACTGCACCTCCTCCAAAAACTCGGATCCTACTTTCACAGCATGGGATGTTGAGGACTCTCTCATCATGTCTTGGCTTTGGAGTGCAATGCAGCTTGAGATTAGTAAGAACTTCATGTTTTTAAGTTCCAGAAAAGAGATATGGGAAATGGTGAGGCAGACCTACTCAAGGCTTCAAGATGCCTCAATGATCTTTGAGATTAAGACAAAGATTGGCTCTACTAGGCGAGGTCAATCAACTGTTACAGAATACTATAATCGGATGAAGGGGTTATGGTTGCAGCTTGATCATTATCAAGGCATAAAAATGGTGTGCAGTGCGGATGCAGCCACCCTCAATCTGAATTTTGAAAGAGATACGATTGTTGAATTCTTGGCATGCCTAAATCCAGAGTGTGATCAAGTAAGAATTCAAGTTTTTGGTAGAGATAAACTCCCTACTCTCAATGAAGTGATTGCCATTGTTAGGAGTGAGGAAAATCAAAGTGGTTCCATGAGCATAGCCCTAAAAGTTCTTCCTTGATGACTAGCAACAAAGAGGGAGCGAGGTTTAAAGTGGGGAAGTTAGAAGCTCAAACCAAGAACTTAGGTCGTGAAGGGCAGTGGTGTACCTACTGCAAAAAACCTAGGCATACTAGGGATACATGCTTCAAGCTTCATGGCAAGGAGGCTATTTTGAGCAAGATAGGTGGATTCAGAAATCTAAAGTACCAGGTCTATCTTACAAGCAAGGAGCAAGAGGAAAGTAACTAATAAGATAGAATCCTTTGGAACTGATCTTAATCAGTTGAATGCAGAGGAGATTAACAAGCTGAAATTCTTCCTAAGGACAATCTAGGATGGAGCATCCTGTTCTCTTGCACAACAAGGTAACTACCTAAACTCTGGTTCTTTTTAAGCCTCTAAAACTGATAGGAATAACATGTGGATCCTTGATTCGGGAGCCATTGATCACATGACCCCTAACCTCCATGTTTTTGAGACATATGAGCCTCTTGAAACGACCAAACAGATAACTATTGCCAATGGAACTTCAATTCCCATCACAAGCCAGGGTAAAGTCAATCTTAGTCCTAGTTTATCTATCAACTAGATACTTAATGTACCTAATTTGGCTACCAACCTTATTTCTATTCATCAGTTTACTAAAGAACTAAATTGCCATGCTGTCTTTTCTCCTCACATGTGAAAATTTCAGGCCAAGGACACGGGGAAGATGGTTGGTGTGGCTGAAGAGGAAAACGGAGTGTATGTCTTACAAGGGGAGAGTGATTGTCCTAAAAGGAGATAGCTGAGGCTTGCTTGTTCATCCCAATCAACTTCGGATCTCTCCACCATTTGGCTCCATCACTTTAGACTAGGCCATCCCCCCTTTGTTCTATTAAAAGATATGTTTCCCACCTTGTTTAAGACTCTAGACCCTAGTAGTTTTCAGTGTGATGTGTGTGTAATGGCTAAACACCATTGAGTGTCCTATCCAATTAGCAATAAACTGTCATCTAAGCCATTTTCTTTAGTCTATTATGATGTTTGGGGGCCATCCAAGATACCAAATTGTTCTGGGGCAAAATGGTTTATTTCCTTTATAGATAATTGTACTTGCATGTGTTGAATTTTTCTGTTAAAAGATAAGGTTGCCATTGGGATTGTCTTGCCCTATTTTTGCAAAATGATTTCCACTCAATTTGGCATATCCATCCAAAAATTTCGTACTAATAATGCAAGGAATTATTTCAACAATCAGTTGGATCAATTTTCCCAACAAGAGGGGATATTCCATGATCTCCCTGCATGGATACTCTACAACAAAATGAAGTAGCTAAAGAGAAGATGAGACATCTCCTCAATGTGACCAGAACTCTTCTTCACCATCACCATGTCCCTAAACATTTTTTGGGGGAAGTTGTTCTAACAGTAGCTTATGTGATTAATAGGGTTCCATCTAAGGTCCTAAACAACCAAAGTTATTTCCAATGTCTAGCATCTTTTTTCTCAAATCTGAGTTTGCATTCCCCTCTACCTCTTAGAGTGTTTGGTTGTGTGTGTTTTGTTCACATTCCTAAAGTCAATTGAGACAAACTTGATCATAGAGCTCATAGATGTGTCTTCTTTGGGTATTCTCCTACCCAAAAAGGCTACAAATGTTACAACCCTACCTCATGAAAGCTTTATGTCTCCAAAGATGTCACCTTTGTTGAGTCTCAGCCATTTTTTGGTTCTCCTCAAGTTGGTCTTTAGGGGGATACTGTAGGGGATGAGGACTAAGACCCTAGGAATTTCTTCCCCAACCTCGAATCAACAACACCAAGCTCCAGTGAGCCTGATGGTATTGATAAACCTCCTAACCTCATCCCTTATTCCTCTCCTCAGCATACTTCTTCACCTAATTCCTCCCATCAAAATGCAAACTGCAACAAACAAGTAGTCCAACAGCTGCCATCCCCAGTTAAGTTTAAAGGGCTCCCCTTATGTATTCAAAAGAAGACAGCCCCTTGATGATCCTTAGCCTGCATCAACATTAGATCCTAACCCAGGTATGGAATTCACACCTCACACAATTTCCATTCCAGCCCTATCTAATCCTGAACCTAATGATTTGGATCTTCCCATTGTTGTAAGAAAAGGGGTCAGAAACTGTACAAAACATCCCTTGCCCAATTACCTATCATATCGTCACCTTTGCCAAAGCCATAAAAGCTTCCTAACATCCTTGGATGCTATTGTTATTCCAAAATCAATAGAGGAGGCTCTAAAAGATCAAAAATGGAAGGAAGCAATGTTGGAGGAGATGAGGGCCCTAAATAAAAATAAGACATGGGAATTGGTGTCTAGACCTAAGGTAGTCAAGCCAATGGGCTACAAGTGGATCTTCAATTTAAAATACAAGGCTGATGGAACCCTAGAAATGTATAAGGCAAGGTTGGTGGCCAAGGGCTATAGTCAATCCTATGGCATAGACTACCTTGAGACCTTTGCCCCTATGACAAAGATGACCACAATCAGAGTTCTCATATCTAACAACTAATTTTGGGAGGAAGCTACATCAACTAGATGTGAAAAATACCTTCTTACATGGAGATTTAGAGGAGGAGGTATTCATGGAGTTACCTTCGGGATTTCAACAAGAGGGTGCAGGAAAAGTATGCAGACTTAAGAAGGCTTTATATGGGCTCAAGCAATCCCCACGAGCCTGGTTTGACAGGTTTCCTAAGGCCATGAAATCTATAGGGTACCATCGGAGTAAAGGAGATCATACTCTCTTCATCAAGCATGTGGGAGATAAGGTAATAACCTTACTAGTTTATGTTGATGACATTGTGGTTATAGGAAATAATGAGGAAGAACAACAGCTTCTCAAGGCAAATTTAGCCAAGGAGTTAGAAATTAAGGACCTTAGTGTTCTAAAATATTTTTTGTTGATTGAAGTAGCATACTCTAAGGTAGGGATTTTCTTGTCTCAATGTAAGGATGTACTTGATTTGCTAGCTAAAACAGGTATGATAAGGGGAAAAGGAGTCAGCATACCAGTAGATCCTAACATCAAATTGCAGGAGAATCCTAATGGAGAGGCAGTGGATAAGGGCAGGTTCCAACGATTACTGGGTAGGTTGATATATCTCTCTCACACTAGACCTGACATAGCTTTTGTTGTTAGCCTAGTGAGTCAGTTCATGCACAACCCAACCGAGGGACACATGTATGCAATGAGGAGGATCTTGAACTATCTAAAGGCTACACCGGGCAAAGGTATTCTGTTTGCACCAGGGACTAATTTAAATATTAAAAGATTTACTGATGCAGATTATGAAAGATCTCTAGTTGACAAGAGATCCACAACTAGATATTATGTGTTCTTAGGAGGCAATTTGGTGTCAATGGAGTAAGAAGCAAGGAGTTGTGGCAAGATCAGGTGATGGGGCGGAATTCAGGGCTATGGCCCTTGGTTTGTGTGAGTTGTTATGGCTGCAAATCATCTTAGAGGATTTGAAGGTCAAGGTGTAAGGTCCTATTGAACTTTTGTGTGATAATCAGTAAGCTATTTGTATTGCTCATAATCATGTTTAACATGACAGGACAAAACATATAGAACTAGACCAACACTTCATTAAGGAAAAGTTGAATTCGAGCCACTTCAAAGTGTTATTAGAAAATCAAGTAGTAGATGTCCTTACTAAAGGGCTGACTGTCAAAAGGTTTGAAGATTTAATAGGCAAGCTGGGAATGATAGGAATATTCACTAGCTTGAGGGGGAGTGTTGATGCACACGAAGAAATATGTGTGTGTGGTGATACGTGTGCGTGTGGTGGTCAAAGAATGCAGCAGATCTTTAGATGCCTTCCTAATCTGGAATAGAAAGTTTCCTAAGTTAGACTTAGGAAACTTTCCTAATAGTGTAGATATGTATTCTTTCCTTATGTTGTATTTATTGTAGAAGGTAGGTTTCTTTATGTGATTTCTCTGCTCCTCTATAAGAGGATCCCATCATGTACATTCCGACTATGTGAGAAATTATTCCACTCTTTGCTTATTCAATTTTTTACATAAGACATGCCTATTTATGAAGAAGGCAGGCAAAGAAACAAGGGAGGATCGAGCAAGAAATTATCGAGCGGGAGACACCAAACAAGAAGTTATCAAGTAGGGAGACATTGAGCACACAACAAGGATTAGATAGAATCATAGAAGCAGAGAAATGAAGTCGGGAGGAAAGGATCAACTTATAAAGACCGATGCCTCTTGCTTTTCTACCAAATACAATGACGTGGTGTAATCTAAGGTGTTCATGAAAGTGCCTGAGCAAGAAAGAACATTGAGAAATGGAAGAGGAAGAGTTGAACTTGGAATATTCTTTCACTTGAGCGAGCTCAGTTGTAGGAGTGGGGGGCAAGTAATAGAGGTAACTAATCAACCTACCAACCATTCTCAAAACACCACATGTACCACTCCACGGGGGACGTGTGGACTAATGGGAGGTCGACACGTGACGTAATCTTGATGACCTGACATGAAGACTATTTGGAAAACATCTTGGGGGGGGGGGGGACCCGCCATGTGGCAAGACCTTGTGCCTTAGTCATTAATGCACATTACTTTAACATGGTTCGAAGTCTTGAGACCACTCATTAACTATGCTCGAGATCACATCCCATGTAAGGCTTTCAACTAAGATCACACTCGAACCATAATTGGGCGAGCTATAAAAACCTTTAATGTTTCAATGATAGATAAATATTTGCTATCCTCCTACTTGTTATTCTATTGGTATTTGCTCGTTCTTTTGCTATCAAATACTAATCTGACCATTAAAATTTACCTCCAGAAACTAAAACCCAAAACTTGCAAGGCTAGAGATGAACGGCACACACAAGCAACCTCAAATAAAATTACGAAGGTAGTTTACACAAGTTGTTAACCAACTGTGCGTGCATCTGCTGTGTAATAAATCCACTTCAAAGTGTAGCAGTAAAGCAGGACAGCACAACATCCCTTTCTCCTATATATATATATATATATATGTGTATATGTATGTATATATGCTTAATCCGCGCTTTGATTTTTGGAGTGTGCCGAGGGGTCTAATCCTTTAGAAATGAAGCATTTTGACTTTTGGGGTTTCAAACGAGAGAGAAGCATGTCATTGTCGCCATCATTGTTGAGGAGGAAGGTGACATTGAAGAGCTCCAACGGCATTATCTTTGAGATTGATGAAGCAGTGGCCTTCAAGTTGCAGATGATTAAGTTCGCAATTGAGGATTGCGATGACAATGTCATTCAATTGCCCAACGTGATGAGCAAGATTTTGGAGAAGCTGGTTGAGTATTGCAAGAGACACGTTGAGGATGAACAGTCTTCTCCATACAAACAGACCCAAGAGGACCTCAAGACTTTCGATTTCCAATTTGTCAAAGTTGATGACAGCACTCTGTTTGATCTCATTCACGTATGGGATCCCCATGCCTTGTTCTTGCGAATCAGTTATTATTAGTTACCCAAAAACAAAAAATTGCAAATATCTTGATTTCTCCCTAAAACAACATGAGTTGTAATAGCCTTTATTAAGGTTATTGATGCACACCACAGGTTTACAATGGAATATTCGAATGTTGAACTCATCTGAACTAAATTGGTTATTGACAGTCTTCAATTCACACGACACTGCAACCATTAACATAGGAAAATGGAATTAAACTTCAAAGACTGGAAACTGATGGATCAATAATGCTAATTTTGTATGTTTTGTTTCTCTGATCCATCTTTGTGTTATGTAGAAATTACAGATGATGATATGCTTTGATAGCCATTTTAAAACATAGGAGATGAACGTAATGTTTTTGATCTAAAATTGCTGCAAGATGATTGTTGCTGACCACACTTACCAGAGATGTGAATGTTGCTCAAAACAAACGTTCTTGAATCATCAATTGTAGGAATATGGTGTTCATATATTTGGAATGTCCTCTTTCTATTAGTTGAATAGAGCTGGGAACCAGCCAAACCTTTTGCTAGAATTGGGATTATTGGTAGTTCTCTTCCTTTTTAGAGGCAAGTGATTAACGGGGAATGGCAACCTATTGGAAAGGGAGGCAATAGTGACGCAATAGTGACGAAGTTTTAGGACCCACTCTTGTATCCGTTATTTGTTCAATCTCATTTGCCTTTCCAATGCATTATTTTGTCGTACTTTTAGTCTTAATGAGTCCTTTCTTTGAAGGATTTTACCAAACAAGGACTTGTATTGAGCTCCATTAGCATAATTTGTTGGAACGTTTTTACTTGAATTATGTGCTGGTCTAATGACCAATGGATGATTATTTTTTCTAATCGTTACGGATTAGTAGGGGCATGCATATAGCTCATATATCTTTTCCATTACCTGTTGTCAGCTTTTTGAATATTTATTTTTGGATATGACCATGAATAGAAATAGCTGAAGATCTAGAATTCATATATCCAACCCCCGCTTAATGGGATTAAGTTTATGATTGTTGCATTCTGAATGTCTGTTTTTCTTCTAATTTCTATCTTCTTGGGGCAAAACGTGCATCTTGTTTTCAGAATTTTTGGTTTTGATTGTAATGTTCCCTTGTACTTGTGTAATAGTTTTCTGATAATTTCTTCCTAGCTGCCATTCAGAATGTTTTATTTGTTATCTCATATGAGCGTGTAACATGTTCTGTAAGATATTTAGGGGCATAGCTAAAAGAAGTGGGAAGGTAATTTCTCATGTCAAAGAAATATTAATGGTTTTACCAATCTGAATCTAGCATCATGAATTCATCATTTCATGCCCCATACATTCTTCCAATCTCAGTCTCGTTTTGGGTTCTTCTAGGCGGCAAATTGTCTAAACATCAAGAGCTTGTTGGACCTTGCTTGCCGTGCAGTTCAGGACATAATCAAGGGAAAAACCCCTGAAGAAATACGTAAAACATTCAACGTTAAAAACGAGTTTACCCCAGAGGAGGAAGAGGAAGTCCGCAGGGAGAACCCATGGGCTTTCGAGTGAAAGATCTAAGTAATTTATACAATACGATTTCACGTTAATTTGTGTCTTAAACTAATTTGATTACGTTTGAGAATGTTTGTTCGTCTTCCATCCCTGATCTTTACATTTTGCAGAGTTTTGTCAATATGTGGAGTCGAAGACTCAACTCTTGTGCTTTGTATGAGTGTGTGTGGTCTTCATCCATTCAGAACTTTGCTAAGAATGGTGAGTGTAGTCCTTGCAGGTGGGAAATTTCAAATTCTGTTCTTTTAAGGAATATGGTTAAAATTCCCTTTTTGTTTTAAGTTTTAAGCTTATGGAATAGTGAAGGAAAAGCCACGTGTCTTTGCATCGTTGTTAATTTCAAATTATTTGAAATGTGAGTTCATAAAAAATATTGATCTTAAGAAAATATATTATTTTAAATAATAAAATATCTCCTCAAAAACAATTTTAAAAAATGGTAAAAATATATAGTTTTTGTATTATATTTTAAAATTTAACACAACTACGACTTGAGGGAGTTTGCCTAGGCAGCTTTTAAACGACATTTTAATTTAATTTGAGGGATTTGTTATAGGATTATTTTAGCTGTTTTTATTTGGTCTAATTAGATAGAAAAAAAATTCTCAAATCTTTAATAACTACTTTTATATGGCGGCTCTTTTATCCAAATCATTAAAAATGAACTTGTTTACAGGAAATTTAATAATTTTAAACTTGTCCCCTGTGGTGGGGCCTTGGTTTGGACATTTTTTTTTTTTTTTATGAATAAAAACTGTGTATGAAAGTAGTATTGAGGATATGTTGTTGTAATAAAGTATTAGCATTTTAATCTTAAATGAATAAACACATGATTTAAATACTTCATCCGTTTGTCTAATGAGACTTTCAAGAAAGGAGATACATTTTTGTCAAAGTTAAGATCATATCGAGGATTTAATCCTATTATAATCACATTTGATTTTGAGTTTGAATCTATATTAATTTGAATTTATGATTAAAAATAAAATATTAATAAAGAGTTTAGACATTTTGAGGTGTTATGAAGATTAAAAATATTTTTAGAAAATAATAATAATTGAAGCTAAATCTTAACTTAATAATTTATCAAATAATTTTTATATAATTAAATTTACCTCAGCCAATTCCAAACTGACCATACAATACGAGAAATTAGTTTGATTTGATAATTTGTTAATTTTTAAACATTTTGATTTGTTGAATTGTAATTGACTCTGCACTGTGTCAAGAGGCATTCCTTGAATTCTTCAAAAGGGAAGGAAGAGAGACAAAATAATTATTCTTATTCTTATGCATGCTCATAGTTGCATACAAATTAAAAAAAAAAAAAGTCTAATCGCAGACCATGAATCAAACCTCAAGAAGCTGCTTGTTTCCCTGTAATATGCCGCCGAATTTTGATTTCCCTGGTTAATTACTTTCTTCTCGGTCTGAAAATCCAGAGTTGAGAGGAGTTTCAATCAAGAAAGAAGCATATCGGGGTCATAGACGAGGAAAGTGATCTTGAAGAGCTCTGACAGCATTGCCTTGGAGATTGACGAAGCAATGGCTTTCAAGTCGCCGATGATTAAGTTCACAATTGAGTATTATAGTGACAGTTTCATTCAGTTTCCCAATGCTAGCAGTGAGATTCTAGAGAATGTGATGGAGTATAGAAAGAGGCATGTTGAGAGGCTGAAGAGTCTGCAAATCAACCGGTACAGAATGACCTCAATACTTTCGATTCCGAATTTGTCAGAGTTGCTTCGCCACTCTGATCAAGCTCATTATGGTATAACGCCCTCATGCCTTTGTTACACTTAATTGAATCAGATTCTTAACATAACTTTACTCTTGATTTCTCCCTAAACCACTTGAATTCTAAATTTCAAAATAACTTTGCAGTTTTTTTTTACTTTTTTGTTTTTTTGAAGGTTATTAAATTCACAGGTTTGGAATTGAAAATTCCATGTTGAAATCATCTCAAGTAATTGGGATGGTGTACGGCTAGGCTTAGAGTGTTGAGAATGTTGGCTTACTTTAGGGTGGATTTGCTAGCCATTTCTAGCAAATAAAACTATTTAATGCATATAGCATTATAGTATTATAAGTCATTTATACAAACTAGATGTGATTTACTAAAGATGTTCTAATCCTTGTATCTTTATACATGGATTATGTACACAAGATATGGTCTTAGATAAAGATAATTGGCTGGATATAATTGACTTAGTGGACCTCACCTAGTGGGATTTAAGATTTGGTGGTGTTGCTACTAAGATGTTTCCCACCAAATAAAAAAATTGGTGTTGTACTATGTTAATAAATATCTATTAACTTTCATACTCAATGTTACTTCTAAGTTTAAATATATTGGTATATTATTTTAACTGAAAGTTTCATATGTGAAACAAAGGTGCTATGAAGGTAATGTTCGACAGATTTTTGTAAACTAAAATTGTCTTATATTACAGATAAAGTTTAAAATTTTTTCAAGCCATCATAGATGTAATACTTAAATTAAATTATTTAATTAGTGTTTAAGAAATTAGTTGCTTGGAGAAAGGGAATGGGGGGTTGGAGGGAACAGGAGAGACCTAGGGCAAATTCCTCACCTGCCCTGTTAGTCCACCCATGAAGCCACTAAATATATAGGGTCTGGGGGGAGCAGGAGGGACCTGGGGCAGATGCCTCCCCTTCGCCGCGGGTCCACCCATGGAGCCACTAAATATAAATCTATATTATTTTTATTTCATAATTAATTTTTTGACTTTTTCTTTTAAAATTATAAAGTCGTTTTTATTTAATTGATGCACATGCTACAACTTGTCACGAACATTCGGTTGCCCCCCAAGTAGTGTTAATAGTCTCTACTGGTGAAAAAATAAATAACATATAATTAATCAGAATTGTTTGGATGAGTGTCGGACAAGCATTTGGAGTATTTGACAAGTGTTGTGTAACCTTGATTCATGATTCTCAGCTGCAAAATGTCTACTGCAAATACATGCGTAGATATGGTACTAAACAAATTTTTTTGGGACCAAAAGTTGATATCCCTCACCCCGTGGGCTCCTCCCCCCCTCCCCCCACCAACTGCCCCATATTAAGGGGATAGGTAAATCAGGTACACGTCGACCATGGTCAATGGGAGGTCTAGTGTTGGCTGCCCATAAGGATTTCGCCTCACATGAGGTAGACAATCCCACACTACAACTGGCCAAACTCGAACCTAGCACCTTGAGACCAACTTGTCGTCCCACAACCAAACTTGCTACACCTGGGGGCACTAAACAAAAACTAATAACTAAACACAAACTTTTTTGAACCAGCTGTGAGGTGGGGCCAGGCTAATGTATACATTTAACACCCATTGGTGCTAATTGAATTGAGTTCAGAAGCAGACCCTTTTGGTGGAAATGATATTTTCTCAATTGGATGCCGGTAGCTTGTTTTTAATTGAGGCCAATACTTAATCTCTGAACATAGTTGGATATTTTGTTGTGCTTGTTTCTTGTTAAATCCTGTATTCTTATTAGTTGATGAATTAGTCAATTATTTTTTTTCTCTTTATTTAATGTTTAATAAGCTTTTAGACAGTCATCCTTTTGGAGGTTTTAGCAAAATAAGGACATGTTGTCAACTTTGATATGTGTTAGTAATTAAACTTGTACAAGCATTATGTCCCAAGAGACCAGATAGTCGAATGTTATATTTTTTAAATCTTGATTGATAATTAAAAACTAGTCATGTAAATATGTTTTATTTTGTTTCTCTCATCATGATTTGTGGCTCTTCTACTTTCGATGGTCTGACAAATGCTAGATATATTTTGAAAATCATTTAAAAGATAACTCCATATAGGTCTTTGATCCAGAATAGCTGGAAGATAAAGTTGATAACAACTAAGGGTTTGGGTTGTGTTATAGAGAGCTTCCTGTTGTTTGGGACTGTATTTATAAATTTGAGAAACTTTTGTTATGATTAAGAGCTCTTTTGATAACTCAAACAATGATCCTTATTGTCAATTCTCTCAACTCTTCACCCGAAATCAAAATCAAACAACATAAATAAAAGACTGAAATTGAAAGAACATAATTAAATGAATGAAAATTAGAGAAAGAAACAACCAAACCACAAGAAGAGACAAGCGATATATCCTGGTTTGAATTGCAATGGTTGCAACCCTACATCCATCGTCCAAACACCCACCAAAAGCAGCCTTCTTTATTACCAAGAATGATTAGTACAATAGCATGAGTAATTTCTTCTATTCCCGAGTACATCCAACACTCATTCCCCAAGATTACAAAGCTATCTTGCTCATTAGCCTCTCTCATAATGAATATCCACTCGATACAATAGAATGAGAAAATTGCTTTCACCCGACTACCCCTTTCCTTCTATTTATAGAATAGGGCGGACATCCCAATGAAGACTTTAGATAATTACAGTTTAACCCCATAACTTTCACTAATTTCACATGGAATACAATTTCCTATCTAAATCTTTAATAGTCACTTATGTGAACTGTCTTCACTAATCTTCTGGAACTAACTTTATCCTATACTCGAGACAACAATATAACAATTCTCCACCATTGTCTTGAGTATAGATCCATTATTCACTGATCAAAACCTTGGCCTTACAATAGATAAACTGAACCTGCTTTCATCCGGACTGCTACACAAACTTGATCACTCAAAACACAACAAACATTAAGAATATTTAAACGGTGCTGTAAATTTTATCAATAGAACAAACTTGGATAACATTTCAACTGCATTATCTATACTTACAACCTTTTATTAAGGATTAATTCCTCCTTCTCAAGGATTTCCCTAATGAATAAATTCCTAACATCAATATGATTGATTCTTTTCATGGTGGGACTAATTCTTAGTAAAGAGATTGCACACATCTCAACTCAACCTTAACATTCTTTCTAGGAGTTTTGCTATATAATCAGTAGCCAATAAAACCTAAATGCAAGGTTCTTCTTCCAAACTTCCTCCACCATAAACCAAATCCATATCCAATGTTAATTTGACATACCAAGGTGTCCAATTTTGCAGCATCCTAGTGAACCCTACATGGATTGGCCTTAAATCTATTATACTCACTTATAGCATGCCAATTCTGGCCTTTAGGCTTTACCACTGCATTTGAGTAAGAACCTTACTTATTTCTCTTATGCTTGCTTCCTTATTAAAGGACTGCTCATCTCTCTTATCTAATTTACCAGCTTACAAAGATATGTCTTTTGGATGACCTAGGTTGCCTTATGTTGTCTATTTCACTTTACTTCTATACCTAATATTTTCCCGGCTTCTCGTAGATCATACACTTCAATTGCTGACCTAGATCTCAGCTTTTAACTTGAGGATCGCTATAGTTGATTACCAGAGATGATACATTTACATCTCATTGGGCATATCTTTGAAATAATCACAGCTACCCAATGCACTCATTTTAAAACCTTAGACTATCATAAGAGAATCACATTTCTTATACCAATGCCTTGGGGATTAACTTAATTCATAGGGAGACCTTCTAAGCAACCATACTTGCTTACCTTTCTCTCTACTCTCTAATCTCAAATCCCTTGGGCTACTTTATAAGAATATTTCCTCTTAAACCTTCATGGAGAAAGGTTGTTAGTAACACCATTTAAAACAAGAATTAAGCCTTAATGTGTTATCCTAACTTAATAACCAATAGCCTAGTCTTTTACGTAGGTTTTTCTTATTTCCAGCACCTACCTTAATCTCAAATAGTCACATCACAGCTCACCACCCCTTTATCCCAAGGGTTCATCAACTAAAGTCCAAAGCAACTCCACTTCTCATTTCATGGTACCCTACCATTTGATGGAGTCTTTGAGTGCATTTCCTTTTCATAAGAAAGAGGTTCCTTACCAACCTCTTTTATAGCACTTAACAGTGCATAGGAAACTTAGACTGAAACTCCATACCTCTCTGGTGGCATTATGTTCCTTCTTTTACCTATCCTAGGCAACATTATACCTTCCATTCCCTTGCTCACTGCCTATACTAGATGATCATTCTTTCTTTTCCCTTTTCTAACCTGGATTTTGATCAATGGAGCTGTCTACATCATTTTTCAGATTATCTACTTCTAAGTCCTGGTTCATGGGGCTATTTAAGACATTTTCAAGAAATTCTACTTGTTTATATTACACAGACTTCTAGATTACCTTCATTGACGTTAGAATTGTCTAATTTTATGTTTTCCATGGTGGAGTTTTTATCGTAGGTAAGTTCCCTAGCTATAATAGACCTAGGCATACCTAATTCCAAACTCCACAACTCATAACCCTTCACACCAGAGACAACCTTTCAGCAAGCTCATGATTGCTTGGGATTTCTTAGGGAAACATCATCTCTAATAGGCACTAACGACCTAGTTCCACCATGAGACAAGGTTTGGATAGGGCCCCATAAATCTTAATGAATGACCTCTAATGGGGCTATAGACAAATTCAAGGCCTCTTTGGAGATTTAACTTTGGTAGCTTTACCAAATCTGCATGATTCACTCTTTCCTGCAACTTTTCCCTCTCCTAATATCCCTTTCTTAGATACCTCCTTTTGTCTTTGCTCACTTTTGTGAGCCATCCTCAAATTCCATAGCCTATACTTATCATAGGCTCTCTCTTTTGTGGCTGCAGCTTCTCCACACAAAGTGCAAGCTTGCATCACATAAATACCATTGTTGAGGACTACTTTCATCATTATTAGTGATCCTTTAGCAACTTTTAGGACTACATTTATCTCATTTATAGGAGAAACCAATTCTATCTAACTCATCTAGGGAAATTAGATTTCTTTTCAAACTTAGGACATATCTTACAGATTTTAGGATTTTAACCAATCCATCATGCAACTTTAATCTTACATATCCAATACCTTTGATCCTATACTCTTGGTTGTTTCCCAATAACACCTTACCACCTGTAATGTCCCGAATCAAAATGAATAAATATATAATTATTTCGTGAAATATTGCATATTTAATGGCGATAATGAAATCTAGGAGACAGTTTAAGGGAACTGAATAGCCGAATCGATAGAAGGGAGTACCCCAGGACGTGCATGTTTTAAAGGAAAGAGATATCCATAGCAAGTATATTAAAATAAGATTTTTAGTGTCGAAAAAAGTCAAATCAAGAACGATTTTCGATATAGTTTCGAATCAGACTGAAAAATCGAATTATTGTAAGAGGCTTCCGAAAAGACAACAGAACCCTCGCAGAAGTCAAATATTACATAAGAAACAACCCTTTAGTGGTTTTAGGGTGAAACAAAAGGGTTTATAGCCAAAATAAAGATTTGGGCCTAAGTGTAATTTTTTAAAAATTCATGAGGGAGGTTGAAACAACATTTTTTCTGAAACTTCGAGGGTCAAATGAGAAGTTTAGAATGTAAAGGTCCCAACAAAAGTTTTGAAAAACTCAGGGACATTGTGGAAATGGCTGAAATTGCATTTCAAAAATTTAAGGGGTGAAAGTGTAATTTAAAAAAAAAACAGTCATGGCCGACCAACCATCCAATCGTCGAATTCGGCCATGGGAGACCCGAGGAAGTAGTTGAAAGGCCTCAGAGCAAGGCCAAGACAAACTTCTTGGCCGACAAACAGCCAAATCACCGTTGGATTTGACCAACTTTCGGCCAAACGTTTGGCCACTATAATCGAGGATTTAAGGGCTATTTTCGGTGGATTTGGACTCATCTAGGACAAATAGAGGTGCTAAGGACCCTAATAAGGACAACCATTAGCAATTAGAGGCCCGATTTTGGCTATAAAGAGAAGAAGTTTGGCCGAGGGTTTTGGAAAATTTTGAGCTTCAAATCAATCCCATTTTCGAACGAATTGAGGGATAAAAATAAAGGGTTTTTGTTTCCCATGAGTTGGGGATCTATTTTGGAGAGTTTGAGGCATTTTGGTAGCCTTTTGGTAGGGTTTTGAGTGCTCACCGGAAAAGGAAGCGGTAGTGTCGACTGAGAGTTTGAAGCCCTTCTGATCGTCCTTTCAAGCACCAAATCACACCTCTATGATCGAATGAAAGAGGAGAATAACCTAGGCGAAGAAACCAACAACTCCGGTGTGCTGTCGCTGGAGAAGAAGACCGGAGCATAGCCTTCACGCGTTTTCTCTCACTCGCAGTCCATGAGCTAGGCGCGTGAGAGCGTGTGCGCAATAGGTTTTTTCTGAATTTTTTTTAGAATTTCTAGAAAAATATTTTAGGATTTGTTATGTAAAAATATTTGAAAAAATATTGATGTAGGCATTTATTTTGGAATGTTAGAGAAGAAAATTGGAGAAAAATAGAGAAAAAACAAAAAAATTATGGAAAAATAGGCTTTGATGATTATTTAAATAAATATCTTAGATAGGGTGTTTTGGGACATGAGGTGAAATAATTTGTGCTATTTTCGAGATTTTACATGAAAATCAAGATGGTGCACGCTTTTCAAGATATTCCGAACTTTGTGGAAGGTAAGTGGTACTACTCAACTAAATTTAGTTTTATGAAAAGGGCTTGTAAGTGGTTCAACCAAAAAACTCAATTTTATGAAAGCGTTTAGTTATCATGTTGTCATGTCTTAGTATGTTATGCATTACGTAGAGTCCATTTACATTTTTTAATGATGAAATATGCATATGAAGACGATGAGATTCACGGTCATACGATGCATGGTTTTGGGATTAGGGACTGGCGCCGTTGCTTTGCCAAGGGTGCACCCATACACCTCGGTTTAGCAAGAAGACTGTAAAAATAGAAGGTAACAATTGGGTGCGGTGATCCAAACATAAGAGTAATGATGATATGGCACGCATACCGAGATAGCCTTAGAGGCTAAATTAAGGTAAGTAAAATTCCTTTAAAAAAATTCAGAAATTCAGGAATATTATTTTATGAATTGTCATAGTGAAATATTTGAGAAATATTTAGTTCGGATTTATTGAGGAAAAATAGTAAGAAATAGAGAGAAAAATAAAAAAAATACAATAAATTATGAAAAAATAGGTTTTAATGTTTATTTAAATAAATATGGTGATTAGGATGATTTGAGATTTAAGTTGAAGTGACTTGTGAGAAAATTGAGACTGGGCACACAAATCGAGATGATGCACGTATTTCGAGATAATGCACAAATATCGATGTAGCTCGATAAGCTTGAGAATATAAGTGGTACTTCTCAACTGAATTTAGTTTTATGGAAAATGCTTGATTTGTAAGTGGTTCAACCCAAAATCAGATTTTAAGTAAATGATTTTATTATGTTGCCATGCCTTGATGTGAATATACCATGTAAATTGTATTTACATGTATTGGTGATGAAATGTGCATATGTTCATGATGATATTATTGATCATGAATTGGCAGCGTTGTTCTGTCAAGGGTCCACCCATACACCTCAGCCTGGTAAGGAGACTTAAAAATTGAGAACATCAATTAGGTGTGGTCGATTCAAACTAAAATGATATGAAAAGGACATTTTGCATTTTGCATTCATACACGAAATATGTTTATTGTTCCCTTATTTAGATGATTCATCATCTAACTTGAGTTTTGCCTCTGAAATATTCAAACGTTTCAGATAGAGATTGTAGTAGAAACGATGATGAATGAGGCATGAAATAACACTTAACAAAGTGCATGATGAATTGAATGTATGTTATGTAGCCCATGCATTTAAGTTCTGCTACTTTGAAATTTGAACGTTGAGGAATGATGATTTATGTTTAACGTTAAAGTTAATATTATTTGAGAACTTATGTTATGTTGTAAGTCATGTTGAGGAATTTATGTTCCATTAATGAATAGCCTTGTATTGGTGATTTAGTTGAAAAACGATCATATATAACCTTATTTATGGTTAATAAGGATGTAGAATCTGATTTATGATTAATGTTAAGATGTCAGGTTCGATTCTTGCTTCTGCATTTGATGTGTATAATGATTCTATTTCGAGAAAATGTATAGAAATTTTGGGATAAATTTAAGGAATGATATGATTTAACTTTAAATTTGAAAGAAAAAAAAATTATTATTCCAGAATTGTCTTAAATTATAACACGCCCGAGAAAATTAAGTGTTATATCTCAACCTCCGAAAATGTCGACCAGGAAAGTTCTCTAATACCAATTTGTCAGATTCCTTATTTGACGAGTGAATTCTCAATCGCTTGAGAATGGTGAGAGAAAATGAGAAGAGAGAATTGAGAGAATCAGAGAGAGAGAGAGAGAACGAGAATTGAGAGGGAAACTAATTTTTAGATTTCATTCAACATGTGGGGGTTGATGTAGATCAGTTGCTTTTATACTGATCTATGGATGCCAAAACAGTTATCCCACCCACTTGCTTAACAACTTACCCAATAACATGCTAGAACATTCCTCTAGCTATGCTTATCCGTGGCTTTTATTTACACAAGGCTTCAGCCTACTAGATCCAGGCCTACAACCTATTACATGAGTCCAACATTCAACTAACATAACATAAGTGGTACTTAGACTTAGATTATCCAATGGACTTGTCCTTCCCTAGGACTTTCCTTTCTATATATAGTAAAATGCTATGTGACAAGTTCTAGGATCACCTGTGTCTAATATCCCAATTATGGTGTCAAATCCCTGAGAGAAGGAGTCAGTATCCGAACCAGAAGTGGAATCAATTTCTAGATCAGTTTGATATCTCAGGAAGTCCCATGATCGGGCCGTGTGGAGATCCAAGACTGGATCGGGGAACACTGAGACAACTCCTGGTCTTCGTGCTATTGAATCCACTTCCTCCTTGGTCAATCGAGCAGCAAATCCGGAGAAACCATGTTTGTAGGTTTGTGCCACTGCACTTCTCCTAATCAATTGTTGAACACAAATATTACTCATTCCAAAGTTCAGAAATGATTTTTTTAAAGGATTTTTATAGAAAAAATATTATCAAAATAATGTAGCATGAAATTTCCTTATTGTACTTATTGGTTTCACCATGTCAACTAAGTTATGGAACACAACTATATCAATTATCTTCATTCACCACCATCTCATGAAATTTTTCCATGTGAAGATGGTGTTCAAACTTCATTTCATCATTACTCCGTCAGGGGATATTATCCACTGCCGGTCCCAAGCCTGGATAAAGGAGGAGGGTTGCGTTAGGTAGCCGACAGCCAGCGTAAAACCTAATCGGATCCAAATATGAATTCTAGACAAACTATCTGTTGGGATATAACCCACATAGAAGTCTAAAATTCATGTAGCCAACCCCACATAGTGGGATAACGGCTGGATATGTTGTTGTTGTTGTAATGTAGCATGATGTTCATAAATATGAGCTAGTAGATATGTATTCTTTTTTTCGAATATATGAATATTAGAAGGCCATTTGAACTGTAAATGTTTTCTACAAAAGTTCTATTTGAGTAGCTTTATAGTTCTTTTACTAACCTTCTTGACAAAGAGGTTACAAGGTGAGATTGATCATCTCTGGAGGTTCCATTTGGCCAAGTCGCAGCCCCCATATAAACTATGTACTCACTTTTATTCATCGAGAAGAGAGAGAAGTAGAAGGAAATCAATAAGGAAAGATTCTTCATGTTGATAGTCCACCCCTCCCCCCTCACCTCCAAGTAGCGCTGAGGAACAGATAGAGCTGGCTGGGTATCTCCAAGTGGCTGTTTGCTTTATATGATATGCTAGAAAGTTTGGCAAAGGTTGGTTCGGTAGTGAGGTCAATAAGGGTACTTAGTCCATCTATGCTAGTGGGAAGGCCAGTGCCAACTGAGATATTGGTGTTGATGGCGACCGGCGACGGTGATAAGAGATGGAGGTGATTGGTGGAGAATATTCTTTTTTGACGTCACAAGGGACTTTATATATGAATTGTTGCTGCTAACATCCAAGCACGCACACAAAGGGTAGGATTAGATGGATTTAGTAACTGAAACTTCACTCATGCCACTTAGCCGAGTGTTCCAAATCTAGAATTCAATTTACACTTTTTGGGGGTGTAGAATAATAGAAATATAAAAAGTAGACAGAGATCTCTCTCACTGATCATGAACAACACTAGTGTATATGGGTTAACATATGTGGGTTTGTGTCGAGTCAAGGTGTAAATTAATTTTTAAATTGTATAGTACTGAAACAAGCGGTTTCGATGTGGTGCATTTGAGGGTGAATCTTGCTACGTAGCAATAGGAAAGATGTTATTTTGTAATTAGAAGGTTATATGAGTTTGAGTGGATGAAATATTTTTTGTAAAAGAAGATAATGTTGCATACAAAGTAGAGAGTATTAGGGACACTTACAAAATAAAGAGTCTTATCACACTAGAGATGTTATTTATTTAAAAAATTATGTAATTTTATGTAGAATTATTTTGTTTTTGTATGATTACTTCTGGATGAATATTGGAACCACAGGCTGGAGTTGGACCCTGTTGACAAGCAAGTAACCTTCCGATCGTGAAGCAGGCCTTGCAGGTACGATGGTTACTCAAAAATCACGCTCTTTGTTAATTATTATGTGCATGGGAGGGGGTATAGTGGGGTATTAATTATGATGGCAATTAACATTTGGGAATCATATTTTTTGGACACGCCGCCTACATGTAATGATTCAGTTGATTTGATGATGGAAAATGGCTGTCAATTGAGGCAAAGAACCCGAGGAGCCAACCCTATTACTTGCTATGTGATGGGCAACGAATGCGTATACTTTTTTTTTTTTTTTTTATCTCAGGGAATCATGGGAGGGTGATATAATAATTATATTGCTCTGAGTAATTATCATAATAGATTGTTAAAAGAGTAGTTATGAAAGTATTTGTAAAATTACTATTAATTTCAACTATCTAGTGAAGATGTGAACCATTATAGGTAAGGTTATCCTATGACTTGATATCATTCAAAATATCACATGTTGTATACATAAAGTTTTTTTTTGTCTCTTAATTTATGTCCTTACGAGTTTCTATTATATTAAAATATAAAAATTATTTTTTATTCTTCAATCAAGATGTATATGACTTAAATAGGGTAAATGACTAAAGTGACACTTATCGTAAATTACTAAAATGGCAGAATATTCATAGAATATTTCACCCCGTCAAAAATTGTATCAGCAAAAGGTAAATTACTAAAATGGTCACTGAATTTAGAGTTAGTGTACAAAAAGATCATTGACTTTTAATTTGTTGCAAATTGGTTACTGTATTTTGATTTTAATATATTTTCAGTCACTCACACTATTATTAAATTTCACTAATGAAATGTTGATGTAGTAGAATATTCTTAGAATACTCCCTTACGTTAGAAACCCAACTAGCAAAATTTAGTTATTTTTTACCACCTCATCAGTTGACCCATCCAAACTTTATCTCTTATTAAAAACATTGTTTAACGTTAATAAAGACATTGTTTAACATTTTGTCACTAAGCGTCTTTGTAAACAAACCTTCTAGACCTAAAATTGAAACTAGGAAGAGATTAAAAAAGGATTGAACAAACAAACCCTAGTCGACATTTCTTTGTTCAATCTCTTCCTAGTTTCATTTTTATGTTTAAAAGGTTTGTCACAAAAAAGGGTTAGAGGCAAAGCATTAAACAGTGTTTTTAGTGGGTGGGTCGGGTTTGGATGAGGTGAAAAAACAAATTCAAATTTTGTTAATTGGGCTTCTAACGTGATGGAATATTCAACATTTCATTAGTGAAATTTAATGGTAGTTAGTGTGAATGATTGAAAATATAATAAAATTAAATTTGGTGACTGAGTAGATTCAATGGCTAATTGCGTAAGTGGGGATGTTGGTCGATTGTAGGGTCTTAATGCCAAGGGGAGCCTTAAACTGTCTTGGGCAAGCATACTCGAGTCCAGTGGTCCTCCTAAATCTACCCACCTTGAATATTCCTCCCCTCAGGGTGTGGCAGATGGAATACCTAGGGTTAAACTACGGCTAGATGTCGAGAAGAACTCGGAGTATTGGATGAACACATTAGTGGACTATTTTATTGAAAACGACTCCATTTTTTGGTGCTTAAGTCTATTGCCATGAAGTTATGGAGGTGTTATGGGCGTATTGAGGTAATTTCTAACAATTGGTTTTTATTTTTTTTGTTTTGATATACAAGATCACATGTTAGGTGTTTTTGATGCGGGTTCATGACACTTTGTGGGTAGGCCCTTGTTGAGATGTTGGGAACCTAGGATAACTCTTACTCCCCATTTCCATACATCTCTTCCAATGTAGGTCAAAATTTATAATGTGCCTCAAGAGGGATGGTCTATTAAGAGTATCTCTATTATTACTAGTGGATTGGGCAAACCCCTTCATGTTGATCTAATGACAGAGAACATAACCAGGTTGGGATATGTTCTGGTTTGTGTTGAAATGCATGTCTTCGGGATGCTTGAAGACATCAAGGATTGGATGAATTCACAGGGGACCCAAAGGTTGCTCGCTTTGCCAGTACTAGAATATCAATGGAGGCCTTTAGTATGTACCCAATGTCATGTTTTCAGTCATAGTGTATCAGGATGCTTGAAGACCCCTTGTCCAATTCAGAATGTGCGGTGCAAACCCTAAAAGGATAAACTTGCTACTAAGACCAGTAAGGGGAAGGGTGTTGAGGCATACGATTATAACACATTCTCCTATGAGTCAAAAGGACTCATCTCTTGTGTCTTTAATTGAGATTGTTAAAACTGTATCTAAGGCTATCTCTATCAAGCCTACCGAGATGGGGTCATTGATGCATCATAAATTTTGTTCCCTTGCGGAACAGGATATGGATATCCCTTCTCTTGGGGACTTGCATCTTCCTATGAAAGTAGGGTGTCTTGATGAGCAAGAGTTGATTGTTGAAAATAAGGGTCGAAAATAGGGGCAAGAGTGATTGGGTTGAGGAAGTGGATTCATCATCTAATAGGACAAATAATTCATGTTCTGATTATGTTCTCGTGAAATTCAAGTCCCAATTAAAGAAAGGAAAAAAAAGAATGCCCTTGAGAGAGTTACAAAGGGCTCTACTGTCATTGCTTTTGTGATCACGGATCTAGTGTGATGTCGAATTCATGTTTTTGTGTTTATATATGCTATAAGTTTTGTGCCTTGTGTGGTCGTTTTTAGTTTGTTAGGTTAGTTTTTTGGTGTTTTGTCATGGATATGGCCTAACATAATCTATAGACATTTTGTGGTTTTCTGTTAAAAAAAAAAAAAAAAAGTTAAAGAATTCATATATTTATGTGGTTTTTTATTAAATTATTAGAGAAGAAATTGAGATTTTGTTGAAAATCATCACTTGTCCTACTCACTATATAACATTCCTAAAACAAATGCAATGGTCATGATTGTAGTTATAGACATGTAAAATGATTGAAATTGTTAGAATAACCGTGGATGATATATTCAAAAATACCATATGGAATCACCAGAAATGAAAAAAAAAAAATCTAGAAAGAAAACATGAAAAATAAAATGACTTCTCTTAAAAATCTCAAAAGAATTATATATGAATGCATATGTTATAAATGTGAAATGAAAAGTCTTTATTGGTGTGCCTGTCATATGTGAACTTCTTTTGGATTTTTATCGACAACTGCAAAAGATCAATTTTGTAATTCATGTTTAGTTTTGAGACCATAAACTTTAATATATATATATTTTTAGAGTCATAGATTGCATGAATGCATTAGTTGATCCTAAAATAAATGGAGAAGATGTGAGTTTAGCAAATAGGATAACAACACATACAATTCGAATTTTGAAAGAATAAATATTTTATTCAATTAATATCATTGAAAATTAATGTTAATACGATATTTGACACTTCAAATTTGATCCATGGTTTCAAAAGAGCACATATAATGTTATTAGAAGACACAAAATTATATATTGGAGATGTCTTATATTCTTTAAAGTCAAAGCACAATTTACTTCTTCTTAAAGATGTTTGCAGGAACTAATATCATGTTGAGACAAGATTATATTTAAATGAAGGATGCTTATATATATGCTTTATTGTCTTAGACTAAAAGCATATATTAGAAAAGGTTGTATTGAGACAGGAAGGGTTTGGGAGGCTGGGGCTGGGAGCTAGAGGAGCGAGAGCTAGCTTATATGCCATTGAAAAACCAAAGAATCTATATAGAAGAAGAAAAGATCCTTGAGAGAGAAAGAAAGTGGTTTTTAGTCTTCACTGGGTGTAGGACTAGAACCAGCTGCCAATGCCAAGATAAACTACAGTCAAAGAAGACAAATAGGCGGTCACGATGGTCGAAAACTGCAACTGATGCAGTTGACTGTAAAGATGGATTTATGACTACGATAGGACAAACTGCGACCGAAGAAGACGAACAAGCAATTGTGATGGTTGGAAATTGCAATTGATGCAGTCAATGGCGATTACGAGGGGTTGACGACGGCAAAGATGCATTTTTTTCTTTTTTTACTTATATGTACATGTGAATTCTATAAATATTATTATTATATAATGATACCTATCATGCCAAGTTAGTATGAACACACTCTCTCTAATCGATTTTATGTATTAGATAAAATTGCACCTAGTTGAGCTAATTTGAACCCAATTATCAAAATTAAATTACAAATTCACAAAAAAAATTAGGTTAGTTTTGTAATTTGCCCTTCTCCAATAGTTGACACGCCTAACGTTGTTCCATTAATTGTCCTAGGAGAATTTCAGCTACATTCTTAGGATAATATTCCAACCCCATGCACGAGTTTTAATATGACAAAAATATCGTGTTGTGCATATATCACGTTTTCCTATGCAACAATATATGAACGAGAATGATCATAACATGTGAAATTATTATGCATAGTAAGGAAATCATATCATATATGCGATATAGGGACAAAATCACTCACCTTTCACAGTTATCGAGATACCTCAAAAAATGTGCAAATTGCCTCGATTTGCGTGCCAACCTTGAAAGTCACACCAAATGTTTCACCTCACTTCCCAAGGCTCCCTAGGCAAGATATTTATTTAAATAATCAATAAAATCTATTTTTCCTCAATTTTCTTGCCTTTTTCTCTATTTTTCCTTACTAATATTCTAAAATAAATACCTACACCTATTTTTCTCCAAATATTTTTACATAGGAAATTATAAAATATTTTTTTAAGTTATTAAAAAAAATTGCACGAAAAACCAAGCCCGCACGCGCCCACACACGCTGGCGCATGGGGCCCACACGCCGATCATCTTCTCCGACCACGGCTAGCCAAAAAATTGCAAAACCTATACCAAATGAAAGCTTAGGCAAAGTCGATCCTAGGGGTACCTGAATGGGCTCGAAAGGATGCTCAGAAGCCGAGCAACGTAGGCCTCTAACTCTCGGCCAGGCGGTCCGCTTAGGGTTCCGACGAAGCTTCGATTCGCCTTCGATTCTGCTCCGTTGCTCCCCAAATGCTCCAGATATGATCTTCAAGCTATGGGCAACAAAAGTCTCTTATCCTTGCCTCTCAATTCGTCCAAAATAGCCCTCGATTTGAAGCTTCTTTTCTTGAAAATTTTGGCCATCTTTGAGCTCTATTTATAGGCGATTTCGAAACTTCAAATGGCCTTGGATGCCTTGCCCATTGCCTTAGGAGTCTCCACCGTCCATAGATCGACCTGAAAGCACTAATATCCCCCTGCAAAAGCAAGTTGCAAGTCTCCCATTTTTTGCTAGCTTTCTTGGCCGATTTTCTCGAAATTTCGACCACTCCGGTGGCCGTTGTCAGCTCATGATGGTTCCTACGAGATCCCCGACCATCCCTCTTGCTAGCCCATTACCTGAAACAGCTGGCCAGAGATGGTGCGCCACTGTCAGAAGCCATGGCTATGGAGTTTTTGAAATTACAGTTTCGCCCCCTCAGATTCGATTTTTCCATTTTGGCCCCTTTCCTCACAACCCCTACACTTTCCTCAATTTCATTGAGCCCCTTAAATTCCAATCTTTCAATTTCCTGTTTGCCACTTTTACAAAAAATGACATTTTGACCCCCATCGAGCAACTTTGAAAAATTACACTTAGGCCCATTTCTCCATTTAGGCTTTAAACCTATTCGTTTCTTCCTGAAATCTCTAAAGGGTTGCTCTACTCAAAAAAATTGAAGCTTCCCATAGCTTCCGTTATCATTTCGGGAATCTCCTACAAGAATTCGGTTTTGCAGCTTAAATGACAGCTGCATTTTTGCTGTACTGAAAATCGTTCCTGATTGCATTTCTTTCGGTCCTAAAAATCATGCCTTGAGATGCTCGTTAGAGGCATTTCTATTTCCTTAGACATTTAAGCTTTAGGGTACTCCCTTCGGCTGATTCGGTAAATTTTTTTGGGCTTTTCAGATACTTAATTTTCCCGAATTTTTAATTTTCATTTAAAATAATAACCCAAAGTTCTTGGGTATTACACAATTGACTCGGGCTCCTGCTAGCAAGCCTAATGTAGAGGCTATGTGGTGATAACAATAGAGAGAGGGGGGTGTGCAACAATAGTGAGAGAGGAAGTTGTGGCAATTGTGGGTAGTGGCAGTGGATAATGCTTTAGAGGAGCAGTGACAAGCTATAGCAAGTGAAGACATGAGGGTGTGTGATGATAGCAACAAACGATGGCAACAACAGTGCTTCAAAAGGGATAAAGGATGTGCAGCAACAAAGGGCAAGAGGGTTGTGCGACGACAATGACAACAACGCAATGACTAGTTTTAGAGAGGTAAAGGGTTATAAAAAATAAGTACGAAAATAATTTTGTATTTTTTGAATTGTTATACAAGATTTACAGAGCTAATGTATATATATATATAGATATTTGATATAACTAACATATGCATTTGAATTTGAAATTTGAAATGAATGAGTTGAATTACCTCCTACAACTCATTAATTAAGTCTTAAGACTTTGAATTTAAATTTGAATTGTTCTTTGTGAGCTGAGTTATTGCCTAGACACGCCTTTGCAAGAGTGGTGCGCCATCGAGGACACTAATCTTGTTTTTGAGATAATGATGATGTTGTCTGGATAGGGGTTTCGTGAGGTAATCAGCAAGTTGATCTGTGGTGGAGACATGTTGCACTCGGAGAATACCTTGTTGGACAAGATTGCAAACAAAGTGCACATCAATTGTTATGTGCTTTATCTTTTTGTGCATTACCAGATTAAGTGAAAGATAGGAGGCACTGAGATTGTCATAGTAGATGGTTGGAACATGTTGAACTTGGATGCAAAGTTCAGAGAGTAAAGAGCGAATCCATGTGAGTTCAACTGAGGTTGTTGCTAAGGATTGATATTTAGCCTCAGTGAATGAATAAGCCATTGCATATTGTTTGGAAGATTTTCAAGAGAAAAGGTTCCCACCATAGAAAACAAGATGAGCGGATGTTAAAGTGTAATTTTCCTTATTAGCCCACTCTACGTCGCTAAAGGCATAGAGAGAAGGTGGACGCCCTTTGTGGAGATGAATGCCATGAAAGATGGTAGTTGTGAGGTATCGGATGAGGCATTTAAGAGTTGCTATGTGCATAATAGTGGGTTTGTGCATGAATTAGGCTAGGTAATTTACTGGGAATGCAATGTCTGGCCTTATCATGGATAAATATTGGAAAGTACCAATAATACTTCTATATTCAAAGTAGTCCATAACTGCAGCACCATTATGCAATGTGAGAGATGTGCTAGTTGAAAGTGGAGTTTGAACCTCTTTTACTTCTGCCATTTTTGTTCATTTAAAAAGGTTACAAATGTATTCATGTTGACTAAGAAAAAGACCTATCTTGGTAGGAATAGCCTCTATGCCCAAAAAACTAATGAAGATAGCCCAAATCTTTGATTGAGAATTGCATGGCCAAAGAAAAGATGCAATGATTGACGATAGAAATTGAGGAGCTAATAATTAAAATGTCATCCATATATATAAGAGCATAAAGTAGCATGTTACCTTGATTGAGAATGAAAAGAGATGAGTCTGATATTGAGACATAAAAGCCATATGAGCACAAAAAAGAATGTAAAGCAGTGAATCAGGCCTAGGGGACTTGCTTGAGCCCATAAATTGATTTCTTTAAATGACAAACATGGTTGGAAAATTCAGGAATGATGAACCCAGGTGGTTGATCCATGTACACTTCTTCATTTAGGCAACCATGAAGAAACACATAGTTCACATCCAATTGTCTAATGACCCATTGATATTAGAGAGCAATGGAGAGTACCAAGTGAACTGTGGTAGGTTTAATTACCGGACTGAAGGTTTGAGTGTAGTCAAGGCTTGATCTTTGATGGAATCCCTTAACCACTAATCACGCTTTATACATGGAAATTGAGCCATTTGGGTTTCTTTTGATACTGAAGACTCATTTGCATCCAATAACATTTTGTGGTGGATCATATGAAACTAGATCCCAAGTACCTTGGGTAAGCAGTGCATTAAATTCATTGGTCATAGCCTCTCACCATTTAGGAGATTTCATTGCCTTAAAAACACATGTTGGTTCAACAGTGGGTAGAAATGGATGTTTGGTGATGGATATTGTGCATGGACTAAGTAGCTGGCCTTGAGGGAGTTGGCATTAATGCACAATCAAGCAATGGTGAATCATTTGGTGATGATGAGGTGTTGACACATGAGAAAGAGATATCAATATGCATGGGGTTGGGGGTCGGTTGGCTTATAGTAGATGTCGTTTGAAGTCTATTGGTTGGATGAGGAATGGGTGGCCATGAGTTTTGGTAATTGATGGATAAGTGACTATGAATAAAGGGATGAGATTCAAAAGTTTGAATGGGATTTGAATCCTGTTGTGTCCTGGAGGATTGAGATATTGGTGGAGTAAATTTTGTTATGGGCCCGTGGGGTAAGGATGAAGATAAGGGAGTGGATTTTGAATGGAACATAAATTCTGTTTCAAAGAATACCACATGCCTAGAAAGGTAAATTTTGTTGCGGACTTGGTCAAGGCATTTGTAGTCATGGTGTTGTGGAGAAAGTCAAGAAAAATACAATGAGTGCTACGATGATCAAGTTTATGGGCTGAATATGAACGAAACCAAAGGTAGACATCCAAATACCTTTAAGGTTGTGTGTAATGGTGGTTTGTGAAATAGTTTGGAAAAAGGTGTCATTTTGTAGTGTTGGGGTGGGCATGCAATTTATGAGGTAAACAACTGTTTGAAATGTCTACACCAAAATTTTGGAGGCATTGAGGCCGAAAGCTTGAATGTTATCTCTGTTCCTAAGTTGAAAAATACTACTAGTTTGGGTTGGGATACAATGGCAAACTCATTGTTGAGAGTGACAACAGCGATAGAAGAATTAGGTGAGTTGGCCATGATTTGATTCGTAAGAGCATGCGAGTTCTTATACCATATAGAAAATTAGTGTGAAAATAATTTTTTATTTTCTGAAACTGATATATATAAATGTTTGATATAATTAACATATATATTTAAATTTAAAATTTAAAATTTGAAATAAATTAGCTAAATTAGCTCTTACGATTCATCAACTAAGTCCTAAAACTATAAATTTGAATTGTTCTCTTTGAGCTTGAGTTATCGCCCTGACAGAGGTGTGTAACTACGATAGTGAAAAGTATTGACACACACAAACACACACATAAAAAGAGAATCGATTATAATTTTTAATTTACATATATATATATAATATATTAGAGGTGATTTATTGCCTACATCGAGCAATATTTAGGAAGAGGGGGGAGGTGGCCCACGCTCTCCTTTGAGTTTGCTCATATCAAATAAATATTTTATTATTCGATGCATTTATAATAATATATCAGTATTATATATAATACAATGTGGTAAGACCTAAGAGAATGGAAAAGATATGCTGGCGGTTGAACATATATTATATATATCATATATTATAATGTAAGTATGCTGCAAGCATATAATGCCTCTGACAAGCTTTTCTTTTCAATCCATAATGCATATCACATATGCACAGACGGGGTGAAGAGCATCTGTACTGCCCTTTTATATACACATATTAGTATGTATATCATATATATATATACATATTGCCCAAAACAATTCCCCATTTTCTTTATTACATTTTATTCCGTCATTATTAGGTTTACTTAAATCTCATTAATTTTTAATGATATTTTATTTAATTGTTAAATCTTAATAATAATTTAATTTCTCATTAACTTTAACAATAGTATAAAATAATATACTAACTCAGAGTTTAATAAAGTATGTTTACAAATCATTTACAAACTTTTAATCAAATATGCTCACAAATTTTAAATCGTTACTATTTACGAACTACACTTTTAATCAAACATATTCGCAATGTTTAACTAACGTAACATAAATTCAATTACAAATCAAATTTCATAAAACTTAAACTCAACTCGTTTATCTTAACAAATAAATTTTTATAAGCCAAACACTAAACTAGTCACCAACGATGACCCATTTGCAATCCTACCCATTATGCTTGGTTTCTTTTCTCTTCAATCTTCTTCCCTTTTAAAAGTTTTTAATTTAGATAATTATTTATATAATATTTGATTAAATCTAATTTATTATTTTATTCCATTATATATACATATATTATATTATGATAAATTATTAAATTAATATATTTAATAATTTTTAACATATTTAATTTAATTATATTATTGTAATAATTTAAAATTTAATACTTTTTTATTAAATAATACATTCATAAAATTATAAATAAATATATTAATGTATTTATAAATAACATTATTTACGAACCATTTACAAGCTTCTAATCAACCTATTTACAATTCTCTCATTGAGTCTATTAGGTGGTGTTCTCTTTGTGTTTGAGTTTTGTATTTTGAATTTTAAATTCATTTTGAATTTTGTGTTTTGAGTGTCTGTTTTGAAATTTTTAAAAATGCGTTCTTTTTGTCATTCTGAAAAATTATTTATCAAAACAAAAAACTAGAAAACGCGTTTACTTTGAAATTTTAAAAACAATTTTTTTTTTGTTATTATGATATTTTATTTAATAAATTATAAATTTGATTCAAAATTTTAAAGTATAAAATAAAATTCAAATAAAATAAAAAAATCAACAAATATCATTTAAGAAAATTAATACAAATAAAATATATCACATATTCAGTTTAATAAATAAATAAAATAAAAAAATTAAATAACAAAACAAAAAATTAAATCAGTTGCGGGTCTTCGTTCTAGGGTCTTCATTCTAGGGTTTTCTGTGTGTATTGGGGGGGGCGGCGGGTGGTCGCGGTGGCTATGGTAGTGAGGGGCGCTGGTCGCGGTACTGTCGCGGTGGCGATGGGGGGCTGGTCGCAATGGCGATGGGGGGGCTGGTCGCGGTGGCGGTGGCTGTGGGGTTGAAGATGGCGGAGGGGGGTGCTGGTCGCAGTGGCGGCTGTGGGGTTGAAGGTCGATGATGGTGGTTGCGGTACTGGTCGCGGTGGCGTTGAGGGGCGCTGGTCGCGGTGGCGACGGAGTTGAAGGTTGACGGCGACAGCGGCGATGGCTATGGCTGTCGATGGCTAAAAGAGGAGAGCGAGAACAGAGAGAAGATGGGGGGAGAAGGAGAGGGGGGGAGTGGTCTGCGTGTGCCTACGCGGGGGGGGGGGGGGGTTGGGGGCTGTTTTTCGCGTTTTCAAATTATTTTGTGTTTTCAGTGTATTTTCACTGAAAACGTCCAAAACAACAAAATGTTGTTTTGAGTTTCCTTAACAAAATTTTTAGGTGTTTTTGAAAACGTGTTTTGAAAAATGACAAAGAGAATGCATTTTCAATGTTTTCAAAAACTGAAAACAGAAAACGGCCCGAAAACGGGAAAGAGAACAGGCCCTGTATTCACAAATTTTTAATCGAAGACATTTGCAAACTTTAACAAGCTGAGTTTTACTTAGAGTCAATCTTGATTTGTTTACCTTAATTATAAACTTGTGCACCAAACACCAAGTTGCTCACGAATAACTCAACTCCTTTACAACCCTACCCAAATTCGGGAATCAATCAGAATGCCTCATTTTTAGGTTGAAAAACAGTGCACAAAATTCCTAAAAGACACCATTTTCTAAAAAGAAAACATCAGGCCCTGGCCCCTGCCAATAGAGGCTCAGCAACTTACATGCGCACCGCACTTGCCCCTCAATTATGGTATTCCCTTTCAATTATAGCATCTCAAGCTTCGGTGCTAAAAGTCCCACTGATCAAAAATATAAAACTAAATGATTGTTTGACGAAACCAAATTAAAAACAGCAATAGCAATGGTACTCTACATCCATCCTCGAAGAGGATATTACCTAACCAGATGACGCATGTTTCTCCTTGGAGAAAGTTGGACGAAGGAATGGTGGAATTGCACCTAATCATCAGCCTTTGCCTCCTCTTCGTTCATCTTCTTCTGCCACCTCCTCTTCCTGTAATCTGCCAACATTTGAGGCATTCTCTGCATTAATTCAGCAGTATTCGCCCGCTTTTCAGCTGAAATCCTATCACACTTGTGCCCTTTCCTCTTGGTCTTCATCTCTTTTCTTGCCGGATCATAGGGCCAATCTTCACCGGCAAGAAGAACTTCTTTCCGGAGTCTAGCTCGCCGGCGGGCACTGATGCCCAGTGGCTTCCATGCCCCAAGCTCCCAATAACCCCAAACACCCTTAGAGAGTTCATCTGCGTACTTTGCCAACTTCTCTCGCCATGGATATTGGTATTCCCCAACTGCTTTTGCTACATGTTTTACTGCATTTCTGGCCATTATCTGACAAATATATGTCCCACATTCGAACTGTAAGTCAATGACCAAGCACTTGACAACACAAGTAAACCAGATGGAGAAAACAAATTAAGTGAACAGAAACCTACGCCCAACTAGAGCAGACAATGTAAGGCATATTAATTCAGTGAACAAGTAATTTGGAATCGCTTAACTAGCATTCTTTGATCAAAAAAACTTAGGCTCTATTTGATTGCATTACCTAAAATTTAATTCTAGGGAATGATTGTCTAAAAAACAAAAACCACCCCACCCCCTTAAAAAATGAATTCCATGAAAAAAAGCTTTAAATGCTTGTGCCATACACATTTTCTATAGAAAAGTTAAGGATGTTTGATTGTTTCCATAGAAAATATATATAATAATTACACATGATTAGATATTTTCTATGGCAAATGTGTGCTATCAAACACAGTCTTAGTATGGATAATAAAGGTCTGAGGTGAGGGACTTTACCCACTTCTCAATCCCCACCCCACCCCCAAACCCACAAACACGCACACAGAGAAAGATGCTTAAGTGAACTACAGACCTTGAAAATATTAGCTTAGACATCAAGCCTTCATGCCTCCTAATTTATTGCTGTGTATCCTATTTCATGCTTGTAAATGGGAAAAAAAAATTGAAGAAAATGAACTTCTAATAGCTCTTTTTAAAATGAAAATAATTTACACAAGCAATGACATGAAAAAGTTTTCATGTTTTCAGGGGCATGAAAGATGCTGATCAGGATGAATGACCAGCATGTATATTCTTCACTCATTTTTATTTCATAAAACTTAAAAATGCCAATAATGGGAAAAGAACATGCTACAATTAGATCAACAACAATAATAAACTAAGCCTTGCACCTACTAGATGGGATCAACTACATTGATTCTAGCTCTCGCCAATCATCTCATGTCTATATATGAACATATTTTCTATAAGCTTACTAGAACCCATGTCATGTCTAAAAGTTTCTTGCCAAGTTTTTATTGTCTTCCTGTACCCTGCTTTTATTATTAGCTTCTTCCCTTCCATTCACTCTCCCCACATAAGCATCTATTGGTCATCTTTTCACATGACCAAACCCCTCTTGTTGTCTATCCAACATTTCATATTATCGTACAAAAAACTGGTCTTTAATCATCCAATAAAACTTTTCTTCTGAATACCCCCAAGAAAAATTAGTTCTGCTCCTGACCTAAGGCACAATAAGTTAGCCACACCAGCAACTTATGTCACATAGCTATTCAAACTGTAGTCTACCTCTCTGTGGCACATGCTAATCTAATCCCAGACTGAAATATGTTGAGCACAGGATAATTATATGTGGAATAGATTTTGCATCTGACATCCTTAATTAGACACCCAACAGTATGCCTGAATAGTCACATTTTTTAGAATAACAATGCATAAAATTCAGATTCTACACAAAAATACTGTGTTAGTTCCAGAAAGTCATTTTATCTTAGAATAATAAAAGGACTACAACACCACCAAACCTTAATTTTACTAGGTACGGGCTGTAGGGTCTGCTACTAGAATAATGGAAGAACAACTTGAAGGGGAAAAAAAATCTAAAATCAGATTTCTACCTCTTGGATCGTTTGTAGGTGAATCAACTTGCAATTAAAGCACATACTTCAATCCATGTAATATTGCTAGAAACTAAGTGAACGAGCAAAATTTTTTTATGTTGAACCCAAAGGAATCTGTTAACAAAAATCTTGACCCAAAGTTGAGGTATGCAATATGTTCAACAGCTGGGAAACAAATTCAAAAATTTTTCTGGGAAACAAATTCAAAAATTTTGCTTTCTTCACAAGCCGGTAAAGGAAAGTAAGGCGGTCCTGAATTATATCTTTCCATCATTCAATAAAGCAAGATCACTCCCCATGTAGAAATTGTGAAAAGAAAAATAACATAAACAAGTTTTAACCCAACTAAGATTTCTAAACATAGTGCATAAATGGCATAAATAACATATATATATATATATGTTAGGATCTTGAACCTAATGGACCAATTCTCTTCAATTGATGAGAAGAGAATTTGGGTGAGAAATGAGAGAAGAATGGAAAGAGATAAGAACAGGAGGAGGGAGCAAAAGAGAGAGAAGGTTCGGAAGGGAGAGAGAAAAATAGAGAGAGAGATAGATCTGGGGTTGATTGGAAATTCTGGATAATTCTCAATACGTCTCATTAGCTGGGGTTAGTGTTTATATACTAAGCCCAGTTGCAACTTCACGTTGGTGCCAAGCCAACCACAAGGCACACTTCAAGCAGCAGCTTGAAGGTACAACTGCATACAACTGCCATAAAAAAATGAATTAAGGAAAATTGAATAAGGAATCCCTTTATAGAACATGTGGGTTCCTGACAAATACCCACCCACCCCCCCCCCCCCCCGCCTTCTAAAATTTCTTACCCTCAAGCAATACAATGGCTTCCTTTATTCGTAGACTTCCAGCTTCCTAATATCAGTAGTTTCAATTTCTTCTCTTCCACAGCTTGCATGGAGGAATCTTGAAAATTCTCTATAAATTCCTTCCAGAAATCAGTTTGCAAGTTCCCATCTCCAAGCTTCTAATGAGAGTTATCTTCTTCCCTCCCTTCTCCAAGGTAACCTCCAATTTGTTGAAATCAAATATTATTGAACTAAATGTTCTCATCCAACCCACTCCTAACACCATGTCACATCGATCTAACTTTAATAGCCGTAATTCAGTGCTATATTCTTCCCCTTGCATTTCCCAGTTGAAGTCTAACACATTTGGATTTACTATACACCTTGCTTCCATTTGCCACAGTGAGCGACAAAGGAAACGTTTTTTTTTTTGCAACTCACAACCCAATTCCTTAGCAGTTTTCTCATTGAGGAAATTGTGTGCACTGCCACTGTCAATTAATATCATTAACATTTTATCCCTTACCTGACTCTACACTTTGATGATTTTGTTTGAGGGACACCCCTTTAAAGCATGTAATGAGATTCCTCCTCCTCCTCCCTCATCAGTGGCTTCCATTTCTTCTGTTCCCTCTCCATTTCTGCCTTCCAGAAGTAACAGCTGCCTGTTACAGCGATGCCCAGGAGAATACTTTTCTCCACATTTGAAGCAAAGTCCCATCTACATCCTTTGTTCTGAAATATCAGCTTTTGTCATATTTGGTAGATAGGATGAGGATGGGTCTTGGGGAGGTTTTTGTAAGAGTTTCCCCTTATTGGTTCCATAATTTGAATTTAGGGTGCATTTGATTGCAAGCATAGAATTTGCATGAAAAGAAAATATTTTCTAGGCAAATTTCAGAAAAAAATGTTAATTTAAGGTGTTTGATTGGCTTAATTTTTTACCTATAAATTGTTATACTTTTCCATCTTTTGATGTTTGATTGTCATTATTTTCCATGGAAATAATCGCATACACACATGTAAATAATCAATAATCAACTACATAAAATAATCAAATACATGCATATTTAAAAATTAAATCAAATATACATACACAAAATATTCAAAAAATAAATGAAATATACATACACCCAACCCAACAAGTTTAGCGATGGCCGCCGTCACCGCCTAGCCCACAGCCACTGTCAGTGGTCGTCGTTGCCATGGCCGTCCATGCCCATGCCTTTGTCATCGCCTATGTTCTGCTCACTGATGGCCGCCATTGCAAGTCACCGCTGCTCACTGCTTGCCGATGGCTGCTGCCACCAGATCTGGCCAATCCTTCTCTTCTCTGTTGATGGGCGGTGATGGAAGGGGGAAAGCCAGCGTGCTTTTTTCATTTCCATGGAAAATTGATTCTTAAACCCCCCCCCCCAAAAAAAAAAAAGAGAGAAAACCAATTCCAGCAAAAGTGGGAAAATAACGTCACGTGACCACAAGTGAGAAAATATTTTCCATGGTTGGCCAATCAAACACCTCAAAAGCTAGAATTTGGATGGGAAATGACCATTTTCCATGGAAAAGATGACTAATCAAACGGACCCTTATAGCAATCGAGGACACTCGTGCTTCCCCCAACTCAATTCCTTTGTACGAGATTATGTTCTTTCTCATTAAAGCTTCTACTATAAGTTCTTGCAACCTAACACTCACTGCGACTTGTTTGACAGTTCTTGGCTGCAACATCTTCACTGTTGGCCTTAATTCTTCACTAAAACCACTGATAAAACTTGAGACAAAGTAGACTTCAGTGAAATGTTTGTCGAGGTTCAACATTAGGGATTTCAGCTCTTCGAATTTCAATTGATAGGTCTATGTCACAACCCCAAGGAATCTTCAAGGATATAATAGTAATATGTATTATATGTTTTTCTTTTGATTTTATTTTTTGTTATACCTGTTAGTACCTTCAATTGTAAGCCTATAAATAGGTTGGAGTAGTTAGAGGATGGTATGTTTTGAACGATAATGGAATTCAGCCATTTTCCTCTCATCAGTTCTCTCTCAATTTCCCTCTGATCTCTCTCTCTCTCTTTCTTTGTAAATCTTCCCCTCTTTCAGTCTAATTTCCCTCCATTTCTTCCAAATTCCTCTTCAAACCCTAGGGTCATGACATTTGGTATCAGAGCCGATCAATCCTTAGTTGTGATTCCAGCAATTCTTGCTCTAAGAATTCAGGCGAAATTCATTTTTGGCGCTTCTCTATGGAGTAATTCCCAATAGTTCTTGGTGCAATTATTGGTCGTGAATCCTGCAAATTATTCTCTTAGTAGTTAACTCTAGCGTTCTATGCAGCAACGCAAGTCCAGGTGAATTCCGACAATCATCGACGGTGATTCCAGCAATCCTTGGCAGTTAGGTACGGGATCTGAAGCAGCGATTTCGACAATCCAAGCGAACTCAAGGAGCAACATTAGAGTCGGTGGTGCTCCTGCCATTGGTTGATGATTGGGTAAGAAGTGGATGCAGGCTTGGGGTGATTGTTGATCCACAGCAACCGCAATAAGAGTCCAAGCGATCTTGAATCTACAACAAATCGAACACAGAACGAGAGGATTGTTGATTTGCATGCGAGCCATAAACAATTACTTCCAGTGATGAACTCAGATCAAGTTCATTCTCAAGTGATTTTCGGGATTTCTAACCAACTAGATCTCGCTTATTGGGTCGAAAATGGGTCAAGAAGCGAAACTGAGAGCTGACGATTCCGACAATGGGCGACTCAAGGTGAGGATTGGGCTTATGTGCACGAGCAGGAGCAGTGATCAAGATTGTGAGAATCGGCTAGCTTGATAGTGTAACAAAGCTGAACGAACGGAGGAGAATCTAGACTGGCCTATTGGTCTCAATGATGATCAAGAATTTTGGGTTGTGATTCTTGCAACAACTATTAAATTGCAACAAAGCCGAATGAACGAAGGAGAATCGAGACTGGTCGATTGGTCTCAATGGTGATCAAAGGTGGTTTTCGACGGAAGTTCGGGCAATTCTTGTTCGTTGTTTGAAAGCGAAGAAGATCGAGCGAGTTCCTTCGATCAATTCTTGGTGGACTTAAAGGCGACGAAATAGGTCGGGGGGAGCAGAAACCCTAGTGATTGCAACTGAGATTTCGATAAGTAAGGAAGGCGCAAATCGACTTCTAAGTCAGGCAATCTTCGGCTACTGAAGCAAATCAGGAGGGTGACTATGAGAAACAAATTCTTGCGAAATTGCTGAACATCAGCGAAGCGCTAATCGGTATTGAAGGCAAATCAGAGCCGACGATTATTGGCTACTGCAGGGTGGCTTGGGCAATACCTATAGGCAAACCAGAATTGATCAATCGACGAATTAGGTTTGCTAAACGGGAAGCAACGAATTGATTAGGTTCACTGAGCAGGAACTAGTGAATTGAGGTGGATTTCGTCTCTGTAGATTTAGGCAGATTGAAGAACTGGTGCGTTGCTGATAGGTGATCCCTTGCAGTGATCAAAAACGATAATTTGAAGTAGATGAACTGTGGAAATGGCATCAACCAGAGGAACTAAGAAAACTTGGGAAAGTACTGTACAGTTGTGAGAGAAAAGTTACGCTAACTACAAGCAAAAGCTAGACTGAATAGACGAATTGCTGATCCAGTTTGCTAGGATGTATTGAGTTAGTATTCCAACTGAAATTAACGATAATTGGACTAAGTTTGTGCAAGATCGAAGTGACCGATTTGGAGAGAAGAACATGATTGATGTGACTGAGGAGTTCAACAAATTAAGACAGGAGGGAACGATGACGGATTATCAGGTTAAATTTGAGGAGCTAAGGTCCCTAATGTAGAGCTCTCAACCAGCTCTGACGAAGCACTATTTTGTATCAAGTTTTATTATTGGTCTAAAGGACGAACTGAGGTCAATGGTCTAGATGATTGTTATGATTGGGAGCACTGGCAACCTTGTAATCCTCTAAGAAACCGATCAAACACCCCTCACAATCATTCACAACTCACCGGCCAACACACCACAACACAAACATATAATAAATAATTGAAATTAATCAAGAACAGAACAAGAAATGAAACACACAAACCACATGAGGAGACAAAATTTTATCCTGGTTCATGCCACGTGAATGGCACTACATCCAGCCTTGAACCTCCTTGAATAGCCTTCTTTTATTCAAAGAATGATCAGTTACACAGTTGGTTATCTCCCTTCTATTTCTTGAGTACACCAAGTCTTCACCCCAAGATTACAAATCTATCAAACTCTAGCCTTTCTCTCTAGCGATCAGTACTCGTTACAAACAGAAAAACTGAGTACTCCCTTTTGCCTGCTACCCCTAGCCCTTTATTTATAACAGTGGGCGGATATCCCAATGAAAACTATTGAATATTTACAATTTAACCTCTCAATTATCACGAATTACAACATGGGATATAGACTTCCATTTAATGCTTCATTGACCCTCAAAATACACTACTTTCACTGATCTTCTTATCCTATACTCTAGACAACTTTTAACAATTCTCCACCATTGTCTTGAGTATACTTCAACCTTCATCCATCCAAGCTTTGGTCTTCCAATAGATGAATTTAACCTGTTCTCATAAGTTCTTCCTACTGCACATGATCACTCAAACACAAAAACAAACATTAAGAATATCAAATCAATGTTGTAAATTTCAACAATGAGACAACTTGGATCATACTTCCAACTGCATAACCTATACATGCAACCTTAATTAGGATTATTCCTCCTTCTCAAGGAGTTTTCCTAATGAATATATTCTTAACATCAATATAATTGGTCTCGCCATGGTGGGACTAAATTCTAAACCAATTTGAATTGCCCATTGGCTATCCCAACTTGGCATCACCTTTAGGGTTTCTGATGCACAAACCACAATCTATACCCCTTAAAAAACACTTGGCTTTTCATCTAGATACACTCCACCATAAACCAAATCCATACTCAATGTTATTTCTTAATCCCAAAGGTTCCAAACTTTTACACAGCATCACATCAACAGTGCACCATACCCAGATTGGCCTTAACATTGCTAGACTTACTCCTAGCTTCTCAAAACTAGTCTTTAGGCTTTACCACTATCCTTCCTTCTCATGTTTGTTTCAAACTTAAAAGCTGCTCATCTTTTTCTTTTAATTCTCCTCTATCTACCTACTAGTCTACCAAGATATGATTAAGATTAGGGTAATCTAGGCTACCTTAAGTTGTCCAAACCCTATTCCAATCTCTATGCCTTAATATTTCCCAACTTATCCTTCGTCCCACGCTCTCAAACAATGATCTAAACACTCAGCTACACCTTGAGAGTTCTATTTGGAGAAAATACCAATGAAGCTGCCTCTTAATATACTAGGCATACTGCTAGAATACTTACAGCTTCCACATGCACTCAATTTTAACCCTTTTGGACTCTTCCAATCTTATATCTTACATAAGGAATTACTATCATACGTAAAGAGACCTTCTAAGCAACCAATCCTTGCTTACCTTTCCCTCTAGCCTCTTATCCCTTGGCTACACTATAAGATCACTTTTCCCTTAGTTTCCACATGGATAATTAGCTATTTGTGATATAAGTCCAAGTTTCATTTCTCCCCAAATTTACATGGCTCCATGCCATTCATTTGGACAAGAGTGCATCACCTCTTCTTATACAAGAGGTTCCATTTTTCAGCTTATTCCTTAGCACTCAAGCCAGAGCATAAGTATCTTAAACCCAACTCTTTCCATATCTCACTGGTACTTTCTTGTGGTTCTATCTATTCAGCATCCTAGGCAACACTATAAACCTTCTACCCCCTTGCTCATTATCAACTTGATAATTCTATTTCCCTTTCCTTACTTAGTCTAGACTTTGATCAACAATAGCTACACCATGCAAGATAACACTTGCACACACCATTTCCCCTCATTGTTCACAAGGACCCTCACTGCAAGAGCCAAAGTTATCTTAAACACTAGTTTCCTCCCTCTTACAATCCAACCCAAGTTTACACAATGAATATGACCAAAAAAAATTTCAGATTTCCCTATTGCTATACCTTGGTTCATAGGCTAGTTTCGGACATTCCCAAAGAATTATACATGCTGTTTTATTTTTTCAGCATCCCAGAATCCATCCCTTGCCCTTAGCATCAGCTAATTTTATGTCCTATCGGTAGAGTTTTCCCACAAAGGTAAGAACCCTAGCTCTAGAAGTCATAGGCATACCTATTTTACAAGTCCAAAACACCTAACCCTTAACACCAGAAGCAATTTCAGCAAGATTATATTCAATTCCAGCAAGCTCGTATACACTTGAGAATTCTTAGGGACACACCATCTCCACTAGGTTCACCTCACCTAGCTCCACCATGAGACAAGGCCTAGATAGGTTCCCCCTAGATCCTAGAAATTGATCTCTAATGGGCTTTTGACATATACAAGGTCTGTTTTGGAGACTTCTACATTTGGTAACCTTACCAAACTACATGGTTCATATTCCCTTATACCTACAAAATTTTCCTCCCCCTAATATCCCTAGCCTTAGATACCTTTCTTAGTCTTTGCTCACCATTGTGAGCCATCCTCAACAAATGACACAGCCTAACCTTATCATAGGTTATCCTTTAGTGGCTGCAACTTATCCACATATAAATGCAAACATGCACCACATAATCCTCAATTCTTGAGGATTGCTTCCATCTCTTTAAGAGATTCTTGTGCAACTTCTTAGGACTCCAATTCTCCTCTATAGGAGAATACTTTTTTCTATCTAATTCTGCTAAGGACATTAGGCTTCATTTTACAGTTTCTAATATTTTGGAACAGCTCCACCATGCATCCTAATTTCTCCCATCTCCAATTCCCTTAACCTTAATTTGTTGCCTACACAAACCATTTCCCTCTCTACCATGTCCGTATGGGTACACGCATTTCCTATGAGAAGTACACCCTAAACCTAGGACCTACGCTACTTTTCTACATACCTAGAAAAACTATAGGACATCCGCACTCTCATAGCCAAAACCACACATAGTGTTTGAACATTCGAGACTGGTTCTTTCTTGAGATTCTTTTATTTCTGTTTGGGCATTTTTTTCTTGATGTGGCCCTCCTCATGACAATGAAAACATTTTATTTTTCTCCTGCCATTCCTAGATTTTGATCTAGACCTTCCCTTTTGCTTAGGATCATTCCTATCCGGTCTAGACCCAATCGAGAAAGCATTACTGACTGAGTGATTATCCTCTACCTTTAACTACAATTCTTTAAAATTCAAAGCCCCTACTACATCATCTAAAGACAAATTATCCCTACCACGTTTCAAGATGTCAACAAAAGTCTCATATGATTTTGGTAATGAGTGCAATAAGACTAATGCCATATCCTCATCATCATACTTAATATTTATATTCTCAAAAATCCAAACACAGTTTATTAAAACTGTCTATATGGTCTCGCAACCTTTGACCTTCACTCATCTTGAAGGAAAAAAATTGGGTTTTCAAGAACAGCCGATTATAAAGGGTGCATCTAACCTATTCCAAAACTGCTCCACAGTTGTCTTCTTTGATACCTCCCGCAAGACTTTGTCTCCTAAGCTTAGAATAAGGGTGTTAAAGGCTCTTTTGTTGGTCACTTTCCTCCTATCCCTGATTTCCTTTTTCTGGACTTTAGTTAGGGTTTCGGGCATAGGCTTTTCAGCCTCTAGGGCATCCTCCAATCCAAGATTTCCCAAAAGCACTCTGATCTTCATCTTCCATAAGCCAAAATCGTTTTGGCCATCAAATTTCTCAACATCATACCATGCAACAAAGGCTATAGAAGCCATTCCTGCGGGTATGTGATGAAATTCCAAGTTTCTGATGGTTCTTGATGAGAGACCTGGCTTTGATACCAATTTGTTATAATTGGGAGCACTGGCAGCTTTGTAATCCTCCAAGAAACCGATCAAACACCCCTCACAATCATTCACAACTCACCGACCAACACACCACAACACAAACATATAATGAAGAATTGAAATTAATCAAGAATAGAACAAGAAATGAAACATACAAATCACATGAGGAGACAGAATTTTATCCTGGTTCATGCCACGTGAATGGCACTACATCCATCCTTGAACCTCCTCGAGCAGCCTTCTTTTATTCAAAGATTGATCAGTTACACAGTTGGTTATCTCCCTTCTATTTCTCGAGTACACCAAGCCTTCACCCCAAGATTACAAAGCTATCAAACTCTAGCCTTTTTCTCTAGCGATCAGTACTCGTTACAAACAGAAAAACTGAGAACTCCCTTTTGCCTGCTACCCCTAGCCCTCTATTCATAACAGTGGGCGGATATCCCAATGAAGACTATTGAATATTTACAATTTAACCCCCCAACTATCACTAATTACAACATGGGATATAAACTTCTATTTAATGCTTCATTAGCCCTCAAAATACATTGCTTTCACTGATCTTCTTATCCTATACTCTAGACAACTTTTAACAATGATGATGCCTACAATCGTGAAATAGGCAGCCAAGAAAGCAAGGTTGCAGGAACTCGCCTTGGAAGCCTTTTTTAGAAAGCATGGGATGTAACCTAACGGTTCTACTAAGAGCAGCCAATTAATTAAAGGAGCTTCCAAGGCTACAAATCAAGTCGAGTAGGAATCTGAGGAAAAATTGGAGTTGGACCGACCAGTGGTAATTAAAAACTCAAGCAATGAAGAGAGATCAAACATAGATATCAGTGGGGGTCACAGTTTATATTTGCAAAAAGTTGATGAAGTAGCATTGGAAGATGAGGATGATGTTGCAAATAAGTTCCATGCCACTGATGAAATACAGTCATGCAACGAGGACTTGGACCAAAGAAAGAAGCGAAAAGCTGAGGACTTGCACAATCCTACTACTGTTTTGAGTGACAGTCATGTTGTTACTTCAAATGGTGTAGACCAGTTACAGGTGTTGGCTTTAGTAAAAAATGAGCAATTGAAACTGACTAAACTGGAGAACATCCATATGGTTCAAAAGATGATGGAAAATGAGGATGCTGCCATATGGTTTGGGAGTTTGAACACTAGAGAAGAGAGTGTTAACATGGAGATCCTTGAGGTCTACAGTTTATGTTTGCAGGGAAAGTAAAAGCAAGGGAACATAAGAGCGAAGAGAAAGAGTCCTAGAAGGAGAAAGAAAGAAGAATCCATTAGATCATGAAGGCAGGGATTGGAAGAATAGCAGGGCCAATAACTGTAAGTTCTTGGGGATAAGAACTTTTCTTAAAAAAGGGGAATTGTCACGACCCCAAGGAATACCTAAGAATATAATAGTAATACGTATTATATGTTTTTCTTTTGATTGTATTTTACGTTATAGCTGTTAGTACCTTCAGTTGTAAGCTTATAAATAGGTTGGAGTAGTTAGAGGATGGTATGTTTTGAACAATAATGGAATTCAACCATTTCCCTCTCATCAATCTTCTCTCGATTTCCCTCTGATCTCTTTCTCTTTCTCTATAAATCTTCCCCAATTCTTGGTGTGTCTTCCCCTCTTTCAATCTAATTTCCCTCCATTTCTTCCAAATTCCTATTCAAACCCTAGGGTCGTGACAGCCTACACTGAATCTTCTTGCCTTAATTTGTTAAATTCTTCGATAACATTCATCATATTTTGGTTTATGAACCTTTCACGCAACTTTCCACAAACTCAGCCCATTGGCAGCCATCTCTAACCTTGATCTAGCCCAGGAACCAGGCATCCCCTACATCATTGAGGTAAGCAGAGGCCAATGTCACCTGCTACTCCAGAACATTGTACAAGGTAAACATTCTCTCACATCTTCTCACCCACCATCTCAAGTTCTAGCCTTCTAACATTGGAATGTTCAGCTTCGGCATAGGAAAACACAACTATTTTGCGTAGCTGGTGTTCCCTGCCACCTTCCAACAACTCTCTCCTCCAAATTCTCTCCAAACACAACAGGTTCCGCCACCAGTTCCGTGGAACCAGTTGTCCTAGGATCTGGTCCGAATCCTGGAAGGATTGGATTAGCCCATTCCCTAGGAGGAAATCCGGGAGATAACCTTACCGAATTATGCCTTGTAAACATCACCATGAATTACTTCAGTTGTTCGCAAATCTAATTTCCAACCTCCTTGCACATTTGACAAACAGCACTGTCCAACTTCTATTCGAGCTTCCAATCCATGGAGATAATCACCTCATGGCTCCTATTTGATCTTATCTCCAATGAATCAACCCTAGTTTGTAGATCAGAGATCGTTGAGTGAAATTGTTGCAACTGGGACTCGAAATTCATCATCCGAATGTCGTTTTCCATCAGGGTTGAGATTGCAAGTAGGAATCGCTGACCGAGGATGTGCTCCGAGTTTTCTTCTCCGTTCATTGCAACTGTTTGCCACTGATTGCGATCGCTACAGATCAACAATCCTCCAGTTCTGAAACCTCAATTCACCGGAACTACTTGTCTCGGCATCACCTTTCAATTTCGAACAACATTACCAACACTCACAATCAAGAGCCAATCCTCCTGCTTCACCTTCAAAATTCGATCCAAGTCACTTGTTGGTTCGAAATCTGCTACTAGAGGCTGAAGCCGAAAATCGTTGGAAGAACAACTAGACTAGTCGAAATCACTACCAAGAATTGTTGGCTCTGATACCACTTTGTCAGGATCTTGAACCTGACGATTCTCTTCAATTGATGAGAAACGAAACATAATTTGGGTGAGAAATGAGAGAAGAATGGAGGGAGATAAGAACACGGGGGAGCAAGAGACAAAGAAGGTTCGGGCGAGAGAAAAATTGAGAGAAAGATCTACAGTTGATTGGAAATTTTGGATAATTCTTGATACCTCTCATTAGATGGGTAACTGTTTATATACTAACCCCAGTTGCAACTTGACATTGGCACCAAGCCAACTACAAGGTACACTTCAAGCAATAGCTTGAAGGTACAACTGCCATACAAAAATGAATAAGGAATCCCTTTATAGAACATGAGGGTTCCTGACAATATATATGTCTTTATCATTGATTTAGAGAAGAATAGAACCTTCTATGCAAGATAAGCATGAATAGGGATGTAAATGGGTCTCCAATTACCTCATTTAAATTCTTGCTTAATAAATTTTCAAATAAGCCTTACGCCTATATCCCCAATTATGACTGTTTCCCCAATTATGACTGTTTTCAAATAATCCTTACACCTATATCCCCAATTAATTTAAAATGGGGTTAATTGGGATCCATTTACATTCCTATGCACATAAACTTTCAGGAACAAACTTATCTAATCAGCAGTTAACCACCTTCCCACATAATTATTTGCCACTTCAAGAAGATGTCTCACTTCTAGGAAAAGATCAAAAATAAATAAGAATAAATGACCGTCCTGTCTTCTGGAGCAGGGTCCATGTCACTCTAGGGGTTCAGAGGCTCAAATCTATGCTATTTCACTTGTTAATCATAGAAGAGAAATAAATAGTCAATTTCTTTTCTGCAGCAGTCATTACAGTTTTAAGGGAGCAAAATGGTTACTTATTAACCAACACAAAAATAAACAACATAGATCAGTATTTTTATTTTTGTTTACCTTCAACTAAGTACAGAACATGAACAAGTTCTATCTTGTAACCAGTTAGTCAGAAGTAACGCTGTTTCCCCAATCAAGTAAGCAAGTAAGGGATTCCCACCCTCGATGATGTTTATGGTCTAGGTGACTAGGCTGACATGTAAGCAGATCTGAGTATGTGGAATGTAAGTTTAGTAAAAATTTAAGTGTGTGTGATAATATTGTAAAGCTTGGAGATCAAGGTATTCCAAAAATAAATAAATAAACAAATAAAATCAATTTTGATATATTGGATTAATTGTTCAAAAGAATGGAGATTATGGAGGATATTACTAGTATAACTAATGCAGAATGATTAAAATGGAGAAGTACGTTCAACATTATATGCAACTGTAAAATCCCTCTAAAGCAGGTAAGTTTTATCAGAAGGCTATAAAACCATTATTGTTGTATGGTTTAAGTGCCAACATATGCAAAATATAATGTAGCTAAGATGAGAAGATTATAGTGAATGTTCGACCATACAAAAACGACAAAATAAGAAATAATATCATACATAATAAGGTTGAAGTGAGGTCCATTAAGTGTAAGGTGAGGGAATCACAATTAAGATAATTTGGACATGTCAATCAGACCCATTTCGTCATACCATCACCAATCCCAATCCAAATCCAATTACCCTCGGGCTCGACTCGTCAATTCGGTTGACGAGCCAAGCTCGGGCTCGAGCTCGAAGGAACAGAAGAGTTCAAAGTAAGAGATATCAGCTTTCTTAGAGTTTCTAAGGAACAAAACAGGATTAAATTCTGTGTTGAATCAAACACACACTGTCCAACAAGATTGAGGTACACTTGCACAAATGACGAACAGTTGATTACACATAATAAATTGAAGATCAATGGAAGAGAAGTGTTACCAATGTGCAGACTGGACAAATTGAAGAAGAAGAAGAAACCTCTCTCTCTCTCTCTCTCTCTCTCTCTCTCTCTCTCTCTCTCGGCGAGGTGGCGGCGAGACGTCGAGGCGGCGGCGAGACGTCGAGGCGGCGGCGAGACGTCGAGGCAGCGAGAGGGGCGACGCAGCGGCGAGTCGGCGAGGGGGCGAGGAGTACGACGGGGATAACTGCCTTCGGTTGAGAGACCAACGGCGCTTCACTGGAAAGTACAGTCGGCAGAATGGAGGAGGAACCCTAGGTTTCCTTCGTTATATATGTCTGGGCCTTGGCCTGCCCACTGGTTCACAACACAACTGGATCAAAATGGCCCTAAATTTTGGGCAATGTGATTTCTAAATTAATAACGGCAATTGAAAAGTTTTATAATTAAATATATTATAGTATAATTTTTATTTTATTTTGATGATCATACGAATAGGTCTTTTTAATTGTGAAACTATTTAATAATAAAGAAAAACTTTATAAACAAATATAGAATCGTTATTAAATTAATAGAGGGTGTATTGGAAATAATTTAATTTATTCTTAATATATTAGGCAAAATAAGGTAGTGAAAATTTAATTTGTATTGGTAAATGTATGTATATTAAATAATATATTTATAAAATATATATTTAATATATTATACATATATATTATTATATCTAATCGCAAACTTCTAATGAAGACTACTTACAAGTCTCTAATTGAGGTAGGTCGCAAGCTAACGAGTCAAACTTTATTAAGTTCAAGTTCAACTCGTTTACAAATCAAATTTTAAAGTTAGACTCAAGTTTGGTTTGTTTATTTTAACGAACGAACTCGAGCGAATTTTTATCAAGTCAAATTCGAACAACTCAACTCATTTATAACCCTAAAAGCGTATTAAGTTTTCTAAAAAATAAAAACTACCCCTTGAGAAAATATTTTCCAGTATTTGAAGGAAAATTATGTCACATGAGCAAAATCTAGAAAACAAATTGCTTAGAAAAAAAGGCAATCAAACACCTAAAAGTTTGAATTTAGGTGAAAAATAAGTATTTTTTATGAAAATTTTGGCCAATCAATCACACCTTTATTGTCCATTTCACTCGAAATTTTATTTTATTTTAAATATATATATTTCACTAAAGTGTTTAATTAATTGATTTCTAAAACTATTATTTTGTAATTTATAAAACTTATTAGTAGAGAGTTTTTCAAAATTTACAAACTTTTGTTATCACAAAAATATTAGAAGTAAAATAAAAAAAATGGCATTATTTTCCTAAAATTTTTAATATTTCTATTTTTATTTTACAAATTACAAATAAAATCAAATACTATATCACAAGAGATAAACGAATATCCCTATAATTTAAACTTCAAATCATCCAACTAGTAGTAACAGTAGTCACTAATATAGTATAGTATAGTATAAATGAATATGATATAGATATAAGAGATTAAATCATTAATATAAGTACTAGTGCACCCCCAATTAACATTGATAAATTAAGCATATAGTGACAAATGATCAAATAAATCATCTAACCTGCTTAGCCAGAATTAGTAACTATCAAGCAAATTTCAAAGCTAGTGCTTTGACTTTCTAAGAATTAGATATGCATAATAAACAAGTGATAATAAAAAAATAGTTACTAGTTTAGGGTACTGTTCTAAAAAGTTGATGGATACTTGAATACATATTCTTTTTACTTTAAGAAAAGGGTGCAAAGACTCAAACCACCCTGAGGTCGAGGGATTAGGATTGAGGTCGGTAGCCTAAAATGGGGAGCGAAGGGTAATTTTAGTATTGCACTAGTGGCATAGGGGCCAATGCAGTGGGCCAAATCCCACCAGAAAGAAGAGTCCAAGCCCCACATATGGACAGGAAGAAAAATGGGACATGACAATTGACAAGCCCCCTAAAAACAAAAAAAAATTAAACAAATGTCAAAGAATTTAGCATACAACATGAGCTTAATCTATATTTTTGATATCGTGAGAGCGAATAGTAGGAGGTGGCGCTGATAATAATGTGTTAATTAAAAAAAAAACATGAGCTTAATCTAACCAGCCTGCCCGCCCTTGCTCACACAGTTCATGATCGAAATTTTTTATATTGTGACTTTGAGAGCCATGAACTTGCGGGTAACAAACGGTCAACTCGTAATAGACAAGACAAGAAGGGTGGGTGGTGTGCAACGGTACGGATTAGATAAGGTTTGATGGCATTCTGAATCATGATGGCACTGCCACCCAGGTCCATTTTCTCTGGCAAAGCCAAGAAAGTGTCAGTTTTTTCTCATTTTCCTGGCAAACAAATGCTCTCCACCCTAGGCCACCTCGACGGCAGCAATTTCCCTATCGTTTTTGATACGCATATTATCGACTTATGAAGACTTGACTGTCGATGGCTTCAAGAACAGGCATGAACAATACAAGAAATGAAAAAAATCCCCAGAACACAATACATACAATTCACACACACAGAACACAAGCGCATATACATGTTCGAATTCTTAATGAAATCCTATTCAGGACAAGGGGTATTGTCCCTAATCAATCCACGAATACAATACAAAGGATTACAAGGAAAATTATAACAAGAATTCTCACTGTATCTCTCAAGAAGACTATAAAGTACAAGCTCTTGATCCCGAGCGATTTTCAGCACCCAACCCTTCTTTCGTTCTCACTTAACTCAGTGAATTTACACACAGAAAATTGAGATATAAATGCCTTCTTTTTGTATATCTTTCCTTTGCTCTGATTCTATATATATATAAAGGGGAATTTAGACGATGATAAATATTAGGCGAAAACAGAGTAGTCGATTAGAGTTACAGTCTCTAACGACTAAGATAATACTGGCGGTCGACGATTTCAATTTATCAATCAACATCTTCACGGTTTTAATTTAACAATCAACATCTTCACGGATTTAGTCACTATCTGTCAACAGACTCAACTGATATTGAGTCACACCCTTAACAAATTCCATCCTGATTTAAAATTGGTTGAGTTTTGGATTTGACTAGGGACGTTGCAATACTATTTATCTATGTAGAGAGTACATTCAGCAAGGATAATGCTTGCTCAAATTTGGCCCCTGGATTGATTTTGTCAACATATTTGCTGAATTGATTTTAATCAAGATTGTCTCAATCTTAATTTGTAATATCTCAAATTTTTTAAAGAACTCAAGAATAATTTTAATGTGTATCATAGATGAAATTATTAAAAGATTAAATATTTAAATATAATTTTTTACAATTATAAGTATCGAATCAATTGTAGAGAATACCTCAAAGTGTAATTATTTAAGAAAATGATATAGTCTCAATGTACATCTCAAAATAGGATTTATAGTATCAAAAGAAAATAGAATTGAGACGATTTTCGATATAACTAAAATACAGTTTCGATTCGAGATAAAAAATCAAATTATTGTAGGGGACTCTCAAGAAGTCAATAAAACCCTAAGGAGACCTGATTTTACGTAAGGATCAACCCTGTAGTGATTTCAAGATAAAACAAAGGTTCACTGATGGCACATGGATGAAATTGTCATTTTCGAGTAAGTTTGGAATTATTAATTTTTAATTTATTGTATCGTTAATTTAACGTTTGAGAATATAAGTGTAATTAGAGAATTACCTAAGTAAAATAAAGATAAATTTTGGGATTTAAATGTGTAATTTTTATATATATTGATGTAGTATGTGTAATATATGGATATATATACATATGTGCGTGTGTAATTGTGGTCGTTTCTAGGAAGTTTATGTGAAGCCTCCTGGGGGCAAATTGTGGCACAAATTAAGGGCATTGGGATGACAGAATTGGAAGAAATGTCAGGAGAAAGAATGGTGGCTAGGGCGTATCCAATACAAGTGGATATATATATATATATATATAAGAATGGAAATGGAAACAGAGAGTTGTAAGGAGAATGGCCGAAAGCTTGGGGCGAGAGCAAATGTGTGAGAGAGAGAGGGAGATAAGGGCTCAAGAGAGAGATTAGAGAAAAGAGAATGAGAGAGGGAGACGTTGGTCGAAATCAACAAGAGGAAGTGGGCAACGACCATGGCCGCGAGCAGCAAGCTCGATCGACCATGGCAGCGGTCGCAATAGGGCCTGGCAGAGCCGCTCATAGTGCTAGCGGCCGGTGGTGATCTCGATGGGCCGTAACCAATGAGTCTTGGTGACTGGTGATGGTGGCAACTCGGGTGAAGGTTGGGCAGTAGCGCCGCTGCTGTGTGCAGGGAAGCCACGCGGTGGCTCACAACTAGAAGCGGCCAGTGGTGCGTGGTCATGCGGTGGCAGACGGCAAGGCCGGAAAAGGCCTAGGTGGCAACGAACGGAGGCGGGCAGTAGCGGGTGGCCAGTGGCGATGTGCGCAAGCGCACTGTGTGTGCAGAGGCAAGGAAGAAGATGAAGTGAGAAAGAAGAAGAAAAAAGAAGAAAAAGAAAAATAGAAAAGAAAAGAAAGAAAGAAAATAGGGAAAAGATTGAGAAAAATCTTGAAAAAACACTAGAAAATAGAAAATTATGTTTTGGTAATATTTCGGAGATTTTGAAGAGAAAAATTGTTCGAGGATGTGTTTTGAGGCAGTACATGAAAATCGAGGTGGTGCAAGCAAATTAAGGCATGTCATGCATACTGAGGCAGCCTAAGAGGCTAAGTCAAGGTAAGGAAAATTTCTTAAAAAATTTTAGAAATTTAAAAAGGTTATTTTATGAATTGTTATAATGAAATATTTGAGAAAATAATTAAGGATTATTTAGTTTGAATTTATTGAGGAAAAATATAAAAAGAAATAGAGGAAAAAATAAAAAAAATGCAAGAAATTATGAAAAATATATTTAAATACTTATTTAAACAAATATGATGATTAAGGTATTTTGAGGCTTAAGTTGAAGTAACTTGTGTGAATTTTGATGTTGGCACGCAAATCGAGACAATGCATGTATTTTGAGGTAATGTGCGAATATCGAGGTAGCCCGATAAGCTTGAGAAAGTAAGTGGTTCGACCCCAAAAACTAATTTTATATAAATGATTTTATCATGTTGTCGTATCTTGATGTGAATATGTCATGTAAATTGCATTTACATGTATTGATGATGAAATGTGCATATGTTCACGATGATATTATTGATTATATATCGCATAAGGGTTTAAGATTATAGACTGGCACCACTGCTCTACCAAGGGTGCACCCATACACCTCGACTTGGTAAGGAGATTGTAAAAAATAAGGAGTAACAGTTGGATGCAATCGACTCAAACTAAGATAAGAAATAAGACATTTTACATACAGTTAACTCAAACTAAGATAAGGAATAAGAAATTTTGCATAATTGCATCCATGCACGAGATATGTTTATTGTTCTCTTACTTAGATGATTCATCATCTAACTTAGACTTTATCCTTGGAATAGTTAAACGTTCCAGTTGGAGATTGTAACAAAAACGAGGATAAATGAAGCATGAAATAATACTTAACAAAGTGCATGATGAATTGAATGTATGTTATGTAGCCCATGTATTTAAGTTCTGCTACTTCAAATTTTGAACGTTTTAAGAAATAATGATGTATAATCTTATTTATGGATGTAAGAATTGATTTATGATTAATGTTAAGATATTAGGTTCGATTTTAGATTCCGTATTTAATATTTATGATGATTCTCTTTCGAGATAAATGTATGAAAATTTTGGAATGAACATGAGGAATGATATGGTTTAGTAATAATTTTTTTTTTAAAAAAAAATTTATTATCCTAGAATTGTCCTAATTTATAACATGTCCGAAAAAGTGGGGTGTTACATAATCTATCATTTAGTTATAATATCATTTACAAATTGTAAATGCACATCTATATGCTTAGTTCTCTTGTGAAATGTATTGTTTTTGGATAAGTGAATTAAACTTTGAGAGTCACAGTGCACCTTACGAACTAAATCTTTTATTCCTAACCCTTGTATGATACCATGCAGCCAAATAGCTTCTTATATGGCTTCAATTAAGGCAACATATTCAGTCTTTGTTGATGATAAGACCATTATATGTTGGAGATTTGATTTCTAGCTGACTAGATTACCTCTTACTGTAAATGCATAGCCAATTATTGATCTTTTTTTGTCAAGATTAGCAGCATAATTTGAATTGTAGAACCCTTTAATGGTGCTTTCACCTTCATTGTTTGAACTATATATCACTCCTTTGTTGATAGTACTTTTTAGGTATCTTAGGAGCCATTTAACAACATTCCAATGATGCTTGGAAGGCTTGCTCATAAACTTGTTAACTATGCTAACTCCATAAGTTATATCAGGTTTTGTTCCTATCATTGCATACATAAGACTCCCAACAACATTTGAGTAGGGAGTCTTTTTCATGTATGAATCTTCATCCTCGGATAAGTCTTCTCTAACAGAGCATAGTTTAAAATGATGAGGAACCAGTGTAGCAATAGACTTACAGTCACTCATTTGAAACAAATATACCACCTTCTTAAGGAAACTTGATTGAGACAGAATTAGAATACCTCTTTTCCTATCTCTTTGAATATTAATTCCTAAGATTCTCTTGGCTACTCCTATTTTTTTCATCTCAAATTCTAATTTTAGGGCTCTAATTAAGCTATTAATTTCTTCCTTATCTTTATATGCTATAAGTAAGTCATCTACCTAAATTAGTAGGTATATATATTGTTTGTTCTGAAGTTGTTTAAGGTATACACAATTGTCAAAGTTACACCTCTTTTAATGCTTTATTAGCATAAATTCATCAAACCTCTTATACAATTGTCTTGAAGATTGTTTAAGGTCATATAGTGACCTCTATAACAAACACACTTTTTGCTCATTTCTCCTTTTAATAAATCCTATAGGTTGTTTCATATATATTTTCTCCTCTAGTTTGCCATGAAGAAATGCAATTTTGATATCTAATTGTTCTAATTATAAATCATAGAGTTACCAATGCCAAAACTAGTCTGATTGAGGTATGCTTAACCATATGAGAAAATACTTTATGGTAATCAATACCTTCTATTTGAGAATAGCCCTTGGCAACTACCTTAGTTTTAAACCTTGGTGGTTCCACACCTGGAATGCCCGATTTTATTTTATAAATCCATCTGCAACCTATAAATCTTTGATCAATAGGTCTTTGGACTAAGATCCAAGTCTTATTTTTATGGATGAAGTCCATCTCTTCTTTCATTGTCTTGATCCAGTGAACCTTATCTTTACTATTATAAGTTTTATCAAAGATAACAAGCTCATCTAGTTCAACGGAATCTCCAATGTCTAGGGCATATGCAATAACATCAGCATAAGCATATTTAGATAGGGGTCTTATATCTCTCCTAACCTTATCTCGAGCTAAAACATAGTCTCTTAAATCCTAGCTATCACAAGGCATTTGAGTGGTTGAAGTAAAAGGTTGGTTAAAACAGGGATCAAGATAATCAACATCATTTTTAGAAACAACATGCTCAGAATCCTGATAATTTTGGTAGTTTGTTCCTTTAGTTTTCTTAGAGATCTCCATCTCAAACTAAAAATTATCAATTTGATTATTTTTTTCAGATTCCAATGGAGTAGCCTTAATGAATTCTAATTCATTAAATACCACATCTCTACTTACAATCACCTTCTTATCCTCAATCACCCAGAGTTCATACCGTTAACACCTTTAGGGTATCCTAGAAATATAACCTTTTTGACTCTAGGATCTAACTTCCCTTCCTCTTATAGACATATCCTATGCACCCAAAGGACTTTAAGTGGTCTAATTTAGGAGACTCTCCTATCCACAAACTTTCTGGAGTTTTGAATTGAATTGAATGAATGAGGAAGGGGATCTATTTATTTGGTAACAATCTGTTACTATTGCTTTTGCCCAAAATCTTTTGGATAATCCAAATTCTTTAACGTACATATAACCTTATCTAAGATAGTCCTTGAAAATAAACCAAGACCTTCCTAGATTAGTTATCAACAAAAGAAATAAAATATTGGACACTTGAGAATGAGACCTAGGGAGAGCCTCATAGATCAGAGTGAATATACTCTAAGATATTTTTCGATTTGTATGTTGAGGATGCAAACTATAGGTTTCATAAAATACTAAGTTACTAATTCTATTAAGAACTAAAATTGCTTGTTTAGCAAGCTTTGGCAACCCTTTAATTCCAATATGGCCCAATCTTTTTATGTCATATCTCAATCTCATCTTTTTCAAAAGATAAGGCTATTGCATTTCTAGGGATAGGCTCACTTTAAAGGATATATAGCCACAATTGGAGAGGGAAACCGACGTTGCCAAACTCACATTCTTTCTTCCCCTTCCCTCCAGTGGTTGCCAAACTCACATTCTTTCTTCCCTTTTCCTCCAATGGTCACCAACACATATTTGAATTTCGAAGAAAACGGTCGATGAAGAACCATTGTTGCAGGCATGCGGATGACTTGCAAACACTAGATCCAACGATTTAGGCGACCATCAACAGTGAAAAAGAACTAACATTGTAGGCGCGCGAACTAGTTGTAGACACTAGATCTGGCAGCGATAACGAGCAATAACAAGAGCGACGACAACACCTTCTTCGACGAGTCTTTAGCTTGGTTTATGATTTTGTATGTATTTTTGTATTAGATGATTAATATTTTAGGTATTTAATTATTAATTTATGTATTTAATTATTAATTTTATATATACATATATTTAATTATTTTTATGTATTTAATTATTAATTATATATATGTGCATATATAATTATTTTACGTATTTAATTATTTATTTTATTTATGTGTATATTTAATTATTTTACATATTCAATAAAATTAAAAATTATTAATAAATAAAATAAAGATAAAATTGAGAAAAGGATGAAGAATATGGTTGAGGCACGAGTCAATTACACAAATAATTATTTAATTTTGTACTCAATTGTTATTTAATTATTAAATTTTAAAATATTACTCGTTAATTATTTATATTTTAAAATTATTTTTCATTCATCACTCTACTAAAATTGTGATTAATAGTTATACAGACGTATCAAACGAACATACATAGCGCTAATGTAAGCTGATTGTGCATTAACTACTAATCTCAAGCCAACGCGTGTCACTAACCCCCATGGCACCCAGCCCCTCCCCTCTGGCTCGTCGCCCGCGGTACCCGCCGTTATCTCCCAACGGAGCTTCCTGTTTTCAAACTGCTTTCGCTATTCTCCGCCACGAAGGGCAGGTTTCTACCGCGAGTTTGGAACCTCGTTGGTCGGAACAATCCCCGCTCGGGCTCTCTACATGGGAGCCCTCGAGCTCACCAAGAGCGCGCCGGCTCGGCGGCGGTAAACCTGGGGTTCTCAGCCTCCGCCGCCGCCACCATTTCCAACGCCGTCGCGGGACTGAGCTCCGCCACCGCGGCGCAGCTGATCTGGACCCCTGTCGACGTCGTCAGCCAGCGCCTCATGGTTCAAGGCGCCGCCGTTTCCAGGTACAACGGCGGGGTAGACGCCGTCCGGAAAATCATCTCCACCGAGGGCGTGCGAGGGCTCTACAAAGGGTTCGGGTTCTCGATTCTGACGTACGCGCCGTCGAACGCTGTGTGGTGGGCGTCGTACTCGGCGATGTAGAGGCTGATCTGGAGAGAGATTGGCGGAGTCGGGGACGGCGAAGGTAGGTCGGCGGATGTGGCGGTCCAGGGCGTGAGTGCGGTGGCGGCGCTGGCGACGATGCCGCTGGACACGAACGGCGGGTAACGCAGGCGACAAACCAGAGAGAGAGAGGGGCGGGGGGGTGTAAAATATCAGCTCACATCAGCACTACATCACAATTAACGGTAAGTTAATAAGTAATGGATAAGAAATAATTTTAAAAGATGAGTAATTAATGAATAATATTTTAAAATTTAATGATAAAATAATAATTAAAAATAAAATTAAATAATAATTTGTATAATTGACCCGTTAAAGTACATATAATTTTTGAAGTAAAATTAAAATAAATAAATAATTATTATTTATAATATAATTAGAAAGAGGACAAAAGAGCCGGGAAATGACCTTACAAGGCTCCAGGGTCAGGAGAGAAAAATAATACTATTTATTTAAATTGAGTGACACATTTTCATAATTTAATAAAATTATGTTATAAAAATTTACAAATGTCTATATTTATTATATATTTTTTTATTATTTAATAAAAAAATGTCACCCCGAATCTAGATAGATAAATAAAGAAAAGCCAAATATGCACAAAAAGCAAAGAAAAGACAGGGAATGACCCACCCATTTGCTCCTGCAGCATGGCATGGCACCGCACCTAATCTCTGCAACTTTTTGATAGAGATGTGCCGTGACATAGAGACTGTTGCGCGTCATAAACCCCCCAAAATATCCCCTGATGGGCCAGCCTTGATTGAATAACAACAGCTCGATCGTCAAAATGTAATAAATTGTTTTGTTTTGAAATTTATACAAACAAGCGTCATCCAGGCTTATTTCGATGACATGCATCTCTTCAAGTGAAAATTGTTTAAGAAAACTATTTTCCTACACATTATATAGAGATTACAAAAGCTTGGAAGCAGCCCTTCTTTATCACACAAATACGGCAAAGTAGACAAATAGACACAGACCGAGAAGACAGAAACCAAGGACCAAAATGAAAGAGAAAATGAAAATTCTTCTCAAAACGGGGCAGTTAAGGTTCTACTCAGTGTTTGCATTTTTGGAAGCCCAGCAGGAGCCACCGAACAAACCTGCAAACACAACAGATAAAATACACCTATTAGAAAGACAAAAGAAAAAACCAAGAACAAGTACCAGATCCATTAACCAGCATGTCTGGCAATTGGGACTTAAACCCAAGTAAAAGTGGAGCGGCCAAAGATGAGGTATCTTTGTTCCTACTCATCTGCATCAATTTTCTCACTTTTTCCAGTTGTATTCTGAGCTTGGCATTCTCTTCCAAGAGGCGTTCCACTTCATTCTCCAACTGGTTTGTATAAGCCTGCCGGAAAATTCAATTCATCGTCAATTACACATCATCCTAATCGAGCTGGGGAAACAGACAGGTTCTAGTGAAGTGATAAATATATAACGACGAAATAAAGTTTTAGCGCTATTTTTGCGTAGAAAATTTCCGAGTTTCACTAGATTAGGTGGGAGGATGTTGAATGAAAATAATAGATATGATTATATTCTATTGTATCTTTGATATTGTGAACTTCTGCCGGAAAATTCAATTGGCACAGAGAAGAAGCAGAACAAGACAAAATGGTGAATTAAATCGGAAAGAATCAAGAACTTAGACGAGATGGGGGAGAGAGAGAGCGAAAGATTCCTGCTTTCTAGCTCGAGAGCGGGCGGCGGACTCTCTGTTCTGGATCATGCGCTTGTGGACCCGATCTCCGGAATCGCCGCCGTTCTCCGAAGTCCTTTTCAGGGGCTGAGTTTTCAATCGCGGGATCGATCTCTTGCGATCGGCGCTTTCAATAGAATGGAACTCCGGGGCGGAGCTAGGGTTCAGGACCGTGGCCGGAGGAGGGGGACGAAGGGCGGCGGCGGGGCCACATCTGGATGGAGGAGGCTCTTCGAAGAAGAGGTCTTGGAGGGTGAGGCCGCCACGGAAGGGGTGGCGTTGGAGAGAAGAGAGATTGATACCAGTCCAGATTTCCTCGAGAGACTTTCTGGTGGCCAGAATATCATGGGGAGATGAACGGGCGGAGGAAGATGAAGAGTGTGAAGTTGAAGATGAGAGCAGCATGCTGGTACTGATCTGGTTTGTGTCTCCAGCCGATGACTGCGACCACATGCTCAGGGCCATAGAGAGAGAAGCAGAGTGGGCGGGAAGCTTTGTTAGTGAGAGGATTGGTGGCTCCATGGAAGAGGATATTTTATGGGCAATTTTCGTGGAAGAAATTGAGTCAAACGGCGTCGTAGTGCTCACTCTTTTTTTCGTCGAATGTTTCTTTTCTTTTTCTAATTACCTAATATTTGTAAAAGAGGGCTAGGGCTACCTGTAATATTAGAGTTTGGTTTCCGCTAATTCCGCTCTATTTTTTAGACTTATTAATATAAAAAAAGACTTCATAAATTTAAGACTTATTTCTTTAAAAATTCATTTTCTAACTCACTTTTAGTCAGTTAATTCTATTTATTTTGGTTTTTATAATTTAATTTTTGTTTTTGCTTGTTATTGTTCTTTTAAGAATATATATTAAAATAAATTATCTAAAAAATAATTTAAGCTAAAATAAATACACGTAACGCCTTTAAAATTTAGAATAACTATAAGAGTTATTTTTAAAGGAGATATTTTTGACATTTGAAAAGATATAATAAACACTATAAACTTTACTACTTTGTTGTAATTTTTCTCTATTATTAGTGAAGACTAGTTAAATATTAAAAAATAATCAAAATATCATTATTATTATTTTTTTTCATTCTTTCATGTTTTTCTTTCTCTTTCTTTATTTTTTTTTCTCATTTTCTCTTTATTTTTTTTCCTCATTTTCTCTCGTTTTCCAACAAAGACTGGTAAAACACAATTCTTTTCAAATAATAGTGACGACATTAACCCTCATGGGATAGCTTAGCAGTGGAAGAAGGAACGGGTTGTAAGGACATTATAGGTTCGAGTGGTGGGAAGAGTAACTTGGATGCAAGTGATGTAATTCTTGTTGTATTGTGCGTCGTTGGAGCCAATACTAACTCTACTGACTGAGATCAAACCTGGATTTACTTGCATGTGGTTCTTGGGAGCATCATAGGTTTAGGATTAAGAGAGCGTAAGCATCGATATCTGATTTATCAAAAAAAAATAGTAGCAGCATTAAAGGTAATCTCCATCTGTCTCTTCATTCCTAAAAATTTAAGTTTGTAGTGTGATAAACCAAAATATGCTTATCTGTAAACATCAAATTTCTAAAGTTTTTCCTGTGCAAATGAAACCCAAAGATTTTTAGGGGCTAATGAAACATAAAAATCTGGGGTTCATTATACAGTCTCTCATTTTTATATCTAGGTGCAGAATTGTTAAAATTGAGATTTTAATTGAGATTGAATGAGTTTTTATAAAATCAAATCATAAAGTCGTAAGATTGTAGAAATAATTAAAAATACTATTTAATTCATATAAATATAAGTTTATAATGGTATAATTTTATTAAAAAATAAATTAATATTGCCTAATAACATGATTATTTCAATCTTATTCTTTATTATGAGTTACCTATTTCAAAATAAATTCATATATTAATTTTAAAAATATTAAATAATATAAAATTTTTAAATATTAAGTCCATTTATAATCATTCACCCATTTATAATAAAATTTTTGAATACTAGTTCATATAATGTAAATAATCATAAGTCGTATGTTTCGTAATCTAATATAAATAAAAACAATATACATTGATAAATGAGCAATAATTATAATAAAAGTTCCAACAAACATTCAAATTTTAGGCAAGCTAATAATAAATTACTTTCAAATTAAAAAATCAATAATAATCAAATTAATTAAGACAAACGAAAAAGAAACAGATAAAGTTATAATGGACAAGAATTACTGAATCAAATCAAGAAATTGTCAAAAAAAAAAAAAACAAACAAAAAAATTATAAAAGAAGAACCAGATATAGTAGTATACCCTTTTAAGTTGAATCAACGACACTAAGCAACAAGCATGGAAATACTAATTCTTGTTTGTGAATTAACAATAACTTAGATAGCAGTTTGTGTTTGTGAATTGACGACAATAATAAATAATTAAAGTTGTGAATCAATGACAATACTAAACATTGAGCAATCATGCGACAAGGGGAAACAACAAAAATGTGTGACAAAAGTATTTGAGAGAGATAATAGTTCGCAAAGACAAAGGGCACCTCTCGAATCAGAATTAATACTAGAAACTTTAATTTTTTTTGTCTCTAATATTTTTGTGCATAAAAACTAAAATCGGTAAAATCGTTATTCAATTTAAAATTTTATTGATATTATCAAATTGAATCGAGATTTATTTCGATTCTATTACAATTTAAATTTTATATAAACATTGAATGGTTTAAAAGTTTCTAACATGTGAAATCATAAAATTATAAGGGTTAAATTGAGATTTCACAGCCATATATGGGTTGAATTTCAAATACAGATAAAGAGCCAAGGTTTGAAATTAACCCCATATCCATTTAGGTTAGATTTGATTTTTTTGGTCACCGACATCAATACTTTCCATATATATATATATATATTTTGTTGTTGTACTTTTCTAAAGATTAGTGGAGAGATTAGAGAGACAAAAGAAGAAAGATGAAAAAAAAAGAAAGTAAATTAGTTCTTTCATAAATGATTAATTTTAGAACTAAACCTATTTAGGCTAGACTTCAAAAGGCCAAGTAGTGTAGTGGGTGGGCAGTAACTTCCAAAATAGGTACACGAGGTTGAAATATGTGGTAAGAGACTGAGCCCCCTCAATTTTTAGTTAATTTATTTGATGTGCGTAATTTGCGAATGTATGGCGTATATCCAAGATATTTTGCCGAGCACCCAAAGATTGCAAGATATTTTAGTGAGCATCTAAAGATTACAAGATATTTTAGTGAGCACCTCAAGACTAAAGGATAACGATTTCTTGTCATAAAAAAACTTTGGCTGTAAGACACAACCCAAATTTAATTAGATTAGATTAATTAATTAATTATGTTTTAATGATTAAATCAATTCCAACTTGTAACCACCTCTAATATAAACTTTGTTATTTTTTTATCAGTAAAATTGAATCTTTTTATTTCTTTATTTATATATATTTCCTTAAGGAGGACGGTTCGATCGATGTGCTCATTAACTATTTGAAAAATATCTTCCACAGGACGTGCTAATTTGGATAGAAGACAACCACCCCAATTATGAGCTTAATTGAGCAAAGAAAGTCAATCAATCATGCCTTCAAACACATCAAAATCATTACTCATACGTAATAATTATATATAAAGATAAATTAAAATAAAATAAATTAAATTATTAACCTAAATGGGACACAACCAAAAATAGGCGTGCAAAATCCTTGTGGCCCAAACGGTTTCCGAACGACCGCGGCCACAACCCGCCGCCGCCGTAAGCCACGACCCTGGTTGTGGCCTCAATTGGAAATGTTAAAAAGAGGGTTTCTGTGAGATCTTTCGTACCTTCTCACTTTGTTCTTTTTTTTTTTTGGGTTGATTTACACGACTTGATTATAATATTTTTTAATTAAATAAATTTATTATTATATTTTATCAATAATTGACATCGTCTATAAAAACTCGTAAAAAAACAAATAAATCTGTATATAATAATCCAGATCAAAAGTACCACCAATTAATAGCAAAGATAAGATGAAATAGAAGTGCAATCACAGTAGTCATAAAAGATTCTATCCCAACTGGGGAAGTACCCCCGGTACGAGAAAGATTGTGTCTTCGTCCAACCTGCCAACGTCCTCTAAGAACCCTAGGAGATCTTTATCTCATAGTCAAAACCCTAGCAACCTAAACCCTAACGTCGTGAATGAACGAAACCAAACCATTTATAATCAAGATCTTAGTAGAGATTTTATGCTTGGAAGAAATATTGATTGGGAAAATTTTGAACAGTTTGGGTTTGGGAAAAACCTTAAGAATTGGATTGTAAATATGGGGTGGTTCAAGCTGTCTACATTAAACCTACCCATTATCCTAGATTGCCTAGGAGAGTTCTATGCAAATTTGCTAAAATTCCCTGTAAAAGATAGAACAGAGGAATACAACAAGAACACCATAGAATTCAGATTCAATGGCTGTGACTTCATTTTTACTTCCAAAGACCTAACAGACCTTTTGAATCTCCATAAATGTCAAAGAGGCATCTGTTTCGATGGCTGGTCCCCATTGAAACCCTAGCCTTCAATCATGATGAAATTTGGGAATTTTTGACTGGCAAGAAAGAACCCTTTACCACCAATAGGTACCAAGGGTTACAAGAGTTTCTAAACTTAGAGCACAGAGTCCACCATTTCATTGCCCACCTCCATAAATGGCAAAGGGGCATCTCATCATATTGACACTAAATTGAGGCACGAAGGTGCGAGAACAGTCTGCTTGAACACCGAAGCCCAAAAGGCACAAAAACTATCCACAAATTGAAGCACGAAGGCTTGAGAATAGTCTAAAAATCAAAGCGCAAAGGCGCAAGAACTGTCTAGAAACCGAAGGGAGAAGGTGCGAGAACAATCCAAAAACTGAAGTGCAAAGGTGTAAGAACACTCCAAAAACCAAAGCGCAAAGGCACAAGAATGATTCGAAAATTGAAGCGCGAAGGCACGAGAATTGTCCAAAAACCAAAGAGCAAAGGCGTGAGAACAGTCTGAAAATTGAAGCGCGAATGTTCAAGAACAATCAAACATAACCTAAAGTCAAAAAGTGAAAAATATGTGAGACCAAATTAAGATCGAAAATGTAGAAGTGCAAGTTCATCGTCACAGAACTTAATAGTAGAGGAGCAAGCATAACGACTGTCCCACAGTCATGAAAGACTGGGGAGAAGGCGCGATGCCTCATCAAAGTCAAAAGACCAGGGAGAGGCGATGCAATCTCCCTTAATGAAAAGCCCTATGATGGAACTTGTCGCCTACAACATACTAGGGAGCCACATTACTTAAGGTCCCTATTTTGTCTCTACCTCACCTACGTCATCGCCTAAATGCACTTTGGTGATCTATCTAGAATTAAAAGTTGAGAGACGCTCCGTCTAAGCTCTGTTCATCTTTAACGATTTGGCCTTAAGAGCTTTTTTCTAAAAGTCCACAAGAGTAATTGGCTATAGTCAACTAAACATGGATTTCACATAGTGGATAGGTTTGACACCAACGACAGATGAATGAGAATGTGTGAAAAAATCAATAAAGAAAAATTACTCTTCACCCTAGGAAACCTAGGAAAAAGAGTGGAACAATTAATACTCCATAGTACAAAAAGAAAAAATAAATCAAATTATCAACCTAAATGGACAGAATGAGAAAAAGATGCGCGAAATCCTTACGGCCCAAATGGTCCTCAAATGACTACGACCGTAATCAAAATACCCCTCACCCAATTGCAAATTTGCTCCTCGTTCCCTTGGTCGTCTCATCTCTCTTCCCTTTCCATGGCTGCCTCTAGCGATCGCCTTCGACTTGCCGCCTCGCGCTGCCTTGCCTTTCGTGCGTTGACTGTCAGTGTATCCTCTCTACCACGACATTCATTGTATAAATAAGCAAACACTCATTTTAGAAAATTTACATATCTGATACTAGTGTAAATACTATTCTTGAATTTTTATTATTCATAGTGTCTAATTTAAGAATCGGAGTGTTTGCGTGGAGACTCTTTCGCGCTTTCTGATTATTTTCTTTCTTGTAAATTCAAGCAGTTTGACGAGGACATTTCCCAATCAGATTAATTCATTGTTGTATCTTAGCAACAACAATTACAAAATTTTCTCAATTTTATGTGAATTAACTGTCAGAACTGTTACTTTCCCATCACATAGTAAAAAATTTTACATGTAAGGCTCCTACCATAAAGAATGACCCCTTGAATTATCCCAGTTTTCATCTCATTAATCAAGGAACAGAATCTGTTTGTTTGTTAATAGTAGTTTACACCCACTTCCACTCGTACATATTTTATTTAGTATGAAAAAGAATGTGATATCAATGGTGGAAAACCCTCCCTCATTAACGTACAATCTAGGTTTAATAAAATAAGCCATCCGCTAATTTAACAATTAGTTGAATGACGACTCGTACATAATAAAAGCAAACCAGCGTACGTAATACAACAATTTTGTGCAAAGGCAAGGGGGCCAAAGTAATTAAAAGGGTAATGACTACAGGCTTCTGACTGGTACATACCATTGAAACCTATTGTAATGGAATATTTTCATGGGTGGGGTGGGGCAAAGAGGAGCCGTTGAACGAACCAGGAGAATCCAATGTCCTATTAAACCCCAAGAATCTTTAAATTTAGGTTCAAATCTCCTGGATACCTGCTTATATAACATGCACTTTCTTAAACTATTAGCGTGTCTTATAAATTTACTTAATATTCACATTTAAAAGTTAATAGCTGTTGGTTTTCCTCACAACAGAATTGTTGTGTTGCCCATAGCGGGTAACATAACAATTACCCGACATCAACAATTTGAGAGAAGAGACGTTGGCCCCATGGGAGGGGCGATGGACCCGCACACCACCCTCGTCCTCGGCAACATATGTATGAGCTCCCCCTCTTCACAAATAATAAAAGGTAAAATATTGACTAACCTAACCCCACCCCACCCCCAAACAAATAGATTCTAAAGGGAAATAACCATAGACACGGAAAAGCAGCAAGCCATTACCCACTAACACAATTTTTACTTTTAGTAGGACGTGGCACAACACGGACCAGGAAAATCCAGTGGCCCATCAGGAGTGCCTGGAATGTATGACGATGGTGATGGTGATGTCGGTAGTGGTGCTTTTTGCATAGAGTTGAAACATCGAGGAGGCGGTCAGGGGCTCCTCCCGAAGATAAGCAAGCCATATATACATGTTGCTACAGGGAAAAGCCTACAAGGCAAAAAGAGTCTATTCCCCAAGAAGGCATGGACACGTCTATTTTCGCACTAGTATAACCACAAAATCGTGCAAGGATGAGCGAAAGAGGGAACTGAGGCACAGCCGTCGCCTTCAACATTGCAAACAAACAAAATGGTACGTTGTATCAAATAATGGTAAGACCATGAACGGGATAAACTCTACCACAACAGAATAGGAACAGAGCAAACTTCTCTGTGCCCTCTACCAGAACAGAATGGCAAAAGAAAAACTTTTGTGTTATTTATGTTGGACAATATAAGATAAGATTTGTGAAGAGGGTGTGGATTTTATGAGAGGTGGACGGCTAGGATCCACACTCACCCACTTTTGCAAGTTGAGTTTATATTATTTGATGCGGACAACATAATAACGCTCATCTTTATAGAAATCTTAGTTTAAGATGTATTTAATGAACGTAATTTACAATTTCATCAAAAACAGATCAAGCACACTACTATATAAGAAATTTAAAAGAACTTTAATCTTGTTAAGCGTGATCAAGCTATTCATTCATTTCTACTTACATTTCATCTTCTATGGTACCTTTTTTTTTTCTCTCTCCTCCCACTCTTTTTCACTAGCTGGTATCTCACTTTCTAGCTAGCTGGAGACATAGTTTCATGAACCTACTTTTCTCTTGGAAACCTCATCTATTTTCACTTAGAAGCCTCTAATGATTATTTTCTTACACGACCTAATCATCTTGTTCCCACCTCACTGGAATTTTATTATGAATAACTTCATTTAGAAGTCTTGTCTTTTTCTATATGTCCACAAATCCACCACAACAACCTTATCTATATTATACTCATACTTTGCATAATATCGTTTTACTATGTAACTATTTATGTCATGTCACAGAATTAAGGGTGTATTTGATTACAGGCATAAAATTTGTATGAAAAAAAAAATAAGTTTTAAACAATTAAATTGTCTAAAAATTATTTACATGAAAATTATCAATTAAACATGTTTGATTGACTTAATTTTTTATCAAAAAAATATTATACATTTCTAGTTTTTAGTATTTGATTGACATTATTTTTCATGAAAATAAATATTTTTTCTAACTTTTAATGTTATACATAATTATTTTATCATTACATCTTAATAAATCATACATAATTTTTTGTCAAAATTTTATATTAATACAATATATATATTAATGTCCCTAATTTCACCTCAAATCAAAAAACTTCGTTGCTGGCCACGCTTCTCCTCCTCGTGGTCATCGGCCATGCTCCTCGTGATTGCTGGCCTCGCTGCACCTCTTTGCGACCACTGACCATGCTTTTTTTTTTTTTCTGTAAATGCACGCTTCTTCTCCTCCATCAAATCAAATCAAGTCTTCGATGTATATGACAGGGAGGAAATGGAGACATAGGCTGCCTTCCAATTCTCTCAAAAAAATTGATCTACCCCCATGAAAAAACCTTTTCTAGCAAAAGTAGGAAAATGATATCATTTGATCAAAAGAAAAAAAAAATTTACTTAAAAATTTAATCAATCAAACACCTCAAAAATTAAAATTTAAATAAAAAATAAATCACAGCAACATGAATAGCAATCAAAATACCATCTATACTGGGGATGTAAACAAATCAGAAGACACATTTAGCAATCTAAAACATCAAATAGCATCAGGAGAAAAATTTATAAAATAAATGCAACTTTACATTAAGGGTCCCATGCATGAGTCAGATAACAGTCCCAATAAAGCTCAAGTTTCAATGTAACAAAATCTTCAAAAAGGTCTTGAAGAATAAATATGTCAAAGATATATAGGGCAATATGTTCATAAGATACATAAATGAAATTAAAAAACTGCCGCCCCCCCCCCCCCCAAAAAAAAAAAAGCACAACTTAAAAAAGGTAATAAAGCATAAAATGCATAGAGCAGGTATAATGGCCAAAACCCTAGCACCCGGTCACCCACTTCAAGCCAGCTGAGTGTTTTTTGCACTATATCTCAAACTCCTACTAAAGAACTTTTCTTCCCCATAACATAAGCTATCACAGACTCATCCAAGTGACGGAGAATCAGTAACCTCAAAACTTGTCCTACTAATAGCAAACCAAACACCTCCCACCACATTAACGGAATGCAGAAACATCATCCAGCACCACAACCATATTACTTAACAACCTCGTGTTTTGTCCAAGGCAATATTCCACTCCAATTTCTCAGCTTTCATTTCTTGCATATACTTACAATTTTAATTCTCCTCTTTTAACTGCCAAATATGGGCTTCACCAAGGAGAAAACATGACAATCCTAAACTTCTCATGCTGTTCCTTTCACTCCTCCAATGTAAGAGCCATCTAATTTTAGAAAAAAAAAAACCAATGGGCTCCAGTGAGTTTACCCAAAAATCTTTTGAAGTTGGAATTTTCATATCTGGCTTGAGGCTTCTTCGTTTGTACACTCTCCATTGGCCAATTTAGAGTACCGATTCAACTCCTCGGATGAGCTTCGACTTGCACCCAACTCTGTCGTAGCAGAATCTTGGTTAGCATTTACTTCATCCAGGGAGACTTTCTGAAAAGACTTGATCAAATTGGAAGTCAGTCCAATGGGGGGCTGAGAGACTGAGTCAACGGGAAGGCGACCAGAAGCAGGTATCCATTTTCTCCACTCGTTACGTCTCCTTACCTTGTTTTCCTGCAACATATGGAGTAGAATAAGATCAGCTGAACAAAATTGACTTGAATTAGCAACATTTGAGCCAATATTTCAAATTGCCGCCGTGCAGCATTTCTCATTGCCTGCGGGCACAGATGACAATGCTTTCTTAATTACAAATTATACAATTCCATAAATGAGTCATAGGATACAATAACCAGCACAAAACAAGATAAAAGCATATTATTTAGGATATCAATTGGAAACAAAGGTTACCTGTACTTCTACAACAGATGACGCTCTCAGGGAATCCAATATAAACTGGATGTTGTTTGTCATTTGCTGAACCTGCAAGGTTATAGCCATAAAGAAAACTTGATCTTTGCACAGATATCACTAATACTTAAAAAGAAAACCAATGAAAATGGCTCCAGTTCTGATATGACAAATGAAGTGCAAACAAAAAATCACTACAAATATAGGCCCACTTTAAGCATGTAATCAAAGAAAATAACCACAGTGACAATTCTTAATTTTATCCTCCTGACTGGAGTGGAGTCCTAAAACATTTCACGGAAGTGGAATAAATGATGGAATTCCTAGATAAAGATGCATCAAAAACCAGAACCTGCAAGACAACTTCAATGGCTCCTCGATTAGAAAGCACAGGAACGAATAATAAATCACTATTGGAGAAAGAATGCATCATTTTACGAGAATTACAATTATCTACCTCTTGTGCATATTCAGACCTGCTCCAAGATAAGAGAAATGTATCCACTTTAGGAACTACCCCATTCCCACTATAGTAACAAGAAGAGCCAAGTGGTTAAGAATGTTTTGATGGTCCATCATTCAATTCTGTACCTGTTTCTATCATAGCAGAGCTCTTATTTGTATACAACTGGAAAAAGAGGCCCACATACAATGGATAGTTCAACACAGATCGCCATAATACCATCTATTTGATTTCCATTATACAAGATTTTAATTTTCTTTTCCCTACAACTGCAACAATGCAAATTTTTGGATAAAATATAGGTAAACAATGTTTCAAAATGGCAGACAATGTGGGTAAAGATTTGAATTCAGCTATGAATTTATAAAATCAATGAATCTACTTTCATGAGCAAAATTGATAGCAGTTGCTCTACATGACTGTTAAACTAAGGAGAGAGTGACCAGGTAAGAGGCAAACAAAACCCAGTTGCATCAAAATTAAAGAAAATGGAAATATAACTAATGGAACCAAAGAAAAAAGATTGAAAATAAGAAAGAAAACTACTCAAGTTTATTAAAAAAGCCAAGTTTGGGGAATAGAATTAAAGAAGCAGGAGGTGATGGAACAGTCACATGAAAAAATTATAGTGCTGACTGAAATAAACTGAAGAATGGAGCAAGACAAAGAAGATACAGACAAATCATGTCCAGGAAGATCTAGAAATCAATTTAGGACCCAAAGGGATGGGAATCCAAGTCTGACAATTATATTAATGCCAAAGTCCTTAGGACAAGGTTGAAGGGCAACCATGGTAAAAAGGAAAAGATGTTATCCAACAAGCAAGACAGATAGTATTGAACCAAGGAAAGGAAAGCGTGACCAGGTCAAGATAAGAGCCATCAGGACCAATATGGAGTCCTATAAAAAAGAAAAAGAAAAAAAGGTCCTACTATCCTCTATCCATAGGACAATGTAATGACAAAGACATCAAATTCTCATCATTAAATGCCCTCAATGATGATGGGAACTCATCCACTGCATTAAATATTATGAAAATGAACTCAGAAAATGCTAGCAACCAAAACACAAAGCTCTGATGTTATGTTAGTTGAATAATTGGGCCAATGTAATAGGCTGTAGACATCAATTTAGTGGGCTGAGGCCTGTGTAAATAAAGGCCACGGATAAGCATAGCTGGAGGAATGTTCCAGCATGTTACCGGGCAAGTTGTAAAGCAAGCGGGGAGGGCATAACCGCTTTTGGCGCCCATTTAGGCCATAGATTAGTATAAAAGGAACTGATCTACGCTTCTACCCCTATGTTGAATGAAATCTGGAAATTAGTTTCTCTCTCAAACTCTTTCCCTCTCAATTCTCGTTCCCTCTCTCTATAATTCCTTCAATTCTCCCTTTCCCTCCTCCTCTCACTTTTCTCAATCGATAGAGACTCACTTGTCAGATCAGGAATCTGACAAATTGGTATCAGAGCAGTTTTCTTAGCCAACATTTCCAAGGTTTGAGACACAATGGTTGACGGTGCTCGCATGAAATAAATGGAGATGCAGATCCAATAGGTCACCACTATAGTGGCTGAAGTGCAACAACGGGTAGGAAACATGGAGGATGCAATCGGAGCCATGGACAAGAAATTGGAACTAGTGGCGGATCAATTGAGGGGAGATATGCGCAACCAAATCTGAGAAGAGATGTGGGAGCATAGCAACATGGTTCAAGACTAGATGCAACAATTCATGCTGATGTTCTCAAACCAGGCGTAGGTGAGAATATCACCAGACTTTCCCCCTCGTGAGCAATTGGATCCCATACTCCCAAGTATTGGCACGAGCCAAAGGGCGGTGGGATTGTCGGAATTAGGCAATGAATTGGGGGGAATAGGAGGAGGAGTAATGGACAGGAGGCTAAGAATAGTGGTAAACTCCGGTCACTCTAATTTTCCAATGCCTAAATTAGAGCTACCGGTGTTTGATGAGACTAAGCCAAGGTGGTGGACCCGGCACTGTGAGAAGCTATTCAATATACATCAAGTGGCTGAGGATCAGAAAGTTAACATGGCCACATCATACCTAAATGATGATGTAGGGAATATATGGTTTCAAGGCTGGTCTGGAGTAAGAGACGACTACAGTTGGGATGAATTTGTTAGGGGACTATGTGAACGATTTGGGGAACGAAGGACGGTAGATATTGTAGAAGAATTCAACAAATTGAAGCAACTGGGGAACGGTACAGGATTATCAGCTCAAATTTGAAGAGCTGAATTCGCTTATGCTCCACAAAAACCCCTACTTAACAGAGGATTATTTTGTGTCGAGCTTCATTGATGGACTGAGCGATGATCTCAGATCCATGGTGAAGATGATGAGACCTAAATCGGTGCAGGAAGCCGCAGAAGATGCACTGTTACAAGAATTGATCGTTGAGGCCTTAATGAAGAAGCAGAGGGGGCAAAGCAGGGGGATAAATCCGGGAATGATGTTGTCTGGAGGCAAGATGCAAAACAAAGAAAATTTTAGAGGAACAAGGGTGAAGTACTTGACCAATACCCCCCATGACTCAAACTTGCCTCCAAGAGATAAGATCTTTGAGAAAAGAAGGATTGCAGGTTTGTGCTTTAGGTGTGGGGACAAGTATACCCCTAGACACCAATGCAAGAAACAACTGCCCTTATTAGAAGGGGCAGAAGGAACAAAAGGAGGAAGAGATCTCTTTGGAGGAAGAAGACGAAGAAGAGGGAGGTGGGGCCATTTCCTTACATGCTATAAAAGGAATGGCCACTAGCAAGATTATAAAGGTGGAGGGGAAGATCCAGGAGAGTACCCTCATGGTCTTAATCGACAATGGGAGTACCCACAGTTCCATAGATGAGGGCACAGCTAGAAAGATGAAGTGGCTGTTAGCCAGCACCTAACCTCTCTCAGTAATCATGGCCAATGGAAACAAGGTCATCAGCAAATCCGCTTGCGTGGGATTTTGCTGGGAAATGCAAGGGGAAGACTACCAAGCTGACCTAAGGTTACTCAAGTTAGGGGGATGCGACATTGTTCTTGGGGTTGATTGGATGAAGGAGGTGAGTCCAATCAGCTTTGATTTTAACAAAATGGAAGTTACCCTAGAGAAAGACAGAAGGAGGGTAATATTGCAAGGGAATGTGGAAATGGGAGCTTGCAATATGATCAAAGGGAAAAAGTTGCAAAGGTTGTTCAAAAAGGAGGTGTCACAAGTAGCACAACTATTTTCAATTAAGGCCACTGAACAATTGGGATTGGAGAATGAAGGAGGCTCATCAACCACACCCACTTGGCAAGAACACGATTTGGCTCTCCTAGATGCACTTTTAATTGAATATCAAGATTTGTTTGTAGAGCCTAAGACCCTTCCCCCTCAAAAATCTTTGGATCACATCATACCCCTTTTACCTAATCCTGAACCAGTGAAACATTAGATTCCACTGATAACCCCCAAACTTGAATCTAAAATTGAGAAGCTTGTCAAGGACATCCTAACCCAATCTGTGATCCGACCCAGCCATAGCCCATTTGCTTCTTCCATCCTATTAGTTAAGAAGGAGGATGGAACATGGAGATTCTGTATCAATTACAAACAACTCAATGCCATTACCATCAAAGACAAATTTCTCATTCCTATTATTCAGGACCTTTTGAATGAACTTAAATATGCCTCTGTTTTCTCCAAGCTGGACCTGAGGTCGGAATACCATCAAATTAGGATGGATCCTAATGACATTTCCCAAAAAGCCTTCAAAACACACCGTGGCCACTTTGAATTCATTGTCATGCCTTTCGGCCTAACCAACACACCAGCCACATTTCAAACCCTCATGAACCAAATCTTTGAACCCTATCTCAGAAAATTTATGCTGATTTTCTTTGATGATATCTTGGTTTACAACCCCTCTTTTGACAAACATCTAGAGCATCTTGGGGCTACATTCAAGATCTTGAGGTTCAATCAATTGTAGATCAAGAGCTCAAAGTGTGCTTTTGCACAAAAACAAGTAGAATATTTGGGGCATATTATCTCAGGGACTAGAGTGGGAATAGACCCCAATGTGGCTTGGCCAAAACCTACAAACATCAGAGCCTTGAGAGGGTTCCTAGGGCTTATAGGGTACTACAAAAAATTTGTAAGGAACTATGACAATAAGTAAACCCTTAACGGAGATGCTGAAATAGGATAGCTTTAAATGGAGCCCGCAAGTAGAGGAAGCTTTTGAGCAGCTAAAAAAGTCATTAAGTGAAGTCCCGGTGCCAGGCCTACTCAATTTCAACAAGCCATTTGTGTTGGAGATTGATGTCAACAACCATGGAATAGGGGTAGTTCTTTCCCAGGAGGGTAGACCCTTGGCTTTCCTAAGCCAATCCCTAGCGCTCCTAGACACCAAGGCCTTAGCATAGATGAGAAGAAACTAATGGCAATTCTAATGGCAGTAGAAAAGTGGCGACACTACCTAGAAAGGGGAAAATTTGTTATAAAAACGGACCATGAAAGCCTCAAGTTTTTGCTACAACAGAAGCTGCACACCCAATTATAGAAGAAAGGCATGGCCAAACTTATGGGATTGGATTATGTCATCCAATTTAGGAAAGGAAAAGAGAATATTTCAGTAGATGCCTTGTCTCGCTGCCAAGAAGAGAGAGCCTGTGAAGCCATTTCAGCAGTGGTCCCAGATTGGTTACAAGAAGTGACAAACAGTTACCAACAAGGAGAATGGGCCGAAGGTTTATTAGAACAACTAAGTGTGGATGCCAATAGCAGACCAAGTTACTCACTAAACAATGGAGTGATCCGGTACAAAGGAAGACTGGTTATCAGGGACAGTGAAGCATTGAAAAGCAAGATCCTACATGCACTCCCCATCGGAGGACATTCTAGCATTCAAAATACCTACCAGAGGATACAACAGGTATTCTTTTGGCCTCAGCTTAAAAAATATGTTTGGGACTATGTGATGAGGTGTGATGTGTGCAGAAGGTGTAAGCATGAGACAGTGGTCAATCCGGGCCTTCTACAACCCCTACCACTACTAGATCAGGCGTGGACTAACATCACTATGGATTTTATAGAAGGGTTTCCTCAATCGGAAGGGAAGGCTGCATTATGGTGTTGGTAGATAGGTTTTCGAAATTCAGCCACTTTATTGGTTTATCCCACCTGTACACAACTCAAGAAATAGCAAGGATATTCATGGAGAGTGTGGTGAAGTTGCATGGCATACCACAGTCCATAGTTTCAGATAGAGATCAAATATTCAGAGATCAAATATTCACTAGCCTATTCTGAAAGGAATTGATGAGGTTTCTAGGCACTAAACTATTGATGTCAATGACCTATCACCCTAAGACAGACGGCCAAACAAAAAGGGTGAACCAATCACTAGAGCTATACTTAAGATGTTTTAGTTTTCTATAGCCTAAGGGATGGCACAAATGGTTGACAGTTGGCCAGTGGTAGTACAACTCGACTTTCCACAACTCCATTCGAATGACACCATTTGAGGCCCTTTATGGCTACAAACCAAGGCTTCTACTAGCCCTGGCCAAACACTCTACAACGGCAACTGTAGATACTTGCAACAAAGACAAGAGGCTATGAGACTAGTGAAAACGGAATTGGCCAAAGCACAAAATCGAATGAAGCAGATGGCTGATAAGAAACGGAGTGAACGAGTATTCTCAGTGGGAGATGAAGCCTACCTTAAGCTAAGCCCACAACACCTCAAAGCCTTATCCCAGCAGCCAATATCCAAGCTCAACCCTAGGTACTATGGGCCATTTCCAATAATAGAGAAAATTGGGACAGTAGCCTACAAGTTGCACCTACCGAAGGGAACACAAATACACTCGATGTTCCACGTCTCCCTCCTCAAGAAGGCCACCGGTATACAACAATGCAACACCTCTCCCATGACCAAAGAAGAAAAGGAAGATGTCGTGCCCGCAACCATCTTCGACAGAAGAGTGGTCCGCAAAAATGGAGCCCCCCTCATCCAAGTCCTAATTAAGTGGCCATCCCTCCATGAAGACAACAACACTCGGGAGTATCTCCCAAACCTTCTTCGACAATTTCCAAACTCTGCCAGCCTATTACATATTTCTTAAGGACAAGAAATGCATTAAGGGGAGGGGATTGTTATGTTAGTTGAATAATTGGGCCAATGTAATCGGCTGTAGACATCAATTTAGTGGGTTGAGGCCTGTGTAAATATAAGCATAGCTGGAGGAATGTTCCAGCATGTTATTGGGCAAGTTGTAAAGCAAGTGGGGAGGGCATAACCACTTTTAGGCCATAGATCAGTATAAAAAGAAACTGATCTATGCCTCTACCCCTATGTTGAATGAAATCTAGGAATTAGTTTCCCTCTCAAAACTCTTTCCCTCTCAATTCTCGTTTCCTCTTTCTCTCTAATTCCTTCAATTCTACTTTTCCCTCCTTCTCTCGCCTTTTTCAATCGATCGAGAATCACTTGTCAGATCAAGAATCTAACATCTGACAAACTTTCCAAAACTTTGCCCTTTTCTCATTGGCCCTGCATAACATAAAGAGCACATGGGCCACCATAGGGTCGCAAATAAGCCAAGTTATTCACGAGCGGCTCAATGTTTGACTCGATAAAATTTTGTTCGTTAAAGTAAATGAGCTGAACTTGAGCTTAAATTTGAAGCTCGATTTTTAAACGAGCCAAGCTTAAGCTCAGTAAAGCTCAACTCATTAACTCGCGAACTGGTTCAATTAGAAATTCATGACTAGCTTGTGAAAACATACTTATTTATAAATGCATTAATAAATTTATTCATAATTTTATAAATATATCATTTTATGGTTAGATAATATATGTATGTATAATATATTAGATATATATTTTATAAATATATTATTTAACATACATACATATCATCATTATATCATTTATTAAATTATATATTAGATATATATTTTATAGATATATTATTTAACATATATACATATGATCATTGTATGTATTTATAAAATATAAAATATAAATACACTTTTCCTCTGCCCAAGAAACCACTTTTCTTTGTTCCTCCCTCTTGCCAATAAACCCACTTTTCCTCTTCCTCTCTATCCTCTCTTTCACTCCTCCAGCAGTCTATATTTTCTTGTTCCTCTTCCCTTTGCCACCTTCCTTTCGCCGCTGCCTCACCTCTCGTTGCCAACTGTCACTACGTCCTCCATCTTTGCAGCATCTGGCCCCTACCACACACCCCTCCCTCTACCACCGTCGCTGCACAACCTCCTCTTCTAGTGGTGGCGAGCCTGAGCTCGGCTTGTCAATTGAATTGACGAGCCGAGCCCGAGCTGAGTTGAGCTTAAGCCCAACTTTTAGGCTCGACTTGAGCTCGAGCTTGAGCTCAGGTTTTCCAAGCCAAGCCAAGGCTCGATTGCAACTCTAGGCCACCAAGCATAGAGTTTCTTTGGCAAGTCATTCGCATTTCACACTCCATATAAATTCAGGGATAACAAGAAGTATAGGGATACAATAAACAATTAACAAAAAGCAATTCTAAGAACTTAGCTAGATTCCTTCCTGTTGTGTGACCTGATAAGTAGTTAGTAGGCTGGGTACTAGCTGCAATTGTATGCTCAAAACAGATGGTGCAGGCTATTGGAGCAAAAAGCATGAATAATCAATATAATTGATCATAGGAAGAGAAACAAGAGCTAAATTATAGGCAATGTTAAAATATATGTCTATATATGTAGGAAACATGAAGGTTCAAAACCTATAGCACTTGAAATTCAAACAAGAGTAAATATAGCAAGCAATAGAAGCTACATCACAGGAATATGTGATAGCTTGAGCCCTGAGGTTTAGATACCTACAGTACTCAACACCCGGACAAAAATAAATATTGCAAAGAATACAAGTTTGCAAGTGTTGTGTCATAGGTAAAAGCCTATTAAAGGGTCAAGTAAGTCCAAAAGCCTAAAATGTCTTTTTGGGCTAAAAGGCATAAATTTCCCATATGCGGGGGGGTCCCACACAAAGCGCGCAAACACGATAAGTCCGACATTTAAAAATCCTTTTGAATATTCCAAGAAAATGATAGATAATTATCCATAACGAATTCTAAATTCTAAAATGGTTATGAAATATTTGGATAAGCATTATCTCTAAAAAATTCTATCTTTAGAAAGGATAAAATAAATATCATCTATCAAGATAAGTGTTATCTGTAATTCTGTTACATTTTAAATCATTCTATATTTCTCTATAAATAGGCAGTTATGCATCCCTCAAAGGGGGGACGTCTTTGATATTATTTCAATACAGTTTCTTTCATTATACTCAGTGTCTAATTTAAACGTCGGAGTGTTTGCGCGGGGACCTCCCTGCGCCCTCTGATTATTGTCTTATTTTTGCAAGTTCAAGCGACTTGAAGACGACGTTTCCATTCTACAAATTTATTGTTGTATCCATGTCGCAACAGCAAGTACATAAAATTACATATTTTGAAGAATTAAGCTAGCAGACAACTCAAACTAATGGATAAATTCATGAAAGGGATGGTGCAGTTTCAACAGACAGGAAGCATTTAAGAATTTATTTGGCAGACTTGACAACAGTGCTCTTGAAAAAACAAATACCAGAGAATCAGAGACCAAAAAAGTTATTATTTAATAAAGTGAAAAGCTTGGTAACATAGGTTACAAACAGTGGATAAATGTGACTCAAATGCGTAGAACTATAAACACTTGCACCCAAAAAAGCAACAAAGTATACGGCAAGTAGGATACGAGATCACGACAAAACTCCAAGTTGTTTAGCTACCAAAAATTACTCAGCAAAATGCAATAATTCGGATTAGGGCACATGTTCAACACTCCATCAGTGGCCAAGCGGTCTAGCCAGCCAAAAAGAAAACAAACACAAAACAAAAGGGAGGGTGTCAAGTCAAAGTATGTTAGCATGCAAGGAGGAATGGTACCTACTTGATGGTCTCTACATCTCATGGCGAGCCTATGGGAATTCAGACATGGAGTAGGCACAAAAAAATTACAGGTTGGAGGTAGCATTGCAGGACTTGGCAACAATATCGTAATCAATACAGGTGTATTGCTAGTGGACCATTTTAAAGAGAGGGATGAATCAGATTCAATGAGATATTGACTTGAAGAGGGAACAGAATTATTGGAAAGGCAAGCATTCTCATCAGGTTGTCATAGACTTTGGATTCCCAATGAAGAAAAAGATGACTCAGTTAAGATGGAGGGAGAAATGAAAGATATGAACTGAAATATTTCAATGACATTTTGATGAGTTGGAGGGATTCTTTTTTCTTTGGAGATGGTTTTAGGCATCAAAAGCCATATCTAAGATTGCTTCTTTGTTTGCATGACAATGCAAGGTAAAATCTTAGCCATTGAAAGCATGATGAAATCAAATTCACATCTAGTTGTACAAAGAGTCATTAACTGTTTGATTGCTAAAGATTTACAGCCTTTGGCTGTATGCACATTTGGCATGTAATACAACAGGGCTTATATTGGTCAGATATGTACTAGAGTAGGCAAAAGAGGGAGGGAAAAGACTTGATTTGGTCCATTTGGCCTTCTTGTCATTGATAAGGAAAACCATAACAGGAGATCTTTCGATGATGTAGAAGCTCCTTTTCTCAAGTTCATGTAAATTTTGTCTATCCTACAGAGTTGGGTGTCGAGAAGAGTTTAGCTACACTTGAACCAGTGTTTAGATTCAGTGCACACGTGGAACTCTCTTGGTGCCTTTTATTAATAATTATTATGCACATACTAACCAAAAATACTATTTATTAACACATATATTATTATAGGAAAAGAATCAGAGTGAGCCGATATTATAAACATTGGCAGCTTCTAATTATTGACAAGATCGGATACCATCAATGATCAATGGCTAAATCAAAATAGTTGAGTTGCCTTTGATTTGGGGAATATTTTTACATTCAATATATTTTGATTTCACTCAAGGTAATTATTTGTTAACCAAGATATGGGATGGGAAATGTCAGATATGGGAAACATTTCGGATGTTTGTCCTTCACAACGTGTTAAATTATTCATTTCACCGATTTTTATATTTATTTTATTCAATTTTATATTTTATTATCTATTATGGAAATATGTTTTCGTAATTTTTAATTATCTATGTGGAATTATTGTAATTCCACCTACTTGCTGAATCTTTTTAGAATCTATTTTTGAATATGGATTTAGAAAATAAAACACTATTTTTAATTTTAATTCTTTGACAATTCACATTAATCATAGAACACTATTTTAATCATAAATTTGGTGTTGATGTTAACATACAGTTTTGAATGAATTTGGTAATAGGAATATTTTGGTAAAAAGCCCTTATCTTGGTGCTTATCATAGCATTTAACAAACATATGGGAAAAAAAAAAAAGTATGATTCTCAATGAATTTCAAAAAATTTAACAAACAGTTTGATATAAATCTTGGAATGTTTCCTACCCTTATCTTGACCATTCAATATCTTGGTCAGAAAAGCATTCCAAGTTTATTTTGATACTCTCTTATCTTGCTCATTTTAACAAACGCTACCCAAAAATATAGTCAATTAAACCAACGGTTCAACCGGGAAAAACACTTCTATGACATATGGAACTGTCACTCTGGTGAAAGTTCTCATACAGTAGTACTATCACATGAAAAGAGGCTGTACACTGTCACTCTGGTGAAAGTTCTCATACAGTAGTACTATCACATGAAAAGAGGCTGTACACTGTCACTCTGGTGAAAGTTCTCATACAGCAGTACTATCACATGGAAAGAGGCTGTACACAATACCTCCTCTGAAAATTAGCTGGTTTTTTAAGTCATTCTAGCAATACTCACTCTCCATGCATGCTTTGAATAACAATTATTTTAGTTGAAGTAACAGAATGCACTTGTTTACAAGCTCATACTTACAAATGAAAACAGGACTTGATCAAAATTTAGACACTATTATTGACTAAGAAGCATGCCCAATTGGAACTTTAAAAAATTATTGAAGTATGACAGCATTTTGCAAGATTGGAAAGCAGAACGGGACAGAAATTGAGAACACTTTAAGGTTGTAACCAGAACTCGACAAATATCCTCACAGGATTAAGTTAGCATAACAAGAATCTTTTTAATGCAGACTACTAGATAACAGTTGCTCAGTGAAAGCACATTAATAAACAAATGGCAAACAGCTAAAGCCAATAATTTGTCACCAAGTAAAGGCAACTTTCCAAGCTTAATGAAAGAGGAACAGGCTGAATTTGGAAATTACATTAAGTATTATTCTTTTCGGGTGATACGCCACAGTTATCATGTCCGAACAGTTATTTCATTTTGGCATGGTACAAATCTCAAAGATAACCTCAACCTCAGTGGTATTTATCACTTTCACAGCAAAAATGTTCAACTGCAAAAAATTCTCATCATGAGTGACAAAATAAATAGTAAACTTAAAAATGGAACATATATATAAATGGTGAATAATCAAAGCAGGTACCACGTTGCTAATAAAAGGAAAAGAAAGTAAGAGTCAAGAAGAAAATTAGTCACTATGCATTCCAAATACTAGTATGGATTAGAATTACAACTAAATTTAAAGAAACACCGAAAAAGTGAATATGGGAAACATGAATGACTCACTCGAGGAAATCCAGAAATTAAATCAATGGGAACCCAACCCTCATCATCCATCTTGGACCTTAAAAAGTCGTCCTTTACCAAATTGTCATCACTGGAATAAGCATATAAGAATGATAAGAGAAAAAGAAAAAAATAAGTTGTGGAGCCAAGTGTGGCCAAAACTATTAAGTTACCTGAAGTAATAGTCTATCTGATTGACTAATAAAGTAGGCAGAGTAGTACTCGCATCTGCAAATGGGTAAAACATTGGTGGTGGAGTTGGTGGCGGTGGTGGTGGTGGTGGTGGTGCAGTATGGATGAATGGCACACCCCTGAAGGAATCTGGGGGCAGTGGCGGGACATACATAAATGGGGATGTCATATCTGACGCCAAAACAGAAGCAAGTTCTGAGATCGTGAGATAAAGACAAATGCATCAAGAATAATAAACCTCACCTAGCAAAAATAGATAAATAAATAATAAATCTACCGAAACCCATAGGATTTCCAAAGGGTCTCCCAAACTGGGGCACAATGAATGGAGTAGAACCCGGCGGCGGTGGCCCTATGAAACCCCTATGTGGAGCCATATGCTGTGGTAGATGAACGTCTCTAGGATTAGAACTTCGTGAAGCATTCCTATCACGGTCTTGATCACGCCTGCTACCATGAGTATTATGACGGCCCCCAAAGTTGCTCCTCCGGGAAAAATTTCGGTGTGAAGACTGATCATTCACTGGATGAGAATGAGAAACAAAGCCGCCAATTGGTCTTCCTTCCCAACTATTGCCCTTGTAAGGATGTTCACCAAGAGAAGAATCCGGCAATGCTGGTACCAATGCAGCATAAGGCATTTCAAACAGAGCGTATGGTGGAGGCGGCGGCGGCGGGGGGCCCCGACTAAAGCCACTCACCGCTGATCCAACCCCAGTCCCGCCACCACGTTTTCCTGATCTTTGCCGAACTGGCATTGTTTGGCTTGGAGTCGAACTAGGGTTTGGATTAGCATCAACGTGCTTCTGATTCTGAGGAGAATTCGAAATTACAGGACCCTAAAAGAAAGGGATAAACGCATTATCATGGTTGCAAACAGAGAACATGAATCAAAATATTACATCCTAAAACTTAGTAATTATAAAACCATGTACTTATGGACATTACACCAGGATGTACAAATATACAATTTATAGAAAGGTGCAGATTCACGTATAAGTATATATAGGATTTTGCATGCATATAATCAATCCTTTTTAAGTCCTAAAAATTGGTAATCCTAGAACTACAAAGTTACGCATACAAATTGGTTTTGTGAGAACTGAACCTGCGAGGTGGAAAGGGAAGGGTCGGAGACAGGCTTAGAAGAATCCGATGTTGATTTGGAAGGAGACCGAGTAGACTCTGATAGAGCGGGCCAGGAAACAGCACCGCCCATGAGAGGGCCTACGCCGGCGACGACGCCGTTTAAGGGTTTGTTCCAAGCTGGCTTCTTGAGATTACCGGCATTGCTTTGATTGCTGTCGGAGTTCCCCGCAGGAGCCTCGGCGGAACCAGGGGAATCGGATAACACAGCTTGGTCCCCGGCCGGGAGCAGCGATGGCGGCGGCGACGGAGAGGCCGACACGACCTGAGCCCACGCAGCTCGCTTGCTGTCGACGTCGGGGGGAGGCGGAGACGACGGCGTGAGGGTGTTGGGTGGAGATCCGGCCGCCATGGCCGTCAAAACTAGGGTTGATGAATAAGAAGTAAGAAGAGGTTTTTGGCGAGCAACAGATGCTTCCAACGCAGGTAGAAGAGATTAATACGCTAGAAGAAGGAAGGTGATTTGGCGAAGGGGAGATGGAAAATTAGGGTTTTCTGGAGGAAGGGATCGGCATTGAAAAGCGTTCGATCGATCGATCGATCAATCTCAGGCTTCTTTCCTTCCTTCCTTCCTTGTTTCTTTCTCTTTCTTTGCCGTTTGTGTTTTTGGAGTGACTGCGGTGCGGTGCCTCTCAGCTATCTGTTATGCTTCCCAATTACCCAAATAACCTCTTTTTTCCTCTTGCCTTTCTCACCCAATTTACCCTTATACCCCTCCTGCTTATCCTTTACTTCCATGCTGCCCCTGCTTGCCGCGGCAATTATCTCCTAATTTCTTTTTCCTAAATAATAAAATTGGCTAGGACTTGGAGGGGAAGGGGGAAGGCTCGGGGGGGTCAATCATTGTCACTTTGCCGTAACTTTCCATTGGCTGCCCGACCCTTGATGACGCATATCATATTATCAATTATTTTTAAAATTATCATCCTTAGTGATATTGTTCATATCGTAACTAAATTTAAGACACCTTTGTGATGATCTTAACTGTTATATGACCATATTAATCTATTTTGGATACTTAAATTAGAGATTCATTTGAGTTTAAGAAAAGCGTCACAAAAATATTAAAAATATGAAAAACGTAGAAAATTTGTATACATATACCTCTTTTCTTTAATTTTTTAATATTTTCAGAATGATATAGTCGTGATAAGTGACGTAATTGCCTATTAGTTATTCTTGATAATAAAATTTAGTTTACAATTATTGATAATGATTGGTTAGATCGTAATTTTTTATCATTATTATCCCTAATATGAACACATTTGTGAAAAATAATTAATAGTTTAAAATGATTGTAGATTATATTTCATAACAATAACATATATAATAATAAAACGCTTCATTTATTCGAGACATTTAACTATAACAAACTTATTTAATACATCGTTTTCTTTACTTTTAAGTAGATAGTAATGAAATTATACATAACTTTAAATTCATAAACTTATAGTTACAAGTGAAGTTTAGAGGTGAGCATTATTTAGTTAAAATCTAATATTTTAAACTCTAATTAATTTGGGTTGATTTTTACTAAATTTAGTTCAGTTCAATTTAGCATATTGTTAAAAAAGAATAAAAAAAAACTGTTTTTATTACAGTTTTAACCTAGTGTTTTGATTTTTAAACAAGTAATTTTTTTATTTCATTAAATAAATAAGCTGAATTAATCAGATATATGGTATTTTATAGAAATAACAATAAATTCTTTAGATTATTTTTGGAATTGCCCCTAAATCAATATCTATTACAATAATTGCATTTACTTAAATGTTTTAAATTTATACTAAATTCTTTTAATATTAGTTATTCTAAATAAGAGTAATGTTAAGGCATTCATTAAGAGATAATAAATACGTATATTTATTACATTTTGTTTATAGTCTTTAAATACTTTTATTGGCTGATAATAATCCATTGTATGCTAAAATATTTAACAAACCAATAAGAATGTTTAGGAACTAAAAATAAAGTGCCGTATTTTGTAAGAAAAAATAAAATATAATAAATACACTTTATCTAAAAATAAAATATAATTATTACATTTTAAGCACTTGCTAATATTATGCTTTTAAGGTTCAATTATTTTAATTAATTTTAGAATGATTTGATTATATTATATATAAATTTAATTAATTCTGTTCATCACTAAATTACTTTATAACCAACTAAAATAATTAAATATTTAACCCTATTGATGGGTTCACTCTACATCAGCCATTAAATTACAATAAATAAACATATTAAATGATCATGAAGCATATATATACTATTAAAAAGTAACTGTCCAACTCTTAACTGTTACATAAAATTTGACTATTTAATTATTTAATTAAAATAAGTAATATATAGTCCATTGTTAAGAGAGTAATTGGCCTTTTCATACCTACTTACCGTAACATTTTTCTTTCTTTGAACTTAGGATGAATTATGACAATCTATTATCTATTCTATTATTACTATTATTATTATTATTATATACAAAGCTCAACTTAGAGCATTTAAATCACATTAATTACATTACCATTAAAATTATTAATTAATGTTATTAAAGGTTCTAAATTATTTATATATGGGAGTGGTGGATACTCCATTTTTGCTTCCTTTTTTAGTCAAAAAGATTAGTTGAATTGCAAATGAAGTTTAATATTAATCAAACTTGTGAATTAAATTGGTAAGTTACTCTGGCGAATGATCAATTCAATTAATTATGATTCCAAATTGACTTTGACTTTGGCTTTGGCTTTTTTTGGGCCGAAATTTCATGTAAAAGTCGATGCGTATTTCGAAGTGATCCCCATTTACTGCGTTGTAATCAATCAGACAAAAATAGTCCTCTTTTATTACTTGTTTATTTTATTTCTTTCTTATTCTTGCTTCGTATACAAAAGTCATAGTCCATGTTCAATTAAAAATTTGAATCTTTCATTAAAAAATAAAAAAACTCTATTTTATAATTAATAATATCTAACAATCAACTCACTCAACATATATGTATTTACTAGTCAAGTCATGCTCAATCTTAAAGGATACGTTTGATAGAAGTGAAAAATGAGAGTAAAGTTCATTTTTTATCTAAATTTCAAGAAATTTTATTAAACAATTTTGGTGTTTGATTGGAGGGTGAAAAATAGGGTAAAATTACAATTTCATGGAATTTCAATTCTTCCCCCACTTCCTGGGAATTCTAATTCCTTGATTTTAAGAAAAAATTTCACTTTTTGAACTAAAATGGAATTCAAATTCCATTGAAAAAAAAAGTTGTTTGATGGATTTTTTTGAAATTTGGATGAAAAATGAATTTCACCCTTATTTTCCACCCCTATCAAACGCACCCTTAGGGGTGCGTTTGATTGTATTACATAGAATTTAATTCTAGGTAATATTGCCTAGAAAATAAAAACCACTCTACCTCATTGGAAAATGAATTTCATGAAAATAATCTTTAAATGCTTGTACCATACATATTTTTCTATAGAAAAATTAAAAGTGTTTGATTACTTTCCATAAAAAAATATGTAATGATTATATATTTTTCATGATAAAGGTGTGCAATCAAACACACTCTTAAACCCTGTTTGATTGGTCATTTTTTCTATGGAAATTGATCATTTTCTACCTAAATTCCAATTTTTAGAGTGTTTGATTGGACAAATTTTCTATGGAAATAATTTTCTCACTTAGGGTTACGTGACCCTCTTTTCCCACTTTTGTTGGAAAATGAATTCCCATGGAAGATGAGAGAATTTGTTTTCCAGGTAGAGCGTCAAAGTGTCTTGGAGAGAGGATGGACCAAAACTTGGTCTTTCCTTGGCTTTGAGGGGCTGGCCGGCGACAGGAGTCGGGGGCGGTAGCTTTCTTGTAAGAGCAGAAAAGGCGTTGCATCGGGTAGGGGCGAAAGAGATGAAAGCAGATTACACGCAGAAAATGTATATATATATATATGCATATTCATTGCAGCGAGGAAGATAGGCCTTTGCTGGGTCTCTGCTGCAATGTGTGTGTGTATATATATATATACATTGCAACGAGGAAAGGAAGTGGGTCTCTACTGCAATGGGTTTGGGTCTCTGTTGCAATGTATATATATACATTGTAGCGAGGAAGAGGGATATGGGTCTCTACTGCAATGTGTGTGAGTGTGTGTATATATATATATTGCAGAGAGGGATATGTATATATGCAACGAGGGATATGTACTGCAATGTATATATATATATATATTTGCTCTCTGCTCAGAGACAAAAATGGGTATATATATTTGTTTTGATTTATTTTTTTGAATATTTTGTATATGTATATTTAATTTATTTCTATAATTAATCATTAATTTATATATTATTGATTAATGTATATGTGATTATTTTTATGAAAAATAATCACAATCAAACACCAAAAGTTAGAAAATTATAACAATTTCTAGGTAAAAAATTAAGTCAATCAAACACCTTCAATTGATATTTTCCTTGGAATATAATTCTAGGCAATTGAATTATCTAGAAAATATTTTCTTTCCATACAAATTCCATGCTTGCAATCAAACACACCCTTAAGTGTCTCATGGGAGTTCCTTCTGATGGAAAAAGAACAAGAGTCATAACTACAATAACATACATGTTACTTGCACAACGAAAGTTTAATCTCAATAGTTGTATCACAGGTCACACGTGAAATCACAGTATGAAAATCACCCTTGAGTCACAGCCTAAAAACTTTTAGAGGAAATCAGAGAAGAAGAAGAAATTCTACAAAACCAACTCAACGTCCGTCTCTCACAAATGTGAGAAAACTTTTATATATGCAATTATGTAAGTAACTGCCATTGTTCCATCTTCTCCACATATGGAGGAAGTGGGCAGTTTCTTGCAGTTATCGCCAGATCCACAAATAGATCTGGTTATTTGGATCCAAAATCATTTATGGGCGACCCAACCCGAATCCTAGACTCGGATCTGGGTCCAATTCTCCAACATCTCCTACTCGCACATAATGGTCTCAATATTCTCATAGTTTCTCATTCCTCTTATAACTTTCATATAGGCAGATAGGTCGTGCGACCGTGCATACTTCAAGAGCTCAATTGCTATATAACGGTTAGGAGTATATAACGTCTTGAAATTGAGTAGATAAGTATGAAGTACTCTAAATCATTTATCATATCCAATTTCTATGATCTTATGTCTTGCATTCATAATTATATTTAATCACTGAGGTAAATATAATTGGTCAACCAATGAATACAAAAAAATATGATGACTTCAAATGATTTTTCCTCTTTTCTCAATTCTCTCAATTTTTAGTTAACTTGCTTTTCTAATATGTTCAAGCTAATCAAATCAATCATAACCATTTGGCAACATATTAAGATAGCAAACATTAAACCAAAAAACTTTGAGAACATATTAGGAGTTATCAAAGGGCACTTAGTGAGATCAAAAATGATCTCAAGGGCTCACACTATCAAAGTTGAGATCAGAACTTTGATTATCCTTATCGATCGACTTTGTGCATATGTGGTATGAAAACACATATTACAGTATTTTCTCCTTTCCCTTAGAGAATATGACTTATTTCAAATATCGTACAGATGATTGATTAAACATACATACATAATGTTTAACCTTGAGTTCACATCTACTCATTTTTAAACATAACTCACATCTGGCATTCAAGATAGATATTGTGATATTTAAAATTACTTCATTATCCATTCCAAGAATGAGACATTCTCATACTGTAGCAACATCATGTATTTTAAGTTTGAGCTCTATTTTATTATCATCTAGATAATAAAACTTAAAATACTATCTCATCTTCATTCCACTGAGTAACGGAGGCGACTGCCTATGTGAGGAGGCCAGCCTTTTATCTGTCTGTCATACTTTATGTCAAAATTTATGTACCGAACATAAATTTACACGTATGATATATATGAATAGGAAATCATAAATTTATCATTAAATGATAAAACTAGTACAAGTAAACATGTTCGAGAAATGATGAATATAATTGTACATTATTATCTACGCAAACCCAGTGTTTTAACTTGCCTATCAAAAAGTTCTCTCGAGATAGGCTTCGTCAGAGGATCTGCTACCATATTTTGTGTAGAAATGTACTTCATGTTCACTTCATTATGTGCTACCATATCTCTTACAAAATTATACTTCATATCTATATGTTTTGTTTTACCATGATATTTAGGGTCATTTGTATATACTATTGCAGCTTGACTATCACAATTGACCAACACTGGGCCAATAGCATTCTTATATATCCCCAAATGATCCATGAACCGTTTTAACCAAACGGCCTCTTGAATAGCTGTTGAAAATGCCACAAATTCAGCCTCCATTGTGGATAAGGCTATACATGATTGTTTCTTACTACTCCATGATATAGCACCATTATTAAGTAAGAAAACATATCCAGATATGGATTTCCTTTAATCCATGTCTCCTCCCCAATCAGCATCGGTGTAGACTTCCAAATGTAGATCATTTCCTTGATAACACAATGAATAATTAGTTGTGCCTTTTAGATATCGAAGTATCCGCTTCACTACTTTCCAATGTGCTGGCCTTAGGTTGGATTGATACCTACTTACTAGCCCAACAACATAAGATATATCAGTTCTAGTACACATCATAGCATACATTAAACTTCCAACAGCATTTGCATAAGGAACTTTACTCATTTGTTCCCTTTCTTGTAGAGTTTTGGGACATAATTTCTGGCTCAATATTTCACCTTTTGATATAGGAGTATCGAAGGGTTTACAATTTTTCATATTAAACCGTTCAAAAATCTTATGAATATATGGCTCTTGAGAAAGAGAAAATAACCTTTTTAAACGATCCCTTGAAATCTTAACTCTAAGGATATATGTAGCTTCACCCATGTCTTTCATTTCAAAATTGGATGATAACCATCCTTTTATGTGATTGACATACTCCTTATCATTTTCAACTATTAATATGTCATCTACATATAAAGATAAGATCACAAACTTATCTTTTGATCTCTTCATATACACACAGTGATCTTCATTTATCATATTGAAATCATATGACATGATTGCATTATGAAAACGAATATACCACTGTCTTGAGGATTGCTTCAAGCTATATATAGACTTTTGAAATCTGCACACTTTGTGCTTTTGACCCTCCTTAATAAAACCTATAGCTGCTCCATATAGATTTCTTCACTTAATTCTCCATTAAGAAAAACGGTCTTTACATCTATTTGATGTAACTCAAGATCCATGTTAGCAACTATTGCTAAAATTAGCCGAATTGAGGTGAACCTTACAACAGGTGAAAAAGTCTCTTCATAGTCTATTCCCTCATGTTGTGTGTAACCTTTTGCTACTGAACGAGCCTTGTATCTTTCGATACTTCCATCTGCTTTACGTTTAATTTTGAGAACCCATTTGTTCCCAATTGCTTTGCATCCCTTGGGTAAATTGACTAGTTCCCAAACTTGATTCGATTTCATGGACTCCATCTCTTCTTCCATTGCTTTAATCCATTTTTCTCTAGCAGGACAAGTAAGAGCCTCATTTACATTCCTTGGCTCTTCCTCATCTTGTGGAGTAATAATAAAAGCTTCCCCCCCTTCAATCTCAAATCGACGATGAGGAACACTTTGTCGACTAGACCGTCGTGGTTGAGATTGATAAGTCAATTCATCAATTCTCATGTTACTCCCATTAGGATTAACATTCTTTAATGAATACTTAATAGGTTGAATGTTAGATGAAACTAATTCATCGTCCTTTAACCCGCTCCCACTCTAATGTGGGGTATTAAGTTCTTCTAGTATTATGAAATCTTATTGATCATGAGTTTCAAATAAAGATAAGTCGTGTCCTATCTTAGCCTGCTTCAGAAAATCATTCTCTAAGAATGTGACATCCCGTGATTCAAATTCTGTTACTGTACCATCATCTTGCTCACTTAATAGAACATATCCTTTTGATTGTTCAGAGTATCTTAAAAAGATACATTTTTTCCCTCTTGGACCTAATTTTCCATATTTATGAGAAGAATCACGAGCAAAAACTGCGCAACCCTATGATTTTAAAACACTTAGATTGGGTTGTCTTTTGGTCCATAACTCATATGGAGTAGTTGTTACGGATTTGCTAGGCACTCGGTTAAGTACATATGTGGCCGTTAGTAATGCATCACCCCAATAGGTGATTGGCAAACTTACTTGAGCCATCATAGACCTTACCATTTCTAATAGGGTTCTGTTTCTCCTTTCCGCAACACCATTTTGTTGCGATGTACTAGAAATAGTCAACTGATGTTCTATTCCCTTTTCATCACATAATTTTCTAAACTGATCAGATAAGTATTCCCGACCATGGTTAGTTTTTAAAATTTTTATTCTCTTGTGTAATTGATTTTCCACTAAATTCATATAATTCTTAAAGCAACTTAAAGCTTTTGATTTATGAGATATCAAATAAACAAAACCATACCTAGTATAGTCATCTATTAATGTGATGAAATAAGAAGCCCCATGTCTACCTCTAATATTCATTGGACCACATATGTCTGAATGAATTAATTGCAATGGAATTTCAGCTCTAGTTCATTTTCCAAATAGTTTTCTTGCAGTTTTTCCAGCTAGACAGTACTCACAAGTAGACATTTATACTTTATCAAGATCACCCAACAAGCCCATTTTAGCTAATTGGTTTATTCGATGTTGGCCAATATGAGCTAATCTAGCATGCCACAAGTATACATCATTCATACCATTACTTGAAGATATAAATAAGGAAAAACTATTAGCACAATTATAAGGTTCCACACTTAATACGATAAAACCATCCAGGAAATAACCAGAACAATAATAACTTATTCCCAAGGACAAGTCAACACCGTCTCTATGAAAATTAAGAGAAAATCCATCTTTAACTAATATAAGAACAGAAATAAGATTCTGACGAATCTTTGGAGCATACAAGACGTCATGTAGAATCAAGGTTTGACCTCCATGCATGATCAAATTGCACGTGCCAAACCCTTTGACTCTTACTCTAGAGTTGTTTCCAACGTATATCCATCTAGCTCTATGTGGAATCCGTAAAAACTTTATGAAGGCACTCTTGTCCTTCGCTACATGGTTTGTCGCTGCAGAATCTACAGTCCACAAAGGATAAGATTCAGGAAGAAAAATAGAACTTGAGACATTAACAGCACTTACAAGTGCATAAAGGTCACATACCTTTTTGGGCTCAGTGCAATCACGAGCAAAATGTCCATTTGGCCCACAATTGAAACACTTCAACTTTGCAATGTTTTTCTTCTTGGAAAGACGCTTTCCTTTCCCATGTTGGTTAAATTTATGTTTCTTACCCTGAGGATTTCCCTTACCTCGCTTCTTTTGGGACCCACCATGCTGCTTGTGTAATACCCCATGTTCTTATAAAGTTGCCACAAAATTTCGATGACTTTAAAATACCAAAAAATGGGTTTGATAGCAGTTATACGTACCGAATCGACTGCAGGGAGTGTCTCGGAGTGAAATTATCTAAAAAAAAAATAATATGGTCTCGACGAGTGTATTAAGATAAGATTTATGGCATTGAAAGAAATTGGGTCAGGAACAGTTTCTGGTACAGCTAAAATACAACTACCATTTAGGTTGTAAAACCGAATCGCTATAGGAGACTTCCGAAAAATCAACGGAACACTAGGGGGGCTTCGGTTTTGCATAACGAACAACCCTTCAGTGGTTTTGGGATGAAACGACCACCCAATAAGGACACTGGGGAAAATCATCCTTTTTGACTAAGTTTTGAGTTATTAATTATAGATTTTTCGTATTTAAATGCAATTTAATTTAGCATTTGAGGGGCGTATTTTGCTATTAAGAAATTGTTCAAGTGATATTATGAGAAAATTAAGATTTAAAGCATAATTATATATATATATATATATTAATATAATATAGGATATATAAATATGTATGTATGTACACGCATGGCAGAGGCCATGCCTCTGTAAAATGAAGCCCATACTCTGCTGCAATCGGCCACTATTTATGGAGTAATTCACGCAAAAAATCTAAATCTCCAAACCTTGGCCACGCCTCTGCAAAATCTCCATACCCTACAAAAAGATTGAAGAGATTTCCACGCAAAGAGGGAGTCTTAGGCAGTGAGGAAAGTCTGCGTTGCCTATAAATAGCAAGCAAATGAAGAAGAAATGGCAGTGAGCCTCAGAGCTTCGGCCGAGAGAGAGGCAATGGGATTGAGAGAGGAAGAGAGATAAATCGCAAGAGAGAGTGAGAGCAAGATCGGGAGATCGAAAGGGAGAGCCGAAGCAACTGGAGCAAGCGCGAAAGCTCGCGGCAGCCATGGTTGTGAGCTTCCAGCAAGCTCGAGTGGCCATGGCCGCGAACGAGGGGCCACGACCGCTGCCGTGTTTGACAACAGCTGCTAAGTCGAAGGCTGGCAAAGGCATGGACATCGGGTGGCGGTTTGAGGAGGCTGGTGCGATGGCAATGGCGGCCATGGCAGCCGCTGCAAGCAGTAGTGGTAGGGGCGGCGCGCGGGCGCAGCAGCGCGCGGAGGAGGCTACGGCGGCGACGGCGCTGGCAGTGGCTCTCGGCGGCGACGAGCTGAAGTCGAGAGTTGCAGGTGGTCGCGCAGGAGGCAGGGGAAGAAGAAATGAGAAGGAAGAAGAAAAAGAAGAAAGAAGAAAGGAGAAGGAAGAAGAAAAAGAAGAAAGAAGAAAGGAGAAGGAAGAAGAAAAAGAAGAAAGAAGGAAAAGAAGGAAGAAGAAGAAGAAGTTGCAGGCGCAGGAGGCGGGAAAAAGAGGAAGAAGAAGAAGAGAGGAGAAAAGAAAAAGAAAAAGAAAAAAAAAAGAAAAGAAAAGAAGAAAGAAAAATTAGGAAAAATAGAGAAAATGTTAGAAAAAATTCCAGAAAAATTATAGAAAATAGGGACTTATGTTTCGGTGATATCCCGGAGATTTTGGTGAGAAAAACAGTCTGGGCACACGTTTCAAGGATAGGGCACGCATACCAAGGAAATTCGAGATGCTAAGTTAAGGTGAGTAAAATTCCTTAGAAAATTTCATAAATTCAAGAATATTATTTTATAAATTATCGTAGTGAAATATTTGAGAAAATATTTTAGAAATATTTAATCTGGATTTATTGAGGAAAAATAGGAAGAAATAGAGAGAAAATTATAGAAAATGCTAGAAATTATGAAAAAATAAGTTTTAGTGTTTATTTAAATAATTATGGTGATTAGGATACTTTGAGGCTGAATTTGAAGAGACTTGCGCAAATTTTGAGGTTGGCACGCAAATCGAGGCAAGACACAGATATCGAGGTAGCTCGATAAGTTCTAGAAAGTAAGTGGTACTTCCTCGAAAACGTTTTTATCATATTGACATGTCCTGATATGTATCCATCACATAGACTGCATACATGACTATGAAATGCATAAATACACGTTGATATCATCGATCACATGCATATGAGGCCGTAGGGAGTACGAACTGGCACCGCTGCCTTACCAAGCGTGCACCCATACACTCCGGCTTCGAAAGAGGTGGCTGCTAAAATGGTAGGTAGCATGAGGGGTGCAGTTGACACCTACGATGAAAGACATTGCATACACTCATAACATAACATTATGTACCCTTATTTAGATGGTTCATCATCTAACATGGGTTCGCCCCTGGAACATTCAAAGTTCCAGTCGGGACTTGCAGAGATGATTTCGAGATTAGTGATATGTAGTGACGCGAGACGTCAAGAAGCGAGTAAATGTACCATGTTATGTTGTAATATGAGTAGTTTAAGAATTATGTACATTGTATTTATTGTCAGACGCTTATGAATTAACTTTGTAATAAATGTCATGTCTAGTTATTACTATATGAGCAGGTTCGATTCAGCTTCTGCTTTGTATTTATTTTCTAATGTAGATATCTCGCACTAGATAAGGTCTTAGAGAATTTTGGGATAGTGTAAAGAAAAAAAAATAAAATAAATAATAGACCAAATTTCCTAAGGCATAACACGCCCTGAAGAAGTGGGCTGTTACAGCTTGCGTTTGTGACCTTTACCACCCTGTGAGTTTGAGCCTGTCAAGTACACATCTATACTAGGTTTGTTTGCTAAGAGGCGCTCATTTTCTAACTCTAGGTGACGGACAACATCGTCTAGAGTATTGATATTTTCATTATGGGTGAGATGCATCTTCATATGCTCCCAACTGTGAGGCAAAGAACGGATAACAGCTTGCACTTGTTGCTCATCGGTCAAGATGTGTCCTGCATCTCTAAGCTCACTTATCATATTTGACATCTGCCTCAAATGTTTCTTTATGGAATCATCTGAGTACTTCTCGTAGGTGTCAAACTTGATAGTGAGGGAGCGAAGTTTGGTCAAGGACATACCTCCAAACCTCTCTTCAAGAGCAGACCACATGTCTCTCGCATTATCAAATTTTCGGAACTCTCTCATAATATCATTATCCATGCTGCTAAGCAACGTAATGCATGCAGTGGAATTTTTCTTTTTCCAACTTTCATAATCTGTTCTATCTCGTCTATTAGTATTATTTTCCTCAGGCTCAGTCATGAAAGTGTTTAAAACCTCAAGAGCCTCTTGCTCTTCCAGCACATATTGGATTTTCATATTCCAGATTTCATAATTGTTGCCATTTAACTTCTCACCTTTGTTAAGTTCGGCAACAATGTTCTTTGAAGTAGAAGCTATGTGGAACTCAAAGTTCTACATTAAGACATTGCACATAAATTAACTCATATTCCATACGTGTCTCATAACCTAACATAATTTAATTATGCTAACAAATATTAAATATTAAGACTCAGAGTCGAAAGTTCGCTATATTCTCAATTATCGTCTAAGAACATAATATTTAATAATTGTTCTTCATAATAAATTATATTAGATTTATATTCTTAAAGTTACTAAAATAATAAGAATAATGAAGTTCTTATCTTGAATTTAATTTCCAAAAACTAAATCAATAAGAACGAAACATATGCTCACACGGATAAATATATAAAGAAAGTTAACATTTCCTAAAACAAAACATTTGAGAATGATTAACTTTATCCATTGAGGAATTATGGTGACATATTTTTAATCACAAAGATTAAATGATTGTCATTAAATAAATAAATAAAAATATGCACACTAAACCACATAGATTAATCAATGATAAGGCATGCATATCTATTTGAGCACAGAGATTAAATAATTTCCCATATTTCATTTTATAAAAAAAAAAAAATAGAGACATAGCTTAGAAATGTGCTACATAAACAAAATATACTCATACATGGACTGAGCAATACATTACTCAATAAGTCTAGTCATACGAGTAATTGCATGAATGACATCACAAAAAGTGATTCTAAGAGTCTTATGAGCAATGAAACTAATAATTTCTATTGGAAAACTATTTGAATACAGGGCCATTATAATTTCTCTTCTTCTATATGTATTTAAGAAGAAACACAAAGTCCAACTAAGACTTGGACAACCAAAGCCCCTAACTCTAGCCATTAATTCTTTATCATGTGGCAACAATGTGGCGAATAAAGATTGGAATTGAACTTCATCAGTCCATAACCCCTTATAGCCGGAAAATATAAGGTCTTGCATCATATTACACACGATAATGATGTGCTCACGTATATTTTGCCCTTCCACCATCCAATAATCATCTAACTGCCTTTTCATTTCTATAACTTGGACTCTTTGGGCAGCAATTCGAATGATTTTCGGGGTTCGCACTCGTGTTATTTTCCTGAAAACGAATTAAAGGAAATAAAAATGACAAATTAAGAATTTGACAAACAAATTCTTTATACTTTTTGCTCAAAACAAAATGTATATTATAGACTCATCCACATGTGGTTAACTAATAACCTCCAAATGTGCCACATTAGGAAAAATTATTATTTACAATCGATAATAATTTCACTATTGTTAACTAATAACAATAAATAAAATAACTTCGATAATAAAGATTTATCTGAATAATTATAACTCTGATAATAAATATTTGTTTAATGTTAAGAAAACATCTTAACAATTTTAGCCTGCCAAATAGCCCTTAAGTCCAAAAAACTGCCTTTACAATTTAAGCTAACCAAACACATCCTAAGGCAAAAAAAAGCCTTTTGCAATTTTAAGGAAGCCAAATGCACCCTTAAATCAAAAGGAACTTGCTGCGTGAACTTTTACAATTTAAAGTGAGCCAAGCACACCTTTAAATCAAAAAGAATTTGCTACGTGAACTTTTGCAATTTAAAGTGAGCTAAACACACCCTTAAATCAAAAAGAATTTTCTGGGTGTTGAATTAAAATTGGCTAGCCAAACGTGGCCTTAGATTAACCCACTTTATTGGTTCCAAAGAGTTCATCTCCAGATCCGTTTCCTTCCCAATCTGTCATCTCCTTAAATTAACCCACTTTATTGGTTCTAGAGAACTTCATCTCCAGATCCGTTTCCTTCCCAATTTGTCCTCTTCTTCTTCCTTATTTCTTTTCTGAAATATCTGGAAGCAAATCCATGGCCGCGTCTGAGCAACCTCACAGCCACGAGGTGAATTCGGTGTCACAACAATAGTATAGCCATGGCGTGCGCTGCTACAAAAGCGTGTTGCAGCTGCAGCCGCTACAAACGACAGTTGGGCCTGCGCGCTTGTACGCGACAATCGTCGCCGGCTGTACGCGCGACCATCTCATGCGACCATTGTCGCCACCGGTTTGTTCTCGATGCAACCATTGACAGAACGTAGGTATTTATTTTTAAAAAAACATAATTATTTTGTTGGGTTTGATTAGATATGTTCATTATATATGTATATACATGCATAATCATGTCTTGCTAGTCAATACAAAGAAATCGAAAGATTGACTGTGATTCTTTTTTATGTGTATATAAATATGAACAAATATTCTTAGTGTATGTATAACTGATTCATATGGCTGTATTAATTGCACATATATAGCAATGAAAGTAATCGAAATATAACCATAACCTGGCTCTGATACCATTTGATGGAAAAAGAACAAAAGTCATAACTACAATAACATATATGTTACTTGCACAGCAGAAGTTTAATCTCAATAGTTGTATCACAGGTCACAAGTGAAATCACAATATGGAAATCACCTTTGAGTCACAGCCTAAAAACTTTTAGAGGAAATTAGAGAAGAAGAAGAAATTCTGCAAAACCAACTCAATGTTTGTCTCTCACAAATGTGAGAAAACTTTTATATATGTAGTTATGTAAGTAACTGTCATTGTTCTCTCTTCTCCACATATGGAGGAAGTAGGCAGTTTCTTTCAATTATTGCCAGATCCACAAATGGATTTAGTTATTTGGATCCAAAACCCTTTATGGGCAACTCGACTCGGATCCTAGACTCAGATCTGGGTCCAATTCTCCAACACCTTCTACTTAAAAGAGAAATCTTTTGCTCACTCATGAACAAATCGATCATACTTAGGATTTCACTGCCTGATTGGACTAGAATTTTCATTTGAAGTTAAGCAATAAGCTCAACCAAGATTTAGAATAACTTTCTAAAATCTAACAATTAATTATAATTTCAATAAAGTTAGAATAAATCTTTTTTCTTAAATGTTAAGAAGATTATCTTAAAAAAAAAAAAAATGAGGAACATCTCTACTAGTATTGTGATGCCATGCATTTCGAGTATGCCACTAAGGTTTCCATGTGTCAAACCTTTTCACAAACATTGCATAAAGGTGGAAGAGATTGGTTTAATATGATTCTCATAGGCTAGTAACTTCAAATTCAAATAGCTTGTGGAGCAATGTATAGATAGATTTCAAGGTAATTAAGCCCCAAAGAAATGTAGCTTGTGACTACTATGCGTAAAGTCCAACCTTAATGAACCTTTGAGGCAATTCATCACCAATTTCCAACCAAGGATCGACAAATTAGAAAACAAAGTGACAATAGTCACCCTCCCCATCACCCTCAAGAAAATTGGATTCAACTTCTACTTGAATAAGAATTAGCTAAAAATACTAACATAAATATATAACCTGCCTAACGATATATGTATGCCAAAGATTGGTCAATACAACTTACAAGTGATATTTTACTCTTGATATAAATATTTTGATAATGAAAATATTTCAAGTATGTTTTGATGATGAAAAATGTTTCATGTATGTTCGTACCTCACAATTAATCAAAAATCAATTTCTTGATGAAATAAGACTAAATGGATGTCTTAAGGAGTTTGAAAAAATAAAGTGAAACATATTTTAAATCAAATATCTTGAAAGCAATATGAAAGATTTTTCTTAAAACAAAAACTAATCTCTTGTCGACTACTTTAAGTGTTTTACTTTTTGATTTGTTGACTAATCCAAAATCATTTGTCGACTAATAGATTGGTAAGTTTTGATCTGTAGACTAAGTTCAAACAATTTGTCAACTAATAAAATGAAAATTTCAAATATTTTATAGTATGGCCTTGATCTGTTGACTAACCTATATGGATTTGTCGACTAACAGAATGTTTCCTAAAATCTCAATATCATATGTCAACTAATTGCAATGCATCTATCGACTAACCCTTATATTTTACTTGTATCTATTAACTAATCTTCTTCATATGTAGATAGTTTATTTCACAGGTTCTCATAATGGTTAGTTTTTTTAGCACACTTAATACTCCCAACCACCATCAACAGTCTATTTTTTGTCTCTACTCACCATCAACTATAAATAGAAAGTCGGTGGCTCATTTAAAGAGTTTATAAGAATTTATTGTTCAACTATCATATACTCATGGGCTTCTATTGTGCTTAATTTATATTCTCTCATTTTCATTGGTAAAGTCTTTGTTGTATTCATTGATATATTATTCCAAAACTTTTTATTTCATTGAGAGAACTTGTAACTAAGAGGTAAATCTCTTAGAATCTCTCTTTCACTTTTGTATTGAATTTTCTAGCAAGAGCTAGAGGGTCTACATTGTGTGTAGGAGGTTGTAATATCTAGTCTTTGGACTAGAGGACCTATTTGGATCAAGTAGGGGGTTCTTAGTGAATTTATTTAAAAAATCTTTAATAATGAGTTAAAGTAGTGGATTAGGTTTGGTTAAGCTGAACCACTATATATCTTGGTGTTCTTGTGTGTTTGGGTTCTTTAATTTCATTTTATTGTCATGCACCTATCCATTCCTCACTTGTTTCACTTATCAATCTTTCATTGAAAATAATTTTATATTTCTCAAGTTTTGAAGATAATTTTAAAAATAACCAATTCACCCCTTCTTGGTGTATGCCATAGCACTTCTATTCTATCAACAAGGCCCATACTCAAAGAAAAGAATGCCGCTCAAAGTATCTCGTCAACAGGAAAGGCCTAGCTGATGGATGCCCAAACCTCAAAGATCTCAAGACCAGGGGCCCAACAATGTTTTCTCTCCTTAATAAGCCACCATCGAATGTCCTCATTGAAATCAATGGGGATAGACGTATTAGGTGGCTTGGACCAATCTATGATGACCTGAAAAAGGGTATGATGAAGTACTGTGGATTCTATAGATAGAAAGGCTATCATACTAATGAATGCCACAAGTTGAATAAGGAAATAAAATTCCTCATCCAACGAGGATATTATAGGAAGTTCGTAATAGAGCCCATAGACACTTTGGTAGAACCCCATTATGGAAAACAATTAGAACGCAACAATCCTTTAGAACCAACTAAGATTGTAGGGACCATCCATCTATTTTAAGTGATCTTTCAATAATAAAAAGTCCTAGAGTTGAGAACTTGTCACTTGTCGTGGGAAATCTTAGTAGCAATCAAGAGACCTAGAATGAAACGCAAACCCATAATAGCCTTCACATAAAAGATCTTGAGGGTATACAACCAACTCATGATGACGTCGTCATTGAAAAAGTTATAGTAAAAAACCATGAGATACTTTGAATCCTTATTGCTATTGACAGTTTTGCTAATATCTTATTTTGTACAACTTTTGAATAATTAAATCTTACCTAGAGTCAACCATTCTGTTAGTTGGCTTCAATGGGTACTTCATAACCCAAAAAGGTACTAATCCCACTAGCCTCACAGTAGGTCAAAAGCCATGCTACAAAACAATTATATCGAATTTTATAGTATTAAAACCTTGAACACATAGAATGCAATCTTCGAGAGGCCAACTTTGAATGCCCTAAAAGCCATTGTTTTAACTTTCCATCTTAAACTCAAATTTCCTACGAAGTTTAGAATATGAGTCATGGTATGTGATCAAACCATGGCACATGACTGTAGCCTTACAAGTAACTAGTAAAATGAGTTAATGTATTAGAAAAATATAGGCTACTATCACCAACCCCCATTGAGGACTTGATAAGGTTGTCAAGATCAGGATGACATTTTGGATAACCTTTGTAAGAGCCTAATAAGTCATTTCTAAAGCCATGCGATGCCCTTTGCATGACAACCTTTAGATATGTTAGGGATCTCCCCATATGTAATAGTACACAAGCTAAAATTCGACTCAAATGTAAAACCTATCACTCACAAGCATTCATCTTTATCAAAAGAAAAAAAAAAACAATTGCAAGAGAAATGGCCAAACTATCTTCTGCATGCTTTATTCAGGAAATACATTCCCCATAGGTGGGTGTGGTTATGGTTTAGAAACATAATAGGGATTGACAAATGTGCATTAACTTCACTAATTTAAACAAGGCCTCCCAAAAAAGACCCATTTGCTTTACCAAAGGTATACTAACTCGTGGATACAATAGTTGGAAACAAATTGATGAGCGCCATAGACACCTAATTTGATTATAATTAAATCAAGTGTGGGCATTGGATGAAAAATATGCTGTCTTAATAATAATTTGGGGATTATACTATTATAAAGTGATGCCTTTTCGATTTAAAGAATGCTAAAGCAACTTACCAATGATTGGTAAACTTGATGTTTAACACCGAAGTAGGTAAGAACATGGAGGTGTGTGTCAATGATCTCCTCACAAGATACATGAAACTTGAAAGAGCACATTACCGACATAGAAGAAACCTTCTTTACCTTGTGGAAGTACACTTAACACAAAAAAGTGTGCCTTTGGGGTCATATTGAGCAAGTTCCTTGGGTACATGATTACACATTGAGGCATTGAAGAAAACATAAAAAAGATCAAAGTAGTTCTTGACATGTGACACTCATAAAACATTCGAGACATTTAAAAACTTAAAAAAAAAAAAATGAACACACTCAGAAAATTCATGTCTCACTCGACGAACCAATGCCAATCCTTTTTTCTTATATTAAAAAGGGCTCAAACCTTCTCATGGGATGACGAATGCCAAAAATCTTTTGAAGAGCTCAAACAAAATGACTAAGCCCTAAGGTTTAAACTTAATCTATTGGAGGTACTCCAAGATATTGCTAACATAAGGCAAATGACCTATCAAGACAATTATTCGATATTATAATAAAAGAATGTGAGCTCAACACCTTCATAAAGGAAATTGGGTTTTATGCAAAGTAGGGGTATCAACTACCCTCGAAGAGTCTTACAAATTGGTCGCAAAAGACCAAGAGTTTGCAAACTTTGAACCTTAGATGGGAAAACACTCCCACATACATGGCCTTGGACAATCTAAAAAGATTCTATCAATAACCAATTATTTAATTTTAACAATTTAATTATTGTTGTTAGTTAGCCATATTTGATCTTATTTGTAGTTAGTCCAGATTTTAGCTCATAACTTCCTTTGATAAGAATTATCTATTTAACATAATAAAATTCTCAGCCGATTATACATCTATTGCATCTTAACATCATCTACGTCTATTGCATCTTAACATCATCTTACTATCATTAACCAAACCAAACCAAACCAAGGGTTATAGACTTAACCAATTTTTTTGTTCACTAAGACAAAAGGGTCATTAATTGGCTAGCTAGCATCGAACCACACAATTCATGGACATGGTGCCCCCTTTTTGGCAATTCACATAGCTCCATTTTGGGATCGGACTAATAACTAGCTAGTGAGTACCAAACCACACACCCAAATGCTATATTTTTTGAAATATAAAATGTTAGAATATCTTTAACTATAGGTGTTGGGATTTTCAGCGAGAAATCCTAATTAGTCTTGAAGATTATTTCCTATTCCTAATATTAGTTTCTTGTTTAGTGATTGACTTGCTATTCAAGGTATGCAAATCACTTGTGAGAGATCAGTGAGAGATAGGAATTGGGTGTAATTAGGACTTTGGTTTAAAGAGAGAATATTGAGATTTGTAGTTGTAAAGTTTACTACATAATGATATTTTTCTTCTATTGTTTTAACGATCGTAGTTTTTTCTTTTTAGAGTTTTTCACGTAAAAATCTCTTGTGTTTAAGTGTGATTGGATCTTTTATTTCTCATCTTATTCTTCAACAAGTGGTATCAGAGTTTTAGTTATCAATATCTTAGTACGCAAAAGATATGTCAAGCATGATGAAGTTTGATTTTGAAAAGTTCGATGGAAAGATCAATTTTGGATTGTGGCAAATACAAGTCAAGGATACCTTGATCTAATATGGGTTACACAAGGTGTTAAAAGGCAAACCAACTCTTAAAGGCTTTGAAAAATATGATAAATTGATTTGCTAGAAATGCAAAAATATGGTCATATGAAAAGGGATTGTCGCGTTGATAGAGCAAATCTGGCAAAGGGCTCCAAAGATTGTGAATCTTGAAGTTCGTCTCTCAATTTTGTGAGAGATGAAAATGTTCTCTAAAGAGATGGATATATTCTCATGGCATGCCGCTAGACTACTAAAGTTGCCATGAAAGAGGATGTGATACTTCTAGCAGATCCACAAGTTTGCACATGGGCATTAGCTTGGTGGTTATAACACCCCGTCCCTATCGAAGGGCGTGCCACTATGCTGGGGCCCATCGTATCCATACATAATCCCTTTCCTCATACATCAAATACCGTATTTCAAAAGGAAACCCCCCAGCATATCATTCACAATATGGAAGCAATAATCGAAACCTGATATGGTACATAAACAATTCACTTATATAAATATCATAAATAATTCGTACCATATATTACATCATATCCTCAAATATAAAATACATGGAAACATGTCTCCCGAGATAACATTTAACACCCTATGTGCAAATCATATGAAACCTCGAATACATACATAAGCAAATCTGAATAAATAAAATACTCGAATCTCCTACTGAATCCATCGGCCACGCCATCACGTGCCGTCATATCTCAACCTGCTCCTTGCCCTAACTGCAAGTCTCAACTAGAACGTTGAATGTTCCAGGGGCATAACCCATTAGAAGATGAAACTTCTAGTGAGAGTCCAAAAACATATATATGATGCATGATGCAATAACATGAATAAACATTTGCCCTTAGTGTAACTTCCCTGGCTCGCAAGCCCGGCTAGGAATCTTAGGCAAATCCCGAACCTCTACAGGATAAGCTAAATGTTATTCCCTCAACGCTCTTAGGGAATTACGGCTACACTCTGGGGGCGACATCCCATTCCCATGCACAAATATCAATATGACAATAATATCGTGCAATGCAAATATCATGACTTTCAATGTAATATGACAAATGAATATTGCAATTCATAAATAACATGCATATTAACAATCATATCATAAATAGGATAGGACAACTCACTTTTTGAGACAAACTTACATTTTTCTCGAAAAGCGTGCATCGCCTCGATATGCGTGCCCCGCCTCGATTCTCGTGCCAACTCTCAAAAGTTGCACCAATATCATCATCTCGATCTCCTCAATCATAAAAATGATATTTAATTACTAAATATCTCAAAACTCCATTTAATTCTTATTTTCCTTAATAATTCCTTAAACATAATAATCCTTAATAAATAATTCCTCAATAATCCAAAACTAAATAATTTCTCATGCATAACCTCAAATATTCCTCTATCATGATTCATAAAATAATATTCCTAGTTTATTGAAATTTTCTAAGAAATTTTACTTACCTTTACTTAGGCTCTCAGGCTGCCTCGGTATGCGTGCACTGACCTCGAAAAGCGTGTCTGACCCCGATTGCTGCGCAAATCCTCGATTCTTGCTCACTACCTTGATTCTTGCACATTACCTCGCTTCTCGTACATTTACCTCAATTTTTGTGCAATATCTTAATTTTCATGCATTATCTCAATTTTCGTGCACCGCCTCGATTTCTGTGCCCAAACTATTTTTCATGCCAAAATCTCCGGAATATCATTACAACATTATTTCCTATTTTTCCAGAATTTTTAGAAAGCTTCCTCATATTTTTCCTTATTTTCTCTCCCTTTTTCTCCTTTTCTTCTTTTTCTTTCTTTTCTTTTTCTTTCTTATTTTTCTTTTCCACTTCACTATTCATCTTCTTCAACCTCCTGCAGCGCCTCCCCTGCAACAACTTCTTCTTCTTCTTCTTTTCTTCCTTTCTTTCAGCGCCTCCCCTGCAACAACTTCTTCTTCTTCTTCTTTTCTTCCTTTCTTTCTTCTCCTCCTTCTTCTTCTTCTCCTTTCTTTCTTTTCTTTCTTCTTCTCTTCTTCTTCTTTTTCTTCTTCTTCTTCTTCTTCACCGCGGCAGCCCCTGCAACTCGCGGCTGCCATGCGCGCTCGGCCAAGCTCCCGCGAATAGCGCCGCCCGCGGTTGCCCACGGCCGCTGGCCACCTCCCTCTCGCATTCACGCAACGCCGCACACCCCCGCGAGCACACCCGCCCACGCACCCCCGCGTACCAGCTCCTTGCGCACAGGCTGCCTCGCGGCTGTGGCTGCTTCTCACGGACAGCCATGGCTGCAGCGGTTGTGCAGCCATCTTCGGCTGCTCGTGACCTTGCCTTGCCGGCCTCTACCGATCGCCATTGCCCAGCTTCCATCGACCTCCATCGCGGCTGCAACAGCAACCTCTGCTCACCGAGCTTGCGGCCATGGCTGCCGCAAGCTGTTGCAGCCAACTTCGGCTGCTTCCTCGTGCCATCAACTCCCCTCCTCAAGCTCTCTTCTCTCGATCTTGCTCTCACTCTTCCTTGCAAACTCTCTCGACTCTCACGCATTTGCTGGCCGAAGCTCTCAGCCATTTACTGCCATGGCCGAAACTCTCATTTTTCTCTCCTTCAATCTCTCATTCTCTTTAAGTATGGCGAGCACCCGACAGCCTTGGCTAACTCTCCTCCTTCCTCTCGACATTCTTTGCCCAATGCCTCAAGTGGAGAACCCATTTCATCGGGTTTCAGAAAGCTCCCCACGCCTCTGCTGCGCATGCACATATAATCCATATATATATATATACAATATACATTTTACATATTACTCATTTAATCCCCACTTCTCATTAATTACACTTGAGGATTCTAATAATAGCACTTAGGGAATTCTTAAATTGCATATTCACCCCCTAACATCCAATTAATTTGCAATACGATGCTTTAAAATCAAAATTAATAACTTCGGATTTACTCGATAAAATTAATTTCGCCACCGGGTCCTCACCGGGACTTTAATTTATCCTGAAACCACTGAAGGGTTGTTTCTCATGAAAAACCAAAGCCTCCTCAAGCTTCTGTTAACTTCCAAAAAGTCTTCTATGAAAATTCGGTATTGCAGTCTAATTGGCAATTGCCTTTTTAGCTGTACCGAAAACTGTTCCCGATCCGATTTCTTTCGGCACCATAAATCCTATCTCGGGGTGCTCTTTAATGCCACATCAATTTCTTTTGGCATCTCAGCTCCAGGGTACTCCCGGCAGTCGATTCAGTCATCCATACGGTAATAAATTACCGTTATACTCTCAATTTATCCTTAAATTCTATTTTTGCCCTAAGATAAATTACCCTTGAGTTCTTTAGAATTTCTCGGGTATTACAGCGGTGATGCAAGGTGTGTGGTGGAAAAGATGTCAATGACTGAAGAGTTCTCAAGGAAGTCAAGTATGAGAGTTGCACCATAGTTTTTCAACAAGGTACTTTTTGACATTGTGTCATGAAAATCTTAGGGCGGTATATGCCTAAGTGGTTGTACCTTTTTTAGTGGGGTACGATGATCTTGGTGATTGAGATTATGATGATTATTGGCAATAGATAATCATGGTTGTCATCAGAGAATGTGCAAATGTTTTTAGGAATTCTTGCTGAGGTGGTGGTTTATTGAGATTTTTGGCGACAAATCTTAATTAGTCTTAAAAATTATTTCCTATTCCTAATATTGGTTTCTTATTTAGTGTGTAATCCTATTTACTAGTCAGTTGTTAATTGTTGTTAGGCAAGAAAACATTAGTCTTGGTGAACCTGAAAACTAGTCTATAAATAGGATACTTGATTTGTTATTCAAGTTGTGCAAATCACTTGTGGAAGATCAATAAGAGATAAGAATCGGATATAATTGAGACTTAAATTTAGAAAGAGAATATTGAGTTTTGTAGTTATAAAGTTTATTATATAGTGATATTTTTCTTCTGTTATCCTGACGATCGTGATTTTTTCTTTTTAGATTTTTTCATGTAAAAAGCTTTTGTGTTTAAACGTGATTGGATCTTTTATTTCTTATCTTATTCTTTAACAATAAGATTAAAATTAAAAATAAAAAAAATGCCTAAAACAGAAGGGCCATAAAAGTTTTATTTTGCTAATCCAACAGCATCTAAGTATTTCTTTGTTATAAGAAAAAGAAAAAAAAATCATTATTACATTTGTTCTTCCTTCTTATGCGTTGGGTCCTTGCGTTGGAAGCCAATGGGCTTGAAGTTGGTTTGAAGTGAGTCATTGGGCTTTTTAGTTTGGGTTGTAATATTGATGGCGATGGGCCTCACTGTCTTAACGGTTTGCCTCTTTCCCTTTCTCTTTTATTTTTCTAATTGATGGTCACTTATTAAAGGCGTGGACTCAACAACCCTTTGAATTTGAAAGAAGAAAGGGGCAAACATTATATTATATAATTCAAACATTCAAAGTCTTATATCTTTGTATTTGCCACGCAATTTCAATCCCCTCACAATCTTCTTCTTTCTAATTTTGCTGACTCAAACCATCAAAATTCTTTTACGTTAGATTGATTTGAAAGAAATATAGTGACATGTGGAATTGTTTACTATATATATTTTAAAAGCATCATATAAATCACTATATTAGTCATTATATTGACACGTTGGATGATGATGCAAATTTAATCATTAGATTTTGATTTGGGAGCCTAATTGGCCATTACATTTTAAAAATAATTAAATAAATTAATTATTATATTTTTAAATGTTAACTATTATGGTACATGTCATTTTGATATAAAAAATGGCATTTTTTTAATTTTATTAATAACGTCAACTATATTGACAATTATACCCTAATTCAAAAATTATATTCAAAGTGACTGAAATTGCAACCTAGCTAGGGCCATTATGAGATTTAGTCACTTTGTCTTTACTTCATTTAAAGAATTAAAATAGTAACTTTCATCTCGCTCCTCTAACTCATAATAATAGAATAATCTTATATCATGATTACGAAAGTTTGAAATGTGATTCTAAATATAGTTTTTGAGTTAGGATTTAGTTTGAAATATGATTGATACTATTAATAGAATTAAAATGTTATTCAGCAATGTTAAGATGACATCTATTATAGTAGCTAACGTAATCCCAAATATAAAATAACAATGATTTATTTGATTTTTTTAAAGGTACGACGATCAATTTAATTTTTGAATTAAAATACAACAACTAATTTAACATTACTATTTAAAATCATCTATTATAATGTTTAATGTGTAAGTTTAAAAGTGTGAGTATTTAATTATAACTATTACGAAATTAGATCGATAATAAATTATAATTAAATCAATTAACCATATACAAATACAGAATTTAACGTAAACAACTCAAATTAGGAAAAAATTATGGATATAAAGAAAAAAATATCAGTAACTAAATATTGATAATACAGAAATGATATTAACACACATACTTTGTGTTTGATTTTATATGATTTGGACACTTATTTATAGATTTAAAATCATATATAAATGAACACAAAAAATCATATCTTGATCAGAAAATGATACATAAAGATATTCTTTCAGTCAAATTTAACAACATAAAATTGAATTTAACATCATAATCATAGTCAAATTTGAAATTATAGTCACGATCAAATTAAGAAACCTAATTATAAATAAATAAGAATTTTGAGTCATACAGTAACATTAGTATCATTTGTAACAATTCAATTCAATTCATGATTGATCGATTGATGTGTCAATAAAAAAATTGAAGTAATATTTGCTTGTAAAGATGCATAAACTGTTGAACCGTTTAATTTTTTTTTTTTTTTTTATGTTGCTTTGCAGGCGCTGTGAAGTGTTAATTATGTTAGGTGGCTTTTTATATAATGAAAATCAGTGGGTTGTTAAATCGCATCCTCATCATCATCAATCCTGGCAAAATCAACGAAGAGCCAAACCAGGAACAAATTCTGCCTCTCGCTTAAATAGTTGGAAGAAGTGGGTGCAGCGAATTAAATGCTTATAAACAATAATTAATATGGAAGGACCTCTCTCTCTCTCTCTCTCTCTGGGGAAGTCTTGAATCAGATCTCTCGAACCCCCACCGGCCACCGCCGCACCATAAATACGGCTCCTACCCCCTCATCTCAGCTGTCACACACACTCCCCTCCTCACTCTCCTTCCATTCCATTCCTTTCCTTTCCTCAAAACATTATATTATTAGCTTTATTATAGATTCCACTACTTCCCCAATTTGGAAGAGCAACATAATTAACTTAAAAAATACATGACCATCCATTTAATTTGTTCATGGGCTTCGCTTTTCAAGCTCAATTCAATGATACAAAGTATAGCACTAGTGTTCCCAATGCAATTAATTAAACCCTTGTATTGGAGACAGACTTTACGAGTCAGGCATTGGCGTTGCCGTTGGCGTCAGCGCCCTTGATGTCAATGACAAAGCGGTATCTAACATCGCTCTTGGCGAGGCGATCCAGGGCTTCGTTGATTTGGTGGGGCGCTATCACCTCAACGTCGCATGTAATATTGTGCTTGCCGCACAGATCCATCATTTCTTGCGTCTCCTTTATGCTTCCTATCATGCTCCCTTTCACCGCCCGCTTCCCTGTCATCGCGGATTATTAGACATTTAATATATAATAAATACATAAAAAAACTTTAAATTATGAGGTGATGATATTCAGCTTACCGAATATGAGAGGAAATGAAGGGAGGCCCATGGGCTTCTCCGGGGCACCCACAATCACCAATGCCCCCTTCACTTTGAGCAGTTCTAAGTAAGCCCCGAGAGAATGGTTGGCGGATACGGTGTCCAGAATCAGATCCAGTGACCTCTTCTTCGCCTGTCGCCTCCAAAATCACAGTAAATCAATACGCGGCATATATAGTTAATTAATGTAAATTGATTAAGCTAATTACGAACCTTCATTTGCGCGGGATCGGTGCTGACTATGAATTCGTCGGCGCCCAGTCGGCCCTTGGCCTCCTGCTCTTTGGAGGGAGAAGTGCTGATGACGGTGACGTGGTGGCCAAACGCCTTACCGAATTTGACGGCCATATGGCCCAGGCCGCCAAGCCCGACGACGCCCAGCTTCTTCCCCCGCGACTCAAGCATGCCGTTGTCCTTGAGCGGGCAGAACACCGTTACTCCGGCGCAGAGCAGTGGAGCCGCCGCTTCCGGCGGCAAGCTCTCCGGCACGTGCACCACGTATCTGTGATCGGCGACGAGCATGGTGGAATACCCGCCATAGGTGATGCTGCCGTCCCAGAAAACGCCGTTGTAGGTGAACTGAACCTGGTCACAGTAGTTCTCCTGTGAATCCTTGCAGAACTCACATTCCAAACAGGTTGCGGCCAAGCACCCAACGCCCACTCTGTCCCCTATCATGAAATTGCTCACGTTGCTTCCTACCTTCGTAATCAGCCCTATAATTTCATGCCTAAGAATAACATAGAAAATGCAAACGCAGCCAGATCACAAACAGGAACAGCCCATGAATCATATATATATATATATATATATATGTACACGCACAACATTTTCATATATAGCTTTAAGTAGCTGTATATACATATACGTACCCTGGAACAACGGGATACATGGTGATTCCCCAGTCGTTCTTGACGTGGTGGATGTCAGTGTGGCAAATGCCGCAGTACAGGATCTCTATGGTCACATCGTTGACGCCATTTTCTCTGCTCATCGCAAAGGGATCAAACCGTTATTAGCATCTCTATGTTGTATCAATATTGTCTGAGATCAAGCTAGTTGAGTGGCAATCAGAAGAGAGATGTACAATGATCAAATGCTCAACGATGGTACCTGCGTTTGAAGGTGTAAGGAACAATCTTGCCAGAGGAATCATGAGCAGCCCAGCCGGAAACTGTTTGCGTGTGGTTTGGAGTTGTTTGAGCCATCAATTCGATCGAATACCAGAGGAGAGAGAGAAGGGGGGGGGGGGATGATTTCGGATATGCTTCTCTGTGTAACGGGCAAACTGGTGGTTTATAATGAAGTTTCTTAACAACCCTTTATTTATTTATTATTCAACATAAGATTTAAATTTATTTGTCTGACCTACAAGTACAATATAAACTCTACTTGGACCATACTTCACAGCCCAACAACCGCACTGAAGGTGTAAAAATGATAAAAATACTCACCTAAATTATAAATTTATTTTTTTTATTTTTTTTTGCTCACCTCTTCTCTCTCCCTTTTCATGGTTATTTCTAACAATTATTGATTGTCGTTACATTCTCTCGTTGTCTTGTCATTATCGCTTTGTCAACGCATCCTTTACAAAAAAAAAAAAAAAAGAATATAACGATGATCAATAAGACAATGAGACAGCGGGAGGATGCAACCGCAATCAATGGTTGCTAAAGATAGCTTGAAAGGGAAAGAGAGAAGAGAGAAGAGAGAAGAGAGAAGAGAGAAGACGAGTAAGAAAGGGATTGAAAAAATAAATTTATAATTTAAAGAAGAATATTTTTATTATTTTGACGCCAAGCCTTCCGATAAGGCTGTCGGGGCGGGTAGTTTAATCCCTCTGCCCCGCTAGATACCCTTTGTCCGCAATAAGCCATTTAGGTAGCTAATAACTGGTGCCCTGCTTGGGTGCTACCCCGCTAGCTCTCAGAACCGTTTATTTTCTACCGGCCAATTAACAGAACGGCTTAGTCGTCGCTTAGGATTCATAAATGGAGCTGTAGCGGTCTCATAAATGAAGGTGGATTACCTGTTACAGTTAATTACAGTTAATCCCATCCACAATAAATAACACTTTATTAAGGTATATTTTTATTAATTAATAGAATATCTTAAAGTATGATGTATTATTATTAATTAATAAAAATATTTAGTATTAAAAATGAAGTGTATTAAATGCACACACATTAGCAAAACCCACCAAATTTTAATTTTATTATTTTATGAGTAATGATAAGAATTGTTCTTCAAGGTAATAGTTAAAGTAATATTTTATTTTCGTGTTTATTATATTTTATTTTTAATTAATAAAATTATTTAAATAAATATATATTATATAAAAATAAAATAAAATACATTTCTTGTGGCTCTTATTTTATTTACAATTTTAAAAATATATATATATGTGTCCCGTCAATTTCATAAAAGATTAGAAAGAGTAATATCGATCGCCCAACAACACAATTCTTAACTTTGCCTATAGAATGGGTCGGGTCACTGTCCATTGCCTATTGGAGCCTGCATGGCAATTTCGTGCCAAATCAAACTAAACTTCCAACAAATTTAATGGCCACGCGGTGCATGCGGTTGGTGTCAAGTTTGGTGGACTTGAAATCAACCATCATTTTAAGGTTTCACATTTGGCTATTAAATGTCTGATTTGCTTCGCATTTATTTCCTTGAAATTTACATCTTCACACCCATGACTTCCTTCAATTCTTCTCCCCCCTCCACCGATCATCCTTCTGATTTTTTTCTTAGATATTATCTTTATGATGGAAACTTTAACCTAACACTATCCCGTTAATAACTAACTATTCTTATCTTATATGAAACTCGCTTAAAAATTCTTTTAAAACTTATTTAAAATTCAATTAATATAAATGAATTGAGCCCACCTTGAATTCAACCAAATTTTAAACTTAATCATAACTCAAGTTTGGGCTTTACCCAAATTTAATAAGATTCTTAATAAATAAATTTAAATTTTTATAAATTCAACTTGACTACACCCGGTTGCAACCCTAATAATAGAAAGATAAAAACTTCAACTGTTGTTATTTTTTGAAACGTGCACCATCAAATAATGAGGGAAATTTGTTGCTGAATACATATAGGTAAGACTTGTGAATGGCAGGACTCGGTAAGTTTAAATGTAGCCCAAACCACCCGTGAAAGTGACATTTGACTAACTGATGGGTAAATCATACCAAATGTCACAAAATTTTGGTGTCTTTTTCAGTTTAGTCACTAAACTTTAATTCCTTGCAAAGTGATCACAAAACTTTAAAATATTTTGCAATGTAGTCACTAAAATGATTTTTTGATGGTTCTTAGTCAAAATTGCTGACGTGGCGCTGACGTGGCGATGATGTGGCCATTGCCACGTCAGCAATTTTGACAAAAAATTGTTCAAAAATCATTTTAGTGATCATATTACAAAATATTTTAAAGTTTGTGATCACTTTGCAAGGAATTGAAGTTTAGTGATCAAATTAAAAAAGAAGCTAAAGTTTTGTGACTTTTAGTGTAATTTACTCACTAACTGATATTAAAATGAGTCGAATCTCACATGACTACACTTCTGGTACATATGGATTGGGTTGGGTCTAATCTAAACACTATAACCAACTTAATCCAATTAGGTGGCGTTTGTTAATCAATATATAGGATAAAAAAGTCAAGATATGAGATGTATGTCAGATTTCTATCATTTCTAACATATTTATTCAGCTTATCTGACCATTCTTGAGAAAATCATATTGTAACCTCTTATTTTGATTTTTCAAAATATGTATATCTCTTATTTTCCTTAACATAAACATATTTTGGTCCCTACATATAAGAAAAAAATAACGTCTGTGTCTTATAATGCATTCCAAAGAATTTAACAAACAGTTTGATAAAAATCTTAAAATGCTTCTCAACCTTAATCTTGATCATTTCATATCTTAATCCGAAAATCATTCCGGACTTATCTTGATATTATCTTATTTTGTTTGTTTTAACAAACGCTAGAAAATAGATATATTTTTTTCTTGGAATGACCGTCCTTGCATAGCTCTCACCTCTTATGTCCTCAATTTCGATAGAAGAGGTAAATCGCAAGTAGAGGCTTTGCCTCACTGCGTAAAGTAAGAAATCGAACCCACGACCTACTGGTGCGAATCCCAACTTATCCTGACCCAACCACTTGACTTGTGCTTTAGGAACTGTTACATTATTTTCTTTAAGGTTTACTTCATTGTGATATGCAGACATTGATATTCACATTAAGCAAACATCAACAGTTGAATATTGTAAAAACTCCTTCCGCTTGTGGCCACACCTAGAGTTGGCAAATGGGTCATGGGCCCGTCTCCCAACCTTGTCTAGTATTGTAGCAAACGGGTTGTACTGGTCCGACACTATAGCAAATAGATCGTGTTAAGCTAGTGTTTTGTGGCCCAAGCCCCAGCCATCAAAAATGGGGTGGCCCGCCAAAATAATCCACCAAAATGGCTTTGTTCGGCCGACCTTGACTCGTTTATTAAGGACCATAAGATTGTGCTAAGCTTTCATTTTCCATTGCCCTATCTGACTCGGCCTACATTACCTCTCTCATGGGCTAAATTAAACTTGACCCACAAAATGAGTGGGCCAAATGAAAGGAGGGCTATGCCGGGCCGACCCGCCAATTTTCCTCTCTAGCCACACCCATGAATCCGATTGTGCCTCAAAGTCCAACCTACCAAATTGGGCAGCCACTTAAAAATGATAATAATAAAAGTCAATATGATAAGTTACTGAGAGGTTGATGGCTTTCTCTCCCTAATTAGACGGCATTTATATCTGCTTCTGTAGGTGTGGCCACCGGCCACCCATGATTTGGAAGCTGCTGCCCTTTTTATTTAATTTTTGTTGGTTTTTAGTTTAATTATGTCCCCAACTTTTCTTTATGATTTTTATCTGCTGCTATCTAATCTAATCTAATCTAATCTAACCTCTTCTTTTCTTTCACTGTGAAATATAAATATTCATGCAACTCCAGTTTTATGCCCCGACAGTACACCCCCCACGCCCCAACACTCTGTTCAGATTGGGCCCAGCCTAACCCAGCCCACCCACCTACCCACCCAGTTGTGTTACATCACACAAATTGTCCGATTTTTGTTTTTCTTTTATTTTTTCCTTTTTACCAAAACCATAATTTTTAAAAGGGATGGGTCATTGACATTGAGTTGCTCGGGCTGGCTCAAAGGGTGATTTATTGGTCAATTTATTTTATAAAAACGTATTATACATTTAAGTTGAATTTTTGAATAATTTTTTCGATCATCTTAGTTATCAAATTTTTTAAATGATGAATAGTTTATTATCTAACTCTCATTTTTCTTATAGTAGCACTCTACTAGTACTAGATAAAAAGTAAATTTCAGTTTAATAATTAAATATAACTTAAACACTATTATATATATAGAACTAATAATTTAATTACCCGTCGACTATTTATTAAAAGAATCTTTTAGGATATATTAATTGTGGGACATTGAGTATTTTAGGTAAAAAAGTTAATAATAGAGTGAAAGCAGCAATTATTAATTACTTAATAATAATAATAGTGGAACGTCGACAAATTGAATTGGGGGAAGAACCAAACGGGGCCTGCATCTTCCAAACTTCATGTGATGTGAAGTAATCAAAGAGATATTTTGTTTAGGAGCAGCTTGCTTTAGCTTAGCTTAATTATTATGCTGCATGGATGGAAGGATGTATATATCAATATGTGCCGTCTCCCCTTAATTTTGTTCATTTGCGCAACTTAGGGCCACAAGCAATGACGCAATTTGTTGCCTAGCTATATATTTTCATAATTTGGTTGCTTAATTCCTTCAACCTATATATATGTATGTATGTGCTTAATTAATTTGGTTGCATCAATTATTTGCTGCCAAAACTTGAAAAGATTTGTCACCTTCTGCATAATTAATATTATAATTCTTTTTCTTCTTTCTTCGTGTCTAAACTCAAATCTGAAATCCAACCCAGCAATTGGGCTGAGAGGAAAAAAAGAAAATAAGAACAAAAAAGAAGAAAAGCATTGTGATTTTCTTATTTAATATATATAGATTTAAACAATCTGAGGTGACGTGACGTCAGTTGAGTTAGCTAGGGTAAATATTCATATATATATAGAAGAATTAATTAGGATATATGTAGGCAGCGGAAGTTAGTAAATTAAGTCTTAATGGGAAGCTACGTACCGACGATCGAACTTTCTGCTTCAGGGCATGTCTTAAGCTTGTATACGCAAGGAATTAAGGGAAACGAATGCCAAATTAATTTAATTGTCTTCGATGTTCAGTCTTCTGGGGTAGCCTTCTCCACCCTAGCTATTCTGTTCGTCTAATTAAACACCGAAAATAACAACTTTCTGGGACCAACTGCCTCTGCCTTTTGTACATATATATAATACAAAATAAAAGACTAAATGTTTTTCAAATTTAAAGACTTTTTTCAAAGAGTAATTTGTAACAAAAAATTCCTTTCCCTTTCATTTAAAGCCTTTTTTTTCTCTTTCTGGGTTTGTATATAAGTTTTGAAATTATTTTAGTATATTTCAATATAAGTTTTATAAAAAAATTTGTAGAACAGTATAGGATAAGTTCTGACTTCTGAGACCTTTATGGCATAATTAATCTTGGGGTTTTTTTTTTATAGCATATATAATTTCAAGAGAAATATTGGAAAGCGTAATTTTGAGTGATTTTGAAGCCTAATTTCTACCACAATTTATATTTATGGATAACTTTAAGGTAAGTTTTAATAACCTTTTCTATTATTTTTTTTTATAGCATGCATAATCAAAGATAAAGTTTTAATTCTCAGAATTCGTGCTTACCCTAAATAATCTAATTAACAATCTCTTCTAATCCTTAAGACTATACTTGAGGCTGTTTGTTTGATATTAATTGGTGTGTTATCTTATGTTATATATAGTTGCTATATATCTTATACTTACTAATCATAAAAATAAATAATAAATGTTGATCCCCAACTTAACATTCTTTTTATAATATGTTGTGTGTAAGTAATCCTATAAACTGTCTTGCTTTTCATAGAAATTATATGAAAGTTTATATATATATAGTTTTGCTGTTAAGTAGCTTAATTTAATTAAATTTTAAAAGAAAATTTGTGTTAAATATTCTAAACTCAAGTGACAATGTCAGTGGCTGGTTGATTGGTTAAATATGAACATTTATTAAAGTAGCATAAATTTAAGAAGCTAGCATGCATTAAATTAAATTTTCTAAACTTAATTTGTAAATTCTGGTGAAACAAAGAAAATTAACGTGAATGACGTCAAGAAGCTATAAATATATATATATATATATATATATGCAGCACGTGCTTTAATTTTCTCTTATGGGAATGGGTGTTAGAAATCAAATAATTTTGAAGAGCAAAATTACGTGAAGTTTCCAAAAGAGGATGTGGATGTGGATGTGGTGGGGGGAGAGAGAGAGAGAGAGAGAGATGTTACTCTTCCAAATTAACGTGTAGTTCAAGTAATAAGACTTCATCATTCCCATCGATCGCCAAACTTTTTTCTACCACATGGCCAAATTTCCCATCAAAAAGATTTTTCTTAATTATATATATGCAGTAACGATAACTTCAAAAACATAAATTCCTTTGACAAGTTATTATTATTATTATTATTGTATTAATATATATATATATATATTCTAAAAGAAAGAATAATTAAGTGATTTTAGTTATCTTGCTTGAATATCCAAAGGTTACCAACCCCTTACATGCCTTGAATTAGCTTCTTTCCTAAATTTGCTTTATTTGGAAGTGGAGAAATTAAGAAAAGAAACCCAAAAATTCTGAAGCACAAATAACAATATTGGCAGGACTGGAGGAGGAGGAGGATGATGGTGGATGATAAGATATGTGATGATGAAGAAGAACTAATTAACTAGAAAGAAGACAATTTCATTTAGGGCTTTGTCTCCAAGCAAGCAATTACTCTGTTCTAGAGCTAGGTAGCTAGCTAAGATAGAGAAAGAGAAACTCAACGTGTGAGGGAAGTCATAGTGTGAGTCTTCGACGAAATCCATTGCCCATTTTGTGTGGCGGTGTCAACTGCCAACTGGCACCCTGTCTTCTCTCTCTCTCCCAAACCTTCCTTATATATATATATATATATATATATAACTTCCATCCCTCTCTCATTATCTCTATTCATTCATGACGAAGACGACCAACACATATATATACATATGTTCATGAGCTCTCTCTTCTGCGATAAGTAAATTAAAATGGTCTGGTCCATGCTCAAATCACCCTTCACAACTGCAGGTTAATGTGTTTCATCTCTCTCTCTCTCTCTCTCTCTCTCTCAGAGTAGTCAAATCATCATCTTAATTAGTTATATAGCTTTCTCTCGATGAACTCTCTGATTTTTAATGGGTTTTGTTCTTGGAAAATGATTTTGGTGCCAACTTAATTAATTAGTTGATTCGACAAAAGTAAACCTACGATTTTACCTTGTTTCTGTGCCAAAATTTGTATATAACTAGCTTTCCATTTCTTGTTTTTGATTTGGGTTTTGATCTCTTTTGTTCTTCCAAAAGCATGCAAATTGAGTTCAATCCATACACACAGACACACACATATATCCATGGATACTTTTCTTGTTTTCCATATTGATTTGTAACCTTTATCCCATCTTAATTATTTCAGGTAGACGCGAAAAGAAACGTATGGATTACTTCGTTCACAAGCTAAGCGTCAATGAAGAGTACCTTAAAGTCCACAGAACAAAATCTTACGTAGAGATATTAAACAAAGTTCAGGATCAGCTCGCCGCCGGAAGAACCAGTCTCGATCGATTAGCCTCTTCTTCTTCTTCTTCTTCTTCTTCTTCTTCTTCTTCTTCTTCCCTCCCTTTGCGCCTTCATCTCTCCGACTTCGTGCTCGAACCCAGCCAAGAAACCCTAATGTCCATGATCGAGTCCTCCAATCTCCCCAGCCTCATCGCCGATTACTTCGACGCCAGCTTCCAAGCCTGCAACACATGCGAGTTACTTCTCCGCAGCGTCCTCCAAGCCCGGGCCAATTATCGAATCATCAAAACGGTAACCAAAATGATCCACCATGACAAACCCTTGACAGATTCTCAATCCAGCGCTGTTTTTGAGGAGCTCGCCTCATTTGCGACCCTCAAGAATCCGTTGCTAATAATCAGCCCCGACCAGTTCAGCAATCTCCGCGAACGCCACGGCCATCTGCTCCAGAGATTGACGAAGAAGTTTCAGAAGGCTAGAAGGAGAGCAAAGGTAATTAGACACTGCAAAAAGATGGCAGGATTCAGCCTTTTGGTTTCCTACGCTGCACTTGTGATCGCATTGCTAGGCCTTGCGGTTCACAGCGTGGTCGGCATCGCAGCGGCTCCGGGACTTCTTATTTCTTGCTGTTGTTTGGGGTTGGTGAGGAAGAAGAGCAAGATGGTGAGGAAAGCGTTAAGGACAAGCTTGTTGGAGAGGGTCGGGGCGCAGCTTGAGGTTGCGGCGAAGGGGGTTTTCATTCTGATCAACGATTTCGACACGATGAGCCGGCTTGTGAGGAGGTTGCAGGATGAGATGGAACACAGCAAGGCCATAGCAGAGATGTGTGTGAGGCATGGGAAGGGTGAGGTGCTGATAGAGGTGATCAGGGAATTCAGCGTGCATCAAACAGGGTTTTTGGAACAGCTAGAAGAGCTTGAGGAGCATATCTATTTGTGTTTCCTCACCATAAATAGATCCAGAGCTCTTGTTTTGCAAGAGATTATGATGCTTCAACAGGGACATAGACGATGAGAAACCATGCATTAATTTTGTTTTTGTATATTTGTTTGATTTTTTTTTTCGTTACTGAAAAATATTAATTTGTTCGATGTTATACAAAGAGGTTTGTTTAGTTTAGCTTCTTTTTCTGCTTATATATTTGATAGAGTTGTTAGTTCTTTTTGTTTGGTTTAACATGTTTCACGCACCTTCATTTGATGTAGTTTTGTTTATATATATATATATATTTTTATTCACTTAGGTGTCTAAGTTTTGTCTGATTAATCCTCTAAGAGTGGATGATCTTCTGAATAAATTCGGATACAAACACAATCTATATATATTTAAAACTATATATTTGGTGCAGTCTATACAAGACTTATTTTCTAAATTTAATGCTGTATTTTAGCTAAATATTGACTTCTAACAATAATTATATTTTTTTAAGTTGTCGCATTAATTTAAACCCTAGTACTCTATATAAAATTTCAGATGTTTTACCATTACATTATGCTATGGGTCTCTTGTTGTTGATGTTGTGGGTGACTTAGAGTGGATGTCGCCAACAACTCCTGATCTAACCTTCTTTCCAATCTTTGGCTACTCTTAAATTTAGATATGGGAATCAGTGCATCTCTCTCTCTTAATAGACAATACCTCCCATATTAGATTTGGGAGTCTTCCCAACAACACTGGAGTCGTGGCTCAGTGGTGGAAGCTCTAGCAGTAGCAGTAAGTTGGTAGCAGTAAAGGTGTTGCTTTCCCCAACTTTCTGGCGGCATTTGATTCCCAACAGTAACAGTGCATGAAGATGGAGAGGGGAAAAAAATGGAGATAATTAACTGACCATGCAAACATTATTACTATTATTATTTGTTTTTATTGTCAAAGAATAGTCCAAATGAAAATTAAAAACTGAAAAAGAAAATTCTACCAAACGGCCGGTTCTTAATTAATTGTTTTGAATTCATAAGTTTTTTTTCCTTTTAGTCGAGTAAAGGGTGCATAGACAAAAAGGAAACAAAAGCTGATATAAGCTCAACTCAAGCCTGTAGAATTAAAAATTAGGGGTCTGTTTAATCATAAAAAGTATTTTTTTAAAATTTTCAACTCTAGCTTTATATTGAATAATAATTTAATTTTTATTAGAAAACTGAAAACTCTTTTTTTTTTCTATTTTCTTAACTTTATGCTATGAATTAGAAAATATAAAAAAATATTTTTTAAATTTTCTAAAAACAAAAGCACTTTTTGAAATGCAAAATGTTAAGAGCATGCTCAATTATAAAATTAAAAATGAATTATTTTTAAAAGTAAACTGAACCTAGATATCTAACTCTCCTGCTAGTTAGAGCTAGCAAAAGAATGTGAATCAATCTCTGAACTCTCTCTCTCTCTCTCTCTCTCTCTCTCTCTCTATATATATATATATATTAAAATACAGAATTAATTAAGAGCCAGAGAGCCACTGGCAAGAAGCTCTACACAACACTTCAAGCACTGGAGGAAATCTGAGGGATTGCAAAGGAGAGGATATCTTTGTGGCTTTAGCCCTTATACATATGCAGTGCAGCCATATACAGTATGAGTTACTTCATTTAGTTGTAGATCTATTAATATATGTAGGAAGGACCAGCCAGCATTTTCCTAGAGCATGATCTTGATGGACAAATGGAGGTTAGGACTTTTGAGGTTGTTTTAAGGTGGGGGCTGAAACGATTCTTGATAAGATTCCTGATAAAACTTTTAGGTCTAAGTTTTGAGAGTTTTTTCATGATTGATGAATTAATCTCTCAGTCAGGGAGACTTAATTTATGCTCGAATAGACAGGTATTCAGTAAATTTGGTTGGAGTAACTTATAACATATTTGTTAGATTTTGAAACATAAATTAGGGACCGTTTATTGTGTTATTTCATGATGAGCCTGATTCACATGAGAGACCAATTCATGTTCGAAGAGGAGCAGTACTAGGAAGAAGAGCAGAGGCTTATTGGTTGCTTCTATCTTCCTAGCAGCCAAAGTTGATAATGGCAGTGGCACTCACTTGTCCAGGCTCTGCCTAGAAGGATCTTCCTTTTTAAGGTTCTTCCCTGGTCCCTGGTATCTACCAAAGTCCAATTTCGAACTTTACCAGGAAAATATAAAAGTTGAATTTCATTGTTGAAATTTGTTAAGGTTACAAAATTATATATAGTTGTGAAATCAAGATCATCTTAATTAACACCTCTTCTCTTTTGCCTCTACCTTTAGCAAATAATTTCCTATTTTATGCTTGAAAAGGATACTGCTATACAAATGGTTTTGAAGATTTGCACAAATTAGGTCATTTAGTTTTAAGCATATGCGTATAGCTTTCAATCCTGTACCGGACAACACACAGAGGTAGAAAGCTTTTTTAAGTTAAAAAGGAGTTAATTTTTAAAAGATATATTATAGATAAAGTTTTAAATAAAAAGTTAAAAAAATCATAAATATTCGACACGAATCAGAATGGAGCAAAAAATTACCAATTTGCCTGGTAGGGACTAGTACAAGCTACCGTGTTAGGACAGATGGATAGACATGCAAATTGATACCAAATATACATTTTTTTGCTACCAACATATACACATGTTGCTATGTGCAGAAGTGCTACATTTCAAGCAATTTGATTGTTAATAAATACCAAGGAATGATTTGAACCGCACATTGTTGACCTCAAATTCAATTAGAATTAAGTCAATAATCTGCAACAACAAACTGTTGGTACAGAACTGAATTGTTGAAAATATGTCATGGTAAAGTACACGTTGACACAATAGAAGCATTAACCCATCGAGCTACCCCATCAAATAATTTACGTATCGGTAATCTAATGCAATCCTTAGGATGTATCAAAGAAGTTCTCTCAATTTTTTGTACTCATCAAAGCCAAGCAACGAAGCCCTAGCCTTGAGCCAATCATCAGGTTTTGGCATGATTATTGCCACGTATCCTTCTCTATCTGCCTGCAGTGCAGCACAAAATTAAAGGAACATAAATAAGAGAAACCTACAAATGGAAGTAAAATGTGTCTGATGTGTTAACTTCATAGAGAAAGTGTTTCCTCAGTTTCACTGTAATAAGAAGCTCCTAGAGATGAAGGGTGAAAACAGCTGTGAGGTTTACAGTCTGAAGGAGAGATGAAAGAGTAAAAAAACGACTAAAAGCATAGTCTAGTTCCCAGATCTCTTCAGCATTTAAGTATAAATGCTGGAAGTTTCTCATGTTTTAGACAAAAGTTGACGTGTAGATCCCCAGCCAAACCACAACCAATTCCCTTGTGAGTAGTGCATATCATATGGATAAAAGTCTTGAAACTTTGAAAGTAATACTTCTCAACTTTATTTTGGTTGTAAGCCCATTGTTAAAGACATAATGAGAAGCACCATTGATTGGCCCTTGAGAATCAAATAAGAGGGGCACCTTCAGTCCCTATGGCTAGCTTGAAGGGGAAGACCTATGGTGTTCAACCAGACAGATCCCTCCTAGGACTCTGGAGGTTTTCTGGCAAGATAGTTATATGTAAGGTTCCACAAAGGCACTTCCATCCCTAGTGGATACAAGTGACTTAGCTATGTGTTGTGACTTCACCAATTATATATGTCGAGGCAAAAAACATTTAGGTGCCCACTCCTTACTAAAAGTAACTAAGCAACCAGTTTCATTCCAAGTGACATGGCTATTAACTATTCCTCTCAAAGTAAGGTAGTTCATCCAGTAAGTGGATCCATTGTTTACAGTGCAATAGCTGGAAAAAAAATTGGTTTAAGTGTTTCTAATTAGTAAAGAATAAGTAGGGAAAACTCTGAAACTAGGGTTTCCAAAGGCTTACCTTAAATTACATATACGTTTTAGAAAAGGGCACCCCTACTAGAACCCCTAAACTACAGGTAGCATCAAATACATGAGTACCCTTCAGTCACATCATGCATAATATATGTGAATCCTCTTCAGCCATTACACTGTTATCTCTAGAAGAGGCATGATTTGGTTATGACATTAAAGTACTATATCCTTTTATTAAAATCAATTTTAAACTTGGACTCTTAACACCTCCCTTACTATTTAGTCTATTACTCAACATGAATAGTACCATTTTCCTTACTCCGACATTTGTACATATAAAAACATCTCAATTGCTTGCTCATTTTATCTTCAATAAATATTCCCACTAATCATCAGCAACATTTTCATTCCTAACCTGCTCTCTCTAAGTTCCAAGACAAATGTGTTAAGACTGTTTATAAATAATAGGATCTAGTCAGAAAGAAGAAAACATGAATACAGCATCCAATATTTCCTCTCTTTGTAGATATTTCTCTACAAAATAATGGATTGTGTCTGCCAGTCATCTGATGGCTGGTATCCTCAAACACGTCCTGCACATTGTCTCACATGTTTTATCACCTTCCCCACAATAACACTTCAATAGATTGTTGAAGTGCCATCGCCTCTATGATCTTCTTTGATGCCTTTAAGGTTTGCCCAATGTAGGATCGAATCTCAAAATACTCACAATGAATAAATTGGGGAAGAAATTATTTTATTACTCAAACTCTAAAAGCCATCACAGTAATTCTTCACTCTAAAAATCCCTAATTTCTACTTCTACACTTACTAATACTAGACACAAACCTAATCTCACTATACTTATGTATCCTTATCTTTAGTTAATAATGATTGCAATCCTAAATCAATTAAATACTGGATTAATTATTAGATAATTATCTTTAACTAAAATAGATAATATCTTGGATAATGTGATTTACTGTTAGGGTTGTCAAGTTTTCCACTCATGCTCTCAAATTCCCACTCTTTGAGCTCATCCACTGTGGTTTTTTCGGGCAATGGTATCAAAGCCATAATTATTTATTTGACAACCTGAACAATAGACCAAGTAGTCATGTACACTACCGAGTCACAAACAAAACCACGAATCACAATGCCAGACATTGCAAGGAGGGCTACTGGAGTCCCCCCTTGGATGTCCATGTCTCAAATCCTAAAGCCCATGTAGTGGTTGGCCTCAAAGAACTGTGTAGAGAGAAACTAGGATAATCCGCATAACTTTGATTATACGAATACTTTATAGGGGAAAAGTCCTAACCCTAATCAAAGTGCTAATGGGAATTGAGATAATCACTTATTACCTTTGATAAATATAACACTCTGAATATAGTCCAAAATTAATTTTGGATACAAGATAACACATATTTTGTCCCATGTAGATGCAATTTGATGCACAACCAAATGCTAATAGAAACTGTTGGACGAGATTGGGTGTTCAAGTTTAAAAAAGAAAGACAAGGTGGTTGGAAAAGATAAAGATTTAAAAGATAAGGAAGTGTGGAAGATAGGATAAAACTCCAAGATTCAAGGGAGAGATTCAAGCTTGAAATCAGAAGATAAAGGCCAGCATGTTTTGAATATTAGTTACTGTTATCTAAATTTGAATTTGTTCCTATTTTCTAGGAGATAGAGTAGATATCTTGCCTTATATAAATATCTCCCTTCGGATACAATAAATTCTTAAGTAAGCTTTCAAGAATTCAGCTGATTTCAGAAACAATAAAAAAAAGTACCTTTTTCAAGTGAATTCCAAAACGTAGTTGTGATTATAAGAAAACAGAAGGAAAGAGGACCTTCAAAGGACAACTATGAACATATATCCTGGCAAAAGAATTATGGCACTCCTATGAGATGGTGATCTTTGGAAGTGATATAGCTAGACTATTGGTGTTTAATAAACATATACATCTGTGAACATATATCAGAATGTAAATGATATTCCTACCGCTGAATTAAGCAATTCCGGGTGCTTGATCAACCTATCATTCACTTCTAGCAGAGAGCCTTTCACACAACACCTGAGAGAACCACATAGAAGTTCAGCCATCAATATTAACAGTAATTAGACACAAAAAAGACCCCCAATGAAAGAAGCAGACAAGGAAAAAATAAAACCTGACAATGAAAGAAGCATCTTTGGTGCACACTTTACACAAAGCTGTGTTGGACTCAAAATGTTGCGCATTCTGCAAAGGAACATCTCTTACTTTAATGTGAAAAAACTTTCCCCACAACTCCAATTGTAACAAATGTATAGATATAATTTCCATACATCAGGGAAGCAAAAATCACACATCTACTGCTTGAAATGTATTCACCAACAATTTAAGCTACCTTATAAAAATATCACTGAAAATGTCGTGCTCAGTAGCAGTGAATAACATTACCTAAAACTGCAAAAGACATTCTGTCACCTTCCACCCACCCAAACAGACAGCTTAGTATATATTCCAACTAGTGTAACCCATCTAGTGTAAATAAAAAACATGATGAATGGAACTAACCTACCTACAACTATGTTGTTTAGGACTAAAGACTAAAGAAAGCCTAAAACAGAGCATTAGGAAGGGGGGGATAAAATGGAAAATAAGAAAGTAATCAACATCTGTAATAGGTTAGCAAACTGGCTTTATTCTTTTCCTCCTACTTTTGTGGAACATTTATTAAAATAAGGAATCTTAAACAATGGGTCTAACCAAAAATTTGAAGCTTGCTACTAAGTTCCTGAATCTTCAAGAAATGAGTTGTCCTTGGGTGGGCCTATTAGCAAACAATGAACTAGCTCATTGGACATGTCCTGAACAACATACTGATCATTTAACTACAACTTCTGCTAACAATATAAGAAATCAAATTAGGGCACTTGTACTAAATTTAACACTGGTCAACAAACTTTGGGTATTAGAGAAGAAAGAAGATATCAACCTAAGGTCATGCTTACAGTTATCACATAACAATAACTAATCATCATCACCACCAACTAGCAATGCTGCATGCTGCCAGTCATCAAAACAACATTGAAGTGCAGTTTTGCATCTTGAGGTGATGCACACATCAAAAACACTATTTGGTTGTACTCGTAGACATGCACTATGTATATTCTCTGGTCTAATCTCAAGGATAACTAGTTCATTCCTGCAAATTAGTGAAGTAAAATTTTAAAATGTATAAGGGAGGAAAAATCATATTCAACAGGTCCTGCCTAGTCAATTCTACTATGAATTCAAATAGCAAACATGATTCATAAATAAATCTTGTTTGGCCAAAATTATGATTTTTTCGATTGAGATTATCTGCCTATGGTTCGCAGAAATGAGCTGGTAATGAACAAAACGGGCCAATGACAACCTCAATAAGATAACAAAAGTTTACCTTCTTCCGTTTTCCAGTCACCTTAATCCCACTTCTATCAGATTTCCCCACATTGAAATCAACAGCTGTAACTCCCCCTTCATCCTTGAACGCCAGGTGCGCAGGTGCCAAGCCAATCACGCACAACCTTTTTAATTCACACGAAGAAAGGATATTTTCAGGATTATTGCGCGCATACACATATACATTATCTAACATATATATATATATATGGACACACAGATAAACAGGTCCAAAGAGATACGTATATTAAGAAATATGCATGGAGCGATACCCGTTGGCATGACGATATACGTACTGATCATGTCCTGGTTTGATGAAGTCTGATGGAAATTCAAAAACAAGTAAATATTAGCGCAATAATAAGTTAATCAATTGAACTTCCAGAAAAAAATGACAAAAAAAAAAGACAAATTCAACTCAAACAATTCCCTGATAGTTAAATATTAACAGCAGAGGTGTTTTAAGCTGTTTCCATACAACAGAACGAAAAACAACATTCAAGATCCAGTTTTTCTATTTCTCTACAGAAATTGGATTCTACACGTGAAGAATTATCTAGAAACCTGGGGCGAAGTAGCGAACGAAGTTAGATTCGACAGCGGAGGGAGGAGTGAGAGGAAGATCGCGCACGTTTGGCACTAACAGGCTCTTCAATTCCGCTTCTTCTTCTTCTTCTTCGATTGAACCTAGTTGTTGCTGAGTTGAACTGGAAGAGGAACACGAAACAAAATGGGCGATGTGATCGGAGGTCTCGCCCGTGATTTGACTTCTATTCGCCTCTTCGACACTTCGCTCTTCCATTGAATTGTAAAATCCAACGGCTAACGGGAAGTGCTCGTTGCAGCGTGAGTGTCTACAGATTCATTCATCAGTGGTGCCGCTTGTGGACCCTAGCGGCTGCATAACTAGAGCTTCGGCCTTTGGGCCTCCCTTGGGGGCCCGTTGGCGTAGATGGTCCAATCCTTACAGGCCGGGCCCCGGATGGTCTCTGGTTGGGCCTTTATTCTTTAATAGGTTAGACTTTTTCCATTCTATATATAAATAGTTTTCTTTTCTAGAATCTTAATATATAATATATTATAGGTTTATCCATTTTAGGTAAGATGTATGTACTGTTTTGAATTAAAAATTTCTATTTTCCTGTTAGCCTTGTGAAGGTTCCAATCTATTTATATTTAATGTACGTGATCTATGAGTTATTATGTATGTTTTGTAAATAAATTCAGTGTCGAGATCGATAATAAAAGAAATCAGGAGAATCATCCTATCAATAGAAGTTGATAAGGTTAAGCTTTGATAGTATAAAGAAAGAAAAAAAAGGTTATAAAAGCAATTGACAAACAAAATCACAAGGCTTTGGGGCATGAGAATGAGAGGTGTCAGCCTTGAACGTATAAGAAAAGAAAGGGGAAATACTTATATTAACTTGGGGTGATAGAAAAATGTTCCATTGCACCATTAATTCTATACATCACAAGAGTATTATTATTTAGAAGTACAGACAGTGAAAATTAATGTTACGAAGCTGTGTTGTTACCAAGCTAGCTTCTTATTGGTATGTAATATCTTCAGCAGTCCAGAATCCAAACAATTTCCAACTACACGTATAGCCACCACTTTTGTGGTAGGACAGTGAACTTTAAGTGCAGAAACTCGCAAGAAGAACATATAGAGGAGCCTTTTGAGTTCATGGGTTTTCCTTCCCTTCTTATCCCAGGCGAATATTAAAGTATAAGCTGTAAAAATTGGCGGGCTGCTCCAGCAAAATTATAAGCACGCCGCTGCCACTAAGACCCAAAACCTTGAACTCTAAAACTCTTATGAAATTCAGGAGAACTGAACAGGGCTAGAAAAGGTCTGGCCGAATTGCCAATTTGCCGGGACAATGTTTTGGAACACTCTCGTCTGGCCATCGGTGGTGGTGACCCTGAAAGAGAGAGATTGGCCGTTGAGGTAAGAATTGGACTGCCAATTTGCTCCCCAGTTCCTTGACATTGGCGTCCAGTCAGTCTTTGAGCCCTTGATGGACACAGATTGAATAGATCCAGCCCCGGCCACATTGCTTATCAGCACCAGCTCAAAGTAGTCCCTCCCGTTCACTGTGAATCTAACCCCACCATGTTTCTTGCATGACACCCTGCACCAAACAATCGCACGTACAAAAATATAAGCTAGCCATTAAGACTAAAAGGGTTATTTCTCCGTGTTTAATCGGGGATATATGGGGGTCCCTAATGCTATTATAGAGTTTCTAACAGAGGGTTCTACTTGGAATAAAAACACTTCTCAGGTGATTTTAATTGCTCAGAAAACGATCAAAGTTCTGACCTTTGGTACAAGACGGGGATGATGCCGCCTCTGTAAATGCCGATCTTCTCCCAAGCAGGCTGAGCCATGTCGAAGTGCTGGAGAGGAGGATTGCACCAGCCTCCGTCGTTGCTAGGAAGATCAGAGTTAGGGGGGCAAAAGTTCGTGGCCGTGACCGTAACCGAGTACCCTTTCTTGCACCAAGTGGGGTCGGTTTTGTAATCACAGATGATCTTGTAGCATTGCCCGCAGGATGCGCCATCGTTGAACAAAGCAGTGCTTAGAGCTGCTGTTCTAGTCCCATAACCAGTGGCATACAAGTTCCCATATCCACAAGCTCCTCCTGTTCGTTGCCCAAGCAAATTAAATTATTCAATCAATCGTTCGTTCATTCACGCATCAAAGTTTTCAAGATTAATTTGACAAACCCAATGAGATCTGTGATTTAATAAGTACGTACCCATTGTTCCAGAAGCATCACTGCCGCCATAGAAAGTGGCATGAGCTCGTTGCCAGCCAGAAGCCACAAAAGCATTGGCGTTGACGATGAAGAGACAGCAGATTCCAACCGTGACCAGAAGTAGTGAAAGAAAGCCCAAGTTGGCCATTAATTCTTCTGATCTCTTGCTTTCTTCCAAATGGGAGGCAGCTTATTAAGGACTGTTGGGATCAATGTATTCTGATTCAGTAGTGTTTGTGTGCTGGCCAACTACAACGAAGAGGGACTCTTAAATAGGAGCCAGATTTGGCCAATCCAAGTATCCAACCACCTAGCATGTGACCTCTGAGAGCAGAAATAGAGATTAAATGAATTTTTAAAATTCTGGGTTATCGTCTCTGCAAGTCTGAAGAAATTCTGGGCCACCCTTTCAATTATTCCCACGTTCTCTCTCTCTCTCTCTCTCTCACTGTTCCTTCCACGCGTCCACATGGATTTCCGAAGACGAGAACCGTGAATGAATCACACACTTTGTTGGGATGTGCTTATTTTAATTGCCTTGTGCTTTCGTTCTTCTTGAAGATAATTTTTTATGATTTTTTAAAATCTCATTTACTCTTATATAGTTATAGTTATATTTATAGATGGATATTCATAATCTTAAACTTCACAACAACTTGAAAATAACTGTGCATAGAAAGTAAACCCTTTGAGTCGGTCTGATTCCTAAATTAGAAAAAAAATAGTTTTCAGAAGGGGCCGGCCAAACTGTTTACTTTTTCACGTTTCTTTAATTAATTAATTTATTAATTGGTGTTTGGTGGGGAAAAAAAAACGTATTCGATTCAATGGCTTGGCTTATACTTGGAATATTTTTAATCAACCGATACAAGCTCACATGGCAATCCTTTGACCTTACACGGTCATGGTACAATCCCATTATTCTGATGTGAGATTCACATGGTTTTGACAATATATATTGCTAATTGCTACTAATTTTCTTGCCAGTCCTGACCATCGATGTATCATAAACATACATTTTATTCAAATGGCATATAAATAAATATTAATTGACATTTGGATCTTCCAATATAGAACTGAAACTTGCCATGTGACGGTGAGGGTGGCACCGCCAAGCCAAGCCATAGAGAAAACTCAAGGATCTGAAGAAAATAAATTAATTGCTGCCTACCATGAACTGGATTGGAAAATGAAGAGGCAATGATTGGAATTTTGTGTCAATTATGAGCACTTGTAGAATCAGCTTCTAATTAATTGGTTAATTTCCAAAGCCAAAGGTCATGTTAGTGAGGGAGGGGATGGTGCATCACGATTTTGACGTCTTCAGGCCTTAAATTTAATATGACAAAGTTTAATTTTAATTCAATGTTCATTTTTAAAAGATAGCGCTTGGTTGACATATAGTTTAATTTTTTTTAAAAAAATTAATTAATGATCCAATATTGGTTTACTTGTAATAGTTAAATTATTCTTCTTAATTTATTATTACTACTGTGACTCTGAAAAAATTAATTATAACGAGAAGTCACACCCACAAATATTACATATAATTAACGCCACCCCACAAAGATCAAATTATGCATTGAAATTAACTCCAGGCAAAAGCCTAAAAGACAGATGATTTGGGACAAACCTCAAGACAACCCTAGCAAGTAGCAACAAAATTAATGGATGGCCAACTAACTAGACCCAACCACCAGCTGCAGGCCTTCATTGATTTGCAAGATGAAACTGAATCCCTTAGGATATATAATGCAATGTGTGTTCAAAAATAGACATGCATTCAAGTTATGCTTTTAGTTCTAAGATTTTGAAGCCACAATCACAAAAAAATAGCCAAATATTAAAAACTAACTCCATTTACCTCCACACTTGCTAAATTAATCCATTCAACTCAACAAAAATAAGGGTGGAGGTGGAGGTCAGCAAAGGCGAGAGAATGATAGTGGTAGAAGTAATTATATTTATGGTTTTCTGATTTTGTATAATATTGTTTGGGAGAAAAGTGGAAGGCGATTGACTATTTATTTGCACCTCGTATGAAGAGACTTGAATGATTGGAGCAAGAACATGCAGATGCATGATGGGGCATAGCATAGCGCAGGAAGCCATTTCTCATAACAAGAATGATATATATATATATATATATATGGTCCTCACGGGCGTAGTATGGATGATAGCTAGATAATAGATTACAAACAAATATGCAAGTTTAAATTATGACAGTCATAGTGTGAGAGTTTCACCTTTATGTGAGAGTAGTTCCTTGTGGGCACTACGTACTGTACCCTCTATTTGGTGTGCCGTCGTGTATCGTGATTAATCCTTCTCACGTGTATAAGACAGTGTGTGAAGGATCTTTAAGGCGAGGGATTTTACTTTTTAGACAAGACAAAAGTGATATATATATATATATATGGCATTGGAACATGGGAATCTGTTGGAAACAGTGATTTATATTCCGGACTGCTGCTTATTTAAAGGCTTTAACTTCTGCAGAAAGAGATGCCATTGATTTCAATTGCAACAGGTCTTAACCGAAATAATAAACTTTACATACCAAGGGGGGGGGGGGGGGGGCAAAAAGAACACACCGATGCTATGGAATTTTTCAAATTTGACAAACAATAAATACATCACTTGAAGAATACACTAGTCCCATCAATCTTTAATTGAATAGGTATGCGGTACTGTTTCGTATCGATATTACATTGCATCAATGATAAAACTTGGACACAGTATTAACCCTCTATGAATGATATAGGTCACCACAATCGAAATCAGCCATCTTCCACATTACACCAACTGAGAACCCCAAAAGGAGTTTCTCTCTTAAGAATGTCATCACCCTTGCATCGCTTTCTTGAATGAAACCCACCAAAGCGGCTGTGGAAATGACTTTGAAACTCCTCCACCTCCTCTGCTTTGCATACTTCTCCAACCCCTTCTTGATCCTCTCGTATTCCTCTTCTTCTTCTTCTTCTTCTTTCCTGGGTCTTTCCAGTAGGGCTTCGCCAAGGCACCTGGCAAGAACAACGCCGTCTTCTAGGGCTGAGCTGCCGCCTTGGCCGATGTCCGGTGTCATTGGATGAAAGGCGTCCCCAGCCACGCAAACATTGGATTTGGTTATGTTCCCCAGAAGTACATGCCATGGCAATCTGAACTTCAATGGAGAGCAGGAAATGCAATCTAGTTTAGTTCTTTCCACTACGTCTGCTGCTTCTTTGGGTATTTTGCTGATCTTCCTTAGCACGAACTGCTTCATCTTTAGTGGGTTCTCTTCCATCTCCTCGACATCACCTGGAAAACAAGACAACCCCACATCCATAAAATAAAATGCAGAGTCAGTAAACATACAAAAATCTATATATGGACTCATCTTAAGGAAAACTTAAAAACTTTTGGTTTTCGAGAAAAGGAATGACTCCGAATTCAAGGAAAAGATGGGATTTAGAAGAAGAAATATATGGTAGCATACGTTGTAGAGATGAGTGGATGGTGAAAAACCAGTAAATGGACTTCTCGCCACAAGGAAGAAAGCCAAAGCGGACTCCTCCGCCAAAGAAGACGTGGAACCTTGGCTGAAAGCTGCGGCCATCTGGGTATTCAACAAGCCCCCTAATGGCTGATCGTCCAGAATCAACTGGGTTCTCAAAGCCTAGCCATTTCGCCACCCGTGAGTTCACTCCATCACAGCCTATCAGCACCTAATAATTAATTCATCAAGAAACACAAATTATGTATTATGGTTTACAGTAAACACAACATTAATCTTTACCACAATGATGAATAAAAACTGTGTATCATTCATTTGAAAAGATGAGAGATTTATAGATGCATACCTTCGTTTTGACAGTGGAACCATCGGCTAAGCGCAACAGTTTGTGGAATCCTAAATCCTCAATGGAAACAACCATAGAGGAATAACGGATAGCTCCACGGGGCAGCTCTCCCTCCAATGTTTCCAGTAATTCCTTCCTTCTCACACACCGACTTTCGTAGTCTTTGTTGCTGGATAATTAGGCGTAGGTACACCATTAATTATTTACCAAAACAAATGGAAAGGAAAAAGGAAATATTGACATTAATTGAACCAACAAAAATTAGACAAATTTTTCATTTGAAATGTTGCACTTGATCAAATATGACTTTTTCAAAGGCAATCAGACGTGTATGTCCCAATTTGTTATTCTCTTCCTGGTGATAAAAAATTAAACAATTAATTATAAATGAAAATTCGCTACGTATGAATCAGGATGATCATTAATTTAAGAGAAGTGAAAGTATATCAACTTACTCTCCCCCTTTACTATTCGGCGATAACTCTGAACTAAGACCCGAAAATGAAGAATTCACTTGAAACCTATAAAATCATTAATACAACAACCATCATTTTTATATCCATTTTAATATCTTGTTTGTCAAAGAGATTATATTCGGATAAAAAAGTAACCTTTAAATTGACTGTCTAAATAATTAAAAAAGTGCATGGTTTTTGACTAATAAATTTTCAGTGAAAAGCCATAAACAAATTAAATAAAGGAGATAGAGAATTAGAGATAACCTGGGAAGGGTAGGATAGTGTTGGCGAAGGGAATTGGCAACCCCAACCGCATCCAAAGCCCTCCAAGCGTTAGTCCACAGTGTCAGAGCGAACCCAGTAACTCTCAGCTTGTCTGATGATTCCAACACCAAGCTCTTCAATCCCAACCTGCACCAATTATTCATATGCATATATTATATATACATATGCATAATTATTCATTACCCTTACAGCTTCTTTTCTTTTCGTTTTTTCTTATCTTTTTGGCAAACCAAATTGAGCTAACTAGAATTGGTGTGTGCGTGTGTGTGTGAGAGAGAGAGAGACAGGAGCCCGGGGGGGGGGGGGGGGGGGCGGGGGGGGTTGCTTTTATTTTTTGGGGGGTTTTACAAACCTGTGAAGACCCAAAGAGGTGGTAAGTCCAGCTATTCCACCGCCAACTATAACAATATCTTCGGTGATCTCCATCGCCCCTCTCTGTCTCTCTATTGAATTTCTTGATATATTATAGTAGGAAGAAAGTTAAGATGATGAAGAAGATGTTGTGTGTTTGCGCGTCTGCGCGCGTGTGTGTATATAGCCACACAAATGGGAGGGAGAATTGTGAGGGCAGCCTCTGCGTCCGCAATAGCACTTGTTTGGCTAAACGGTTTGATCACCTATTAATATAGCCTTTTTCAATCAAGTGTTTAACAAACCCAAACAACCTAAAAATTAGCTTAAACGCTATTTTAATAATGTTTTGCAAAGCTCCTCCCCCTTAGCTTTTACAAAATGCTACTAGAATAAAAATTATGTTTGCCGAGTAAATTACCTATTTATCCTCAAATAAAACACTAATTTTCAATTTATATCATTCTTTTTCAACCCTCTACAACTAATTTTTGCCCGCCACTTTTATCGTCACCATCTACCTCACAATCGCCCTAGTCATTGCCCCCACAATCGTCTCCAGCTCCTTTGTCGTTGTCGATCACCGTCGCAGGTAACCGTCGCCTCCAAACCCATTCTCATCGGTCGCCGCCTCCAACCTCAATCGTCACTCGCGCCTCCATAGTCAACTCTATCCTTGGCAACTCCCCGTATATTTGTAAAGTGTGTGTGTATATATATATATTATATTAATCTAATGATAATATATGTAATGGCCCGTCTCCCGGAACCCCCGTGCACCAAGAGGATCCGTGAGAAAATCATTACTAAAATGATACCGAACAATAACACAATTACAACTCATATACAACCTTTATTAAAATTAAATTCTTTTTTTTTTTATAACATCTCATAATCGTCATTACATAGCTAATCACCGTGAGCCCATTTGGCTTACATAATACACATATATCTCAAACATAAAATATTAACCTCAACACAAGTACAATGACACCCAAGATCTAGTTTCGCAAGAACTTTGCACTTGCTACCATGACACGACGGCCTGGACTCAAACCCCGTGAACGTACCTACTATCACAGGCATTTCTCTTACTTGGAATGATGGAAAGCAAACGTGAGTCGCGAGACTCAACAAGCTCTATAAAGAAAGACTACTGGTTATGGATATGACTCTTTCTAACATCCCATGCAATTCATGCCAATGCAACCACACCATATCATGATCTATATGTGCCTTACTTCCAAATGCATAACTTAAAATCAACTACACATAAAGGGTTCTTGGGACCCACATAAGCCACACATTGGCACCCAAGTCCCGCATATAAACATGTTGCAGCCTAACATAGGCTACCATTTCATCATTCAATAAGACTCTCATTTTCCTGACCATGGTCGACTTTTCCTGACATTTAACGTTTGGCATTTCCTAATACTCGTTACATGCTTTTTTTGATACCCATCATACCCTCATGTATTCTTCCTGTCATCCATCACATTGTCATATCTTTCGGCGATCTTGGTCTTTCCTCGGGCCACCCTCAAGCAAATTTCTAAGCTGAGCTGAAGCTCACCCGAGTTGGTACTCCCGACACTCGGACTAACACGGTACTCCCGCCCAGAATAACAGTAACAATAGAATCATGCAATGCAACACATAAGAAATGCAATGGCTTCTGTAGCATAAATGAGATGACAAGGCCCCCATAAACTAAGCATCAAGCCATGCTATGCCCACACAGGAATACACACATGCGGCATGCCTTAAATGCACATGTTCGCCTAGGGTACCCAAATTGGCTCTTAGATCAACCAGGTTATGCAAATACTCACACATCCCATCACACATAAGGTATGTTTCCCCAAATGATTGCAACCCATTCCCTTGTAGCACACACATCATGATATGCACAAACCAAGGTAGAAATCTGGTAGTAACAGCTCTTTTGGCTCGTCTAGCGCTTATCGTAACAGTCGATGACTGGCGCCCATACATCCAATCATCAACTACCACGACCTACAGTCGACAGTAAACTTAACCACTTAAACTTATCATTTCGCACACGTAATCCATGACAACATAGACTCCATTATGACATTCACGTTCTCATCTCTTCTCATACACAGGAAACTATCTACACATTCATAATAAATTATTAATATAACCTCATTAAACCATAATCAACTCCTTTAAAAATCTAGCCCTAACGGGTTTGGCATCATTTCCAAGGGAAGCGAGGTGATACAAGACCCTGTTACGGACATAAGAAATGAAATCAAATAATCATTTACTTAGCTTATTTAATCACTAATAAATCCATTATCATCATATAAAACATAAGATAGTGGCCACGCGGATTTGCATTATTAATGCGTGGAACTGAATTATGGTGAGGGAGGGTTTAAAATATGAAAAATAATGAAGACTCTCGAAGGAAATGAAGAACATGAGGAGAGGGTTAGGATCTTGCCTAAAATCGGCTGATTCCTGCTTCTTTTGTGCTCCCGATGCGTAGTAAGGCGTTTTATAGGAAATAATAAAATGGCAACTCAATTTAATTAAATCTAACCGTGAAAAATTCATAATTTAAATATATAACACTTCTAATAATTTAACCCATTTACCAAAATATTTTAAACACCAATTTATCCCAAAATCACCTTACTTTTTCCCCTCTTTTTCTCTCATTCTCTTGTTGGCGTTGAATCCCCTTTGTCTTCTTCACTTCTCCATTTTTTCCTCCTTGTTTTCACCCAAAATTGGCCAAAATTGGCCTTTTAAAGTGCAGCAAAATGCTGCTTCGTGTGCAAGGTAGAATGGGTGACACGGTCTGCAGTCGCGTATGGCTGCCATCGCCCCAGCTCAAAACGATGTCGTTTCAGGTTGGCCTTGCTAATTAAAATCAATAATTTTCTTCCAGCGCGCAACGCCTTTCCACGGAATCGAACCCGCGTTCGCTGCCTAGCCGTCCTTTCCCGCGACCGCTTGCGCCACGCGCCACCGTCAACCTATATGTGCTTTCAATTAAATTTAAAGTGACTTTAATTCACGTTTCAGATTTTACACCAACAGCCCACAACTTTTCATTAATTACACACACGTCCTCCCTTAATAATTACCCTTATGCCCGATCTTCCAAAAATTGACACTTACACCCACATCCAATTTTTCCTTTATTATACTTACACCCCAAATTACCAGAAATTCCACTAAATTAATTTATTCCACTATTTTCATAAATACTCCCAATTAAATTAATTAATTATCTTAATTTCTTATTTCCTCAAAACAACATAAACCATTATTTTTCCTTAATGACTTCAAACACCAAAATTAATAATCAATATTTATCTCCAAATTTCGGGATGTTACAATATATTTAAAGGAAAAAAAATAAAAAGGTGCATATATATTATATTAATATATTTTTTAATAATTATGTATAATTTATTAATATCTAATGATAAAATTTTATATCATTCAACATGCCTATTTTTATCTTTTTATCAAGTTCTAATAATTTATCAACTATTTCAAATAAAATATATAATTATTCAATTAATAACTTAAAAACATATTTATTTAAATATATTATCAATTTAAACACTACCCAACGAGATAGAGTAAATGGAGTGACGGATCTAAGGTCCCTCGAGGTGGATTCCGACGCTCAAATACTTATCTCTCTCTTTGATATTCTTAGTTAGAAGTGATTTAGGATGGAGCGACTCTACATCCTACACTTGGAAGATTAAACAGCAGAAAATCTAACAATAAAATTAGATTTCATCAAAGAAATCACCTGTCGTTTTGTTTTCAATTAATTAAACCGTAAATTTTGAAAAACAGGATACCTGCAAAATAAATTTAATTTTCGCTGCGCATATGATAAGATCTATGTAATCCAACAGTGGTATCAGAGCCATCGTTTTTTAGTTTTATGGTTTCATTCATGTGATTATTGGACATAAAATTGGTATTTTTGAAAAATAAAAAATTTTTAGGTGAGATCCGAAGATGAGTTGCATACTGGCAGGGCTCTAGAACTGATTTGACACTGTTAAATAGTGTTGGAATCAAATTTAGTGTAGCTGAAAGTATCGGAATCTGTTTCGGGGTGGATGAGCAGTGCCAGGTTTAACCCGGAGAGCGCTGGGCGCGCATGCGCGCGCGCAAGGCGCAGGCTGTAACGCCCCGCCTTTTTCGAGCGTTAAATAACTTAAGAATTTCGGGAATATTTTTTTTTTTTTTTATAAACCATCTCCCGACAATCCCGTTTTACCTTCTCAACTCACTAAATAAGAATCAATAAGCTAAGACAGGTAATCATCATAAATGCGGAAGCTTAAAATCGAAACCTGATATGGTACATAATCAATTTCACTTTATAACCGTATAAGAATTCGTACCATACATTAACATCATCTCCTCAATATTGAAATACATAAATACATGGAGATTTCATAATGTTCTAACAAGACTAATCATCAATAAAGCATCAGCCAAAACATATCCGAGTCAGCTTACTGAATCCATCAGCTACGCCATCACGTGCCGTCTCATCTCAACCTGATCCTTGCCTAAGCTGCAAGTCTAAACTAGAACGTTGAATGTTCCAGGGGCATAACCCATTAGAAGATGAATCTTCTAGTAAGGGTTTAAAAACATGATACATGAATACATGATGCAATAACATAAATAATCATGTGCCCTAGTGTAACTTCCCTGGCCTACCAGCCTGGCACGGAACCCTAGGCAGAATCCCAAACCTCTGCAGGATAATCCTAACGTTGTTCCATCATTGCCCTTGGGAATTACGGCTACACTCTTAGGGCGACATCCCCATCCCATGCATGAGTATCAATATGCCAATAATATCGTGCTATGCAAGAATAACGTATTTCCATGTAATATGAAATGATCATAACTTCAATAAATATCATGCATAATGAAGCAAAGGTTTCATATATAGGTTCTTGGGATAAAACCACTTACCTTTAGACGTAAACTCAAATTTTCTCGAAAAACGCGTATAACCTCGTTTTGCGTGCCAACCTTGAAAATAACATAAACCATCAAGATCCATGGCCAAATCACTTCTTGGCCAATCATTTCCAAGTAAAATCAATAATCTAATTTTTTCATACTTTTTCCTTATTTTCTCTATTTTTTTCTCTATTTTTCATAGTCATAATTTCTTCCAAAATTCAAAATAAATACCTAATCAGGTAATTTATTTAATTTTTCTTCATGAAAATTCCTAAAATAACATTTCTAATCTCTATGAGTTTTCTGAGAATTTTCCAAAATCTCTTCCTATTTTTCTCTAATTAAGTTTCCTTTCAAAAATTCAAAATAATTATTTCATCATAACATTTCTCAAATAAAATTTTATAAAACTGAACCATTCTTTTTTCTTGTATTTCTGGATATTTTTCCAGAATTTTCTCTCTTTTATTTCTATTTTTACTCTATTTTTCTTTATTTCAGCATTTAAATAATATTAAAAATTATCTCCGGTCATCTTCTCCGGCGCCGGCACACCGGAAAATTAAACTGACTATACCAGAAGATAGCTTACCTTGAGTTGATCATTCTGTCCAAATTTGAGCTTGAAAGAACACTTGGAAGACCTCCCTCCGAGCAAAATTCAGTTCGGTTCCGGCGAGATCCGATTTTTCCGGCGAAGCTCCGATCACCCCTCAAATGAACTCCAAAATTTCTCAAACTTTCCAGAAATGATCCTCAGCTCATGGGCAACAAAAGCCCTATGGTTTGGTGCCTCAATTTATTCAAAAGTGAGGTCGATTTGAAGCTCAAATCTTGCAAAACTCTAAGCCACCATATCCTCTATTTATAGGCGATTTCGACCCCATAAATGACGGATCTTGCTTCAATCAAGGCCTCTGATGTCCCCTATTGCCCCTAACAAGTCCAAAATCCACCGAAAGAGCTCCATTTTCGTGATCTAAGTTTAACAACTTTCGGCCACTTTTTCTTCAATTTCCGGCCATTCCATTGCTTGTTGTCGGTCAAGCCCTTTACAAAAGATGCTCCTTGAGCAACCCTCGTGCCATCCCTGTGGCCAATTTCGGTGATTTGATGGGTTGGTCGGCCATGGTTGCTTGGAGATTTTCTCAAAATTGCACTTTGGCCCCTCAAACTTTGGTTTTCTCACTTTGGCCCATTTCACCAAGCTCCTTGACTTTTGATAATTTCTTTCAAGACCCTAAAGTCCTAAAACATCAATTTGACCCTTGAGGATTCTGAAAAAATATCGTTTCGGCCTCTCTTGAGTAATTTCAAAAAATTGCACTTAGGCCCGAATCTCCCTTTTGGCCCTAAACCTCTTCGTTTATTCTTGAAACCACTGAAGGGTTGTTCCTTATGAAAAATTGAAGCCCCCTCAAGTTTCTGTTGACTTCTCGGAAGTCATCTATGACGATTCGGTATTGCAGCCTAATTAGTAGCTGTATTTTAGCTGTACCGAAAACTGTTCCCGATCCAATTTATTTCGATGCTATAAATCATATCTTGGGGTGCTCGTTAATGCTACATCATTTTCCTTTGTCATTTCGACTCCAGGGTACTCCCGGCAGTCCATTTAGTCAATTTTTCGGACTATTCAGATACCAATTTTCTCTGAAACCCCATTTCTCTAATAAATTACTTATTTTTAATTAACCCAAATTTCTCGGGTATTACACAGGCTACACCTGCGTTTGCTGCCCGCGCGCGGGCCAGTGTGCGGGCAGGGCCCACGCACCAGCGTAGTGCCCGCACAGTAGGGGGCACCCCCCCCGTCTGCTGTGTGCGCGCACTGTGCGCACAGTGGGGGGCCGCCCCCCTGGTCTGCTGTGTGCCACAACAGATTAAAAATAAAAAAATAAAAATAAATAATAATAATAATAAATAATAATTGTTATTTTTTTTATTTATTTATTTGTTTTATTATTTAAAAAAAATATTAATGTATAATTAGTTATACAATTGTCCAATAATCTTAGGATTGCTTATAATATGTTTTTAATTGTTAATAGCATGTTGTGGATGCCTTATTGTATATCGGTATTGGTCATGGACTTAGGGCACTACATGAATGATGTATGTGTGATGTGGATGTATGGATTATTTTATTTGACGGCCTGCGTGTCGATGGTAGTCGTCTTTTTCATGACGGTTGTAAAATAATTATTTATTCCTTTTAATTTTATTATAAAAGTAGTTTTATAGTAAATAATAAAAACAATAGATTCACACCAATCGAGGCACGGCTTGGAGTGAAGTCGTTGATGGCAAAATAATCAAGGAAAAAAGACCCTATGTGAAAGAGTTATGCTTGTAATAGTTATAAGCGTTTCCTTATTTATACACCCACAAATGCACCACACAATTTCAATGGCTGGAATTGCGCCTAGAATGCATGATTGAGTCCATGATCATATCGCCTAATTTTATGCAATGTTTATTTACAAAGTTGATGTATGTTAAAACGTTGCATATGAAAAGTGAGACCAATTAATTAAAAAATCTCTCATATTTGCAAAATTAAATTGTAACCGGTTAGACTTTAACAGTTAAGACAATCTAATCGGGACTCTCCATTACGGTAGAAATTGAGGCATTTTAATTTGTGTGTTGATTAACTATGGATACATAGGGGTTGCACATTGGTTAAAATGGTTTAATTTCTATTTAAAACATTTGATGAGATGGGGATGCACAAATATTGAGACCCAAGAAATTATTATGTGAGGGAATCAATATTCAACTGTGCAGATTTATCAACGTGATGGTATGATTTAACTACGTTCAATTGCCAATAAACTATTATGTGAGGTACATTGGACTGGGAGTCAAAATAAAATATTTAGACCATACATAAGATGTACTGAACAAACGTTGTCTACTTATTGAATTTATTATTCCAAGAATCTATTATGTAAGCAATAATAAATTTAATAAGAATCCAAATACCCACTAGAATTCATACCAACATGAATTAACTTTTTCCTTCATTGGGAGTAAGGAATTTGAAAAACTTAGTGGGAGGTACTGTTTGATTTAAAGACCAAAATCAAATAGTTAAGAAAAACAAGATATCTAATAATCTACTTATTTTTTGTAAATACATCAAATGGCTTCATTGAATGCACTTTCTAAATTCGTTGACACAAACCGGCTAACTGGACCAAATTTTAATGACTGGCTTCTGAATTTGAAGTTGATTACAAACATGGAAAGAATCACATATGTTATGGATGCGCCTATCCCTAGGCCTACTGCTGAGCACATTACTCAGGAAGAGTATGACACTCTTACAAAATGGCAAGATGATGATCTTGTCGTTAAGAGTTATATCCTACTTTCTATGAGTAATGGGCTGAAGCGACAATTTAATAACATGTCAGATTCATATTCAATTGTTACTCGTTTACAAAAATTGTATGGTGAGCAAAGTCGAAGTGCTAAATATGAGACATCTAAAACAATCTTTCAAGCAAAAATGTCACCTGGAGGATCAGTTGGGGACCATGTTCTCAAAATGATCTCTTGGATGGATAAGTTGAAGGAATTGGAAGTTCCGATGCATAAATATCTTCAAATTGATGCGATCCTTCAATCTTTGCTAGATTCATTTTGGGATTTCATTTTAAACTTTTATATGAACAAGATTGAGTGCTCTCTTGTAGAGCTTATGAACATGTTAATAACAACCCATAACTCTTTCTATGTATTTATTTTGGGAGAGTCATATCAATCTCTTGGTTCTATCTCTATAGATCTGTATACTGAGAATATAAGCTGCTTCTCCAGGTTGCTCACACTTGTTTTCAATCCATAAAATGTGAAAACTGGAGTCAAGGCTGTAGTATATTGCAATTGCAACAATAAAAGAACACTCTAGACAATGGAAAATTAAAAGCATCCAAAGTATGTTTGTGGCCAAGCCATCCATGACCGCTTCACCAAGCGAATAAACTCCTCTTCAGTGGCATCAAATGCCCTCTTTATCACCTCCGCAGACAATCCCTCCTCCTTCCAAAGCAAATTCTGGGAAGTAAACAAATTTGTTAAATGAAATCTTAGGGATTTAGATTGGAAGGATTAAGATTAATTTGAGTTTAATTTTGATTAGGTATTACCATTAATTATCCCCATAAATAGCTGCCCTTGTTTCTTCTAACAAAGTTCATAAATTCATTTTCTTCTTATCTTCCAACCTAACTGTAAATGAATGAACAATTAACCAATTTTGCAGCAATCATACTGAAGAGAGCAGCAATGTGTTTGGCTACCGAGAAAGTACAGAACGAACAAGCATCGAAACACAAATCCACACAAAAATGTAACAGAAAAGAGGAATCTGAAACTAGGGATGTGGAACAGTACTGTGGACGAAAGGAAAGAGGTGATGGGTGATGAAGTGAGAGGCTTCGGGGCCCCCATGGCCGTCGTAAACACCAACAAAAGTGGCGGAAGGTGACTTAAAAACCTGGCCTTGGTCTTCCAACGCATAATTCGCTTGAACCACTGCAATCAAGTAGTCTCCGGAAGCGTGGAGCTTCAAGCCCATGTCCCACAGAAGCCTGTCGCCTCCGCCGTCGTCTCCTTCACAACTGAAGCACCGCTCTAGTGGCTTGTAACAGGACTCTAACATCTTCCTCTCTCTCTCTCTCTCTCAGTCGCTATTTAGAAATGGTAGTTTCTTGCCCACTCTTTCCCCCAAAAAAATCAACTTTAGTTATCAGATTCTGGTGAAGCGATTTGTTGATTTGCAAAACCAGACGATGAATCCTAGTCATGGGAGAAAGAAAGCGGCGGAGGCGAGACGGATCCAACTATTGCTAGAGGCGCGATGGCAAAGGTGAAGAGACAGAGAGATGAGGAGGGAGAGAGAGAGAGAGAGAGAGAGAGAGAGAGAGAAGGGAAGGTTGACGACAAAGGTGAAGAGACAAAGAAAATGGGAGGTCGGGATAGAGAAATAGAGGGGAAGGGAATATGTGGGTTTCCCAATTTGGGCGGGAATTCAAAAAAATTGGGCAAACAATTGGGCCTTCAATTTATTGCGATAATTTGGTTAAAATCTCGTGATTATATCAGATTGTCAAGTAAATTGTCGACCAAATTGGCCGTGTAGCATTATCCATTTATAAATCATAGAAGCGGTAACATCAAAACAGACTAAGCTGATAGTTATAACCAACTAATCGGACTAAACTACTAACTAACCCTTCTAGAAGCAAGCCTTTTAGAATAACACAAGTGATACTTAAATACAACAAACTAATTTACAACAAAAAAACTCCTAGATAATCTAAAAGTTAATCTAATACAAGTGATTACAACAATAAACTTGGACACAGTATTAAGAGTAATGCTATTCGGCCAGCATCAATGCCACTCTCAGTGCCACCCCACGAAATCTCGCAATATTTTGGTGAGATATCACGATATTTAAGAATAAAATTTTGCAAACAATTCAAATGTCTTCTTCTCTCTCTCTCTCCGTGCCCCTTTCTGCGCATCCTTCTCCACCCCCACCCCTCCTTGCCCCCCCTCTCTCTCTCTCTCTCTCATTCTCATTATTGTTTCCAGAAGTGGGAATCAGGCGATGGCTAAGAACTCAGAAGCCAATGGAAGCCAAGGATTAGTGGCTTTGAATGTCGGAGATGTCAGAGACATGGATCCCAATGTAGATTCCGGCTGCTTCATTCCGTCGTCCTCATTTCGGCCCTGATCTATAACGAGGTAAGTCTATGATTTTAAGCAAAGTTCCATGATATATGTATATACTTACGATTTGGGTTTGGTCGAAAATTTAAACTTAGATCTATGGAGATTTGGCCGTTGGATCTTGTTGATTTTTTGGTATGTTGGTCGATGGGGTTAGGGTGTTGGGTGGTTGCCTCGAATCGCCGGAAACCACCAGCCACGGTGGCCAATGGCTACTGGCAGTGCGTATATACGCGCTATGGGTTTGGCCGAAACTTTACGCTTAGATCTACGGAGTTTCGACCGTTAGATCTTGCTGGATTTTGGGTATGTTGGTCGATCAGCCCTTGGGTGTCGGGTGGTTACCTCTGATCGTCGGAAATCACCAGCCACGATGACCGACGATCAGAGGTAAAATTGAACTCAATTTGATGTTGGTGGGATTCAAACCATGATCAATCCGGATTTGATTCTATTATGTCGATTTAATTAAATCAATTCCTGAATCAATGTCCAATTCTAATCCAAACTACGACCATGGCATGAATAATGCAAACCTAGTGGATGTCTTTCCTTGTCCCCGACATCTCCAATTCATTGATTGCCACTGACGGAGCTTTAATTTTGGCTAGAACTATTAAGAAGGGTCTCACACTCTTTGGGCGCATCAACCATCTTTGATCGATACGTACGCCCTGATCAAAAGTAAAAGGGCTATCTTTTTAAGTCCACTCTCTTTGTCATTTTCTTGCTTGATTGCGGCTCCTGGCTCTGAAATTCAATTCATTTCAGTAATCGTCTTCGCTACCATGATTGTTCACTGCTTTGGTTCACTTCTTCTGAATCTGATGATGGGTGGTGTTAAATATAGTTCCAAGTAGCAGAATGATTTAGTCCTTTAATATCAACATTTTTATTTATTTATTTATTTATTTTACTAAATGGTATAACTCTCTTCATTTTAAAGTTCATAACAATATATATATATATATATAGCATGTCAGTGATATTGTACTTAAAACTTAAATTGTAAACGTATGTATGAAATGAATTGTACAAGTAATTAATAATTTAGATGAAGTCAATTATTTGGTTGCAGCGAGCGACTACCAGAAGTAGTCCGTTATATCTTGTCCACTTTTTTGTATATTAACTCTCTTTACTTGGTGTTTTTAATGGCTGGCTCTGATCGCGAAATTTTTCGGCTGGCGGTGGTCGCTGGAGGCCGCTGGTGACGGAGCTGTTTGGGGGGCTATTTTGCGTGTATTTTATATTCTCTTTTTTGTATTTTAATTTTTATTCTTTGCTTATGTTATTTTTTTTACGGTAATGATAAAGATGATTTTGTTGTTGAAATGAAAATTAAAGAACATGTTTTATTTTGAGTCGTAAAAAATTATAATTTATTTTTATATTGTGTTGTATGTGCATCCAGGTAGTGTTCGCGAGAGATAAGAGAATTGAGCTTATGTGACAAGGCTGATTTTGTGGACATAATGGAAGTTCGAGGCTGCAGTAGTAATGGCTGTGGCCATCACCGCCACTGCTAGCAAGATGAACACAACACTGGATGGCTCCATCCAATGCCAGCAATAAGAACTGATGGATATGTGATATTAAGGAGAGTTGCTACTGCTTTAATGGGACTGAATTATGAGAGTGAGGTATTGATAGAAAAATTTGTAGTGCAGGATGCACATGGTTGTATTATCAGTTGCCGACAAGAAATTAAGTAAACAAAAGTTAGGCTTAATCGTATGTTTAAATTGATTTAAGTTTTGTCGAAGTTGGAAAATGTTATATAGATTTGGAAAATTTAGTGCACATGCTGTGATTGATGATGAAACAGTGTTGGACGTAACCATCATCCTATACTAATTAATTTGACGATGAATGCAACTAACATTATGTGTTGGTTCCTATGGCGAAATCGAAAATGAATAGGTTGGGTACGATGTGTGAATCTTGGCATCTGAGTAGTAAAATGTTTTGTAAACTTAGCAACAGAAGGAGGTCATTTATGAAACCAAGTCAGCAATTCCAAGGCCTTTTGGATCAAGGTCACTGCGTTGAAGAAGTGAAATAAGTTTGATTATATATAATTAATTACTAATTCAATTTAGTTTAAGCTTTACAATATATTTAACGTAAGTTAATTAGTTGAGTTGAATTGTTTTACTAGATAATACTTTATTTATTTACAGTATTATTTGAACATAAATTTAAGATAACGCACTCAAATTTAACGTTAAATAGGACTTTTGTCATTTTCTTCTCTGCCTCAGAGCACAGCCAAAATATTAGTTTTTTTTTTTTTTTTCCTTTGTGACCAACTGGGTCTAGCGTTGGAGGCACCAAACATAACATATGATCCTATGGCCAAGGCTTTATGGATCAATTGTGCATGCTTTATTGAACTCCTTGAACATGACATCAAACCAGTTGAAATAGCAAAAATCCTTGCGTGATCCAATAAATCTCTTTATTTCTTAATCAGCTAAAGTTAATGCAAAATTAATTGTGTTTCATTATATGGTTTACACACATATATACATATGATCAAAAAAATAACATAAGCAAACAAGAAAAATTAATGTGGAAAAAAGAAAAATATATAAATATATGTATGTATGTGTATACAGATTGCAAAAACAGTCACAATTGCCGCCACCAGCAGTTGCCGGCGATCACCGTCGGCCGAAGATTCCCACGATCAGAACCCACTATTAAAAACACCAAATCAAGAGGGTTAACATATAAAAAAGCGGACAAGATTTAACGGTTAGATTTTTGTAGATCTGAATTTTAATTTTCGCCCAAAATTGAAAAACACACTGCAAGCCGGCACCATCCACCGTGACCGGTGGTTTCTGACGATTAGAGGCAACCACCCAACACCCAAGCACCCATCGACCAACATACCCCAAAACCAACAAGATCCAATGGTCAAATCTCCGTAAATCTAACCTTAAAGTTTTGGTCAAACCCAAATAAGTTTAGAAGACTTACCTCTTCCTAGATCGAGGCCAATGGAGACATGCAACGGACGAGAAAGAGAAAGAGAAAGGGCAGGAGCTGTTGCAATGAAGGAAACTCGGTTGCAGGAAAGAGAGAGAGAGAAAAAAAAAAGGGGTGAGGGGAAAAAGGGAGTAGGGGTGAGCAACGATTCGGTTAAACCGAATTAACTGAATTGAACCGACCAAATTAGTCGGTTCGGTTCGATTTTTTTGATAAAATAATTTAATTCGGTTCGATTTTTTATATGAAACGGTTCGGTTCGGTTTGCAATAATTTAATTTTCGGTTAAACCGAACTAACCGATTAAACCGTGTGATTTCAGTTCAATGCCCACCTCCCCAAACGGAACCGACACAAACACTCACATTCCCCCCCTCTCTCTCTCGCTATCTCCCCCTACCCTCACCTAGTCGCCTGTGAGTTCATGTGCTGAGGGATAACCGCACCCCTCTTCTGTCTCTCTCTTTCTCTCTCTCGCAGGCGATCGAATCGAACCCTAACCCTTGCCTTCGTTCAAATCGAACCCTAACCCACACCTAATTGAATCGAACCCTAATTCTCACCCCACCATCCCTTACCTTCGTTTCTTCTTTTCTTTGTGCTTGGACGATCGACGAGGGCTTCCAAGATCTGGGCCATGGCGGTGTCGCTAGCAGTGGCAGCTGCCGAAGTGGCGGAGGGGCAATCGGCGACAACGACGTGTGCTTCGAAACTCGTCGACCAGGCCCTTTTTCTTCTTAATCGCTACAAGATCCCCAGTGACCCTCTTGCGTTAAAGACTCAAAGGTACACTATTTATGATTCAGTGATTCTTGTTTTGGAAAATTCTGATTGGAAAACTCTGGATATTTTCGATTCTTGTTCATTTGTTTTGGAAACTTATTGGAGACTGGAAAATTGTTTTGGTTTTATGTTCAGTTATACTAAGATTATCAATTCTGATCCTAGATTGGAAACTCTCTGCCTATTGTCGGTTCGATTCAGTTATCGAATTTGGTTGTTCGGTTATTTCAGTTTCTGTTAGTTCGGTTATACTAGGATTATCGGTCAATTCGATTCGGTTATTAGAGACAATTCGGTTCAGTTCGGTTCGGTTAGTAATTTTTGAGCGGTTCGGTTCGATTATAACCTATTGCACACCCCCAGAAGGAAACACGGGAGTGAACTAAGACAGATAGGTGAGTTAAAGGTATATATATATTGAGGGTATATTTGTAATTGTAACAATGACTAAATTTGTAATTTTTCATTGGATGGCACTGAGAGTGGCATTGATGCTGGCCGAATAGCATTACTCCGGTATTAATCCTCTATGAATGATATAGGTCACCACAATCGAAAGCAGCCATCTTCCACATTGCACCAACTGAGAACTCCGAAAGGAGTTTCTCTCTTAAGAATGTCATCACCCTTGCATCGCTTTCTTGAATGAAACCCACCAAAGCGGCTGTGGAAATGACTTTGAAACTCCTCCACCTCCTCTGCTTTGCATACTTCTCCAACACCTTCTTGATCCTCTCGTATTCTTCTTCTTCTTCTTCTTTTCTGGGTCTTTCCAGTAGGGCTTCGCCGAGGCACCTGGCAAGAACAACGCCGTCTTCTAAGGCTGAGCAGCCGCCTTGGCCGATGTCCGGTGTCATTGGATGAAAGGCGTCCCCAGCCACGCAAACATTGGATTTGGTTATGTTCCCCAGAAGTACATGCCATGGCAATCTGAACTTCAATGGAGCGCAGGAAATGCAATCTAGTTTAGTTCTTTCCACTACGTCTGCTGCTTCTTTGGGTATTTTGCTGATCTTCCTTAGCACGAACTGCTTCATCTTTAGTGGGTTCTCTTCCATCTCCTCGACATCACCTGGAAAACAAGACAACCCCACATCCATAAAATAAAATGCAGAGTCAGTAAACATACAAAAATCTATATATGGACTCATCTTAAGGAAAACTTAAAAACTTTTGGTTTTCGAGAAAAGGAATGACTCCGAATTCAAGGAAAAGATGGGATTTAGAAGAAGGAATATATGGTAGCATACGTTTTAGAGATGAGTGGATGGTGCAAAACCAGTAAATGGACTTCTCGCCACAAGGAAGAAAGCCAAAGCGGACTCCCCCGCCAAAGAAGACGTGGAACCTTGGCTGAAAGCTGTGGCCATCTGGGTATTCAACAAGCCCCCTAATGGCTGATCGTCCAGAATCAACTGGGTTCTCAAAGCCTAGCCATTTCGCCACCCGTGAGTTCACTCCATCACAGCCTATCAGCACCTAATAATTAATTCATCAAGAAACACAGATTATGTATTATGGTTTACAGTAAACACAACATTAATCTTTACCACAATGACGAATAAAAACTGTGTATCATTCATTTGAAAAGATGAGAGATTTATAGATGCATACCTTCGTTTTGACAGTGGAACCATCGGCTAAGCGCAACAGTTTGTGGAATCCTAAATCCTCAATGGAAACAACCATAGAGGAATAACGGATAGCTCCACAGGGCAGCTCTCCCTCCAATGTTTCCAGTAATTCCTTCCTTCTCACACACCGAATTTCGTAGTCTTTGTTGCTGGATAATTAGGCGTAGGTACACCATTAAGTATTTACCAAAACAAATGGAAAGGAAAAAGGAAAATATTGACATTAATTGAACCAACAAAAATTAGACAATTTTTTCATTTGAAATGATGCACTTGATCAAATATGACTTTTTCAAAGGCAATTAGACGTTTATGTCCCAATTTGTTACTCTCTTCCTGGTGATAAAAAATTAAACAAGTAATTATAAATGAAAATTCGCTACGTATGAATCATTAATTTAAGAGAAGTGAAAATATATCAACTTACTCTCCCCCTTTACTATCCGGCGATAACTCTGAACTGAGACCCGAAAGTGAAGAATTCACTTGAAACCTACAAAATCATTAATACAACAACCATTATTTTTATATCCATTTTAATATCTTGTTTGTCAAAGAGATTATATTCGGATCAAAAAGTAACCTTTAAATTGACTGTCTAAATAATTAAAAAGGTGCATGGTTTTTGACTAATAAATTTTCAGTGAAAAGCCATATACAAATTAAATAAAGGAGATAGAGAATTAGAGATAACCTGGGAAGGGTAGGATAGTGTTGGCGAAGGGAATTGGCAACCCCAATCGCATCCAAAGCCCTCCAAGCGTTAGTCCACAGTGTCAGAGCGAACCCAGTAACTCTCAGCTTGTCTGATGATTCCAACACCAAGCTCTTCAATCCCAACCTGCACCAATTATTCATATGCATATATTATATATACATATGCATAATTATTCATTACCCTTACAGCTTCTTTTCTTTTCGTTTTTTCTTATCTTTTTGGCAAACCAAATTGAGCTAACTAGAATTGGTGTGTGTGTGTGTGTGTGTGTGTGTGTGTGTGTGAGAGAGAGAGAGAGAGAGAGAGAGGGGGGGGGGGTTGCTTTTATTTTTTGGGGGCTTTTGCAAACCTGTGAAGACCCAAAGAGGTGGTAAGTCCAGCTATTCCACCGCCAACTATAACAATATCTGCGGTGATCTCCATCGCCCCTCTCTGTCTCTCTATTGAATTTCTTGAGATGTTATAGTAGGAAGAAAGTTAAGATGATGAAGAAGATGTTGTGTGTGTGCGCGTCTGCGTGTGTGTGTCTATATATGGGCACACAAATGGGAGGGAGAATCGAGGAAGAAGCTGAGAGAATTGTGAGGGCAGCCTCTGCGTCATAGGCAGCTGCGAGATAGGATTCTGCGCAAGTTGTCTTCCTGATGTGACCATTTCAGTTGACTCCCTTGAAGTCGTGCATTCAGGCCTCCGCAATAGGGCGTGTTTGGCTAAACGGTTTGATCACCTATTAATATAGCCTTTTTCAATCAAGTGTTTAACAAATCCAAATAACTTAAAAATCATATAGTTTAAACCTATTTTAATAATGCTTTGCAAAGCTCCTCGCTCTCAATTTTTGCAAAATGCTACTAGAATAAAAATTATGTTTATCGAGTAAATTATCTATTTATCCTCAAATAAAACACCAATTTTCAATTTATATCATTTTTTTTTCAACCCTCTACAACTAATTTTTGCCCACCACTTTCATTGTCGCCATCCGCCTCACAATCACCCTAGCTATCGCCCCCATCATTGCCTCCAGCTCCTTTATTGTTGTGGGTCACCGTCGCAGGTTACTGTCGCCTCCAAACCCATCCTCATCGGTCACCAGCTCTAGTCTCAATCATCGCCCGCGACTCCATCGTCAACTCTATCTTTGGCAACTCTCTATATATTTGTATAGTGTATATATATATATTATATATATATTAATCTAATAAAAATATATTTAAAGAAAAAAAATAAAAAAGTGCATATATTTATATTAATATATTTTTTAATAATTATGTATAATTTATTAATATATAATCATAAAATTTTACATCATTCAAAATGCCTATTTTTATCTTTTTATCAAATTTTAATAATTTATCAACTCTTTCAAACAAAATACATAATTATTCAATTGATAACTTAAAAACATATTTATTCAAATATATTATCAATTTAAATACTACCCAACTTAAAAACTTTACACCACTTAAAAGTTGGACAGCTTAAAAGTTAAAATTTAAAATGCTTAACCAAACAAGCCCTAATGAATTAGTCCATACGCAATAATGCATCAGCCCATATGCAATCTTAATGAATTACTCCATACGCAATAATGCATCAGCGCATATGCAATCTTATGGATCCATCGGTTCATTGTACCAGCCTCCCCCCTTGGCTCTTCTTTGCTCGCTACGGGGGGAAACTAATATAAAAAGAAAAAAAACAAAAACAAAGCCAATAGAGCATGTGCATATGTATACCAAATTTTATATAATTATGTAGCATTATTGAAATGATGGCCCAGACGCCGCGTTGGGCTTGTTCGAAATGTTTTAAAAGTTTGTGTTTGAACGAGATTATTTTTAACTGTTTTAAATTTAGATATTCAAGAAATAAAAGAAACTAAAATTGACGTCATTTAAAATTCTTCTAACCAAATGCGTGAAACCTAAGATGTAACTTTTTATTTTTCTTCCCATTGGTATGTATGTGCAATCTAAAAACTGAACTATAATGATTGTCGGGCCACCTAAAATCCAAATGACAAAGAGGGGAACACTTGCAAGTTATATAGGAGATGTCAGATAGCTCTAATTCTACCATCAAAAGTTTTGATTTAGAACTCGCAAGTCGCAACAGCCCTTCAGTGTGAACCAAAAATTTTACCACCGGTCCCTCTTAAGTACAAATTGAAGGCTCTCTCTTGCTAGTGCACACAATTACTTTATTAAACACAAAATTTCTGAATTAAAATGATAAAAATTTCCCAAACAGGACAAAAGAAAAGAATGTGCCGCTCCTGAACAAAGAACAGTTACAGTTAATCAAGCATCCAAACTCTTACCTAATTAGGAAACCCCCCCCCCCCCCCCTCCCCCCACCACCCCCCCAAAAATAAAAATTAGAGAACAAAATAAAAACAAAACAAAAATGAAATTTCTGCCAACTACGGCACTAGTTTGAAGCTCATAAATTAGTCTACATTAACTTCCTACACTTAAAATCAGTAAGGACAAGAAGAAGAACAAATATAGATACGGAGCAGGCATCCAAACACATAAAGCAGCAGAAACCCTGCATTACGTCCAATGGAGACCGGTTAACCCCTTCATGCAGCTGCATTAATTGGTCCATTAGATCTAAACCCACGACCCCTTCCACGGTATCCCCTCCCACGGCCACGACCTACAACGAAAAATGGGGAACAAAATGTAAGCCACATCGAACCTCACACTTGAAACTCTTGACAAATGAACCTGCAGAGTCTACAGGCAGTTAATTTCACAAGCAATTACAGTTTTAGGGGGGTGAAAGCCAGCTCAAAAAAAGTTTTTGTCCCGAATGAATGGTAAGTCCGAGACAGGAGTTCTATGTTGAGTTAATAAACGCATGCAGACTTTTTCTCAGATGCCTTCCCCATCAGCATTGTTAATTATTTGTTTCAATAAAAATTCAAGAGTAAATGTCTCCTCATTTAGAAACAAATTAAACAACCATGCCACATGCACCACTTGCATATTTTGGTGAGGCAGAGATAACCGGACAAATGAGAACGACACAGAATCCTCCCTTGCTTCTTCAGGCTATTGGTATCATATTGAATGTACAAGTCATTGTTCTCCAACAGTAGTAGTAAAATCAGCTAAAAACGATTTTCTCCAATACAAGTATAGAAATCTATCACAATGTAATGCCTCCATAAATAGTAGTTAATGTAAACTAATGATAGAAACTTATAGTATTGGGCACTACATAATCCATCCCGTACTGAATAAAAGACTACCTGATTACTTTCTTTAGGACATGTTTCAAACAGTAATATAAACATGAGAGCTCTGGGGTTGGTCTATTTCTAGGTAACCAAATTTAGGACCAAAACTTAACTTCAAGCAATGTTCTCACCATACCAAACCCCATAACCAAAGCCAAACGATTAGAATCAAGTCCGAATAAGCAAAACCAGAGTCCTCTTCCACTTTGCAAAGTTCATGCTTACATAACCTAACCCTTACTCTGTAATGAGGTGGTTTCCACAAAAACAAACCTCTGACCTTCTAGTCAAAATCAATGTTATTAAAAGCACAAGGCGCACTAAGGCACAAAAGGGTGTCGGAGCCTAAGGCGCAAGACAAGGCACTCACCTGATGGAACTAGGCGCATTCTAACTAAAAAAAGGGAAAAATATATATTCTAGTTGAAGAATACAACATATCCAGCCGTTATCCCACTATGTGGGGTTGGCTACATGAATTCTAGACTTCTATGTGGGTTACATCCCAACAGATAGTTTGTCTAGAATTCATATTTGGATCCGACTAGGTTTTACGCTGGCTGTCGGCTACCTAACGCAACCCTCCTCCTTTATCCGGGCTTGGGACCGACAGTGGATAATATCCCCTGGCGGAGTAATGATGAAATGAAGTTTGAACACCATCTTCACATGGAAAAATTTCATGAGATGGTGGTGAATGAGGATAATTGATATAGTTGTGTTCCATAACTTAGTTGACATGGTGAAACCAACAAGTACAATATGGAAACACAACAACATAGGTCTCAACTCCTAATAACATATTCACAAATATGTTATCAAGGAAATTAAATAATTTAACATATACTAATGAAAAGAACAATAAAAAATCCCAAAATATGCAATCTAAAAGTCTTGAAGTCAACTTAAATTAAATCTTAAAACAATTTATAGGTTTTAAATCTTAATCAAGATTAACTAATTATGCATTTTAAATAATCTAAAAATCATCCTCATCATCAAGATCAAAGATCTCCATATTTTCATTAGAAGCATCAGCTCTAATATTTTCTTACACATCATCTCCCTCTCCATCTTCATCTAGTTCAAATTTAATTGGATCACTTGAAGTAGTAGCTCTTTTACTCATTGTCCAATTTGTAATTGAACCAATAAATTTAAACCCTAAACAGTAAAAAATTAAATAAAATAATAATAGTAAAATAAAAATCCTAAAAAACAATTAAAAAGCCCAGGCGCGCTTAAGCCCAAGGCACCTTGGGCCTAGGCGTGCCTAAACGCGCCTTGCTGGTCTGCACTCACCTGGAAGCATTCCAAGCACACCTTGAGCCTAGGCTCACGCCTAGGTGGGCTCCTAGGCATGCCTTTAATAACACTAGTCAAAATTACTAGGAAAAAAACGACCTTCACCTTCCAAGCACAAGGAGTAACCATATAATTGCTATCAATCCCACTCCCCAGACCAGGAAAAAAAAGAAAGAAAGAAAAAAAATCATATGCATGCTTGTCTAGACAAAACAATAAACCTACTTGGCATATTAATGACTTCATCATCTGGTAAATAGGAAGCAGAGTAAGAAGCCATACCACGGCCACGAGCAGGACCTTCCTGGTTATAATTTCCAACATCTTGCTGTGTGTCAAACCGAGGACCATTATACCCTCCTCTTCCACCACGACCACGGGAGTTACGACCTCTTCCTCGGCCTCTTCCCCTCATATAGCCACGATTACCATCCCAACCTCCATCATCATACTCAGCAGCAGCAAATCCATTACCTAAAATATGACAAGAATGGCATGTCATACATCTACCACAGCTACTGTGACACATAAAACCCAACAGCTATCATGAAAATCATTAAAAATAACTCGGTTTCTCCAATTCAAAAATAAAACTAACACAAGTCATGGCCAGGTTAACAAGCAGCTACAGGATGTATTAAGTTCTAAACACTGATTAGCATGAGAGTTGTTTGAATTATAATTTGTTTCTAGGACGTCAAACAAATGCAGCAGGACCCAAAACCAACATCAAATACAGCACAAGCAAAGATTCAGCAACCATATTTCATGGATAAATTAAAATACATGAACATCAGCAAAACGCACCATATCCCCCGCCTGTTCCTCTTGACCGTCCCCTTCCCCTGCCACCACGGCCCCTTCCCCGACCAGTAGGTGATCCTTCTGCATGAAAAAAAACATGTCACACCAAATTCTAGTACAAATAATGTAAATATACTTGTGTATTTATATAAATGCCCTTGTTAAGTTTCTTGCCTCCTTCATAGTCAAAATCATTCCATGCCTTGACCTGGTCAGCTGGTAGTGGAGGCTGGTACCTGCAGCAGACAGTGGTGTGTGATATCAAGAATCTGTAAACACATGAATGAACAGAATTTCTGTACAACTTGTCACAAAATTCAACTTGGGAAAAAGTGTTTTTCAAAGCCATTAAGATAGATTTTAACTCATACTCTTCCAATCACTTTGCATATAAGTTATAACATATCAAGAATAACATATCAAGCCATAATCCCACTAGGTAGGATCAGCTACATGCAAAAGAATAAGAAAATTTAAGCGAAAGTCAAATTGTCGGACATCTACAGTAATTAAAATTTCTTATGGTGGCATAAACTTCAAATACAAATTTTCCTGAAAATTAAAAGGAAAAAATGGAACCTTCTCTTGAAGATCTTCCAACAGAATCCACAATTCAATTTTAAACCTAGGACTAATGATTACAAACATCAAGAAAGATCAGTCAACAATCTATCAACAAACACAAATTCTTGGAATCATTGTTTTCATAAAATAGAATAAACAAGGATAGAAAATGTCCCAGCTACGGAGAGGGAACAGATTTCAGAAAACACACCAAAACTTTATCAGCAACAAGCTGTTCATTTCAAAGGTCTAGCATGTTATTTTGTTTTTTAAGTCCAAAGCATGAAACAATAGTTACAATACCAAGAATTAGAATCATGAACCTAGATTCATAAAGAAATCATTACGGGACCATATACACTCAGAACCTAATAATTTATATCACCTTGAAATTAAAAGTGCAAAGAAATATATATAAAAACAACTGGGAGATCTCTAGTGCTAACTCACCCCACAGAGGATCTATTCAGCTCCTCTTTTGATAGAGTTATCGTAATCATTGAGACATGTCTTGTGGTTTCTAATCTGCAAAGAAACAAAAGACCATCAAGGCCATAATAAGATAAATCCAAAGCTATAAACTTCATCACAATAGGAAGTCCAAGCCCGATAATGAACTTCCGAGATGACATTTTGTCAAGCACAAGGTGTATAGAACTCTTACGGAAGGAGGCCTTCTTCCAGGGGCTCCCATGTATCAGTTATATCAGTTGATCCAATTGATGTAATTTGATGAAGACCAACAATCCTCCTCTGTATTACAGTTGTATTAAGCAGATTCAATAATCCTCAGCAAATAGACCTTGTAATTTGAAAAACATACAGAAACGCAAACTGAAAAGGTAACCAAAGAAATGAAAAGCATGGGAAGGAAAACCTTGATTAACTCCACAATTGTCACAGTTTTGTTGATAGCTCTACCCATTGCCTTGAACACAATTTCATTTGAACCTTTTTCCTACAAAAGGTTGCACCAATCAGAGAAACGAAAGATACCAAATACTCTTATAATCACATTTATGATAGCTAGGCTTGGCAATATTGATACTCAACATAGTAAATTGCAACATCTTCAATAAAAATTTTAATGCCTTTATGCCGCAATAGAGTTAGTACATTCCCCTTTTTTGTTGCAAATATTTATATCAATAAGCAAAATTCACCATCTTGATAGAATATTTCCAGAAACAGCAATTACTCCCATGTAGGCCAAGACTGTTAGTTGGTGGAATATTCCACAATGGCATAAAGTAAATGGTTAACATCACATTTAGAAGCTCCAAAACCAAGCACCAGTTTTCAATTCTTCCATTAGGGTCTCAGTAACTACCATAAAATATAGTCCAAACACAGACGGCAACTATTTTTCTATAAAATTTAGGATTTAATGCCCATTTACCAGGCAACTTAAACAAAACAAACCGAAGATAGCATAAATGCAAATTAAAAACCAAAAAATAAGTGTCAGGTTTACACATTACAAGTGACTCCAGGAAAAAACTTGCAATATAATGGTACTGCTGGAGTATTCACCAACATCGAACAGTGCAACAACAATAACATATCATGACTTAATCCCATTGTGAGGTCAGCTAACCCACAAGGAACAGTCTCATAAAAAACAAAAAAGAGATACCACACATTCATTTTGGAACAAGAGCATATTTGTCAGCGCCCCTATGCACAAGGTGCACAGAGCTTTCATCAAGATCGAGGCACAGCACTGTCAGCACCATCCAAACTGCACAGTCTAGATGCACATCTAAAAGGCAGGTGCAAAACATGTCTCACGCGCCTTTACATCTTAGTGTTTATTAAACGCCTTTAAAATGTAATCACACAACTCAAAACATTACAGCTGAAATATAAGTGAATCCTCAGAAAAACCTTGCCACTTTCTACTTCAGCTACTCAAATCTCCTTCAGTGAATCCCTCAATCATGAACTAGAACTACCTAGAGAAACATAGATTCCAACAAATACAAGTCGTACTTCTTACTTTAATTTGATAGAGGGGAAAAAACAGGTATGATAACCAAAATCAACAGTTGAAGAAGGTGCTTAGGAACTCCTTAAGAGAGGCCTGCCAATTCGTTCACTCAAGTTGATGTATGAACATCAGGAACCTGAATCTTTTAATATCATAGCATAAAAATAAATAGTATTGTGTTTCACACATGGATATAGAGACTAAAAAATCCCTTTCTTGCTCCACACCCTGTTTGTTCTTAATCATATACCTGCATAATAGTGCCATCCACTTTTATGCAGTCATAGAATATATAATATACTCAAAACATCCCTATGATATTTGGCAAAACTATCGCTCACACCAAGACGCACAGTCAGAACTTCTAGTCATACCTAAATCCTATAGACTGTCTTCTAAAACAATTTATATTTTCTTTTGTCCAGCAGGGAGGGGGGTTGTTCTTCCACAAATAATAGGCTCTAAAGCTTTCAAATGAAATCACCAGAAAATAGTAGGCCTGACAGCTCCTCCCAAAAATCCGTAGGATAGAACACACTAGGGGCGAGTTGCAAACAAAAATGCTCCAAAAACTAAAAACTTTCCCATTAAAACAAAATACGAGTTCATGAGAACCTGTAAACACGTATAGATGGCAGCAATATGACGACGCCGCAACCAGAGTGAGCAGTTACGCACGTGGCTAACGAATTTTGGAATGGCAACAAACATAATTTAATTCAACTTGGGGGAAAATATGAAGAAGCTCAAAAGGAGTACCTGAAGCAGGCTCATGGCGTATGTGATATAGCTTCGCATCCTGCCCTGGCTCGTAATCCGAATCTCATTCTCGTCAATTGGTGTCTCCACCTTTGGCTTCTCCACTCTCTGGTACCGATCCATCTTTTGCACACACAAATCAATGGGAGAACTCCAAGAAAGAGGCAAAAAAATCAACAGCACCAATGGACGCAGCTGAATGAAGCGTAAGGATTCGAAAACTACGAATTCATGGTGAGAAAAGAAGGCAAGGACTTGGGGCTGATGATTATACCTTTCTTCTTCTTCTTCTTCTTCTTCTTCTTCTTCTTCTTCTTCGGATATGGATAGAATTTTACGCTCCACGAAGGAAAGCCCTCTTCTTCGGCTCGTTTCTTCGTTTACGCCCTAACCGCCATACCGTGGAGATTGGATTATTTATAGTGCCAGTGAGTAAACAGCCCTAACTCTAAACCTGGTTGGCTGAAATTGGGCCCAAACCAAAACGAAGTTGGGCCAGGTCTGACGGCAAATATATTATGGGTCAAAAGCTTATCGAAAAAAAACTTATGGGCCCAGACCTCAACTAATTTAGAGGTCTTAACCGAAAAAAAAAGCTTATCGAACCTTTTTAAGAATATTAATTTTTTATAAAAAAAAAATAATTAACCTTTTTATAAAAAAATTCCATAATTTCATTAAATTGAAAAATAAAAAAAAAGTTTAATCAATTACAAAATACAATAATCTTTTAACAATAGTGAATTTTTAACTAAAATATAATATCTGAGAGATAAAAAAGAAGCCAAAAAATCTACTATAATAAAACAAAAGGGTAAAAATTGGGAAGAAAAAATTAAAAACAATGGAACTTTTTAGGGCTGCAATTAAAAGATTTATAATCAAAAATAAATTAACACTCTAGTCTATGGGATATTCAAGAAGAAATTATAAAAATTGGAAAGAAAAATTTGGGAATAATGAGAAGAGAGAATGTAAAAATTGAGAAGAGAAAATGAGGAAGACAAAACATTATAAATTAATTGTTGGGTTGGGTGTTCGTAAAAATTTAAACTGAAAGTTGGATTTTATTTTGAGTTCAATTTTTTTTAATAAAATATTAATTATTAAAAATAAAAATATAAATTTCAAAATTTTGGAGCCTCCACAAATGTAAAGCTTAAGGCGACCACCTAGATCGCTTCATGGTCGAGCCAACTCTAGTCAAAAGTAGGAACAAATTAAATTTATTTCTTTCATCCAAAGAAGAAACAACAACAGCGACAATAATAATAATAAATCTCAATACAAATTCAATTTGGATATTTTTTTTCAAACATCAGAATTTAACTTCATGATATTACCGATTTCAATAGAGTTAGAGTTAGAGCTCTAACTATTTTGTTTAAAATAAATTTTAATTTCAATTCTTATGTGGGGAATAGAATGGAAGTAGAATTACACAAGTAATTTTATCATATTATCTTTAATAACTCAATAAAAAATAGTTAACATATAATAAATCTTAAAAATAAAAAAACATTGAATTATATATTCTTGTTTTGCACAAAAAAAAATACATCAAGTAACATTTTATAATTAAAAATATAATAATTAAATCAAAATATTAACTGAAATAATGTTGAAAATATTATTCAATGCAAAAGCAAAGAGTTGGTGGGCGCAATTTATTTTATTATATAAGTAAATACCATATTTGTTATTACTATATTTAAATTTTATTGTATTTTGTTATTCTTAAAAAGATACTTTTGTCTACTTTTATAAAAAAAGGAAACGTACAAATAAGATTTTTAATAATAATGAATTTACAAATATTCCTTCTGGTCCAACGAGATTGGTAGGACTAGTTGTAATGGCGATACAATGTCACAGTCCAGCTATTTTTATAGTGGAGTGGCGAGCACTTACAAACATTTCGATACTTAAGTCAGTGGGGATTCAGAATCTCAAAGTATTAGTAAGGTTTGGAAAGAATATATATTGGTTTGTGATCAAGCTGGCTTATATAAATGTGAAGATACCTTACGTATCGTCGGCCATCGTGGGAGGATAGAGGGCTAAGATGTACGGTAATGATAAGGATCATCTTCGCGGATCTCGGATTTTATGAAAATTGCAAACTAATGAGGATCAATGTGCTAGTTGTTCAAGGTTGATAGAATCCGTTACTGGCACAAGAATCTCGACTTGAATGGAAATGTTATCCAAGCTTTTTGGGCCAAGATCTAGCCTAGAAACTGGGCTAGATGCCAAGTAATGGGTCGACCCAACAAAATAGTACAGTCTAAAACCCCTAGGTCGGATGTTCGCATGGGCGAGCATTCGAGCTAGAAATATAGCCGAGGTAGTGGTAACATTCTAGTTTGCCTTGACCCTGGACCGAGCTTGATGTGGCCGAGCTCGGCAGTTTCAGGGGGTGTTTTTTGAGGTTCTAACAAATAGTGCAAGCGATCTTGAAATCTGAGGTGTTAGTTTCGGAGGATGTGAGGTCGTGGGCAGATAAGAAGTTGTCTCGATGTTTTAACCTAAGATGTTTAATGCCCGTAAGAAGGTATGACAAGTGGCATGATCTCTACGGGTGTTTGGTGACATTTAATCTCTATCTGTTTGATACGTCGTGCGATATCTATATAAAGGCACCTGTAGGCTGTTTTTGCACTTCTCAGTTTTGCATTTGCAACCGATTTCTGAACCCTAGTTTCTCAAGAGTTTCCACATTCTTTCTGTCTTCAATCGCTCGTGTGTTTTGGCCAAGTTCCCATTTTGCTTCTTCTATAGATTAGCTCATTTCCACAAGTAACTTCACGCAACCGATTATTTTGATTTTTCACTCTTCTGTTATTTTATTTTCTACCGATTTTTCGAGTGTTGCGACTAGCCTAGGGAGTGAATCTGGGGAAAAGAGTGATTTCGTGACTGTCATAAGAGAGCTCTTGGCGAGGAATACGACGCTTGGTTATTGGGCCTTGCTAGTCGAGCATAGGGGAGTGATTCGATGTGTAGACTGGAGTAGTTGAAACATAGATCGAAGTAGGAAAGAGGCACAACTTCTGGCAGCTCTGTTTTTTCTAGTTCCCCTGGGAATAGTGTAAGTGCTTCATCCATGGCTGGGTCATCTTCAAACCCGCTTCTGCCGTAAGTGGTGATTACAGCTGGATGAGTGAGGACGTGTCCAAGGTCGCCTCAATGTACAACTCCCTAGATAGTGTCATCGTGTTGAGGTCGTGGATCCATTTGTTGGCAATTGAAGAATACAAGGGTTTGTTTGAGTGTCAATCCTGTGGGGAAGAGAAGCGGGTTTTCATGGCTGCAAACTCGGGTTGATTTTTGTGTACGACACGTTTTTTACATGTCTTCGCCTTCAACTTCCATTCACCAAGTTCTAGTGCTCGACGCTGACAATGTTAAATGTTACCCCTACCTAACTGCACCCGAACATGTAAGCCTTTGTGAAAGCATTCGAAGTGTTGTCCAGCTTCTTAAGTTAAGGAGAGAGCACGGGGGTCTTCTTTTCCTTCTTCCTGTCGAAGGGCATCGGTAAGGGTACCTGGGTCTCTTTGAATGGGCTGTCGAGAAGGAAGTTGTTGAAGGGCTTTGACAACTCCTATAAGAATTTCAAGGCTGGCTACTTCAAAGTAGGCTCTCGACATGATGTGCTCGCTTTCTTTTTGGATGATAAAGCGACCGCCAAATTCCCCCTATGCTAGAGCAATGAGTCGAGTTCCATCACGGGAGGTGGAATACTGGCCCTTAAGTTTGGAGGACCAGCTGACGATGGATCTTCTTCAAGATTACCTGATGTTGGAGAGCTTGACCCTCGTCAAGAATGGGAATGACCTGGAAGGTCTGGCTGCTTACATGGGTTGGTTTTTTCTCCGCCTTTCATTTCCGACTAACTCTTGTTGTTGCTTACCTTTTTTTTTTTTATTTCATGTGAGATGGCCCCTAAGATGACTGCAGATGAGGTGAGACAGTGTGGGCTGTGTAAAGGAGAGGCTGAGCCAAGCTCGGGGTCAGCAATCAAGGCAACCGAGAATGCCCCTATTTTGGAAAATGGTGTCCCACCGTCCAATGGACCAACGTTGGCTCCTCACTTAGCTTCCCAACCTACTTCTTTAAAGGGCGTGACCTCTTGTCAATTTGAGGACCAAGCCGAGGTCGAGGAGATCTCGTTGCAGTAGAAGAGGTCGATGATTGCTTGGGAGAAGGAATTTGGGTCGTTTATGACCTCAAGCTCAGCCATCGATCAGTTATCGAGCTCTAGGTAGACCTTATCAAGGCTAGCCCGAGGAGCCTCTAGAGAAAAGAGTTCCAGCTCGAGGCCTTTTTGGAGGAGTGCCTCTACATCAAGTCCGTCCAATAGAGGTACTTGGGCTCGGAGTTGGGAGGCTGTGCTGCTAGATCGAAATGCAGTCCCTCTGTCTCGCTAATGCCGTCTGGACACTAGAGCTAGAGTTCTAGACCCAATCACAGCTACTCAGCCGAGCTCGCGAGGAGGCGATGGAGTGAGCGAGAGGAGTAGTGGCAAGCGAGATGGAAGAACTGCAGAAGCGGGTGGCGCATGTGAAAAAATTGGTTATCTAAGTTGATGACTGCTCCAAAAAGTATCTTCAGCAGCGAGAGAGTGGTTTGGAGGAACTAGCGGTGTTAAAGGGGGAGGCTCAGGTTGTTGCTTTGGAAAGGGCAAAAAATGTGGCGAAGTTGATAACCGACTTTACCACTGTTGTCCTCTATGCTGACCAAGCAAAGCTTAAGGTTATCGAGTTGAAGACTCAAGTAGCTACAACGCAAATCGAGGTGGAGAGCTTGAAGAACGAGGTCGTCGACCAATTCCTGAAGGGTTTTACAGAGGCCTTATCCCAAGCTCAAGTGTTTTTTTCCTGAGGCTGACTTCTTGGCTTGTGGTGCCTTCAAAGAGGTGGTGGTTGGCCAGTTTATGGATTTGCCTTTGACGGATCTAGCTGGCCAGGCTGAAGCTTCGGCAGAGGCACTAGGGGCCATAGGGATCTGCCTATGGAGGACGCCGACCACCCTAGAAAACTCACAATTGCCTTTAACTTCACTTTGAGAATGGTTGTCGAGCCTGTGGTTGATCATGCCCTCAGACCTACTGGAGCCTAACTCCTTTCTTCTCTTTCTTTTTGTAAACTTATAGTATAGGTCGGCATTTTTCTATAATTTTACTTCCAATATTAGGTTAAGAGAGTGTGTTTGTTTCAATATGATTTGCGGAGGCTGAGATGACCCGAGGTCCGCCCACCAAGATTGACCCGAGCGCAGGTGGTCGGATTGACCGAGCCTTACTGGGCTGGGCATAGCTGAAGAGACCTGGATAACCTGCGGTCTGCCAGCTAGGACTAGCTCGAGCGTAGGTGGGCAAACTAACCAAGCCTGATTAGGTAAGATACAGCTGAGGAGACCAGGATGACTCGAAGTCTGCCTGTCGAGACTGTCATGTGTGCAGGTGGGCAAACTGATCAAGCCTGTTTGAGCCAGGGCACAACTTGGTAATGTAAAAGAACTAAGCTTCTGATTTTATTGCTAAGAAACCTCAGTGTAGAACCGAATAGTATGCGATGAACATAACATTTGATTTCATTGACAATAGAACCTTGGCATAGAACTGGATTGTATGCCATGTAACAAAACTAAAGCAACAACAGCATAATTGATGAAAGTAATGGATTAAATCTAGGTAAAAAATATGAAATCAGACTGTAACACAAATTAATTTAACTACTCGTTGAACCATAAAGAATTTTCGAGGATGATCATGAAACTGTTGCTTAGTTGTAACACTTTCGTAGGGTAGCTGTGTTCCACACTCTTGGTAAGGGTCACCCTGAGAGCTCAACGAGGTAGTAGGCTCTATTGCCGAGGCTATGAGTGACCCGAACCCAGTAGAGGCCTTTTTAGTTGGCATTGAGCTTTCCTTCTTCGAGTTGTAGCCTTGCAATTTCTACCTTTCTCAAGACTAAGTCTCCTCCTGAAAGCTTTAGGGCCTAACCCTGGAATTGTACATCCAGGCCGCCCTTTTCTTAGCCACTTATTCTTGGATATGGGCTAAGTCTCGTACTATCTAGATTAACTCTTTGCTCATCACCATTGGAATCTTCTTGGAAGTGCTACCTTTTGGGGGTAGACTCCCTGACTTCCACTGGAATCAGTGCATTCAACCTATATGTGAGCCTGAAAGGGGTCTCCATTGTTGATATTTGTATTGCGGTATGGTATAACCATAACATTAAAGAGAGATCTTCTGCTCAGGCCTCATTTACCAGGTCCAGTTGTTTCTTGAGCCTAGTGAGGATGACCTTATTGGCAGCTCGACTTGTTCGTTCGCCTAGGATGCTCGACCGAGGTGAAGTCTTGATGAATGCCAAGCTCCTTACAAAATTCTCGAAACTTTGCATCTGTAAACTAAGTGTTGTTATCGAAAATGATTAAGCGGGGCAGGCTGTATCTGCAAATAACATTTTTTCAAACGAACTTTTTGACATTTTCTGCTATAATTGTTGCTAGGGGCTCAGCTTTGATCCACTTTGTGAAGTAATCAATCCCCTACTTGTAGAAAGACCAAGATACGTCAAGGTTGTGCAGTTCTTCTGGTGGGGAGTGATGCGCATTTGCATACTTCTGGCACCTCTCGTATCTTTTCTCATATTCCAGACACTCGTTGTGTATGGTTGGCCAATAGTATCTGGCTCACAGTATTTTTGTTGCTAAGGACCGGCCTCCGATATGGCTTCTGTAGACCTCCTCGTGAACTTTAGCCATCACGTAAGCAACCTATCTTTCGTCCACACACTTGAGAAGCGGCATGATAAAACTTCTTTTGTACAGCTGATCCTCAATCATGGTATAAAGGCTAGTTGTCCTTCTTAACTTCTTGGCTTCCTTCGAACTATCAGGTAGCACTCATTCCTTAAGGAACCGGATGATGGGGACCCCCCAGAAGCTGGGGTCTGCTTCCACAACATGTACTTCTAAGTCAACAGTAGTTGGTGAATTCAGTGTTTCTTTTATGACCGACCGATTATTTCCTAGAGCCTTGGTGCTAGCAAACTTTGAGAGCAAGTCTGCTCTTGAATTTTTCTCCTTTAGAACGTACTCAATGTCAAAAGATTCACAAGCTTCGAACAGGACTCTAACCTTGTTGAGTTACTTGTCAAGCTTAGGATCTTTTGCTTGGAATTCGCCTTTAACTTGATTGGCCACCAACTGAGAATCGCTCCGTGTAATTAGCCTAGTGGCTCCAATTTCTTTAGCCAAGCCTAGCCTAGTAATAAGGGATTCATACTTGTTTTGGTTGTTGTTTATCCCGAAGTTGAAGTGGAGGAACTGTTCGATCAGAAGCCCATCTGATTCCTCTAAGATTATTCCTACACCCTTTCCCTTGATATTTGAAACTCCGTCCACTGAAAAAATCTATGGGTTATTATCAAGCCTTTGAGTAGGTGAAGATAACTCAACAAAGAAATCAGACAGTACTTGGGAATTAATATGTTTGTGGGGTTGGTATTGTACGTCAAATTCGGAAAGCTCCACTGACCATGCGATCATTCTGCCTTAGAGCTTGAGCTTCTGAAACACTTACTTGATTAGTTGATCGACCAGTACTGTGATTTAATGACTTTGGAGGCTTCCAAGCTAGAGAGTTGGCAAAGGGTCCAGGCTTAAGCCTTGCCATGATGGAGTGCAGAGAGACAGTTGGGTAGAGATCCTTGATTTGGACGGCCTCCTAGTTAAACCGATTCATGAAAGCTCAGAGTGGCTTGCTTTCTCCTTGCTTTAAGTTGATTAGACAGGCTGAGGTTTTATGATGAGCTTGGCTGGTGGAGAAGTAGGTGAGGAAGCGAGTGGCGAGCTCAAAAAAGTCGTGAATGGAGGCTAGCGCAAGGGTAGAAAACCACAGCAAGGCGGACTTTTTCAAAGTGCTAGAAAAAGCACAGCACATGATCAGGTCAGTTCCCTCACTCAATAGCATCAAGGAGTTGAACATCATTAGATGCTCTTGAGGGTCGGTGGTTCCATTATACAGCTCCAATGTTACAGGAAGATAGAATCCCTCTGGTAAAGGTAAGGACACGATGAACTCCGAGAAGGGGTGACTCGGAGTGTACATGGATGCTGATGGTGGAGGAGCAAAAGTGTGGGTGGCCTGGAGCCATTGATGATGGCTGACCTCTATGTCGTCATCAACCTGCTTATTGCGCTGATTGTGCTGTTAGTTGCGGGTTAACTTGACAACTTAGTCCTAAAGTTGTCGGATGTTTCGGAGAAGGGCTTCCATGGCTGTTGGATTCTCCAATTGATGGTTGCTGGCGTTTGGATCTTCCTGATTTGAGGCCATATTGTTGTGGCTCTTGATTCTGACCATGGATAGTTTGTAGAGGACTATAGGGATTCGACGTGTGGGGTAGGTAAGTTTTATTGGGCCCCACGGTGGGCGCCAAATGTTTCTTCCAACCCAACAAGGTTGGAAGGATTGGCTGTAAAGACGGTGGAATGTAACAGTCCGGTTATCTTCATGATGGGGTGGCAGGCACCTGCAAGCTCTCAAACACTCAAGTCAGTGAGAATTCAAAATCTTAGGTGGTGTTCTCTTTATGTTTCAATTTTAAGTTTTGAATTTCGAATTCATTTTCAGTTTTGTATTTTGAGTGTCTGTTTTGAAATTTTTAAAAATACGTTCTTTTTATCATTCTAAAAAATTGTTTCTTGAAATGGAAAACTGGAAAACACGTTTACTTTAAAATTTTGAGAAAATTTATTTTATAATATTTTGTTAAATAAATTTGATTTAAAATAAATTATAAACATTCATTAATACATTATAAATTTAATTCAAAGATATATTAAACTATAATTCAAGAGATAATTGATAATTTAATTTTAGAAATGAAAGAAAGTAATTATAAATTACAAAATAACATAACATTATCAAGGTATAATCCAAAAAATTAAAAATATTTTTAAAAAAATTAATACAAAAGAATTATATTACATATTTAATTCAATATTTAAATAAAATAAAACAAATAAATAAAGTATAACAAAATAACAAAAAAATCAAATCGCATAGAGAAGAGCCATAACAAACAGGAAGAAACGAAAGGAGGAAAGAGACCGGGAGGGAGAGATCAACGGCGGTGGGCGGTGGCAATGCTAGGGTTTCGATCAACGGCGGTGGGCGGTGGCGGGCCAGAAGAGAAGAGATGAGGAAGGAGATGGGGGGCGATCAACGACGGTGGGCGGTGGCTTCGGTTGCGATCTGTGGGTTTGCGATGAGGGCGGGTCAACAACGGTTGTCGTTATGGTGGTGGCGGAAGTGATCGGTGGTGGTGATGGTGTGGCGGTGGCGGGCCAGAAGCTCAGAGAGGAGAAAGAAGATGGCGGGCCAGAAGCGAAGCTCAGCGATGACGATGGCGATCGATGGCCAGAAGAGAAGAGAGCCAAAAATGGAGAAGGGAAGAGAGAAATGAGAGGTCTGCGTCTCTGCAGCGGGTGGGTGGGTGGGTGGGTGGGGAGGGGGGTTTAATGCGTTTTCCGTGTTTTGGGATTTTCAGTGTGTTTTCATTGAAAACACCCAAAACAACATAATATGTTGTTTTGGATTTCTTTTACAATTTTTTTTCCTGCTTTCAAAAACGCATTTTTAAAAACAGAAAAGAGAACGCGTTTTTAGTGTTTTAAAAAATTGAAAAATCAAAATGGTTTGAAGACAACAAAGAGAACAGGCTTTTAGTGTTAGTAAGGGTTAGAAAGAACATATCTTGGCCTGTGATCAGACTAACTTATATAGAGGTGAAGATACCTTGTGTATCGTTGGTCATCGTGAGAGGATAAATGGTCGAGATGTACAATAGTGATAGGAATCATCTTCGAGGATCTCGGATTTGATAAAGATTGCGAGCTATTGAGGATTAGCGTGCGAGTTGTTCAGGGTTGATAAAATTTGTTACTGGCATAAGAATCTTAACTTGAATGGAAATGCTATCCGAACTTTTGGGCTAAAATTTGGCCTAGGGACCAGGCTAGATGCCAAGTAATGGGCTGGCCCAAGGAAACAGTATGGTCCAATAAATACCTTAATTATCATATGCAACCCACGACAATAGGTGTACGTTTTCTTTTATTTTTAATTTTCAGTTTTAAGTTTTGAATTTATTTTTAGTTTTTTATTTTGATAGTTTGTTTTCAAAAAACAGAAAATGCGTTATGTTTGTCATTTTGAAAAACTATTTCTTAAAACAGAAAATTAGAAAACACGTTTTGTTTAAAATTTTATAAATAATTTTTTAATGACATTTATTCAATAAATTTGATTATTTAGTAAATTAAAACTATAAAATGCTAATATATTATTAAGAAATATATATATATATATTTTACAGTTGATGAATCTTGTAACATTTTTTTCAGTTACAAAAATAAAATATGAATAAATAAATAAATTATCTCATCTTTTTTGTATTTTGGTTGTTTTAACTGTTAGCCAAAACAATATTTTTGTTATTTTGAGTTTTTTTATATTTTTTTATTTTTGAAAATGTGTTTTTAAAAATAATAAAGTAAACACATTTTTATTGCTTTAAAAAATTAAAAATAACCTAAAAACAATAAAGAAAATGAGTGATAATTCTCCCGGGGTGGGGACTCGGAGGTAATTACTTTAGGTCATATTTCTATAATCTATATATATATATATATTATAATAAAGTAACTGTCAAATTTTTTTCCCACCCATTTTCACTTTCTATTTTGATATTTTATTATATTTTACTTTTTTTTTTTACTTACCCAAAATAGAATTTTTATAGATCATTAATTAAGTCTAGATTTGTGAAAAATGTGTAGTTCTTGGAACCTATAGATGATTTTTTTCATGATTAAATAGTGTTTGGAGAATGTGTAAGCATGCTGGTATATGAAGAGGTAAGATCTAATCTATATTATTAATTTTTAAATATTAATATAAAATTTTAATTAAAATAAATTATAGAAAAATGAGACTTTTTTAAATCAGGAAAAATCTTGAGATATCAGATAATATCGCCAAATACTAACTGGCAAGTAAATTTTTTTAAAAAATAAATTTAATTTTTAATTTTATTTTCCATAATTTACCTCTTATTCTTTCTTAATAAAGCCATTACTCAAAACTCTTAATTAGTTTTAAAATCATGAAAAAAAAGTACAAATCTTATATATGTTTATGTTATTACTTAATTTTAAAAAATAATTAGTTTGTAAGTTATGTTAAATTAGTTATTTAGGCAAAATTGAATTATTTTAAATAAGTTTTTTAAGTTATTTTGAAAATTTTATTATATTTTATATTTTTATTATTTATGTTACTAATTTATTATATGTTGTCATATTATTTATTATTTTGTATAAGTTATTTATATTTATCATATATTAAATTAGTTATTAGTTTGTAAAAAAATGTATAGTTCTTGAAACCTATAGACTGTAGATGAAATTTATGGTTATGAGATTGTCAATTTTAAATAAGGATGTGTTTGATAGTATGAAAAATGCATGAAAATATCAAAGTTAAAGAATTGAATTCCATATTTGGTATTTGACACACTATATTTTCTATGAAATTCAATTCTATGGTACAACCATTAAAGCGTGTTTTTGATTATTTTTCATGAAAAATTTCATTTAAGGGGAGATGATTTTTGTTTTTCATGCAAGTTAAAAAATATTTTTCTTTCCAACTAAATACTATCAAATACATCATAAATTCAATATATATGAACTTTCGTGCATCGCACGAAAGATGAACTAGTCTTTATTTGTTGCTACTGAGTGAATGACAATACAAATAGATAGATAGATATTATTCAACTCAAACCAACCCCCAAAAAATGAACCATGCATTACCATCAACCAAGAAATGAGCTAAACCAAAAAATTGTCATGCTAGAGGCTGTTAGCATGGGATTAATTTTTGGGAGAAGTAAAAAATTTACATATTTTTGGGAGTGGTCCTTGATAAGTGTCAGTAGATACAGCTTCAAAAAAAAAAAATCCCTGATTTACCTCTCTCATAATGACCTTAAAACGGGTTCGGTGGGGGCACGACTGATAACACGTAATCTTAAAAAAAGAAATGAACTAAAGCACAAAAATTATACTGGTGTCAGAGGGACCTCACTCAGTATACAATAGTGGATCTATTTATTTAATATTTTACTTATTGAACAACATAATATATACTACATACAATTCGTAAACCATATCACTTACTTCACTATGCATTGCTACATAATAATAAAATTAATAGTATGAAGCCATTGCTACGTAATAAATTTGATTGTGTAAAAGATTACGTACGCTCTCTGAAAAGACAAAATTGAGGAATTCATGGCGGGCCTGGGAGTGGGACTGGGACTGGGCCTTGCAGAAGCCCAACGTAATACATTATTCTAATCCACTTCGTTCTTTTTTGCCTTCGGTTGCGAGCACAAGTAGTCTGAAAAGCTGGACCTAATCAACCAAACTGTACAGTACACCAATAGCAATAGCAATAAACCATCGAGTAAGTTATTGGGCAACAATGTCTCCCGGATATAAGTTGAATGGCGCAAAAGTGATATCTTTAAGATTAATATTAATAAGTCACGAATTTAATATTTAACTTAAATAATAGTCAAAAATTTATCTGCGATTTATCTTATCTATCAAAATTAAATACACGAACAACGAGAGATTACATAAAATTGATAATCTCATAGTACTTAAGACAATAATCTACCAAATTTAACGCGTTGAGTAGTGCATAAAAAAGTACAAAATAGTCGACTGATATATATGAGAAAGCAGGGTGAAGGCCCCATTACAAAAGGCAACGGAGAAGATAACTTCACACTTTGTTTGGTGGAAAAGCTGGTTCGCTCGTGATAACTTTCTCAATTCGTGTTGTACTTTCACATTTCTACGTCTTTTCCAATATCAGCCAGCCAAACAATTCTATTTTCCATTTCTAGTTCAATTGCCAAAAAAAAAAAAGAAAAAAAAAAAGGGTTTAATTAAATTTGAATATCTGAATTATGAAGGGAGTGAGTGAGTGATTATCATCACACAACACAGTGGGCCAATCCCAATCCCCGTTGCGGATAAGCAATGCCCAGACACTCACTATCGTCTCTCCTCTGTCCTTACAGCAGCTCACTGGCTGTATGTATCCAAACACATCCACAACCAAAAAACAAACATACATGCATGCATGCATACAACGATGGAAGAAAAAGTGAATCATTTAACATTCTGATAAAATAATCATTTTGTTTTAAAATTAACTTAAATAATAATACATAATAAATAAATAAATAATAATAGATCAATCACTTATAATATATAGAAGGTGAGTTCAATTCTCGTCTTGTACAGTAAAATAAAATTTTACACCTATAATTAATTTTTTTTGTCAAAATTAAAGACACAAATGATGAGAACCGTGTCAAGACAATTATCTCAAAATGTAATGTATTGATGGTCAAAGTTAATTTAGATAAAAAATTATAAATAAATAGAGAAGATGATGCAACTTTAAGTTTACAATAGCCAATAAATAAAAAAATCACAAAGGTGCTAGAGAGTAATTAATTTTTTTATACTTATTATAAAATCTTTAAAATATTTGTACATTAATTTTAATAGTTATATAACAATTAAACCCGAGGCAATGATATTTTTTTAAATCCAATGCAACAATCTTTTGAACAATTGATGCAATAAAATTACAATATGATTTAATATTATGAAATAAGAACGAATAATAATAATAATAATAATAATAATAATAATAATAATATTTGATACCATTTAGAATATATAATAATGGCAGTGATTTGGTGAGCGGAGCGGAGCGGAGGGAGGGGAATTGCCAAAAAGTACCAGAGGGTACGAAAGAGCATTGTCAGCACCGTTGGGAGCGCGGTTCCTTGTCACACACGAAACGTGTCGCCTCCAACGCCCCTATTCCCCCTGCTCCTGCTGTTTGTCTTCCCAATATAGCCGTTACGTTCCTGCTATAAATACACGTCACCCACCTCACCTCCACCCAACCCCCTTCCAGATTCTCTCCTTCCCAAACACCCCCCCTTCCCCTCATTTAAATTTTAAAACACCTCCCCACCCCCTCCACTCCCCTCCATATTTTCCTCCAATTTCCCAGAAACCCTTTCCCTGTGCCATGGCGTGCACTGCGCCCGACCCTCTCACCCTCCAGCCCCTTTATCAACCCCCCTAGGGTTCATTCCCCCTTCTCGGCCCTCCTTCCTCCGCCAAATTTTACCATAAAAATAAAAATTAAAAAAAAAAACATTTCTTTGTTTTCTTAAAGGGGAAAAATGTTGGTTTCGGTGTTTCTTGCGCTGTTTCTGCCGTGCGCCGGCATGAGCGCAGTGTTCATGGTCTACATATGTTTACTATGGTACGCCGCCAATACTTCTCCCCAAGGCGCCGAGTTCCGGCCGCCGGTCAAGCCCGCGGCCGGCAAGGGGCTCTCGGCGGCGGAGCTCGAGAAGTTGCCAAAGATTACGGGGAAGGAGCTGCTGATGGGGACGGAATGCGCCGTATGCCTGGACGAGATCGAAAGCGACCAGCCGGCTCGGCTGGTGCCCGGTTGCAACCACGGCTTCCATCTACAATGCGCCGATACGTGGCTCTCCAAGAACTCCGTTTGTCCGGTTTGCAGGGCAAAGCTCGAGCCCCAGCTTTTTGATCCTCCCGATCAAAACCCCTGCTGAAATCAGAGCATCGAACTATAAACATCCTATTTATATATATATATATATATAGAGCGACAGATTTCCTGATCTGTTTTCACTTCTTCGTGGTTTTGATTGATTTCCTCGTCATTTTCACATGGCTCTCGAATAGCGATCGATGTGTATCTATATTACTATATAAATTGGTTGATTCGATGGGTTGAACTTGAACGCCTCTTCTCCATTCTGTGATGATTAATTAACAGTACGCTCTGCAGATGCAGGGCACCTTCCATGGCGTTTTCTGCAAGAAAAGGAAACTACTCACTTGCCCGAAACCGCCAGAGGGTTCTCTTCTTCTCGAATGCTCCCTCGTCTTCCAAATCGCCCTTGGGTTTTTTAGTTTGTTTTAAGGGAAATTAACTTAATTTGTAGAATTTTATATATAAAAACTGAAACCAAAACAAGAACAGCAACTATTTTCAAGTATTTAATCCCATTATTTTTCACCAAAAAAAAAAATCGCATAATTTTTTATTATCTATAAAGACAACTGTCTTCTTTATAAAATAATAAATATTTCATTTTTTCGGTGGACATGATTGGCGGTTGTTTGGACGCGCTTATTATGAGGTTGAGATTGTAGTTTGGCGGTAGGAGCGTTGTTGGGGAATAACTGGGAGGAGGTGACGTGGAAGGCGAAGGTGCCGTCATAAAGCTTGGACGATCTTGCACGAAACCAAGATTTGTGCTGAATTTGGGGGTTGATGGTGTCATTTCCCTTAATTAGTGGACCTTTCTATTATTATTATTATTAAGCTAATCCGTCAATTATTATTAACTTTTCTCCGCTTGAAGGAATTGCTTGTTAGCGGGAAATTCTGCTCAGAACCCAAGCCCAGAATAGCAGCGCGGACAGGACAGACAGCTAATTAGTTAACTAACAAATTCAGAAGTGCCCACTTATGTAAAAACATTTCAATAATAATAATAATAATGTTAGGCTAATATTTAGTTAAATTATTTGATTTAGTAAGTAGAAAAATACTTTCAATAATAAAAGATAAATTTATTATTTTCTACTTCTATATATCTTAATTAACAGCTCTTGCCTGGAGACTTGATGATGATCACTGAATTGTTTTAAACCCAACACTAATGGTGCGACTGCGACCGTGACATAAAGTGACAAGCTGTCCCATATTATTAATTAATATATTATGATGGATAATAAGGGCTATCGATATCCCACTCAGACATCATCATTAAGTAACTCTAAGAAATCTCCCCTGAATCTCTTTTTTTCTTTACTTTTCAATATTAACACCCTTATCTACCACTAATTTAATAGTACGGACATGATTAAGGATAAAAAGTTGGACCTAATCGAGACATAATGTGGTGTTGTTTTTATGTTGCTAGCTAGGTGTCGCCAATAGAATTATTATTGTATTAAAATGAGACGACATATTGAATGAAAAAGTTCGCTACAAAAAATATAAATGTGCAAACGTGACAGCTATATTATTTTGGTATTTTCATTCTTAATATATAAACATTAAATAAGAGTGAGCAAATTTTTAGAATTGGAGAAATTATTTTTCCTTAATGTTTGTTAAAATGGGGACACGTTGAGACAATTTCTATGAAAATGCAATAATATTCCAAAAATTAAAGTAAAGAAATAGTTTTCACAAGCATATCCAAGAGATAAAGATTAGCAAGTAATGGGTTTTGAGTCTGGATGCTTGCTTGCTTCCTTCGTTGGATAGATCCTTTCTTGTACCACTGAAAAGAAATATGCAAAGACTTTATGTTGTTATATTAATTAATTAATTAATAATTGTCTCTGCCAGCCAGCCAGCCAGCCAACCTTTCACCCTCTCTCTCTCTCTCTCAATTGTAATAACATGTCTGTTTGTTTCAATCAACATAACCCACAGCCATAGGTCCTTCCAAAGGGCATTGTTTGTTGGATTCAGGGGGTGGGGTTGGGGAAGAACAGGAAAGAAATTTAAGTAGAAGAGAATAAAGTCATAAGAAGGAAATCCATTTTCATAATTTTAAATATTTTTTATTAAAATTAAACATTCAAACAAAAAAAAAAAAACACTTATATATATATATATCTACCTTCCCTTCTCCTTCTTTTATAATCCTTTTTTTCTCCTCTCTTCAAAAACAATAAAGCATAGCTTTAGGCTTACTTTGGGGGATGAGTGGAATACGGCCAGAACAGTAATTTTTTAATACAACACGTCATATGTGTATGGAGGAGGGAGTGACATAACATAAAGATTATTTATTATTTTTATATTTTAAAAGCTGAAGACTTCGAAAGAGAGACCCTAAGACTCGTACAAATTTGAATTTGGCATCAAATTCTGGATCCCACTTACAACTGAGATTTTAAAGAATTTCGGCATGAAGACCCGACCCGATTGCTCCTATTTACTTTGGTATTTTTTTATTTTTTATTTTTTTATTTTATTAATAAAAAATAACAATAATTAACAACTTATCAACTTACACATTGAATTAAGTAGGTGTTTGAATGTTAAAGACTTGCTCTTCAAACGTCAATCACATCATCATCCAATAATATCTTTCTTTAATTTAAATATATATTTTAAATCAACTATAATTAATAAATATTGTTAGTAATATAAGAACCACAACTTTTTCCTTAGCATTAACTTTGGATGAGGTGCTTCCGAACCAATTTTGAGTGCATATATAGGAAAGTTTACACTATCAGTGTAAATATAAAAACATAATAAGATAAGAAAATATCATATTATAAAAACCATATAAATTAAAAAACTCCTAAAGGGATAGTTTCGAATGTAGACTCAAAAGCAACTGTTGATAGGAATAGCCAACACATCAGTAACTACTAATGAGAGGATATATAGGAAACTGAGAACCATTAACTTTTCACCTATAACTGTATATAAAATAATCCTTCATCTTCATCTTCTAATTTTTCATTTAAATATTTGTGTGAATTTTCTTGAGTGGTTGTATTTCCACTAGAGTTGGGTCTTGGCATTTTATAATCTTCCACAAAACTATATCCAAAGTTAATTGCCTGTCTAACTAATGACGTATAGAAGCACTAGGTGTCACTTGATCACTAGTACTACCATTACTTTGTACACTTTAAGAAGAATCCCTTTTTGTATGGTCTTTAAATAAACTACAAAGAGTTCTTTTCATTTTTTTTAGAAATTTTCAATGCCCTTTTTTGTTCATAAATTTTAAAAAGATCGATATTTAAAATATCTAATTTTATTTAAGGGTCACAAATAACTGCAATGTAAATTAACATGCTCATCTTCTTAGTATGATCTCAAGACTTATCTTATTTTTCTTGCGTCATCCGTACCATCTAAAAATATTAAAATCTTTACTATTAATCTTCCATTCATGCAAGAGAGATTGAATCGAACAAATTTCCAAAAAAAAATTTATTTGATGTCACATATGATTTTCTTAATAAAACAAAGTCAATTTATAAAAGTTTCTAACAAAGTAGTCAATTCCCTAACAACCATCTTCCTCATTTGAACCACAAGATTCTCTTTACTTTCCAATTTCAACTCAAAGTAAGGATCTTATTCCCCATAACTCTCAAAACTTTCAAATATTTTTTTCAAAGTTTTGAGTTATATATGTAGAATTCCATCTAGTCTGCACATCAAGTGATAACAAAACCCCACTTTGAATATTTTCTATTATTATGTTATCCTTAAAGATTTACAATCGAATAGAAAAACAATTCCAAGCCTCTAACTTGATTGCTAATCTTTTCTTTGTTCTAGGTGTCGAAGTTTGACTGCGAATACTTTGGTTTGTAGGTTAAGATGTAGATGGGGTCCAGTAAGGGGGCTCAACTTCAACTTGCATTGGCATTGCTGAGCTAAAATTTTTACACAAATTAAATGCCTAATTTTTTCAATTTTAGATAATCAGTGTGTTAATTAACTTATTTTTTAGTTAATATTATACTAATATTTATTTTATTATGTGGTATAGTCGGAAGAGAAATTAAGAGACTGATTGGAAATCAAAGTTTTTAATTAACATGAAAAAAAGAAGATGGGTCAAATTGGAATTCTAGATGCACAAAGACTAAAATTCCAACCTGGACCTCTCCTTGGTTTTCGGGCCATAACTTCCTTCACAAATATTGGATTTGAGCGTTCTTATATGTGTAGGAAAGTTAAGACAATTATTTACAACTTTTATGAAGTTCATTTCTGATGGGAAGGTATTCTAAAATGAGTGCAAAATTTCTAGATATGGGCAATCCTATTGCCGAGGAGACCTGTTAGTTTGGAAATCTATTTCCAAGTTGATTTTGAACTTTCTAAAGGAGCCATCTATTTAGAAATGTGGAAGGCACATTAGAGAACAAAGATTGGACATAAAAAAAAAAACCTAAAAAAAATAAGGGGAGAAAAAGTATAGTTTTTGAGAGAGAAGATAGATTTTCTTTCATGGAGATCGTTTTGCTTCCTTCCTTCTTCTTTTGAGCTTTTTGTTCCAACCACTTGTCTGCTCATTCTCAACTTTTGCAATACTCCTAGAGAGACCAAAAGCAAGGTTTTGGAGACTAGAGGTTCAACAAAGATTGGTACTTCATTAAGGAGTCGTCAAGGCAACATCAAAGAAAATTAGTTTTAGCTTTTAAATTATGTTTTTCTTTTATTATTTGGAATGTCAATTATGCAGCAACTCTTAGATGATATATTTTAAGAATATATTATTCATTATGAGTGGCTAATTAATTGTCTAGGGTTTCTAAAGGATCCAATGCATTGAAACTTTATTAGTTTACTCAATTTTTTGTTGTAATGGTTATTTTGATTATCTTTATTTTATTCTAAACTTAATACTTGTAGTTACTTGATTATCAATTACATGATTTGAGATTTTTTATGATACTAGATATGGATAAGTACGGAATAGATTCTTGGACAAAATAACATGTGTTAATAGGGAAGACATTTACTTGATTACATGTGCAATCTTTCTACAAGAAAACAATCGATTTGAAACAGATTTTATTAATCTATATCAAATTAATTGTTTTCTTGTAGTATATATGTATTTGATTATATTTATGATGAATATTTTCATATTTCAAGTACTTGTGTTTAATGTGTTCTCTAATTTTAATTCACAAACATATAGTGAGATTAATCGAATAAACTTGTTAGATCTAAACATATGTTAATATATAAATTAGAGTACTTGATTTATATAGCTCATAACCTAATCAGTCCAGATTTAAATAATTTGGTAAAGTGGATTTGCTGGGTGAATTTAGAAAACCCTATATTTTGATCAATTGAATTTTAATTCTTTAGAATTTAAGTGAATGTTAATTGTTTAATTTTTTTTCTTTTTAATTGCACAATTTAAAATTTAATTTCTTTGAGAATTCAATTGTCCAAATATAATTAGTTGTGACAAATTTTAGTAATTAAGAGGTATAATTATCAATATCCGTGGAAACGATCTTTATCCATCATTTTACTTATTTTGACTATACATATACTTGCATGTTATTTGTGAGTTACATAAAATCACGAACAAACATATCTTCAGTGTAGGAAGATGGCGTTGTACTTGTTTTTGCTTGAGGATCTATCATTTCTAGCAAATTATAAATTTATTAAAAATAATTATTATTTATATAATTTAAAATGTATAAACGTAATCAAGTTACACGAAAATTAATACTTACATTGCAAGATGATATTGTTAATGAATCAGTGGCTAATTAAGCAAATAACTCTGAAATGCAAAACAAATAGATTCACTACCAAATATGGAATATGTGCACGTGAAAGAATTATTAAGGTTTTCTCTTGATGAACTGAATTAAAATTAATGGATAACCAAATTAATTAATTCAATCTCATCCAAATAAAATATTAGTATCTATAGTAATTATTAATAAACAAAGTTTTAAACAAATTATTACAAACAATTAATAACCTAAAATTATTATAAGTAATTATGGCCTGTGCAATTAACAAAGTCAAATTATTGGAAATAATTTATTATCAATTATTGAAAAATATTTTGAGACTTATGCAATAAATAAATTCACACAGTAAACAAATTCAAATTGATTATAATTTATTTTTAATTAATAAACAATTATTGCAAATAATTTATGACTTATGCATTGCAATTAATACAATTTTATAAATTATTAATTGTAATTTAAATAAATTATTATTTATGCAATAAATAAACAATTATTAATAAACACACAAATAAACACAAAATGATCAACACATAAACATAAAGCCAACAAATAAACACTCAAAAAAATAAATAATTAAAACTCACAACCGCTGGCAGAGGACCAGTCATCGTCGACAACACAAGCAACAAACTAAAGTCCAAATAAGGATGTTGACGGGAGGCCAAGCCACCATGGTAGTTTGTCAGCGACAAGCGGTGGTGGCAGGCTGGCAACACTGTAAGGCCAGTGGGGAGTTGATGACAACTTACTTACCAGGTTGAGTTAGAGGGGAGACGACTAAAACAACGACGATGGAAGACAGCGAGACGAGGCAATGGCAACGAACAGACAGTGAGCATGCTTGAGTAGCCAGGTGGTGCCAGGGACAACAGAAAATGAAGTTTGAAGATGACGATAACAATGGAGGCGTGCGGTCGTAGGTTGGTTGATGACATGGCAGTACTGATGAGGATATGAGAGCGAGATTGAAAGAAAAGAGGGCCGGAAGGGACTCTAGGGAGGGCGTTTCAACTTTTAGGGTTTTAACTTTCAAAGAGATGTGTAGTGCTAGTGACTAGTGTAGGTGGGTACGGTGCAAGTACAACAGACTACTATAAACAGAGTGTTATCAAGCTGACAATCGAGTGGTTATTTTGTGACTTATGAGCACAATCGATTTTCAGTTTTAGATTGGTCCCAGACTCTAGATTAGACCAAGAATCAATTGGTGTATCTAATTAAGTTGACCATGGACCGAACCGCTTAACGGCCTATCCTAAATAAAGTTGAAATCTCTTGATCATAGTACATGTAAATAGAGTTTAATGTAAATTAAAGCTATATATATATATATATAGTGAGATGAAGATATATAAATTTTGTTGAAATAAAAGCTGTTATTGGTTGGGTGGAATTGGGGTGTGAGGGAATTATGTGATTAATCTCTTTCAACGTGTTTGGTTGGGTCAAATAATTAAATAGAATTGGTGAGTCTCTACTCTAGCTAGAATGATATTCATTCCTTCAAATTAATTGCCCCATGCACCATCATCAACCATCTTGTATAAATTTTTTCTCCCAAAGATAGCTGTTGGCGCCTATTGCTGCCATTCACACTGTTCGCTGTCGCTTGTGGGTAAATTATTATTATTTTTTAATTTTTTTCTTCTTCTTTGTCCCAACAATTAACAGATTTACCAACCCAATTTCCAGGAGACCCATCTCCTATATTCTTCTTTCTCCCCCACAACACCTGTGAACCCACCTACCTATCTTTTCTTCTTCTACTTTGCAAGCCCATCTCCTCCACCTCCACATTCTTCTCCTCCTCCTCCTCCTTCCACTGTCGAATCGTACGTCAACCTTCTGCCTGAAACCAATCTGATTGATGCCTCTGCCGCCGACACAACCCCAACCAGTAAATGCCAAAATATGTTTTTAGGACAATTAATGATACAGTGTCTGAAATTGAGCACCCGACTTCTGTTGGGAAACTAAAGATTCAAAACGCAATGAAAGAAGAGATATATGAGAGAAAAGCAATCTATTTCACTGAATAGAATTTACAGAAAAAATCAGAATTTCTTACACAAACAAAAACTCTCAAATGGATCTCTCACTCTCTCTGGATCCTCTGATCCTCTAACTTGGGATACAATTACAAGAGGAGAACATGGCTATTTATAAGCAAACGAAGGTAAGCAAAAGTCAATAAGGGTAGGCTGATTTGCCTACCCCGCCTAATGCAACCAAAACATATCTTCTGCAGCAGCCAACGCATGCCAAAAAACACTACTGCCTGATACAACCAAGAATGGTGGTGGCTTGATGCCTGATACAGCCAAGAATGGTGGTGGCTTGACGCCTGATACAGCCAAGAATGGTGGTGGCTTGACTCTTACAATTCTCCCCCTCAAGTCACATCTGGATCTATTGACAAACATCCCAACTATGTCTTTGCATAGCTCTACCTTTTCTCGAGTAACCACTTTAGTTAACATGTCGGCTGGATTCTCCTTTGTATGGATCTTCACTAGTCTCAAAAGCTGTTGATCCATCACTTCGCGTATCCAATGATAGCGAATGTCAATGTGCTTTGTACGGGAATGATACATTGAGTTCTTACTCAAATCCATAGCACTTTGACTATCACAATGTATCTTGTAGGCTTCTTGCATGATCCCAAATTCTTGGAGAAAACGCTTTAACCACAACATCTCTTTCCCAACTTCTGCTACTGCAATGTACTCAGCTTCTGTTGTGGATAAAGCAACACACTTCTGCAATCTTGATTGCCATGACACAGCTCCCCCTGCAAAAGTGTAGAGAAATCCCGAAGTAGATTTTCTACCATCAAGATCTCCTGCCATATCTACATCTGTATAACCTTCCAAGATTGGATCAGCTCCCCCGTAACAAAGACATGTTTTCGGCGTACCTTTTAAGTACCTGAGAATCCATTTGACTGCCTTCCAATGTTCCTTTCCAAGGTTAGAGAGAAAATGGCTCACTATACCCATTACGTGAGCAATATCTGGTCGGGTACATACCATTGCATATATCAGGCTTCCCATTGCTGAAGAATATGGTATTGATGACATCTCCTCGATCTCTCTCTTGGATGAAGGGCACGAACTCTTGCTCAACTTGAAATGATTGGCTAATGGAATACTTACCGGTTTTGCATTGTGTATATTGAACTTCTTGATCACCCGTTCAATGTACTTCTCCTGAGATAGCCATAACCTCCTGTTCTTTCTGTCTCGAACGATCTGCATCCCTAAAATCTGTTGAGCCAGTCCTAAGTCCTTCATGTCAAAGGACTTAGAGAGTTCCTTCTTCAGCTGTCTGATTTTTGTCGCATCTTGTCCCACGATCAAAATATCGTCTACATATAGTAGAAGAGCAACAAAGTTTCCATCAGGAAATCTCTGAATATACACACACTGATCTGCAGCAGTTCGTTTGTACCCTTGACTCACCATGCAAGAGTTAAACTTCTTGTACCACTGTCTTGGTGCTTGCTTCAGATCGTACAAGCTATTCTTTAGCTTGCAAACGAGGTTCTTACCTGACACCTCAAAACCTTCTGGCTGCTGCATGTAGATCTCTTCATTCAGGTCTCCATGAAGAAAAGATGTCTTGACATCCATCTGTTCAAGTTCTAGGTTCAACTTGGCTACCAAGTTAAGAATGACTCTTATTGAAGTCATTTTTACAACTGGTGAAAAAATCTCATCAAAGTTAATTCCCTTTTTCTGTTGGAATCCTTTGACTACTAATCGAGCTTTGTGCTTCACCACCTTTCCGTTGCCATTTTTCTTCAGCTTGAACACCCATTTATTTTTCAAAACCTTTTTCCCGTGTGGAAGATTAACTATCTCATAAGTGTGATTCTTCTGCAGAGAATCCATCTCATCTTGCATTGCAAACAACCACTTTTCTTTATCCTTATGAGATACAGTTTTTTGAAAATTTTCTGGTTCTCCATCTTCAGTAAGCAGAATGTACTCGGATTCTGAATATCTCGTTGACGGAATCCGACCTCGTTCAGATCTACGAACTTCTGGGTTCGAAGGTTCACCATCATCTGACGCTCCAACAGCTTCTGGTGGAACAGATTGAGTCTCCCCCTACTCAATACCCTCTGCTTCTTCCTCCTCCTCTTCTGCTTCTGGCAATTTCTCAGGCACCAAAACATCATTAGTAGCAAACTGTATTGATGCTGGTCTTGAAATGTCTTCATGGGTACTAGAATCTGGATTCTGAGACATTGTTGGTTTTTCAATGTCTGTTATCGTCTGGCTTTCATGAAACATAACATCTCGGCTTCTGATCACCTTCTTCTCTTTTGGGTCCCATAACCTGTATCCGAATTTCTCATCTCCATAGCCTATAAAGATACATGGGGTTGTCCTTGCATCGAGCTTTTGTCTAAGCTCCTTGGATACATGTGCAAACGCTAAGCAACCAAATACTCTCAAGTGAGAATACGAGGGGTTCTTACCAGACCATATTTTCTCAGGGACTTCAAAATTCAATGGTGCTAGCGGTGATCTGTTGATTAGGTAGCAGGCGGTTCTGACTGCTTCTCCCCAGAATGACTTTGGCAGCTTAGCCATACTGAGCATGCTTCTGACTCTTTCCATAATGGTCCGATTCATTCTCTCGGCAACACCGTTATGCTGTGGGGTGCGTGGGACCGTCTTCTCATGTCGGATGCCGTGTCTCTTGCAGTAGGCATCGAACTCCTTGGAAGTGTATTTGCCTCCATTATCTGACCGGAGACACTTCAACTTCTTTCATGTTTCACAGCTCTACCATAGTATGAAACAATTTAAAGTAATCAAATACCTGGTCCTTAGTCTTGATAAAATACACCCATACTTTCCGAGAAGCATCATCAATGAATGTTAGAAAGTATTTGTTTCCACCTAATGATTCAGCTTTTAGGGGACCGCAAACATCAGAATGTACCAGACTGAGCAACTCTGATCTTCTTGTTGATGAGTAACTGAAAGATACTCTGTTTTGTTTGCCAAACAAACAGTGATTGCAAGGATCTGGAGCAGTACCTTTTGCAACAGTAATAAGCTTCTTTTTTTCCAAGGTTGACAAACCCTTCTTACTCATGTGACCAAGTCTCTAGTGCCACAGATTCTGAGAAGTCTTCGTTTCAACTATGTTGAGGCTGTCTGCACATATCTTCACATGAGTCTTGTACAATGTGCCACAAATATATCCTTGGGCAACTACCATAGCGCCTTTTATTGACTTCCATATGCCATTGCTAAACGGATTACCATAGCCCTGTCTGTCAAGAGCTACTCTTGAAAGTAGATTCAACTGAAGATCTGGCACATGTCTGACATCCTTCAAGGTGATTGTGATCCCGACGCTCATTCGTATCTGAACATCACCAATTCCAGCTATCTCAGAAGAACTGAAATTTCCCATCTTCACTGCTCCAAAATCACCTATTTTGTATGTTGTGAAGAAATCTTTGTGGGGAGTCGTGGTAAGATGCTGCAGTATCTACCACCCATTCTGTGTCTTCTTTTGAGACATGAAGGCATGTCTCATCTTGGATGGAACAGTAGGCTACCTCTCTATGGATAGTGACTAGTGCATCTCCGTCATTCTTCTTCGGCTGGGAACTGCCTTGACCTTGCTCTCGTTGCAATTTTCGGCAGTTCTTCTTCAGATGACCCTCAATGCCACAATGGTAGCACTTGTAAGTTTTTCTTCCATCTGTTGATTTACCCCTACTCTTGCTCTTTCCTCTCCATTTGCCTTGATTTCTTTTTTGTTGTCTTCCTCGATTTTCTGTTATAAGGGCATGAGTCTGATTCGTGCTCATGTCCTTTCTTCTGGCCTCCTCGTTGAATAGGGCATCCTTCACCATCGTCATGCTAAGTTTTTCTTCTGGGGCCAAATTGCTGAGAGAGACTACTAGCGTCTCCCAACTGTCAGGAAGAGAACTGAGAAGTAAGAGCGCTTGTGTTTCATCCCCAAGCGACATATCCACAGACGACAACTGGTTCACTAGGCTTTGGAACTCACTGGTGTGCTCGGCAACTGAAGTTTCATTACCCAGCTTCAAATTAACTAACCGCCTCATTAACAGGACTTTGTTCCAAGCGGTCTTTGCTTGGTACATACCTTCCAGCTTCATCCACAGGGCATATGCGTCTGTCTCTTGTGCGACATGGTGGAAGACACTATGATCAATCCATTGCTGGATCTGACCGATAGTTTTTCTGTTTAATTTCTTCCATTCTGCTTCTTTAGTAGGATTAGGGTTGACACCTAATAACTCAAGGGGATCGTACAAATCCCTACAACTGAGAAGATCTTCCATCCGAGGTCTCCACAGTGTGTAGTTGGTGGATGTGAGCTTTATCATGGCTCCTGATGATGTTCCTTCCTCCATTTTCAATAACTTGTTCAAAAACAAAGTTGAATCTTCCAAAACGGAGCGCACTGTTGCGTCCGGAAGGGTCGAAAATGATAGATTTGACTCTTACGGGGTCAAATTCTAATTTATGGAAAATCAAGGGGGCTCAAATGTAATTTTAGAAAGTTTAGGGGCTAAAGTGCAATTTTTGAAAAAAATACAGGGGCTAAATTGCAATTACAGAAAAGTTCAGGGGGCCAAATTGTAATTACTGAAAAGTTCAGGGGCCAAATTGCAATTTTTGAAAAATTTAGGGGTTAAAATGTAATTTTCGAAAGTTCTGGGGGTCAAACTGTAATTTCAGAAAACTTTAGGGACCAACCTGCAATTTTTCAAACTTATGTGCTGACATGGCAGGGCTTCTGTCGTGGCAGCTGATGTGGTAGACAGGCTGACGTGCGCGGGTCCTGGCAGACGTGGCGTTGACCGGTGAGGTGGCGCTGACCCGGTGAGGTGGCAGTTGATTGGCTGAGGTGGCAGTTGATCGGTTGACGTGGCGCCAAGTGGGTCGTCTTCAACCTCCAAACAACGCGTGTGGCGCGTGGCGAGAGTGGGCTTCACTTGCCGATCTTCAGTCGTCGCGTGTAGGCGCGTACAGCCTCCTTTCGGCCTCCGAAAAATTGCTGCGTGCTCGTCTTGGCACGAGGAGTCTTTTGGTATATTCAAAATACTAATTGGACAACTTTGAAAAATCAAGTTTGAAGAACAGCGGCTCTGTTCTTCGGATTTTCTTCTCTTTCACTCAACTAAAGGCTCTGATACCACTTGTTGGGAAACCAGAGATTCAAAACGCAATGAAAAAAAAGATATATGAGAGAAAAGTAATCTATTTCACTGAATAGAATTTATAGAAGAAACCAGAATTTCTTACACAAACAAAAACTCTCAAATGGATCTTTCACTCTCTCTGGATCCTCTGATCCTCTAACTTGGATACAATTACAAGAGGAGAACATGGCTATTTATAAGCAAACGAAGGTAAGCAAAAGTCAATAAGGGTAGACTGATTTGCCTACCCCGCCTAATGCGACCAAAACATATCTTCTGCAGCAGCCAACGCATGCCAAAAAACACTGCTGCCTGATACAACCAAGAATGGTGGTGGCTTGACTCTTACAACTTCACTAGGGTTGCAGACAGTTCAAATTAAGGGCGTGCCCCCATTTTCGACGCTCAAGAATTATCTTGTATTTATAATAAATTGCTTTAATTTTCTAACCCCCACACTCTCTTTCCCTTGTCAAATGCTTGGAATAATTATAATGGTATCACAAACTACGCCTAAATCTAATTAGAAATTTCTAGTCTTTTAAAAAAACAATTTTTATATCAAATTCACTCGAACAGTACTGTACTACTACAAAAATTAAGGTCCCTGCCCCTGTATATATACACATTAAAAATAAATAAAAAATTAAAGGAATAAAAGAACAAGTTATAAGTTATTCTATGTATTAAAAGAATAAGTTATTTTGAGGTTATGAAATATTGTAAATAAGGTGAATTTTAAAATATTCTTCTTTATTTTACTTATAAAATAAAAATTTATGTTAATATAATTTAAAATACATTTTTTTATTTATACATACATAACTTACAATATATTTCTGATTCCTAAACTATTTCATAAACTTATCTAAATCATTTTTAATATAACAAAGATGTATAAGTTTCTAATTAGTCTCATATAAAATTAATTTAATATGAAAATTCACAATTGAGGGATGCAAGCATAAAAATTATTTGAATATATTTGTGTTGTTATCAAAATATAACAATAAATTTATAATGTGAGAAATGTGATCTTGATATTCTTGTACAAGGACGATCAAGAGATTTTGAGACAAATGATCAGATGGCTTAGATTTTGAGATATTCTTGCTGCTGAAAGGCTGTTTGTTGATGATTGAGAGGCCTCAAATGATCGAGAGACCTTGGATGATCGAGAGATCTGTCAAAACGAACAAACGGTGAAAGGAGCTAGAGGTTGTTCCAGCGCAAACTCTTTGATGCTTAAATTAGTTTTCGATTGCTTGAATACAAAAATAAGATTCAAGTATCTCAATGAACGTACTTCAGAGAAGAGGCGTGTCTCTTATTTATAGAGAAAGCAGAAAGGAAGAAAGGAAGACATGGCAACAATCCCAAGTTATTTTGGACACATTCTCAAAATATTTATGGCATATTCAATTCTAAAAACACCCCAGAAAGGTCCATTGGCTTCAAGGGAGACTCTCGGGAGTTGGAAGCATTTGTGACCGAGTGGTCACATATGACCCAGTGGCCACTCGGTCACCACTTTGTGTTCTTTCATTTCTTCTTTTTAGTTTTTTTTTTTTTTTGCCTCTTTTAAAGTCATTTCTGAAGTGTATTCAACTCATATATGTAGATCTGGCGCATGCTCGTTAACAAGACTTTTAATTTATAGGGTTCGGGTTCAGGATGTCGCAACCTCACCCCCACACCCCTCCCCCCTTCTCGCTGGGCCAAAGTATAGGGTTGAAGCCCCTGCCCTGCCTTGCCAGGATACAATCGAGGTGGGGTATGAGGCTGCCGGCTGGATATTGGGATTTAAGATTGGAAATTGGACAACTCACCCCCTGCGTTCTTGCCAACACTACATTACATAATTTTGAGACGAGTTTTTACATAAAAAAAATTGTTTGAACAGAGGTTTGTCCCGCTAAATTGCATCTGTCTGTGAGTGCAAGATACAATACTACATGATGTGAAAATTGTAGCCATTTTCAAGCAAAGAAGTGATCATGCTAACACTTAGTCCTAAATTCACATACGAAATACTATTGAGATATTCACATCACTGCGTATTTTATTTGCCACTTGTAAATCCTCACAATCAAAAGTTAATTACAAACTTATAAGCAATCAATAATTTCCTGAGAAATGATTGCATCGCTCGCATTGGGGTTGGACACTCAAATGTCATAAAAATTTCAGATTTCAGCAGTGACTACGACAACTACAATTAATCAATCCAGTCGGTTAAAATTTTCCCTAGAAACAAACAGCATGGAGTATGGAGAGCTTGTAATTAATGAATACACACTTGCTTCTCCATGAGTGTACCCTGTTGTGTTGGGCCACTTGTCTGTCTACTAGAGGAACACTAAAAAAATTTTAAATGTCTGAAATAAATGTAGTGAGTGTGTGTGTGATAGATAGGGCTTGCTTTTGCTTGTGCTTGATCCTACACACTGGTGAGGTTGGTCTCATCTCTGTCTTCCTCCCTCCCTCCCTCCCTCAATAATTGCATCCTCTGCATGATTAATTCCGCCACGTGGGGTCAAGATTTTTAAAGCTACAATGTCAACTCGACAGTTTTTATATAGTGAAGAGAATTTTATGGGAATAACATTAATTTGTTAAAAAAAAAGGGTTCAAAATGGCTTTGTGTTTATAATCTGGATTAGCCCAAGATGTTAACAAGGCCTGCAGTGTAAATGATTTAATACTATGAACCCAAAATGAGATTTGGTTTGGGCTTTGGGCCCATTCTTGATAAAACCATGTGGACTAGTTGTTTAGTGATGCAACGGCCGTTTGGTGCCATGTGACTCCATGGCCCAATGGATAAGGTGCTGGTCTACGGAACCAGAGATTCTGGGTTCGATCCCCAGTGGAGTCGCATCCTCACCTTTATCATTTTTCTTGCCCCAAAAAAGGCGGGTCGGGTACGGGCACTGGTCTACCCGACTTGAGAGAATGCGTGTTCTCTTTTAAGCTCCAATATAATAATAGTATAATACGCTATGCATTTTATGGTTCAATTTAGTACCACAAATTTCTAATTTTTAAAGTAGCCTCTTGGACCGTTCTAACCCAATCGGCCGGCCCGGTAGAAGTCCAAGACCCCTATTGCCCTCCTAGTCCAATCTCAGCCCCTTTTTACCTATAAACGGTGATCACCATCACTCCTGTACCTACAATACTCTCGCGCTCGTTTCAAATTTTATCCTTATTATTGGCAGATCAAATCCACATTTAATGAAGATTTCGTTGATACCATGCCACCGTCAAAGAGCCTTATTAGCACAGAATATTTAGCTCCATCATCATACAATGCCCGATGCAAACATGCTTGCTAGAGGATCTCTCGTTCATTTATATAAATTAACTCTATCAAGAGTCAATGCATGTTCTTTTTGAATCTACTAATACTCTGTCACTTTTATCGCTTACTTGCTTAAGCGTCTGAGTACTTGCATGTATCAGCCACTCCTCGCCAGACCGATCATAGGAGTTCATTTCTTATCATTGCAAGTCCACGTCTGACCAACCCTTTTGGACCGAAAGGAATACCTCTAAAACTCAAACTCACTGGAGAAAGTTAAACTGTATGTGTATGTCAATGTCACAATCTCAATTACGGATAATCCAGCAATTTGGATATATATATATATATGTATATAAGAATCATCCAAATTACCATCCATTCAGTATCAAGGCACAAAGAAAAGAAGACTCAAACGAATGAATATGCAACATGTAGGTCATTTTTTTGGATGCTCCGAGGTAGTCTTTTTGATCATCAGATGCTCAAATGTGATTAAAGAAAGGAGGATAACGAGGTTACACATATTGAAGCTTCACCTCATTTGAAGGGGAGATGCTTTCCTCCTTTTACATACGTTGCCTTGCTTTAGTTTATGTTTTTCTTTCTAAGTTCAAGAACACATAATAAGTGAGGATACTTTGTGGTCGAATATGGTAACCATGGGTAGGAGAGATCTACACATGGCATGTTTAAATATATATGGTGCATATCTGAGAGCTCAGACATGAGAGGTTTGAATATGGCAAATTAAACCTGGATGTGCGAAACTCATTCGTATATATATATTTTCCCTGATATATGTCCACAGTTTGCATAGGAATTTCCCAGAGTACTGTCATCAACGGCCTGGATCTGGATGCCTGGTTTTGATGTTCCACGCAAGGTGACACTTCATCCTTCATACATTCAAGAATCGCCTGTATGGGCAGCTCAGCTGATCACAGCTAGAGACATAAAGTATCTCTAAGGTGAAGTTTGAGATAATGATCAAAGATTGAGTCTCGCCAGCAGTAGTGTGAGAGTAATCTCCTAAAATGAAGGAGATTTCTTGTGCGCAGTGAATACTGATTTAACCATTGTGTTTGACTAAATCACCATAATTAACTCCCTCACATTCTATCGAATCAAATATAAAAATGATTGAAATGAGCGATTCACCTTTTTAGAACAAGAATCTTGCGCAATGCAACTGCACCACGACATGGCATGCTGTCCTGATGTAGCTAGTGTGGTCCCTATCTTCCACATGCCTTATTTATGTGGAAAGATAGTCGTATCATTAACTGTAATTAAGTTGTTTTTTGTTAAAAATGTTAAATGATATTAAGATTTGGATGACAGGTTGTATAATTAACTTTAAGGGAGCCAAAATCATACTTTTTTTTAATAGAAATAGAATTTTATTAAAGAATCGTGAACACATGTCCCGTACGTACTGCAATAGAGAGAACATCCAAGGGGGAATAAAATCCTTATATTTAATTTTTTTTAAATATAAGGATATTTTAATTATTTAATTGAAATTCACTAACAACAAGAGACAAATTGTAACACAGCATTATTGAGAACTTTCATATAGTTAGAATAATAAATTATATCTAATAAGTGGTATCAAAGCCAGGTTAAGACCAAATTTTAAACCCAATAATTAGTTTTCAATCTAAGCAGATTTTGCCATTGTAAATTCATAGTGTTTGTTTTTATTTTTTTGGGTAAATAATCTATTACCATGTGCTATGAATTTGGACTCAAGTCAACAAAAATTTAAAATCAAATTAGGGTTAGTTTTCTCGAATCAAAACACCCTAATAATATGTAAGAAAAATTGATTTTTATTCTATGTCTTTTCTACAGCTTTTGTATATAATGTTGTATACAGAAACCATTACCATGTGCTAAGGAAAAGGCTATTTATCTAAAATTGGATAAGCTAAATCGACTCAATTTGATGGTTATGAAAAAAAAGAATCATATCTATATATATCCTTCTAGAAAAGTCTGCCTACTGATGCCAATGTTGAAAAATTTCTTATGGCCGTAGAAAGTGTTTAGAAGAATTTGGATTGTCCCAAGATCTTCTTCTTCTCTTTGTAGAAAAGTTTTCCCATTAAAAAGTCTTCTTCTTCCCCTTACGTACAGTCGTCATCTTGATGTCCATCGTTGCTAAGCCGAGCGTTGTTGATCATTTCTCCTGTCTTCATCGTCCGCTGTCACTATTTTAGCCTTTATGTAATGGAATGGCACCACACATAAAAGGGGCGAATTGATTGTTTAATAATTTTTAAAAATTTGTAATGGTTTGTAAGAGAGATATAAAAATAATAAATTAAAAATAAAAAGATATAAATTAAAATATGTAAATAAGGCAAAAATTTAGAGTGGTTCAACTCAATGGAGTCTACATCTAATATTATAAAACCCCACTAGATTTTTGAATTCATTATATAATCTTAGGTTGCAAATCACAACTTTTTACACAAACTAACTCCTATCCTAATTTTTTAGCACAACCCGTTAGGAAAGATACAATACAAGAGATTCAAATCTCACGCCACTCTCTCAATGAAATCTATTTAAAACAAGATTTGAAAAAATCTTTACAATGAATAATTAAGAACAATTTTGATAAAAAAAAAATGAGGGTAAAAGTAATATAAAGCACAAGAAGCTAGAGTATATAATCTTGAAAACTTAATAGCCTATTTTTCATCAACTCTCTTAAACTTCAAATGCTCTCCTATTTTTATTCTCTGTGTCCCCTCTCAATAAATATAGCCATTGGAGCCAAATGATTGAAAAATCCAATCTACAGAGATCAAATATAGTTAGTCGTTGAAATTTATGCGACAAAACCTATTGATTGTTTTGAGAAATTAGTTGATCGTCGCCATCCTATCATCTTTCTCCATTGACCTCTTCTCTTTAGATTCACAAGTCCTTTGTTGCCATCATTGTAGATCCCTTACTATAAGCCATCAACTATTGCTAGGAGTCATCGACCATCATTGATCCATCGCAGACACTTCAACTTTCTCCAATGACAATTCCTCTTCAGCTTCATAGGCCCGTTGTCGCTTGTAATTCTCGAGAATTTCTTAAGGATGTAAATGAAATTTTATGAAGGGTATAACTAGACTTTTCGAAAGAATGGGGTTTTAGGGTGTATCACAGTCTTAAGCAACCGAATCGATCGGATGGAGTATCCCGGACCCTAAATAGCCAAAGAAAATAGAATAGTATGAACGAGTGATTCGAGTTATGATTTTAGGTAATGAAAAGATTGGATCGGGAATAGTTTTCGATACAATTGTCGATCAGGCTGAGAAAACTGAATCGACGTAAGGATCAACCGAAAAGTCCACGGAGCATGTTGAGGACCTATATTTTAGGTGTAGAACAACCCTCTAGTAATTTCGAGTTGAAACAAAGAGATTTAGGGTCAAAACAAGCAGTCAGACCAAAGTGTAAGTTTCTAAATTTTCCCGAATGAGGTCAAAATAGTAACTTTTCAGGAATTTCGAGGGTGAATTGAAAAGTACAAAACTTGTGGGCCTTAGTGGTATAGTTGGGGCATTTTCTGGTGGTGTTTCGGCCTAAAATCAGTGGCAACGTGATTGACTTTGAGTGGGCTTCAAAAGGGTACCCTTAGATCGGCCATCGAAGTCGTCATCGATGGCCAAAAATATGAGGAAAAAGGTGGCGCGTGGCTGCATGAGCCACACACCACTCGCACCCACGCGCTAGGCACGTGAAGGGGCGTGACAAGGGTATTTTCGGGAGTGTTGTGGCTCAAGATTGAGTATAAGTTCGAGTGTTTGTGATTTAACACTCAAATTGAGGTAATGCACGAGGATTGAGGCAATCCGAATACATTCAAGTGAGTGGTTTGATTCTAGTCTTACCTTGTCTTGAAAATGTGTTGGAATGTGTGTAGTGGGTTCAGGTGAGCGATTTTACCCTCCCAAACTTAGGTTACATGTGACTATACCAATTCTAGTGAGCGGTTATACCCTCTAGAACTTGGGTTGTTTTACAAAAGCGTTTCACTTATATACTTGTGGCATTATTTGCATATTGAACATGTGGTATATTGCATCAACTGTTTTTCTTTTAAAAGAATCGGTGCATGGCGTGTGATTTTCATATCATCGGGGTATTGGTTTTCGTGTCATTGTTATGGCCATGGGGACAGGATGGGGTCTTCTTGAGAATGAGATAAGGTTAATCCATGTGAACGAGTGGCACGGTAGGACACTCGAGGGATTAAGTATGTCACGGTAAGGTTTACCCCAACGGTGTGTGGAATGGATTTTTCATGGGAAGTTGAGTATGTCAGGGATATTTCTCAAGTTAGACATGTTGCATGTCATTGTTGTCTGTATATGCCATGCTCATATGTCTTTTCATGCATTCAGTAAACTGTTTCATGCCATCATTTAGATGTTTCATTATCTAATTTGGATTATACCCCCTGAAACATTCAGGGACTGCTGTGAGGGCAAGGACGAGGCCAGTTGAAGGCCAATAGTGTTTAGTCTGATAGTCGTTGTATCATTTTAGAGGCGTTAGTATTTATTTTGATATATGTATGAACGGATATATGATAATATTGTTATCATTTGGTAGCTTTGTATTACGTATTTTGTTGTAAAAATACTATGTATGAATCTCGTGATAAGCCACGGTATTTTAATGTTAATGTATCTGCTGCGTTATGCAATGTCCCGTTTAGTCTTAAGATTATTGATCTTGTTAGTTAAATGGGTAAGACTAAGATTTTTGGGATCTTATCTACATGTGAAGATTGTTCTTGAAATCACCACGAATGTCGGACATCGTATGTGTCGGGCGTGATGAACTTGGAAAAAAAAAAAAGATTCTCAAAAATTCCCTTATAATGACGTGCCCGTGCGAGGTAGGTGTTACATCGCTGATCTTTACAAATCCTTCATTGATCGTCATAGAACCAACATCGCCATGAGACACCGACCTTTCTTCTTCAGCTTTGCCATCTTCGATCGTTGTGAGTTGTTGATCCATCACCACCGCTCGTCGTCATGAGTAGCAGATCTATCACCGCCACGGTTCCTTCATTGTCAATTGAGACCAAGTATGTGCATTTCTTCGTTGAATTGCCTGTTTTTCTTCTTGTGTTTGTTTTCAATTACAAATTGATTCGATTTGTGTGTTTGGGTTTGTTTGATTTGGTTTGTTTGGAATGGACTTGTTTGGCAATTGTTTTTGATGAATTTTCATGAATTTATAACATAAAACCTGAATACATGGAAAGCATTTTTGATAAAGTATAGATGATGTGTCTGATGCATCATACAACAAATTTTCTCAATGTTTACATCATTGGAGTATAGGCAAATTTTTTTGTTCATGTTAGTGGTTAGAAGAAAAGGTTAGCTTAAGAGCTTGGACTGAATTATGTAGGTGTTTGAAAATTATGTTTGTTTGGACCACTTATGTTTGTACTAATTGTTTGTCCTGAACACTTATGTTTGTTTTGAACTCTTCAACAATTGTTTTGAATGTTGTTTGTTCGGAACACTTATATTTGTTTTGAATATTGTTTTTTTTTAACACTTGTATTTGTATGAATTGTTTGTTTTGTACAAACTATTTTCTTTATATGATTTTATTTAGTTTTCATTAACTTGTTAATTATGCAAGTGATAATGGCACGCAATTTGATTACTACTTCAAATTGTTTCTCGTCCAGGAATGAAAATTCTAGTTCTAGCAACGATAAGGAGAACGACTTGTTAGATTTAATGATGGTTAGATACTTAATGAGAGAAAGAGAGAGAGATTATATGTGTTGAATGAATTCTTTATAGGACTTCTATACTTAGAGGCAAGGAACACATACTCAAAATCTTTCTAAGAAATCACACAAGATGCTATGAAGGATTTCTTATGAAACCCCATATATTTAGAAATTTGTGTGATGGATTAAAAATGAAAGATTTGTTTCTAGATTCTAGGGATGGCTATGAGATTAGCAATATTGTGTTATGGGACTACACAAAGAGTTGTAGCTGAAAGGTTTCAACATTCACTTGGTATGGTGCATAAATGGTGTAAAAATGTGATAAGAGTATTTGCATATTTAACAATTGATTTGATTAAGCATGTTAATAAAGGTGGTGTTCAACTAGAAATTCAAAATCAATCTAAAGTGGTTTTCGTACTTTGAGATATGAAGTTTTATACTCTAAATTATATTATATGGACTATTATATTTTTGCTTATATTGTAATCTAACACAAAACTACATGTTTTAGAAATGTATAGGTCTTACAACTAGCACCCGTGTAGTAACATAGACTCCATCACCGAAATAGAAAACTTTTCGTAATAGAAAAACAATTTTGGTAACACAAAATGTTATGACTGTTTGTTCTCACGATATGATATTTATTTTTGTATATGTTTAATGGGAATGGATTGCTAATGATAACGAGTGTTTTTAAATGCTATATCAAGAGAAGGAAATAATTTTTCATTTTCTAGTGATAATAAGAGTTAATATCATTTAATATTAGTTGGTGTTTTTTTTTCTACAAAATTTGAGATTGATAGTACATATTTATTTTATGAGTCGTTATTATGTCATCAATTCAGATTATCTAAATATTTTAAAATTTTTAGCTCTATATTACAGTGAGAGATACCACTTAAATGATTTTTGTATTTGAGGAAGACTTTGTGAAAAAAATAAATTATTTGACTATCGTCATTCATCTCTACCTAATGTTACTATGTCGATTTCACATTTTAAAATTAATACCAAACCATCTTTTAAGAAGGCAAAAGTTGATTTCTATTGTATATTGTGCACTTAATAATTTTATTTGGGAAGAAGATAGAGCTGACAATTTATTTTTACTTTATAGAAGAGAAGACTTGGAGATGGCGATAAAATAATGCAAGAAGGGTTTTCCATAGAAATGTCTCAATAACAACAAATGAGTGGAGCAATTACGGAATGATTACAAGAATTATTGTTAGTTTTATATTTGACAAAAATGAACAAATTTTTCGTTCTTTCTTTGGTTTTTTTATAGAAAAGAAAACACAAAAACAGAAATAAAAATTAGAGATGAAAAACTGAAAGCATTCTTTGCAAATAAACAACCCATTTATAAGAAATTGGAGTAGTTTTTCAAAAAAAAAAAAAAAATCATGGGAACAAAAAGTTAGTAATTATGTTTAAATTTTTTATTTGTATTGAAAATCATAAAACATATAAAAAGATATTTTCTCACGTTTCCTTTATTAAAATTTATCATATTTTTTTTAATCTTTTCATATCTATCGGTGATCATCATTTTTGGATGGTATCCAATAATGAGAGTTAATGTAAATAAAAAATTATTTCTAAACTAATATAAATAGAGATCATAATTAGGATCTCTAACTTGCATGTTCTGTTATTATTACTATTATTTAATAGTTAATTTAAGTATGGAAATTTTCTTCTTTTACTTTGTTTTTGGCTTTCAATCCAATTCCGACCCATTCCTTCCCCCGCTGGCGACCTGCTCAGCTAAAAGCCAACGTGGCGGCCGCAGAGAGGCTTCGGTCCCCCAACCTGTCGGACTCGTCCCACCCCGAAACGTGGAGAGCCCGTAAAGTAATTCATTATGCCTCTCCACCGCCACGCGTCCTCAACCTCACCGAACCCTCACACTCTTCTCTTCTTCTTCTTCTTCTTCTTCTTTCTTTTATTTTTTTTTGTAATTATTGCTTTCCAGAATTAACATTTAAGGATCCTCTCCTCTCTCAGTGCTAAATTTGGATACGATAAAAGGATTAAACAGGCGCCTAAGAAAATGACAATTAACGCACCCACCCACCCACCCCCACCCCCACCAAAAAACAAAGACGAAGAGCTAAAAGCAGCTTCCGCCGTTGGATGCGTCTTTCGCCGTATCTCTATCATTGAGATGAGTCCGCTGGCTTGCTCGTTAAAAATTACTCAACCCCATGGGCACGCGTTGGTCACGTGACTCGAATCCCAAATTGTTTGTCGTCCTGCCTGATGATAAATTTGTCTTGACAAACTACACCTCACCTCCTCGTACGTGATAAAAGCCAGCTCCCCTGCCATTCCATTACTTTCCTGGAAGGAAAAGTTAATCGCCCGGAAAATGGAGTCTGGAGAGGAAAGAGAAAGGAGAAGCCATCGGCGGACACCTGTCCTGTAATAATTATCTAGGCCTTCCCCACAGCCAACCGCGAAGCGATAGGTGTTCCACGACAACACGGAGCTTGCTACGTTCGACAGTGACGTCTCATCCTCAATTGTCAAATGACAATTGTGCCCCCCCCGCCCATCCCATCTCACTCAACCGACGTGTCGGATCATCTTCCTTCCTTCCTTCCTTTCCTTTCCTTCTTTCTTTGAAGGAATAATAAGGCGTTTTAATAATAATCACGCTAAATTGGTAAAATTAATTCACAACGATATTGAATATTTTGTTTAGTAAAATTACTAAATTTTTTTGCTACATTCATTCATCAAGTTTGAAAAGTTATCAAAAATATTAAATATTAAAATTTATTACTTTATTAAAAATTAATTAAATTTGAGGAACTCAACCGATCTTTTTCCAGAATTACTAATTCAGGGAAAAAGTAGGATTAAATAATACATTTCTCTTTTAAAGAAATTGATATTTTTGGGGGGAAGTGGGGCAGCAGGGCGCTTCATGTGGATGAGCTGTAGGGTACAGTAGCAGGGCGAGAGATGTGAAGGCTACGTGTGTCACATGTAATTATGGAGGGTGGGACTCCATATGGCACGTAATTATGGAGGGACGGAAAAAAAAAAGAAAAAAGAAAAAAGAAAAAAGAAAAAGTAAAAGAAAATGAAAATGAAGGAATGCGGTTCGGTTCTGTGGAATCTATTATATATAAGCTTTCCGAGAGGCGAACTTCTGCGCGTGGCGCACTGGTTCCATCTTTTGAGGGGAGGCTGGTTGTTACGGCAAGCCAGACATGTTGCAGGAACAGCACGAGGAGGAGGAGGAGGAGAAGAAGAAAGTAGACTACGGCGGATTGGAGCTCTCTAACGCCCGCGTTCAACTTGATCTGCACTCTACTTGCCGCTATTCCTCTCTCTTGACTTCCGGAGACCGTGACTTTCTCCTCTCTCCAACCGGAGCTCAGGTTCTCTCTCTCTCTCTCTCTCTCTCTCTCTCTCTCTCTCTCTCTCTCACACACACACACACACAACTACCGACTGTTTAGAGCTTAGCACAAGGCTTATTATACATGTGATGTTCTATAATATTGATTGAATTTTGCTGCTTGTTCAGTTTTGAGCCTAATTAGTTTCACATAGCAATGCTGAGGGTCTTAAACGCTTCTTCTTCTTCTTCTTCTTCTTCTTCTTCTTCTTCCAGAATTTGTTTATTTTATGCATATTTATGTCTTGCGGATGATGAATAACTCCTCCTCCTCTTCTTCTTTCAGCAGTTGTTCTTTTAGTAATTATATTGTTTATCATACACATGATGAATTTGAGGGAGAAGAGTACGGATATTTGTGTCAATAAGACTGTAGTAGACTCGAGATCTAAGCGAGCTTTTTGCGGTATGAGTTGAGCTGCTCCTTAAGGAGGCTTAACCATAAATAGTACTGATTTTTCTTCTTTCGTTCTTCTTTTGGTTCGAGAAATTAATAGGTTTATTTGGTGGCTGCTTGATCCACTTCAAAGCTTGGATCCTCCAATAATGTAAGATGGTCAGCAGGATTGAGGGTTCTGGGACGATTTCCCCTCTTGATGTTTCTTTGTTTTAACTTTCTTTGTCCATTATCTCTCGTAAACTCGATTACACAAAAGTATATTTTCGTACTTCTTTAGCTACTGAAATGGCCAGATTGAAAACCTCACAACACTTCGGATAACAAATTGAAGAAATATAGAAATAAACAGAAAGCCAGCCTTAATTACTAGCTCTAATTAACGCAATCTAGCGTGTATAACCACTGGTTTTATCTTTCTTTTTAGTTGTTCTACAAAAACGATATAAAATTTTGATCTATATATTTAGTGTTGTGAACACCATGAGAAAAACAAAGTCGAGAATATGTTTGTATTTTCCTTCTTCAAGACACTTAGGGTGTGTTTGATTTGGAGGTGTAAAGTGGGGTTTGAATTCCAATTTCATGGAATTTCAATTCTCAACCCACCTCTTAGGAATTTTAATTCCTTGGTTTTAAGAAAAATTTTCACTTTTTGAACTAAGATGGGATTTGAATTCCATGAAAAAAAAAAAAATTGTTTGATGAAATTTTTTGGAATTTAGATGAAAAATGAATTTCACCCCATTTTTCACTTTTATCAAACGTAGCCTTTTCAAATGGGAACTTGCCAACATTGCATGTTCAATAACAAGGCTGTTGGGATTATCACTCTTGTGCGGTCTTTCATCGCTTGTACCTTAATTTTGCCAGAAAAAGTAAATCGTAAGGGGAGGCTTTACCTCTGAGTAGGTAAGGAGTCGAATTCACAACTTATTAATGTGACTTTCAATTTATCGTGGGCCTTGACCTGTGTCCTTGGGGCTTCAATGATAAGGCTCAAGTCAAGCGCTGAGCTAGTAAACGTTTGCTCTAGTCAGTTACGTTTTAATATAATTGTTATACAAAGAATAGTATAAAAATGTAATTTCGTTGGCAATAATTATTTGTATCAATTTTTCTTTTCCTGTAAACAGATTATGCAATTTTTATATAAACTCATATGATATTTGGAATAGTACTTTGTCACATGTAATGAGTTGAGTCTCTTTCGGTGACTCACAGGCGTAGTTGTGATGAGCCACACGCGGCAGCTGCTGATTCTCCAACGTTGGGGCTTGGGGCCAATACTATATTTGTGTGTCCATGAACGACCCAAACACAATTGACATGTGTCACTTCGTCATTCTTTTCCAGCCTTATCTTCTTCCTACCATTACTAAAGTACTCAATCAACCTTACCACTCCACAGCTGTATTTCCATACGGTCTGATGCGGTACAGCACCGTTTTCAAACACAGGAGTGTGCATATACCTCCTTTTTTGGTCCTTGTCCATGGCACTTTTAGCATTTTAACTTTATGGATATTTCCTTCCTTTTACAAATTTAACTTAACTGCTTTCGGCAATGGGGCATGGGTGCCGTGGTCGAGATGTCATATTTTGCCTTTACCCATAAATTTTAAAATTTTGAATTCTAAGTTTTATTTGAACAATTTCTCCATAGAAATATGCAAACCTTACTCTGAGGTGGTGTTGATTATATGAAGATTACCTTTTTTACCATCTTTATTCATGTCTGCATATCTTTTATTAGACCATTATATCTCCTAATACATTTAAGTGTTTCTTGTCAATTGTTTTTGGTGTTACTCTTTCTTTAGCACTGATGTTTATTCATTTCATTTACTTATTTTTGATGTATTTTTATTGATTTTTTGCTTACGTGTCAAAACCATGTTGATTGTGACTTACAAATCTTATCTTCTATCAATATTACTCGCCCCTCATTATGCTTAGTTCCATATTTTGCATGTATTGTTGCTTAATTTCTAAGTAATAATATTTTTTTTTTATTCACAACTAGTCCCACGCCCAATGATGCATGTGCAGCACTAATATTCATGAATTAGAAAAAAATCAGAATAATTCGTAAAAATGATATACTTGTTGTATGAATATGAAAACTATTATATTGAGCTTTTTTGTCTATAACTTAAAGACTTACATATTTATAAATAGCTTATGAGAAAGAACTTAATAGTTCTATAGATAAGAAATACAATTGGAGAGGTGTGATATATGTTGCATGTATGAATCTTTACCCCAATCGTCGATGTATATAAATATAGTGATGACATGTAGTTTTGGTTTATTTAAACATTACCGTCTATTGGATTCTAAATCATTTATTACATAACTTGCCTCCCTATTGGCTGTCAAAAGAGGGAAAAAGCAAACGACCATGGCACGTGGGGCTCTATTAAGTTGACAGAAAATAAGGCAAGAAATTGAATACAAAATGGCGCGGAGTGTTCCTTATGATTTGTTTTCTTCTCTGCAGGTTAAAGTTTCTGAACTAGAAGGCAAAGTCATAGGACTGTACTTCTCGGCAAACTGGTATCCTCCCTGTGGAAACTTCACCCACGTCCTAGCAGATGTTTATGAGCAACTTAGAAGCTGTGGACCCAGATTTGAGGTTGTTTTCGTGTCGGCAGATGAAGACATGGATGCTTTCAATAACTATTACTCATGCATGCCGTGGCTTGCTGTTCCATTCTCTGATTTGGAGTCGAAGAAGGCTCTGAACAGGAGGTTCGACATTGAAGGCATTCCTTGCCTGATAATTCTGCAGCCTGATAATCACAAAGATGAAGCAGTGCTAAGGGATGGTGCTGAGATTATTTACCGCTATGGGGTGCAAGCATTTCCGTTCACTAAGGGGAGGCTGCTGGAATTGGAAAAGGAGGAGAAGGAGAGACATGAGAAGCAGACGCTCATCAATTTGCTAACAAACAGTAACAGAGACTTCCTCTTGGCTCGTTCTGGACCTAAACAGGTTAGACAGTTTCTTATCTTGTCCAGCTTTGATTGACTTCGTCGTCATTGAGAATGTAGACTTTGGTCTGTGGCATTAATAGGATTAGGACAGAATTCTTTTTTCCTACCAGTTTTGCCGAATTGCGGGTTTGGGGTGCCGACAGGCTACTGCGTGAATTCTTGTAGTTGGAACCCCAATTCGACGAAACAAATCATTATCCCTTGGAGTAATGTTACATTCTACTTTCCCTACAAAGCTAAGAAGCGAAAAGGAGTAGAATAGTATGCTAAACGAAAAAAAAAAAAAAACTGTTGGGATGATGTTGTAGTTAACTTTTCTAGTTTATATTTTTGTTATTAATGAAGAGTTATTTTTCTTGTTTTTGTTTTGTTTGATCCTTTCCTTTGTGTGGGGTTTTTTTTTTTCGTTTTTCCTTTTTGTTTTTTTGCAACGACAACAATTAAACATTGATTTCCTTAGTCTTTACGTGATTTTGTTAGAAATTTATTTGTATAATATTATTCTTTTGTAATCATTTCTTTTTCTAAGTATGATCTTTGAAGGAGAAGTTTGACGGTAGGATAACATCGGGAACATATTTTAAAGTTTAGGAGACAAAATTGATAAAAGTAAAATTGGAAATTCATTGGAAAAAAATAAGCAAAATTAAGTTTGACATTTTATTTTCTTTTTATTATTATATTCTCTTTTCAGAATAAAAAACAGAGACTGTCATTGCGTTAGCAGTTAAAAAGCTGTTGATAATTTATAAAAAAGAGTGTTAAATTCATTTTTTTAAAAATACTTATAATTTTGTGAGGGTTAAATTGGATATCAAACTTGGATTTACAAATAATAGGAGCGGGATTTGAACTTGCAGGTGGGAGTAGATTCGTTGACGGGCAAAACAGTTGCGCTGTACTTCTCGGCGCACTGGTGCCGTCCAGGAGTGAGGTTCACTCCCAAGCTGATCTCCATCTACCACAAAGTAAAGCAGTTGCTGCTGGAAAAGGGAAACCACCAAGAAGACTTCGAGGTTATCCTAATATCAAGCGACAGAGATCAGGCAGAGTTCGATTCCCATTTCGGCGCCATGCCATGGCTGGCCTTCCCCTTCGGTGACCCCAACGTCAAGAACCTGACCAGGTACTTCGACATCCAGGGCATCCCGGCCCTGGTAATCCTGGGCCCCGACGGCAAGACCATAACCAAACAGGGCAGGAACCTGGTCAACCTCTACAAGGAAAATGCCTACCCCTTCACGGAGGCCAAGGTGGAGATGCTGGAGCGCCAGATGGACGAGGAGGCCATGAAGCTGCCTAGGTCGGAGAAGCACGCCGGCCACCGCCACGAGCTCACCCTGGTCTCCGAGGGAAGCGGGGGCGGCCCTTTCATTTGCTGCGACTGCGACGAGCAGGGGTCCGGCTGGGCTTACCAGTGCATTGAGTGCGGCTATGAGGTGCACCCCAAGTGTGTCAGGGCTGTTAATTGATATGATTTCTTTAGTCCACTTGTTTAGGGTATCTAATGAGTCTGGCATACGTTAAGGACTGCAAGGCAGTGGAGGTGCCTGCTGGGTTTGTGTTGTGTTAGACGAAATTGGTGTGTTTGGGGGAAAATAAAATAATGGTGGGGGTGGGAAGAAGGTGATGGGAATCGGGGATTGAGTTCCATTGGAGTGCGCTCAACTGTGCATATGATCAATTATGGTGTGTGCCTATGGAGAAGGTGAATCTCGGGTCTTGCTAGTCTTAGGGTGGCTCATGGCTGTCCAATTGGCACGCTGTATCTGTATAATCACTTAATGCAAGAATAAAACGTATTACCCATATATAACAATATGATTACATCCATTAATAAAAACACCAAAGGGATTAATTATAGGAATGAATTTTAGCTATAGAAATTCCCTTCCCTTTTAAAGTAAAACCCTGTGCACAAATCTGAAACAAATATAGACCAAATCAGAGTTTTTAAGGTACGGCTTGATTTGGTTTAAATTGCAATTTAAACTTCGTAAAGAAATGCAATTTAAACAATATGAGAATTATTATATTAACCAACAAAAAAGGCAGCAATTTGAAAATCATGGGCTAGGGAGTATATATATATATATATATATGCGCGTTTCTGCTCCTTAGGTTAATGGTATGACTTGCGAAATAAAGGATTTATTCATGACTATTTTTGTGGCTTATATTTGTGAGGACATTTAGTTATTTAAATATATTAATTTCATTAAAAGTTATATATATATAACTAAATATTCACAAAACATGATTTAAAATAAAATAATTCATAATTTAATTTTAATTTTATTTAACACGAGTTAAAATAATCAAATCCTGGACCATTATTCTCAACAGTCTTTATAAATCAATTCAACAAGTTGAAAATGGAACAAACGAAACCTAAGTAATTAAGAAATTTGTTTGTTTGTTTTTGAGTCATAAAGGTGAAATCCGTCACCCTGGGACAAGTCAATTTGTTTGTTTTTGCTAGATATGGTATCCCATCTCATAAATCATACCATACCACTGCTAACAAATGGAATGACCCAAATTGGGCTATTATTATCAGAGTGAGAGAGAGAGGATATGGATGGAGAAAGAAGTTTCCTCGCGTTTTCCTCCTCTCCCTCTCTCTCTCTCTCTCTCTCTCTCCCTCACTGCCAAGCCAACACCTCTACTTTTCTCTCTCTTCATGTCCGATGTCAAATCAGTATTCTTGTATTGTATCCCTTCCTTATCCCTATTATTTTATCTTCTACTTATGACTCCATAAAAATTTATATTTTTAATATATTATCATTATCATCGAATTGTGTTGGAAAGATAGAGAGATTGCAGGTCAGATTATTTTCTTACCACATATTGATATTGATAAATTCCCACACTTAATATACCTAATAAAATTATTTTTAAATTAAAAACTGTTGTGAAATATTTCTTCAAAATAAAATAGGTTAGTGCAATATAACGAATCCAATATAGATCAAAACAAGAATGTAAAGTAAACACAATACAAACTCTATGTTTCAAACGTTCAAGAGTCAAATCTGAGAGACTAGTTACCACTCTTGGTAACACCAACGAATAGGAACCGCAAGCCACAATCGAAGCCCTCAAACTGAAGCTCAAAAAAGCCCCAACCCCTCTCGGCCAAACCAGCAAAGTAAACCCTCTCTCTCTCAAAAGATCACAACCACACACACAGTAGGTAGATCGGTGACAAAGACAGCAAGATTAAGGCACAAAGTAAGGAGATCGACTTACCCAAAAGAAGAACCCAGATCTGGTCATATAAGCGGTTTCCAGCGACATCCGAGAGGCTGCCTTTTGCACACAAGGAAATGCAGCTGAATCCATCAAAGGAAACAAAACCCACAGAAGGCAAGATAGCCTTCATCGCAATTGAAGAATAAGGATTGAAGCGATGAGGCAATCGGTCAAGATAGGAAACACGAGAGAGAGAGAGAGAGAGAACACAGGCTTGGCCGAAAATAACGAATAGAAGCGCTAAGAGCCAAAAGGCTCTTTTATATGTGGGCTATGAAAAGAAATGGGTTGGATCAAAGTGGGCTTTTATCCCTATTTGAGCAAATGGGCTGAGACTCATTTCTCCTCTAAAATGAAGAGTGGGCTTGTGTCCCGACTTCTAAAATAGGCTGCCAAAAGAGGACGATAACGGTCTTAGATCCTTCAATCCCGGGCCGAAGCCTATGAAGACCCACCCGAAAAAAATCGCCATTGCCTTAGCTCTTATTAGGGAACAAAAAACAACAAAACACAATGCACCTCTTTCCTAAAACTAAAGTGTATTTGTTGAAACTGACATTACCCACACTTAATATACCATTATAGGGCTACTTACGAAAATATACTAATTATTTTTTAAGAATTTATAATTTTATTTAATTTTTTTAATTTTGATAATTAGGTCTAAATTAATTCAATTGGGTGTAATTTTATTTAACATGTCAAATTGATTTAGAGAGAGTATATTCATGCTAATTTGGTGTATTGGATGTCATATAATATTATTATTTGTAGAATTCACACACACACACATATATATATATATATAAAAAAAAAATAGATAAAAAAAGAAGGTAAATAATCAAGAACGACGATGGCAAAAAGAGTAAGGGTCATTGTTGACAATGACAGAAAGTGAAGAGGCACTCAAACAATCAATTGTAACAATCTGAAAAACCAAATGACGGTCGATTGCAAAAGTGAAAAATGATGATGGTGAAAGTTGATCGACAAAAAGACTATTGTAGACGATTGAAGAAGTAGCAAAAAATAAAGGAATTGTCGGAGATGGTGGATTTGATTGCAAGGGCCAACGTTTGGTTATGGGGAATAAGTCGATGATCGAATACAGTAAATAATTGACAACAATGATGATGGAATGAGTAAGGGTCGTCATCGATGTGGTGGAAGTCGAAGAGGCAATCAAATGATTGATTGCGACAATTGAAAAAACTAAATGGCAATCGATGGTGAGGGTGGAAAGTGATGATGGCAGAAGTTAATCAATGAAAAGACTGTAACAAACGACTGGAGAAGAAGTGAAAAATGAAGGAATCGTTAGTGATGGCGTATCTATTGCAGGGGTTGATTTTTGGCTATAAAGAGTAAGTTGACGGCAATGATGGTGGAAGGATTAGGGGTTATTGTCAGTGGTGGCACCAGAAGGCAAAGAGGCAATTGAACGGCTAATTGCAGACTAGTTTTTTTATAATTGAACGTGATGTTTTTATATAATTTATTTAATGGATATTTTGAAGGGCCAAAGCCTCAATTTATTAGTTGAATTAATCTCTAGTTCTCTTTTGATTCTTATGGTGGGGATTAGGCCTTGTTTTTATCACGGGAAGATTTGGATTAGTTAACGTTCAATGGAGGCCAAAAGATTTTAGAAAGTGACACCACGCAAAGCCACCGCATTGTAGCACCCATTTGATGCTACAGTTTTCTTGGACTGCTTAGCTAAAGCAGATTTGGCAAGAAGAATGGAAATGAATTATAGTGGAAAATAATCGAGACCATAAACTGAACTTAGAATGTCATTTGGGAAAGTTTTTACTGATATTTCAGTTCCAGTTTTCAGCTACTTTCATTAAAATTTGGGAATGAGTGCATGTTAGAGCAATTTCAAGCACTAGAACAAATTCAATTAGTTTGCAGTGCCCTGACACACATAGAAATGGGATTCAATTGCATATCGTTCATATCTATTCCTTTAGTTTGTGATTAGGTCTTTGGAGATAGAGGCTATACGTAAACTTTGTACATGGTCCATGGAGCTTGCACTCATTCTCAGATTAGTGTTGTTTTTTTTTTTTTTTTTTTTGGGTATGACATGGAAGAGACAGGAAGACGAATAAAGATGAGATGAAAATGGTCTCATGAACACCTTTGATGGCGTCCTTTTTTAAAAAGGTGACTTTCATTTACCAATAAAGTACTGTTTGTTGTTCACAATTATGGTTAAAAGGCCGTTGACCTGCGTATAAATCATAAATGCATTAAATGATAACACATTTTTTTGACTATTTGCTGTATGATTTTTGGATACTTTGACATTAAATTTTATACGTTGGATACATTAAAGTAGCTTAGGCTTCAGTCAGCTTGGATTTAGTGGTCCATTTCACTGATGTGCGGTTAACAGTGATAAAACACTTGCCATGCATTTGTTGTATAAGACCCCGGCGCGCCCCCCCCCCCCCCCCCCCCACATATATATACATATATATATATAAAGCAATGCTAAAATTTACCTCATTAAGCATTATCTTTCAAAATGTTATCTTGATTAAATCTGAAGGGGTTACCATTGATTGTATCTGAAGAAAATAAAAGAGGATATTATTTTTTTCCTAATATTCTATTCTGAAGTTAAATGAAGTTTATTTGTATCTATTATTGTTTGAGTAGAGTTGAAGTATGAAATAAATGAAGCTAAAAAACTATTTGGGCACTATTTCTCTTTCATTCACCGTCATATCTTCTATCAAATTGTGTGCTATTAGGTGATCAATCATGGTAAGAGTAATGTTGGTGTGGAATTTTTTAAATTGCAGAGTATAGAACTGTCTCTGGTGTTGCAGGGCCGCTTGTAATTCTTGACAAAGTGAAGGTGTGTGTATCCATGTAGAGTTTTTTTTTTTCCCCTTCATGTCCATCTTGTAATGATATTGTTCAAAATATACGAGTTTTCATGAGTTAACAATTTTTTTTCTTGGAATATTTAGGGCCCTAAATATCAAGAGATTGTTAATATTCGCCTGGGAGATGGAACAATCCGACGTGGTCAGGTCTTGGAAGTTGATGGGGAGAAAGCTGTTGTGCAGGTTATATTTCGCGAAAAGAATTCCTGCTTTTGATGTTCCCTTGAAAGATAGTCTGTAGTGAATCATTTTTCTCCAGATCTTCCCCTGCACATGCATTATTCACTTTTGGGTTTTTCTGCCTCAGGTTTTTGAAGGAACATCTGGAATTGACAACAAGTACACAACCGTGCAATTTACAGGGGAGGTATAAAACTTTGTAACTGTTTTTTTTTTTGGTTTGAACCTAGATTATGGTCCCAGACTCTTAGATCTACTGCACTGGATTATTCCATGTTGTGGGTTCATGCCTGAGTGCCTAGAAAGATTTTTAAAATGTGCACTATGTGAGCATGCTCGAATTCATGGTCATAAATCAATTAATTGCAGGCATTGTTATCATGTACTGGTTTTGTAAAGAAATTTTAACCCATGTGACACTTTGTATGCGTCTTCTTTATTCAACATCAATAGGATGCTTGGAATAGAAAGATGTGCTAGCATTTCATCTTGAAGAAATTATTACTATTACTTGTTTTCTGATTGAGAACATGTGCAAATTTTTGCTCAAAAAGGAGAAGTGGGTATTACAACTCTCACCTTCCTGTTCTTAGTTTTTATTAATGCTAGATGCTTTTATATTATCATAAAGATCTTCAAAAAATATTTTTCCCCTTCAGCTTGTGGAAGGTAAAAGAACTGTTAATCCAAAGATTCCTGAGTTAGCTTTAGCTGTAGGTTTTGAAGTCACGGTATAGGTTTATTTGTCTTGCAGTTCCACCATGTAGAAAACCACATATGATATCACCTACATGCACACAGACACGCTTGCCTGCTTTATTCTTTTGTTTTCAACTTTGTCAAAAGTAAGCTTTTGGCCCTTGCTCTTGGCCATTTGGATAAAGAGGACTTAGTCCTTCAAATAACATTTTATACAGGTTTTGAAAACTCCTGTCTCACTGGACATGCTGGGACGCATCTTTAATGGTTCTGGGAAACCCATAGACAATGGACCTCTGATCTTACCTGAAGCTTACCTAGATATTTCTGGTGAGTCATGCTGGGGAATCATGACTTTTGTGATAATGGATAGCTCTTAACCTTATTTTTTTTTTTTTATGCATAATGTTGTAACTTCCTTCCTCTGTTTAGGAAGTTCCATTAACCCTAGTGAGAGAACCTATCCTGAGGAGATGATACAAACTGGGATTTCAACAATTGATGTTATGAATTCCATTGCGCGTGGGCAGAAGATTCCTCTTTTTTCTGCTGCTGGTCTCCCTCATAATGAAATAGCTGCTCAGATCTGCCGTCAGGCTGGTCTTGTTAAACGGTTGGAGAAGTCTGACAATCTCATTGAGGTATGGTTCATACTGATGCCCTACAAATGGACCAAGCACACAATGGGTTCAATAAGCCTTGAAGGTTCTTGTTCTTGTCTGGAAATTTTGACAAGAAATAACTTGTTTTTAAATATATTTTAAATATGGAAGTTAATGGCACAGATAATTTGGATACACGGTCCATGTATTATGCATTTCATGTGACATATAATGTCTTTATGGATAATTATTTTTCAAGTCCCTTCCTGTCAATTCAAGATTGTAAGTGTATTCTTTGGGCCTATCTGCATTCCACTTGTACTTCTGTGTATGTCTTATGTAAAATATTTAGGAATTGCTGGAATTTCAGATTCTCTTGAAGTTTGTACCGCATCAAGATGATATGTGCTGTACATTTCCCAAGTTTCTTTTTCATTTTATTTTTGTGTTTTTTCACCTTTTCTTTTTCCTACTGCATCAGACATGATTCTCTAATCCTGTTTCATGTTTTAGTCGGCTGAGGAGGACAATTTTGCTATTGTGTTTGCTGCTATGGGTGTAAACATGGAGACAGCTCAATTCTTCAAGCGTGATTTTGAGGAGAATGGATCAACGGAAAGAGTGACCCTTTTCTTGAATTTGGTATCTTTCCATGCTCACTCCGAACTTTCTTCTAGCATAATTATAATTCCATGGTGCTATTTTGCTTTTGCAGCAAAATATTTTCTTTTCCCAAATATTGAAGAAAACCACATTTATTGACCATTAATATAATCTTTGACCAGGCTAATGATCCCACCATTGAGCGCATTATCACTCCTCGAATTGCTCTCACAACTGCCGAATACTTGGCATATGAATGTGGGAAACATGTTCTAGTCATACTTACAGATATGAGTTCTTATGCTGATGCTCTTCGTGAGGTATTTGACAGTCTTCTTACAGAGTTAAAAGGTCTACAACATGCACTATGTAGTCATAGACCACAGATGTTGTGAACTTAATACTTTTTAGTGCTTCATAATCAGTAAAGATTTTCGGCAATGACATGATTGACCATAATGAAACTAAATAAATTAAGTTTCAATAGAATGTGAAAAGAGACGATTATTTTTTACAGGTTACACTCCAGCACTATAACTGTATTTTTGACTGAAGCTTTTACGCATGATTACAGGTATCTGCTGCTCGAGAGGAAGTTCCTGGAAGGCGTGGTTATCCTGGTTACATGTACACTGATCTGGCAACAATTTATGAGCGTGCTGGACGTATTGAAGGAAGGGCGGGCTCAATCACACAAATCCCTATATTAACTATGCCCAACGATGGTATCGCTTGTTTTTTTTCCAAAAGTCCAGTATTCTGGATATCTTTTTGACATCTTTTCTTATTTTGTTCTTAGTGATCAGAAAACCTGATGCTACTTTTGTTCTATAAACCAGATATTACCCATCCTACTCCAGATCTCACAGGATATATTACTGAGGGGCAGAAATACATTGATAGGCAGCTCCACAATCGGCAGGTGAGTTTTGAGAATGGACTCCAATCAGATATATTTTTTTGATGCACTTTGCACTTTGGATTCTTTTTTGTTTACACCAACCATCCCCTGGCATTTAGCAAAAATCAAGAAATACCTTTCAATAGTGAGAAATTTTCAAGCAAAGATCATTTCAGTTTGGTGCATATATCCTTGCCAGAATTTCAAGATGAAATCCAATGACTGCATCAGATTGTTGGTTCACAGTTTTGGGATGGGATGTTGATGGAGAGGAAGAAAAAAAATGTCTCTTATTTAATCAATTAATTAATTGTTTTATTATCATTAGTTGTTAATTCAAAGAAATTAAATAGTTTGTTAGCCTTTTAATGCGCATAATTATACCTAAAGTTTGCATTCAAGTAAATAAGTTTTATTAGTCTTTATTATTAATCGTACATTTCATATAATTAATTGATTAATTAAGTTTTGTTTGACTTGGAAATGTTGCCAAAAATATTACTTTGTATTTAATGACTAGCCCTTGAGAATAAGTTTTTTGGTTGATAAATTTATTTAGTAAAAAACAATAACATGAACAACATACCAAGCTTTTATCCCACTATATGCAGTCGGCTACATGAATTCTAGCTTTCCATTCATTTTGATCTATGATCTTATTTTCTGTAAGACTCGTATATTTTGTCACGACCCAAAATCCGGGGTCGTGATCGGCACCATTCCCCTTAGAAGTCACAAACTCTAGCAGGGAATAGTAAACCTTACATTACACATAATCTTTCAAACATTTAACAATCTCATAAGCATTACGAAATAAATGCATTTCCATTAACTGATATTAAAATGCCCACCGGGCTATAAATCCATTACATGCTTAAAATATTCAAAATTTCTCACATTACATACGAAAGGAATATTAACTTTCCTATACTCAACCCGTGAGAAGGAATGCATGTACTGTAGCTGGAGCGTGTCTAGAGTAAATAAAGTAAAATCGTTTACCACGACTCCTACTGTCAAAATGATGTCAACTTACAAAATCTGAAGTATTGAGGGGTAAGCCTAACACTGGCTTAGTAAAGAGTAAAGAGCATTATAATGGGAGAAAAGTAGAATCAATGCATCCAAAAATGATCATCATAACATGTTATACCAATAGTACTTATAACAATATAAGAGATAACAAATAAATATACACATATATGAGTTAACCATCTAGAACCAAAGTTCACTTAATCCATTCTTTTGGGGCGGAACGACTCTCACCCACAAGATTTGCTTCGGCAGAACCACTCTCGCCCTAATACATATACGTATACATGGTGCACCAACGGCTAACATTTACTGTACTTAGCATACAGGGTTCTAGTTGTTACTCCATTTAACATATTTTTTATACCATCATTTAATATCATCAAATGCCATATACAATATATCACAAGTGTCAATATGCGCACAACAGACAATATGGATTCTACCTTCCCAAATGCAATTCAAGAATAAAATCATGTATAGTATATACAATACTAGATTAATGAAAGAAATGAATGCAACAATTACCACTATAATACAATTCACCCACTCACAGTGTTATAGAAGAGGCGGGATTCCCTAAAACGCCTCTCGGCTGGGGCGCGCCAAGATCACCTAACAAAATTATCAATCCACATAAGAATTAAATAAATATAAAATTTAAATCTCCTAGGATTTGGACCAACTCGAACGCAGCCCCAACGGCCCAAAGCCCCAAAATAAAATCACCTAGGCCAGCCACATTGCCAATGGCCACCGTTGGCCGAAAATCCTGACGATCAAAACCTACCATTAGAAGCGCCTAACAATGGAGGTCAATACATACAAAAATGAGCCAGATCTAATAGCTGGATTTCTGTAGATCTAGTTTTTAAAATTCTGGCCAAATTTGAAAATAGGCTATTTCACGTCGCCGGCCATATTTTCCGTCGATCCGAGACCACCATTCAACTCTCTTACCCTTATAGACCAACATACCCAAAAATTACCAAGATCTAACGGTTAGATGTTCGTAGATCTAACTTTTAAATTTCGGCCAGAATATAAAACGCATTATTACCGCCGTCGGCCGACGTTTTCTGACGATCCGAGGCAGCCATTCAACACCCATAACCCCATTGACTAACATATCCAAAATCCAGCAAGATCTAACGACTAGATCTTTGTAGATCTAAGTTCAAACTTTCGGCCAATACACCCAACGCATATATATACATTTCTCACGAATCTATACTTAAAAGTAAGGGTAAAGAAAATAAAAAGCTTACCTTGTTGTAGATCGGGGTCGATTTCACTATAAAAGTGCAGTTAGATTTAAGATCCAACGGTTAGATTGTTTAAATTGGTTGAGAGAGAAAGAGATAGAGAGAGAAAGGGAGAAAGAGGCGTTGGAATTGCAGAGAAAAAGGAGAAAGGGTGCTAATCTATGAGCTCTAAGGCTTTTATATGGCCTTATGGGCTTGATTTTACCTTCTTGGGCCTTCTCAAATTAAAGCCCAAATGTTGGGCCTTACATACTTAATATCAAACCTAAGTGTCTCTTGCCAAGTTTTTTTAGGCCTTTCTCTACCTCTTTTACTAACTACTTGATCTATTTCATCTACTCTTTTCACAAGAGTCTTATTAGTTTTCTTCTCACGTAATAAAACCATCTTATGCATGTCTCTTATATCTTATTTTCAATAAGAGCTACTCTGACCTTATAATAAATAATTTAATTTTCGTTTTCATTTTTCTTGTATGGTAGCACATCCATCTTAGTATTCTCATCACAATTTTGTTCATGTTGGCACTTTAATGTTGAACATTAACTAAAATTTATTTAATTTTTAAAAGTAATCTATAGGTATGATTAAATCGAGTAATTAATCAAGTATTTTGAAAAATATATTTAACTATAATGTTAGGATTATATATACATATACATATGTATTTCTTATGATTTTTGCTCTATCTTAAAAATCAATCTAGTTAATTTAATAGAGTAGAGGTATTTATGGTAGTTCGTATCTTTTTTGCTGTTATGCATATATCTTATTAACCTTGCTAACAGACCCATAATGAGAGGGGGAACTTGTTTTTGTATTTTTTTGCTTGGAAAGGGAGGGGGAACCTCTTACCACCTTTTCTGAAGTAAGGGTATGGAGTATAGTTTTCCAATATTGTGAAAAGTTTTCCATTCAATTGGTCATGTAATTTACTCTGTTCATTTTCTGTTGAACAGATATACCCACCCATCAACGTACTTCCATCGCTCTCTCGATTAATGAACGTAAGCTGTTATAAAAGTGTTCTATTTTTATCTGTGGGCATGCCCTACCTGCTGCAAATGATAGTTATGTTAAGGGGATAAAAATTAGAGAATTATTGCTTCATCAACTGATATGTGCGACATTGTGAGGTCTTTGGTCCAGCTTTTGCCATGATTATCATTAACTTGTAGAAGAGAGCTATGAGCTACGTGGAACCTTAAGATGTATATGTGGAACTCACTTCCTTTTTTCTTTCCTTTGGTTTGTAGAGTGCTATTGGTGAGGGAATGACTCGTCGAGACCATGCTGATGTTTCTAACCAGGTCTGACTGGAAGTTGCGTGTGTCATAAGTTATAAAGTTTTTGTATATTCATTCTGCTTGAAAGCATCCTAATTAATGCTAGTATTTTCATCTTCAGCTATATGCAAATTATGCCATTGGGAAGGATGTTCAGGCTATGAAAGCTGTGGTTGGAGAAGAAGCACTTTCTTCTGAGGATCTGGTATATTCCTCTCTCTGTTGAGGGGTCATTTTTTTCATTAATTGCTTAGATTATGAGACTTCTTCTGCTTTAATTTGTTTGATCACATGCAAAATGCAGCTTTATTTGGAGTTCCTAGACAAGTTTGAGAGGAAATTTGTTACTCAAGGAGCATATGACACCCGGAACATCTTTCAGTCCCTTGATTTGGCTTGGACACTACTTCGCATCTTCCCTCGTGAACTTCTCCACCGTATACCAGCCAAAACTTTGGATCGGTATTACAGCCGTGATGCAACAAACTGAGAAAAATGTGCGCTTGCTTTTCCTTCAAATTTAATGATTGCCTCCCAAGTGTCCATGTTGATTTGCCTCAGTATTTTGAGAGGTTGTATGCTAAAATTAAAATGAGTTGATTTCTTGTCTCTGTAGTATATGGTTAGTAAGATTCTTTGATTATGCACCAGTAATGACTGAGGCCTTTAGAATAAAGATTTGCTGCTTTTTCTAACTCTCTGGAGTGTCTCGATTGTTTGTATGATAGATACCGTAGAACTGGATTCTTGGTACATAAACAATTGAACATGATTGAGAAAGGAAGTAAAGGTTTTTGCAACGCACTTGTCTTGTAAAGCTTCTTCCATTTCTTTTTGGGCTCGTCTTCTGTAAGATTTAGTCTTTGTAAGATCAACCTGGGACAGTATCTGTCAAATTTCATCTTTTAATTGTTCTGTCAAGCATGTCCATGGTTGAGATCTTTGGTGATTTTCGTCTTATATGATACTGGCTGGCTGTGTAGTTTTTCATAGTTATTAATGTTGTTGCTGTGTTTACAACCATTAGTTTCTAAGGTGATACTCCTGTTCACTTGTCCACCATCCAGCAACAGAAAGAGAGAGAGAGTTTCATGGATGAATTTCAGGAGGAAGTTTCCTTTCACTTTCCCCATATTTTCCTCAGGTTCATGTGTTGCCTTGCCTTGCTGCTGGCCTTTCCTACACGGTAATCAGTACGTTTTCCTTTATTAGTGATGTCTGTCGACTACCTCCTCCTACCTCATCTTTTACTTTCCATTTTTGTTGAACGAATTTTGTAATATTTCTTTTGGGATGCCCTCCCTTGCGGGCACATGACACCCGGAACATCTTTCAGTCTCCTGATTTGGCTTGGACACTACTTCGCATCTTCCCTCGTGAGCTTCTCCACCGTATACCAGCCAAAACCTTGGATCGGTATTACAGCCATGATGCAACAAACTGAGAAAAATGTGCTCTTGCTTTTCCTTCAAATTTAATGATTGCATCCCAAGAAAGACAAAGACATTTTCGCTTTTCAGTATGACCAAAGGGATTTAACGATTGGTACAAAATGATGGAAAAGAACAGTAGCTTTGCTGAGTCCCCAGGTCCATTGAAAACATGGGTTATCCTCGTTCTCTTTGTAACGCTTTTTTTTTTATCATATTTCTTGAAATGAGATGGAATTCTTGAGTGGCACTTTTGAAAGATTCGATCATAGCAGCATCTGCATATATAAAAGGTTGCCTAAGAATGTGACTAAATTAGCCGGTTCTTCTTTCTAATATTCTATGGGGAATGAGTGGCAGATATTTCTTTGCAGAATAACTCCATTAAGGATGGTATTATTCTTAGCCCGCGGAATTTGCAGGGAGGGATACCCAGTTGATGGATACAAGCGAACCTAATGCTCCTCAGACGGTGTTTAGGCAAAGAATTAACCCCACGGGTTAGCTTGGTAAAGCAAAATAATAGCTTTGACCTTTCAGTATTAATAGCAACTTGATCCTTGCTTAAAGCTCATGCTAAAGCCAAATCCCAAATCCCTTCATTATAGGTAAAAAGAGAATTTAGGGTATCATAAAAGAGGGTGATCTCTTTAATAATATGTTAAATCTATATTATCTTAAAAATGAGTGTTTTTGTTAGTTATACTCCTTTCTTCACTTTGGTGCTAAAACATCCTTCTTCATCCATTAGCTTTGACTATTAAATTAGAGGTCTTAATATTAACATCATTGGTTGGGCGGAAGGAAGCCTAACAAAAAATGAAATAGGAATTTTTTGTGTATTTTTGTTTTTAAAGTTAAATGTTAAAATAGATAACTAAACATTAAAAATAAAAAAATAAATAGGTAATATTTAGATGCTGAAAAAAGCATTCCTCATAATTTTATTTTTAGATACTTGAAACCAAAAACCCAAAGGAAAGTGAGGGTAAGCGAGTCGGTTTTCACTTCAAATTGGGTACACAGTGACAGTGGGCTGCCTGGAAATTGCATGGTTCTTCCGTAGACAAATAGAATCAAAATAAACGGTCCCTTCACCACCACCCCGTGTGTGTGTGTGTGTGTGTGGCAATGGCAAAGCGTATGCAAGAAAAAAAAGGGAAACGATGCTCCATCCAGTCCAGATGTTTAACATCATAAGCAAAAGAAAAATGCCATTCTTATCATCAAAAGTTGACATCAACAGCCAAATTCCACCTTATAAAAATCCTCCGTAAATAACACTAACGCAACAAAATCAAAGCTTAATCTCTCTCTCTCACTCTCTCTCTCTCTCTCTCTCTGTGCCTATGGGACTCTGCAACTCTTCAGACTCTTCATCTCCTCGCGACAGCTATAGCTCAACCCCCATGAAAGCTCAAGAAGCCGCAGAACAAAGCCGGCCAAAGCAGCCCGCGTTTCCTCCCTCACTCTTCCTGCCAAAAACTCCTTCTCTGTCCCAGATTGGGCAGATTCTAGGCCGGCCCCTCGCCGACATAACCAAGTTCTACAATATTGATAAAGAGCTGGGGAGGGGTCAGTTTGGAATCACATATCTCTGCACAGAGAAGGCCTCCAGGAGGAACTATGCCTGCAAGTCCATATCGAAGCAAAAGCTTACGAGCAGCAGTGAGATTGAAGATGTTAGAAGAGAGGTTACCATAATGCAGCACCTGAATGGGCAGCCCAATATTGTGGGTTTCAAGGGTGCTTATGAGGACAAGAACAATCTGAATTTGGTGATGGAGCTCTGCTCTGGTGGGGAGCTTTTCGACCGGATTACGGCTAGGGGAAGCTACACGGAGAAGGAGGCGGCGAGGATTGCGCGGCAGATTGTGAATGTGGTTCATATTTGTCATTTCATGGGGGTCATGCACAGGGACTTGAAGCCCGAGAATTTCTTGTTTGTCAGTAGAGATAAGGATGCTCCTTTGAAGGCCATCGATTTTGGGCTCTCCGTTTTTATAGAGAGAGGTCAGTTTTGCCAATGTCTTCGCTAAATTCTGTTATTTTCTGGTTTCCGGATTTTTCTTAGCTTCTTATTGCTTGAATCCCATTTTAAGCTTTCGGGTCTTTCTTGTCATATCCGGGATTGCTTTCTAATCCTCCAACTACGGTCTTGTAAGAAATTAACTTGTAAAACATAGGCGCTTTGGAAATGGTTTAATTTAATTGTCTTCCAAAGCTATGCTAGTGATGTTTGGTTGTGAATTGTGATACTAATAAGCTGTAAAATGAGCCAACTTACTTGATCTCAACTTGTTTTAGAATCTCAAATCTCAACCACATACTTTAGCTCCTTAATATATTATATTTTTGGAGTTTAATTCAAAAACTAACAAGTCATGGAGAAAGGGACAAGTGAACTAAGTCTGTCTATCAGTAAGTATATCTTGCTACAAAGATTAAACAAAATGCCAGTTGTTGGCTACAACTATTGTCTACTTCCTGCAGTCTTAAATCTTCTGTAAGTTTCTCACATCCGACACATGGCTTGGAAATGTAATTTCTCCAGGAAAAGTTTACAAGGACATTGTTGGAACTGCTTATTACATCGCTCCAGAGGTGTTAAAGCAGAATTACGGGAAGGAGATAGACGTATGGAGTGCAGGAGTGATTCTATATATTCTTCTAAGTGGAGTGCCTCCATTCTGGGCCGGTAAATGACTTTTCATTTTTCTGCATCGGCCTCTGGATGACGAGTTGCTCTGATTCATGACTTTTTCCTATTATTGAGTTTTGAGTGTGTGAGTAATTTGTTCTTTCAGAGAATGAGAAAGACATATTTGAAGCAATTTTAAAGGGGCAGGTCGACCTTGAATGCCCACCATGGCCTTCCATATCCACTGGTGCCAAGTCGCTCATCAGGAAAATGTTAATGGTGGATCCAAAAATGCGAATAACGGCTGCCCAAGCCCTTGGTAAGTACACATAACAAAAGGTTTCAGGGCATTGAACCAGTCAGATTAAGGAAATTTTCAGACAGATTAGATAATTTATGTTCTTTTGTGGAATGATCAAATCACTTCTTATCATGATCTGTGAACCAGAGGATCCATGGCTAAGAGAAGATGGCAGCGCATCAAGCACGCCTCTTGATAGTGCCGTTCTCAAGAGGATGAAGCAATTCAGAGCAATGAACAAGCTGAAAAAGCTTGCTTTAAAGGTACAAGTCAACAAATCAAGACACAACTTAGATATCAACTACAAATGTTGTAGAGCATGTTACTTTTAAGTTGAAGTTTCAAGTTGCAGTAATATTATTCAGTTTCAACTTTTTAGTAAATGCAAACTCCATGTCTGTATAACCCACCTTCCCCAACGACATTGCAAATCTGTAATCTGATCTTATAACCACCTTCTGTAAAAAATGAAGCTTGCCGGCCCACATAACTTCCTTTGTGTATAACCGGTTTGCTGCCACTGAAACTCTAGCTTACTTGAAGGTTATCGCTGAAAATCTTCCCAAGGAAGAAATCCAGGGCTTGAGACAAGTGTTTGAAAACATGGATACTGATGGAAGTGGCACGATCACGTATGAAGAACTCAAAACTGGGTTGCATAAGCTGGGATCAAAGCTTTCTGACGCTGAAATAAAAGCTCTGATGAATGCTGTAAGCACTTTCTCTATACCTCTCCCGCTATTGATCATTCCTTTATGCATGGCTACATGTCATTGACAGGAATTAAGCTGTTTTCATTCACTTCCAGTGTACTTGATTGCAGCATCAAAACTGTTATTCTCCACAATCAACCTTTTCCCATTGAAATACTTTTCCTTGCAGGCTGATGTTGACAACAGTGGGACTATCGATTACGTTGAATTCATCACTGCCACCATGCATCAGCATAGGCTCGACACTGAACAGAACTTGCAAATGGCCTTCCGGTTTTTTGACAAGGATGGCAGCGGGTTAGTGTTTTGCAACGCCCTACTTGTATTTGTAAATGTTGCATATTCACTTTTGGTTGCTTAATTATGCCTGTCAGAACAAACTGGAGACTTCAAAGAATGGATTTTGTATTGCTCTGAATGATTTTCTCTGGATTTTGTATGGAGAAAATTACACGCGCGCTCACGCACGCACTTAGAATTATAATCTTCACAATGCCTGCCTAAAATCTCTCCTTTTTTCAGTCCTCATTGTCACCAATTAGCTAACAATTTTTGACTATCCGGCTCTGGTTCGATTTTCTCGACTTCCAATGGCTTGTTCTACATTTGCCAGGTTTATCACTAGAGATGAACTGAGACAAGCTATGAATCAGTACGGAATGGGGGATAAGGCCACGATCGATCAAGTCCTCGATGATGTTGACACTGACAAAGTAGTCCAGCTGTTCATTAAAACAACTCTCCTTTCTGTCTCGTCTTCCATTTTCTTCTTCTTCTTTGTTGCTTGAAGCTCTATTCTATAGTGATCAGCGGTTTGTTGTGTTGTACAGGATGGTAGAATTAATTTTGAAGAATTTGCAGAGATGATGAAGAGAGGAACACCAGATACCTTTGATCATCACAGATGGAACTAGCTTCTCACAGTCACAGGAAAATTAAGCCTTTTGTTATGCAGCTTCTCTTCTGCCCTGGCCTGATTGTAAATTAATGTTCCTAGGACTAGGATTAATAATCCAGCTTCCCCCCCACCCTCTTTTCTGCTCATCTTCTTGTAATAATGCTTCCCCTCTACCCACATTGAAAAAGAAACTATATATAAGTAAATAAAAGGCAACCACTGTTAAGTGGCAACCTTGCATTTCAAAGTCTTTTCTAGGTAGGAGGAGCTGCGTTATCGATTGGTAAATGGGTGTCATTTATAAGAACGTTGTGCCCTGTCTAGGATTTCATTTAAAAAAATCTCTCTCAACAAAACCATAAATAAAGCGTTGCTTTAATTATAATGTAAAAAAATTTACACAATAAGATGCCCTAATATTGGGCTATGAGCTCATGTTGAAATATGGTGAAGCTTCATCTTCATAAATGACGTCGTTCGGATAAAAGGGAGGAGGGCCACCTGGCAACCGCTCGATGGTTGCTCCAAAATGATGGCATTTTGGAGCCCTTGAGCTTGGAGGGCCAAACGACAACCCCCTTGTCGTTTTATAGCTCGTTGATTCATCTTATACTATCTTGTCACTTAACTTGTTGCTTTATAGGCTGTCGATCTGATTTCTAGATCATATCTCCACCACTACTTCTGCCTATTTATTCCCACTGATTTCTCGAGATTTGTGTAAGGACAGAAAAGAGAAGCAAGGGGTCGAGTCAGGTCATTCTGTCTTTTAAGGTTTTCCTCTTGTTTGTACATGTTCTTCATTTTTGTTTCTGGTTTCATAGGCTATCTTCTGATTTGTATGTAATCTTTGTGCAAGTTTTATTAGGAAACCAGTGAGTGTATAGTTTGTACAATGAGGGTGTAAATCAACTTTTTTGACTAGTGCAGTGAGCTCTTCTTGCCGAATCTCAACGTGGATGCAACCCTAATTTAAAGGGTGAACCACGGTTATAACACTCCACTTTCTCTGACATGTTATAATTTAAAAAATTTGGAATATATTTTTTTTTCTTAAGAACAATCTCAACATCATATTAATTTCCAAACTTTCCATTTACCTACCTAGCATGAGAATCATCATACATCATAAATGCTATGCTAGGTATTCACCAATAGCAGAAGAATGAATCGAACCTAAGCATACATCGAACCATATTAATAATATATGATCGCTTTGAACATATCCCATAATATAAGACTATTCATCAACAGAACATAAGTTTTTTAACATGACTTGAAACATGACATAAGTTTTTCGACATGACTTGAAACATAACATAACCAAGTCTTCATGAATAAGCAAAACATGGAATCTACCTATACAATCCATCTGCCACGTCATCACGTGCTTCGAACCTTAACTTTATCATTACCCATAAATTAGGTTATCTATCATCGTTTCTCAAAACGTTCAGAACTCGATGTAGTAGAACTTAAACACATAGGCTATATAACATTCAATCATTACATCTTGCACTTTGCTAAGTACCATGTCATGCATCATTCATCCTCGTTTCTACTACAATCGCCATCTAGAACTTTTGAATATTCCAGAGACAAATCCCAAGTTAGATGATGAATCATCTAAGTAAAGGTACATGAACATATTTCGTGCATGAATACAAAATGCAACATAACATCATTCCTTTTGTTTGAGTCGACCGCACCAAACTGTTACTCTCCATTTTAATGGCCTCTTACCAAGCTGAAGTGTATAGGTGCACCCTTGGAAGAGTGGCGGCGCCAGTCCCAAATCTCAAACCCGTATGCGTGGCATGATCAATAATATTATCGTGAACTTATACATCATTCATCATCAATACATGCAAATGCACTCTACATGATGCGTAACATGACATAGCATGTCAATATGATAGAATCATTTGCATAAAACTGGTTTTGGGTTGAACCACTCACCTCGAAAAACGAGCATTGCCTCGATTTGTGTTCTCGACCTCGATTTTCGTGCCAAACCTCAAAAGTTGCACAAATCACTTAATCTCGAGCACAACAAACCTATAAGACATATTTATTCACAAAATATCTCAATACCTCAATTTCTTTATTTTTCCTCAATTTTTCTTTCTAAAATTCCAAATAAATACCTCTTTAACAATTCATGATATTCTAAGAACTTCAAAAGAAAATTTCAAAACTTACCTTGAAGCTTCGTTTGCATGCAAAACAAGATTGGTCGTTGCGAAAACCGAGAAACTAGGAAGGCAAACATCAAAACTTTTTGCACAACCCTCTAGATCTTGATTTTTCACAAATTTAGAATTTTTTTTGATATTTTTCTGAGCCCGAATGTGCCCTTACGTGCCCCCACAATTTTTTTTAGCATTGCACGCGCCGGTTGTCTTCTTCCACCAGCATGCCGGAAGCTCACATTCCGTCTAATTTTTTTGCCATATCTCCTTTATTCGAACTCCGTTTTTCCTCCCGTTTGAACCTACGCCTTCCTTTCTTCATCCTTTATAGGATTATAGCTTCAAATCGATCGATTGGAGCCATTTTTTGACTGATCAACTCGGTTTTGCATCAAAACTCCATATCTCCTTCTTCTCCCAACGAAAATTGCTCAAATTTCACAGGAATGATCCTTTGGACTTGGGGAACAAAAGCCTCTTATCTGTTTTCCTCAATTTATTCCTAAACTCTCGGATTTTAGAGTTTAAATTTCTTCTTCATTTCGGCATCTCCAAATTCCTCTATTTATAGGCGATTTCAAGCCTCCAAATGCTCGTTCCCGACCAACCCAAAGCCCTTAGAGCTTGTACCTACCTTAGATCGACCTAAAAGCATCAAAATCCAACCACAAATGCCACTTGCAGAGCTTTGACAAAAATGACCTAATTTTCTGTCGATTTTTGTCAAAATCCGACCACTTTCGTAGCTGTTGCCAGCCAAGCTTTAACCCAAAAGCATCCCCGACCAACCCTCATGGTTCCCCATGATCGAAATCAGAGGTCGGCGACTGGAAAAGCTATTGGACAATTTCCCATTGCCAATATTTTCTGGATTTTGCACTTTTACCCCTTTAGTTTTGTCTCTTATGCTTTGGCCCATTTTCACCAAGCCCCTGAACTTTCCATAATTTCCATTGAGACCCTCAAGTGCTAAAACTTCCATCTCATTCCCAAAAATTCCAGAAAAATGTCATTTTAACCTCTCTCTGGCATTTTCAAGAAACTACACTTAGGCATGAATCTTCATTTTGGCCGTAAACCCTTTTGTTTCTACCTGAAACCGCTGAAGGGTTTCTCTACATACCAAATATGAACCTCCCCAAGGTTTCTTTGACTGCCCGAAAGTCCCCTACGATTATTTAGTTTCTTAACTTAAATCGCAGTTGTATTTTAGCTGTACCAAAAATCATTTCTGATTCAATTTCTTTCGATACCATAAATCATGCCTCAAAATACTCGTTAATACCATATTGATTTCTTTAGACATCTCGGCTCCAGGGAACTCCCTACAGTTAATTTGGTCGTTCATAACTGTACCAAAATTATCTTATAACCTCAATTTATCTACAAATTGCATTTTTACCCCCAAGATAAATTACTTTTGAGCCCTTTGAATATTCTTGGGTATTACAACGGTAAATCTTGTTGTGTTTGTTTTCTTTTATTTTCGTTACTGCTTTATGTTTATGATTATCTGTGCTTCCATTTGTCGAATAGTCATTTCAAATTCTGTCTTGGTTCTAAGTGTTATAGGTGGACGAGCCTTTGCTCATCCCTACAATGGTATCAGAGCCATTTTTTGGTATTCATGTTTTAGGGTTATATTCAATCGGAATCTGTGTTGTTCAAATCTAAGGGTTTGTGTGCTGCTCGAGTCGATCTGATACTCTAGGGTTTACTGTGAGTCTTTGTCAGTTGGGTGTTTTACTGTGTGAGTCTCTGTTAGTGTCTAGAGTTTTAGGGTACCTTCGTGCAAGGCGAAGATGACATCAACCTGATTTGAAATTGGAACATTCGATGGGAAAGGCAATTTTGGAAGCTGGAAAAAGAATATGAGAGTTCTGCTCTCTTATCACAAAATACTTATTGCACTAGAGCCCGATGATAGGAAATGGACAACATAACAATTGGCAAGGACTGATGAGGTAAGAGAAGAATCCTACAACCTCATATTTCTCCACCTAGGTGACAGTGTCATTCGTAAGGTTGATGGTATGAATACTCCTATTGATCTTTGAAATAAACTTGATTCCTTGTATTTTGTTATGACTGCTCCTAATTTGGTTTATGTTAAGGGCGTGTTATTTAATTTTAAAATGAATGCATTTAAGTCTATGGATGAAAACATTGATGAATTCACTAGACTTACTTTATTATTAAGAGGTATTGATCAAGCTTTAGGTGATATCAGTGAGGCTATGATATTGTTAAATTCTTTGCCTGATGATTACAATGTTGTTAAGCATGCTTTACAATATACTTGAATTGTGCCTAGTTTAGAGCTTATTATTTATGGAATTAAAGCTAGAGAGTTAGAGTTAAATATTTCTAAGAAACCTAGTAATAATTTGTTTATTAAAGGAAAATTTGATAAAAGGAATAATGCTGTGAATAGTGATCAATCTAGGGGTTCTAGAACTAAGGTAAAAATAAAGATAATAAGGGTAAACAAAAAACCAAATGGAAATGTTATCACAGTGGGAAGGAGGGACACATAAAGAAATATTGTTATGATTTTATAAAGAAATAGAAACAAGAGGGAATGTGACTGTAGCTGTAAATAACTCTAATACCTTAGTTGAAGTGCTTATTGTTTCTAGTTCCTTTGTTGCTAATGAATGGATAATGTACTTTCGGTGTTCATTTCACATGTGTCCAAACATTGAATGGTTTCAAAATTTTAGTAATAGAGAAACATGTACAGTATATATGGGAAACAATCATTCTTGCAATGTTCAAGACATAGATGACAAATATTTGAAAAGGCATGATAATAAGATTAAAATACTCACTAATGTAAGATATGTGTCAGGGTTAAAAATAAGCTTAATCTCTCTTAGTACCTTAGATGAATTAGGTTTTTCTTATAAAGCTAAAAATGGTTTTATGCATGTCTTTAAAAATGATGACTTGATACTTACTAGTATTAAGAAACATGGCTTATATGTCTTAAATGGTTGTTGTCAATTCCCAGTTAATGTTTCTTCTGCATGCATGGTTAAATTTGACAAGACAGATATCTAACACTTGAGACTTGGTCATATAAGTCAAAAAAGGTTGCAGGCACTATCAAACCAAGGTTACCTTGGTCTAGTGTCTGCAGACTCCTTAGATTTCTGTGAACCTTGTACTTCTACAAAGAAACTCACCTAGCGAAGGCATGCTTGTAATACTTGCATGCAGATTTGTGGGGTCCCTCACAAATGCCTACTCTTGGTGGTAACAGGTATTTCTTATCCATTATTAATGATTTTATAAGAAAAGTTTGGGTATTTCTACTTAGAACTAAAGATCAAACCTTAGAGAAATTTAAAACTTGGAAAGCATTAGTAGAAAACCAAACTAACAAGAAGATTAAAATCTTAAAAACCAACAGTTGATTAGAGTTTTGCAATAGGGAGTTTGATGAGTTTTGTAACTCACATGGTATACTTAGGGAAAAACCAGTAAGGAACATACCCCAACAAAATGGGGTGGCTGAGAGAATGAATAAAACATTGTTAGAAAAGGTCAAGTGCCTACTGTTTACAACTCGTATACCTAAATCTTTTTGGGTGGAAGCCCTTTTTATTGCAGCTAACCTTAGGTGTCCTAAAGAGAAGTGGATAGGAAGGAAATTGAATCTAAATTATCTCAAATTGTTTGGGTGTGAAGCCTATGCTCATCAATCTATGGGAAAGTTAGATCCAAGGTCCATAAAATGTGTGTTTGTGGGTTATCAAGATAAGACTAAGCGCTATAGGATGTGGGATAGAAATTCAGGTGGAGTTAAAATAATTATAAGCAGGGATGTCATATTTAATGAAACTATTTTCTCATGCAAACTTGTAAACATGGAAGTAGACCTCAAACCTAGTACCCTAGATGACTTTGTTATAACATGTGCTACCCAAATTGAGGTGGAACAACGGGCAGGAGTTGAGGACCTACCAGTTGTTTCTGCCTCTCAAGTTCCTAACCTAGAAGTTGATCCTACCTTTGATCATGAAAGTGATCATGAGGAGCAAATTGATGTCCCTGAGGCTGAGGTTGAGCAACATGACTCTCCTCAACAAGACTTAAGGGACTATCAGTTGGCCTAAGACAAAAGTAGGAGGACTATAAGACCTTCTACTAGATATGCTTATTCAGACTTAGTTTATTGTGCCTTAGTTTTAAGCATGGAGATGATAAGCAGTGAGCCATCTTGTTATGAGGAGGCTATCAGCTCTCATGACTGCACCAAATGGGAACAAACAATGGATGAAGAGATGACTTCTCTTATGGCCAACAATATACGAAAATTGGTTCCAAAGCCGAAAAAATAGAAACTGGTAAAATGTAAGTGGTTATATAAGTTCAAAAAAGGTATGTCTCCCTCTAACCCTATAAGAAACAAAACTAGATTAGTGGCTAAGAGTTTTACTCAAAAAGAATGTATAAATTACGTTGAAATTTTTTCACCTGTTGTCAAGTTTAAAACTATTTGTATGATGTTTGCTATAGTTGTGCATTTTGACTTAGAATTGGAACAATTAGATGTCAAAACTATCTTCTTACATGGTGATCTTGATGAGATTATATATATGGATCAACCAGTTGATTATATCGACAGTCTTCATCCTGAATATGTATGTTTACTTAAAAAATCTTTGTATGGATTAAAATAATCCCCACGGCAATGGTATAAGAAATTTGATAATTTTTCTATTAGGATTGGTTTTATTAAAAGTAAATATGATATTTGTTTTTACTTCATGCTTTATGATATTCCCATTTATTTACTTCTGTATGTAGATGACATTTTACCAATTAGTAAGTCCAAGTCTAAAATATGTGAATTAAAATCATTGTTAAATACCAATTTTAACATGAAAGACTTAGGACCTGCTAAGAAAATTTTGGGAATGGTGATTGAGAGAGATAGGAGTAATTTTTTTCTAAAGGTACATCAGCATGATTATCTGTTCAAGATTGTACAAAAATTTGGCATGTCAGATTACAAATCTATGAATGTTCCCTTAGCTGGTCATTTTATTCTATCTGAGTCACAGTGTCCTTCATCTGATTCTAAAATTCTTAAGAACGAAAATATCCCTTATGCTAATGTAATTGGAACTATCATGTACTCAATGATTAGTACTAGGCCAGATCTTGCATATTCAATTTCTTTACTTAGTATATTCATGTCTAATCTTGGGAAAACTCATTGGGATGCTTTAAATTATTTGTTAAGATATATTAATGGTTTCATAAATGTTGATTTAAATTATAAGAAAAGATGTGATGTACTTGATCTTGTAGGTTTTGTAGACTCTAATTTTGTAGGGGATAGAGATTCAAGGAAATCTATATACTATTGTCTTTTTTCTTTATCTTAGGAGGTAATTGCATCAGTTGAAAGTCATAGTTGCAGGCTCTGGTTGCACTGTCTTCCACTGAGGCAAAATATATGGCGGTAACAGATGCTTTTAAAGAAACCATTTGACTTCAAGGTCTCTTAAAGGAAATTCATCTGTTACAAGGTAAAGTTGTGGTGTTTTCAATAGTCAGAGTGTTATTCACCTATATAAGAACCCAGTGTATCAGGAAAGAACCAAGCATGTGGATGTTAGATACCACTATGTGAGAGATCAAGTGGCAAATGGTATTGTGAAAATTTAGAAAGTCCCCATCGAAGACAATCCAACTAATATGGGAACAAAGGTAGTGACAGCTGCTAAGTTCAAACATTCTTTGGACTTGCTTCATGTTGAAATTGGTTGAAGGAACAACCACCAAGAGTGATGATGACGAGAATTGAAGCATGTTGCACAATATTGGAAGAGTGACCTCTAGATGCTGAAGCTTCAAGGTGGAGATTGTTGAAATATGGTGAAGCTTCATCTTCATAAATGATGTCGTTTGGATAAAAGGGAGGAAGGCCACCTGGTAACCACTCTATGGTTGCTCCAAACCTTGAGCTCGGAAGGCCAAACGGCAACCCCCTTGTCGTTTTAGGGCTCATTGATTCCTCTCGTACTATCTTGTCGCTTAGCCTGCTGCTCTATAGGCCATCTGTAACACCCCGGATTTTTATAGGAGTAATCTTTTTTAAAGAAGATAAGATGGATTCAGGATTCAAGAAGGAACGGGTGGATTTCAGGCAAAATGTAGTGCGCTTTAGGAAATTTCGGGCAAAAGTGTAATTTCTCAAAAATAGTTGGAGATCATTTTGGAGCCAAGAATGGTACCCAAAAGTGAAGGAGCATTGTAAGAATTAATGGAAATGGAGGAATAGCATTTTGAAGGCCAAAAGTGGGATTCTCAAAGTTAAGAGGGGTAAAAGTGTAATTTATAAAAACTGTGGGCCAAAATGATAAAAGCCAGAAGCTTAGTCATCAAGAAGCTAGCAAAAAATCAGCAATTGGCCAATCATGAGTGGCCAAGTGTCCCCCTAGTTGTCACAATTTGATTGGTTGAAAGCTTTTATAAATCAAGCTTTTGGGAGGAAAAGTTAAGGCATTTGGGATTAAGATCGGGCCAAATTTTTGTGGGTTTGAGAGGTTTCTAAGAGAGAACTGAGGGATGTGAGTCTATTCTTGAGAAAGGGGGAGAAAATATGCAAGAAAAATGAAGGAAATCGGTGAAGAAACGAAGGAGTTACGGGCTTAAGCGGGGAATCTGCGCGTAGTCGGAATCTAGGCTCAAATCGTCGAAAAACTACGAGATAAGTCTCATTTAATTTTATAATCTTGTAGAGGGAAGAAAGAGGGAGATTTAAGAACAAACAAAGGTCGAATTGGAGTTAAAACGAAGGAGAAAAGCCTAATAAACCGAGTTGTTGCGCAATCGTCGCCGGAGAAGACACGGCGCGTGTAATACATGCACCGTTGCTGGCCGCGAGTGGGGGCGGGTGGGTCCCCTTCTAGGGGCGTATGAGAGCGCATGCCGGGCCCTCTTGACCTGAAATTTTGTACAGTTGTTCCTCTATTTATTCCCTACAAGTCTATATAAAAACATTTCACTTTTGTTTCACGAAATCTTGTGTTTTATGCAGAACAGCCTAACCGACAACCATGAATAGTATCGGGTCAGGTAACTTTGGTGGGTGACTCCTTCTCTTTGGACTCTTACATCTCTTACATGTTGTATTTTCATTCGGGTGGTTTTCATATCATTTAATACCTTTGGTTCGCATTTTTATACACTTGGACATACATCACTACATTCATGGCTAGTGGCATTAAGATGGGTTGCATCATGTACGTGGTCTTGGACCACACCCTCCCAAGTCAGGGATGGCTATGGTTTTGATAACATGATGGCCCGCAGGGGTGATTGCAACGCCCTGGCGTCATTACCATCGGGTTACTTCACGACATACTGCATAATGCATTTGCACGCACCTCCAATACTAAGTATCCACTTAGATATCACCATCTAACTTGGGTGTTTTATACCCCTAGAACATTCAACGTTTCAGGTGCAGCAAGTGTTACAGGTACCTCAGGAGCAAGCAAAGGCAAAGAGGAAATGACTACCTAATATTTGTTTTATTTTGTTTACGTTCCAATAAATCAAGTTATTGTAATCAAGCTACTAAATGACCATCTAAATTTACTACCAATTTCTATTTGGATGTCTTGTGAAATCAACTATTTATACGGAGATACCAAGTATTAAAGCATGGTAAGATGTTAAGCAAATCTTATGGTACATCTATGTTCATATTTAAATTCCAAAGAAAAGTAATACTGAGTTCCAAGTTTAATTGGCTTGCTTGTAAAAGGAAAAGTCCAAATGCGGCGTTACACAGGACCATTTTTATTAACTACCATTTCCCCTTTGATTTTGGGAAGGTTACTTTTAGGATAATATCATGTGCATATTACTTTCTTTATTCAAATCCCTAAAGGAATATCCTTCGTACTCATATTTTTACTCAAATTTTTAAAGAGTGTTATTGAAACCCAAGATATCGAAGATTGATTGGTTCACGCTATAACCTGGTGAACAGCTATATGATTACCCATTGCATGTCAATTTCTTATTGACTAAACTAAAGTAAATAATTGAAACCACAAGGTTACAGAAGAATCAAGGTACAAAACTATGGTGACTCTCTTGAGGGTTTCAAGCTAAATTCTCGTATTAACTTACCTTTGTTTTAATCTTCTATTCCAAATCTGGGGAAGAATTAAGACGTTTAAGTACCACAAGGAAGTGGGAAAAACATTAACAAGTTAATTAACGTCTCCTATATTTAAATTTTGAAACTAATGCGTTGAAAACGGTCCTGGGATTTACGGGGCATTACACCGTCGATCTCATTTCCAGATCATATCTCCACCATTGCTTCTGCCTATTTATCCCTATCGATTTCTGGAGATTTGTGCAAGGAAAGAAAAGAGAAGTAAGGGGTCGAGTCAGGTCATTTTGTCTTCTAGGGTTTTTCCTCTCATTTGTAATGTTCTTCATTTTTGTTTCTAGTTTCATAGGTTGCCTTATGATTTGTATGTAATTTTTGAATAAGTTTTGTTAGGAAACTAGTGAGTGTATAGTTTGTACAGTGAAGGTGTAAATCAACTTTTTCAACTAGTGCAGTGACCTCTTCTCGAACAAGCTCAGCGTGGACATAGCCCTAATTTAAAGGGTGAACCACGATAAATATTGTCGTGTTCGTTTTCTTTTATTTTGACTACTGCTTTATGTTTATTATTATCTATGCTTCCATTTATCAAATAGTCGTTTAAGATTTTGTCTTAGTTATAAGTGTTAGAGGTGGTCGAGCCTTTGTTCGTCCCTATAGCCCATTAAGTTCACGTATTATTGGTTGATATATTTATATTTAGTCTTGTAAGTAGGCCCATTATGCATGGGTTCACTTTGTCTTTGTGGGCACTTTACCATGTGAGATTAATCAGTGGCATGTTAAAAAGCTGGAGAGTTCGTAAGAAGTTGAAATACCAAAATTATTCTTGATTGTCTCCATTCTCTAGTCTAATTTCTAAGCCCATTCATTGGAAATTTTTCCTTTGTTTTTGGGTGTTTTTGGACAATGAAAAAGAAGAGATAGAATTAAATCACTAAAACAAAAAAAATAAAATAAAAAGGAATGATTTTTACAAGAATTTCGTACAAAAATGGCCAAAATAATAATACATATTAAAAAGGAACAAAATTTTAAATTAAATCCATTTGTTTAAAATGTAGACAACTAAAATGAGAAAGCATTGAAATTTGATCACTTGAGGTAGGCTTGTTCAATAGTAAGGTCACCTGAGCATATGTGCATGTGTATGTGTATTTATATTGTTATAAAATTGGATTGATAACAAATCACAATCAAATTAATTAATCACACAAGAACACAGAATTTTATGTAAAAAATCCGAATTGAGAAAATTCTCAGGCATAAAGAACAAAAATATCATTAATCAAATAATTGTAGGTACAGAAGTGATATTGACACACACACACCCTATAAAATTCCATGTGACCTAAGCACCTATTTACAGACATAAAATCATCTATAGATGTACACAAAAAATCATATCCCGATCAGAAGATGATACATGAGGATATTCTTTCAAATGAGATAAATTTCAATCAAAATCGAATTTGACAATATCATAATCATAATCAAATTCGAAGTCCAAATCACGGTTAAATTAGGAAACCCAATCACAGATAAATTAGGATTTTGAGTCATAATTATCACAAATCTCCACTTTAACTCTAAATCTACAAACGAAATTATCCATAATTCTTTATTTTAACAAAATCACAGAGAATCAATCTCCCTAATGAATACCAACCAAATCTACGCAATGCTCAAACTTTGCAATGGGCAGAGACTTGGTTAACATATCTGTAGGATTATCATGAGTGCTGATTTTTCTCACGTCAATTTCACTACGAGCAATAATATCCCAAATAAAATGATATCGCACATTAATGTGCTTTATTATCTCGTGAAACATCTGATTTATAGTGAAGAAAATAACACTTTGATTGTCATAATAGATTGCACTCTTATGAAGATTCTCACTGGTTTCACCGATCAACCCTTTCAACCAAATAGTTTCTTTAATAGCCTCAGTAATTGTCATATATTCTGTTTCTGTAGTAGACAGGGCAACGATGAACTGTAAAGTGGCCTTCCAACTAATAGCATAACCACTAATGGTGAACACATACCCAGTAAGCGATCTTCTTTTGTCAGGATCACCTGCAAAATTAGAATCAACAAAACTAATAACTCAATCTCTAATATTTTTGGATTGTAAACAAGCATCAGTGCTACCATTCAAATATCGGAGAATCCATTAGACTATCTTCCAATGTTCTTTACTGGGGTTAGCCATGTATCTACTAACCACGGTTACTGCATGAGCCAAATCAGGGCGTGTACAAACCATAGCATACATGAGACAACCCATTGCACTAGAATATGAAATTTTTGACATCTTGTCAATTTCAACATCTAACTGAGGAGGTAAACTCTATGAAAGCTTAAAATGTGTAGCTAACGGAGTACTCACAGGGTTAACCTTCTGAATATTAAATTTAGTCAAGACTTTCTCAATGTATCCCTTTTGACTTATATACAATTTACCTGTCTCCATGTCTTTTGAAATTTGCATTCCAAGTATATTTTTTGCTGCTCTTAAATCTTTCATCTCAAATTCTTTATTGAGCTGAGCTTTCAATCTCCTTATCATCAACATATAGAAACAGATATAAAAATGAATCGTTTTTGTTCTTTTAAAATAGACACAACTATCATGGCTACATCTATTAAAATTGTGCTTAATAATAAAGGAATCAAACCTTTTATACCACTTCTGAGGAGACTATTTCAATCCATATAAAGACTTCTTCATCAAGCACATATAGTCTTCTTTGCCTAAAATTTCAAAACCCTCTAGTTGTTGCATATCATCAAGTTCCCTATGTAAGAATGTTGTCTTAACATCTAATAGTTCTAGTTCTCAGGATCTTGAATAGACACAATACCAAGTAGTACTCGGATGGAACTGTGTTTTACAACTAAGAAAAATACGTTTGTGAAGTCTACACCTAGAACTTGATTGTATCACTTTGCTACAAGTCTAGCTTTGTACCTTTCTTTTTCAACTCCTAGTGTACCTTCTTTCCTCTTGAATATCCATTTGCACTTAACTGCTTTCTTATCCTCGGGTAGTTTCTTAATTTTCAAGTATCATTTTTGTGTATTTCATCTCTTCATGCATTGCAATAATCCATCTCCCAGATTTAACACAACTAACTAATTCAGAATAAGTGAAAGGTTATTCACTGCAGTTAATATCTTCAGCCACATTCAAAGCATAGGCAATAAGATCAGCTTCAGGATATCTTTGAAGAGGTTTGATATTTCTTTTGGTCTATCCTTAGCAATAAAATAATATGATAGATCGACACTTTCTTTCAGGCTTGAATTAGTTTGAGATGACGACGGCTCAGATGTTTGACTATTGTCGATTTCAAGCTCCACCTGAATATCATAACTCTGGCTACTTGTAGGGTTAGATACTTTTGCAGACGAACCACAAAGCATAACAACTTCATAAAAAATAACATCTCTGCGATGGTGTGTTGAACCTTAGACTTGAACTGACATAATTGTTTTGTGTATTGGTGTGAGAGATTTGTAAATGAGTCAGACCATCCAATTGGAAGGTGGAAACGTTCATCTATGTGGTTCCGTATTGCTAATATATGGAACAGGTGTTGAAAATAAGATCCGTCGCCCTCGTCGGTATTTGATGGGGTGAACGTCCTATGTGATCTACTATTGATTTAACGAGACAATCTCTGGCCATAGCAGATTGAAAGTCAGAAAAGGTATTTCTTGAGGTGTCATCTAGTCACATTAATGAGGTCTGACACATAGTTACTTAGTTTGTGAGTTTATCACTCCATAACTCTCTCTCAGTCAGGATGTTAGGTGATGGAAAGATTATAACACATGGTAATCCTCAACTGTAATAGGTTCACTTGAAGTGAGAATTCATTGTCACATATATTGTCTTGAACTACTGCTAGGCGCTATTCAAGAACTCTCAGAACATCATCGAGATTTGAAGAAGTTCTAGTGATGGGTCAAAGGATTGACTGATACCAAAAAAGGTTTTGGTGTTATCTGATTGTTAGCAGATAGTGAACCTAGAAAGTCACACATCATATAGTGTTACATTTGGTATCGATATCGTGTGCCCAAAATGTCTCTGAAAATGGTTGGTTAAACGTTGACCCTTAGCCCATCTTATCAATAATGCACAATGCATAGTACATAGTGTGAAATCAATTATTAATTGCAAAGTAAGAAATGACGTATTGCAAATAGTGCATAGTGCATAATGTATAGTGAAAGTAATTATTGATTGCACAGTAACCAGGAGCAATAAACGTGAGAAAAAATGGAATTGGGAGAAGAAGAAAACAAGAAGGAAGAAGAAAAAATAAATAAATAAATAAATAAAGGGGCAGGGCCTCTGCTTCTCTCTCTCTCTCCCTCTCCCTTACACATTTCTACTTCATTTTCTTCTTTCCTCTTCCTTTGAAAAATATTCTACTGCCACAAAAATATTTTACGTGTAAAGGTCACGCATAAAATTTTGAGACACAGGCACCGGTGATACGTCGATCCTCTGTGTTTAGCAATGAAAGATGTGATCAAAATGTTACCCTACTGCATACTAGGTGTGGATAGACTAAGACCACCATAGCGTGAGGTGGATACGGTCTTAGTACAAAAACTATTTATATACCCCAACCTTACATCAGATGTAGGTATGAGATTTATTTATGTATTCAATTGTTGAATATGCGTGTTGATTAAATACCTAATCTTTCTATGGCGTGTATATTGTATTCCGTTGTGTGTATCTGATACATGATAAAAAATTTATTTTTACTCGTACTATCATACTAGTGATTCTTTTAAGATCTAAAGTTGGTCGCAAATTTTGATGGGTCGAATAAGTGGGTTGGACTAGATCTGGGTGAGATTTGGGTTATCTTGGAATAGCCAACAATGGATAAACTTAGATTATGTGTTGAATGTAGATTTGAAGACAAATGCTAGAAGTAATCGATGGTTGCTTGCAGCAACGGACGGCAAGAAAGCTCACAACTAGCGAAAGGGCGAACGACAACCAGAAAAAAGGAGATCAAGCAATGGCTAGTGATGCTATAACTAAGCAAAAGGTTGCAAAGCGTCGAACGCTGAAGGATAGAAGGCAAACAATGAAAAGGAAGAAGAAAACCCCAAGCAGACAATGGTAATAATGGTGGTGGTGGTGGTTGAAGCTCCAGAAAGAAATAGAGGCAGTCGCGATGCAGAAAGGTCAAACGACGTTGACCGTCAACAATGGAAAAGGCTTATTCGGTTGTTGGCGATGGAAGATGTGGTGGATTGCGGTGGTGGCAGAAGCTGGGTAACCTAGCTGAAGAAGATGATGATGAAACTAAAAATCAGATCCAACGGTTGAGATCTGCAAATGGTTGATGGTCTGATCTAACAACTCTGATATTACTTTGTTGCAAAATTAGATCGGCAACAAACCATAATCAATCATATAAGAACACAAAATTTTATGTAAAAAACTCAAATCAAGAAAAACCACGGATAGAAATAACAAAAATATCACTAAGCAAATAATTGTTGGTACAAAAGTGATATTGGCACACACTGTAAAATCCTATGTGACCTGAGCACCTATTTATAGAAATAAAATTATCTATGAATGTACATAAGAAATTATATCCTGATTAGAAGATGATGCATGAGGATATTCCTCTAAATGAGATAAATTTAAGTCAAAATCGAATTTAACAACATCATAATCACAATCAAATTTGAAGTCTAAATCACAGTCAAATTAGGAAACCTAATCACAAATAAATTAGGATGGATAAAAGCATAAAATGCACCATTGTACTTTAGCAAAAAAGTCCTATAGCACCCTAAATTTTCAAAACATCCCATTAGATACCTCTATTCTAAAAAGTGAAACTATTAAACACCTTTTAATTTTTATTAAATTAAGTTCACTCTTGTACTTTACCAAAAACATCATGTGGCACCGAAATTTGCTTAAAAGATGTTTAATAATTTCACTTGTTAAATTTTTTAAAAAATGTTCAAGGTGTCACATGACTTTTTTTGGTAAAGTGAAAGGGTACATTTAATTTAATACAAATTAAAAAGTGTTTAATACTTCTACTTTTTTAGAGTAAATGTGTCGAAGGGGACGTTTTAAAAGTTTGAGGTGATACAAAATTTTTTTACTAAAGTACATGGGTGCATTTATGTCTTTACCCAATTAAGATTTTGAGTCATAATTATTACATATATCTATATCTATACATACATATAAGTATATATGTATGTGTGTGGTGTGTAAAATTATTTTGATGAAAAAATAATTTATTAGTTTTAGTGTAAATAAAAAAAAATAAGTTATGAATTTTGAATTAGTAACTTTAAGGGACTTAATTGTTATTTTTTTAATTAAATATAATTTTTTTTCTCAACATGTAAATATGTATAATTAATCAAATGAACTGTACAAGAACACTAGGTAGGTAAAACAAAAGATGGAACAAGTTAATGACTTATAGCTAAGGCTTGAAAATGGGATAAAATATAAGGATACAAAGAGAAAATAACTATATATACATGTGTTTTGACCCTATAAATAATGGAATCCACAATTGGTGGCTGGCCTTCAAAAATATGTCTATTCCTCGTTGTCCATATGAGATAAACAGTACAAGCAAAAGATATCTTCTTGGCCTTACATTGCCAAGACATCTCTCGCATATCCTTTTTAAGCCATTTCAACCCACTAGCCAAAAAAGAAATGGATTTTTAGATGCCAATCCAAGATTTGATACTGTAACATCCTGCATCAAGCGATAAGAAGGATCGAAACAACTTACCTTGATGAGTTTACATGAACTTCTAAGGGGGTCACCCATCCCTGAGCTTCCCTAGCTCAACCACGCTTAACCCGAGAGTTTCTTGCCTACATTCAGCCCAAAAAGTATCCAGCTGGTGTTGTTTCCTTTCTCACACTATCCTCGATATATACTAATTTCTTTGAGCTCTTGGGGTATTACATTCTCCCCACTTGAGCACATGACATCCTCGTCATCCGACCTTACAACTGGTCTCAGATCTCCCCCCTTTGCATGGCCGATGTGGGATTCGCCTAAGGTGCCTACACGCACCCCCCCTTAGGGACTCAACTTCCTCGCTGAGGTTTGCCCCACCACCGCACTCAGGGGCTTGGGGGTCGACTCTGATACCACCTATAACATCCCGTATCGAGCGATAGGAAGGATCAGAACAACTCACCCTGATGGGCTTACGCGAACTTCCCAGGGGGTCACCATCCCTGAGCTTCCCTAACTCAAGCACACTTAACCAGGGAGTTCCTTGCCTACATTCAGCTCAAAAGGTATCTAGCTGGTGTTATTTTATTCCTTACACTATCCTCGATATAAACTAACTTCTTTGGGCTCTTCGGGGTATTACAGATACTCCCCTAGATCTCTGAACTGATCAAACAATTAAAGAAGATATGTTGGATTGATTCATCAAAAGCCCCACAAAGGCCACATCTTTTATCTGTGTCCAAAAAGTGTAGTTTATCTCTGGTGAGAAGTTTTGCCTTCACTACTAGCTACAAAATAAATGCATGCTCGGGAATAATTGATGAGTTCCACACAACATTAGCCTATACTTTCTTCTCGCCTTTCAAACAAAAATAGTCATAAACTTTAGAAAGGCAGAGAGTACCTCCTTGATCCCAGCTTGATAGTAGTTGGATTGCTGCAAACACAAACTCTATGTTATGGCAAAGAAAATCTCGTAGAGAGAAAATTCCTTTAAGTAACGACGAGTCCCCATTCCTTGGTGACCATCCTCAAATCGAGCCTTCATTGAGATAAACATGGTTGACCTACCTTGTAATGCCCCGTTTTTCGAGTGCGTCATAAATTGGGACAATTCTGGGATAATAAATTTTTTTTTCCTTTCAAACTAATACTAAATCATATCATTCCTCGAACTCTCTTCTCCCTCATTACTTCACTCGACCAAATGCTCAAATGAAGAAGAAAAATTTAATTAATTTGGCCCCACACACTGTTGGAAACTTGGCCAACACTCTTAACATTTCTCTGCCCAATGATCTCAATTGAAGAACCCATTTCACACTGCTCCAGACCATGCCCCCCACGCCTACACGCATATGCATTTATATAATACATATATATACATTATATATATTTACACTAATCTAATTATAAGAAAATACACATTTAATCCTCATAATTAATCTTAATTACACTTAAAAATTTCTTGAATTGCAAATAGACCCTCTAACGACTAGGGGTGTTCATTTGGTTATAACCGAACCAAACCAGCCCATTTTGCCTAACCGAACCGAACCGAACCGCCCATATGAAAATAACCGAACCGAATTGAACCGCCTAAATACACTAACCGAAATAACCGAAACCGAATTAACTGATTTAGAGTTGTAGCTAACCGAACCGTAAACCGAACCGATAAAACTACTAAAAAACAGAACCTAATTAACCGATTTAAAGTTTTAACTAACCAAACCGTAAACTGAACTGATAAAACAACTCAAAAACTGAACCGAATTAACCGATTTTGACTTAAACTAACCGAACCAGTGATTAAATCGAGAAACAGTACATCAAATTGACTGTCATCTTCCAAGAAACCTGTTTTTGTATAATTAATTTGATATGACAACTGAATAGATTGTATTATTTCATCATATATCAAATTGCTAAAACAAAAATAGCTAAAAAATTTAATAATATCTGCAAGTTTACCTTCATTATGAATGTGTGGCATACTACATTCCTATCCTCTCCAACCAACCCTTTGTATACAATACACTAATATCTCTATGATCATCAATCTCACGTTAATTATCTGGAAATGATCTCCATATACTAGCAATCTCCAATAAAATCAATCCAAGCAACAAAACCTGATCTTAGCCATCAATATTCTGCTGCCTGCCTCAACACAATTAGATCATTCCAAAACTAACATTTTGATAGAACTGGTACCTTATTTGCTTAATGTACAGCCATGTTATTCACAAACAACAAATACCACAATATTCTAAACAAATAGTAATTAGTCTTACAAGTCAAAAAGGATAGGCAGATAGATTCTCCTCCATATCGAGGATAGACAATCCACTCAATGCACCTCCATTTTTCCCGCTAGTTATGACTACATCGCAAGTACCAAAAGATTTATTTGATACCCTTTTTCCAAAAGAGTAGCAATCATCACCATGTTAAAATCATGAATGCTTCCTCTAAATTACTACCGTGTTTTCTCCTATTTCCGAAACAATACAGAAAGTCAGAAATTAGGTCAAAGTCTATCTCCTTGTATAAACCAAACTTATAGTGTAGCAGTTTCCTTTATGGATGGTATCAGCTGAGTTATATATTTTGTGTGGACTGCCAAAAAAAGTTTGAATAGTTGAACCCAAAGCATACTCTCATGATTTTCTCTTATAATGAATTTATATACTGGATCATCCTATTTAAACATCATAAAGAAATGATATATTTGAAAATCATAACTTGAGGAACTCATGAACAAGCTTTTTCTCCATCATTTTGATAATGTTTTGCTCAATGCACCTCTCTTGAACTAATCCAATTACAAACTTGCCAATGGAACCTGAGAACATGTTTTTTCTCCAACATGTTTGATGATTTTCCCTCAATATATCTCTCTTGACTTTATCCAATAATTAAATCCAAAGAATTAGGAAAATGCAAAATCAAGGGTACCAGAAGAAACTAATACTCAGAAAGCACAATGGAACACTTAGTACACTTTATGCAAGAACCAATCACAGACTAACCTACAGAATCAAACAAAAGATGTTACTGCTAGAAGTAACAAAGGCATGACACGTATCATAAATGGAACCCTTGATAAGCATGAAAAAATTGATTTTGATTCTCTAAACAATATATCAAATTGTCCGCATGACACACTGACACTAAATTACTAACCGAACTAAATACATCAAATTGTCCGAATGACACACTGACACTAAGTTACTAACCTGGCAACAATAGATTGGGAATTGGCAATAGATTGGGAATTATGAGAGCATATTCATTATAAAAAAACTAATAATACCAATAAAGTTCATACACTCACCTGATAATGGGAATTGGGAGCAGATTCATAGTTTCACATTATAACACTCACTTGATAATGAATCAGTGATTCATGAAGGAAAATTCTAGCAAATTAACACCAACAAAGGCTAACACCAATTCATGAACAAAAATTCCAGCAAATAAAGATAACACCAACAAAAACATCACCATGCATTCACTCATAATTAGAGCTGCACAACAAAAAAAATTAACAATTCATTCATTCATTCACTCCAGTGGACCAGTACAGCAAAAACATACAATTTAGGCCTCACTTTTTCTTTTTCTTTTTTTTGCAAATAAGTCTTTTCCTTAATTCATCATCCCTTAATTCAAAATAATTGTGGCTATTTAATAGCCATGCATTACAGGAATCAAAAGTGGATATTTCCCACAACAAACACAACTAACAGAATTAGAAATAATGGGAAAAACAACTAGTTATTTTTATGCAGCCCTTAACCCACGACTCCTACTATAAAGGTCACTGTTATTTAACAAAAATATAAGTAAAGACTTGGTCTTACGTGGCCCATGCACGTCTCATGCAACATCTCTGTTTTCGTGTACCACAAAAGTTGCAATCATATTGCAATTAGAAAACAAAGGCAGATGTTTAGTCAGTGGAACCTGAATCCTGAAACTGGAAGCTCATCGCCAAGATATAGTGCTGAAGCCTGAAACTGGAAGCTCATCGCCAAGATATAGTGCTACTGAAACAAGAATTCAATCCAATAATTCAGACCAAAATGCAAAATAACATAAACAATAATAGAAAACATAAACTAGATAGTAAAAAATATAAATACTTATTACTTACAAATGCACGAGATCTTCAAAAATCTATATTTCCATATTGGATTTGGAAGTCATGCTACTGCTGTTGTCTAAGGTAATCTTTGTCAATTCTAAAATTAATACGCAAAATGAATTAGTTAATTTCAAAGTATTGAACTAAAATTTAAGTAAATTTAAAAAAAAAAAAGAGTAAAATTCAACTTAGTTTACCTTCTTCAACTTGTTCAACATGATCCAAATCTTCTTCAACACTCATTGGCATGGTAGACGACCGAAGCCAATCTTACGTACAAATTAAACTTTCAACCACTTTAGAGATAGAGAACTCCTAAATGAATCAAGTACTCGACCCCCAGTGCTGAATGCAGACTCGTATGCAACAGTAGAAACTGGAATTGCCAATATATCTTGAGCCATAGAAGATAGGATAGGAAACCGATGACAATATGCTTTCCACCATTTCAAGATGTTAAAGTCTTTACTTGGAGGCTCACACACTTTATTGAAATACTTATCCAATTCTGAAGGCACATTTATAGAACCACTACCACTGCTATACCTGTGCTTTTTGAAGCGATAAAAAAATGGGTTTTCTGAGTCGTCCTCGTCATCCGCCACAATAATTGGAGTAGACACTCCAGATGACTCTCCAGCATCACCTTGAGGTCCTAACTGTTTCTTATATTCCTCGTACAAAGCTTGTAGGGCATTTTTTAACAACAAAACTACACCTACGCCTCTCTCACCCAGATACATCTCTTTTAGTACATATTTCATATACTCTAAGTTGTACCTAGGATCAAGCACCACAGCAATGTAAATTAGGTGATTTGTTTTGTGCGGATCCCCCTAATATTTATCGAATTTTTTCTTCATTTTTATAGCCATTTCCACCATTTCAAAATCATCACTCTCCAACCACCCTTGTAAGAGACAATGCATTTTACTAAGCTTATGAAAAAATGTGTTGGAGGTGACATATTTGTTACCCAATACTCGCAAAGTTAGCTCATAAAAATGTTTCAACACTTTGACAAACATTCTAACCTTTGTCCAATCTTCTGCCCTGGGTCTCCCATCTATAGTAATAACTTGATGCAAATCATTATTCCAATTACTTGTACTAAGATCAAGCTGAAAACAAGGATCTTCCTCATCAAATCTCTCAAAAGCCCTCTCAAACTTTTGACCAGTTTCTAACATCAAGTAGGTGGAATTCCATCTAGTTGCAACATCCAATGATAACAAGCCCTTCTATTCAATTTTTTCTAGTTTAGCACATTGTTTGAATTTTCTCAATCTTGCTGGGGATTGTCTAACATATCTCACTGCATCCCTAACTCTTGTTATTGAATCATTTAGATCTTTCAACCCATGTTGTACAACTAGATTTATTATGTGAGCCACACACCTCATATGCAAATATTGTCCATTCATTATGCTAGCATCCCATTTTGCCATTTTTTTCTTGAAATTATCCACAGCAACATCATTTGAACTAGCATTATCCATTGTCAAAGTAAAAACTCTATCGAGTTTCCATCCCATCAAACATCTCTCAATTGCCATAGCAATGGCATCAGCCTTATGACTACATATTGGACAAAAGTTTATGATTTTTTTCTTTAACGTCCAAGTGTTATCAATATAATGTGCCGTCAAACACATATAATTCATCCTTTGAATGGAGGTCCACGTGTCAGTGGTTAAGCAAACTCTTTGACAAGAATTTTTTAACTCATTCATCATGTTCAACCTCTCTTCATTGAATAACTCAAAACAATCACGAGCCATAGTCCAACGTGAAGGAAATCGAAATTTTGGACAAATAACATTCACGAAGTGTCGAAACCCCTCACGCTTAACAAACTTGAAAGGCAACTCATCTACTATCAGCATACAACCTAAAGCTTTTCTTGCGAGCACTTGATCAAATTTCCAATTCACCACTGCACCAATACTGTCACCACCCTCTCTCTCACCCCCCGTTGTAGATGATTGCAAATTTAATTCCATTTGACGAGATTCTATAGCATGAGGGTGTTTCTTACAAATTCCCATATGATTCCTTAAAGCTGTTGTCCCATTTTTTTTGGGATCATAGTTGAACTCCCTAGAACAATAGTTGCATTTTTCTTTAATTTGACCCTCATCATTTACAAATTTGGTGAAGTGATCCCATACATTTGACCTAGATCTTCTTGCTTTTCTCTTAGATTTTCCTAGTGATGTTGCACCTCTATCATCTTCAGGTTGGCTTGATGATACTATTGGTGTAGGCCTTGAACTATCATCATCATTCATAGGGATGTTTGTGGTGGGACTGGTGTCTTCTTCTCTAGCCATCTAAATTTAATAGAATTGTAAGTAATTAATTTTGTATTTAAAGAGTGATGACATATAGTTGGAAAGGGCATGCAAATCGTCGTTAAACCTAACAAATTCGTCTTAAATCCAAATCTAATTTAAACAAAACCAAACAATAAACACAACACAATCATAAATAAAGCATTTATGATAATCTAAGTAAGATCTTAACAATTAAGTAACATTCTTTTTCAGCCTTTAATTTCATTTTAAAAAACTACAGTTTGCCAATCAAACTTGTAGAAAATCAAATCATATAGGAATCCTATATAATTTGATTTACTTACATTGCAAGATGAGGACGTTGACGCCATTTTGAATGAAGTCATAGTGTCCTGTTACATTACAATCAATAATATTAGAAAAATAAAACGTAGCGTCATAGTCACAACCGAATAACAATGCTTAAGAAGAGCAATACCTGGTCATTACATCCTTTTTTTGGGTTTTTCTGTTCTGATTGCAAAAAACAGAAGAAAACCAATATGTACATTACATTACATGGAATGTATTATGTATTTATAGCTTAAACAAACAAGACATCAAATCACAAAACAGAATCACATCTGAAATGATGAAATCAAAACATAAAACATAAAACACAAAACAGAAACAACGAACCAAATCAAAAAAGAGAAACAACGAATTCGCAAAGCTAAGTCAAAGCATCGAAAGAGTAAACAAACAGTAAGGGAAACCAACCAAATCGGACATTACAATCAAAACCACACGACGATTAAGTTATTGAAATTGTTTACCTTCTCAAATACCCACAAGATTGTTCACTCGAATCACTCCTAAGTTGCCGAAAGCCCGAAACCAAACCAGATTGTTGACGCCTTGAGTCCTTGACGTTGACAATGAGGAGGTGAGGACTGAGGAGGGTGAGAAATCACAGAACAGAAATAGGCTTAGGGTTTGCTTTCGTGTTCAACAGGGTGGGGGTGGGCTGGGTCTCGGACTATCAGGTGAAGGTGTTTGGGTTTGACAGCGAGGGCGAGGACGAGGGCGAGGGCGAGGTGAGGGTTAGCCGGTGACCTAGGGCTAGGGTCGATATGCTTCAACGATCGAGGGGAAGGTGGCTGGGTATCGTCGTATCAGGCTATCGGGTCGGGTGCAGGGGCTAGGGGGCTGGTTGTTGGGTGGGGAAGATTGAAGAAGCCGACGGCCGTGAAGGGGCTTGAAGCCTTGAAGTTGAAGGCGTTTGGGTCTAAGTCGTCTGACGACGATGGCCGGATGGCGAGCTAAGGGTTAGCCACCAATGACCTAGGGCTAAGGGCCTAGGGTTAATGCTTCGACGACGAGTGAGGGGGGCCTGGGCTGGCTGGGTTGTGTGGGGAAGAAACCGACGAGGACGAAGGCGTTTGGTGGCTTCGACGACTAGGGCGAGGTGAAGGTTGACGACGACGACGGGTGAGACGGTCTCTCTCGGCTTGGGCGGGCTATCGGTATCGGGTGAGAGTGAGAGTGAGTGAGTGATGATGAGCAAGAAGGAAGAACCGAAGAAGAAAGGAATAGACCGAAAGAATGGGAGGGATCGGGGGGTAGCAGCAGCACGCACAGGTCGGTTTAGCTTTTCGGATATTTTTGCCCAAATAACCGAACCGAACTGATTACCCGAAAATTTAGCCTACCACTAATCGAACCCGAACCGCCCACCACTAATAACCGAACCGAACCGACCGAATCGGCCGATTTGGTTCGGTTTAATCGGTTAAACCAATATTTTGCTCAGCCCTACTAACGACCCATTAATTTGCATTACGATGCTTTAAATTCAAAATCAATAACTTCGCATATACTCGATAAGGATAATTTCGCCCCCGGGTCCTCACCAGGCCCTTGATTCATCTTGCAACCACTAAAGGGTTGATCTTTACGAAAAATTGAATCTCCCCTAGGGTTCCGTTGACTTCTCGAAAGTCCCTTACAATAATTCGATATTTTAACCTCAATCACTGCTGCATTTTAGCTGTACCAAAAATCGTCTTAATTCTGATTTCTTTTAATTCCATAAATCCTATCTCAGAACGCTCATCGAAACCATACCATTCTCCTTAGCTAATTACACTCTGGGGCATTCCCTGTAGTCGATTCGACAATTTATAACTGTAATAAATTACACTTAAGCCCTTAATCCTTTAATAATTCCACTTATGATCTAAGCTCAAATTACTCTTAAGCCCTTTTGGAAATTTGGGATTTTACATTCTCCCCTCCTTACAAAAATTTCGTCCTCGAAATTTGCCACATATTCGAAATCTCAAAATTCTCATCCTCGAGATTAACATCTGACTGATCAAATAACTAGGGAAGATCTTACCTCACTATCTTATTTCAAATAATCCCACTGAAGCTCTTCAAAGGCAATCACATATCCCAAGGAAAACTTTACCGCCTCTAATCATCTCTTAATCACAAGACCGCTGGCACGCATATCTCATTCGAAACTTGAGATTATCGTTGCACACCTCAAAATTAGAACCCTTGGGTTGACTATACTCATCAATCCCTAGATAGCACACTTGACAACCACGCATGCCTTTTAAATTTTTCTTTCCAAAAACCATAACCCAATTCATGCGCCACGAGTCTCAACCCGAGCTTCCATCCAAGTTGGCACACACATCATCATAATGAGCCCGCGGCTCTCATATCCACATCAATTTTCAATTTGCTCTCACTAATCATCCAATCGATATCCTTATATATATCACTTCTCTATTGTTGATCATGCCTTGATAATCTTCCAACCTTAACACAAAAGTCCTTGATATTGATACATCTTGATTTCTATCAAATGAATCCTCAAAGAAATATATATATATATATTGACATCAAGCTATTTCGCATATCCTCGGGTCCTCAAACATCACTTATATACGTCGTCACATATCCTCGAAACTAGTTGTGCCTCACCTTAAGTCATCTCAAACTTAATCATTGCTTGATGTAATATATTCGAAGTTTCTTAAAAATTGTTGTTTCCTCATTCTCGTAGGTATTCATCACCGATATAACCTCAAGTTTTTGTCAATTGACCGCAATCATCTTCTAATCATGTCGTATAACTATCTCTTCAAGAAATCTTTACAATTAATAGATCCTATCTGGCTCCAAATCTTCATTTCGTAATCTAACTTTTCATATCAATCAAAATCTATCAATGTTTCCCAATCTAGCAATACTAACATCCTTGCATCGATTGCTCATAACACTTGTTACTTAGTCTCCGTGCTAATACCTATTCATCCATATACTCGAATAAATCCTCGCTCTTTTCGAAGCGATCCTCAAACAACATTTTATATCATTAGATTAACTATTTGATACTCAAATTACTTGAACTAATCCTCGAGTAACAACGTTTCATGCCAATCGACTTTAATCACGCTCAATCCTAAGGCACCATCTCATGTTAATCATACTTTATCATACGAAAATCATCTAATTTCTTTCCTCGCATTTGACCATCGGCACTTTTGACTTCCAGTCAATCGTAGCACAGGTTCACTTGTCAACTCGCAATCTCTAGACTTATTCATCGACTTTAATGTCCACTTGCCTTAGCAATAGTGCTATCAACTTTATTCGTACTATTCTGGCCTCTTAGTCTACACAATATGTGACATTATTATGATCCAATCAAAATCTCGGGACCATTTACCCTCAAACATCACAATGAAGATCTACTTATCCCTCATCTAGCGTCACACGTGACCTTAATATCACATCAAGGGTTTACTTTACTCCTCGATCATCATTACATGAACGGTAGCTTAACTCACTATTACTATGGCCAATACAGGACCAGTCTTCTTCTTTTCCAATCCTAATTTAATAGCTAGGTCATTTTGACCTTTATCCTTGTCTGGCCAATCATTCTCGATCAAACCACGCATAGTTCAACATCCAATAATCTCAAGCCATCATTGGCAAAATTCAAACTCTTTATTAAGAAACATTCCCAATAAATTTTTTTTTTTTTAGAGCACATTCTGATATTTTCTCACTACCTCAATTTTCTTACTTTTTTTTTTCTCTAGATAATTTAATTTAATATTATATATATATATATATCTTTTATTTCTTCTATCTTCTTTCTTCTTCTTCTTCTTTCTTCTCCTTCTTCTTCTTCCTCCTTCCTTCCTTCCTTCCACTACCGACCCTACGCACGAACAGCCACCGGTCGCCGCTGCCTTCCAGCGTCGCTCCTACCTCCGACGGCCGTCGTTGCCCCCTCTGCAACTGACTCCAACTCCTGCTCCGCTTTCGGTCCCAAGCCACCTGCGACTTCTCCGCTCCCCGAGTCGCCGATCGCTATCTCCAACGACCCAAACGACCTGTCGTCGGCCAGATCCAGCTACCGCTCAACTTCTTCGGCCGCCATCGCGACCATCGCCGCCTCCACCGACCATCAACACCACTGTCTGGTTCTGTCGGATCCAAAGCCAGATCTGGGCTGATCCGACTCGACCAGGTTCGACCCGACTCGATTCAGGTTTGACCCATCCAATGACTCATCTGATTTGTCCCATCTAATTATATCTGACCCATATCTTGATTTATTTAGATTTAGTCAATTCCAGATCTATCATGCTAAGGCGCAACATACCAAGACCCCAGTCTCGATGCGGTGCCTGCGTAGTCTTGAATAGATGGTGCAATCCACAGTGCATCTTTGCTCCTTACTTCCGTTGTGAGGATGGTATTACTCGTTTTATGGCCATTCGTGTTGTTTTTATTGTCAAAATTGTCGTCAACATCCTAGCTCCGCTTCTGGTCAATGACCGATTTAGGCTGCCAATACACTCTTCTTTGAAACTCAGGCCCGGCTTCAGGATCCTGTCTATGGATGTGTATCCCACATTCTTACCCTTCAGCAATAGGTTAGTGATTTACAAGCTTATCGAGCTTATTTGCAAGATTTACTCTTTGCACCTTATCCTGCACATCCCCAACTTATCCCAGATTGGTCTCTCCTACAACCTGATCAAAACCCAAATTGGAGTTCCAATCTTCCCATCATCCCAGAGAATGCCTTGCTTCCTAGCTTTCCCGAGGCCACTTTTCTACCTCATCCTGACGACACTAGCAATAGCCAGATGCCACTTCCTGACGACATCAATAAGCTAGGACCCGTTGTATTTGGCAACCATTGTCATCACTAAGCATCAGTAACATTATTAGTTCTATGGGTTGGCTTTTTCTTTTAAGTATTTGTATGGCTTGATCTCTTGTAACTGTATTGAACTTATGAATTGAATATCATGTTTTGGGTATTTAGTCTATGGTCTCTATCGATTGTGTAACACTTGTTATGATACTTTCCAACATTATCTTCAATCACACCTCAACTTAAAAATGTTCTCATTCACCAAATTCAACTTATCATTAATCCAAAACAGTAAAGCAAATTTCTCATAGATTCTCAAAACATTTGAGATACAACACTACTGATACCACATTTACAAAACTCTTACGACTACTAGGTGTCCTTAGGACTGGCGGACCTCTAGATCCATGCATCGCCCTCGTCCTCAGACTCAAAATCAAGTCCCTCATGATCACTATATGCTTCCTCCAAATCCATCTTGTTTTGGGTTGATTCCCAAGGCTTCCAGCCTCTTCCAACCAGCTAGTGGCACACCTCATACCCTATACCATTGGAACTTGGACCCCACACACTATTAGGGTTCCTTGTCCTGTCTCTGCGAGTCCCATCAGTTGCACCACTACCACCTCATCAATTGATGCAACTCACTTGCCATCACTTGACCACCTTCGGTCTCTCGCTTGACCCAATCCGTTGGATCCCTGATTTTGCACATCTTACTTCTAAGACATTAAATGATCCTCAAAAATACTTATCGTTCAATCCTAACTCAACAGCTAGGCCATGCCACATCATTCATGACTCAATCATTCTCGATAACTACCAGTTATCCTATCACTCATCGTAAGAATTTTGACTAATGACCTCAAATCAACCAATCATTTCCTTCCTTAATATTTGATCAAAATCAACAATCTCTAAATCTCTCGGATCCATAATCATGGTTGCCGAGTTAACCTCACACCCGAATCATACCATCTATCTTCAATAGCTAAGTCAATTCGACCAGTTGTTTTATCGCTTAACAAGGTCAATATTCTCATATCAATAACCTCTAAGACTTTAACTGACAATCCCCGATCCTCTAGGTAGGAACTTCATTCTACGAACCATCCATGATCAATTTCCCTATCATTCATCATAATGATTTCAACTAATAACCTTAAATCGACAAATGAATCCTCAAATTCCTATCATTTCTTTCCTCGAGATTTGTTCTAAATTAACAATCTCTAAACCATTAGGAATCCCTAAGTCACCAAATAAAACTTAAGGCTCCCAAATAAACTTAAGCTCCAATACCAACTGTAACGCCTCGTTTTTCGAGCGCGTCATAAATTGGGACAATTCTGGGATAATAAAAAAAAAATTCCTTTCAAACTAATAATAAATCATATCATTCCTCGCATCCATCCCAGAATTTTCAATCATTTTTTCTCGAAAGAGAATCATTATATACATCAAATGCGGAAGGTAGAATCGAACATGACATCTTGATATTAATCATAAATCAATACTTTACATCACCGTTTCTCGAACTTAATCCTAAATACAAGGCTATTCATCAATGGAACATAAGTTCCTCATTATGACTTAAAACATAACATACGTCCTCATCTAACATTAACCGTAACTAGGGTTATATATCATCATTAACCATTAAGTTACACATCATCATTCATCAAAACGTTTAGATTTCAAAGTAGCAGAACTTAAATACATGGGCTACATTACATACATTCATTTCATCATTCATTCATCATGCATTTTGCTAAGTGCCATTTCATGCCTCATTCATCCTCGTTCTTGCTATAATCTCCATCTGGAACGTTTGAATATTCCAGGGGCAAAGCCCAAGTTAGATGATGAATCATCTAAGTAAAGGTAAAAATCATATTTCGTGCATGGATGCAAAATGTCTTTTACTTTCATTTCGGTCTGAGCCGACCGTACCTTATGCTACTCTCTATTTTTACAGCCTCCTTCTCAGGCCAAGGTGTATGGGTGCACCCTTGGAAAAGCAGCGGTCTTGACCCGTACTCTCAAACCCTTATGCGAATGCATGATCTATATTATCGTCGTGAACATATGCACATTTCATTATCAATACATGTAAATGCAATCTACATGACATATTCACATTAAGACATGACAACATGACAAAATGATTTACATCAATTTGGGTTTTGAAAAAACCACTTTCAAATCAATCATTTCCATAAAACTAAATTCAGTTTGATAAGTACCACTTACCTTATACGCATCTCATAACATCTTCACTCTCGTGCCAGGGTTTTAACGTACTCAATTTGAATCCTCAACATACCCTAGCCATCATATTTATTCAATAAATCCATATTCTATTTTTTTTTATAATTTCTCTCTATTTCTTCCTATTTTTCCTCAATAAATCCGAACTAAATATTTCTTCAATAGCAATTCATAAAATAATTTTCCTAATTTACTGAAATTTTTAGAGAATTTTTACTTATCTTAACTTAGTCTCTCTGACTTCCTCGGTATGCATGTCTTGACCTTGAAACACGTGACCAGCCTCGATTGTCGCGCAAATCTTCGATTCTCACACACCATCTCAATTCTTGTGCACTACCTCAATTCCAGCGCGTTTACCTCAATTTTTGAGCACTGCCTCGATTTTTTTGCACTACATCGATTTTCATGCACTACCTCGAAACGCGTGCCCAAACTACCACAATCTCTGAAATATTAATACATTACTATTTCCCATTTTCCAAGATTTTTTCCCACATTTCCTCTATTTTCTTTCCTTTTTTCCTTCTTTATTTTCCTTTTCTTTCTTTCTTTTCTTTTTCTTTTATTTCCTTCTGCTACTATTCATCATCTATCTCCCTCCTCTGCTTCTTCAACGCATAGCCTCCTCTGCACCTTCTTCTTTACTGAGCACACGCGCACAGCGCGCATGGCTGTCTTGCGGCCATCGTCGCCGCTTTTAGCACCACCGTGCGCCTTCGACGGCCGCCACCCACAACCGCGTCGCCTCCCCGTCGTTGCCCTGCTCACTGCGCGTCGGTCATGGCCGCTTGGGCTTGCTAGAGCTTGCGGCTATGGCCGATGCTGCTGCAACGATCACCTTCGACGCTCCTCGCGCCACCGCAAGCCACTTTCGGCCTCCTTCGCGCGCCCCCTCGCTGCTACTTCACTTTGCTCGGCTTCTTTGCAAGCTGCCATGGCCGAAGCTCTCCCTCTTTCTCTCATTCAATCTCTTTTTCTCTCTCTATATATATATAGGCGAACAGCTTGGGCACCACTCTTCTTCTCGGCAATCTCCCTGTAAAATCCCTCAATTCCTTACTTCTCCTTCCCAAATGCTTCCTATTTATAGGAAGCTCACAACAACCTACCTTGCCGACCAATCTCTCTAAAAACTAGCTCCCATCACACGCACAAACAGGAATCTCCAAGTTCTCCACGCGTGCATCCTCTGCCCTTCCTTCTCTCAATCTTCCCTCCTCTGTTTTCGACCCCTACATCCCTCTCTTTCTCTCATTTGTGCCATTGCTCTGCCCAAACTCCTTTCTCCCTCATTACTTCACTCGACCAAATGCTCAAATGGAGAAGAAAAATTTAATTAATTTGGCCCCACACACTGCTGGAAACTTGGCCAACACTCTCAACATTTCTCTGCCCAATGATCTCAATTGAAGAACCCATTTCACAATGCTCCAGACCATGCCCCCCACGCCTACACGCATATGCATTTATATAATACATATATATACATTATATATATGTACACTAATCTAATTATAAGAAAATACACATTTAATCCTCATAATTAATCTTAATTACATTTAAAAATTTCTTGAATTGCAAATAGACCCTCTAACGACCCATTAATTTGCATTACAATGCTTTAAATCCAAAATCAATAACTTCGAATATACTCGATAAAGATAATTTCGCCCCCGAGTCCTCACCAGGCCCTTGATTCATCTTGCAACAACTAAAGGGTTGATCTTTACGAAAAATCGAAGCTCCCCTAGGGTTCCGTTGACTTCTCAAAAGTCCCTTACGATAATTCGGTATTTTAGCCTCATCACTACTGCATTTTAGCTGTACCGAAAATCGTCTTAATTCTGATTTCTTTTAATTCCATAAATCCTATCTCGGAACGCTCATCGAGACCATACCATTCTCCTTAACCAATTACACTCTGGGGCATTCGCTGTAGTCGATTCGACGATTTATAACTGTAATAAATTACACTTAAGCCCTTAATCCTTTAATAATTCCACTTATGATTCAAGCTCAAATTACTCTTAAGCCCTTTAGGAAATTTGGGGTTTCACACACCAGACCCAAAGCGAATCCTTCTTTTGGTGGATGTTCCATAAGACATTGATAAGAATAACCAAATTTCAACTCTTTAAATCTTTCAAACCAAGGCCACCCTCTAATTTAAGCAGGCAAATATCATTCCATGCAACTAGTGAGTGATTAGAATTCCATAAGAAAGCTCTGCACATCTGAATAATTTTATCCATAACAGAAGGAGGAATCGGTAATACCGAAAACCAAAGACATTCCACCATTGGAGGATAGATCTTATCAATTCAGTCCTACCTGCATAAGACATTGACTCACGCTTCCAATAATTAATGTAAGCAGCGAGTTTATCCATAATTGGAGCATAGTGCATAACTTTTAATCTTTCAACTACTAAAGGGATGCCCAGGTAACGAAATGGCATTACCCTTCTTGGAAAATTAAACAATGACATAATTTCCTCAAGCTTGTGGCCCTCCAAACCAGTAACAAACATGTTAGATTTCAAGTTGTTTACATATAAACCAGATTTAGTGCCAAAGTTTGCTAGACACTCCATAACAATTTTAACTAAAGGGACATCGCCTCTAGCCATCAACATTAAATCATCGGCAAAAGCTAAATGTGTGATTTTTAACCTGTCGCTCTTGGGGTGGTAGTTGAAATCTAAATTACCTATAGCAATTTTCAACGACCTAGAGAAGTATTCCAAGCATAAGACAATACAAGAACGAGGATAGGGAATCCCCTTGCCTTAATCCCCTCTTACCCTTAAAAAAAACCCAAAAGCTACCATTGATAACGAGGGAGTATGAAGAGGAAGTCAAACATTCCATGACCCATAGAATAAATATGCTAAGAAATCCCATACTGTTGGGTCGAGACAAGACTCGCCCAATACTCTAAAATAGAACCCAGAAAAACAGAGCCTCACAAATGCAGAACAATCAATAGACTAAAACTTGCATGAAATAGAAAAAAAAATAATGAAAAAATAAACACAAAGCGATTTTACCGTGGTTCATCCGTTAATGAGGGTTACATCCACGTTGAACTCCGACAAAGAGAACTCACTTTACTATCGAAAGAAATGGATACAACCTCAGTGTACAAATCTCACTCTCATTCACTCACTGTACAAACAAATGATCCTCTAATAAAAAATGTCTCATAACCACATGAATACAGATTAGATGCAATAACCTTAGAGAGAAAACATAGATAAGAAACTATACAGAGAGCAAGTCATAACAAAGAATGAAACAAACCCTAAAAGGTATACTTCAATCGAAGGTTGTGCTACAACGATCTCGAGGCGCTGGAGAGAATAAATAAGGGAAGGCAATAATGATAATTTGATTGTAAAAAAAGGTAGCATCGACGGACAAGATAGCAGCAGGCTAAGCGACAAAGAGATCGTGCGAGCTTGATGAAACGGCAGGGGGATTGTTGTTTTGGCCCTCAAGCACATGGGACCAAAACGGCATCGTTTTGGGCAGCCAATGGTAGTTGCCAAAAGACCATCCGACCCCCCTTGATGCTTCAAGCAAAACATCATCGTTTGAAGCTTCACTTAAATTCAACACATATCAGTAAGGATGCTCTTGAGAAAAGATCAGCTTATAAAGTCATAGGCTTTTTTAATATCCACTTTAGCCAACCACTTGGGAGAGACTCATTTTCTATTATAATTTCTCAATAGTTCTTGCGCCAAATATATATTATCAACTATACTTCTACTTTGGACAAATGCAAATTGAGCTTAGTCCACCAAGGAATTAAGAATAGAAGCTAGACGAAATGCCAAAACTTTGGAGATGACTTTGTAGGTGAGTAAATATATTAAATATAATAGATAATGAGTTTTGGGGGGTAAGAGCAAAATTATTTTCTTTCATGATAAGCTCAAGTAATCTTCTAGCAATTGAGTACTTATAATATTTAGAAATACAAATACTCTGTGTTATGCGAAGAACATTTTTAGTTAATACAAAAAAAAAAAAAAGAGAATGTATGTATTTATAGCTGAGGGGGTATAGAATAGAATATAATAGAATAGAATGTTTGTTTTGGTTTGTTGGGGACGCAAAGGGCAACTGAACCAAAAAGAGCCAAAAAAACCGGGTCAATATCTATCTCTGTCTGTGTGGTTACTGGTTTCAACTTTCAATGTTTGGTCTGGCAAAGCGTAGGTGAGAGCCTTGAGAAAAAAAAGTGGGAAGCAAGCAACGATGCCGGACGGGAGGAAAGGACAATTCCGACGCTAAGCAAAGCAAAGCACCCTCCAAAAAGTTTAAAAAGTAAACCCATAAACCCAAACAGACTCCGTCCACCACAACTATAACCAAAACCAAAACAACAATCCTCCCTAAAGCATCAAACCCCACCGACTCTCTCTCTCTCGATGGGACTCTGCTGCAGCACCCGCTCCAAGTCTGACACGCATGACATCCCAATCTCTTCCTCCTCGGAATCGCCGCCGCATCACTACCACCCTATACCCATCAACTCCCTAGACGCCACCGCCCCCTCTGAACCGTCTCGCGCCAGACCACCCCCACCCTCCACTACTGCCACTGTTCCATCCTCTTTTTCTCCCCCAATCGGCCCTATTCTCGGCAAGCCTTACGTTGACATAACCCAGCTTTACAACCTCGAGAAGGAGCTGGGTCGCGGCCAGTTCGGGATCACCTATCTTTGCACCGAGAAGGCCACCGGACGAAAGTACGCGTGCAAGTCCATTTCCCGGAGGAAGCTCATCGCTGACAAGGAAATTGCCGACGTGAGAAGGGAGGTTGCGATTCTGCAGCATCTGAGCGGCCAGCCCAATATTGTGGAATTCAAGGGCGCTTATGAGGACAGAAGCAATCTGCATTTGGTGATGGAGCTCTGCTCCGGCGGGGAGCTTTTCGACCGGATTACGGCCCGGGGTATCTACTCCGAGAAGGAGGCCGCCAGGATTGGGCGCCAGATTGTGAATGTGGTTCATTCTTGCCATTTCATGGGCGTGATGCACCGGGACTTAAAGCCCGAGAATTTCTTGCTGGTGAGTCGGCATGAGTCTGCTCCTTTGAAGGCCACGGATTTTGGGCTCTCCGTCTTCATAGAGAAAGGTTAGTTTAATTTGCAAATGGATTGTGAACTTTGATTTTGATTTCCTGCTTCTTGCTTGTGCTCGAGTCTACTGGGCTAGTTTGATTAATTTCTACTAATTAAGTCCAATTTGCAAGCAAAGAATCCGTCAAGAGGCTACATTATTTGTGTGGTTTAGTTGAGTGAGATTGATTTTGGATGACATTGGCATTTAGAAAGTGTGATTTCTGTACAGTGAGAAGGATTCTTACTATTACTTGACGCGGTTTGGATTGACGTTTGCTGAACTTTGTGTTACATGGGTGTATTTTGGGGAGTTGATTTCGTTGATGGTGAAATGGGATTGAATGAGAGGTCGCAGATGATAGATGCAATAGATAATTACAGTTGCTAAACTTGAAACAGAAGCTTGATTTAGACTACATCTGGATGCCCCTTCTGAGTCAACACCACCAGGTCAATGGAGAAAACGACAAGTCAACCGAGTCAAGGAATCTCTCTCTCTCTCTCTCTCTCTCTATATATTTATATATATATATATTATTGAGAGGATAAGATCACCAGTTGCTTCTTCCTCAAATAAGTGGTTCTTCGTCATGGCACAAGCATTTCTGGAAACAATGTTGGAAATTGGAAACCATTTTTAAGAATTCACGTTGTACCAAGGTGGTTATTAAGACTAACCCCCTGTTTGAAACTAGGATTTTTCAATGAATAGGAAAATGGAAATAAATTAAAATAACATGAACAAACATTTTGACATGTATATAATAACAATTGTTTTCCTTTTTTTTGCCATTCTGATTCATTTCCTTCCACAAATCCTAGTCCCAAACGTGGTGCAAGAGTTCATGATTAGAAACTAGATGGTGATGAGGTTTATACCAATGTCTAATTGTTTTCTTAGATCAATATATTGAATCAATTTATAGGTAGTAAGATCTGCGGATTTTATTGCTACTGCTCCTCACACACTTGAAAAGGAACTCATAAAAAGAAAAATGTGCAATCACACTTGCAGTTGAATTAATACTTGGTTTGCAGTGCCAAGAACAAGGCATTTCTGTGAATCACGGGCCTGATAGAAAGTGCAATAAAGTCTGGTCAGAAGACCATTTTTGGTGTAATTACTGTCAGTTATCTAAAATATTGTGGGTCTTGCTACCTTAGCTCTGGTCCCTGTTAAATTTAGTAATAAAAATCTCGTGCAATTTTGTTTTGGCTCAACTGTTCTTCCTTTCTGTTTATGGCTGTAATATGATAGTAAAATGCAAGTTGTTCTAAAAACTCATGTTTGACAATTCATGTCAATTGCCTGAGTTTATAGATCTTTTTTAAGTTTCTTATTGGGTATACGCGGCTTCACATTGTTTCTACAGGGAAAGTTTATAGTGACATTGTTGGAAGTGCTTATTATGTTGCTCCAGAGGTGTTACAAAAGAACTACGGGAAGGAGATAGACGTGTGGAGTGCTGGAGTCATTCTGTACATTCTTCTAAGTGGAGTGCCCCCATTCTGGGCTGGTAAATGATCTTTTTCTATTTCTATACCAGTTAGTGAGAGTTATTTGCTGAGGCCAAAAATTATTATTTGAGTACCTGCTAGACCATTATTTTAGGGGTAAGCCGTCAGAAGGTTCAAGCATTCAGACGATTAACCACATTTTATATTTGAACTAGTACAGTTCTTCTATTATTTTCTTAGACGCCGCCTAGTTTGATGTTGAAGAAAGGGTGTTAAAGCCATTGGCCTGAATCCTAAGGGCTTCCTTATTCATTGCCCTTTCTTAAGTTGAATGACATTAGCATACCTCTTCACCATCATGCACAACTTGTGAAATTAACTGGCTGCTTGCTCCCCTTGATTAATTTCAAGTGGCTTGCTAGCCACTGCAGTATGCCTGAAATTTTACTGATCTGAGATCGGTAAGTGTTATTAGCTTTTAACATTTGCTTTCTATGTGAATAAATTTTCTTCAGAGACTGAGAAAGGCATATTCGATGAAATTCTCAGAGGCCAAGTTGACTTCCAAAGCCCGCCATGGCCTTCCATATCAACCAGTGCAAAGGATCTTATCAGGAAAATGTTAACAATGGATCCTAAAAAGCGGATAACTGCTGCCCAAGCCATCGGTATGTGCACATAGTAAAAGGTCTTAGAAGCAAATATTTTTGCAGTGAATCCCTCGTAGATTCATAGTACCTATTGAGACATTAGACGATTGATGTTCTTTTTATTCAATGGCTTATTTAAGAGGGGGCTGAGTATGCAATTTGCCCAGGGTTCTTCAACATACGCTGGGAACATCCTAACAAATAAGATGATACTTATTTATTTAGATGTGGAATAATCAATTTAATTCAGATCTTCATGTTCTTTGAACCAGAGGATCCATGGCTGAAAGAAGATGGTGAAGCCTCAGATAAACCGCTTGATAATGTTGTTCTAGTTAGAATGAGGCAACTCAGAGCAATGAACAAGATGAAAAAGCTTGCTCTAAAGGTAACACACATGAACATTATCAACTATCAGGGATTTAGATATCAACTACTAATGTTGCAATGAACAAGGGACTTGAGCTTGCACTTGGGATGCCCGGGGGACACGTGCATGCAAGTATGCATCTACATCAAAATTCTCGGAACAATTTCCTTGCCTGCCAAAGCATAAGCTGCCTCTTCTACATATCTACCTTAAAGTCTTTCTTTCTGAATGGGTAATATGAATTCGGTCACAAATAGGGGACTTTTAAGCAATTCGGGAATCTTCATTATGATCTTATAACCTTCTTGACAAAAAAGGAAACTTCTGTTACATAAAAGGGATAGGGTAGTTCTTTTTTTTCTTTTGCTCAGTAAAGGAAAGGGTAGTTTGCTTGTTCCAAAATACTCCAACCATATTGATATCCACACATGGACAGTCTTTTTGGGGTGATTTTGGCTGGTGGTCATGCCATGTGGTCATTCCACACATACTAATTCTTGCAGTTGCTGAAGCCTGGCCACATTCTGAGCATTAGCAGGAAGTACATAACTTATTTTGCATGGTACTGTCACCTGTTTTCTAATACTGAAAATTTGTCGTCTTTTAGGTTATTGCTGAAAATCTTTCAAAAGAAGAAATCCAGGGCTTGAAACAAATGTTTGACAACATGGATACTGACGGGAGTGGCACAATCACATTAGAAGAACTCAAAACTGGATTGTCTAAGCTGGGATCAAATCTTACTGAAAGTGAAATAAAGGCACTGATGGATGCTGTGAGCTCTCTCACTCTCTCTCTCTCGCTGACCTGCATGGCTGCATTTGATTGACTGTGAAGGAAAGCATTTGGTTGGAGCAAGGAACAATGGAGCCAGAAATTACCTTTATTTCTTAATGAGATATCTTTTTCCATTAGTAATCATCTTGAAATTTAAGTTGAAATGGAAAAATGTGCTATAATCCTTGCTCTGATATTCTGAGCTCAATCATTTACGACTACAAAAAGAACAAATTACAAAATGAATGAGAAAAAAATATTTACATGCCAAAATAATAGAAGGAACAGAAAACAGAACAGCTAATTTCTCTTTCCTTGGGCAGGCTGATGTCGACCAGAATGGGACCATTGATTACATTGAATTCATCACTGCTACCATGCATCGGCATAGGCTTGAGGAAAAAGAGAACTTGTACAAGGCTTTTCAGTTCTTCGACCAGGATGCCAGCGGGTTAGTAGTATTCTATGGCTCTACCACACGTGTCTGTTGATATACTACCAGTAGATTTTACACAAACTGCCATTGTATTCACATTGAAAAGCCACACCCCACACTCAGACTCAGTTCAAAAGGCATCCCTCATTGTGATGGATTGGCCAAAACTTTTAGAACCTGATATTGGGTTTAATCCTTCTTTAATTTGCAATGGCTTGCGTTTCATTAACCGGCAGGTTCATTACGCGAGATGAGCTGAGACGGGCCATGACTCAATACGGAATGGGGGACGAGGCCACTTTGGACGAAGTGCTTGAGGATGTCGATACTGATAAAGTAGTGTGCTCATTTAAGCAAGCAGCAGCCCATAATGTTGTTTTAATTTTCTTTAGCTCTGGTTGAAGCTCATGGCCGGCTTATTCTGTAATGCAGGATGGAAGGATTAATTATGAGGAATTTGTAGCCATGATGAGGAAGGGAACACTGGATGATAACGAGCTACAGCAACTACGGGTTTAGCCTCCTTTCTGAACCACGCCAAAACTAGTGTGAATCTTTCGGTTTCTTCTTTTGCTTGCAAGTAAATTAAGCTTTTCTTCTACTCTTGCGTTGTCTGTCAAATGTGTAAATTGTTCCAATGGTTAACAACCATCCTCTCTGCTGTATAATATTCTTGTAATAATCATCATCCTGTATGAAGGAAAGAAGGCAATTGCTTCTGCCTACTCTGCTCTGCTCACTAGTTAAAGCTTTTAGCTAATTACTAAGGCTCTTGGCCACAGCAATTGAAGCTCCATCTCTTTATCTTCGTAATGCAACTCATTAGGTCTCTATACTTGTCCCCATGAAAAGTCAGTCAATCATCTTTTTTATGTATTCATGAGAAAGATTATTCTTTCTCATAGTGTTTTAAGGTTTTTTTTTTCCATTAAAAATAGTTAAATTCATAGTAAATATCATATTCAATAAGTACCGGATAATATCAAGTACTATTTTGAATTTATATTAAATTTAATAATATAAATTATAAAATATATAAAATATAAATATAATAGAACTTTCAATAAAAATATCACAATGTAGCTTAAAATCATATATAACTTTTTATAGAAAAATAACAAATAAATAAATGTGCCTAAATAATCAATTTAACTAAATTGGCAATACTTCAAATACATATAATGAACTTAAAAAAGTAAACAACATCCAAAATTTTTTAAAACATATACTTAAAATAAACATAAAAATTTTCCTACTTAAAAAAAAACACAAACTTTTAAACAACATCCAAAATTTTTATATATTTTTTTTATAATTTTAAAATTAACTTTTAAAAACGACTTTCAATATAACACTTTAGTATTGATCGGTGCGAACTAATATTAATATCGAAACGATACCAACTCATTTTTATTCTATTTTCTTATTAAAATGATGTGTATCAATCAATATAATACGAATATAGAAACTGTGTCTGAATCAATACCAAAAAACAAAAAAAACTTCTTTTGTAAAATATGCCAAATTTGAATTAAGTTTTCCCTTTACCTTGTTTAGGTGATTGTAGATATGATAAGCTGTTTGCTCTAAATTTTTCACTTAAAAGCATGTTGGGCAACCATTCAAGTTTCATATGGGGCCAACACTTTAACGCCTTAGCCTTCAGTTTTTTTTTTTTTTAAACCTAATTTTTGCTAGACTACCACCATTTTTTAAGGGAATTTTATCAATATTTTGGTACGTTTTCTTATCCCATATTTAAATTAATTTATAATATCATTAATGTTATTTGTACATTAATTTTGACATTTATATAATTATGAATAATTATTTAATGAATTAATCACACTTTTTCATAAAATTATTAATTAATTTTTAAGAATTATAAGTACGTAAAAATATTTATAATTTTTAAAAATAATTGATAATATATAAAATAACGTCGTTAATTTTTTTTAAAAATATTTATAATTTTATTAATGTCAAAAAATTAAGTATGAAGATTGAGCGTGGAGACCGGGTTGCCGAAGAGAAGATAAACAGAGCTTGCCTTGCATTGTATTGCATTCTGTCTCTCTTCGCTTTGGGACTGAAGTAATTTGTTTCCCTTAAAAACGACATACGACACAACGCTAAACGACCGTCTCGAACGAAGAAGATGATCTCGTGTTCCTCTTTCTCAGGCGCATCCACCAAAGCCCTACGTACCTCATCGTCCTCGTTCTGCTTCGTCCATCGAAGCCCTACAAGTTTCGTTAGGGTTTGGAGAACCGTCAGAGCCTGCTCGGGTCCTGCCGTAGCCTCCGGTTCCGGCCAATTTCCCCAAGTTCGAACCAGTTACGCTGGAGTATTGTTGAACGAGACTGTCGATATCAAATCCGGCAAGCTGAGGCTCGATTCTTGGATTTCGTCTCGCATCGCCGGCGTCAGCAGAGCTCGCGTGCAGTCCAGCATTCGCACTGGATTAGTAACCGTTAATGGCCGAGTAATCGATAAGGTTAATCCTTCCCCCTCACCATATTGTAATTAGGATTTTGGAAATAATAATGAAATAACTAAAGCTAAGTGTATTTGGTTTGTAGGTTAAAATGAGAAGAATTGTTGATATTTATGAATAGTAAATAACCAAAAATTGGTTTGGTTATTCATAAAAAACGCATAGATGTTATTAGTTTCACCCTTGACAAAATCCTAGGACCAAACGTAGCACCAGCAAGTCTTATTTTTGGGTTCAATTCAAATTCCAACTTCACATGTGAGATTGAAGACAAAATTGAAAGTTGGCTGCCTAGAAAATAAGTGGAAGGAAATGAAAAGAACATGATATTGACAATTTTAGCTTTAAAGAAAAACGGGTTAGTGAACGTAGTTAACTGCCAAAAACTGTTATAGTATTGCACATGAACCGGAACAGCGGATAAAATAAGCATAATTATTATTCTCCATCGATTTTGAACTTATAATTAACCTTTTTAGCTTTATCTCGGGCTTATTTTAGGATATTAGCAGAATTGATAATGTTTGTGGACAATGCAGAATTTATCTCGGGCTTATGTAGATCTATTGTGTAAACAATGCAGCCAGTCAACTCACTCCATTGAACTGAAAATTTTTATTGTTAAACTTATTTGGTTAACAGTTTTTCTGTGTGATCTGTGTTCCTCTTTTGCTAAATTTGTTTCATTCAACAAATAATTATTTTGCAAGAACTAGTTAATGTAAAGAACTTATGAATTCCATGTTTCCCATAGTTGCTTTTCTAGGAAGCTAGGACAATAGAATTTTTAGAAGCTCGGTAGAATATCTATCAAGTCTAGTGTCACCTGAAATGAATAAATTTAACGGTACATAAATAGAAACTCTGTACAAACTTTTTATACAGATAATGTGGCTCATTATTATCCTTGCGTTTAAAAAAAAAAGCCCTGGCACCCTTAGGTTCCAGGTTCAAATCCTGCCATCTGCAGGATCCTTCCACTTTGATGTTGGTTTCCTTTCCTTTCCTTTAATACTTTGTACTTGCAATATATATATATATATATATATATATCAAATGACTCATAATTACATTAATGCAACTGTCATCATTTTGTCTAAATATTCTATATTAAAGTCCTGTATGGATATCTTTTTTTCAATAAATGTTTTGAGACAAACGCACTTAATGCAAATTAGGAGTATGGGGTTACAGTCTTACAGAAACAAAAATTTCATTTTTCTCTTAACTACAGTCTTGTCCTTGCCAGCCTATATTACGCCCTTTCTATTTTGGTTCTTGTAGCTTAGCTTTTGCAATATCAAATTTGAGTATCAAGATTTCCAAGAAGAGTAAACCAGGAGGCTTTGAGCTATTGTAAAATTTAAGTTTATTGCTTAGCAGGTTTCACACATGATCAAAGATGGGGATAAAGTTAAGTGTACTATATCAGAGTTGCAACCTTTAAAGGCTGAACCGGAAGATATTCCATTGGATTTCATTCATGAAGATGATAATGTTCTTGTTGTTAACAAAGCGGCACACATGGTAAGAGTGTAAGTCTGTACCTATTGATTTTCTTATTGAACTTGAATTATGTTTTGGAATTGACAGTATACATTGATTCTCATGTATACAGCAACTGCCTCTATATGTGTATGCATGTTGCTAAAGGAAATAGCTACACATAGGGGGATTCCATGTATATTAAATTTGATCTACAACTTCTGGTTCTGTTCCATATGCCTTTTTGAAGTTTCTATAACAAATTTTTGGATCTGTCCCCTCTCAGTTACATGTAAATCGTTTTCTTACATGGCCTGACTCTGAGCTATTTTATGCACTATTTTCATTTTCACTGTAAGCCTTGGAAATGGAAACATTTGGTTCTGAATTTGTAACTCGAGTTATAATTATATAACTTCAGTTATAAGACTTCTTTTTCTTGGTTGTACAGCATGTTCACCAGTTGGTCGAACATTTTCTGGGATCCATTGTTCTTCTGTTCTATTATTTGTTTATTTACTATTATCATTATCATTGAAAAGGTGGGGATTCATTTTTCTTCATTTGGAAGGTTTTAACATCAGAAAAAACAGCTGATAACATGGTTATCAGCTGCTAAACTATCATAGGCTATAAAACTCAACATAATATCATCCTTCTGGTTTATGTCCTCATGGTACACAAAAATTGGTGTGTGCGCACTAGTAACTGGTTCAATTCTGTGGAATCAGTTCACTTGTGTCCCTTCCTAAAATGCCACTTCATTCACTTGTCTTTAGGCCTTCCAAAGCATAAGAAAGCACATAAGATGCCTGATCAGTAATTCAATTTCCAGTTTCTTCTAAAGAATGGTTTTTGTATTTTTCATTTCCAATCATTGGAAACAATTTTCACCAGGAATGTGGTGAAGATTGTATTTGACGATCTGGTCATGCACACCAATTTTACTATAATAGAACCTGAACATGAGTTTAAGGAGGCCTTAATATTGCAGAAAAAACAAAACACCTGCTCTGGGAAAAGGTTAATTTAGCAGAGACAGAAAAACAACTGAATCTAGTACATGGCTGTCCTCACTTGTGGTTGACCCTTCAACTATACTTCTGGATATATATATTCTTATTTCTCAATCCAGGTTGTTCATCCGGCTCCTGGCAATGCAACTGGAACACTTGTCAATGGCATTCTTCACCATTGCAGTCTTTCTACATGTGCATTTCCGAACCAGCAAGTACTTTCTGAGATGGATGATCTTTCTGATGAAGAATTCAATTCTTCTGTTCCTAGTCCAAGTTGCAATGAAGATTCAAGCTCTGGCATATTTTCAGCATCTGTTCGTCCCGGAATTGTTCACAGATTAGATAAAGGCACCAGTGGGTTACTTGTGGTAGCAAAGGTTATTTCTGCACCTTGATAATGATCCCTAGTGTTCACAGTCTTCTGAGACCTTCTTGGTTGTATTTCTTTTATCTGCCAGTGGAATTTGTTGCTAGGATATAAAGGCATTAACTTGAATGTTGAACTCTTTGTATGATGATGGCAGGATGAGCATGCTCATGCTTACTTATCTGAGCAATTCAAGCAACACACAATCCACAGGAGATACATCAGTCTTACATGTGGGGTGCCCTCCCCAATTTCAGGACGTGTTGATATTCCGATAGGTCGAGATCTGAACAACAGAACTCGTATGACTGCTGTTCCTGGTCCTGCTAAATTTAGACAGACACGCCATGCTGCCAGTAGGTGATTTAAGATCCTCTATTAGTATCTTGGTAGTTAGTGCTTATAACCTAATTTATAAGTTTGGGGGTGGTCCTTCTTTCACTCCATTGCCTATAAAACTGCAGCCCTTAGTTTTAGTTCCACAAAGCTCTTTTGCTTCATGTTAAAATATGAGGGTTTATGCTGTTTGATTTGTTGCTCTTTTGAAAGAATTCAAAGACCAAACTAAACCATTTTTTGAAGCCCTTAGTTTGAACCACGATCTTGGAAACCATTACATAAAATTTAGTCTTTCAATTCAAACTAACTATACAAATAAATAATAACACAAATACATATGCATAACATAATTAAAAAGTCGCATAAGAACTAATACAATATCGATGTCTTTGCTTAAAGATTTTGAATTAACATCATAGAATGCGTAAAATTTAGTTTTACAAGAAATGATCAAAAAATATATAATTTCATTATTATAAATGCATATTATTTTTTTAAAAAAATATATTATTATAATATTACAATTTACACTTTTCAAAAACATAAATAATTTTGTTTTCAAGATTCACAAAGCAAACTATATTTGACAAGACTAAACTGAACCAAGCCAGACTGAATTTAGTGGTCTGCTCAAATTTAACAGTTTAGACTAAGTTATGCACACCCCTAGTAAAATATGTATGCAAAAATATAAATTGTAAACCCCCCACCCCCCCCCCCCCCAAAAAAAATAGAAAAAGAAAATAAATTCTTCGCATCTTTCATTCACTTGTAAGCTTTTTCCCTCAACTCTCCATATCTGTAAAGTTGACCAAATAAATACAACTAAGTGTGCACCTTTTTAACGTTGTTCAGGCTAGAAAAAACAAACCAAAACTTAATCATATATTAAGGTAATATAAAGATGTTCTGTATTACTTCTCCTATTATGTGACATCAATCAAAATAAGGGGTTTTGAGTTTTTAGATACATTTTAGTGGTTCTGCACTAACCTCATGGTTTTCTTTTCTAAAATTGGAATCCAATGCTAAAGACCTGAGTTTCTCCCTATAATTTACCCTCAATTATTTTAGATGTGGGAGTAGCGTCACAATAGAAGACCAAAACAATAGAAGACCTAAACAATATACATTAATGTTTATTATTCTCCTTCATTAAGCACATGCTAGCAGGATTTCTTACCTTGTTAATTTACTGCTGCTGTGCCTTTTAATGTTTTGTATAGTTTACTTTTTTGAGTAATTTGGGTCTTGTAGAAGCCATTTACTGGTATTAGATCTTGGAATATTTTCCAACTTGTTCAAAACTGATGTTTGATGTGCAGCATAGCAAAATATTGAATTATGGATTACCAAGGCAGTAATCATCAGTGCCATTGCCTTCTATGCAGTAAAGCACTTGGAATATCATAATTGATTGTGTTAATGCGAGGTTAAATGAGAGGGAAAAAAAAAACCTTTAGAAAATATTAGAGTGCAAATCACTGGAACAAGCTTTGTTGGGAATTCTCTTCAATATTGATACATATAGAGTTCTTTATAGAAACCACTGCTTATAGTTTTGCTCTGCGAGCATTCCTAGCTTCTCTAATTAAACATGGGCTCCAAGAAGTTACTGAAAGTAAGATATTCACAATCTAATAGGAGTTTTTCTTTTGCTTCATTTACATTGTCGTGGATTTTAAGCTGGTGTTAAAGAATGCATTACAAGGAATGAAAGCGAAAGGCACATAGTTGTGGGGGTATAACTTTTAGGTTCTGATCCATGTCTAATAGGTGTTATTGAATTACATCAGGTACAAAGTAATAGAAATTCTTGCTGGTGGCGGTTCTGCTCTTGTAGAATGGCAATTAGAGACCGGGCGCACCCATCAGGTACCCTATGTCCTATAATAGATTTACCTATGTTGTTTAATGGTTTTAATTGACTTGATTCATGAATTAAGTGGCAATATTTATGAATCATTTTTAAATTGACTAACTGCTATCCTCTCCTGAACGAAATAGTAGTTTTCTCTCCATTTTGGTGACACGTTATATATGTTCCATATTTTGGATGAATTAATTTCATACACCAATTAATGCTGCAGCTTTCATTATTTTTACTGCATTAAATAATCTAACAAAAGCAGGGTTTTCCTATTTTTTTTGCTACTACATTATTTTTTGCAGAACAGCTTTGTTCATTATGGGTTTCAACTAACATTTTCCCAGTTGGTACTTTGAAATAGATCCGCGCACATGCAAAGTACCTGGGAATTCCTCTATTGGGAGATGAGGTGTATGGAGGCACTAAAAATATGGCAATGTCAGTCCTACGTCCTAGGACCCCATCTAATTTCCATGGGAAACTGAATCAACTGGTATCTGGATTGGAGAGGCCTTGCCTTCATGCTATGGCCCTTGGGTTAGCATATTTAACTTGTAATTTTCCAATTTTTGGTTACTTCAAATTCTATTGGACTGTCACTATATGCTAAAAAATACATCATCTTGTCTGCTCTATAGGTTTAAGCATCCATGTACCAAGGAGAACATCAAGTTTTCTTGCCCTCCACCTGCCGATTTTGTTGAGATTTTAAGCCTGCTCCGTGAAATTAGCACAGTGAAGGTGAAAACTCTTCTAACTTGCCTCTTAGTATATGGTCCTATGGTGAACACAAATGACTAAATCTCTGGAGTTACATTTAATGTCTTCATGTCATTTCTTCAGGTTCACCAAGTATATGCTTAGAAACATCAAGAGGGGAGCCATGCAATTTTACTTCAGAGCTTTAACAGGTGATCTGATAGCCTTTCTGTGGATGCTAGCCTAGCTGAGAGAGGAAAAGCTCAACCATGCTTTAAATTGAATCGAAGAGGGTTTCTGCGTAAACGGTTGATACTTTTGTGAAATTAAACTCATTCCGAGGACCTGACATCATTCTGCAAGGATAGGCTTCATCACTCAGTTGTCAGTGCCTCATGCTCGCGTGCTGTTGCCACATTCCATGGCCATCATTTCTACAGTGTACTGTAGAGGAGTAGAAGTAAATTTCAGTTGTCTGGTGAAGTCTATTATTATGTTTTGATGTTAGTGTAGCCCGCATGATTAACTGAAATAAGTTGATAAATGCCAATGTTTCTGTGATTTATTACAGAATATTTTGGTCAATAATTGATTATTCAATTACAAACTTGTGCTGATTTAGGTATTCAATCTTTCTCCCAGAATGCAGGTCCCGCTGCTGGAACCTTGTCAAAATCTGATTTCTTATAGACTGTTCCCCTTCCTCCGCAGAACACAATTATCAGGGTTTTATTGTTTCGTTTGGCACATATGGCAAGCATCTACTGAGATAATTATGAGAAAGAAAGGAAGCATTGTCGGGGCAAAATCTAAATCGGAATAACTCAGCCTGTTCTATATGAACCGAAATTGCATGGGCAGCGCATTTGCATGGACACTGCTACTTTTACCTCCCAAGTTGGTCTCATCTTACCTTTGCTTTGCTTTTGTTTTTTGTTTTTGTGGTGGGGGTGGCGGAAGAATAATTTTGTGTCGTTCGAAAGATGGGATAAAATAGCTGTCTAATGGGCTTGAATAGCGAAATTGTCTGAGGTGCAGTCCAGTGGTGTCAAAACAGGTTAACCGTCGGGTTCAAATTGGGTCATTAAAGGATCAGGATTTGTGAAGACTTAATCTGTACTTGATCTGTAACTTATTAGGTCAAGAATTCTCAACCTAAACTTGGACATATTAATTAAACAGATAAACAGGTTAGCCTGTTAAAATACCTGTAAAGGTTAACATGTATAGATTAAGTTAATCTATTAACATATTTAAATACTTATTTAAATTTAAATATTAATCAAAATATTAAAAAAATAAAATAAAATTAGCTACAAATTACTAATTAAGTGATTCATTTCCTTCTAATTTTGCTAAACAATTTAAAATAGTCAAGACATAAATTAAGAATAGAATATTTATCATGCATAATACAATTTGACAAATAATCAAAATATTAAAATCTTATGTGAAAAATGACTTGGTAGAAAGTGAGAATGGAAATTAAAAAAGTTTTTATTAAGTTATGATGGGGCAATTTCAATTTTGGGTTTCATGTCAACACATTGAAATATACCTTTTTATTAGTCGGTTTTGGATTTTTTTTCAAGTTGATAGCCCAATAAACTTTTATTGGATTGACCCAATAATGACACAAATTTATTAAGAATCAACCCAAATCTACTAATTTCTTATTGAGTTTGGATTAAATCATCTAATTAGATAATCTATTAACAGTTATAGTGCTGCAGACATATCATTACTCTTTCTGAAAAACAAAGGGCACGATGAGGATTTCTACCCGCCAACTTGAAACAAAGCAACGGTAAGATAGGGATTTCCCCCGTCAACCAACAGTTTCAGCCAACTTGCAAGGCAAAAGAATCATTAATTTTATTCTGTTTGGATTTAAGTGAAGAACTGAAATAACTAATTGTTGCAATCAATCACATACATTTTTGAGAGAAAATAAAATAGTTAAATAAATAAGACTTTGTGTGGTTGCTAGGGTCATTAGTTGGGATAATCTCGTGATTTGCAAATGTTTTTATAAGTTTTCATGATTTAATTTTTTGGTGAAGGCATTCCCTTTGTTGTTAGTTTTGTTAAATTAATTAAAATATTAATTAAGTTATAATTAAATCAAAATATAAATAAAAAAACCTTTTCCAATTGCAGTCCGTCGCCTGCGACAAGTTCTAGTCGACCGCTGTTTAGGTATTGTTCATTCTGTAAATAAATTTCAAAAGATTTCCTAAAATATCAAATACTACTAGCATTCCCTTCCGATATTTCAAGGAATCAAAGTTAAAAAAAAAAAAAGGTTTATCCCTCCCTGACAATTAATCCTTCCATTCATAAACTAGAAGTCTATGAGGAGGTCCAATCTGTAATTAGCAACAAACCTATCTGAATTTCTCAGATTCCCAAGTCATCAATGCGAGCATCAACCGCATACTCCCAACACAACGAAAGGAAGCGCTGGGTATTGTAGTTTTTGAGAAATACAAACAGTAACTGCAAACGCGCAGATTGCCAAATGGTATGTATGTATTTACCCCATTGGTATTACTTTCTGAGTTAGTTGCGACCTATCAATTATTCGCCCCTACAACTCTATTGAACTGAAACTGAAGTATGCATAACCCGGCCGAGTTACAAAACCTGTGGCAAACAATAAAAGAAGCCCATACATACATAATAAATCAGAACTTGAACATTGGGAAAAAAAAATCACATATGACTGCAGCTTATCAGAAGCACTGGCGTTTATGTAGGAATTAATGCTGGAACCTTAACGATAACTCATCTCAGAAGCCACCAATAATCCACATAAACAGTGACGAATCCTGCAAAGGACGTACAATGAGTATTGAGTAAGTCACGAAATGTTTTTGTTGACAAGTAAAGTAGGTCAAAAAAGTGTGCCAACTAAAGAATAACGAGGTGGAAAGGGGGCATCTGGTATTGGCTTCAATATAAAGATTATCATGCAGCAACATGCAACTTCAACTGTCTACCGTTTTCAATCACAAGCTGCTGCCATTATCCAATATGTTTGGATATGCAAGTCTTGACTCCAAATCTCCACAAAAAAATATCCCAGGAAAGCGTCCGGGGAGTGGGGAGGTTGTTCTTCATGTAGTGCATACATGAAAAAACCCATGTGAACCAAAGGTCTCAACAAACAAGAACACTTGTATTGGGACCTTCATCAGGGGGAAATCAACTTTCTTCTGCACAAAAGGAAAGTCTTTTGCCTTAGAAAGGAAATTGTCAAGCTGCATACACTTGGAAGGGGGAGGATGGGCAGTTCAGCACAATTATCATGAACTCTTAAGACTTGGGGGATGGCATATAACAAGGATAAAAAATGTGTGTCATATAGCATTGGCCAAATGAGTAGGCAAAAACGCTGGATTTAGGGGCTCAGTTTTCTCCTTTGACCATTTCCAGGATGTTGAGTGAGACTTCATGTGATGCCAATCACACTTTTACCAAAACAGAGAAAAGAGGGAAGGCAACCACAAACCCAGAAATTAGAACGCAGTAACGGCAATGACAAAAATTGATAAAAGCAAGAATAAAACCTCACTGTTTACAAATAAAAACCCAAAAAAGCCAGTAGAGCTAATGTCCCAAGAAAAAGGTCTATACTTACCTTGACAAAAAGTGGCTTAGGCCTTGTATTCATTGACATGCATCCACTTAGTAGATGACCATTTGTTTCCTTTAATTACAGGGCAACCACCTGTTAGGAAGCACAAACGTAAAAGCAGTCATTTTAACCCATAATTTATTTTTGCTAGACAAATAAGAGAACACTGGTAGAAATTTGAGGGAAATTACCTTAAATAATGCAACAATATTAAACAAGACTATATCCTACTCATCTAAAATAACTAGATAACACGATTTACAGGATTTTAGCTTTTATTGTTGACCAAGGAATTTGACTATTTACCGTGCAAACTGGATGGATCTAATGTTGCATCAGGTCGCATACTCCAGAAAAGTAATGCATCACCCATCTTTGGCTTCACAGCAAGGCCCCTCTTACCACATTCAGACAACTCATTCCACCACGGTACTGCACTAATATTTCCCTTAGCAGCAGGGAAGATAGTCTCACCTCCTTCTTCTACATCTGACCTAGGTTGGCAATCAAAGAAATGAAGTTGAAAAATACTAAGTAAATCAAATTTGTAGTTTGGCTACCAAAGAACATCATGTTAAGTGAACTCAATAACAGGTTGGGTGTAACTCGTACAAATACATAAGAACTGTAGCTATCCTTTGGCCGCCATTTCTTGTGTTGAACTCATCAAGAAAGTAATCATAATGAGGCTCATATTTCTGCCCAACTTCATAATGGAGAACTTGTAGCCCCTCTCCATGCTCTGTAAGTTTTGAAGTAAGCTAAACCAGCCACAATACAGACAAAACAATAAAATATATAACAGTAAAAATAAGCCAACTAGACAAAAACTAAACAAATGCCAGACAGATAGGTAGAAGTAAAGTCAAATAAAAACTACATTATTTGAGTTTTGTGTTGCTTTTCTTAATATCTAGTTCAAACTTATGAGAACAGCACATTGTCATTAGCATAAAATTTTGATTTATCAAAAAACAAACGTACTAAGAGGAAAAGCAATGCATATAACCAGAGTCATTTTATTAAGATGTTTGGTTTACCATATTCTGAAAAGCAGGGAAAAGACCTATAAACTGGCTAATTCAATTATCTAATGATGCATGGAAAAGATTAAATCTGACAAATGAGGTCCAGGCAGAACATTAACTGAAGACAGATCCAAGGCTAACTGAGATTATGACAGAGAGAGCTGCTTTTTTGTTCCACCGATTTTCCCAAATAAACCTATCAATTTAATTTTCAGATACTTGGGCTAAGTAAAGCAGAATTACCCAATAGCAAAGGCAGATATCACAAGGAACAGTGCAGAAGTAGCAGTTATTGAGTAACAAGAACTGATTAACTGCCCAATTACCTTAGAATTTAACATTGAAACAACCTAGCGGAAAATAAAGTTGAGCACAGTGAAAGCAAGAAATTTGTGACCTTGCTCACATTTGTTTATGAATAAGCAACGGCCTTACAAGTTTTTCTTTATTTTCCCATATCTCTTTTGCTAAAAACTTATTGCATTCCATCCATTCTCGTTACAAGAGCCTCTATTTGTCTTCTCCTTGCATAACCAAAACATCTAAAATTGTGTTTCACATATCTTATCTTCAATAGAAGCCACTCCAACCTTATTACAAATAACCAAAATTTTTAATTCTATTGTTATTTACATATTCATCGTAACATCCTCATCTTTGTTGCACTCATATTTTGTATTTTACACATATTGGTACATTATTGCATAACATTACACGTCATACAACAAATTTCTTTTATGCATCTTATGTTCTTATATATATAGATATATATATATATCAAATCTCTATGTAAAATGTAGTCTAAGTACTACCTTGACTCACTCTAGGGATACAGGCTGCTCTTGCCAACCTGTCTGTCTATAGTACTCAATTTCTTTATGCCATGGCTTTAGCAGTTTAAAGACTGTTATCACCAATTTCCCTTGTCTAGACTAATAAATTGGTATGAATTTGTAGGTAATATTCAAATCATTAAATACATGTTTACGCATCAGAACTCTCCATGAATAACAAATCAGTAACACATTGCCCACTGCCAGTCAAACTCTATAATAACTGGAAATCAGTAAGTATCACAAAAACCTATGTGCCTAATGAGTTCTGCTATTTATCTTGGTTCAGAATATTCATCCATGATATCCTAATGCTTTCAATAACTTACGGAAATTCCATCTATGAGAAACTAATAACTGAAAAAAAGACATGGGAAACTCTAAAAAATAAGGTAAAAATTCTTCCAAACACATACCTGCAGGAATAAATGTGAAGTCTGCTATTCTTTTCTCTATGTCCCTGATGATCTTATCTCTTCCTCTCTTTAAAAACATTCCAGAACTCGTCCGCACCCTGCAAGAAATATTCACTATTGAACACCATTGCAGGTCAAATTAAACTAGATAGAATAAGAAGACTCACTCATTCTAAATGCTTTCTCCTCCATATGTAATCTAATATTCCATGCAAAAAAAAAAAAACAAATGGGAGTGTCAAACACAGACCTGCTATCTTTACTCTGACCAGTTTTGCTATCAACAACAGTTGACTTTCTCATGTGAGGCTTGGCAAGTTTTATCAAGTATTCACATTCCTCCTTGGACTGTTGGGAAACAGCATCCAATGTCAACATTTACTGACCAAAAAATTAAATATTTTTCATTTTAAATTATCTTAGTGCAAGCTGAAAAACTAAAAAATCAAATAAGTATAAAAACACCCATCCAATCTATTGATAGAAAGAAATTTGTCATAAAACTGGACATCATACTTCTTTTTTACAAAATTTTCGGGGAGAGACTAAAACCAAGGTGCAAACAATATAAAGAACAAATCAAAGATACCAACTGCCCATTGAGAACTAAAAGAAAATTGATGCAGATGCTGCTGGAAATATAGGTTGCAGAGTTAACAGTCATTTTGAGATGAAAAACATTAGTTTGTTGTGCCTAGAGGTAGAGGTGATAAGAAATGACTCAATTTTGAAGACAAATTACATTCATCTTTCATCTGGAAAGGGCTCTGACTTTTTCACATAAAAAATTAGCATACGAGGTTGCCAGTAGCTCAATTATTTCATTTATCAATAGGATCCCTAATTGATAGAAAGCAGAACTAACCTCTTTAGGCAGAGGAAAGAACTGTGTGTACCATTAAGCACCTCAAAATTCAATCAATCAATGCAATAAAATGCTTTTGTATAAATTTGTTATTAGAAATATTCAAGGTTTGCAATTCTATGATTACAGAAAATTCGTTGCATAAGTTTCACAGGAGCAAAAACATGCATGAATTAGAGAACAAAATCAACTCCCCCCCCAAAAGAAAAAAACCCCTCAAAACAAATAAGAAAAGCGAAAAAAAAGCACAAGAAAAAACAAATAAACTCACCAAAAAGTTGTGATAAAGGAAGGATCTAGGCTCCCAAGATAGAATTTCGGTCCACTGCTCTCCTCTTCTTCCCGCCTGATCACCATCACCATCACCACCACCCCTGCAAAATATCAGTCAAATCATATTTATCTTTTGTACAAGTAATAAAATACTCAATATTTTCAATGCTTATATGGAAGTACAATTTTTGAAAAGATAAAAACAATATAAGTACCAATAGTTGTACAAGTTTCATACATAACCAAGCCAAATAAAAAAAAAAACTTTTTGACTAACATCCATTTATTTTCTTCTCATTTCATATCACTGCTAAAGGAGGACGAGGAGGTTCCAAACATGGCATAAATGAATAGCAAGAGATCACCAATGCCAAACCAGATAAACCGAATTATTTATCACCAAGGGTAAGGAATCATAATAGTAATAGTAAAACATACTCGACGCCAACTTTGGCTTTGCGGCCTAGCTTGAGCCTATCTCGGATCGGCGGAGAATCTTCGGAGCTAACGGGGAGAGAGAGAATTCCGAGAGCAAGAAGCATTAGGAGGACTAGGGTTAGCATCAGAAGCATGGCGAGGACCAGAACGACGGTGGAAGATCTCTTGCCTTGATGATGCCGAGAAATGTTACTTCGTTTCGCCATTGCTGAATTGAGAATCCTACTAGAGACCAGAGTTGATCAAACCGCGATCAGATCATATGAATCGGCCGGAAACCTCTGCTTTGAATTCAGCGCTCTCTTTTTCTCTCTCGCAGTTTCTGACTATTGGCGGACTGTTGAATCCCGTGGGCTCGAGTTGAGAAAACAAACGGCAGTTTAGAATGACATAAATGCCCCTGTCTTTTAACGTATCTACTCAATGTTAGCATGTCACGGAGTCAGGCCCGATAAATTTAAAAAAAATGAGAAATTCTATTTGTAATCATAGTTTCTCTTCTTCCTAATCCATTTTTAATTTTTTTAAAATATTATGAGATAAAAATTTATATTTATCTTTCATTTAAATCGTTGACGATCAATCACTCACCATTATTCCTTAAACGCGTGTACTCACTTTCTCACCCACTATCGCCACAATCATTTTATTCTATTATTCAAATAGTAACAGTAATAGTAGATCGATATAAGACAATAAAAAATTATTAATATTTTTAAAAATTAAAATAATTTCTCAATATTATCAAATAACATACATCTATATCATTTATTTTTAAAAATAACATAATTTATAACATCGATCACTAGTTAAATCATATAATTTACATACACTACGAATGAATTAAATCACATAATTTACATACACAACAAATGAATTACAAAAATAAAATTAATTAAAAAATAAAAAATACCCTTCAGGGGTGCCTTGAAGCCCCAAACCCCAAGGTTCGAGGTCTGGGGATGCCCCGAACCTCAGGGTTCGGGCAATTTGAGGTTTTAAAAATCTCGAGATTCGGGGCATCCCCAACCCTCGAACCCCCGAGTTCAGGACATGCTCCAACCGTCGAACCCCAAAATTCGAGAGGTTCAAGGAACTCTGAATCTATGGATTCGAAGAAAATCAATTCTCCTGAATCTTGTGGTTCGGGAGAATTCAATTCTCCAAATCTTAGGGTTGAGGAGAATATATATATATATATTTTATATATTATAATATATATAATAGTTTATGTAATATAATTATGTATAATTATAATTATATATATAATATATAATTATAACTATACATATCATACATATAATATGTATATATATAGTTATAATATGTATCTATATATATATATAACAAAATTTTAGTTTTCTCATAAAATATAGTTATAATATATATATAACTATAATATTACAAATACTGTGAGAATGGCTTCATATTACATAGCCATACATATATATGTTGTGTTTCTTCCGAATTCATTGATTTAATTCATCCGTAGTGTATGTAAATTATGTTATTGAACTAGTGATTGATATTATAAATTATGTTATTTTTAAATATAAATTATATAGATACATGCCGTTTGATAATATTGAAAAATTATTTTAATTTTTAAAAATATTAATAATTTTCTGCTGTCTTATATCCATTTAGCTATAGTTGTTGCTATTTGAATAATGGAGTGGGTTTGCTGCGCGTTGAGGTATCTTTTGAGGAATTGGTGTTTAGAGGGTATGTTTGGAATATAGATAGTTGCAAAAAGAAATCACTCTGGTTGTAAATAGCAAAAATTAAAATTTTACTTACGCTAGTTACAAAGAATAAAAATTATGGTTGCAAATAGAATTTTTCAAAAATATATATATATATACTAAATTTTTTTATGACTTAATATATTTTTTAGTCCTTGAACTAATAAAAAAATAATTTTAAGGATATCAATTAAATTGTGCTCATTATTCATTACTGAACAAAATAATTTTATATACTTTTAGTCCCTACCTTAACCGACGTTAACTTTACTTCGTCAGGCTGCCATGTCACTGACACGTCACTCCTTAGCACTGCCACGTCACCACGGCTTAATGCATTTTTTAGTCTCTAGACTAATAAAAAAAATAGCTTTAAGAATATCAACTAAATTGTGCTCACTATTCATCCCTGTACAAAAATAATTTTATACATTTTTAGTTCCTGACTTAATCGACGTTAATAGAGACGTTAACGTCTCTATTAATGCATCGGCTTAATGCATTTTTATACATGTTTTCGGTGATTTAATTTTTGTCAAATGAATGTTAACGTAATACTTATCAAATATTAAATATATTTATTTATTATACTTTATTTTTAAGTTTAAATATCTTTTATTGGTTGATTTTGTTATTATAAATATATTTGATTTAGCACATACGTGTTTAAATCTAAAAATTATATATAATAAATATGTATTATTTGAAAAAAAAAAAAGTATACTTAATGATTCTTAAGAGTAATGTTTGGCACCATCTTCTATTTTCTATTAAACTTAATTAAAATTTAATTAACATTAGAGTTTCCAAACAAAAAATAGTAACCACAATAAATTTTAAAAATATTTTTAAGGTATAGTAGGTCTTTCTACTAATCGTAGTAATAATAATAATAATGATTATTTTATTATAAAATTGAAACTAAACACAAATTAAAGCATATGATAGAAAATGATAAAACAATCATGATATATGATTTAATTATTTTTTCTTAAATTCATACTTGTATTTTATTTCTAATGCTCGCATTTGTAATTGTATTATGTAGATAATATATTTAGTTTAATTTCGATCCTAATTGAATATCCATATATATTTAATTTAAATAAAAATTTTATTATTCATTTACTTTTTTAAATAATTGATTAGATAATATACAATATAATATATTTATTATAGAATTGTCTAAAAATTTAAAATATGTATTTATTATTGTCACTTATTAGCACTAAGATTTTTTAATTAAGTCGGGTTCTAGTTAAGGTAAATATCCAGCTTTACATTAAGTAAGCTCATTTGATTAAAACTTTTATTTAAAAGACAACAGATTTTGAGCAAATAATAAAACAAATGATTTGTGGAGACCCAGGAGTTGGTAGAGTATCATATGGGACTACATTCTTGAACAAGTCAACAATTTATACGATTAATATTTTTTAAAATAATATTATTGTGTTCTTAATTCAGATCTTAGCATCATACAATTTTTTATTTACCAATATAGTATTAAATGCGAATTAATCGAACCAAAGGCCGGGCAGACAACACCCCTTAATTCAACTAATTAGTCTTGAAGCCTTTATTGGTCCCAACGTTCCGAGGGAGCAGGCCAAGTTCGGATAGCATGCAACACTAGATTAGTCCAAAATTAATTATATTCCCATGTTAAACTCATGATTAAAATAATATTATTATTATTAATTTTCAAAGATTCAGAAAGCCGAGCGTCCACAAATTAAATGGGTCATGCATAGAGACCTGAGGACGCAATTAGTCCTAATTAATTAAACATAAAATTTGTTTAAAACAAATATATAGATAAGTTTGTTAAGACCGTTTACATCACTAATTGCATGTTGGATCGCGCAATGGCTGGGGTTAAAAAAGTCATCCCAGCCAAGGGTCCGTTGGCTTAATAAATTAAAAATATATTTTTAAAATTTATAATTATAAATATATAAAATTACACACATTACCCCCAACATTTTAGAAAATATGAGCATACATGAACTTTAATAGTATGTTAAAAATTTTCCTACCAATGAACATTTAAAATAATCAAAATATTATTATATATAAATGATGATGCAAAGCTGATCATCTTCTTCTATCTCGGACCAAATACCTGTAAAAAAGTGAGGAGTTGTTCCCTGTTATCATTCCAACGCTTAAATCAGTTCATATAGTTATAAATTAGAGATAATAATAGAAAAAATAGAAAAGTCTCTTCGGGGTCAAATCCTCCATACCTGTAGAGATTGTCTTCTATTTATAGATGACATTAACCTACACTAAAGAGATCAAATAACTTTCAGATGGAGATAAAATAACCTTCAAATGGAGAAAAATCTTGGGGTGTTGGAGAGATTCTTGTTTGACTAAGTCTTCCTCTCTATCTCTTCTAGTTCAAAATCACAATGGAGATTATAAGGACATATGGAGCTCCCAGGAATGGACACGTGATGATTACATACTGGCCTCTATTGGTACACGCAGCTCCAAGTTAATGGTATCCTCCTAGGGATAATAGAGTAAATTTACCGCTATAAAATATTCCCTCATCACTTCCCCCCCCCCCACTTCTTGAGCTGATCAGGTAAGAAGCTCAGATAGCTGAAGGAATAGTCGTCATTGTTTTTTCTAAGCCTTTGCGAAAAAGTTATACTAAAAATTGGGTTAGTAGTCTCGGATACTTTCCAAGTCACCCAATGTCCTTTCACTCTTCTCATGCAAGGGGTGATAAGGTCGCTCGAGGTGATAGAGACGTTTGTGGATTTTCTCGGGATAGGAAAGCATCAACTCTTAAATTAAGACATGTAAGCCCATTTTTCTTTTTCTATGGAAAACCAATAGTCTTCTTTTTTTTTCATATATATATAGTATATATATATTATTATTTTTTTTTCCGAGGCCACGTGCCTCTGCAGTTCGGCTTGGCCGAGGCTGTGTGCCTCAGCTAATTCAGCTAGGTGGCCTCAACTTTGAGGTCGTCGGCTGAGGCCGGGTGCCTCGGCTTTGAGGACGTTGGGAGAGGTCGGGTACCTTGGCCAGTTCGGCAATAGTGTTTTCTAACCTTGTGTGGTGATCCAAGTAGGATGAGTAATGCAAGAGGATGACCCCAAATGCGTTGCTAGGCTGCTACTGCTCATGATGATGTACATGCTGGGACGCCCGAGATGCCAGGGGAGTCGAGTAATAGTGATCTTCGGTGAGGTATGGCCGAGATGCAAGGTATGATGGCCGATTTGATGTGAGTGGTGGAAACTATAACCACTAATCAAGCGAGGCAGGGATCTTTGTCCCAACAGACAGGCGATAGTAAAAATGTCTCGCCAGTCATTCCGGTAGTACCAGTCGCCCCTGTAGGTCCAGTGGCAGACTCAAATAATGGGGCCCAATTGTTAAAGGATTTTATGACTTTTCGACCACCCAAGCTCCATGGTGGCACTGATGCAGCAGCAGCTGAGAATTGGATGCTAGTGATTGAGAAGCATCATCAATCCACTGGTGTCAACCATCACGAATCTTTACGCTTTTCTCTTTACTTCTTGAGCTTCGGAGCTATTGATGATGATAATTGCAAGCTTGGCCTTATCCGTCACAACTATTGGCGGACCTCCCAAGTATCACATCTGATCATTTTTCTTCGTTTTTTTTTTTGTTATGGGTGGTCCCCTGGAAGTTTTTCCTGATTTTTGGTCATGGGTGGTCCCTTGAGTTGTTCTTGTTTTTTGGTCAGGTGTGGTCCCCCTAAGATCACGTCTGATCTTATTTTTCTTTGATTTTGAGTTATCAGGAGTTCGAGGATCATATGTGATTCTTTTGTCTTGAGTCGTCGGGAGCTTGAGGCCCCCCAAGGATCACATTTGATCCTTTCATCTTGAGTGTTCAAGGGTTCGAGGCCGGCCAAGGATCACATCTAATCCTTTTATCTTGAGTAGTTGGGGATTCGAGGGCCCCTGAGGATCACATCTGATCTTTTGTTTTTGAGTGTTCGGGGATTCGGGGCCCCCCGAGGATTACATCTAATCCTTTACTTTTGCGTTTTTGAGACCTTTCGGACCCTTAGTCTTCGTGTGCACATGCTGGCTTGGATTGTTGTTGATGACTGGGATTTTAAAGAATATCCATATTTTATTTTTGCAATTCGGCGTAGCGCTTACGTCTGTAATTAAAGAATAACAATATTTTGTTTTTGTGATTCGGCATAATGCTTACATCCGCAATTTGAAAGAATACTAATATTTTGTTTTTGCGGTTCGATATAACGCCTATGTTGTAACATCCCGTCTTACACGAGCATGTCACTATAAGGCAATTCTCGGGATTTTTTTTTTTTTATTTTAGTCTGCCACACATGGCGCAATGGGAACAATCTTCACATGCAGATGCAACACCAGTCATATACAATGGCCAATGCCCACGGTGGTTTCAAGAACAATCTTCACATGCAGGTAAAAATCTCGATAACCCCAATCTTGTCCGTTTAACTAACAAGATCAATAGTCTTAAAACTAATCGAGACATAATATAACACAACAGAATAATTAACATCAAAAGGTCGTGGCCTACCACGAGTTTCATTCAATGTGTTTCCACTCCGAAATATGTATTACAACGTTATGAAATGATTACAACACTTATCATGTGATTGTTCATACACATATCAAAATAAGTATTAATACTTCCAAAATGATACAATGACTATCAAACTAAACACCGTTGGCCCCACCGACCATGTTCTCGACCTCGCAGTAGTCCTTGGCTGGAACGTTGGATGTTCCAGGGGCATAACCTAGGTTAGATGATAAAACATCTAAGTGATAGCATGAAACAGTTTACATAATGCATGAAAGACATACGAGCATGCCATATACAGATAACAACAACATGCAACATGTCTAACTTGAGAAATCTCCCTGACATACTCAACCTCCTGTGGAATATCCATTCCATACACCGTTGGGGTTGACCTTGCTGCGACATACTTAATCCCTCGAGTGCCCTACCGTGTCACTCGTTCACCAGGATTAATATTGCTCAATTCTTAAGTAGACCCCATCCCGTCCCATGAGGACACAATAACGACACGAAAACCAATACCCCGATGATATGAAAATCACACGCCATGCACCGACTCTTTTATAAGAAAAACAGTTGATGCAATATGCCTCATGATCAATATGCAAATGATGCCACAAGTACATAAATGAAACGCATTTGTAAAACAACTTATGTTCTGGAGGATATAACCGTTCACTAGAACTAGTTAAATCACGTGTAACCTAAGTTTGGGAGGGTAAAACCGCTCATCTGAACCCATTACACACACTCCAACACTCATTCCAGACGAGGTAAAGCTAGAATCAAACCACTCACCTCAATTCGAAAAAGTCCAATTTTTGCCTCAAAAAACGTGTCGTGTTTCAAAAAACGTGCAATCATTCCTTCCAACAAACCAATCATCTCCTATTCACCATTAAGACCTTAGAAATCAATATTTCTATTTTTTCTTAATTTTCTCTATTTTTTCCCTATTTTTCAAACATTTCTCCCTCTCGAAAAATCATAATAAATGCCAAACAGCCAATTTTTCCAAATATTTTTCCATAAACTCACCTAAAATAATTTTATAAAAATTATAAAATTAAATTCAAGGAAAACCTAGGCCTCACGCGCCCTCACGCACTAGCACGTGGGTGCGGCTGGAGTCCGCGCGTGCACACGTACGGGCTGTCTTCTCTGATCTTCTTCTCTAGCAAGGGTCGCCGGCGATGGTCTTCGATGCTCGATCTGATGACATGGCCTTGAAACTCTCCTCCAGGCGACCTCGATGGCACCCTCCACTGGCCGATCTTGAATGTTCTTTCAATTCCAGCTAGATCTTGAATGCACTGTCATTATACATCACACTTTGAGCAATGTTAGGCGAAATAGTGTTGAGAATCCAACCTTTGACGAAGAGATTGCAACGAGTCCATTGTTTGTGTTCTTTAGTGGATGTTGTTGAGGGCTCCGTGATGGATCCATCTACAAAGCCATACTTGTTCTTGGTGATGAGAGCCATGAGCATTGCATGGTTGCGGGATAGTTGTTCTGTGTTAATTGTTGAGGCGCAAGAACCAAATCTAATTGGTTAAAGTGATGGAGATAAAAGGAGTCACTTGGATCATCGTACATATTAGAAAAGGATATAGTCGCCTTTAAAGTTTCATCACTCTTTGCCATAAAAGCTGGAAGGAATGGACACTTGGAGTTGAGTGGGATATGAAGGCTTCACATATGTGAAGCGAAAACAGTTACGACAGTTCGGATCTAAAAACAAGATTTGAAACTCCAAGATCGAAAAACGACTGTGGGCGAGTTAGATTTGAGAATGGTGGTGGCCACAATAAGATATGGTTGCCAGATGTTGGATCTAGGTGAGCTAGGTGCAAATTTGAGCAACAGCCTGGATCTGAGTAGCGGTGGTTGGATCTAGTGAGCAAAGTGGTGGATCTGAGTGGTTACGGTGCGGATCCAAGCCGGCAGCTACTAATAACGGTGGATATGGGAAAAGTCACTAGTGACGGTGCAAATTCGACTTATGGTTGAAGGCGGCAGCAACGGCAACAAAAGCTACGGGTAGCAATGACTGCGGGTGGAGCACGCGACGGCTGATGGTTGGTGAAGGCAACGACGACGACAGCGAAAGTTGTGGGCAGCGGCGGCAGTGGGTTAAGCACGCGACGACCAATGATGAGGCAGATCTGAACTGTCACAACTGTTTTCGCTTTATATTTGTGAAGTCCTCATAACCCACTCAACTCCAAGTGTCCATTCTTTCTAGCTTTTATAGCAAAGAGTGATGAAACTTCAAATGCAACTATGTTCTCTTCTAATATGTACGGTGATCTAAGTGACTCCTGTTATCTCCATCATTCAAACCAACCAAGTTTGGTTCTTGTGCCTCAACAATTGACACAGAACAACTATCCCCTTTGTAGCCATGCCATGCTCATGACTCTCATCACCAAGAACACGGATGGCTTTATAGACGGATCCATTACGGAGCCCTCAACAACATCCACTAAAAAACACAAACAATGGACTTGCTGCAATCTCCTTGTCAAAGGTTGGATTCTCAACACTATTTCACCTAACATTGCTAAAAGTGTGACGTATAATGACAGTGCATCCAAGATCTGGCTGAAATTGAAAAAGTGTTTCTCTCATGCAAATAATGTACATCTTTTTCAAGTTGACCAAGAGATTCATGAGTATATTCAAGGGGACATGAGCATTGGCGACTACTACACCAAATTAAAAGGCTTGTGGGATGTGCATGATGCTCTAAACCCTTTTTCATCTACTAATGAAGACATGGCAAAACAATTGCAGGAGTACCAACAAACGCAACACACTATCCAATTCCTCATGAAACTCAACCCCATTTATGCTGAAACTAGAGGGCAAATATTATTCATGGATCCCTTGCCACCCGTGAACAATGTATTTTTCCTCATCATTCAAAATGAAAAACAATGAAATGTATCTTCACAAGTGATTGGGAAAACATTAGATGCAGCTATTTTTGCTTTAAAAAATGGACTATCAAATTCCAACAAGAATTACTCACCAAAGAATCCACATCTCAAATGCGATCGCTGCAACCTTGTTAGGCATATCATTGCAAAATTGCCACCAACACCTTAAGTGTGATCATTGTGGTTACAAAGGCCATACCATTAATGTTTGTCACAAGCTTAAACGAGGAAATGCTTAAGGGGATAAGAAAGGTCCATCAAACAATTTTCCCAGAGCTTATCATGTAGACTTCAAATCTGACAAGACTGAAACAACTACTTCCTTGTTGCTAAGCAATATCATGATCTCCTTGAACTCATTGCTCAAACAAAATCTGTTAGTGCTGTCAATCAAGTATCAACAGTGAGTAACATTTCAGGCATCCCTCACAGCTCTCACATATGATAAGGATATTCGATGGATCTTTAACACAAGAGCCACTTATCACATGATTTGTTCTCCTCATTTTTTCACCAGTAGTATACCAGTTACCAATTGTCATGTTCATTTACCAGACTATGCTCTGGCTCAAGTCACACATATAGGGACAATTCATTTTTCAAGTTCACTAGTTCTTTATAATGTACTTTGTGTTCATTTTTTTAAACTCAACTTGATATTTGTGGCCAAATTGACTCAAACATTTTCATGTTACGCAACATTTACCAACAATCTTTGTTTTGTGCAGGACCAACATTCAGGAAAGACGATTGGAATGAGAATTTAGCAAGTTGGACTCTACTACTTGGACGAGTCGAAGCATGCTAAGTGTCGTATTTTCTTTGCCACCACAATTTTCATCAATCCTTATCTTTGGCACCAACATCTTGGTCATCCATCCAATAAGAACATGCAAGCCACTTCTTTATGTTCAAACTCTGTCAAAGCTGATTTTTTCAATGATTGTTCTATTTATCCACTTGCCAAATAAACCAAACAACCTTTTCCTTCCAGTTCTATGAACACAAAATCTTGTTTTGAGTTGATTCATGTTGACATTTGGGGTGGTTATCTTGTCCCAAGTTTACAAGGGGCAAAATACTTCCTTATTATTGTAGATAATTTTTCTCGATGCACATGAGTTTATCTCTTTGCTCAACAAATCTGAAGTTAGAAATTGTTTACTTACCTTTATAAATCTTGTTGAAACCCAATTTGATTCTCGCATCAAAATCATTTGTAGTGATAATGGCCTTGAATTTACCATTCTAAACACATATTATGCTAAATGGATTATTCACCAAACTAGTTGTGTCTCAACCCCACAACAAAATAGTGTTGTTGAACAAAAACATAGACATGTCCTCAATGTAGCCCGTGCCTTACTTTTCCAAGCCAACATTCACAAAACCTTTTGGGGTGATGCTATCCTAATCGCCACCTATCTTGTCAATCATACCTTAACCCCTGTTCTTCATGAAAAGACACCATTTGAGGTAGTATTTCATAAAACACCCACTTATGATCATTTACACGTTTTTGGTTGTCTCTAATTTGCCTCTACCCTCCACCACAAACCAAGCGAATTTGATGCTTGTTCTCTTCGTTGTATCTTTCTTGGCTACCCTTATAGTACCAAATGTTATCGGGTATATAATTTAGCCACCGAAAAAATCTTCATTTCTCGAGATGTCATTTTTTCATGAACATGCTTTCCCTTATACTTCCGCTACCCCCATCTCTACTTCACCAACACATTTGACTTTTCCTGTCGCGAGCCCTATTGATCCAATTTTTTCCTCTACAACACTTGCCAATCCGAATCCACCTGCTACAATGCCTACCCATCCAAACTTGCCTATCACAGCGCCATCTTCACTTGCCACAATGCCTTCAGTCCAATCTGATTTCCACCCGACCTCACTCGATGCGATGCCAGTTTTCCCCATTACCACGCCTTCTAACCTAATCCTCTCTTCTGCATTACAGATTCCAGATGTTGCGACTTTCAAACCTGCCCTTGTGACATTCCCTGATACCCCACATGATTCTCCCACACCCGACACCCAACTTCGGCGACCCACATGAGCACTTAGCTATCTTCAATAGTACCATGTAGAAGCTTCCTTGCTTGCTTACTCCCTACCATTGTCTCACTCGATGTTGACTGTAGCCACAAGTATTCCTCACCCTTGTCTCATGTTTTTACTTATGATCGATTTTCTCCCATCCATCTTTCTTTGACCACTTCCATTTCAGCGGTCAAAGAACCTACCTCCTTTACCCAGGCCATCAAAGATCCTAGATGGCGTCTTGCCATGACCAAAGAAATTCGTGCTCTCCATGATAATGACACTTGGTTTCTCCAACCTTTGCCTTCAAACAAGAAACCCGTGGGTTGCAAATGGCTCTACAAGATCAAATTTAATTCTAATGGCACTGTCGAGTGCTATAAAGCACGCTTAGTTGCAAAATGTTACAGTCAAATTGAAAGTTTTGATTACCATGAGACTTTTTCCTCTATTGCCAAGCTTGTTACTATTCGCTTACTCCTTGTTGTTGCGTCTTCCATGAATTGGCACTTTCGGCAACTTGACGTCAACAATGTCTTTCTCCATGGCGATCTGGAGGAAGATGTCTACATGTCATTACCTCCTGATTTTGGATAAAAGAGGAAGACCCGAGTATGCAAGCTTTACAAATCTTTGTATGGGCTTAGGCAAGCTTCCCATCAGTGGTTCATCAAACCATCCAAAGTCCTCACTCTTGCGAACTTCATACAATCCAAATCAGATCACTCCTTATTCGTCCGACACCATGGTACTTCCTTTATTGCTCTCCTTATCTATGTGGATGACATCATTCTAGCAGGCAATAATCTCCAAGAAATTAAACAAATTAAAGCTCATCTCATGCAGCAATTTAAGATTAAGGATCTTGGTAACTTGAAATATTTTCTGGACATAGAGATATCTCAATCAAAACAATGAATTGTTATTTCACAAAGAAAATATGCACTAAAAATATTAGAAGACATGGGGTACTTGACAGTAAAGCCCGCCAATTATCCAATGGATCAGAATTTATCTCTTAGTAAGGAAGAGGGTGATTGTATTAAAAATCCCTCATCTTATCGAAGACTTGTTGGGCAATTGATTTACTTAACCATCATAAGGCCAGACTTGGTCTATTTCGTTCACATTCTCAGTCAGTTTATGAACAAGCCCTGAGTTCCACACTTAGAAGCGACACAAAGAGTTCTACGCTACATCAAGAAAATACCCGAACAAGGTATTTTTTCCTCATCCACAAGTTCATTGCAGTTGAATGCCTTTTGTGATGCAGATTGGGCTCGATGTCGGACAATAAAAAAATGACCCTTTTCAATAGTGTATTGAGGGGTGGTCTTGTACAATTAGTCTACATATACGTTTTGCTTCGATACCTATGTGAAATTCTGACGGGATTTATATTGTTTGTAGGATCAGAGTCATAGCTCATGGAGGGCAAATTTAAACATGGTTGTGAACTGATATGTTCCATCATCTATGACATATTTTTATGTGTGGGAGTATTTAGATGGACCCTGAATGTTCGCAGTAGGGCTCTATGAACCTTGGCACATCGAGTATATGTTTCGTCGCGACCACTATGTCCAACTCTCTAATAGGGAAAGGGGTCACTAGACTTTGACGTTAGACTACTTCTCACCTTCTGTATATATATCCTTCTACCTATGTCCCACAATTTGATTCATATAGTACATGATTGTATGTTTAGAAGGAATTGATATGTTCTATCATCTCTATGTCAGTGTTACATGTACAGATGTACTCATCATAGGTTATCAAATTCTTTTCAAACCTCCTTGTTTAAGAAGAAATAGATACGGGAGTGGGCAATCTGTTAACTGATACAAGCTGTGTGTTTACTACCATGCATGCCTCTACATTCGAACCCGATGATCGATTGAGTTTACATGATTGTAATTGATTTTTATTGCATATATTGATCCTTATTTGTTAGTATAGAAAATTATGGATTATTTTTATGACATGTCATATGGAGTAACTTGTAGGTGGTGTTACATCGTTGGTTTCGCAGGGGAGTTCCTAAGTTGCTAACTGCGTGTGTAGCACACGTGGCTCGATTCTCAATTTGTTCTGTCATACAGCTTGCCCTTTCTATTATGTAATGTATTTTCATGCATGATTTTAGAACGATACGCCCTTCCCATCCCTGTTGTCATTGCGGAGCACTTGCATTTAGCTTTCTGCAAATTCATATCTTGGCTTATTTCTCCTATATCATAGTCTCGCCATGTTTGCAGACTTACACCATTACCTTACCACTTTCATATTTGTAGGTTTGGTCTCATCCATTGCAGTTGATCATGGCAGGATGCAACGATCTTGAGTTCTAGTGATATGTGATAGACAGGCTCCTCTAGATACGATCGCCAATACACTGACTATTCCTGATATTGTATATTTATTCATGGATTAGAGTATGACTATACATTCATTTTTCACTTACTGGCTATTCCTTCATATGGCACGTATATTATGATTAGTTTCATAACAATTACACGCGAGGTTATTGAATCATGTGATTGTTCCATCACTTTATTAATTATGCATCATGTATGTGACATGCATGCATTTAGTGTGGTTTGGTATCCTATAAGGCTTGTTGCACCTTGTGGGGCCTATAGTCCTATTAGAGGGTATTGCCACAACCCCCACATTTGGGTTGTAACATTCTCAGTATATATACTATCAATGCGGAACTGGGCCACTATAAACTTTCCTCCTCTAGACTTGTAACATCTTTCAGCAGGCAAAATATCTCATCTTAGCATAAGTTTAACCTAGGTGAGTTTCAATATATAAACATAAATATATATATATATATTATCCGGCACTAATTCTAATCAGTTAATATCAACTATAACACCACGATCTATCACTCAAAAAGTTATAGCTATAGTTAACTTTATACTCCTAAAACTAAGCAACATACCCAAGCCTTCCATCGTAGATATGAGTCGAGGGGAAGTCCCATCATTCCTATAAGTCCCCTACTAACTAATTTATAGCCTATAAAAGCTTAAACAAAACAAAACCTGTCCCATTAGTCAGAGCGCCCGCTAGTTACAGTAGTGAGGCGACTGAAAAATCTAGCACAGAAGCCATCAAAGAGATTCTGTCCGGGAATTAGCAAAGAGAATGATAGAAGGTGCCCTACATAACTTAATCTAAACCATAAGATATTTTGAAGGATTTCTACTAAACAGTTCAAGTAAGAGTAGGAAAATAACAGCCGAAGGGAACTTGGTGGCTCAAATAGGATGAAATGTTTAAATTTTAAAAATAGTTGACTTGGGATCTTAAGCAGCAATAGATAAACAGGTCAATCTGGCCTAGTTTGAGAGTGCAAAATGATACAGAACTGTCACATTCTAATGACAGATTGCAGAATGGAGATCACTCAAATATTAAGCCCACATTAAATTTGTGTTCTGACTACTAGAAGGCCAATGATTACTGAATGAAACATTTTGATCAGAACTTGTCTAATTATGAAGCTGTACATCCAGGTGACTGTCTCACATTTCATTTGATAATAATAACAAAGCATTAATTGTAATATTTTATTTCTTCTGTTTTTTGTGGGTTTGGGAGGGGGAAACCTTCAACAATACATAATGTGGAAGAACATATATCAATTCATATGGAGCTACAAGTCATCTAATAGGTCTAACCAGATTTCCATATAATACGACTGAAAAAATTCACAAAGTAGTTTTGGAAGCGCCCCTCTCCCCCCACCCCGAACACACACACACACACACAAAATGTAGGTACAAGACATCTAATAGGTCTAACCAGATTTCCAAGAGGACTAGGAAAATCCACAACTCAGTATTTTCAGATGTAGCAGCAGCATGAAGTAAAAACAAACTTATCCTCCACACGCGCCAACCATGAAGTAAAAACCCAAAGTTTGGACAAGCAAAATTACTACATACCATCTTGTCAAGCATTTGGCCACAAGACAATCAAACAAGAGTTAAATCAGAAAAGAATAAATAACAGCTGCATGAAACTGTCAAATATGATCAGAGCCACAGATATCACTCTCAAGTGAACTTCAGAATCAGGCACCTTTAACAACATGCAAAATGCAAACGAATGTATCTCATCAATATGCAGCTACATGTCATCTAATAGGTTTATGCACATTTCCATCTAATAGGAAGAAGAGAAGTAGCTTCCCGCATATTAAGAAACCTTTTTAAGGTTTTTTATTTTGAACAAGCAAAACTATTACATACTATCCCACAGAATGAATATGATCAGAGCCACAGATATCAATCTCAAGTGAACTTCAAAATCAGGCACCTATAAATCACTGAGGTAGACCTAAATAAAACACACAACCACAATTTTCCCAGACAGTAGGAACAAGGCCAATCATATGATTGTATTAATTTTAGCCAGACTCAGGAAACCAATATTGTCATAACGAGATACTGTGCAAAAACATTGGCAGAATTGCAGCCACAGAACTTATGTACCTTAGACATTTTAAATATTAAAGGCTGCGCCAGGCCTATGTTTTAGAGTCCTAGCCAGAATCATAAAGTGGTTGCATGCCAAAGTGATGCACGTCTCGCATGTTTTAGTCAAACTAAAGATGATAAAGGGCAACTAAGATGGAAAGCTTAGTAAGCTGATGCCACTGGGCAAATCTTGGAAGCATTGTCCTACAAAATTAAGTTGACACCATTTTCTTTTACTCTATTCAGCGTCTATTCATTCCCATCTTGGAAATTCCAAATAAGGCCATCCAAACTCATGTACCAAAATCATCATTCCATTATCAAATAGCATCCAAACTCCAAAGGACATTTCCAAACTGGAGAAACTAAGTCCTCTATTGCCAGCTAACCCCCTACATGTTTGGGAGGCAATGATTTCTTCACTCATTTTTGCACCAGAAATCCCACCCATAACTTGAGTATTAACTGAAATTTTCCGAACTAACAATTCCAGAAGAAAGTTATTACAGTGTGAGCCACATGATGTGTGTGTCACATATTGACCTATCTTTTGCAGGATCAGCATAGATAATTAGGTTTCACAAAATCTTTGCGGTTTCCAGTAAAAGAATGACAAAAGAAATAGGGATCCCTGGAATTTAACATAGGCTCAATGGAAACTCTTATTGATCAAATAAAAAATTTGAAAAAGTTCACATGATTTTTACATCGTTTTCAGGAACAACATTAAGCAATTACCACAATCAACGACTACCTTGATCTCGTTGTTGCTTGGCGATCTGATCTCTCTGTTTCTCCGCAAGCTTATCAAGCGCCGATTGCACAGCATCACGCCCGCCGATGAGCAACCGGGTGATGATCTCCGGGTCGGTCTCGAATCGGGCCTCCTCGAACTCCCTCCTGGCGTTCTCTCTGAGAACGTCGCGCCACAGAACGCCTCGCGAGTCGGGCCACATGAAGAAGCGGGTGGCCCGGAGGATGTCTCGGTAGAGACTCAGCACCTCGCGCCGAGTGCTGGTGAGCCGCCGCCGAGTCAGAAGCTCGTTTTCATCGTCGTCAACGTAGCTCGTGTCTTTCCTGACTACATGCCTGTCCAATAGCTCGTCAATTGTGTCCGGGCCGCTGTGTAAGAAACGGCGGCGGTGGGGGCGGAGGAAGAGGAGAGAATTTGCGAGGGGTCGGCACCTCTGGATATTCGCGGTCATCTTTGTCGTGGCAACCGCTTTGGGCGGTTTGAAGAGAGCCTGAACAAAGCAAATCGATATCGATGGCAGTAGCTTGAGAAAGAACCAGAACCAGAAGAACTAGAAGCAGAATCGCGATTGGGCGACTGGAAATTTTGAACGGAATGCCAATTAGCTTTTGCCCTCGAAATTTTGTCGTTTCGGCTTAGGATTTAGGGTCAACTTTTGCTGTTTGCTGATATTTTCTAATTTAAATTCCCGTTTGTATTGTGAATTATAATTGATATAATTTCCGATTTGTAATCTGTAATTTCTTTAATTCTATTCAAAAAATTATATTCACATGTATTTTGATTGATTTAGAAATATATTTTTACATATAACAAAAAAAAAAAAAAAATTAAGCAGCGGCTGCCGTCTGGCGTCTGGAAGGCAAAATCAAAGTTCAGAAAATTAAGGGGTTCTTAAATTAATTAAGAGTTTAGTAAATTTTAAAATATTTTAATATTAATTGTTGATTTTTAATATTTAATTATATCTTTCATAGATAAATTGATAGGGAAAATTTTAACTCTATATGAAATTACAAAAATGCTCTTACTTGAATCCCTTTAAAGATAACACATGTCCTAAAATATTTAAATTAAAGTTCAGATCTTGAGTCAAGTAAAAGATTTGACATAAATAATTAAATCTATTTTAATTAAGGGCTTAAATCTCTATTTATTCAGATTGAACAATAGGTTAGGATTTGTTCATTCATGTGGTGTGTCATAACTCTATTTTATCTTGACTATATAAAGGCATGAATTTTAAGAGATAAATATATTATTTATTGTGTATAGCAATTTTACTCTATCTCTAATACAAAGACTAATTTAAATCTTTAAGAGTTATATGAGATGTTTTGATCAAGATAAAATTGTAATGATTAGTCTCCAATTCTATCAATAATAATTGTACATAATAGAAAAATACTTACTAGTTAAAGTATATCATAATAATAAAATGACATTCTAAACATGTGTCATGTCATGTATAAAAATTACAAAAAATTATTATTTTTTCCAGCACAAAGTGACGTAGATTAACAACTTCTTCACTTACTAAAGTTGTAAATGTTGAAACCAACTACTTAATTGTTGAATTTTAGTATTCATTTGTAATTATATCAACATTATTGTATTTAAATATATTATCATAAAAGTAAACTTAATGTATGAAAGACTAAATATTAAATATCATATACTAAAATATTGTACAAATACATATTTTACGTTTATATCTATACATGTGTATATATAAAAGCAAAACATACATAGAGTAAATATATTAAAAAAATATTTTTAATAATTGAGAACGTGTAAGAGAGATATTAAAAATTAATATAAAGATGTTCAATCCATCGAACAAAACACTTGGAACATTAACATCATTAGTTTTGTGTAATGGTATTATAAAATTGATATACATTTAAAAATTAAAATATATTTTATTATTATTATTATTATCTAAATATAACCATAAATTTATAATTACGAAACTGACTATCACGAAGGTATAGTCTTTAAGAGACCTATGAAATATAAAACATATAAGGGTATAGAGTGTTTTATGCATATATCCTCTTATACTTAAATTAATTTTTGAGAGAATATATGAAAATAGTAAAAAAAAATAATCTAAGTGAAGTTGTAGTTGTACCTCAATTGAAGGAATCACTTTTTATTTATAAAGATTGATAATGTCAAACGAATAGATATCAGAGACTTTTGAGATTGTTTGTTACAAATCTTTAAGTAAAAATTTCAAAGGTTACTTGACATATTATTAGAAATAAGATAAATTTATGAAAAAGTCTCGCACGAATATCCAAAAGTGATATTCAAGAGAATTTCTTAGGGATTGACAGTCTCTTGATTTTTTTTTCCGCGGGTTGTCTTGAGTTTGCCATACAACAATAATAATTTTTAGAATTTGTATAATTAATATTAGTGTTAAGGTTAATTTTTTTAGTAATTTTCCTTGTTCATTTTCATTTTGACTTTTACAAGGAAGAAATTTGGGATAGCTTGTAGTTAATTTTTTGAAGATCTGAATTATTTGGAAAGGAATTTTATGTGAATTAAAAATATATTTAAAACTTTTTATATTGTAATTCTTTGTTCAAAAACTTTATCTAAAATATTTTGTAATTAATAAAAGTGTTTAAAGAAAATCAGAAAAATTTATAAAAAAAATATTTCTAAATTATAAAAAAACTACGTACAAATTGCTAAAAAACACAATCAACTGTAAGCGATGTTTGAATTATTTTGATGAAAAACAGAGACGCTGGTGACTTGTAGTTATATATATCCAGTTGGTGTTGGTGGAAGAGGCCTCCAATGGCAATCATCAAATCAGATCTACGCCGCGTATACCTTCCTCCTCGTTTCACTTTCCTCTCCAGCCCTAGCTTCTACAAGTCCTACTGCTCTTCTTCCTCAACTTCAGAAGATCACGAGTCCGACGTCGTAAAAGATGAGGAAACGCCGCCACTCACCACCCCTGCCGTCGAGTTGTCTCCATCAGAAACCCTTCTTGCAGACAAACTCCACGCCCTAATCAAAGGCCACCATCGCAAAAACCCTAACCCCAATCCCAACCCCGTCCCTCTGACCCCTAACTTCACCATCCCGTCTCTCTCCTTCGACTTCTCGAAAGCTGCCGCCGCCTCCGCCTCCGCCGAACCGCTCTCCCCAGCCGTCTTCCTCCGGGTGGTGGAGAAATGCGGCGGCGTCCGCCACGGAATCCCCTTCCTGCAAACGCTGGCCTTTTTCAACTGGGCCAAGAGTCGCGACGGGTTCGGTACCTCCCCCGAACCCTACAACGAGATGGTCGACCTCGCCGGGAAGGTCCGACAATTCGACATTGCTTGGTATTTGATCGATTTGATGAAAACAGGAAACGTACAGATCACAATCGACACTTTCTCTATTCTTATTCGGCGCTACGTGCGCGCCGGATTGGCCTCGGAGGCCGTTCACGCGTTTAATCGAATGGAAGATTATGGCTGCAAACCGGACCTAATTGCGTTCTCCGTCTTGATTAGCATTCTTTGTAAGAAGAGAAGAGCATCCGAAGCCCAGTCATTCTTTGATGGCTTGAAAGATAAAATTGTTCCTGATGTGGTTGTTTACACTGACTTAGTTCGTGGATGGTGCCGAGCTGGTAATATCTCCGAAGCTGAGAGGGTGTTTCGTGAAATGAAGATGGCTGGCATCAAGCCAAATGTGTATACTTACAGCATCGTAATAGATGCGTTGTGTAGATGTGGGCAGATTAGTCGTGCCCACGATGTGTTTGCTGAAATGCTCGATACAGGGTGCGAACCGAACTCTGTAACTTTCAACAATCTGATGAGGGTACATGTGAAGGCTGGCCGGACTGAAAAGGTCTTGCAAGTGTATAATCAGATGAAGAGGCTTTCTTGCCCTGCTGACACAATAACATATAATTTTCTCATAGAAAGCCATTGTAAAGATGGCAATCGCGAGGAAGCAATTAAGGTGCTTAATACGATGGTTAAGATAGGGTGTGCTCCTAACGCGCATACCTTCAATCCGATCTTTAGGTGCATCTCCTCGAACTCTCGAGATGTCAATGCTGCTCATAGGATGTATGCCCGGATGAAGCAGTTGAAATGTAAGCCCAACACGGTGACATATAACATTCTGATGCGGATGTTTGTTGATTCAAAATCAACTGACATGGTCCTCAAGCTTAAGAAAGAAATGGACGATGGTGAAATTGAGCCGAACATCAATACCTACCGGGTTTTGATCTCGCTGTTCTGTGCAATTGGGCACTGGAACAATGCCTATAAGTTCTTCAGAGAGATGATTGAGGAGAAGTGTTTAAAACCAAGTCAAACAGATTATGAATTGGTCTTGCAAGTGCTGAGGAAGGCAGGGCAGATAAAGAAGCATGAGGAACTGGTAGAGAAAATGGTGGATAGGGGATTTGTTGCTCGTCCAATATAAATCGAGTATTATCCATTTTTGCATCTATGACTTCGGTCTTGGTAATCCTCACTCCATCCCTTACTGCTAACGTATTGAAGTTGTCTTGTGGCGAATTTGATTCTGCTTGCTTGGACTGCATTTTTAGAAATTTCATGTACCAGTTTGGAATAATCTCTGTTTAGAGGAACAACGCCTGTAAGTTCTTCGTATAGATATCTGATTGAGGAGAAGTGTCTAAGACCAATCAGACAGATAATGGAATGGTTTTGCAACTGGCCAAGTGCTGAGGAAGGCAGAAGCGTGAGGAACTAAACTGGTAGAGAAAACGGTGAATGGAGGATTTGTTACTCGTTCAGTATTAACATAATCCAGTATGATCCCTTTTGGCATCGATGAACTGGGTCTTGGTAATCCATGTTCCAACACTCACTGGCAAACACACTGAGGTTGCCCTATATCGAATTTGATTGGGTGCTCGCTAGAAGTTGACAGTTTTAGGTTGTATTTTTTGAAATTTCATGTACCAGTTTGGAATAGTTTACCTTTGTTAGGGTTTCAAGTATTTGCTACTGTTTGCGGTTGGATGTTGATCTGGTTCTGTAACTATGGGGATCATAAACTTTGTGGTTTGATGCTTAAAGCTCCAATCTTGTGATTGCAGAGTGATCCATCGACAACGGCAGGGATATTATATTGATCTTTTACCTTCCTTGAGTCAAAGTCAATAAATTAGAAGACGCTTGCTGGTGGGTAACACTGATGAATGTTCAATTATGATCCCATGTAATCACAGTGCCCCAAATCATGAGTTGCACATGCTCACAGCTTCACAGTCCGAACTAAGAGAGAGAGGAGACGAGGGGGGAAGGGGCAGTGAAGCCATTGCCATGACATAATGGACGCTCGTCCCGCCATACTTCTTCTATTTTTGTTTTTATCTTGTTTTTTTACTCTTCTTTTTCAACAATTTGGGTTTCGATTTGCATGTAATCAAGTTCAGAACAATCAATCGATCAACGTTAGGAACTCTAATATGCCAGATTTGGATATGATCTATTTAGTGGTCTCTAATATGTTGGATTCAAATCCATTTATCAATTATTTTGAAAGCTTACATGGATCAATCAATTTGAGAATGGTTGAGTTCAATAGTTTTGAAGATCAAGGGATTTGTGAGAGAAAAATAAGCTCCAGCTCGCCATAGATAAATTGTTAAATTTTAGCATTAACTCACTCTGGTAAGGTGGCTAAAATCTAAATCTAAAATCAGACGCGTCTAATCTAATTTAAATAGAGATAAATTAGACCATTACTCAAATGAATGTAAATCTAATAAATCTAACGCTAAATCAATTCAGATAGAAATGGAATAAGTCTAAATCACGACAACTGACAACATTATGAGTTTGTGTTAAAAGAAGGGGAAAGCGCTCTCATAGTCTCCCCTCAGAGTTTACAATCTGATGGCATAATCTTGGATTTACCTCCCTCTCCATACAAATTTCCTTTCATGTCCCCACAGCTCCTTGCAAACCAATTTTTGCATTTTTTTTTCTTTTTTTCATAGTTTTAGTGATCTAGTAGAATTAAAATTCTGATCATTTCATTTAGAATAAATTATTAAAAATAAAATTGATTTTTTAACTTCAACTTATGATCTCAAAGTTATTAAACTTAAAAATAATTTTATCACTATAGTAAAATTTGTATAAAAAGAAAAAAAATTGCACGCGACACCTTGCCATTTTCTCTATCTTTACTTAGATTGAAAATAAGTTTAATTTAATTTTAATACAATTAACGATGTCAGAAGTAGATGGGGGTGTCCTCCCAATCTTGGGTTAGTTTCAAATAAAAAAAAAATGATATGGGATGTCCATATATAAAACTCAAAGTTTAAGGGATATATAATTAATTTATTTTATTAAATTTTGTTACTTTCTTTATATAGCTTTACACTCGATGTAAATCAATTGATTTTAGTTTTTATATCAAGAATGGTACAAGTAACTATATATCTATTATTGTTATTTTTTAAATAAATTTTCTCTAAGATATATCATATACATATACACCAATAAAAGAGACAACAGACTGATTAAGAAGTAATTGCGTCATGTATCGAGATGGCCTTCGCCAATTAAGCATTGAAAAAATCCTCAACCAGCAATCCATAGATTTGATTGGAGGAGAAATCAAATATGATAATAATGAAAACATAAAAACTAACACAATGAGGTAACTTTTAAAATGATCTAATGATGTCAATTATAGTAGTCATTTTAATTCTTCTAATAAGGTTTTTGACGACTTATAATAATATAAATATTTTTATTTTTTCGACAAATTGTAACGTCTAACATCTTCTCTCTTTTTTTTTCTTCAATTTATTTTTTCTCGATGACAAAGAGTTTAAAAATAACGATATTCAATGAATTCTAATATTAAAAATGTCTCTATTTTCTTTTTTTTTATTATTTTTAACAAATTATTATTAGTGATAATTTGAGTCAACCATGGGATCAAACAAATCAAGCCCTATTGCCATCGACAATGGATTTTGGTAGCTAAAACCCATCATTAGCAGAGAGAGGATTTATTATCTATTTATTTAATGTAATTAGTTAGGACTATTTAGATTAATTAAATTTAACTATGATCAATTATCATTGTTACTAACTAATGGATAAGATTTTTTTCAGATAAAAAGATAAAATGTTAGAGAAAATAAATTATAAAAAATTTTAATCTTAAAAATTATTTTAAATCACAAAATATTTTTATCTATCTATTTTTATTATTATATGAGCAAAAATCTAATTTTAGTATTATAAAACTCCTCTAATAAAATTATTTTTTAAAATACATTTTATAAATTTATTTAACAAAAAATTAATTATTTAATAATATTCAAATGCATGACTTTTTATATCAGATACAAAGTAACTTGAAACAAAATTTTACATTATATCCAAATTTATCTTCACTTAAATGTTTCCAAAAAATTAAATTTTAATAACTGAATATATTATTTTATTTATACCTTCCTAATATGATTATTAACCATTCTCTCAATACAAAATTACAGATAATGCAATACCTCGAAGGAAGGAATTAACAGTGTGTCAGCGATGTAGTTAAAGTCGGCTCAACCCATAGAGGGGTAGTTTCGGCGTTTCGCCTCCTCGCTTGCTCCCCAAGGACCTATCCATTCTAGGGCACCAATTGGATGACCTCTCTCCGCCTATAAATATGCTTCACATCTCTTCTTCATCTCGTTTTGCATCCTCTCGTTCTCTCACAATTGGAACAGAGAGAGAGAGGGGAAGAGATCAATTCTCTGGTGGGCGATTAGCTCTTAGTTTCAGAAAAACATCAAAACTAACCGTTAACAGTGGAAACCCTAAAACGTTAGTGAAAGAGAAGGAAAAGAATTACGAATTTGTCGTGGTTTGGATGAAAATTAAACCAAGATTGCACCGACTCTAACCCTAGCTGGTCTTCTTCATATTTGTTCCGGTTGAGGGGTTCAGCGATCTGCGGTAACGATGGATATTCGATTTCCGTACTCCCCGGCGGAGGTCGCCAAAGTTCGGGTTGTCCAGTTTGGCATTCTCAGCCCCGATGAGATCGTAAAATCTTTCTTTCTCTACTATCTTCTTCTGCTTAACAATTTTCGTGTTTGGTTGTTGAGAAATTGCACAAGATCAAGGCCAAGAGTACTGTTTTTTTGATACTGTGTTTGTATCGGTGTTTGGCAGAGGCAAATGTCGGTTGTGCAGATCGAGCACAGCGAGACGACGGAGCGAGGGAAGCCAAAGCCAGCCGGGCTCAGCGACCCTCGGTTGGGTACGATTGACCGGAAGATGAAGTGCGAGACTTGCATGGCTAACATGGCCGAGTGTCCTGGCCATTTTGGGCACCTCGAGCTTGCCAAACCCATGTTCCATATAGGGTTTTTGAAGACTGTTCTCAGTATTATGCGATGTGTTTGCTTCAATTGCTCTAAAATCCTCGCTGATGAGGTAGGTTGTATGCTTCAATTAGTTCACCGCCTGATTCTAGGTTTAGAACCCTAGTTCTTGTCGAGTTGTTCTGTTTTTGTTTTGGTTTGGCTTCTGGGTTATGTTGGTTTGTTGTTCCAATTGGCAGTGGGAACGTGGATATGAAATTCTTGATTAATTGATTGGGAGTTCATCTTTATTTGGTAACAAACTTGTCTAAAATTGGTAGTGGCTCCAGTATTCTGAATTCTTCTTGTGAGGTGTGACAATACCGGCTGAGGAATTGATTACTTGTGGTTCTGATTACCTAGAGGGTGATACTGTGATGGATTTCAAATCAGAATTGTTTTAAGTTCTAAAAGATGGCATCAGACAATGCTTGCAGTGCTGAGTTGTTAGGTCACTTACTTGACATGTACGCATATACTATATTACGTTTAAGAGGATGCAATGTCAGAATCTTACTAGTGATATAACCGAAATGTTTGGTTCTTTAATGTAGATCATAAAAAGCCACATAATGTAACGCACACGGGCCAAGTGTATTATATGTACTGACATGTATCTTAATTTCATTTGTATATTTGGTCATTGTCAATCATCTTTGTATTTACTCCACATTTTCATGTCACATTGACATTTTCTTAATTATTTCCCTTAATTTTGCCCATATCTCTAAGCGTATGTCATTGGAGCCTTTGTTTCTAATTCAGTTCTTATATTTGTAGGAGGACCCCAAATTTAAACAAGCTCAGAAAATTAGAAACCCCAAAAATAGACTTAAAAAAATATTGGATGCCTGCAAAAGCAAAACCAAATGTGAAGGTGGTGATGAAATTGACACCCAAGGTCAAGATTCTGATGAACCTGTTAAGAAGAGTCGAGGGGGTTGCGGTGCTCAGCAGCCAAAGATCACTATTGAAGGTATGAAAATGATTGCTGAATACAAGATTCAGAAGAAGAAGACTGATGACCCTGAGCAGCTTCCTGAACCCGTTGAGAGGAAACAGCAGCTCTCTGCTGAAAGGGTAGCTTCATCGACATAATGCTTCTAGCTGTACATGTTTTCCCTTCACAGTTTCTAGCTTGTCAAGACTGATCATGTGGATGTCACATGACATTTCTGCAGGTTCTAAATGTCCTCAAGCGCATAAGTGATGAAGATTGCTTGTTGTTGGGCTTGAATCCCAAGTATGCCCGTCCAGATTGGATGATTCTGCAAGTCCTTCCAATACCGCCACCTCCAGTGAGACCTTCTGTGATGATGGATACTTCTGCACGGAGCGAGGCAAGTCTTTTGTTATTCTTTCTCTCATATTTCTTTCTACGAGTAAATATCCTTTCAAAATCTAGTATTTGTTCTATTGAAATCAATCTGGTGCAGTTTTAGTACGGTCATAACAATTGCTAATTTGGTTATGCCTGATGCCTGTTGGCTTATTTAGATGGAAAATATGATGCTAATAGTGAGCCCTGAAATGTATTCTACACATTTAAAGCTCAAATTTAGTACCTTGACCTCTACCCCCATCTCTTGGAGCAGGATGATTTGACCCATCAGTTGGCTATGATCATTAGACATAATGAAAACTTGAGGAGACAAGAGAGAAATGGGGCTCCTGCACACATAATTTCTGAGTTTGCACAGTTGTTGCAGTTCCATGTTGCTACATATTTTGACAACGAGCTTCCGGGACAGCCAAGAGTATGTTCACTTATTAATGCTCTCATGTGTTTATAATTTTATGAAATGGTTACTGCGGGCTCACTTCAATATTTGCTTACCTTTCAGGCTACACAGCGATCTGGCCGCCCAATCAAATCTATATGCAGTAGGCTTAAGGCTAAGGAGGGACGTATTAGGGGTAATTTGATGGGTAAACGTGTGGATTTCTCAGCTCGTACAGTCATCACCCCAGATCCAACCATCAACATTGATGAATTGGGTGTGCCATGGAGTATTGCGTTAAACTTGACGTATCCAGAAACTGTCACCCCTTATAATATTGAAAGGTCTGGGATGTTCTGGAGATTTTACTCAGTTCTGCTTTCAATGGGCCTGTACCATTTTAACTATATCTTATATCTTCCTGGTTAGGCTGAAGGAGCTTGTTGAGTATGGCCCACATCCTCCTCCTGGGAAAACTGGAGCCAAGTATATAATCAGAGAAGACGGTCAGAGGCTTGATCTTCGTTACTTGAAGAAAAGCAGTGATCATCATCTTGAGCTTGGATACAAGGCAAACAGGCTTTTATGTTTTGAATTATATTGTCTATGCTTCTTTTTTTCTTTTTCTTTTTTTTCTCCTTTTTTATGTTGCAACTTGAATATGTCCCATCTTAAGTGCAGGTGGAGCGACACCTAATTGATGGAGACTTTGTTCTCTTCAATAGACAACCAAGTTTGCATAAGATGTCTATCATGGGGCACAGGATAAAGATCATGCCATACTCAACATTCCGTTTGAATTTATCTGTGACATCCCCATACAATGCGGACTTTGATGGAGATGAGATGAATATGCATGTGCCTCAATCTTTTGAAACAAGAGCAGAGGTCTTGGAGTTAATGATGGTACCTAAGTGTATTGTCTCTCCTCAATCCAATAGGCCAGTTATGGGCATTGTGCAGGACACCCTTTTAGGTTGCCGCAAGATAACAAAGAGAGATACATTTATTGAGAAGGTAATTTTGTTTTTTATTATGGTAATTGCTTCAAGTTTGCCATTATGCTTAAATGTTACTCTACTCAAGTTCCATTGTTTTAATTCTAGTCCATTATGTTGTATCTGCAGGATGTCTTCATGAACATTTTGATGTGGTGGGAGGATTTTGATGGAAAGATACCAGCACCTGCAATTTTGAAGCCTAGACCTCTTTGGACGGGAAAGCAAGTGTTTAATCTTATTATTCCAAAGCAGATAAACCTCTTGAGGACATCAGCTTGGCACTCTGAAACTGAGAAGGGACCTATAACTCCAGGAGACACTCAAGTTCGAATAGAAAAAGGAGAAGTGCTTTCAGGCACCCTTTGCAAGAAAACCCTTGGCACATCTACAGGAAGTCTTATCCATGTTATCTGGTAATGCTGGCCAAAAATTGTAAAAAGAAAAAAAAAATTGAAAAAGTCTATGGATGCTTTACATCTGCTCTATTTAAAGCATGACTTGCAGACCTTTATGTTTGCACATACAGGGAGGAAGTTGGTCCTGATGCTGCTCGCAAATTCCTGGGGCATACCCAGTGGCTTGTTAACTATTGGCTACTACAGAATGGTTTTAGCATTGGTATTGGAGATACAATTGCAGATGCTTCAACTATGGAAAAAATTAATGAAACTATTTCTAAAGCCAAGAATGAGGTGAAAGATCTTATTAAGGCTGCGCAAGATAAGCAGTTGGAGGCTGAGCCTGGCCGGACTATGATGGAATCATTTGAGAACAGAGTGAACCAGGTGGAGAAACTATATGAATACCTATTAAAAGGACTTAACATCTTCATCTTAATTTTATTAACACACGGTTTCCTGTTCAGGTGCTCAACAAGGCCCGTGATGATGCTGGAAGTAGTGCTCAGAAGAGCTTAGCTGAGAGTAACAATCTGAAGGCAATGGTCACGGCAGGGTCAAAGGGAAGTTTTATTAATATATCACAGATGACTGCTTGTGTGGGACAACAGAATGTTGAAGGCAAGCGTATCCCATTTGGCTTCATAGATCGTACCCTTCCCCATTTCACGAAAGATGACTATGGACCCGAAAGTCGTGGGTTCGTGGAGAACTCTTACCTACGAGGTTTGACCCCTCAAGAGTTCTTTTTTCATGCTATGGGTGGTAGAGAAGGTTTGATTGATACGGCGGTTAAAACTTCTGAGACTGGATATATCCAGAGGCGACTAGTGAAAGCTATGGAAGATATTATGGTCAAATATGATGGTACAGTTAGGAACTCATTGGGAGATGTTATACAGTTTCTATATGGAGAAGATGGTATGGATGCAGTTTGGATTGAATCTCAGAAGCTGGATTCTCTTAAAATGAGGAAGTCAGAGTTTGATAAGGTGTTCAAGTATGAAATTGATGATGAGAACTGGAACCCAAGCTACATGTTGCCAGAACATGTGGAGGATCTTAAAACAATTCGGGAGTTCCGCAATGTGTTTGATGCTGAGGTTCAGAAACTTGAAGCAGATCGATTCCAGCTTGGAAAAGAAATTGCTACAACTGGTGACAACTCTTGGCCTATGCCCGTGAATCTCAAACGGCTTATCTGGAATGCACAGAAGACATTTAAGGTTGACTTGAGAAGACCTTCTGATATGCACCCAATGGAGATTGTGGAAGCTGTCGATAAGCTTCAGGAGAGACTCAAGGTTGTCCCTGGTGAGGATTTACTGAGCATGGAAGCACAGAAAAATGCCACCACATTCTTCAACATTCTTCTCCGAAGCACATTTGCTAGTAAGAGGGTGTTGAAAGAGTATAGGCTTACCCGTGAAGCATTTGAGTGGGTTATTGGTGAGATAGAATCACGATTTTTGCAGTCACTTGTGGCTCCTGGAGAAATGATTGGATGTGTTGCTGCCCAGTCTATTGGTGAGCCTGCCACTCAGATGACTCTAAACACCTTTCACTATGCTGGTGTGAGTGCAAAAAATGTCACTCTTGGAGTACCTAGATTGAGGGAAATTATTAATGTGGCCAAAAAAATCAAAACCCCTTCTCTGTCTGTCTACTTGAAACCTGAAGTCAGCAGGACAAAAGAAAAGGCCAAGAATGTCCAGTGTGCTCTGGAATACACTACATTACGCAGTGTAACACAGGCTACTGAAGTGTGGTATGATCCAGACCCAATGAGCACAATCATTGAAGAGGATGTTGATTTTGTCAAGTCTTATTATGAAATGCCAGATGAAGAAATTGCCCCGGAGAAAATTTCTCCATGGTTACTCCGTATAGAGTTGAATCGTGAGATGATGGTTGATAAGAAGCTGAGCATGGCTGACATTGCGGAGAAGATCAATCTTGAGTTTGATGATGATTTGACCTGCATTTTCAATGATGATAATGCTGAAAAATTGATCCTCCGCATCCGTATCATGAATGATGAAGCTCCTAAAGGGGAGTTGCAGGATGAATCTGCAGAAGATGATGTTTTCCTCAAAAAGATTGAAAGCAACATGCTGACAGAAATGGCCCTTCGCGGCATCCCCGATATTAACAAGGTGTTCATCAAATCTGGTAAAGTGAATAAATTTGATGATAATGAAGGATTCAAGCCTGAGAATGAGTGGATGCTTGACACTGAAGGTGTCAACCTCTTGGCTGTTATGTGCCATGAAGATGTTGATGCTAGGAGGACAACTAGCAATCATTTGATTGAAATCATTGAAGTTCTGGGAATAGAAGCAGTTCGTCGGTCCTTGCTGGATGAGTTACGAGTTGTCATATCTTTTGATGGATCATATGTAAATTACAGGCACCTGGCTATATTGTGTGACACTATGACTTACCGAGGTCACTTGATGGCCATCACTCGCCATGGTATTAATCGAAATGACACTGGACCGCTGATGAGATGTTCTTTTGAGGAAACAGTGGATATTCTCCTTGATGCTGCTGTGTATGCCGAAACAGATCACCTTAGGGGTGTAACTGAAAATATAATGCTGGGTCAACTTGCACCAATCGGTACTGGAGATTGTGCCCTTTATCTAAATGAACAGATGCTGCAGCAAGCTATTGATATCCAGCTTCCTAGTTACATGGAAGGTTTGGACTTTGGCATGACTCCTGCCCGTTCGCCAATTTCAGGGACCCCTTTTCATGACGGGATGATGTCACCTAATTATTTGCTAAGCCCAAATCTCCGTCTTTCACCTGTTACAGATGCCCAGTTTTCTCCATATGTTGGTGGGATGGGCTTCTCTCCTACATCGTCTCCTGGTTACAGCCCTTCTTCTCCAGGATATAGTCCCTCATCACCTGGATATAGCCCGACTTCCCCTGGGTACAGCCCGACTTCCCCTGGGTATAGTCCGACTTCACCTGGTTACAGCCCCACCTCCCCAACATATAGTCCAAGCTCTCCAGGATATAGTCCAACGAGTCCTACATATTCTCCTACAAGTCCATCCTACTCCCCCACATCACCTAGTTATAGTCCAACTTCTCCTAGTTACAGCCCTACTTCTCCCAGTTACAGCCCTACATCTCCCAGTTACAGCCCCACCTCTCCAAGCTACAGCCCCACTTCTCCAGCTTACAGCCCGACATCTCCTGCATACAGCCCAACCTCTCCTGCGTACAGCCCAACCTCGCCATCTTACAGCCCAACCTCACCCTCCTACAGCCCGACCTCCCCATCTTACAGCCCAACCTCACCATCATATAGCCCAACCTCACCCTCCTACAGTCCAACTTCTCCATCGTATAGCCCCACCTCTCCTGCCTATAGCCCAACTTCTCCAGGTTACAGTCCAACTTCACCTAGCTACAGTCCAACTTCTCCAAGCTACAGCCCCACATCCCCAAGTTACAATCCTTCATCAGCAAAATACAGCCCGTCTCTTGCTTACTCCCCTAGCAGTCCAAGACTATCGCCATCTAGTCCGTACAGTCCAACATCACCTAATTACAGGTAAATGATGGCCTCTTTATGTTTGGAGTAAAATTTCTGCTTTGCTTTCATTACCGAGTTGGTTTCACTAGGGTAGAAAGCTTACTGTTTGGCTATCACATGTGGGACACCTGCGCTGGGTTCTCACCTCTTATTCTTGGCTGCATATCTTAGATTTGGATTGATTGATGTTGGAATGGTGTCTTACCCAAATCTTGAACTATATCTTTTAATATTATACCTTTTTTTTTTCTATTTTACAGTCCAACATCACCATCATATTCACCAACATCTCCATCATACTCCCCATCGAGTCCAACATACAGTCCCAGCAGGTAAATTATCTGTCATGTTGGTAATTTTTAGTTATGGCCAATGTATTTGTTCTTATCTGTGGAATAGCATAATCAAATTAAGTGTTTAATGTTCCTGATGTGATTTGAAGTTATGTTCCATCATTTTTGCCTAGAGCATGTTGCCTTAATGAGACCTTTAATGCTCTGGGGGGAATTAAGAACAATTTATTTAAAAAGGGCGTTCAGGTGCACAAAGTTCCCCACTTTTCCAGGGTTGGGAGATGGTTGTATGTGTATGTAGCCTTTCTCTCTTGCTGTTTTGCAATGACATTGTTTCCAGAACTCTAATCCATGACCTTCCAATCACACAAAGGAACAACCTTATCACCCTTGGGAATTAAAGCTGTTATAGGAGGAACTGTTTTCTCAGTACTCACTTTGCGTACAAGCAATTTCTGATTCTTTGGGTAACATTATTCATCTTCTTTTAGTAGCTGAGCTTGCAGTGGTTAAGCTTTGCTAACCCCGTGGCTAAAATGGGTTTGTTGCTTGTCCGGCTTCTTGATGTTGGCATGTGATGTATAGTGGGAATTTTATTTAGAAAAATTTCCTTGTAATATTCTTCCCCAGAGTTTTTTGTTGAGTTCTTGAAGCCACAAAGTATTACGTTACACAGTGTTGAAATCTGAGACTGATGTCAGCATTTGATGTATGGTGGGTATTCTGAGGAAAAATTTGTGTAATATTCTTCCCCAGAATGTTTTATTGAGTTCTGTTAAGTCACAAAAGTATTACATTACAGAGTGTTGAAATCTGAGACTATGCTATTGCTTCATCAGGCTAGAATTTACGTTTATTCACCCGTGTGCCCATAATGCATGAGTTCTTTAAGCTTTTTGATGATTGGGTTCCTTTAGAAGTGTCTGGTCCTTGAATGATTCTCTCTTATGTCCCAATATTGCAGCCCTTATAGCAAGTCTGGTGTTAGCCCAGATTATAGTCCAAGTTCACCACAATACAGGTAAATTGTTGACTTCCCCAACTTGGTTCAGTATATTTTTTCCCTCCATTTTCATTTTCTAACCCTGGAATTTCAAAGTTGGTTTTAGATCACAACCCAATGGCTCTTTCTTACCCTTTTTTTGAAATGCTTGCTACAGTCCAAGTGCTGGGTACTCGCCGAGTGCACCAGGATACTCACCATCATCTACAAGCCAGTACACTCCACAGATGAGCAACAAGGACAACGGGAGTAAACGCTAGGTTGTAATATTCCTCCCAACCCCCTCTTGACATCTTGAAAGAATGTGCTGAAGAGGCGGTTTGGATCCGGGACCTTGTGGGCTACCATCTCTGGAAATTAGGGTGGAAGTCTTTTTAGTCAAGCCTGCCTGTCATCAGCTTCTCTGCTAGCAAGGAAGTCGTCCGTTCAGTACCCGGAAAATGCAGTGTTAATAGGAAGTTGTAGAAGACTGCTGTAGTTTTAGTATTGAGACAAAGCGCCAAAATCCTTGGTATTTATGGTTACTCTTGAGTTTAACCGTTTTGCAAACTTTATATGTATATGTAGTTCGGATTGTCTCCGCTATAATCGTGTCTTTGTAACTTACTTTGGTAGAACTGCAAAAGTTGATTGTTCCTCGAGTCTATTACGGAAGGCCTTGTCAACCTTGTCTGGCTTATACCTTTTCTGTAGACTATTATTTAAAGAAAAACTCATTATAAACCGAAAGGGGACAAAATAGAAAAGGTCATAGGATTAGTAGAATCAATCCCAATTGTCTCTTTGTACGGTTTGTTTGTTTCAGACTGTGATGACAGATGACGATAGCAATGATGATGCAATGCTTTGCGCGTGCCCTCCTGCTTGGTTCTTTTTATTGATTTCTTGGGTTCTTTTTCTTTTGGATAAACATTTTATGTAAATTTTCTAGACCATAGTTTTCTGAAAGAAAATTGTATCTCCTAGCAACATGCCCATTGTTTAATCAATAAAAATCTCAAAATAATTTATAAACCTAATTTTAGGTTTAGGTAAATCAACTAGCTCTCATGGCCAAACCTAAATTTTGGTTAAGCCATAAACCAAGATTGCCTTTGACCACTGCAGTATAAAGAAGGAAATAAAATGAATGAAGGATGCCAAAATTTTCAAAAGTGAAGGGTTATTATTGTTTTCGTTTTTCAGTTTCACCCATAAACTTTGTTAATGTTCTTTTTTGGTATATATAAAAAAGTCTACAACTAAAAAGTACAGAAAATTTGAATCCGTGAGGTAACCTTATGCTTGCCATAAAAGTTAGATCCACAATGAGCCATCAATATAATGTTCTTATACATAGTATAGAAATATAAGAGTAACTTTGCATATTTTCTTGCCTCAATTAAATTGAGACAAAGATTGATGCAAGAGATTAATATAATTTTAAATAGAGTGTTTTAATTAAAAAATATCACAAAGATGAATTTAAAAAATAAATTTAGATTTCAAGTTCAGATAATTTGGTATAAATATAATTACGATATCATGTTATTATATTGACGCATTATCACAATTTAATTATAATGTCATTTATTTACAATTAAAATACATTAATATAACATATAAATAGCTTCTAATTCTTATTTGGTATTTTTGAAAAATATCCCAAATTCAATCGTGGGCAGATATATAGTTTATATAAAAATCATTGGTAAAAAAATAAAAGTGTCCCTCAACTTCAAGTTAAATCTATTGTACCCCTCGACTTTCAATTTCAAACTTATTTTGCCAATCAACTTCCAATTTTGTAGCAATCACACCTTTGATCCAGTAAACATACTGCATGAGTTACATGTGCGGTTGAAGAGAATAAAGATAAGCAAGCATCTATCATTTTCTTCTTCCTTATTCCCTGCATCGGCGACCTCTCGCCTTCCTTGACCCGATCGACCTCTTACCTTCTTTGCCGTCGATTGACCTTTTGTCTTCTTTGCCGTTGACCGACCCTGGTCCCTCTTTTCTCGCCACCAACCAACCATGGTATCACTTTTCTTGCTGTCAAATTGATGGTGGCACCAAGCAATTGGACTTTGTGTTTGTGAATCGAAGATGACAAGAGGTAGCAACGATTCGTGTTCATGAATTGATGGCGGTTCAGGCTAATTTGTGTTTGTGAATCGACTACAACATTGAGCAAAAAAAGTTGTGAATCGACTACAACATTGAGCAAACAAAGTTGTGAATCGACACCAAGTACTATCGAGGGTTTTCATTGTCTTCACTTTCCTCCTCTGTAAGACTAGGGTTGCCAACTTCGATTTCCACCACATCGTCTATTGTCGACCCTGTCTCTTTTCTTGCAACGTCGAGACATGTAGCTTTTTTTCATTGGCTCGTTCAATAAGGGACACACGCCAGACTGTGAGCGTAATTCACACATTATGCTTATTGAACTCAGATATGTAATTGTTACAAAATTAAAAGTTGAAAGACAATATATTAAAAATTAAAGATTAAAGAGCATAATAGATTCAACTTGAAGTTGAAGGGCTCAAACTAACTTTTACTCAAATTGGGAGACATTTTTATGCCTAGTACCAAAAATCATATATACTTAAACATCACACGTGAATGTTAATGTTTTGGGATAATTTGTAGCTTAGCTTGGCTTGACAATGGATGGATTTCGGAGCCTTGTCAGCCGGCAGGCAGCATAAATGTCAAATTGATCGGTGGGGTCCAAAAAGAGGTTGGCAGTTGCATTGATGATATCACAAATTAATTTTATTACTTACTATCCAAATTTTACACCAAAGACTTGACAACGTAAGTCTGTAGCCACCCAATAAGCTTCAAATAGTATAAGGACCCAAAGCAACACATCACCCCTAAGGAGTGAATCACCTGAAGCTAGAATAATAAAACTATATATATATATATAATAAACATATTTTCTTTATATTATTATTTAATCATTACCTTACCTTATTAGCATAGGCATTGTAGATAACTAAGACCTTAGCGTAGCCGCCAAATTAGTACAGGTTGATCCATCGCAGCAATATTTGAAAGATTACACTTTTTTTGTACATGTGTGGTCTAAATTGAATACAATTCTGAATTCCTCAGCCATAAGGGTTTGACCTTGGCCAAGTCCAACTCCATGTAATCACTAATAATGACAGCATATATAGCCAACCAATTTGTAATCTTTTGTTTGCATTTCTAAAAGGTGTTTTATGTCTTAGCTAGGCTTGGGATAGTTGGGAGTATATAGAAACTGTTTGGCTACAGAATTGTCAATAATTGAATATTAAATTCCTTTAAGAAATATCAAATAAAGTGCTCTACTTTTAAGGGTTAAATTAGATCAAATTAGCTATCATATTTTTAAAAAATATAAATTATAAGTGGGTGGAATAATTATTTGAATTTTAATTTGTAATTATATAGGTTTTATTTTGATTAGAAATACAATCGGTGCTGATAATAGAAATAAAATATCGTTGAATGGTGCTAAAACAATATCCATCATAAAGACTAATTAATGTAACCCTAAATCTAAGAAGAAGAAAGTAACTTAATTGACACCTTTTTAAAATACAGTACCTAATTTAATTAGCATTGAGTCTGAAAGTACATATATATATATAGATTTATTTGATCTTTTTAAAACTACTATTTAATAAAATTATTTAATTATTAAAAATAAAGTACAACAAATTAATTTACTTTATCTAAAAAGACGATGCATTAACATCACCCTCTTCTAATTGGATTCAGGGGGCTTACTTCCAATGAAGGTTAGTATATTCTTTGAGTGTAAAAAGGAAATTAAAAAATTTGAGGTTCAAAATAACAACTTATATATATATATATATATATATATATATATTAAAGATGTAAATACAATATTATAACATCAAACCATATATAATTTTAATATTAAAATTCGTACAAAATTATATATGAGATGATGATAAGTGATAACAATTAATTAAATATATAATTTATAAGAGTAGTGGTCGTACATAGATATATATAATATAATAATTAAATAGTAAAAGGAAAGCGTTATATATTCTTAGTACAAATTAAATAGAAGAATATATATTAATATACCAATAAAATTCTGAAAAATATAAGTTATTTTAATTAATAATGGTGATCTATTTAATTAAAGTACGTAATAGAATTCATAATTGCCATCTTATCGTAAAAAGTTAAAGTTAATTCCACTCTCTCTAACAATTAATAATCAAAATCACATAATAAAATATCAATTGGGGGGCATATGTATGGTTGAATATTAATATTTCCTAGCTAGCTAGCTAGCTAGCTGTTTATGGTCTGTCATATATGCAAGTCATTTTCTAATTAATTCAATTTAGATGTTAATGATCACATGAATCAAATGGGAACTTTTGATCTTATCCCCTCCAGATATATATATATATATATATACACTAATTAACCTGCCCTGCCAAAGTCAATATATTTTAGGGTTTATGGTTATCAGAATTAATTCACATTTTGATTATACATAATAATTCTGTAATAAAAGTCTCTCTGTTGGGTTAAAATACGAGTCCTAAGACGGCAGCTGCTTGTTTTGGACTTTGAATGGAAACTTAATGCTGGCCGCAGCAGCGATCCACGAAACCATTCATCAAATCAAGCATCTGTACGTATCCCTCCAATATTAAATTCGGCTGAGCGATCAAGGCTTGCCCCAGTCATCAACCTCTCCTCCTTTGACTCTCTCTCTCTCTCTCTCTCTCTATGTGAAAAGGTCCATTGAAATCCTTAATTACATTGTTTCCTTCTCCTTGTTATTTATCTTTCTTCTGAATGTATATATATATATATACTTATATATATCTAGAGAGAGAGAGAGAGAGAGAGATTTGAAAGAGAGAATTGGAGAAGATTGAACATACACTGTTGTTGATCAAGAATCATCAAGATATAGCTATGGAGAAACCGGCAAGCAAGGCCAAGAACAAGTTCTTGAAGCTGCTACCCAAAGCAGTTGCAGCCGTCAATTTCCAGAACATTCCTTTCAGCCCAACCAGGGACAAGAGACAAGATCACGTCGCAAACAGGCTCAAGACCCACTTCGGGAAAGGGTTTTCCGGCCCCATCATATCGATCATTCCGGCGGAAGCTCGCCGGAAACCCAAGAACTCCGGCTTCGAAGCCCAGGAACCCACTTCGCCGAAGGTCTCCTGCATGGGCCAGATCAAGCATAAGAAGAAGAAGATCAAGAAAGATAAGCACGTGCCTCTGCCTAAAGATTTCAAGCCCGTCGATTCGAAGAAGAAGCTGACGAAGTTTCCGAGTTTTTTCGCCGGAGGGAAGCCGCCGGCCGCGAGAACGAAATCGGTTCCTTCTGGGGATAACAGCGCCGCCTTGTCGGATAATAGAGCCCCGCCATTGGGGCACATGAGGCGGTTCGCGAGCGGCCGTGAATCGCTGGCCGGCTTTGATTGGACGGCTCAGGTTGCTCCGGAGGAGGGGGACCACCGGGAGTGTTCTTCCGACGAAGAGAGTGAAGGAGAAGAGAGGGAGGTCATTATTCCTTTCTCTGCACCAATCCTAATAGGCGGCCCCGGCCCCGGCCCCTGCGCCGGCGCCGGAGATGGAGTGGCTTTGGAGCCAAGGAAAGAGATCAATCTATGGAAGAGAAGAACCATGGCCCAACCAAGGCCTCTTCAACTTCGCCATTAATTAAAGTTTCCTGCTTTAAGGTCTCTTCTTTTTGCTTTAAGATCATTTCTATGGTTTAGAAACAGAATTTTTCCTTTTCTTTTTATCAATATTCATATATAGTAATCTCTTGTGATTGTAATTTTCTCTTCGTTTTTTCCTATCTTCCCCAAATCCACAGCTGTGATTGTAAATGAGATGGTGGGTCGTAGATGTTGTTCTTGTTCTTGATCATGTACACAACTTTTCTTCGTTTAATTAATTTGTTCATTTTCCTACAAGTTTGTGGGGTTTCCTTTCCAATGCAATGTTTGATCCAACCACCACTCAAGTAATTAACTATTTCTGATTAATTAATTTACTCCAAGAGAATTTCAAACTCCACAACCAACTAGAGTTTCACTCTATGAATGGCATCAAGCTAGATGTTATAAGTATTCTTTTGTGAACCTAAGACATGGTTATTGGCTGAGTTCAGATTTATTGTTCTCATTTTTTGTCTTTTTAGTTGTATTAAAAAAAAATATATATATATATATATATATTATAACGTAACTTATTTTTATTAGAGAGACAGTTAAGTAAAAAAAAAAAAATAGAAACGAGAGATTTAGACCTTTGTTGGCCACATCATATATACCCAATCTCAAGGATGAAGGAAATGGCAATTTGGATATGGACAAACCTCCTCCCTTGTCCATATCCAAATTTACCATTGTAATGAAAAGAAGGCCAAGAGGTTCATTCTCTCTTTGTCTATACCTAGATTTATACTTATTATTTTCTTGTGATCAGTTAAATATTTAAACTCTTAAAATAGTTCTAACTTAATACTGACACTCAAACTAACGCTCACTCATAATGGGAATGAAATTGCCTCTTTTTAGAAGTTCAGATACTAAATTGGTTCCATTTTTTATTCATATGAAAATTTGAATTATTTTCAAATTTGAGCTTCTAATCAATAAATTTTTATTCATATGAAAATTTGGATTATTTTTAATTGATTTGAAAATCAAATTGCTTAGAAGTTTAGATATTAAATTATTTTTATTCATATTGAATTGGATTATTTGAAAATCAAATCAAATTTTTAATTGATTTGAAAATAACTTTATATTTTATTTTTATTTTTTCTCTATAACAAAATTTACAAATATTTATTTCTTATTTCATAGTTAAATAACCAAAGCAAGCCAGCTAAGCCTGACCAATTCGGTTTGGACTATGAGCCAAATTGGAATCGTTCTTCTAAAAATTGAACCGAAATCAAAATCAAAACCAGAGTTGGAACCAGTTCAAATCATTAAAAAATAAATTAAATAAATATATAATATATAATACAATACATAATAATTGATACTTTACAGGAGATTGCAAATTTAAATGATAAGTGAACCACACGAGTTTTATTTTTTTCTAAATTTTAAAAAAATATGTACAAACTTGATTTATATAAATTAAATTTAAAATTTTTAATTAAATCAATTCAAATTAGAATTGAAACCGTCAGGAATTAGGACCGAATCGTCAAGAAACCAAAATTAAAATTATCTATAGACAATTCAATTTCGATTCCATTAAAAAGTGAAACCGACCCCGTCGGTTTCAAAGCGTTGCTCAAAACCCTAAATTGCCAGCGAAATTTAATGAGTTGAGTGCATATGGATGGCAATGGGGTAGGTTTAAGACAGGGCAACTCTCCCCATCCTCGACCCTACGCCCTCTGTCCCTGCCCCATACCGTGTATGAGGACTCAAAATTGAACCCAACCCTGGCCCCCAATGGGGATGGGGCATTAAATTTTTTATAATAATTATTCTACAATAGTAAATAAAAAATTACAAATTTTATAAAAAATAATTAATTTAAAATAAAATAATTTGCTTGTTCTTTGAACATATATATATAGTAATTTATAAAATAAAAAATATAATTAAAACAAAACATATATATTATATTTTATATAAATATATAATTTAACTTATATATACTATATAAATATAATTTTAGATTTATATAATTTAATTATTCTACAATAATATAATTTTAGATTTATATACTATATAAATATAATTTAATTTATTGTAACTATATAATTTAATTTATATAGTTACAATAAAGTAGTTTCTTTACAAGAAAAAATTCTTTTTTTTTAAATATTTTTTCTCGATATTATATTGATATTTTGATTCAAACTAAAGATGCCCATAAAAATAGAAAAGTTCATGTGAGACACAGTGTCATGTCACTAAACTCATGGTAGAAGTCAAAGCACGAGTTGATCTCGAATGTCTAGTTGCAACCGGGAATGTACTCTCGAATTGCTGATGGGCACCAAATTATTTTCTAAGTTGGGATAGAGATAATCTTCACAAAGCATGGTAGATAATTCCTTATAGGATAACTTTCAACATGAGGCAATCTTTATAATATTCCTTATAGGATAGCTTTCGACATGAGGCAATCTTTATAATAAATAAATCTAAACCTAGTATAGAGAAACATATGATAGGCTTTCCAAGGTTTTTTTTTGGGTGTCATGTGTTCTAATCTCCACAAACCCAAGACAAGATACATCACACTTATCAGACAACTCCAATGTAAATCGATCACTCTCTGAATAATGAAACTAGGAGGAATCAACTAATTGTCTAGGACATGAATAGGGTCGGCTAATTCTTGTCGTGATCATGAACTCAACCCAAAATATATAAAAAGATCTTGAAGGGTGAGACAAATGTATGATATTCTGCTATACTCTTTTAAGCATACAAGTTATCTCTAGAATTTTTTTGTTGAGTTAAATATCGGAGTGACATCTTCTTGGTCAAGTCTCGTGGCAATTACTCTTGTTTTACGTGTGCAAGAATTTCTCAGCTAGATTAGTCCTTAGGACATGGTTCAAATATCTTGGAAAGTCTTACAAATTCAATTGGTGACTAGTCCCAATGTCATCCATTTGGCATCATTTGTAGGAATGGGGGTTTGCCCTTGACTCAACAAGATAACACACTACCCAATTGATCACCTCATTATCAACGAGAATACATCTAATCTAGAAACTCAACATGAAGAAAAACAACCGTTGATCACCAAGGAACCATGGACCACTTAACTCTTCTCATACAACTAGACAAGTTGAGGAAGCAAGTCTAAATCCTTGTCAACAATCAAGGAGAAAAAAGCAATACTAGGAATATTGATTAGCCTCGAACTAATCAAATAGCATCAAGGAGGATGGTAATCTTCAAAATTATACTAATAGAGTCTAGACCAATAATAGAGAAGAGAGAAGAATCATCTATGGTAACTTGTTGCCCCATCAATCCCCCTTATGTGATCAAGAAGAATAGAAATGAAACAACTGAGATTGTAGAAGATACAGAGATCATTGTCGCCGATGAAGTCAATTGCAATCTCAAAATCGAAGCCTGTACAAGTGTCAAGTCTGCGATGTTATCAACAACCTCAAATGAAGTCTACAAGGAAGGCAAGGATGTCAAGTTGTCCAATCAACCATGATCCCTTTGTCTCACTAAGTACTTTTGTTAGTGATATGCACATCTTTCTACTTCGTCTGATCATTTTGAATATCCTTGTATCAACAAGTTTTCAATACTAGAGTACTCTCCCAAACATATGCGTCTTTATCAAGATGACATAGAAGACAAATGAGCCTCTAACCCCATGCTTTATAGAGGTTTTGTCCGAGTTTTACATAAAAAAAAAAAAACAAGACTAGTATGATATTGTAATGCCTCGTTTTTCCAAAGTGTGCGTTAATCTGAGATTTCAGGGATTTTTTTTTTCAACATAAATTAAACCCCAAAAATCTCGATTTACCATCTCAGCATATCAACTTACAATAATAAACTAAGACAAGTAATATTATCACATCAGCGGAAACAAAATTGAAACCTTGATAATACATAACCGTAATTCCTTTATTCATAATATAGAAATCGCATCATCGATTAACATGACATCTTCAAAATAATATACATAGAGTCTCATCTCTCAGAGATAACAATTAAACACCTTAAATATAACCAAGGGCCTACTAAAGATCTAACATGTAGATAACGGCTACATCTCAAGAATCTCATTTCCCTTGGAGCAACTGCTTTCACCTGAAACGTTTGAATATTTTAGGGACAAAGTCCAAATTAAATGATGGATCATCTAAGTAAGAGTTCAAAAATATTTTTATGAATATATGCAAGACTATGAAACAAATAGACATATCTTGACATGTCCTAACCCTAGAAAATCCCACACAACACTTAACCCTGACTAGAAAAAATGCAATATCTTTAAAGGCAACACAACCACATCGACAGATTAACATAACACAATTCTGTTTAAGAGGGACATCTTGAACACATGAGCTCGGGTATCACCCCATTATCATGTCAGACTTTACGCTCTCACTCAAAAGTATTCCAGATCTCAACACAACTCTGGCCACAAGAGGATCAGTATTATCCCCGAAATCAATGTCCACTTAAGAAATAATGTTATTTCTCAAAGGAACCTAGGGTGACGTCCACTCTCAACCCTGCCATTTGAGCCAACAATTGGGGTGGTGTCCACTCTCAGCCCCCGCCACTTGAGTATCATAAAATGAAGTCCGTTTCAGTCCCGTCTCAAATGGGTCACATAACATTAATTCTTGGCACGCATCCCAAGTGCTATCACGCAAGTGCCACGACATAGGTTGATAGCCCATACCCCACGTGGACAACACACAAACATGCCAATGCCATTTATTATGATTCGATGCATCATAAAAATAACATTTCAATGTACACAATTTATCGCACAAAATTCAAAGCACATGTATAAAACATTTTGGCACGAACCTCTCCACATGAAACTGACCTATTGCAAGTCAAAGCGTTTGTGTAAAACAAATCAAATATCGGGTTGAACTAGCCAAAATAAACCAAGTTTTAAGTAAGAACACTCACAATAAAACCAAACCTTGGTTAGAAATTCTCACATTGAACGTACTCAAAATGCCTCGATTCTTATACCAAGTCTCAAACACCCATATTTTTACTCAACCTTAAGTTTCAATGATCCCTAAATATCATATTTATTCAAAGAAACATAAACATCAATTTTTCCCAATTTTTTCATAACTTTCTCTTATTTTCTTCCTATTTTCTCTTGATAATTCCAAATAAATATCTCCTCAAACATTTTTTCAATTTTTCCAACACCATAATTCCTAAATTATTTTTCTAAAAAATATTAAAAAAATTTCAGACTTACCCCAAGCCTCACACACCCTCACAGATCGGGCGCGTGTCTGCGCATGGGTTCCATGTGTGCTCCTCAAGCGTGTCTTCTTCTCCGACAAGCTCCTCGTCAGTCGACGATCAGAAAATGCTTCAATGGTGATTTTTCTTCCATGCTTTGAACCTACTCCATGACGTGACCTCGATGGTACCCTTGGATGCTCAAATCAATGACTGGAGGTGCCTTGATTGGGCATTTTAAACGTCGACTCTAGCGTTCTTCGCTTTTCAGGCCAAAGCTCAAAACCCACTCAAACATTGATCAAAACCTCCCACTCTCCAAAAACGATGACCAACACTTCAAGAACAAAAGTCCCTTATCGATTACCTTCGAATCACTTCCAAACGTGAGTAATTTGTGTGATAAATCTTGTCCAAAACCCTTGCTATTTATAGGCAGAATCCGACCATTTCTCGGCTAATCACCAACCTTAGCTTCATCCACACGCCTCCTAGATTATGCTTGGCCATGCCTTGAGGAGAGATGGTCGTCCCATTACTGAATTTTTGGCCCATGTGTGGTGGCAGGTTCGCCCACTTGCTCCAGCCATTTTCAGAATTTACATGTTTACTCCATTGAAATTTTCTTTTGCATTTTGACCCTCTCCTTAAATCCCTTGAGATATCTAACCATTCCATTAAGCCTTGTAAGTTCTAAAACCTTCATTTCATCCCCGAAAATTCAAAAAAACCATCGTTTCAACCTTCTTCGACCAAAATTAATAAATTACACTTAGACCCGAATATACGTAAGATAGTGTTTCGATCGAAATTATTTTTGTTTCTTCCCAAAACCACTTAAGGGTTGCTCCTTATGCTAAATATGAATCTATTCAGGGTCCCGTTGATTTTTCGAAAGTCTTTTACGATCATTCGATTTCTCAAGCCGAATCATAGCTGTATCAGAATCGTCTCTGATTCGATTTCTCTCAGCGTCATAAATCTTGCTGGAGACATTCGTCACTAACATACCATTTGCTTTAGAGATCTAAGTTCAAGGGTACTCTCTGGAATTGATTCGACGACTTATTTTTACGATTACGCTGATTTTCGATATTTTAAACTCATTTAAATTACGTAACAATTTCATGCTAATATGGGGTATTACAGATACTCTCGTCAAGGGAATACTTAAGCCTTTTGTCAGTTAAAGTGTCAGTTTGTTAAAAGATTCCAAGGGGATCAATAACCCTCAAAGACCAATTCAATACTTCTTCAAGTCAAGGCCAAGAGAGATGCTAAAACAATACATAGAGAAATTTTAGATTGTTGCCTTCGAGGTAGATGATCTATTTCTATTTTCTAGAACTGCATCCATAACTAATGAGCCAAATAATACAAACTTTTGTTTCTCCTTATTGAAGAATCCCGTAAAATGTTGAATGAGTTATATGTTCGTTCTCAATAGTATATTAACATTGAAAAACAACTCTTTGGTAGATGAAAAAAGAAAAGAAAAGAGAGGATAAATCTCTTACTCAAAATATCGTGGATAATATGAAAGCAAAACGCCTTGAATTGGGGAAGAAAAGGTCATCCCTTAGAGAACGTCTTTGACAATCAATCTCCAAATCAAGTTCTCACCAAAGTAAACAGTGACTGCTGATTTCAAGCGCAAAGACTTGCTAAGGGCACCACATCATTAATAAGGCCTGATCCTACTAAATACTCTGAATACCATTGCATGGTAGGACTTCACATGAATGATTGTCAATAATTGCAAAAGGAGACTGAGAACTTGTTATAGAGAAAAAGTTATCGACATTTTATCGAGGAATAACAAAAGAAATGAAGAGATCGCCAAGGAAGAAATAACCCCAATAAAAATTTATCCCCTAAAATCACTCGACATCCCCAATAAAGATGTCGGTCGAGGACCAGCTCCTGCTGTCTATAATTGAGTTAGATCATCAAAAGATAGTGAATCTCAACTAAGCTTTATCCCCTAAAGTCACAACATCACTTTTGTAGTTGTTTTGCAAATATTTGGATATTTTCACAAGGTAGCTACTCGACATGCCTAGAAGTGACTGAATAATCACTGAGTATTGTCTTAAGTTCGATCCAAAAGTAAAGTTGGTGGTTTAGGGGAAAAAAAAAAAAAAGAAGACTCTCTCCCTTGCCAAGCAAGAAGTCGTTGAGAAAAAAGTTGTTGAGAAAGAAGTTGATAATTTTTAGTTGTAAACATCATTAGAGAAGCTAATTCTTCAACTTGACTATCTAATATCATTCTTGTAGCGAATGAAGAATGTGTGTAGATTTTACTAACCTTAATAAAGTTTCTTTGAAGTCCAAAGGATCCATTCATGCTCCCGCAAATCTCTTTGGCAAAGGAAGCAAGATTGAAAGAAGAACGAAAAAGTTGTAAGGAATAAAAGGTTGCGGAAGATTGAAGAAAGAAAAAAGTAGAAGCAGGGGAAAACAGGCCCAAAAAAAAAAAAAATGTCAAATGCAGTGGAGAAAAAGGTATACATAGGTACAGGGAAGAAAGAGATGATATAGCTTTCGAGTAGAAATCATTGCTAAAAAGGTAAAGTATCCAAAAGGCAAGAATGATGACAAAAGATAGCACAACTGCGTAGCATCCACACCAGAAATTAAAAAAGTAAGTGTATACGCCAACAATAAAAGATGTGTCACTAAATTCATCCTGGAAGTCAAAGTATCTGATGAACCCACAGGATGATCTTGAATACCTAGTTATAATGAGAAATTTGGATCCAGGGCAGATTATGCTCTCAAATTTCTTAGAGATAAGCAAACAAAAGGAACCTAATCTAGGTTCAAGATCAACATTGAAATATCTTTCTCTTTATCTTTCTCTTTAGAGTGTGTTTTTACATCATAATTTGAGGATGTTTTTTATAAAACATTCCCCCTAAAGACTTTCACCAACCCTTATGATTTACATTTTTCATTTAAAAACTTCATTAGCTTATCATTTCATTTTTATTATTTATTTTCTCTAAATTTATTAGAGATTATTTGGTTAATCGATGCTTAATTAGAAGGGCTTACCTTTAGGGGGCGTTTGGTACAAGAGAAATTTTAAAATTTTTGGAAATGTTAAGTTGAGAATCTGTATTCCTATATTTGGTACAATTTTTTTATAAAAAGAATCCTGAGAAATAGGATTCTTGGGAATTATTTTTAAATAACTTTTCCACAAAAAGATTTCTATGGGGGAGTTGGGAATCCAAGTTTCCCATGGACTTAGGAATGTTTTTAACAAATAAAAAGACTAAAACACCCCTTATCTTTTTATAACCCCATACAAACATATATGTAATATATTTATATTAAATATATTATATATACATATATGTATATATATTTATATATTATATATTAAATATAAAAATATATTATAATATATTTATATTATTTATTATAAAATATTATATATATTTAAGTAGATATTTATACAAACATATATATTATGTATATATATATTATATATACACATGCATATATATACATAATGTGTAAAAAAATAACATTTTTTGTATTTTTTAAAGATATTGTGGGTCTCAGTATTTTATATAGTAGAAAATTTTCATTTTTAAATAAAAAATTAAATAAAAATAATTTTTAAAAAAAAACATGAATTCCCAAGAATTTTATATTTAAACAAAATATAGGAATGTAAAATTCTCAGAAAAGAATATTCAACATTCCTGAGAATGTTTAAATCTATCCAAACATAGAATTGCATAAATCCTAGAAATCAAAGATTTCCAAGAATATTCCCAAGAATCATGAATTTTGAGAATTTAAAAACTTCTCCCGTACCAAACACCTCCTTAGTGTTTGGTTTAGTTTATCAAGGTGGGGTCTTTGTGTACACTCATTTTTATAGATCAAACCTAATCTAATTCATAACTCATATTAAGGAATTTAAATTTTTTACTTCTTCCAAAATATCGAATTTAAAAAAAAAGAAAAAAAACACTTTTTTTATCATCCCAATCAAAAATCTTTAAGAATATTTAGAATAAAATTTTAAATCACTACAACTCAAAGCATAACTGTAAAAGTCGTTTAACTCACCAAAACAAAAAGACATACTTTAAATAAAAACTTTGTTTGTACAACAGGTTTAGCATACTTAATACATTTGATATCGCCAAAATAAAATCTATACATACTTCTAATATATCATATAAAAACACGCATAGTATATATAAAATATGGCATACCACAACAATAATAAAACTTCCAAAACTTCATTTCTCTTCTAACCACTTACCTCACCTGAAATGTTTGAATCTTCTAAGGAATGAATTTAAGTTAAAAGATTAGGAATGAATTTAAGTTAGAAGATTAGGAACACCCAAAATAAAACACTTATATAAAATGTGTGTATAAAAGAAAATATAAGTTTTTATTTCGCAAGGCCAATTTTGGCAATATCGACATACTTTCAAGAACTTTCTCAACTAGTATCCTTAGTGCATTGAAAAGTATCCAACCAAGTTGCCTTGGACTTAAGTGGCGTATAACAAAATAACATGGCCATACATGATTATGGATCTAAATGAAAAGCCAAACATGATATATTTTTAAAATTGATTTATCATGTAACATGAAAAAAAATCATAAAATAAAAATTTGTGGGTGGGAGAATCTCACTTTAAGGTCTCTTTGGAGAAGATCTTGCTTGATTTTCTTATCTTTCTAACCTCTTATTAGTCACTTTGATAGAAGCTTATTATTCTCTTCACTACTTTTCTTTTTTTTCTTTATCTATTTTTTTCTATTTTTTCTCATTTATTACACTTACTTTTAACTCCCTCAAGGAGGAAACCATCCCTTAATATCTCAGTTTATAAAACCAATAATTTTTTTTTATAAAGAAGTCAATTAACTGGAGGATTTTTGTTTTATTTTTATTTTTTAAAACCTCATCAACTATACACATGAGAGAAAAGATCAAAACAGGGAGTCAATGGGGGGTGGGGTGGTTTGCGCGCCATTCCAGGGGGTTGCAAGTAGCTACTAGCTACTTGCCATGAAGGCTATGGGGCTGTGGAGTCCTTTTTAGGGAAAGGGACATCACGCCCCATAGTGGCTTGGCGGGCTGGCGCATGAGCTAGCTAGCTTAGTAAGATTTTTTTTTTTTTCATTTTGTTTATTTATATATATATTTTTATACTTTATTATTTCATATGTGTTTGTGTATTGGTCATTTAACCCATTCACTTGGTTAAATAAATTAATTTTCAAATTAAATTCAAATTTTTTTCTTTAACCCTCTAAATATTCTAAAAATATTTTAAAGTATTATAGATATCGAAGTATTTTTTATGTCAAAATAGGGATAATCTTTCCAAAGAAAAATTCAAGTATAAAAAGGTCTCGGAATACTTGTCTAATACTTATCTATTACTCTCATTCAAAAGTAATTTCATATAGGACAAACTCTCAATATGAGGCTACTCCTATAATTTGAAGAATAGATAAATCCAAACCTAATATAAAGAAACACATGATAAACATTTCAAATTCTCTTTGTGCTCCATTTCTTAAATTCCACAAGCCCAATACAAGATATGTCACACTTATAGAACAACTCCAATCTTGATCACTCCCAAACTCATGAAATCAAGAGAAATCAACTAATCCTTTGCAACATAGACGAGGTCGACTAATTCTCCTTATGATCATTATCACGAAACTCTATTCAAAAAGTATAAAAAAATAATAAAGAGTGAGACAAATACATAACATTCTACTCGTAGTCTTTATCACGAAACTATACTCAAAAAGTATAAAATATAGTAAAGAGTGAGACAAATAAGTGACATTCAACACTATTAATTCTTTCAAGCTTATAAGTTATCTCTAGAATCATTTACTAACTTAAGTATCAAAGTGGCAACTTCCTAGTTGGGTGCTAGAGTAACTCTTATTTTTGTTTTACATGTGTAAAAATTTTAAAAATATGATTTGATTGTCATGAAAAATTCTAAAAATTCAATTGGTAACCGGCCCTGCATTATCATAAATATTAATTTACTATAAGAATTCTATAAAGAAAATTTGGTTTGAATTCCATTTCTGGGTAAATCACACCAAATGTCACAAAACTTTGGCCTTCTTTTCAATTTGGTTACTAAACTTCAATTTCTTGTAAAGTGATAACAAAACTTTAAAATATTTTACAATATGGTCACTAAAGTGATTTTTTGATAGTTCATAACCGAAATTGCTGACGTGGCGATGATGTGGCGCTGATGTGGCCATTGCCACATCAGCAATTTTGGTGAAAATTATCCAAAAATCATTTTAGTGACCATATTATAAAATATTTTAAAATTTTGTTATCATTTTACAAAGAATTAAAGTTTAGTGATCAAATTGAAAAAGATGCCAAAATTTTGTGACGTTTGGTATGATTTATCCCTATTACTTTTACAAATACAATACTTTTGCAAAAATATAAATATAAATAGTGTTGCACTTTATGTCCATTCACCAGAAAATAATAATTTCATATGACAATAACGAATTCATTGTGCGGTGTAATAGCATACGACACATATACTTAAATTTATAACATTTAAATAACTAATATATGAAAATTTTTATCGTTTCATTTAAATAACTAAAATTTTATCATTTCATAAAGACTTAAAATAAACTGCATTAATGATCAAACACTACTAAATAAATTTTTATTTAAAATATTTTATTTTTATTTAAATATGCATAATGAGATAAAGACTGAATATGTTCTTATTATTTATTTAAACATGCATGATAAAGACCACTCGTTTAGTTTATATAAAAAACACTACATCATGACTACTTTTTGGGAATTATTATTTATTATCATAAAAAATATGGATACATCATCTATTAATAGCTCACCACCCATAAAGCATAATTCAGGGTAATATTTATACCAAATTAATAATATTTTATAATAATAAACAAAATATTATAAATTTATTTGCCAGGATAATTTATTATAATAATAATTACCCATAGATATAGCACTTTCCGTACATTTAGTACCGAAACTCAAAAGAGCCAGCGGCGTAGCAATCTCACAATTCAGATAACCTTAAATTGAATGCCAATGATTTGATGGTAAAGAGATTGGGCGTGTGGGGGCGTTGCGTTAGCGTTACCTTTTTTGACCAGGGAATGCACAGCCTACCATGTTAAATCTGTGACACGCGGTGAAGTCCTTTAATTTGTCAACTCTCGTCTCGATGTGATTTTGGAATCTGCAAGGAAACTCACATTGTTTTGTAAATAGAGATATTTTGAATGATATCATTTCAAATTTTGTCCTTTCTTCCATATCAAATTTGTTATTTTTATTGTAAAACTTGAAAGAAATAGAATTAAGAAAATAAAAATGAAAGATAACATATATAGAATATTTAATTTATTAAATAATTATTAAATGAATGATAAAATAACCTTCTTTATAATGATTCATCTTCTTAATGGATAGTTGGGATCAATGGTGATCCTGCGACTACATTTAAGATTATTTGTGTAATACATGCAACATTGTTGTTATATGTACTTTTGACATGTCTTGAGTTTGCTCAAATTATATTTTCTTTAACAAAAAATCCACTCTATTGACTTCATAAATAATAAATAATAAGCATCTTGATTTGAACTTGACTTTGTGTGAGTCGAACATATAATAGTATTTGCATATTTAACTAATTGTCCTTAGATCCATGTGCAAAAATAAGCCCATATAATCGGTTTTCAAACGTGTTTGATTTTGATTTTTTTCTAGTGTTTATAAATTGGTGTTGAGCTGTATCTTGCTAAGAAATCAACAAGAAGTTATTGACCCCTACTTGTGATTAGACTCAAACAATTTTTTGTATTTTGAAGATTTTATTTAGTTGTATCTAGACTTGAAGGTGAATATGTGATTCGTGGTATTGTAAAATATTTAAAATAACAATCATAAAAAATTATAGAAAATTAATTTATAATGGGTCAATATTTACCACACCTACATTCACTTCAACAATGCAAACTCATCTTACATTCCACTATATCGAAACCATCAAGATTTTTGTCAACTTCATATAAGAAACTTGTTTATAATTCCTTAAATTTGATTAAGCTCTTGAAAGTTAACACTACAAACAATAATTCATACAATTGTATAAAAGTCCTAAGTCTACACTTTTGACCAAATATGAAAATAAGCACAATAAATAAATCACAAAATAACAAATTTAAATGATAGTAAAATGTTCACAAGGACTTGAATGATGAAGGTTTGATGGCCATTAGTGTCGTGGTTATTTTTCTCTCACCAAATAGAACTTGAGCTTTGCGTGTCTTGAAAGTTTTTTTTTAGTTTAGAGCCTTTAATATGCAATCAATAGTTTTTTCTTGGTCTTTTTAAGTTATTTAAATACTCGACGGGTTCATTTTAAAGTCCTCCAATGGCTAAAATTGCATTTATTATTTAAAAGTGACACTTATAACACAAAAAATTGCTCAAAAAAATAATTATTTCCGTTGAATAGGTGAATCTACAGGTGATTGTAGGATTGGTTGTAAGTTCAAAATTTAAATTTAGTTGCCTTAATCAATCTAGTTTTCAGTTAAATGTATCGACTGTCAAATTCAAAATATTTTGAAGAGTTAACTATGATGAATAAAACATTGGTTATAGATCTCAACTCTCCTTTAAAAAAGTTGAAGAGGTTTGAGCGAAACCTTAACTCTAAGTTAATTATTGATTTCAAAATATAATGGAATCTCAATTTAGTCGAATTAAGGAACAAATGTAGGGTCACTTGTTATATTCAATGTTGAACAAAATCTCAATTGACTCAATCTAAATCTCAACTTTAACCTCAAGTGTCATTTTCTATGACCTATAAAATCTCAATGAAGCTAAACTCAACCAACTTAAAACTCAACTATCAAAGGTAGGATAAAATCTATTTTATTTTGTTCAACCAACTTAAAACTCAACTCTAGACTTTTAAATTTCAACTTTTAAGTGTTAAAACACATTGAAAGAAGTCACGTGTAAGTGCTTAATAAACTTAAGTCTTGGTAATCATCAAAACATTTATTTAGGGATTAATTAATTATACAAGTTGGCTCAACAACACAAATGATATGTTTGACCTTTTTGTATTAGCATATACACGAATTGGTCTAAGATATGATATTTTAGGACAAACAAATTGGTCTCATTTTTCTTGAGAACGAAAAGGATCTTCTTCACATCCAATATGAGATCTTAAAGGATGAGCTTTATATATATAACATTGTCTTAAATTCCTTTTTGTATACGTGAACTAGTGAGCTAAAATTTCACTTAAGAAATGTTCAATGTGCATCTTAAGGCAAGTTTTAGTTTTACTTAGATCCTCCATTTCAAATAAAGCGAAATTTAGCCACAAGAGGCTATATTAGTTTGGGTTATTTTTTTAATTTTTAATTTCTATATTTACCACGTAAAAGCACTTTCAAAACATATATGGAGCATATTTTTCTTAACATTTCGCTATTAATAATTTTCTTTTCATGTAATTGTAATTGTAATTGTGAACTGATTTTAATTTACAACGAGTTTTAAAATTTTGGAACTGATTCCAATTTTCTCTTATTTACATTAATCTTGGACCGTATTAGCTCAAATCAAGCCTAGCTCAGTTCAGTAGGCCCAAGAATAGCTCGACTCACAGTCCAATCTTGGCCTAATCTTGGACCTATGCCAGTCTACAATAGTCATCATTACCACTGTATGCTAGATACTCTCGTTCCTACTTCAAATCTTATTTTCATTAATGATAGATCTTATTCATATTTAATGAAGGTCCCGTTGGTACCATGCCATTATCAGAGAACCTTGTCGACGTCAGATATCTTAGTCCCATCACTCTACAAAACCTGATACAAACATGCATGTGGACATCTCCTCCTTCTATATAAACTAACTCTATCAAGAGTTACTATATGTTATTTTCTAATTTACTGATATTCTGTTACTTTAATCTCTTACTTACTTGGACATCAGAGTGTTTGTAGGTTCGAGCCACTCCCTTTACTGATCACTAAAGTCCATTCCCTACCACTGCAAGTTCACGTTCGACCACCCTTTTGGATTGGAAGGAACAAATCTACGTATCAAAATGTAAGTATATAGTTATTTAGAAACTTATAAGTAATTAATAAGTTTTATCAAAATTGATTAAGATTAATCAACATATAATAATACAAATATATAGTTCTTCACGAACTATTTAATTAGTAAATTTGAAATTAACCAAAAACAAGATAAGACAATCTTGTCTTAAAGATCACCACTGATGCGATCTGGCGCCCGGAACAAAATCCATTGCAAGAGAGTCCAACCGGCCCAAGCCCAACCTAACTTCCAGTTTTTTTAGGCACGCTTTGCAATCGAAGTCGATGGCTTCTTTAACAAACTTGCACGCCTTAAAGCGTAATCAAATTCATCACGCGTCCAAGAAAAATAATAATAAATAAATATTGCTATAAAAGCAGAAAATGGCATCTTATTTGTTAAATTAAAATTCCCTATGATTTGGACTTTTTTTTTAATTTAAAAATCGGCTATAGTTTTTATATAACATAAATGAATCTTATTATATATTTTATGGAATGCAATACATGTACATGCAAATTAACCTAAAATTAAAGAAATATTTCAGTCTAATGAGGATTATTATCTACTTTTTGTGAAACATATAACAACACTATATATTATTCTCTTGTAATTTTACCAAATCTATTGACAATTACTTATTAGTACTGGAAAAATTATTTGTTTCTCAAAGAAAATAAATTAAATGGGTAAAGTGTAATTTTCTAAAAAGAAAAAGAAAAAGAAAATGTTGGTGATATATGCTTTGCATTAGCTTTCAAGCGACGCCTCCATTTCTTCACTCTTTAAACTTTCCCTTGGACTTTTGCTCCAAGATTATTACGAGGACCTGCACATACACATCAACGCAGGCAGGCAGCGTGACAGCCAATTCATAAACAAAACCCCCGCATCCAACCTTCAAAGCTCCTCAACGAAGGGCTGTGATTCACCTTCACCTTTAAATCTTCTCGCCTCTCCTCTCTGACGTGGACTGCTGCCGGTAGTAATTATGGCAAAACCTTATTTGACGCATTCAATATAAATACAACTTTTCGCACGCACGCTGAGGCATCCATCACTTCCCGGTTACGTTCAGTGAGCTGCTGCTGCTGCTTTATTTTTGAGAGAGAGAGAGAGAGAGAGAGGGACTGACAGACAGAGAGATGGAGAAATTCTCCGGATTGAGCCACCTCTTCATGACGGTGTTTCTCCATCACTTCTCGACGTTCATGGTGATTCCAGCGATCACCGATGTCACCATGGCCGCTCTCTGTCCCGGAGAAGACGAGTGCTCGCTCGCTATCTACCTCACCGGAATTCAACAAGCGGTTCGTTCTCCACATTCTTTTCATTCTCCTTTTCATGTATCCGTCTGTACAATTAATTAAAGTCTTCTTCCTGTTCCTTCTTTCAATCAAATGATCAGTAAATCATGACTGAATTTAGCTCGAAAGTGCAGTACCTTAATTAATTTCTATGCTCTTGGCTTCCATCGCTTATCTTACAATCAAAGCTAATCTCACAAGCTACTTGAGATATAAGCTTGTACTCTTTCAGCTGCGCTCAAGCTTGTTTTGTTTTTAATTATTTACCTTGATTGAATTTGTATCATAGTTAATCTCGCGCGGATATGTAAATAGAATTGATCATCGATCGTTACAAAGGCATTCCGTAAATGGTTTGGAGTTCCCTAAGGAGTAATCATCTCTTTAAATTAATAATGTATTAATTAACTGGCTGACACGATCCAATTCTGGTAAGTGAAGATTGCATATGAAATTAAGGAGAAAATCATGCGAGTAGCGAGTGTGACTGCATAGGAGGATCACCTAGGTTACGACATGAGATATTCTGTGTCCCTGCTTTGGCCAATACATGCAATCACTATGCCTCATTGTAGCACACGTCAGTCTACACTTTGGTTTAATTAGGAAACTTCCTTTGGTTTCAAGCAAAAGCTTTAATTTCTGTCCTTTTGTCCCTCTGGGACCATGGGCATGGATAAAGCATGAAACCGAAACTTCATCCATTCTCACGCTCATGGATGTTCAAAATTCAAATATTTAATTATTTTATTTTATTAATTAATTATCTGATCACTGTGTGATATTTTTTATGAAAACTAAGGTTGCGTTCTCTTTATTGTTTTCAAGTCATTTTTAGTTTTTAAATTTCTAAAATAATGAAAACGCGTTCTCTTTACTATTTTTAAAAATGCATTTTTGAAAACAAAAAAAAAATTATATAGAAAACTCAAAATAACAAAAAGTTATTTTGAGTGTTTTCATCCAAAACAAATTCTAAATTCAAAACACATTTATTTATATATTTATTCATATTTTACTATTGTAATGGGAAAAAATATTACAAAATTCATTAACTTTAAAATGTATATATTTTTTTAATAATATATTAATATTAAATATTTATAATTTACTGAATAATCAATTTCTTTTGTATAAAATATTTTTAAAAATTTATTTTCAAAATTTCAAAGAGAACGCGTTTTTTAATTTCCTATTTTTAGAAATAGTTTTTCAAAATGACAAAGAGAACGTGTTTTCAATTTTCTAAAAATAGACAATCAAAACAGAAAACTAAAAACGAATTCAAAAGTCAAAACTGAAAATTGAAAATCAAAGAGAACACAGCCTAATTGATTGTGCAGATAATAGGGTTGGGAACGCTGCTGATGATGCCTCTCATAGGAAATCTCTCAGACACTTACGGGAGAAAAGCCTTGCTGACTGTGCCCATGAGCCTCACCATCATTCCACTCGGTATGGCTTCTTTCCACGCTCTTTCATCCTCGCTAATTCACTTGTGAGAATCTAGATAATTTTTCAATTTATCAAGGAAGTAAAATTAAAATTACTTGTCTCAAAGGTTGATCACAGTGAAAACCTGTAATTATCTAATTATTTATAATCGAGATTTAAATTTCTTCAGGATGAATCCATGTATAGATTTTTCAAGAGTTAACTTAATAGTAAAAAGGTATATATAGTTGTCTTGTTGATAATGATAGAAAAAAAAAAAAAAATTTCACAAATTTTAATTTTTCTACTTCTGTTTTCCGCACAATTCATTAGGGCATTGTTGTCAATGTCTGGCCAAAAAGTATAATAAAACTGATGGCCTAGCTAGTGATGAAGACGGTGCAAGAGATTTGTTAATGAAAATGACATTATAGCTAATTATGAAAGGCGTGATGGTGATTCAACTCGACTACTTAAGTGGTGGTGTTTTCGACTGTTTTGTCGCACAGCCATTTTAGCCTACGACAGGACCAAGTATTATTTCTATGCTTACTATGTGCTAAGGACTCTCACCGCCATGGTCTGTGAAGGGAGTGTGCTCTGCCTTGCTCTTGCTTATGTGGTCAGTGTCTCTCTCTCTCTCTCTCCCCCTCATCCATTAACAAGTTTAGTCTTTATCTTTGGGACCAAAGTTTAGTCTTTATCTGTCTAATTGATTGTAAAATGACAAAAAAGCGTTTAAGGGAGCTAGGAGGTTGATTTGTTGCCTCAAATTCTCTTGATTTTTTTATAATAAAAAAAAATCATTCTAGTCTTTTTATAAAAGAAATTCTAAATTGAAGTGTATGTTCATATTTTAAAAATTAAAGTAAAATATATCAAACTAGTTATTATATCTTAATTCAAGAGTCAAAGGTATCCTTTTACTTTTAACGTTCTTTAATTATAAATGACTTTATAATAAATATGATTATGAGACACAATTGTGATTTAAAATTTAATTTGAGCTCAATTTTGAGTTTAATTTAAGTTGTTAAGATCATTATATTCATGTGCTAACTGTCTTTAGTCTTAAATTTTAAAAATACAAGAACTTATATGACTTTTTAGAAAAGAAAAAAAAATCAATTTTGCTGGTATAAAATCCTATTTAATCATTCTAAAAGTAGAAAATGTCCAACACAAAGAGTTAATTTGGTACTTCTTCAATTATTTTAGGCATTTTATCTATTAAATTAAAAATTTTATAAATATATAAAATATCAAAAATATTTTATATAATGTAAATCTAATAATAATAACATAATTTAGTATGAGTTTTTGATACTCCTCCTGTACCAAACCCTGGAGGAGCGTGTGTACTTGATCTCCTTTAGAATATTTTTTAAAATAATTTATTACTTTATAAAAAGAACATTCCAATGTCACATCAGTACTGAACTAATCTTATAGATTAAGTTTTAAAATAACCTAGAATCAATTTACAAGACGGACTTTAATATCATTTTAGTTGAAATTATATATATATATATATAAAACATCTATTTATTTACATTTTAAAAGTTATATATTTTCATTTCAAGACTTGAAAAGTCTTAAAAGATTTATTTTTTGAATTGGTTTAAAAAATACTTATCTTGAAACACTATAATTTTAAGGAACGGTAAAAAAAACAATCATAGTTGAAAAATGAATTTTATATGAAGCTAAAAATTGGATAGCCTTTTGTTAAATATAAATATAAATCAAAAACCAGAAAAGATAATAGGTCATTAGCGAAGCTAAACGTCAGAACATGTTAACACATTTTTATATTATTTTTTTATTTAAATTATTATACTTTTGAAAATTTCCCATTTTAACTACCCGAACCCGATCCATTTTTGGGACGGAAGCCTTCCGGCAAGGCAACTGAAAATCAACGTTTGGGTACTGCTTAGAAGTTAGAACATGTGAATTTCCCCGGTGAAAACGAGCCTCGTGTTTGTAACTTTGTATTTCCTTTTCCGTTCTGTTTCTGCTCTTTTTGCTGTTACCCAATCACAGACGCAAAATCCTAGAAACGAAAGCGTGATCCAAAAGGTTCACTGTCATTAATTTCAGGCGGATAACATTCCAGAGAATCGACGGGCATCGGTGTTCGGAATGCTGTCCGGTGTCAACTCCTCCGCCTTCGTCTGCGGAAACCTCTCCACTCGCTTCCTCTCCTCTGCTTCCACTTTCAAGGCTCTCTCTCTCTCTCTCTCTCTCTCTCTCTCTATATATATATATATGTTTGTGTTTGGTTCATCAAGATGGACTATTATTAATTATGCTTTTGTGATGGATTTATCAGGTTTCTGCATTAGGAACTGTGATTTCAGCAGTGTACATGAGAGTCTTCCTTCCGGAGTCAATGGCGGATGCTGCCAAGCAAGCAGAAGCAGAGGCTAGCCTTTTAGAGAAAGATACCACAAGGAATAGTGGTGGCATGTTCAAGACATTGCCGTCCTTCCGTGACACTATGTCCTTGTTGAGGAGCAGGTGAATCACTCTTGCCTCTTTCTCTGTCCTTCGTGTTGTATGTCCCTAGCTTCGCTTGTTTCTCGAGAAAACAGAAGAAATTTTTGTACGTTGTTAAAGAAATTTAGTAAAAATTTTGGTTATATTTTATCATTAGGATTTGTCAAGAGATAATGCAAAATGAAAGAAAAGTAATCATACCGGTACCTATACATTGTTAATGGATAACAAAATTAGGGAAAAATGAAAGGTTTGCTGAATTCATAGTCATTTTCTAACTCAGACTTATTAGATAAATAAATCTACCTTCAATTCTTTCATTTTATTTTATCTTTTCATTCCCTTGGCAGTACAAGTTGAAGTTCCAAAAATAGCTTAAGCTTTTCTTGTTGTCCCGGTCTTATTCTTTCTAAGAAAGATGGCTGGTTTGAAGAACAGCAAAAGAAAAAAGAAAATTGTGAATGGAACTTATTAACAGAAATAATTTTTATGCTACTGTTATAATTCCCAAAGATTTAGTTCTGCTATACAATGCTGTTTTAATTTCTGACAAGTCTTCTGTATTCTCTTAAGGTATGGATGGGTGCAGTTAGGTTAATCCGAAAAAAAAATCTATATTTTCGTTTGAAGGACAAGGTTAAAAACCAAGAAAAATGGACATAAATAGAGTTATGATTGAAAAGAATATATAAAACTGTCAGTTACATAACGGTTATTAAAAATGACTATAATCCTAATTGTAACCAACAAATATATATAATATTAGTTTTTAAATTTAAAATATAATATTAGTTTATTAGTTATTAATATATATATTCTTCCATAAAATATCCTTTAAGTTGTAATTTATTTACAACAATGTTGAATAAATAAAATTGTGACCTTGAAATATATTATAACAATATCCAGAAAAAATAGTAAAATCATTTCCATAAAATGTATAACAACTATCTATTTCTAGATTTCTTGAGGCCAATCTTAATTTATTTGTGTAATCATTAGTTTAAGTCTAATTTATGTTAGTATTTTTCAGTTTTGGCAGCCAATCTCATGTATTTTTGTGTGTTGGCTATCCATTATTTAATTTAATAAAAAATTTTATTTTTTTGAAAATTTTATTTAATTATGCATTTTATTAAAATAGTTAGGTATAAAATCCACATATATGGTTAGTCCTATAATTACAGATGCAATTATGAAAATACATAATCGTGCAGTTGCGATTATAGATACGATCATAGTTATACTAAAAACAATAACCGAACCAATTCTTGTCCATCCCCAATCTGATGTGATATTGACATTCCCTACTATTCCTTTTATGTAACTTAGGTGCAGATATATGATATTTTGAAATTATTTTGCAGCGTGACATTGTCACAAGCAGCTATCATTGCCTTCTTTCTCAGTCTTGCAGATGCTGGCTTTACTTCTTCACTAATGGTATTTCTGCATTTAATGAATTTTTAATACAAAATTTTCACTTTCTTATTTAGTTTAACCACTGCTATTTATGTATTCTTTCATTCATTTCTATGTTTTCTTCCGTGGAGTGTGGAATTTTTTTAAAAAAATTTAACTATAAACCACCAATGGTAAGCCTACTCCTATAAGTTTATGAAACAGCCAGAGGACCTGTCTTTTCAGATTTTTGGATGAGGGGCTATGTGAAGTGAAAAACAAAAATAGTACACTTGCTAGGCTTTATATCCTTAAAAATACCGAAATTTTAGATGCCCTCAATAAACAGGTTATCCCGGATGCCCTCAATAACAGATTTGGATCTGCTCTTTTTCACCTTCTTAATACGATTGACAATTTGGGTGTCAATAAATAATTTGTCAAGCAAAGGTGGTGTCAAGTCCTCAAACTTTATCCACACTCCGTTTTCAAAGGCAGGCACTCTTGAGTTTTTTTCAACTGACATTTTCAATCTACCAAATGCTGTACAGTACTATTTGAAGGCCACATTTCACTTTAAGAAAGATCAGTTTGCCGATATAATAGTACTCTCAGGGATTGCCGGGACTGTATCTCAGGTATGCTTGGTCTTTGGTCATCATTTTCATTGTGGTACATCAATGGGAAATACGGCTGGATGCGGAGCATCAATTGGCCTAATTCTGCTTGTCATTATAGATTCCTGTTTCAAATCTATTTCAAATCTACCTTTTACAATTTGTTTTAAACACCTGTATGGTTGCATTTTTTAACCTTAAGTCAACCCTGCAGATGCTTATCATGCCCGTGTTGGCTCCTGTCATAGGAGAAGTTAAGCTGCTTTCAGTTGGGCTCTTTTTCAGTGGTGTACATGTAAGCATGTGGCTAGCTCCGTGCTAATTCTGTGTTTCACCTCACTTGAACCTTATACTGTTTACAGATAAATAAATTGAGTACGGTTGCATAATGTATCCTGTCAGATATTCCAAGTTTCCAACTAAAGGATACAAATTAAATTCTGATTATTGTTCATGGCACTGAATGCAGATGTTTCTGTACAGCGTTGCATGGTCCTCCTGGGTACTTGCTGCTCTAAAAACTACAAGCCTTAACTTTTGTGATCCTTTGGTTATCTAATTTAGGTTGCATCTTAGTTTTGCTAACACAATTCAAAATCTCATAGGTTCCTTACGCTGCTGCCATGTTCTCTGTTTTAGGTGTAGTTGCACAGCCTTCTGTAAGTTCTATATATCTGATCACTATCTGATTCATGATTAGTTTCGAGAAATATCTCACTGAATTAGTTGAGGATCTAAAACGTGCAGTTAAGGAGCATTGCATCCAAACAAGTTGGGCCCAATGAGCAGGTATTTCTTGAAAATTATCTGTTTTTTTTGGGTTCATTATTTGACATTTTGCAGTTACATTTGTCATATAAAATGTCATCCTACCTTATGTATCTTTTATATAGTTTCTTCCACTGAAATGGAATTGGTATTAAAATCAAGCCAAAAGGGATATTCTGTCACACCAGGCAATGTCCACCACCATATACCCTATGCATCATTCAGATGCCCTCAGCACACCGATGGCCACCTTGCTTCTGCCCATCCTCTGTGATACTGTTTTTTTCATGACCAGCTTCTTTCTCTCTCTCTCTCTCTTTCTCGCTCGCTCGCTCTCATATTTTTTCTTTCTTTTCTTTTCTTTTCTTATTAGGGGAAAGCCCAAGGATGCATTTCAGGCCTATCTTCCTTTGCCAATGTTCTTTCTCCCTTGGTTTTTAGTCCTCTGACAGGTAAATGATATTTTATTTTATTTTTGAATTTTGTTCGTCCTCAAGTTATTATAAACTAAATTCACTCTCTGCAATTCCAGCTTTGTTCCTTTCTACTAGTGCACCATTTCATTTCCCTGGCTTCAGTATTGCATGTGCTGGATTTGCCATGGTAAGAGCTTTGACTGGTTTTCTAAGATACATGTTATGTTCTTTAAACGCTTTGTGCATTATAATTACAATTTATCATTTGAAACAAGTTTTGAGACCACTTGAATACAGGCATGCCGTGCCGTATCTATGATAGGTTCAATCTGAATTTTATTTTGAGCTGAAACCACCCTGTTCTAGTTCAACAATCAAAGCTTTAATCTCATTTAGTGGGTCAGCTACATGAATTCTAGACCTCCAGCCACCTTCATCCATAGCCATATCCATAAACCCTGTTATAGTATCTGGGAAAATTCAAACTCTGAATCCAAAAAGTAGCAAGACAATAGCAAATTTCACCTTGTTGAACATGAAAAATTAGCCCCTCAACCAGCATACTAGCTGTTAGGTCCTCTGTGGGATAATAGAGAAAGCACATGTACCTAATCTATCTGTGTATTGACATCTGGATCTTCATTTGAGTCCTCTCAGACTCAGAGCTAAATATTCTGCCAGACTCTTGGTCTAATACACGCATGCAATAAAAATAAGTATACGAGCTTTGTAATTTTGGAAACACATAATTGTGCGCAATGGGAATGCTAGGGCTTGTTATGGGTATTGGACATCTGTGAGTGCAGATAGCCACATCAACAAACTGCAGATGTGATCCTGATCCATGGTTTCTGCTCGTGGCACCATGTAGACACCCAGTACCGCTACTGGCGCTAGCATGCCTATTTAAATCTGCTTGTGGGCATGAGATCTATGGTTTCTGCTCACCGGCCACCATGTAGACACGCATAACTGGCGCTAGCATGCTAATTTAAATGTGCATGTGAGCACATGCCTCTGTTCTAGGTATGGGCAATATGTATGCTCATGTGACTTATTTGTGTCCCTTTTTTTCTTGGATTGTGGATTCGATGGTTGTGCAGGTGATAGCGCTGGTTCAGAGCTTAATGATAAGGTCAGCTCCTCCGGTTTCAAACTCCAAATTTGGCAATTGCAACTGTATGGAGCCTTGACTTCTGCTAATGAAGAGTAGACTCATCCTTCATCTGCTCAAATCAGAAGCTTTTTCCTTGTTGGCATTGCATATTTGTATCGATCGGTGCAAACTCCTTAGTTATTCAAGCCTCTTGTTCATAAGAAATACTTAAATGCAGTTAGTTTTCCAAGTTTGTTCAACCCGTCGACACGCCAAAGTTCCCCAATTCCAGGAGTACATTGAGCATGAAAAAGCGCCCGATGATGGTAGCATAGGATGCAGTCTGTTGGCATTTAACTAATTATAAGATGCCTGTGTTTTTTTTAATCACTGGGACTATGAATACCTGTTGTATTCCATAATCTAGAACCTGTCGGTATTAGTAATTAGCTGTAATTTTTTATTTTCCTTTTTGTTCTGATTCAATGTCTGTATTAGTTGCACGAAAAATTATTTTAAATGTGAATGTGTTGCTTTCACTGCGCATAGTCACGTACAGGTTTTCCCTGCGGCAGATAACAGATAATTAACAACACTTTCAAGTTCAATTTGTTATTGTTTAAATATAATAATAATTTTATTTGATTAGAAATATCATTGTCAAGTTGTCTAAATTTGTAAAAAAAAAAAAATAATTAGAGAATGCGGGGAGATCCACGTGCAAATATTTCGATATTTAAGTCAGACACTGAAAATAATAAAAACTGTGTTAAAATCAGTATCAGAGACGTACATTTTTAGGAATGAGTGTTCCTATTTATAGACATATAGAGTAATTTTAATTAATTTGAGATTAACATTATTGTAAATAATACTTAATTATTCCTAGTCTGGCTGGGACTAGGACTTTTATAGATAATATTTACATTGATTTTTCCTAACTCGACAAGGTATATGATTGTTAAAGGATTGTTAAGGATGACGTCTTATCTCTTATAAATAACGTTTATCATGCCCTTTTCTTAGGATATAATTTCTTATAGATGATAGTTTATTCCAATATTCTGAAATCCTTTTTAAATTAAGAATTTTTTTATGGATACTTACTTATTTTTTTCTTAGAATATTCCAAAAAAAAATTTAAGGGTGTGTTTGATTGGAGGGTGGAAAGTTGGGTGAAATTTCAATTCCATGGAATTCCAATTCTCACCCCACCCTCTAGGAATTTCAATTCCTTAATTTCAAGGAAAATCTTCACTTTTTGAACTAGATGAATTCGAATTCCATGGAAAAAAAAAACTATTTGATGGAATTTTCTGTAATTTGAATGGAAAATAAATTCTACCCTCATTTTTTACCCTTATCAAACGCACCATAAATGTCAAAGTTATCTAATTTACGAGTTGGTGTGAAATCCCCCCACATATGGGAAATTGACACCTTTTATTTAAAAAGTTATTTTGGGCTATTTTAGTCTTTTAATGAGTATTTACCTATGACACAACAATTACTCCCTACTTTTTTATCCTAATTTCTTGGATGGAAGAGCAGACTCTAACATGGCTTGCTTTTACTTTTTTATGATAGATTATTTCCACACTTTTTAAGCTTCTAATTTTGGATCATTCTCACTTTTTTACTTCTTTTTTTTTTTGAACCGTTCTCACGCCCTCGTGTTTTGATTTTTAAACTTTTTTCGCACGTTAGTGCGTTGATTTTTTTTATGTCTATGTGTGTTCAGTGTGAGTCATTCATCCATTGACGTTATTTTTTAGCCAATTTACTCATATTAATTAAGTTTTGATGATTAACAAAACAAAAGAATTTTTAATATACAAATTATAGTATTTTTTGTGATTTGTAAAAGAGTATTTTTCTTAAATATATTAATTATAGTACTGAATTATTTTTTATTAATTTATAAAATATTTTTTTCATAGCATATGTATTACCAAAAATATTATTTTCTGTTAAAAATATTTTTAAATATTTTTTAAAGTAATTTATAAAATATTTTCATACCATATGCATTATCAAAAATATTATTTTCTATTAAAAATATTTTTTAAATATATTTTTAATATTAATTTATTAAATATTTTTTATATCATATGTATTATCAAAAATATTATTTTCTATTAAAAATATTTTTAAAATATATTTTAGATTAATTTATATAATATTTTTATAACATGTGTAACTCAAAAAAAAATATAACAAACTAGTTGCACCTCCCATTGTCTTGGACCCTGGATCTCCTATTTGTCCAAGCCTTCTTTTGCTAGCTAATCTACAAGCTCTCTTAGGTATTTAAGTGCACATACTAATTTTAAGTTATATTAAGTTTTCCTACTATAACGGTCATATTTTTTATCGTTGGAAAAGTGTCTAAAATGGCTATAAATACTCCCCAAACTCATTTTTTGAGTATCCAAGTGCTTCTATTGTATATCTAAAGCACCTGAAAGCTCTCAAACGCTTTCAAGTAAAGCATCCAAGCAATCCGAGGCTCTCGAAATATTATTGCACATCCATCGAAGAGTCACAAGGCGAGAGGAGAAAAGTTCTTCAAGTCTTCTACGACAAATCCGAACTTCTCCATTTGAAATTATAAATTTATTTATTTATTTAAATATTATTACTTTGTATAATTTATTTTTAATTGTTTATTTGTGTCCAAGTGTGGACAAATTATTTGTAACATTTAAATTATCATTGTAGATTGTATAGGTTTTCTAGAACCATTAAAATATATGTGAATCTAGTTTCCAAAATAAGATATAAAGAAAACCTTGGTGCAGTGGTTGTCTAGAATCTGTTGTAATCTAGGTGTGTATCTAGTTTCCAATGTGAACTAGTGTGGAAACCTTGGCAAAATTATTTTAGTGGAACCTTAAGGGTGGTTAGACCTTGGGAGAATGGACTAGGTGTGCGTGAAGACACCAAACCATTATAAATTGTGTTGTGCTTCATTGTATTTATTTTTGTTATATCTTGTGGATTACATTTATTATTAATCTCAAATATAATTTATTATATTTATTAAATATATATTTTTCAATAAAATCATTAATCAAGAATATTTATTAAAATTGAGAAAAATTTTAATCATTCAATTCACCTCCTTTTTAAGTGGTCATATCCTAAGAGACCAACAATTATTAACCCCCGAACATCTTAACGGTCTTCAACATCTGCGTGTGTTCGGGGTGAGTCTTTCGTCCATTAAAGTTTTCGACCCTCGAACATCTTAACGATTTTTTCATTAATAGCTTTGCCACGTGTGTCCGAAGCGATTCTTTTATACCCGTTGGCAATATTGACCCCTGGACATCTTAACGACTTGTTTAACTTTTGTCACATGTGTCATAGGCGAGTCTTTTTGCCCATCGGCAATATTAGCCCCTTGACATCTTAACGGACTTCAACATCCACGTGTGTTTGGGGCGAGTCTTTCGTTATTAACCCTCGAATATTTTAACGATCTTCAACATCTGTGTGTGTTCAAGGTAAGTCTTCCGTCCATTGACATTTTCGACCCCAAACATCTCAATGATTGTTTCATTAGTAGCTTTGTCCCGTGTGTCTGAGATGAGTCTTTTTGTCTGTTGACATTATTGACCCCCGAACATCTGAACGGACTTATTTAGTTTTTTTTCATGTGTGTCTGAGATGAGCTTTTTTGCTTGTTGGCATTATTGACCCCCGAATATCTTAACGATTTTCAACATCCACGTGTGTTCGAGGTGATGTTCTATCCATTGACGTTTTCGACCCTCGAACATCTTAACGGTTTTTTCATTAATAGCTTTGTCGTGTGTGTCTGAGGCGAGTCTTTTTTGCCCATCAGTGGTATTGAACCTTCGCCCTCGGACATCTTAACGGACTTGTTTAGCTTTTGTCGCTTGTGTCTGATGTGAGTTTTTTTCCCATCGGTGGCATTAACTGATAGGTTTGAAATGCTATGGCACCAACCCAAGAGAGGGGTGCATTGGCTTATTTAAAAATTAAGTTGAAAACTTGAAATCTTTTTCAAAACAAATAAGAATATAATGTAAGTGAGAATTATTGAAATGCTTGAAATAATAAATGAAACAAAAAGTATAAGTAAGAGATGAATACAAGGATTTATAGTAGTTTTATTTAAATCAATCCTAATCCACTACATTAGCTTCTGACTAACAATTTTATAAATCAATCCACTATAACTTCCTACTTAAACTCAAGTAGGCCATTTATTCCAAGACTAGGAATTACAACCTCCTACTTGCACAAGTAGGCCCTCTAGCTACACAACCTAAGAAATATAAGCAATGTTTAATAAAAAAAAAAAATCTAAGAGATGAATCTCTTAGTTACAAAGATCTCTCAAATAAAAACAAAAGGCTTGAATGATGAAATACAAATTAAGATCAAAGCTTTTGAGAGAAAAGATTAATACACAAATACAATTGAGATGATGTAAATAATTTGTAAGATCACCTCACTTCATTCCCATCAATTTTCTTCTTCTTGATCATCCTTGATTAGTATTTATAGGTGTCCCACAAATTTCAAAAGAAAACTAGCCGTTTTTAGCTGTTGGATTTTGAAAAGATAACCATTAGAAGCTTTCTACGAATTAATCGGTTGACAGATGACCTAAATCGGTCGACAAATTGAATTTTAAATTTCTGTTAGTCGACAAATACAAAGGTTAGTTAACAGATGAAATTACTTAGTTGACAGATGAAATGAGTTAGCCGACATATTCAAAGGTTAGTCAACAGATTACTTGAGGTTAGTTGACAGATTAAACGGTTAGTCGATAGATTAAATGAGTTAGTTGTCAGGTCAACAAAAATTTCCAATATAGTCGACATATGATTGATTTTGCCTTAAGAAAATTCTTTCATAAAAACATAATATTCCAAATGTCATTAAGAGATTTATCACAAGATTTTTGACATCGGAATGCATGATGAAATTGATTTTAATTTTGATACTTAATAAATCATATAAAAAAATTTAGAGCAGAAAGTAAATACAAATTAATAAAATAATTACATCATAAACTATAATTGAATTTCATCATTAAAATCATGTCAAAGACAAAAACATTAATCTATAAAGAGCATGCATGCTCTTTTACCTTTGAAAATGTTTTGTTTCATTTTGACCAACGATTCAAGACCAATTTATGAAAATCATTTAAGAGATTCTTTTAAATCTTAATACTTATTTTTGCAAATCTCCATACATATAATACCTTGAGAGCTCAAGATCAAGTCCAAGAAGGGACACTAGAGAAGATAATATATATATCGAGAATAATACGAAATGAAACAATACTAGTTGGATACCTTCTGGGCTAAATGTGGGTAAAGAACTTTCGGGTTAAGCGTGCTTGAGCTAAGGTAGCTCAAGGATGGATCACCCTTGGGAAGTTCGCGTAAACCTATCAAGGTAAGTTGATTCGGTCATTCCTATCGCTCGATACGAGATGTTACAGGTGGTATCAGAGCCGACCCTTGGAGAATGCAGTTCGATGAGGGTGAGGAGTGGTTTTGGGGCACGAGGGCCTGAACAAGAAGCAGCTCTTGGCAGGCTTCTAGGATGACAGCCCCCAAACAGGAGAAAATCTAGGACTAGTTGTAAGGTCACATGACGTGACGTTATGTGCTCAAGGGGGGAGAATGTAATACCTCGAAAGCCCAAGGTCAGGTCCAAGAAGGGACACTAGAGAAGCTAGTATATATATAGAGGATAGTACGAAAAGAAACAACACCAACTGGATACCTTTTGGGCTGAATGTAAACAAAGAACTCCCAGGTTAAGCGTACTTAAGCTATAATAGCTTAAGGATGGGTGACCCTTGGGAAGTTCGCGTAGGCCCATCAGGATAAGTTGATTATTTCCTTCCTATCGCTCGATGCGCGATGTTACAATACATATAATTCATTTGATTTTCATTTTCACAAAGGTACTTGAAATTGATTTTTTTTAAAAAAAAAAAAACCTGAAAACCATATATTTGACTTAAAATATAAATCATTTATTTTTCATCATCAAAACCAACACAAAAGTAAAATATCATTATCCCCCAAACATCTTAATAGACTTCAACATTCGGGTGTGTTAAGGACGAGTCTTTCGCTATTGACCCCTGAACATCTTAACTGTCTTCAACATTCGTGTGTGTTCAAGGTAAGTCTCTCATCCATTGATGTTTTTGACCCCCGAATATCTCAACGATTTTTTCATTAGTAGTTTTGTCGCGTATGTCCGATGCAAGTCTTTTTGTTCGTTGACGTTATTGACCCCTAGACATCTTAACAAACTTGTTTAGCTTTTTACCGCATGTGTCTGAGGCGAGTCTTTTTACCTTTCGACGTTATTGCCCCCCGGACATCTTAACAGACTTGTTTATCATAATATCACGACTCCCCAGTTTTGTGTGTCTATGTTTGCTGGAATTGTGGCGACGTTTACAATTAAAAAGAATATTTATATTTTATTTTTGCGATTTGACGTAATGCCTACATCCGAGATTAGAAATAATATCTATATTTTTGTTTCGTGGTTTGACGTAACATCTACGATTTGTTTTGTTATTCATGATTAGAAAGAATATCCATATTTTTGTTTTCGTGGTTCAACGTAACGTCTACGTTCGCGATTTGTTTTATTTTTGTGCCTTGACGTAATACCTACGTCCGCGATTAGTTTTATTTTTTCGTTCAACATAATGCTTATCTCCAAAATTAGTAAGAATATCCATATTTTTGTTTTCACAGTTCAACGTAACGCCTACATCCGCGATTAGTTTTGTTTTCGCGATTCGGTGAAACGTCTACGTCTGTGTGTGTTTGGGGTGAGTCTTTCGTCTGTTGACGTTATTAACCCCCAAGGATCTTAATAGAATTAATTAAAATCCAAATCAATAGTTGGAGCATAAAGAAATTAATTAAATAAGGAATAAGAAGAAGAAAAACTCCTTGCCTAGATCTGGAATTAGATCCGAACCAATTGCTCGCCCGCTTTGCCTTCTGACTTATGGTTGCGTGGCCAAGCCTTGCATGGGAGTGACTATGCATGGGCCAAACTGCTTGCTTGCTATTGCCGTGCCTAAGGCTACTAGTTGCATAGTCCTCGCCTGCTACTACACAGTCGCACATACTCTTCTCCTCTTCAATTGCTACTTCCTTTTAAATTAATCTCTTGTTGCCTCTTGCGTTACCTTTAAACCTTTTGGTCATGGGTGTGATCCCAACTTTTGCAACTATACATACATGCATACATACATACATATACGAAGCAACTGTACTGTTTGTGTAGGATAAATAAAATCGAAATTACTCTCCCCTAAAAAAGGAGGATTACATACTGGGCTTGGTTTATATACAGTAGCTCAAAAGATATGAAAGAGAAAAAGGGCGATGAGTTTAACGGGAATCTAGAAAAATAAATGAAAATCAATGCTCCCTGTCTGTTAGTGATAGTGCCCTAGATGATAGATTTGCATTACATGAGATGTATGTGAATGGCATTGTTAATTGTTCTTGATATTAATAAAAGTCATATCTTCATTCATGTCTCTCGATCTCATTTTCATGAATGAGTCCTTAGATTTCCTGGTATAAGTCCTACTCTTAAAGGGTTGAGACTATGTGACTTGGATCTCTAGTCTAAGATTTCTTAAAAGTATTCTCAGTCCTTAGACTTATTAAAGGGGGACTATGATTTATCAATTAGGAGACTGACACATAGGCTACTACCATTATTTAGCATGGAATGCTGATTGGATAGGGTGGTGAGTCACACGCCACATTACATCAGATGCATATAGTAAACATGTGGGTGGGTATTAGAGAACATTCACTAAATGTGATGCTTGCAACAAATCACATGGCTTGTGGATTAATGATTTGTCGCTAACTCTCAATTGTGTATCTAATCCTTAGACCAGAGACGATAGTATCTTATGCATTGATGTCAAGAATTTACTGTTGAGCGAAACCATCTAGTGTAAGAGGTGGGGATGTTTTTGTGTAATCTCTGTACAGTGGTGTAGGGAGGCAAATGTTTGTCGATAGGATTCATTGGCCTTCATTGGATGGGGTGAACATCCTATGTAATCCATGTTGATGACTTTGATTGGAAATTTTTTGGCCAGGATGAGCATGAGATTGGAAAGAGTTCCAACGTCAGATTGGATTTGACATGCTACTTCAATCACACCGTACTAGATCTATTATAGCTATCAAATCCTGCGAGTTTAATCAGTCCATAGCTTTCACTTGATCGAGATGTTAGTCAGTGGAAGGACTATAGTATACGATAATCGAGGAATCTTAATAGGTTCATAAGAAGTGGGACTTCATTTCCATTAGGATCATCCTAAATCCTGGCTAGAGGATACTCAAAATCTTTCAAGGTGCTCTAGGAATTTTGAGAGATCCTCTTAGTAGGTCGACGTTAAGGAGTTAACATGTCCTAATTGCTACATGGTTGTGAACCTAGAAAGTCACACGCATACTAAGTAATGTAGTGGATTAGTGATCCATTGTTGTTAGCGTGTGCCTCATCACTGTGAGACAGTGATGTTGGTTGCTATTATGTGTGGGACACAAGGATCTATGGTTATGGGAGATTGCTGATAGTAGGGCTTTAGTGGCAATTGGATGAATCTGGTGCTTAGCAAACTAGAACGGTCGACAGGTGCATGGAGCGATTGACCGCCTGGGGAAGTTAATTGATGTTCTTGTTACTGTCGATTGGTTCTGTCACGTTGACTAGTGCCTGAGGAAAGTTAGCAACTTTAAGCAGTCGATCGAGTGCCTCATGTTGTCAACTAGATGCCTTATGAAGGAATGTATGGGAGAGAGAGTGGCGTGGACGACAGATTAAGAGAAGGGAGAGAAATTATATGAAAAGGATTTGGGGGATTGAGGAAGCTACCCAAACGTGTGAGTTGTTCTCCTCCATTTTCTTCCGTCCTTTCTTCCTTATTCTTTTGTCTGCCATCTTCTTCTTCTTCCTAGTTGCGGTTGCTGCTCATTATTGCTCCAAGCTCGACTAGTGCAACGTCCTTATCATCTTCTCCTTTCATAGAGAGATTGTTGGACAACTAAGAAACAACTGAGGGAGGGACCACTTAAGAGCTTCGGGTCACCTCTATCAAGAAAGTCTTAACATGGCTCTGTTGGAGGGTTTTGTGGCAACTTGGGCATGGATGGACTAGGCCTTCTATGCTTGTGGAGGCTAGCTAGTCACCCAAACACTCGCAAGGATGGGAGAGCTTGCTGGACAGAGAAAGAAGGCAGACATTGCATGGACAATCAACACCGAACCTTATTCAAAAGATATACTGAAAATCCTCTTATGGCATGGGCTTTTCTTTTTTGCATATGTATGATATATATTGAGTCATGCAAGGTCAATTTTTGTATCCACTGTATATGTTTTATATTTTCATTGTGCTATTTTCTATGTTGAAAATGCCTTTAAATGTAAAACCCTTGTAATGATCCACCAAGAGTTGGTGTTTTGGGCACAGTTCTACTACATTCCTTCAGCCCAGATCTAGAACCAGATCTGAATCACCACTCCAACAGATTGTTCAACTACTACTTGCTTGCTTGGGCTGTCGTACTACCTACTTACGCTATTACTTTCGCATGCCTTGTGCCTTGCGGCTACCTACTGTTGTAATTAGGCCAAGTTATGCGCATTCTGTCTCTCTTTGTGCCTGCTTGTGGCAGCTTGTCCTTGTGTCCTTATGTCAAGAAGCCGATGAATTATGTTGCATAACAACACCTCGTCCATCGCCATTGGCTGAAATCCAAACCTTTGCCTCTACCTATATATCTAGCAATTCTCCAATCGATAACAATTAAAGCACGGCAACGATTAAACAAGGAGAATAAGCTTTAAGCAAAGTGATATTCACGGAGTTTCCGTCGTGGCCTTGTTCGCCATCGTCGCTGATTGTCGCGCCCATCACAGTCTACTTCCGTTATGGCTTATGGGTTTGCCTTTTTCAAGAAGTTTCTTATATAATATAATATCAAGTAAATTTAACATATATTCATTGAACTTTAAAAATGTAATTACTTATTCATTAAACTTTGGATTGTTACTACCTGCTCACTGAACTTTGCTCAATGTTAATCATCCATCACCCGTTATATCTTACAAACGAAAAATGCCCACGTGGCTAACAAAATTCGAGAAAATTTAATACTCACTGAACTTTGGATAGTTACTACATGCTCGTTGAATTTTGCTCGATGTCAACCATCTATCATCCATTATATCATCGTCTGATCTTGCAAATGGAAAATGTCAACGTGGCTAACGGTAAGGGTGAGTAAGAGTCCGAACCAACCGAACTTTTCGGTTGTCGGTTCAGTTCAATTTTTTACCTGTAGCGGTTCGGTTCGGTTCAATTATTTTTCTTAAGATTTTCGATTATTCAGTTTGGTTTGATTATTAGATTCAGTTCGGTTTGGTTACTTCTCCCAAGAATTTTAGTTATTTGGTTCAGGTTTTTTTGGTATTATTAACCAAAAAATCGAACCAAACCGACAACCCAACCTTCTTGTATTAGGTTCGATTTGGTTATTAGGTTCGATTTGATTTGTTTGGTAAGAATTTCGATTCGATTTTTAGTTCGATTACAATAGCTTAAAATTCGGTTAGTTTGAATTTAATTATTTCGATTAGTTTAGATGACTTGGTCGATTCAGTTCGGTTATAATTGATTGGGCACACCTAGTTAATGGAATCTGACGTGGCCTAATTAAATTCTTATTTTTGGCCAACTCAACTCCAGCAACAGCAGTCGCCGCCGATCCTTTCGTCTTCATCACCTCGCCTCGCCACCTTGCACCACCTCCCATTTCGCTTGCCAACCACTACTGCTGGAGCAAAGGAAGAGGAGAGAGAGAGAGAGAGAGAGAGAAACATGGTGTTGCAGAGTTAGCTGAAAATAAAGATTTGATTAAGCCACTTCAGATTTCGTTATTCACATTGGCATTTTTCGTTTGCAAGATTAGATGGTGATGTAACGGATGACGGATAGTTGACGTTAAACAAAGTTCAGTTAGCAGGTAATAATAATCCAAAATTTCATGAGTAAATAATTATATTTTTATAATCTAGTGAGTGTTTGTTAAATTTTTTCGGATTCCATTAATTAAGTGGGTATTTTTCATTTATAAGATTTAATAAGTGATAAATGGTTGATGTTGTGTAAAATTCAATAAGTAAATAATAACAATTCAAAATTTATCGACTAAGTAATTATATTTTTAAACTTTCATTAAACGTATGTTAATTTTACCCATATATAACATATGCTTAAACATCTTCTTTCTCCACCAGCTTCCACGAGAAACTTTAGTATATAATATGTATATATATAATAAGTAACTCTAGTTTCAGGGTTAGCCTTTTTCCAGCCAAGTTTCTCCAGAAACTTTTATAATGTATAGTGTAGTCACAGCTACCCATTCCATGGGAAGCTCCTTCATATGAAAATTTTATATATATATATATATCCCATAATTCCTCCACTTTTTCTTTATGTATATGAGATACCTGATTTCGGATTTGCAATTAATTTCGTGCAATGTCATCTTTTTTAATTGATTTAATTTGGCTTCCTGCCACTTGGAATTATCTGAGAGCCATAGTATTTATAAGTTTTTTTTTAACGTTTTTTATGTACAATGTTAATTATTTTTGAAAATATCGTTAATTATTGTTAAAAATATCATTAATTATTATTGATTGAATATAACAATAATTTTATTTAATTAAAAATATCGTTAACAAGCTGTCTAAATCTGTAATACAAAAATAATGAAAGGTCACGAGGTGGTTCTCACATAAACATTCTGATACTTAAATTAAACACTAAAGATAATAAAAAATATATTAAAATCAATATCAGAGAAGTACATTTTTAAGAATGAGTGTTTGCTTATTTATAGAGAGATATGGAGTAATCTTAATTCATCTGAAATTATGATTATTGTAGATAATACTTATCTTGATTATTTATAGCCTAACTAAGACTAAGGCTGCAAATAAGCAGGACTCGACTCGAAAAAAACTCATTCGAATTTGTTCATTAAGGTAAATGAGCCAAACTTGAACTTAGTAAAACTCGACTCGTTAACTTACGAATTGACTCGATTAGAAATTCATGAACAGATCCGATTAGAAGTTTGCAATTAGATATAAATATATATATATATGTATAATATATTAGATATATATTTTATAAATATATTATTTAAATGTATGTAATACCTCCCCCAGCAGTGAACACACATACACCAAGAAACCCATGTTTCTGCTCTCTCTCTCTCTCTCCAAATCCTAAACCAGTTGTTGTTGATACCTTTTTCTCGGTTCCTTCTTCCATAACCTAAGCTTGGAAAAGGATGAGATAAGAAGGTCCTATGGAAAATGTGGTCAGAAATCCATAATAGAGTCCGACCACAATGACCGAATTGATTATCTTTATGCATAAGGATACTACATTACCTAGTAGAAAATATTTAAAAATCATCACAACCCCTTCCCCCCCTTTTTCTTTTCTATTGCAATTTCTGGATTATTATATGATGATTTTTAAACTTTCCATATAAAGAGAGAGACTAAAAACGACATCTGTTATGTCAATGACACCAAAGGGATATTAAATGAATAAAACTGGGATATGGATGGAATATAATGAAATAGAGCCACTTTGAGGTTCCCTATGAAATGAGGCATGGAAGGGAGCCACTACGAAGAAGTTACGGGAGTTATGAAGGAAGCTTCGAGCTCATATTGATCATGGATTGAGGAATCTTTTCCTCTTTCTCTTCATCTTCCTCTTTCTTTCTCTCCTATCTTTTTCCCTTCCAGCCTTCCATTTTCGTTGCTCTTTTTCTTGTTGGTCCTTTGACACACAATGGAAACTCAAGAAGGGGGGTGAATTGAGTGATAAAAACTTATTCAACCAAATTTTTCTCTTTTACAAAACTCTTGAGCTTTTCTTATATAAAGAAAATACTTGTTATAAATATATATATTATTTGAGAATGATAGCAATATAAGTATGCAAACAACAATAACAACACAAGAATATATAGTAGTTTAGTGTCTCTAACACCTACTCCACTCTCTCAAGACCAACCCAACACTTGAGATTCCACTAAAATCACAACACTAGGTTTCCACACAAGATCATCTAGCAAAATTGTACACCCCGAGGTTTTTCCCTTAACTCACACCGAAAACTAATACAACACAATAATACACCTATATTACTTGGGCTCTAAGATGCTACTCACAATCTACAAATTAATATAAATAAATCATATGTCCAACAAATTTGGACTAATATGGATATGAATACAAGAACAAATATTACAAGGCAAATGAACAAATATAATGATACAATTTTTACCACACTTTGAGAAAATATCTCATTTGTCTTGGGGTCCAAAGATTTGACTTTAAGCTTGAGCCTTGGATTGCTTGAAATGGATGCTTGAGAGCTTGGGTGTGCTTTAGGATGATGGATCTTGATAGAGCATTAGTCTTCTCCAGAAATATCTTCTTGATATATATAGTGGAGATTCCAACAGATCTGTAACAGTTAGAAAAAATTCGAGCGTTAGACCCAAGGAGTCGACTCTTCGAAAAACACCAATACTGCCAAGTCAACTCTATATCAACTGCTCTCAGCTGGGTCGACTCTAACTTTGCAAGAGTCAACTTTAGCTTAAGGGAAGTCGACTCCATTGAACCAAAAGTCGACTTTTGAGGCTAGATTTTACAGAAAATAGATTTTATACATATAGCAATTGTTTGAAGATATAATCCATATAGCATGTATACATTACAAGATATTTACATTTACTTGTCCTCATTTTCTTTAATTTATATTTTACCTTCCATTTACTTTAATACATAAATGTAAATAAAAAGTACCCCCCAATTTGGAATCAATAAAAATACCTAAAAAATCAAAATTCAAAACAATAAGAAAGTAGAATTTTGGTTTTAGAACAAATTCGGGATTTAACAATTTTACCATCCCTAAAATACATATTTTCTATTTCTTGAAAAATTTATTAAAAATTATTTTAACAACAATGAATGTTAACTATCGAAATACCTGGAGATAATTTTTTAAAATAAAAATATTTTCTTATATGTTCCCTTATAGTGCGCTAATCTTCCAGATTTACAAAAATAACATTTCTTGGTTCATTTTGATATACAAAATATTATAATACTTAAGACATATCAAAAATTCATTAGGAGTTTTAAATGTACTAAAAATAATTTTACTAAAATTATATTTTGTCAAACATCAAAATATATAATAGGTTGATTAGAGCAATTTAGTTCAACACTTCTATAGTAGTCATTTTCTTTGGTGAATGCCCACTGTCCATGGTTTCACTGTAATGCATTCTTCAACGATGCAAGCCCTAGCCATGTCCTATCGATTCAATCTGTCTGCTCGTCGAATGCATCACTCACCGGCCACCACCATTTTCGTCCGAAGCTCTTCCTCAGCTACCTTTTTTCCTTTCATTCGTTCTCTACAATGTTGATATCTCCATTCTCCGTATCTAGGCCACTCTCCATTTCTCTTTGTATTTATGTGTGTGGGTGTGTGTCTTTCTAGTTTTGAAATGTTACAACGGAATGATTCTTTTTTAAGCTTGCAGTCAATAACTTGCTTAAGCTGTTGTTATGTAAAGAAGAAGATTTTATTTTCTATGAAAATTAAATTGTTGTGCAGATGCAAAGATGCCAAGTTTTGTGTTTTTTTGTCATTTTTATTTTTTTGAAATGTTCATTTGCAATTAGTGATGGCAAGCCCGAGCTTGAGTTTGAGTTCAGGTATATGTGCTGAGCTCTAGCCGAGCTTAATGAGGCTCGGCTCGATTGCAACTCTAGTTAGGATTAAAATTCTTATGGACAACATTTACCCTGATTTTTCCTAACCTGATTGGGTTTATAATTGTTATAGATGACGTCTATCTCTTGTAAATAATATCTATCTTATCTTTTTTTTTATAAAATTTTTTATGGATGATTGTTTATCTTAATATTTTAGAATTCTTTTAAAATTAAGAATTTTTTATGAATAATCATTTTTTTTTTAAATATTCAGAGAAATTTTTGAATGTCAAAATTATTTAATTTGTCCGTTTGTGTGGGACTCCCACATATAAAAAATTGACACACTTTATCTAAAAATTTATTTTGGATTTTCAAACTTTTTTAGTCTTAGCATATGACACAACACAATTCTTTTTGGGATATTCAATTCATGGATAACCCAATCGAGAAGAAACCACTTAAGGAAAAGCTCCAGGATAAGGTGTCAATGTCACCTTAAAAAAGTTTCCTTAAGAAACCAAATTTCCTTGGGAAAGCTCCCATATAAAAAGTAGACTGCTCCAGTGTCAATATCACGTTGCAAGGCCAACCAGTAGAGCATTTAATTAAATTTAAAAAATGCAACAACCTCGAAACCATTCAAACTTGAAGCATTTTTCTTTTGTTTTGGTTCCTTATTCGCTTGTTTGTTCCCCCTTTTGTTTTGTTTTTGTTTTTTTTTTCTTGTCCTAATGTGTGTGGGAGTGGATCCATTAGACCTTGTCTATAGGAATCAAATTTACCTTACCTTCTTCTTCATCCTTATTGTCGAGTTCTTCTTCTGTTCGAAAATTTCTCTCTTTTGTTCTTGTTTTTATTCATGTGCGTAAAAACAGTATCAATTGAAATGCCAAGAAAGACTTATATACAAAGGATGAAATAATGATGGTAGCCACTTGATTAAGGGTTTCCAAGGTGATGATCAAAGGCTTAAAAATAATCGATAACTTAACATAATATATAAACAAAATGTAATATGAAATGTAAATGAAATGAAATTCAAATGTAGATAAAATATACCACTTTATTTTGAATCATAAATCAATAACAGATAATTAACTAACACTTCCAAATTCAATTATTTCCAGAATATAGACCTTGGTTGAAATGATAAATATTAACTAGCAAGGCAATTGGTTTCAACTGTCAATTCATATATAGATAACCCAATCGAGAAAAGATTCGCTAATTTGGATGGATCTATAAGACCTATTATTGTGGCCCACATAATACTGTTAATGAATTAATTAAAATGGTTAAATGGGCAAAAATTTTATTGGTCAATTTGAGAATTGGGTAGTTTCTTAACTGCCCACTTTGATGAACAGTGGATAGTTTTATGAGCCTATAGAAACTGTCTTTCTCTACCTATAAATGTGAAGGTATCCCATCAATAAAGAGATTTTCAATTTCAAAAAATGTGAAGAGAGAGAATAGTTTCTTATTTTCTTTGATTCTCTCTATTTTACATGTTTTCATCTTCTCAATTAATCGTTAGGGATCAAGGTATGCAATTCTTGATTAATTGTGTGAAAATTATAAATTTCAAGATTCGGGTAAATCATGAAATTACACAAAAATAATTAAGTGCTTACATGTGGTCTTAGAGCATCACGTTTAGAAATTTATGATTTTTCGATTATTGATTCTCTATATGTTATGGTTTATTATGAAGGTTTAAAGTTTATTAATGGGGTAAATTTTATTTCCACTATATGTTGTCAATCTGCCATGATTAATTGTTGAAATAAGTTCAAGTTTTGTTATAATTTATGACCTCATGATTAAGGAATCAAGCAAAACTGATTAATTAACCATTAATGAATGAGCTTACTGATTCAGTGGATTACTTTTGAATTTTCATGGCATGTATATGCATATTGTGAGTCTCACACACCTATATGCAACAATAGCCAATGAAATACAATGAAGTAAATGATTGCACATAAATCAATTGGGCATCTGTTGATCTGCTGCACCAAATCGTAATCTGTATATGATTTCTAATATTGAGAATACGTGGCATATATGTTATAGGTAGTATGATAATATTTGTTAATAGAATATAATAATGATTCTTTTCAAGACAATAATGGCTGTTGATATAGAATATATGTGTGTCTTCATCAGATATATTTTATGTGATAATATATTTGATCATTTACATTAATTATGGGAATATTCAGATTAATATTCTGATATGAAAGAGGTTATTTTATGTGATTTAAGGTTCAATAATTTTGATTTGTTAGTGACCAAAGTGGCCAAACTTTGAAGTTGTGAACATTAAATTAGGTAAATTAATTATCAATTACTCATAATAAATGGATGTTAATAAATGAAGATGACATTATTGTAATCACAAGTAAATTGATGTTCATAGATTATAAAATTGTTAAGAATCACCCAAAAGGTTGATTGGTTAATTTTATTAATCTAGAACATAACCATGGTCAATTGATATACTTGATTAGTTATATTTTGTATATCCAAAGATAACATATATGTCTGATTTGAGTATATTAGTTACCAATTATGAGAAGTCTAAATTAGCATCATCATGATTATTATAGTTGTATACCGTTTTATCACCCAAAGGAGATTTTCGATGTACATTTATTGTTATGTGATCTAAATTTGAATTTTAAGATTAAAACTCAAGGCATTAACGTACGAGCATTTATATTTTGCAATATCTATTACCATTTCTCTACATTCGCATGCTTCATCTATTCGACTGTTCAATGGGCTTAATTTCTTTGATTGGTGTGAACAAGTCCAATTCAACTTAGGTGTTTTGGACCTAAACTTTGCACTTTAAGTTGAGAAACATGCTGATTTCACTGATGCGAGTAGTGATGAAGAGAGGTATTTCCATAAAGGTTGGAAAAGATCCAACATAGTAAGCCTGATGTTTATGCGAATGACTTTGGTTAAAAACACCAAGTCTACTATTCCCAAAACTGAGAATGCTGAGGAATTTATGAAATTTGTGGAAAAGCGTTTCCAAATTGCTGATAGGTCACTTGTTGGGATACTAGTGACTTCTTTAACTACCATAAAGTTTGATGGTTCTTGTACTATGCATGAACATGTCATTAAGATAACTAATATTGCATCAAGACTTAAGACTCTGGGAATGACTATGCATGAGAACTTCCTAGTACAGTTTATTATTAATTCATTGCCTCTTGAGTATGGTCCGTTCTACATGAACTATAATATGTTGAAGGATAAATGGAATGTGAATGAACTGTACAGTATGCTTGTGCAAAAGGTGACAAGGCTGAAGAATCAAGGAACTCATTCCGTTCATCTCATGAATAATCAAGGAGCTAGAAGGAAATATAAAAAGAAATTTGAAAAGGGCACTAAAGAAAGACCAGTAAAGATAAATGAGTCTTAGTAGAGTCTCAACAAAAAGATTATTAAGCTTTAACTTATATAAGCCATCACAAAGAATACCAGAACCAATAATACAATCATGTTTAAGCAAAGAAAAAATTCATTTTCAACATTAAATTTGTATCATAATGTTGGTACTAAACGTGGTTTAGTGACTGAACGTTTTACTAATTTGTGGCATAAATGTTTGGGTCACATATCCAAAGAAAGAATGCAAACATTAGTAAAGAATAAAATTCTTCCTAACTTGGATTTTACTGATCTAGGAGTGTGTGTGAATTGTATTAAGGGAAAACAAACCAAACATGCTAAGAAAAGAGCCACAAGAAGCACACGACTTCTTGAGATTATACACACTAATATATGTAGACCTTTTGATGTTCCATCTTTTGGTGGAGAAAAAATATTCATCACCTTTACATATGACTTTTCACATTATGGTTATGTCTATTTGTTGCATGAAAAGTCTCGAGCGATAAATGCTTTAGAGATTTTTATTAATGAAGTTGAAAGACAATTAGACAAAAAGGTGAAAATGGGTAGATCTGATAGGAGTGGTGAATATTTCGACAAGTATGATGAGATTGGACAACACCCTAGTCCATTTTCTAAATTTCTTGAAAGACATGGCATATTGCTCAATCCACTATGCCAAGTACGCCATAACAGAATGGTGTAGTTGAAAGGCGTAACCGTACTTTAATGGAAATGGTTAAGTGTATGTTATCTAATTAGTCTTTACTCATCTCTTCGTGGATGTATACTTTGAAGACTGTCATATATTTGTTAAATAGGGTTTCTAGTAAGACAGTTCCAAAGACTCCTTTTGAACTATGGACCGAAAGGAAACCCAACTTAAGGCACTTGCATGTTTGAGGCTACCCGACAGAAGTATTATAATCCACATGAAAAGAAACTAAACTCAAGAACAACCAGTGGGTTCTTCATTGGTTATCAAAAAAAATCAAAAGGGTATAGATTTTATTGTCCTAACCATAGTATAAGAATTATTGAAACTAGAAATGCTAGGTTCATTGAAAATGGTGAAGCCATTGGGAGTATGGAACCACGTAATGTGGAAATTCAAGAAGTTGGAGTGCAAGTTCCTTTGCCCTCAAATTCTTCTAATGTTATTGTTCCTCTAATTGTTCAAATACATGACAATTTGCAAGAACAACAAATTAATAATCCAACACCTCACAATAAAGAAGTTGTCAATGAACCTGAAATGAATGGACCACAAGCAATAACATTAAAAAGGTCAGAAAGACAACGCATACCAGCTATTTCTAATTATTATGTGGTTTATCTACAAGAGGCTAAATTTGACTTGCGCATTGTTAATGATGATTCAGTTTCGTTTTCACAAGCCATTAAAAGCGATAATTCTGATAAATGGGTAGATGCTACAAAAGAAGAGTCAGAATCTATGGATCATAATGAAGTCTAGGACCTCGTCGAATTACCTGAATCATGTAAAAGAGTTGGGTGTAAGTGGGTCTTTAAGACCAAACACGACTCTAATGGTAATATCAAATGATACAAAACCAGACTTGTTGCCAAAGATTTCACTCAAAAGGAAAGCATTGACTATAAGAAGACCTTTTCACTAGTCTCTAAAAAAGATTCTTTTAAAATTCTCATGACTTTAGTAGCTCATTATGACTTAGAGCTACATCAAATGGATGTGAAAACTGTCTTTTTGAATGAAAATTTAGATGAAGAAGTTTATATGGATTAGCCTGAAGGTTTTCTAGTTGAAGGTAAGGAACACATGGTATGTAAACTGAAGAAATCAATATATGGACTTAAACAAGCTTCCCGTCAATGGTATCTTAAGTTCAATGATAACATCGTTGATCAATGTATATATTTGAAAGTTAATGGGAGTAAGTTTATCCTTTTGATTCTGTATGTTGATAACATCTTGTTCACTACTAATGATCTTGGTCTTATGCATGAAACCAAGAAATTTCTCTCTAAGAACTTTGAAATGAAGGATATGAAAGAGGCAGCTTATGTGATTGGAATTGAAATATTCCGAAACAGGTCCAAATGATTGTTAGAGTTGTCTCAAAAAGCATATATCAATAAATTCTTTAAGAGATTTAAGATGGAAAAATGTTCAGCAAGTGTTGTTCCAATTCAGAAATTAGACAAATTTAGTCTCATGCAATGTCCAAAGAACGAATTGGAATGCCAACAAATGGCAACTATTCCTTATGTATATGTTGTTGGGAGCTTAATGTATGTTCAGACTTGTACTAGACCAGACATCAGTTTTGTTGTTGGAATATTGGGCACATATCAAAGTAATCTACGACTAGATCATTGGAAAGCTGCAAAAAAGTATTCAGATACTTGCAAGGAACGAAAAAACATATGCTCACTTATAGGAGATCTGATAATTTGGAGGTTATTGGGTATTTAGATTCAAATTTTGTTGGACGTGTTGATACAAGAAAATCCACGTTTGGCTACTTATTCCTCTTGGTTGGAGGAGCAATATCATGGAAAAGTGTGAAGCAGTCTGTTATTGTTGCATTCACTATAGAAGCTGAGTTTGTGACATGCTTTGAGGCCATTGTTTAGGGAAATTGGCTATGGAACTTTATTTCGGGTCTTGGGATTGTTGACAATATTGCCAAGTCGCTAAAACTTTATTGTGATAATTCTGCAACAGTCTTCTTTTCAAAGAACGACAAATACTCTAAAGGTGTTAAACATATGGAATTGAAGTACTTCATCGTTAAAGAAGAGGTTCAAAAACAAAGAATGTTAATCGAGCATATTAGCACTAATCTTATAACTGCAAATCCATTAACGAAAGGATTGCCACCAAAGACATTTAACAAACAAGTCAAAAAAATGGCCATTATTGCAAATGATCATTAACATTATGTAATCTAATGATGTTTATATGTTTGACACTCTGAACTCATTTATGTACTATTTTGATAAAAGCATTATTCTTGTCCTAATTGTTGGTATATACATGAATGGATTATGTGAATGTTAACAATGATAGTCTTTGCAAAGACATTATTGTTATACAGATATCGAACTTCTCATTACATATCATGCTAAGTAAGGATTTATATTGTAGTACATGGAAGGGAGTATGTCGAAATGATGGTATACAATTGCCATGACTCTTATTGATCTTTACTTAAGGATGATATATTAAGTGGCCAATGTATAAGGGATTTTAGTTTTATGATATGGTCATTATGTTACAGACCACGTAATCAGACAATATTATATGGGCCAAGTGGGAGAATGTAAGACCTATTATTGTGGCCCACATAATACTGTTAATAAATTAATTAAAATGGTTAAATGGGCTAAAATCTTATTGATCAAGTTGAGAATTTGGTAGTTTCTTAACTACCCACTTTGATGGACAGTTGGTAGTTTTATGGGCCTATATAAACTGCCTCTCTCTATCTATAATGGTGCGTTTGATAAGGGTGAAAAATAAGAGTGGAATTCATTTTCCATCTAAATTCCAACAAATTCTATCAAACAACTTTTCAATTCTATGGAATTCGAATTCCATCTTGTTCAAAAAGTAAAGATTTTCCTTGAAATCAAGGAATTAAAATTCTTAAGGGTTGGGGTGAGAATTGGAATTCCATGGAATTGGAATTCCACTCTTATTTTCCATCTCTATTAAATGTACTCTAAGGGTGCGTTTGATAGAGTTGAAAAATGAGGGTGAAATTCCAATTCTCACCCCAACCCCTAGGAATTTCAATTCCTTGATTTCAAGAAAAATATTCACTTTTTGAGATAAGATGAAATTCGAATTCCATGAAATTGAAAAACTGTTTGATAGAATTTCTTGAAATTTAGATGGAAAATGAATTCTATCCTAATTTTCCATGCCTATCGAACGCACCCTAAATGTGAAGGTATTCTATCAATAAAGAGATATTCAATTACAGAAAATATGAAGAGAGAGAATAGTTTCTTATTTTATTTGATTCTCTCCATTTTGCAGGTTTTCATCTTCTCAATTAATCGTCATAGATCAAGCTATGTAATTCTTGATTAATTAATATGTATGTGAAAATCATAAGTTTCAAGATTGGGGTATTAGGGTTCGTGTAAATCATGAAATTGCATAAAAATAATTAAATGCTTACAGGATCCATTAGACCTTGTGCACAATGGGAATGCTAGGGCTTGTTATGGGTATTGGACATCTGTGACTGCAGATAGCCACATCAACAAACTGCAGATGTGATCTTGATCCATGGTTTCTGCTCGTGGCACCATGTAGACACCCATTACCGCTACTGGCGCTACTGCTAGCATGCCTATTTAAATCTGCTTGTGGGCATGAGATCTATGGTTTCTGCTCACCGGCCACCATGTAGACACGCATAACTGGCGCTAGCATGCTAATTTAAATGTGCATGTGAGCACATGCCTCTGTTCTAGGTATGGGCAATATGTATGTTCATGTAGGTCAGCTCCTCCGGTTTCAAACTTCAAATTTGGCAATTGCAACTGCATGGAGCCTTGACTTCTGCTAATGAAGAGTAGATACATCCTTCATCTGCTCAAATCAGAAGCCTTTTCCTTGTTGGCATTGCATATTTGTTTCGATCGGTGCAAACTCCTTAGTTATTCAAGCCTCTTGTTCATAAGAAATACTTAAATGCAGTTAGTTTTCCAAGTTTGTTCAACCCGTCGACACGCCAAAGTTCCCCAATTCCAGGAGTACATTGAGCATGAAAAAGCGCCCGATGATGGTAGCATAGGGATGCAGTCTGTTGGCATTTAACTAATTATAAGATGCCTGTATTTATTTTTTTATCACTGGGACTATGAATATCTGTTGTATTCCATAATCTAGAACCTGTCGGTATCAGTAATTAGCTGTAATTTTTTATTTTCCTTTTTGTTCTGATTCAATGTCTGTATTAGTTAATGTGAATGTGTTGCTTTCACTACACATAGTCATGTACAGGTTTTCCATGCAGCAGATAACAGATAATTAACAACACTTCCAAATTCAATTATTTCCAGGATACAGACGTTGGTTGAAATAATAAATATTAACGAGCAAGGCAATTGGTTTCAACTGTCAATTCACAGATAACCCAATCGAGAAAAGATTCGCTAATTTGGATGGATCCATTAGACCTTGTCCATAGAAACCAACCTGTTTTCTTGTTGATTTTGTGGTTGAGATTCAGAAAGATAATATTAAAACTGATTTGCGAAAGTGAATGCTTCCCCAACTAAACTTTCTTGGAAGCCAACTACTTTCCATCTGTCGAAAGAACTATTTTATATGGTAATTATTCCAATTTGTTTAGTCATCGAAAACACAAAACAAATATCAGAGAACAAATCAGAGGTGCCCACACTCTGCAAGTCTCTTCTTCAGTGAAATCCTTGCAGTAAATATACAGCATTACGAACGATTGAGACTCGGAAGATTTTTTTAGCAGAATAAAAAAGTTTGTTTTAAAGAATTTGGTTTAAAAATACACTAATTGGGTAGTTTTAAAGAAACGATAACAAAGAAAAACGTAAAGAAAATAATTCATCCCCAAACGACGCCTTAAAGAACAAGATGGCGTATGTAAAATTGGCTTCTTTCGTTAACGTGTATCTTAAAGAAATGACTGAAAATTCCCGATCGGATCATCACTTTGATCCGACCGACGGATTCTTGGTCCACGTGTCAGCACAATAATTGCAGGAGGAGGAAGGAACACCAGATTATCTTCTCGCATCTTCAATTTCATCCTTCTCTGGTCTGCGTTGAATTACCGCCTCGTAGCCGTTGGGCCACGGCGGAGAAACCAACGGAACCAACCCCCATTTTCCAAAGTCGTAACGGTTGCGCTTTTGCTCAGGCCACGCCCAAGCCTCGTGTCTCTTCACGCATTTCATCGAACACCTATCGAACAATTAAACCATTCGGTCGTTCTACAGACGGTTTTGTTTTTTTTCGATTTCGAATTTGTACGTGATTGTGAAGCCACGCTGTGGTGGATTATTAGATTATGAAAATGGAGGAAAGTAATCATTATGAGGAGGAGGAGGAGGTCGTCATTTATCTTCACGGCGATCTCGATCTGACGATCATAGGAGCTCGGAGCTTGCCGAACATGGACTTGATGACGGAGCGCCTCCGACGCTGCTTCAGCGTCTTGGAGGCCTGCCGGAAACCTTTCGCTGGCCGGAAGAAACATCAGCCCCACCACCACCACCGCAAGATCATTACAAGCGATCCTTACGTAACGGTCTGCCTAGGGGGAGCCACGGTGGCTCGCACGCGCGTCATCTCCAACAACCAAAATCCGATGTGGAACGAGCATTTCAAGGTCCCTCTCGCTCATCCGGTCACGCACGTGGAGTTCTACGTCAAGGACAACGACGTGTTCGGCGCCGATCTGATCGGCGTCGCCTCCGTGCCGGCTCAGAGAATCAAGTCCGGCGAGCTCATCGATGATTGGTTTCCCATCATCGGAGCATGTGGCAAGCCGCCGAAGCCGAACGCCGCCGTCCACCTCCAGATGAAGTTTACGCAATGCGAAGACAATCCTGCGTACAATAATCACTGGATCTCGGACGATCCCGCCCGTTTCGAGGTTAAACAGAGCTATTTTCCGGTGAGACACGGCGGTTCTGTGACTCTATATCAGGACGCGCATGTTCCGGATGATATGCTTCCGAAGATTGAATTGGATGATGAAATGGTGTTCAGAAACGAGAAATGCTGGGAAGATATATGCCATGCAGTACTAGAGGCACATCATTTGGTGTATATAGTGGGCTGGTCGATTTACCATAAGGTGAGGCTGGTTAGGGAGCCGAGCAAGCCGTTGCCGAGTGGCGGGAATCTCACCCTGGGAGATTTGCTCAAGTATAAGTCGGAAGAAGGGGTTCGAGTTCTTTTGTTGGTTTGGGATGACAAGACTTCCCATAGCAAGTTCTTCATTAATACGGTACAAATCTGGCCTTATTCTTGCTCCGTAAATGCAACTTTCTGTTTTCCTTTTATGAATGAAGGGGCACCATTTGCTGACTACATTACTAGTTAGTTAGGCATTTTCATGGCAGCGAAATTGTGATGATTTGTATATCTGTGCTTTTGGTTAGATTATTAGATCTAGCTTTACCAAATGTTTTATTAATTTGCCAAATTTAATATCTTTTTCTGACTAAATCAGCTCAAATTTTCCCACCTTTATGTGCACATGATATAACCATTTGAATTCCGCATTAATTTCAATTCTCACTTCACCCGAATTCCAATTCCTTAATTTCAAGAAAAATCTTCATTTTTTGAATTAAGGTGAATTTGAATTCTATGAAAAATAAAACCTGTTTGATGGAATTTTCTGAAATTTGAATGGAAAATAAATTCTATCCTCATTTTTCACCCCTATCAAATGCTCCCTTAGTTTACTCGTAAAAACTAATGAAATTAGCAAGTCTATTTGCATCATATACTGTTAGCTGAAGTAGCAGGAGAAGAGTCAGCTTATTTGTTGAAGGGAAAACATGTACCATTAAGATTTCCGTTCAGACCATTTTGTAATTTAACATGGTGAAAGTTCAGTTTGTAGGTTGGATTTAAGCTACTCACGGGAAGGATTTTGGCAAAAGAATATTAGAAGTTGATACTTACAGGGTCTTGAAAATAGTATAAACCCTTGGGGCAGCTTTATGTGGTGTTTAGTGCTAATTGCGTCTACTTGTATAAATAAGATGTTAAAATCAGCTAGTGATAAGCTTTACGGTGCGGTCAGGTTATGAAAATTCTGCTGTAGTTTTATGAGAACGACATTTTTGTTGCTTCTGCCGACTTATATTTGGTAAACCAGATATTTCCAGAAGCAATTGCCATAAATTTAAAGAAATTATCTGAACTTTCCATAGCACCCCTTTCGTTAAGTGATAACTTCGAGCAAGTTACAAACACGGAGAGAAATTTGTAATCCTTTAGCGGGAGTATCTAAGACATTGAACACTTCGAAAGTGTACAGAAATTTTTTGAAAATAGAAAACATTACAAATGTCCTTTCAATTAGAATACTGATAAGTGGCCCGAAAATTAGAGCTGAAGAGACATCACAACCCAAGCAAGGGTAGAATGGGAATTTTACCCAGTCAGTGCATCTCTTCGGCCCACATTTTCGGGCGGGCCACACGTATCACGGTCCTTTAATTTAATATCTTCTACTTTTGTGATTAAAGGCAATAAGTACAACTTTATGAAAAGAAAATTATTCTGGTATGAGATGAGACTTGCTAGGTGTAAATTCTTCTATTTATTTATAACAGATGATATATTTATTTTAATTTGTTGAGGAAGAAAAGGCTTAATACATATCGACCACCTTCAAAAATTAAAAAATATAACATTTAATTTTTGATATACAAAATATTAACATTCAGTATCTTAACTATTTAAATTTATGTTTTAAATATTTATCATAACGAGACATTAACACATGTATGCAAATGCATGTTTCTATAAGTGACACGCCAAGTGGATAATCCATTAATAATATTTGAATAAGTTGATTGGTTTGTTGTACTCCTTCAACAATTAAAAAATATGGTATTTGGTCTTTATATATCTTAGTTATTAAAAATTGTTGTTTTAAATCCTTACCTGACACACAATAGAGGATATAAAAAAGAGAGTGAAAGAGTAATGGAATCAAGTTCAACAAGAGACATGATGGAAATTAGTTTTGTTATATTTTATGATTGAGAATAGGAAAAGGTAACATTTTTTTGCGTTAGTGATCCAAAGATTTATATGGTTGGGATTAAAGGTTTTTTAAAGTTGTGAATAATTTAGTCTTTTCCCATCAAGGTTAATTTTGATGTATCTCGCTGATGTGACTTTTTTATAACATGTCACTTTCTCTTTTCTATATGTATGTTTTATGTGGCATAGATAACAACTTTGATTACTCTCAATTAATGTAAAGATTGTAATTATTTTTAATAGTTGAATATACTCTTAATGTTTTTGTATATTAGGGATCAAACACTATATTTTTTAATTGTTGAGAAAGCATAACAAATCAATCAGTCTATTCAAATACTGCCAACTGACCATTCACGTAGCGTGTCACTCTCTAAAACAGACACATTTATACACACGCTAACATTTTGTCATAATAAAGGCTTAAAGTAATAATTTTTAATAATTGAAAAATCGAATCTTGACGTTTTGTACATTAGAGACTAAACATTATATTTTTTTAATTGTTAAGCGGACACTGGTCAAAAAAAAAAATGATCATAGAGTCTTGGACTTTTTATCAGTATCCCCCAGATAAGCATTTCAACATATTTATACAGACAAGAAATGGGAAATGTCAATTTTTTTTTTTTTTTTTTGCAAGAACCTCATATTTTGCTGATTCTTTCCAGATTGAGACTTTGTATTTATTCTGTTCGCTCCTAAAAGTTGAAGCAAATAAACAAATATTCAACAATAATAGGAACCCTAGTTATAATGACCATAATATTTTTATGACCCGAAAGTACTCATGTTTTCTGCCTTAAAAACAAAAACAAAAAAACTCTTGTTACAGAAAAGTTGTCTATACTTATCACCAAAAGGAAAAAGTAAGGAAAAGAAAAAGAAAAGTAGTAGTCAATCATTTGGTTAGTAATGACTAACTTGAACATACTGTGGAACAATTTGTCTGTAAACTAAATGATCACCTAAACACTTCTAATATTGAAGGTATTACTCCTTATCAACCTAGATGAAAGATCAGAGTCGTGTTAGGCAGCCTATAGTCGGGTTTTCTTAATGCGGATTCTAAAGATTGGTGATCTAGGAGCCTAGGATTATGTAGTTGAACCCACCTAATCGAATTAATGCTTGGTGTAGTTAATCTGAGTCATGTATTCTTGGTTTGACCTTGTATTAGACATTCTTTATTGGGGTTTGTTTTCATGTGAAGAGCTTCTTTCTTCAGGTGCAAGTTTGTGGGGGGTAAAAATGCTGCCTCCAACTTAGTGCACAATTCAAGTAGCGTTCCCCTTGATTAAAGTAGTCCATTTTATTTTTTGTTGATGTTAGTTGAGCTTAGTTATTCTCCATGTTAATTGCAAGATGCTGTGTGCAGGCAGGAGTAATGCAAACTCATGATGAAGAAACTCGGAAGTTTTTCAAGCACTCTTCTGTCAATTGTGTGTTGTCACCTCGATATGCAAGCAATAAGCTCAGTATTTTCAAGCAACAGGCAAGCTTCACCCTGTGGTTCAGTAATTGATTTGCTTTCTAGTGAAGTATCAAATTAAATGGTCTCAACAAAATGCTTGCTTTGATATTACATAATGGGGTTTCAACTCCTATGGAGCTATAAACGTCTGCATCTGCTATCACCGCTTCAAATGGCTAAATAATGGCATACATGTCTTCTGGGTACAATTGTAGTTGGCAAAGTTTTTCCTCCCTGTTTGTTTATCAAATTTCTTTGTCTAAATATTATGTCAAGTTGAGGTTCATTATAGTGAAAGGATACCGTGACCAACAAATGCAGCACGTGTCCACGTTGGAAGGGGGCCGGGGGTTGATGATGCTTTTATGTCTTCCTCCAACCAAAAAACAAAGTAACCCAAGATGGAGCAGGAAGTCCACAAGATTGATGTCTGTTTAGTGTTATTCCTTCTCTCTCTGTTTTCTTGGAATTGGCACTTTACTAACTACTGCTGTGAGATATAATATCAAAGATCTCGACAACTTCTCTCATCAAGATTGTTTCCTTGTTGCATTAGAAGTTAGAATATAGTACCTTATCGGATTCTATCTCGGTGGTTTTGGTGAACTATGAACTTCTGCAAATTTTTACTTGAGAATATGGCTCAACAAGCTATAGAATGGGTGGCAGGGTTCAGTCTTGGCATTTAGAACGGCTTAAAGCCTTAGTTTCCTCATCATTTGGAACCTTCAAGATATATCATTGCAAACTTTTAATTACCAAACTACTAGCTCTTAGGGAAGAGCGAAATTGTCAGTTGTATTATGTAATTATCCAATTTCTCTCCTCTCTCACTTCTGTTGATATACCCTGCTGCCATACTCCTTCAGAAGGCTTTCTTATGGTGGTAGTATTTTTTTTTTTCTTTTTTTTTTTTCACTGTCTTAACCTTTAGGAAGGTGATGATCTCTAACATGCATATGAAAATAGCTTCTCGTGCTTAGTTGGATAACCTATGTAACAATTTCCATCTGAATGAGGTTTTCTGGATATGCGAAGCATACATGATCAACTTCTGATTTCAATGCCTCAAGTTCACAGCATAACCTCACCCTCAGGCTACTTATCCTGTCTCTCAATGTGATATATGCAGGACCAAGAAATCCTGCTTACATAATGGAATTACTTCACTGGAAAAATCTGCACATGCACGAAAACATTAATGACTTCACTAGGAAAACATTAATGACTTCACTTTCACCAATAAAAGATTATATCCCTTAAAAGTATCTCATATCGTTGTGCATCCAACTTCCAGGTTGTTGGAACTCTTTATACGCACCATCAGAAATGTGTTATTGTGGATACACAAGGCCATGGAAATAACCGGAAGATAAGTGCTTTTATAGGAGGTCTGGACCTTTGTGATGGTCGCTATGATACCCCAGAGCATCGACTATTTCGTGATCTTGGCACTGTATTTCAGGATGATTATCATAATCCAACATTTTCTGTAAGTATTTGTTCCACCTATGCCATATTAGGTCAAATTGCAATGCCAGTTGTGATTAATTGTCAGGTGGTGGTACAGTGGAAAGCAGGTTCCTGCAAGGAATATGCCCGATTAGATAGGATTAGAAATGCCTATTATGATTTATTCATGATCTCCCTGAGTGCTTTCAAGTCTTTGGGAATGAATCTTGCTATGTTCTCTGTTATGAATGTTTGAGCAACTAACATTATGATCGTTAGATAGATGATGAGAACAGCTACTGCTGCTGCTGATCATAAAGTTAGGTGTGAAGGCTGTAATTACTCAAAACGGGGTATAATATTCCTCATTAAACTTATATGCACACGTCATAACAACTGAATAAGTTGCACATATATATTATCTGAAACTAGTTCTCAATATGTTATGCTGATATTCTGCCTTCCTTGAAGAATAGGCCAATGCTTCTTTCCAGCTGGTATATTGTCTCTCATTTTATTTGTTGTAATAGGCAGGAACTAAGGCTCCAAGGCAACCGTGGCATGATTTGCATTGTAAAATTGAAGGACCTGCTGCATATGATGTCCTCAAAAACTTTGAACAGAGGTGGAAAAAAGCAAAGAAATGGTCAGAGTTTGGACGACATTTCAAGAAAATTTCTCATTGGAATGATGATGCTTTAATAAAGATAGAACGGATATCATGGATACTTAGTCCTTCCTCATCCACTCCAACTGATGATCCTGCGATGTGGGTTTCCAGTGAAGATGATCCTGAAAACTGGCATGTTCAGGTTAACTAATAGCTCAACTTGCCTAAAACAAAGATTCAATCTGACACAAATATCAGAATACTCAATTTTGGTTAATTGTTTTACCGTTAACAGGTCTTTCGATCTATAGATTCAGGTTCTTTGAAAGGTTTTCCTAAACAAGTTCATGCAGCAGAGGCTCAGGTTTTTTCAGTTTACGTTCTAAACCCTGATCTTTTCATTTGTCAAGTTAGCACAATTCTAAATGCTATTAAGTTCATTTATTCTATTCAACGTTCATAACATATTGTACTTGTAAAATTGTTCCTATTGCAGAATCTAGTCTGTGCTAAAAATCTAGTGATAGACAGGAGCATCCAAACAGCATATGTTCAGGCAATAAGAGCGGCGCAGCATTTTATATACATTGAGAATCAATATTTTCTTGGATCTTCATATGCATGGCCATCTTACAAGGATGCAGGTTTGGCACATTGTCCAAAAAAACTTGTAAATGTTACCTTGCACAGCTCATATTGATTGCTCAAACGACAGTTACCTGCTATAAGCACATTTTTGTGTAGCACTAGAGGCCTCTGCATTTACATCCATCATTGTTTTGTCCACACGTAGAACTAGTTTCATAGTTGTTGTATTAACTGTTTCAAATACTATAAAAATGCAGAAATATGGTCCACGGCAGATGTGCAAATCTTGTTTTCCATTTAAACAGTTAATCTTGCTTCATTCTTTAGAAACTATTAAACACATCCATTGTTACCACTTCTTTTTTATAATTTTTTTCAGAGATTTATAACATTAAATCTCTTATTTATGAAAGGTGCTGATAATCTAATTCCGATGGAGTTGGCACTGAAGATTGCTAGCAAGATTAGAGCAAAAGAAAGGTTTGCAGTTTATATTGTCATCCCAATGTGGCCAGAGGGTGTTCCATCATCTGCCTCTGTTCAAGAGATTTTGTTTTGGCAGGTACAGATCTTTAAGATATTTAGCATGTGAGGAGATTGATCAAAGCATAAATAAATGCCTAATGCAATTTTAGGGCGCTAAAATTTAATGCAGCAAAAAGAAAAAGAACAAAAAGAAAATATTGACGATTGTCAAAAGTCCAGAAATTTGGGAAAAAGTACTCTTGTCACCTTTTTCTTTTTGGAATATGCTCTTGGCGAACATTTTAATACAATGTACGGGCCAAGTTGTATCAACTCTTGCATTGTGAATGATCTTATACCATTTCTATAAGCACTGCAAACAGATGCTTTTTATTTTATAGCAGTTCATCTTAATTTAGAATAGGATTGGCAAAAAGTCAGTTCTAACCTTAACTGTCATATTTGTTTCAGATAGATATGTCATTAAATATATAAGTCCTGCTAATAATGTCAGTGGCGCACCATTCGTTTAACTTTATCTCTATGGTTTTGCAGGGACAAACCATGCAAATGATGTACGAGGTTATTGCAAAAGAGCTGAAATCCATGCATCTTGACGACGTGCATCCAAGTGACTACCTAAATTTCTATTGCCTTGGAAATCGTGAAGAATGTTCCAAAGAAAATTCAAATTCACGCGGTCAACCTTCCTCCAATGGTGATTCGGTAATTAAGCAAGCACTCATTTTCCATAAGTTTAATTATCTGGACCACTAATTGTTGGGGACCTAGTTTCTACTCCATTCACAGCTTGATTCTCCTGCAAATGATGGCCAAACATATCAAAACTATTATGTCCTTCAAATCTGCAATATCCAGTATATAGGATGGCTTTTAATTAAGTTGATAAATATGAAGTGAAAAGGATACAAGTTTTCAGCTATAATGAATTCTATAACCAAAAAAGGGTAAAAAGGAAATAAGGAGAATGAGGAAAGATCTTCAGATACAATTCCCCCTGAACTTGGTACTCGCATATCTGGTTTCAACTAAAAATAATACTCTTGTGCTCAAATATCAATTCAAAATTTTAGGGTAGGCTCTTGTTCTCACTTGTAAAATGAGTGGGCTCTTGTTATTTTATATTTTCTTCCCTCAAGTCTTGTTGTCATCAGGTGAAATTTGCATCATAGTCTTCACCAAAGTTACATCTAGCTGCCAGGATCAATGGGAAATTCATTGATATTCCTGTAACTACCTACGTCTTCACCATGCACCACCACTGCTGTCACATTCTGGTTTACATTTACTCTTCTCTGTCTCCCTCAAATGGTTAGCTTGAATGATTGGTTGATTTTGTTTGGTTTATGGCTCTATGCATAAGGTAGGGTAGCTCATTACTAAATTTCTGCAAAGTATTTGATTAATCCAGTAAGTTGCAAGCTGCATACTTAGTAGTCTTGAATAACTGAAATACGCTCTCCAAGTAATGCTGTGAAAGAATAGGCAGATATGAAATTTTGGCATTTACAGATTTATATTCAGAACATGGAACTATGTTTTTCAAACCAAACTTTCAGGTTTCGGCATCACAAAAATTTGGACGGTTTATGATTTACGTACATGCTAAGGGCATGATAGTAGATGACGAGTATGTGATTTTGGGGTCTGCCAATATCAACCAACGATCTATGGCTGGTTCAAGGGACACTGAGATAGCCATGGGCGCATATCAACCCCATCAAACGTGGGCTAAAAAGAAAAAACATCCACACGGCCAGGTTGGTATTCTAATTCTCTTTCTTTGCCTTTGGTTTGGAAAAACTGAGTTTGCACCTTTGAGAAAAGATTATAGAAGGAATAACTGAACAACAAAGATCAGTGAAGGCCAATGATTTAAATTCTTAAGGATGGCTCAAACTCACTTGTCTGTACAATTGTTAATTGCCTGTTACTGGAAAATGTATGGCTGCTGCACATAGTTGTTTTACCAGTAATTAGTGGGCAATGGAAATCTCATTTGTATTCAACTACAGGTATATGGATACAGAATGTCACTCTGGGCGGAGCACCTAGGAAGGATCGATGAAACCTTCAAGGAGCCCGAAAGTTTGAATTGTGTGAGGAGCATCAATGACATTGCTGAAGATAACTGGAAGAGGTTCACAGCAGAGGAATTCACTCCCTTGAATGGCCACCTTCTCAAATACCCGGTTCACGTGGATGTTAATGGTAAGGTCAGTTCCTTACCCAAACAAGAGAGTTTCCCGGATGTTGGAGGAAAGATTCTTGGAGCTAGGACAAACCTCCCCGACGCGTTAACTACATAGCCTATTCACTAGTTAAGAATCATTTACATATAATATATATACATATATATAGTTGGCTGTAACTGTGCTTCGTGCTGGAATAGAGGCGGCAAAATGATCCTGGGTGGCTTAAGCCAAGGGTGGGCTGAAAGATGGGATTCTTCAAAAACTTTGCATGTAAAGTCTCATGGATTCATAACATGTCTTGTACACCATAACTTCTTTAGGGAAGAAGAGAATGAAAGAATTTCACTTCTTCGAAACACTTAAAAAGAGGGACAAAGAGACTCCTCATGCTGTATATTTTTATACCAGAAATATAAATGTGGTTGGATATATATATATATATACACACATATCACTAGATGGAAATTATATATATTGTTATACAAGTAATTAATTATCCTTCATGTCGAGTAAACAAAATGACATCCCACCCCATGAGACTTGCTCTTCTAAAAAGGTATACGGGAGAATTGTGTTTTTTAATGCAGCTTTATCCTTATTTATTCTTCACAACTTGAATCTATAATAACCTTCCATTTCCAGTGAACAAAAAGGCAGCATTTTCGTTACTACCTAGGCTTGCTGTCATTTATGCTCGGTAAATTAATACTGCAAAATCTTTGTACTAAATATTTGAACAGCAACAAACGCAATATCAACACTTAATTCACCATTATAAAAAATTTTGTCAGATATAATTTTATGAATATTAAGGAGTCACCTGGTTGTCATGCGAGTGTTCTAACGTACATGAGTTTCATTTGCATAATTAGACTGACATTTGAAGCCCTTGCCCTGCTATAGTGCTCCGGATTTACTTTCCTTCAATGGCAAGGTTTAATGCCCATAAACTCGTGCTTATAATTCAGTGATATAATTATTCATCACATATCTATAGAACATTTGATTTCCCAGAACAATTGGAAAGAAAATCAGATGCATTAAACTAATTAATGCGAACCTTTACCATACAAATGCGAAAAATGTCCAGAAAATGAGAAAGGAAGGATGTGCAGACCATATATAGGCTCATAGTCCAAAACATACACAAACAAACAAAAGTAATTTCGATTTCAATCCCTCAACTAATCATAAAGTAACTAGTTGACAGTCACCTTGCCAATCATTCCAGCTCCTTGGTGAGGAGAACAGTAGAAGGCGTAAGTTCCTTTCTCGGTCAATGTCACGGCGTAGATTTCGCCGGGGGCATTCAGAAGTTCTTCCTCCGGCATGGAGATCTTCGAAACGTCCACGCCGCCGGGAACCTCGTCCTCGTCGAACACCACGTTGTGGGGGAACCCAGCATTGTTCTTGAACACAATCTTTTCGCCGGAAGGCACCGTGAAGCTGCTTGGCTCGAAGACCAGGCCGCCATCTCCGGAGCCGAGCAGGACCTCGAAGGCCATGGCGTTGCTGGCCAGCATGAGGCTGGCCGCACCCGCGGCGACGGCGAGGCCGACTTCCTTGAGTGAAGCCTTGATGGCGCCGACCCTTGGGAGCGAGCTGGTGGGCACCTTGGCAGTGGAGATGGCGGCGGCTCTTGAGGCGCCGGCCTTCAGGCCGGTGAAGGAAGGGATGGCGACGGCGGAGGAGGTGACACTAGCCATTGGAAAGATGGGTTTTCGCGATTGAGTGGGAATCAGAGGAAAAGGAGAGGCAGAGAAGAGTTTTTAAGGGGAGGGGAGGTGGGTTTGTGTGGTTTGAGTTGGTGATAGAAAATGCACGGCGAAGAGGAGAAGAGAGGTGAGGTGGAGAAAAGGGTTTATCTCTGATGGATTGGTGTGATTGGTTGGTTGGCTTCGGATGTTATCCCTTCTTGGATGTTTGCTATGTGAGGTGGAAATGTTCAAAGTGCAAGTGGAACGTCCTCTGTGTGAAGTGGCCCAATAGCGTAGATGGCCTTAGGCCTTTACCTTAAACGTGTTAGATTTTAAAATTATCATGATTGTTTTATTATAAAATTTTGTTGAATATATCATTTTCAATATGAAAATGAAAATTGGAAGGAAGAGAGGGAACTTGAGTCCAGTTTCTTACTACAAAAAAATCTGGCCTGGATTCTGTCTGTCTCTAATGAGTGTAATGTAATGGCCACCAGAAATTGGGAGCGAGGCAACTTTCAGCTGCTGCTAGCTTGTGGCCGAGCCGAGCTGAGCTAGGCCCGCTTGTCATGCCATTACCCGGACGGACCAAAGGCAAATGGGATCTTTTTTTAATAATTAGGTGCAAAATTTTATTTCTATAATATTTGTGAATAAATAATATCTCTGCTCTAGAAGCTTCCACAATAATTAAAAATTAGCCAATATTTTCTTTTTTCTTAAAGAATGATGATGACGGTTGATTGGCCATGTAGACATGCGAATACATAGCTGTGGCTGCCAATGGAGATTCATGTCATAACATTCACGACATGATAACTATATCGTTTAGATTTAGGGAAATTTTACCTGCAGTCAGTGAAATTGCTAATTACAACCCACATCATATAAAATTCTTTATTAATTTTAAAATTCTCATTTTAGTCCCACAGCTCACTATCTTCTCTAACCACCCTTGACTGTCGCCTCACCTCTCTTTTTCTCTCCCGCACCGAATACACACATACAGACACTCTCACACCATATACACACAAACACATACATATATATAACAAGACAATATATATATATACATGCTTGTTGGGTCGACCATGGCCAATCCACACACATAGATATATATATATATATATATACATATATATACACACACGAACACACCTATATATATATATATATACACACACATGAAAGCATGGTCGCAACCATGGAACCTAGCCATGGCAGCAGTCGAGAAACTCAGCGTTCCCTGACTCAGGGCGATGGTGGCAACATCGCGGCAGCCACCATCGAAGGCAACGATGCTGCCATCGTCGTCGAGGTGCGGAGGTTTCAAAAACCTCTGCACCGCGAGGTGTGGAGGTTTCTCAAATCTCCGCACCCCGACCCCGCCCCACCCCGACAATGATGGCAACATCGTTGCCTTCGCGTGTGTGTGTATAGGTTGTGTGCTAGGCTGAGTTCCATGGTCGCGGCCATACTGTGTGTGTATATATATATATAAATGTGTGTATATATATATATGTGTGTGTGTGTGTGTGTGTGTGTGTGAGTCAGCCATGGTCGACTCACTTTCTCTCTTTCTTTTTCTTTCTTTCTCTGCGACGACCGCCAGGTGGGTCGACTTCCATGGCCGCGGCCATGGAATCGTGTGTGTGTGTGGGGAAGGGGGCGACCATGGCAGCCGACCCACTCTCTTTCTCTCTCTCTTCTCTTTGCTACGGCTCGCGACCATTGTACAGAGAGAGAGCGAGAGTGTGTGTGGGGGAGGGGGGGCTAATGGCGATGGGTCGGCAACCATGGCTGTCGCCCGTGTGTATATATATATATACGTATGTATTTGTGTGTGTATGTGTGTATATGGTGCGGAAGAGAAAGAGATAAGTGAGGCGGCAATCGAGGGTGGTTGGAGGAGATAGTGGGCTGTGGGGTTAAAATGAAAATTTTAAAATTAGTGAAGAATTTTGCATGGTATGGACTGTAAAGAGCAATTTCATAGACTACGGATAGAATTTTCCTTAGATTTATTAGTGGGTCCTCCCTTCTTCAAGGCTAAAATTGGGAATATAAAATTCGGTAACACAAGTGTAACTTGTCTTTTATAAAATTTATAACTCATATCACAGTTAACGATATCCACAAAATTTTGTGCCATGATTCCATTAGCTCACAAGTACACACCCCCTCATACGGGAATTAGGTTCCAGCCTTCACGCTAATGTCTAGCATCAGACATGGAAAACTCCCAACACTTCCAACACCTTTTATCTTTCAAAATAGATTGGCAAGGAATCAACACCCTAGCCTCCTACTGTATAATATTTCTTATATGCCCGCAGAGTTGCAAAGCAGTTTCGAGGCAAACGACCAGAGATGCAGCACAATGAAGAGAAGGGTCGATCTCATACTTCTTTGTAAAGAAGTTTGCTCAACTTAAATCCATAACTTTCAGTGGCAGAAATTACTATTACTACCAAGACTCATCTCCTACAACAACTAAATAAGAATATAATCATTCTACAATAATAACCTTAAACGTACTAATAGACAGCAGTTTAATTTATATATCTCCCCATCACCAAATCAAGCAAAGTGAAATTATCATCACGTAGGTTTATGTCAAAGGCAACCATTTGCCATATGACACAGAAAATATGCATACTGCCACCAGACCAAAGCCAATTAGGATCAGGGATTCCATTCTTGGACTAAAGGTGTAACTCCTTGACCTTGCCTCTTTTAAGCAACGCCTAGGATGCGTGGACGGGACAAGACAAAATATTAGGCTTCAGCATAGTCCCAACACAAAGCTGTATCACTACAAACCATTGTCGAGAGCATGAAAAGCTGTATTACAGCGTTGGTATCCTAAAGAAATAAGTACGTGCTGAGCAAACATATCTTCTGTGTTTGCTTTAACGAGCAACTATCATCCAGAAATTTTCTCAACACGTTTTAGCAATTTGAATCTCAAAACTTGTTTCGTCAAAATAAAAGAACTCAGCATTCCCAAGGTAAAAAAGAAATCAGAAAACAGACTTTGGGACACCTTGGTAGCAAGTTATGACCATGAAACTGTTAAGAGGAACCTCGCAGCCGGAAAACTAGCAAATGGTGCATTGCGTCTATCCTATTTTCACCTCCAAATACACCGTGATGTTTTTAGGCTGTTTCATCCAATATAAAAGACTTGTGTTCAATTTCATTAACTCATCTAAACATATGTATTACATACATCCTCTATCACCTTACCTGATTCTTCCATAAGTTAAGAACAGAAAAACATCTGCAAAAAATATAAGAAAATAAAGGACAAATAGATGCAACCCGACTACAGAAACCCAGTGATGACCAAAAGCCAGATTGCATATAGGCACAAGGTGTTGATAAGATATCCAAACTTCCATTTTTGAAACAAAGATAATTGTGAATCTATAATGTTCCAAACATGACAAGCATTAAGCAATATTGAATACATAAGCCCCAAAAGCATATCACTGTAATCCATCCTACCACATAATCCCAAGTTTACATGTTGCATTGTTTAGCAATAAGCACCATTGAATCCATGAGGCCCAAAAGCACACCAATATAATCCATCCAACACATAATCCCATGATTACATGTTGCTCAGTTTAGCAATAAGCAACATTACACGCACAAGGGATGAAACTGCGTTAAAATAATCCATTGTTTAGATGGTGCACAGTTTTTATTTTCTACCTCACAACATGTTAGGGTGCGTTTGATAGGCATGAAAAATGAGGGTGAAATTCATTTTCTATCTAAATTCCAAGAAATTCTATCAAACAACTTTTTAATTCCATGGAATTCGAATTCCATCTTAGTTCAAAAAGTGAATATTTTCCTTGAAATCAAATGGATTGGAATTCCTAGGGGTTGGGGTGAGAATTAGAATTCCATGGAATTCCAATTCCACCCTCATTTTCCAACTCTATCAAATGCTTATTGAATCAAAAAAATCCGCATCAGCCAAGTTTCCCCAGGAATAATAGCTTTAAAGATCATTTGCCAGAATAAGAGAAGGCAGATACATGAGTTGTGCATCAGACAGTAAATCAGAAACACTCTACAAGACAACCCGAGTAAGTGAGCATGCATCCTCCCCCTGTTTCCCACTATTAATAGCCATTAACTTGCTAGCCAGAATACAAATTGTTCGCATAAACATTCTGAGATTGTAATTATTATTAATCAATCACCCAATATAAGACAACAGTAGCTAGTCTATTTACAACTGGAACTAGAATGTACACACACTGTTTGCTGCCAATTCACCTCATAAGATCGGAAATATATCATTGTTGTCGCTGGTATCATCATCATCCATGTCAAGATACTTGAAGGAAACTTCATTGTCGGAGCCGGGATACTTGAAGCTAGGGTTCACATAGCACTTCATCTCGTGAAACAGGTTTAGATTGTCCACCAGCTTATGGAACACATTGCATCCACAACACTGCAAAAACATCAATCAGCCAATAAGCGCCAAACATATCATGTGCAGTGTGCGTGTATTCATACCAATTTCTACGCCGTTGTGGTAATTTACCTGAACGAAGACGGTGCCGTCGGTATAGGCGTGGGGATTGATGGCGCGAGTGGTCCTTTGGCCACATACGTTGCAAGTGAAGGCGACAAGCATCCTCCGGCGGGGCGATCTTGTGAAGAGGGACCAGGGGAAAGTGGAGACCTTCTCCATACCGGATTTTTCATCGGCTCCGGCGGGGACTGGTGGACCTTCCATGCCGGAATCGGTGGTCCAACCTCTGACAGACGCCGCACTTAGCACCAATCCCATCGCTGCATCCTGTAACGAGAACAAAATACTCAACCATTACGCGGAAATGAAAAGAGAATTCAAGAAAACAAATAAATCGAAGTCGAAAGACCATCGATTTGATACCTTGGATAGAATTGGGACGATGCTTGATTCGTTGGCATCGGATTGGAGATCAGATCTGTTATTGTCATCTGAATCACCAAATTGGAAGTTTTGCATCTATCGTCAGAAACTAATCAAAAGACAAGGCCTAGACAAAAACAAATTGAAATAACATAGAAAACTTACGCTTCTTGGAAGAGGTGGAGAACCGAAGGAACCTTCTCAGGGACGATGAATCTTTGGTGTTGAGGGAGAAGATCGGGAGGGAAGAAGACGAAGACGAGACGATCGTGGCGGAGGAGGCTAGAGTTTCCATGGCCTCTGTAACTGCGAAGGAGACGAGACGAGTCGAGAGGAGACGAGACGATGACGATTTTGTGGAGAAGGGTAGTTTGGGTATTTGATGACAAGTAACTATTCTCTTCTTTCGCGCTTGATATTTCCTGCAGGCTGCTGGAGAATTCCGGGAAGGATGGGGAGCCATACGAGATTTGCGGACCACAAATCGAGTCATGGGCCTGCATTGTGTATTGGGTTGGGCTGCTAAGCTTTGGGCTTCCTCCAGTCATGGTGTATTAACAAAAATTATTTTCTCGCTATATCCATCTACGCCTGGAAAACGGGCATTGCCGAGCTAACACTTCGGTTGATTGTCTAAGCTGAGTTGGACAAAATGACTCGTATCCATGGGTTCACTTTCCCCTCGTTTCCATGGGACGATAAATTAAACAAAATAGAAATTTATATGAATATCATTTAAAATGTATTTTTTATTTACACATGTATAATGTAAGATACACTTCTAATTCTTCAATCGTTTTAAATAATTTTTAACATTTTATAAGTTTATCTAAACCATTTTTAATATAATAGAAACCTACTTATGGATTAAATAGGTTTATAATTAACCCCATACAAAATTAACGGCAAAAGTAAGGGTGTGCATTTTTTCAGTTAAACCAAACCCACTGAACCAGCCGATTCGGTTTGGTTTTGTAGCTTATCGGTTAGCGATTCAATTAGTGGGTTGGTTGGGGTTCGGTTCGATTCGGTTCAGTTAGTTTTGGCCCATTACCCAAAAAAATCAAATTGACCGATATATGGAACAACGTCGTTTTGTGTTTAGAACCCACCCGGGCCACCCCAACCCTAGTTCTGTTCGTGCCCCATTGCCATTTGTCATTTGATTTGAGACTTTCGAAGTTCAGAAAGAGAAAGAGAGCGAAATCCTAACCCCCTTCCGAACCCTGACCGTCGCCGTTGTCGCCGTCCATCGCCTTCGATACCTTCGTCGCCTCTGCCGTCCGTCGCCATTCCCTTTGTTGTTAGACGTCAACATAGTCACATAGGTAAGTCTCATCGCATTAGTCTCTCTCTCTCTCTCTCTAGTATTTAACTTTGTTTTTGATTATGCAGATATCAGCAACGACCGTCCGTTGTCCATCTTCCAACCATCATCCATCCACTCTTAGGTATTTTTTTATTTATTTTGGTTTTTCCATTTTAGTTTTGATATGCTACTCAACTTTGTGTACACTATTACAAGCCACCCTATAGAAGTCACACTAAATATTTATTCAACAAGTATGATTAGTAAGACTAAGAACAATAATGATACTAGTTTTATAATAATGAAAAGAAAAGAAAAGTAAAACTATAGATTAGCCAGAAAATAAGGTGACATTTCAGGAATGATTTGAACTAGTATAACCAAATTGGGGCAAATACCTTCTCCTAGAAGATCCCATTTCTTAGCCTACCAATCTGCATTTTCTCATGTAAAGGTACTCAATCTCTATCTCTCCAACTTTAAAAATTATAACAGTTGCATATAATTATCAACTCGATATGTTATAACAGTAGAATCAAACTGGTGCTAATTGTGTTAGCTACCTATGCTTTGATTTACCTTGCCTTGTTATTGCCTAACTAAAAACCTCTTTGGGAACATCAATACGTCCTCAGCGATAATCTTTTTCAAAATATTTTATTTTATTTTGTATACACCATATGATCAGTTGAACTTTATTTTATGTTGTCTTGAGGTTGATTATTGAATATTGATGAGAAAAGTATACATTCTTAATTTGTTCTCTACTTCCAAATTAGAGTTTAGCTTCCAACTTCATTTATAATCAATCGATATGCTTGCATAGTTGCACAAAATAGTACACTGCTTATGAACATATAGGTTTCTATGGATACTAATAGTGGTATTATTTAAACCCGACTAAGGTTATCCTTTCAAAGCCATTCAAATAATATTAATTACAACATTACTATTATTTGAAATAGACTAATTTTGATAATATTATTGTAATGTAATAGGAAGTATAAGTGTTATTATACTGGTACTTCATTCGAAAATGACAGTCTCAACATCCTCGTCTTACAATGTACGTAAAGTCATACTCTTATATGATAATTGATCCTTGTTTTCATGTGTTGGATTTCCTAATTTATGTACATAAATGCCTTTTCCAATGATAATCTTTAATCTTTAAAAATATTTAAATTAAATTAAAATTACTCTTTAGTCTTTAGTTTTTAAATACATTTAAATTAAAATTATAATTGTCAATTGTATTAATCTAATTTTAGATGACAAGAGAAGAAGACATGACTCACACCACAAATATCCCTAGTGTGGATGATAGTTCAAGGCCTGCACCAATAGCACCAACTTAAGATAGCCAACTAGAAAATGATAAAGGTGCAACATCACTTGGGAAGGCAAAGAGAAAACCAATAAAAGTTAGGTCAGAGGTTTTGGATCATTTTACCAAGTTTACAAATTCAGAGGGTGAGATTAAAGGGAGATACAACTATTGTTCAAAGGAGTTCTACTGTGATCCCAAAAAAATTGGGATTACAACTTTAAGGAATCATATGGAAACTTGTAAGAAACACTCTTATGCTGTACAATCTTGTCAAATGGAATTACATTTTCAATCAACTACAATAAGGGGTAAGAGAGAGGGTGGTGATAATGTTGCTGCAGTGGTTAATTGGAAATTTGATCAAGTGCTCGCAAGAAAGGCTTTAGGTCATATGCTGATGGTAGATGAGGTACCTTTCAAGTTTGTTGAGCATGAGGGGTTTAGACACTTCATAAATGTTACTTGTCCAAAATTTCGGTTTTATTCATGTTGGACTATGGCGCGTGATTGTTTTGAGTTATCTAATGAAGAGTGGGTGAACATGATGAATGAGTTAAAAAATTCTTGTCAAAGAGTTTGTTTAACTACTGACACTTGGACTTCAATTCAAATGATGAATTATATGTGCCTGACAGCGCACTATATTGACAACACTTGGATTTTGAAGAAAAAAATCTTAAATTTTTGTCCAATATCTAGTCATAAGAGTAATGTCATTGCTATGGCAATTGAGAAATGTCTCATGGGATGGGAACTTGATAGAGTTTTTACTTTAACCATAGATAATGCTAGTTCAAATGATGTTATTGTGGCTAATTTCAAGAAAAAATGGCAAAATGGGATACTAGTATTATGAATGGACAATATTTGCATATGAGGTGTGTGGCTCACATTATAAATCTAGTTGTACAAAATGGGTTAAAAGACTTAAATGAATCGATAACAAGAGTTACAGATGCAGTTAGATATGTTAGACAATCCGCTGCAAGATTGAGAAAATTCAAACAATGTGCTGAAATAGAAAAAATTGAATGTAAGGGCTTGTTATCATTGGACGTTGCAACTAGATGGAACTCCATCTACTTGATGTTAGAGACCGCTCAAAAGTTTGAAAGGGCTTTTGAGATATTTGATGAAAAAGATCATTGTTTTAAACTTGATCTTAGTGCAAGTAATTGGAATACTAATTTGAACCAAGTTATTACTATAGATGGGAAATCGAAGCTAGAGGATTGGAATAAGGTCAAATTTTTTGTCAAAGTGTTGAAACATTTTTATGAGCTAACTTTGCGAGTATCGGGTTCATCATATGTCACCTCCAACACATTTTTTCATGAGCTTGGTAAGATGCATTGTCTCTTACAAGGGTGGTTGGAGAGTAACAATTTTGAAATGGTAGAAATGGCGATAAAAATGAAAGAAAAGTTTGATAATATTGGGGGGATCTACATAAAACAAATCACTTAATTTATATTGTTGTGGTGCTTAATCCGAGGAACAAGTTAAAATATATGGAATATGTACTAAAAGAGATGTATCAAAGTGAGAGAGGAGTTGGTGTAGTTTTATTATTAAAAAAATTCCCTACATACTTTATATGAGGAATATAAGAAAAAGTTGGGATCTCGAGGTGATGCTAGAGAGCCATCTAAAGTGTCTACTCCAGCTGTTGTGGTGGATGATGAGGACGACTCTAAAAATCCATTTTTTTCTCGTTTTAAAAAACATAAGTGTGGTGGTGGTAGTGGACCTATAGTTGTGCCTTCAAAATTGGATAAGTATTTCAGTGAAGTGTGTGAGCCTCCAACTAAAGAATTCAACATTTTGAAATGGTGGAAAGCAAATTGTTATAGATTTCCTATTTTGTCTTCGATGGCTCGAGATGTATTGGCAATTCCAGTTTCTAATGTTGCGTCTGAGTCTGTATTCAGCACTGGGGGTCGAGTACTTGATCCATTTAGGAGCTCTCTATCTCCTAAAGTGGTTGAAAGATTGATTTGTACGCAAGATTGGCTTCGATCATCTACTACCCCTAATAAGTATTGAAAAAGATTTGGAGCATGTTGAACAACTTGAAGAAAGTAAAATTCAGTTTTACTCTCTTTTAAATTTACTCAAGAGTTAGTTCAATACATGTTACTTTGATATTAACTAATTCATTTTACATATTGCTTTTAGAATTGTCAAAGGTTATCATAAGCAACAGCTCAACGTCTTTTGAAGATCTCGTGCATTTGTAAGTATATATGTTTTATACTTTCTAGTTGTATATATTTTATATTTGTAAGTATATATTTTATATTTTGTGTGGTGCATGCAGTTATTTTCTAGTGTTTATTCCACATAGCATCATTGTCATGTAACATGCCTTTTGTTATCCCCTACAAGTAATGTCATTTGCTATCCACCGCAAAATTTTGATAATTGCTTAAAATGCCCTTAGTACAATTTTTTTTTATCAAATGCCTTTAGAGATGCTTATATCTTTGAGTTCAACTAAATACATCAATTCACTTCCTTGCCATGAGTACTGAGAAGTGCTTTTGTTTTACCTGTCTTAAATTGCTACCCAAGTTCCAAAAACAATGAACTTAATAGTCAATGTATTCCAATACTTCCTTTTGTACTTATTTCTTTAGAGACTTCCAGAGAAAGGAAAAAATCAACAAAAAATGGGGTTTTTGGTCCACTGTTCTTTATTCAAAGTGTGATCAATACATGTCTACTGGCATGATACTACATTTTAGAACACGTAGTTACAATGTGCCAAATCTTGTTCCAATTCCAAAATTATCCTGATGTTCTATGTTATACACAATTTACCTTAGCTAAAAGCCTGAGGTCCTTTTTTGACATCTATTGGTCTATTAATAATTGCAATGAATGGGCTTCTGTTCCATTTTCTTCAGTTCAACATTCGTATTTCTTTTGGAGGAAAAAATATCAACCTAATTATCCTTATGGATATTAACATTTTCGTCTTTTTTTTTTTTATGTTGGTTACCATTTTTCCAGATTTTTCTAAACATCAATGACTAGAGTTGATGTTCTTATTTTATATTCACCAGTTCTATTTTAGAATGGTGCCCTTTCTAAACATGAGGTATAAATGCGTAAAACGTGTTGGTAAAAGTACTTATACAACCTTTCTATTTGTATACTCTGAAGTGGAATTGCTTTGAACAAATTTCTTCATGGACTAACATATATTAGCTCCACTTCTTTTGTAGGTTAGATGCAAGGAGGTGAAGAGAGCTAATAACATTCTAACATCATTATGTTTTTAGTTGCTTAAAAATTTGTACTCAAAGGTAAGTATAGATTTTTTTTTATCAACTTGTGATCAAATTTTGGAAGGGGATGTCAAAATACTTGTAGAGTTGTAGTTGAGTGTGATTGTTATATAAATGCCCTTAGTTTCCAGCAGACTTATCTTAAACTGTCATTGCATTTTCTTGTGATTCTTGTGCAAGCCTCATTGAAGATTAAAAGAGAGAAGAAGGCAAGTTTATGCTAAAAGGCAAGTTTTGTATTACTTACTCTATTATGCTTTGACATTGAGGAATGAGAATTGTAAAATCTTTTCCTGTTTACTTCTCTTTCCTAGTCGCCGAACTTGTTATTGAGGACAACACAAAAATGACGATTTTGTTTTACATGGGATGTTTTATATCATGTTTTATGTTTATATGTTTATGTTCTTTCTTTTTGTTTAGATTTGTTTGGTTTAACTTTTGGTTTTTTCACGTTGCATGTTCTTGCGAGTTTCTTAGGATATATGTCATTCTTTGTGGGAAACTTTTGGCTACAAACTTCGGTTTTATTTGTAGGAATTTTGATATACATTCACCAATTTGGGTTTTGTTTGTAGGAATTCGATTATGTCAATTTTGTGTATAATCAGTTCGGTTTTTTTCGGTTATTCTTATGATTAATTGGTATGGTTTTTCGGTTCAGTTAAATCAAGTTCACTACCGATTAGTTCGGTTTTGGTTAAATCAATTAGTATAGTTCTTTGGTTCGATCAGTTCGGTTATCAATTTTAAAATGGTTTAGTTTAATTAGCTAACAACTGGTCAGTTCGGTTCAGTTAAACCGAATGCTCACCCCTAGGCAAAAGGCATGAAAATGTCTCTCAACTTTGGGTAAAAGGCCATTTGCTCCCTTCAATTTCAAGTTGAACCTATTGTGTCCTTCAATTTTTAATTTTGTAATAATCACACACTTGGGTCCAGTAAACATGGCACGTGAGTTATACGCACAGTTGAAGTGCATGAAAGTAGCACCATCATTTTCTTCTTCCTCATTCCCAGCCTCGGTGACCTCTCGCCTTCCTCAACCTAACCAACTCTGGTCCCTTTTTCCTCGCCATCGACCAACCCTGGTCTCACATTTCTCGTTGCCGAATTGACGCGGCACCAAGCAATCGAAGTTTGTGTTTGTGAATCGAAGGCTACAAAAGGTAGCGATAATTCATGTTGCACAGAAATGGTGGCACCAAGCATAGAAATGTCGATTCATGTTCGTGAATCAACGACGACTCAACCAAGTTTGTGTTTATGAATTGACGATGGCATCGAGCAAATAGAGTTGTGAATCGAGGACACCGAGTACTGCTAAATGTCTCTGTTGTCTTCACATTCTTCCTCCGTAATGACAATTTGTGTACCACGAAAATGATGGCACCAAGCACGAAAATGTTGATTTGTGTTCGTGAATTGACGACGGCTCAACCCAATTTGTGTTTGTGAATTGATGACAAATGCCAATGTTAGGGTTGCTGGCTTTGACTTCCGCAAGGCCAATGTCAGGGTCACCCACTCCAACCTCCATCACATCGTTCACCTCTAGTGCACCCACATCTTCTCTTGCAGCATTGAGACACGTAGCGTCTCCTCGTTGGCCTAGTCAATGATGTCAGACTGCACGTGTAACTCACATATTATGTTTAGTAAATTCTAGGTGTATGATTATTACAAAATTAGAAATTAAGGAGTACAATAAGTTTGAAATTAAGATTTGAGGAGGGCCAAATGGCCTTTTACCCAAAGTTAAAGGACATTCTTATACTTTTTTCCTAAAATTAACTAAGTATAAAAATTCACATAGGAGGATATGGGTGCATAAGGATTATTTGAATATAATTAATTAAATAAATATATAAATAATATTAATATTTAATTGTTGATCAATTTATATTCTAAGGTCTAAAACATTATGGAATAAAATTTTTCAAAAATAATTAATATTGTTCCCAATGGTAGAAAAGAATATTATAAAAATTGTATATTAAAAAGTTAAAAAATCTATATAATAGAGGAGAAGGGTTTTTGAAAATGTATAAAATGTATCAGAGATATATTTCATTTGTATGGCTGAGATGAATTTTAAATATATATCAATGGCTGAAATTATATTTTAATTCCTTCCCAACAATCTTCTCCCTATCTATTCTCTGTCTCTCTATCTTCTCTCTCTATCTCTCTCTCCCTATCTCAACTTTTGCCTCTCTATTTACCCTCTCTATCTCTTTCTTCCTTTCTATCCAAAATGTATACACACACAAGCACATATATATACTGTGAAGCATGGAAACGGCTCGGAGATGCCGTTTCGGCGTTTCCGAACCGTTTCTCGTTTCGGAAACGCGAAAAACGGCCCGAAACGTTTTTCGGGCCGTTTCTGTAATTTTTAAAAACTTTTGGGCCATTTCATAATTTTAACAACTTCCCCGGAAACGCGTTTCCAGCCTGAAATGTGTTTCCTTCCAGCACACTTACAGCACAAGGAGCCCTAAACCATTGAATCTGATCTGCCTCCTTCTCTCTCTTCTTTTTCTTCTTCTTCTAGTTCAATCTCCCTTGCCACCATTTACTTCCAGTTGGTCTGCTTCGTCTTGCCGCCATTTACTTCCAGTCGGTCTGCTTCGTCGCCGTCTAGGAAGTCATTTCTCCTGTTGCCATGTTGTTGGCAACTTGATGTTGTCCTTTGGATCCCATTTTTTACATTAAAGGATGTTTTTACTTACGATGTCTTAGTCTTCTGGCAGTAGTTTTCATCTTTAGTTTGGATGAACTGGTATTTTGTTTCTCCTTTGCATGTTATCTTTTCCTTTAAAAATTAACTTGTGATTCAAAAGATGCATCTTTTTCATTGAAGCAGTTCTGGAACCATTCCTTCAGCATCAAGGCTCTGTCCTGGTCAAGAAGCTTTTCATTTTCTGAAAGGCTACCAGAATGGCACATTCCTTCCAGCATACAGCAAGGATCATTTACCCATTAATTCACTGGAGCTTGCAAAAGTTTTTCTATCTTAGGTACATAATAAATTTACATACTTGTGCCCATTAATAACTTTCTTTAACTTTTTTATAAATTTTCTTTTACATGTTGCAGATAAAATACCACCAAATTTCTTCCTTCCTAATTAATGTCCACAAAGGAGAAAATTAAAAATATAGGGTTTTTCTTATGTTTATTGTTTATATTTGAATATTTTTTTATTATTTTTTTTATATTAAAAATTATATTTATAAAAACCCCCTATATTTTTAAAATTTACAATTTACCCCGCATTTTCATTTCCTACTTTTTTAGAAAAATGACATTTCCGCGTTTCCATTTCCGTGCAACCTAGTATATATACACCCTCATGCTCTGCGATCGCCATCGCCCGCAAACACACATACGCATATGCACACACAGGCACATATATATATATATAGATATATACACTAGCGCAAGCAGCCGACCCATCTCCCCCGATCAATGGTGATGGGGGGTTTGACAAGAAAGGCTATCAGCTTTTCAATGTCCCAGCAATAATGGAGAAGCAGAGTCCTCGCATGGTGTTCTCTTGGAGATAGCAAGTTCATCACTCTTTGCAAATCTTTCCTTTATGTAGCGAATAGACTCTTTGGGTGCTTACCTTGCTAGAACCAGAGGGATCCGTTGAAATTGAAGGGGCCTAGTCAACATCGGCCTCTTCCTCTTTCTTTTCGTTTTGGAATCGATCAAGCGAGTCTTGATCAAAGCAATAATAATCCTACAAACTGCTCATGGAATAGAATATTCATCCATAGCCCAGAAAGAAATAAGGTTCAAAGCTGCTGATAATTATTGTACTCAACAAATTAATCATCTTAGTCTGATCTTCCGATCGACTAGAATATGAGAGAGAAAGAAAGAGAGAGAGAGAGAGAGTGAGTGATTTACTTCGATCAAATAATATGGCTGGGAAAAAGAATAACCAAAACCAAATACCCAACCATCACAACTATATAATATTATATGATCCATGATCTCAATCTAATTAGGATTCCAATAAAACCTAATAGCTAAAGGATTAAGTTAAAAGAAATTAAAAAATAATCAAAAGAAATAATACTTCCTCTTATTTTCTAAAATATCTACTTATATGTTTTACATGATAAAAGAAAAATAGAAAAAAAAAAGGCGACACCATGCCAAACCTTCAGTTTTTAGACTCAAGACACCATCTACAAGCAAACCGACACAATAATGGCTAATAATGTATATAAAAAGGAAAAGGCATATGGTAATAGTGGACCATTGACGAATGATTGGCATGGTAGGATAATCCTATAGCTAAAATGTCGGCGAGGAAACATTCAAACAAATCATATTTGGCAAAACTGCTCAACATTAGCCAGTCGACCAGGTCCAGTCCAAGTATCACGTTGATTTAACACAAAGAAACAACAACAACAAAAAGAAGTAAATGACAATAAAGAGATAAGGAAGGGGGAAAACTCTTTTTTTTTCCATGGCTTAGGCCGATTCACTCTGCTATCCTAGCCCCTAAGTTCTCCAAGTAAATATCTCCCATGCGAGTATCTTTCTCCTCTTTGTTGTCTTCATTATTGCTCACTTCTTCATTCTGCGGCCCAAGTTTAGCCATCTGTTCAGCAAATAGTTTGTCCTCATTTTCACTCACTTGCATCAATGCACCACCACCATGTCAACCATATAATTTTTTTTTTTTGCATGGATCAGGGGCAGATGAGACATGTATACATGTATTCACACACACACACATCACCCCCGATCGACGAACCCCTGACTCGCGGTGTTTGAGGGCTCCTCGAGCCCCCGTCTGCCACTGGTCGGGGACCCTTGGAGCCTCTAACCAGAGGCAGTCGGGGACTTTCCAAATTTTTAATTTTTTTTAAAAAAAAATAATACTTAATTTTTAAGTATTTTAAATATCAATACTTAATTTTTTTAAAAAAAAAACACTAACAGTGTAAGTTTTAATTTTTCTAAATATGTATAATTCTTAAATTGTTTAGAATTATTTTTTTTAAAATCATAGATAATCAAATATAGTTTTTAGTGTAAAACTTTGTTTAAATACTGATATCAAAGTAGGAAGCTTAATTCGAAATTTAATATTTCTATTTTTAGATGTTGAATCTTTGATATTTAAAGAAATGTAAAATTGATTAATCTATCCTATTGAGTTACTTAAAAGATGCAAATATTAAAAAATAATTCATTTATTCCTATTATTTTTTTAATTCTATTTTTTTATTTTTTTAAAATAAAATTTCTTAATTAAAATAATATAAAAATCAAAGAGTTCCTGACCATGCATGGTCGAGAAACCCAAGGTTTGGGAACCCAAGGCTTCCCCTGTTAAACTGGGAGGTGTTATGGCACACGCCAAGAGCGAGAGTGAATTGGTTATTTTAAAAACTCGATAGAACTTGAAATCCTTTTGATGGAAAATAATAATTCAATGCAAGTAAGGATTGGATAGGTGCTTGACAATAAAGAGAATTTAAGAACACAAGCACACAAGGACACCAAGATATATAGTGGTTTGGGTTAACCCAAACCTAATTCACTACCTTAGCTCATCAGTAAGGATTTTCCAAATAATTCACTAAAACCCCTACTCAACTCGAGTAGGTCCTCTAGTCCGCAACTAGGAAAATTACAAAACCTCCCACACAAATGGGCATCTAGCTATACAAGTTAGGAAATACAAGAAATGTAATAAATAGAGGATCTAAGAGATAAATCTCTTAGTTATAAGATCTATCAAACTACAAACAAGGCTTGAATGAATTGACACTGTTGTAGCATGATTACAACAATAAATTTGTTGAATGGAAACGTCGTCTTCAAGCTACCTGAGCCTGCAAAAAATAAGAAAATAGTCAGAGGGCGCGGGGAGATCCCTGCGCAAACACTCCAACGTTGAAATTAGACACTGAGTATAATGAAAGAAACGGTATTGAAATAGTATCAAAGACGTCCTCCCCCTTTTTAGGAATGCATACCTACCTATTTATAGAGAAATACGGAATGATTTCAAATGTAACAGAATTATCATTCTTGTAGATAACGCTTATCTTGATTGATCATAATCTGATTGGGATTAAGATAGTTGTAGATAACATCTATCTTGGTATTCTAAATCTATTAGAATTAAGATACAGATAATTTGTATATTTTATAGATGATATTTATCTTGTCCCTTTTAGGGATAGAATTTCTTAGGGATAATGCTTATCCAAATATTTCATAATCATTTTATAATTAGATTTTACAATGGATAATTATCTATCATTTTCTTAGAATATTCAAAAGGATTTTTGAATGTCGGACCTATCCTGTTTGCCCGCTTTGTGCGGGACCTCCCCACATATGAGAAATTTATGCCTTTTAGCCCAAAAAGATATTTTGGGCTCTTGGACTTTTTTGACCTTTTAATGGGCTTTTACCTATGACACAACAGATACAAATAAAGATTAAAGTCTTGAAGAGAGAAAAATTAAACATAGTCGATGTAAATACAAATGAGAATAAATGTAAACTCAAATCATCTCATTTCTGTCTATTAGCCTCTACTTGATCTCCTTGATATGAATTTATAGGTCTCCCAAAAGCTTTACCCGAAACTAACCGTTATTGAGCCATTAGAGAATGAGAAACTAGCCGTTGGAGATTGTCAGAGACACAAACTGTTGACAGACTAAATAGGTTAGTTGACTATATTTTTGAGTAAAAATGAGACATAGTCGACGAAGCCAAACCTATAGTCGACAGAACAAAAAATGTGAAGAAAATATATACCATTATACACATAGATAGTCGGCAGAGCAATTTTGGTAGTCGACAGAACCAACATAATAGTCGATAGAACAAGATATAATTGACAGAAGCTTGGGCATAGTCGACAGATCATAGCTCATAGTCGACTATTCATAGGCATAGTCGACAAAACATATACACATAGTCGACTATCCATAAGCATAATCAACAGAATACAAACACATAGTCAACTATTCTCTTTATACAAACTAAACAGTTAAATGATAACACGAAAAAGAATATTTGAATCATAAAATTCTTTAACATTGAACTCTCTTAACTTTATTCCATCATCAAAATTATATCAAAAGCAAAACATCGATCTCCCCCTTTTTTATATAATGACAAAACATTTTATGAAATACCCAAAAGTCTCCCCCTTTTTGTCATAAATCAAAAAGTATATATTTGAAAGAATTTTAACACAAGACTAAGAGGAGATTGGACAAAACATCAATGGGGAAAGAATACATTGGTGAAAAAATAAAATTATACAAACTCCTCCTTAATAACACATATCAAAAGATTTATTCTCCCCCTTGATCAAAGCATAAAATTTGAAAATTATTTTGACATTATAACTCCCCCTTAATTTTAGAAACTAATATGATTGAAATTTTGGATTGAAATTCTTATGTAAAATCATAAAGGCAATACATGAATCAAAATCATCATAAACATCATAATCATGGAGAGTTTAGGGATATAAAATATACCACCAATGATGAAATTTAAATATCTCTTACTCTTGGTTGGTAAAATGAGAATCTTTTAGAGTTGATTTTCTCCTTCATCCCCATTTTCTCTTCATACTTGATACATTTATACAAATTTTACTTTGAGTTCTATTTGGATGTCAAGCAACCTGCAAAAATAGATCATCCACAAGCCTTTGGTGCCCAAACCACCTTGGGATCACCAGTGTTAGCATAGAAGGTTCCCTTTGGAACTCATACTTGTTTAAGAACCTTGGGATAGTTCCTTATAAAATCTTTGTTAAAAACATGATACTAATAGTTAGGATGTGAAGCAAAGGACTTTTTTTTCCTCTTTATGAAAATAGCTTGCTTTTTATCCTTATCCATATTCCTATTAACATGAGGATTTTTTTGTATCAAAACTTGATTGGATTCTTGAGGATTAGAACGAGAAATACTAGAAAGCATAGTTTCCTTAGGAATCCATTTCAAATTAGGACCACTAGATGATTTCTTTTTAAAAGGACAACAAAATGCAATGTGGTCTTTCTTACAACAGAAAAACATTTAATATCATGAGAGGTGTTTGAAGGTGAGCTTTTGACATTAGCTCTTTAACTATTAAAATTTTGAACACCTTTTTCATGATCACATGAATTTGAAATCTCTCTATTTAAAATGAATTTCTCATTTAATACACCATTTGAGGATCTCAATTCAAGTTCTTTCAAAACTTTTTTCTTTGAAAATTCTTTATTGAAAGTAATCAAATATTCATTCTTTGATCTCAAAACTTCCAATTCAATTGACTATAAATCTAATTGCTTTTGAAGAGTTTTATTTTTCAAACATAGCTTTTCAAAATTGACATATAAATCATTAAAAGCATCAATAACTCTTTATTTGAAAAATCATTCGCACTATCATCATTATCATCAATAACATAAATAGAAGTAGAGGTTACCTCATCTTCTTCTTGAGCTATGAAGCATGAGATGGGATTTGAGCTTTTATCCTCTTATCTTTGTTGATGATTCAATGGATTTTTACCTTGCACACTTTCATCAGCATGCTCACAAGATTTCTTAGTAAGATAAATTAAATCAAGCGTATTCAAAATATCTTTGGCATTGGTGCACTTAGAAATTTTTGTATAAACGTTTTCATGCAAAACTTGATGCAAAATTTTCATGGCTTTGATATTTAAAACAAAACGATTTTTATCATCTTCACTCCAAATGGATTTTGGTTTTGAAACAAATCATTTTTCTACAATATACCACAAATTAAAATCAATAGATTGCAAGTAAATACAAATCTTTTTTCTCCAAAAATCATAATATGAACCATCAAAGTACGGTGCCACATTAGTAGGATAACCTTCCTTAAGAGCCATTGATCTCTCCTTAGGTTGTTAGATCTTGAAATAAGGAGTTAGGCTCTGATACCAATTGTTAGACTGGAATGTGCTATGGCACACACCAAGAGGGGGGTGAATTGATTATTTTAAAAACTCGATAGAACTTGAAATCCTTTTGATGGAAAATAAGAATTCAATGCAAATGAGGATTGGATAGGTGCTTGACAATAAAGAGAATTTAAGAACACAAACACACAAAAACACCAAGATATATAGTAGTTCGACTTAACCCAACCCTAATCCACTACCTTAACTCCTCATTAAGGATTTTCCAAACAATTCACTAAAACCCCCTACTCAACTCAAGTAGGTCCTCTAGTCTGCGACTAGTAAAATTACAAAACCTCCCACACAAATGGGCCCTCTAGCTACACAAGTTAGGAAATACAATAAATGTAATAAAGAGATGATCTAAGAGATAAATTTCTTAGTTACAAGATCTATCAAACTATAAACAAGGTTTGAATGAATTGATACAAATAAAAATTAAAGTCTTGAAGAGAGAAAAATTAAGCACAATCGATGTAAATACAAATGAGAATAAATGTAAACTCAAATCATCTCATTTTCGTTCATTAGTCTCTATTTGATCTCTTTGATATGAATTTATAGACTTCCCCAAAGTTTTACCCGAAACTAGCCGTTATTGAGTCGTTAGAGAATGAGAAACTAGCCCACAAACTGTCGACAGACTAAATAGGTTAATCGACTATATTTTTGAATAAAAATTAGACATAGTCGACAAAGCCAGACCCATAGTCGACAAAACAAAAAATGTGAAGAAAATATATACCATCATACACATAGATAGTCGACATAGCAATTATGGTAGTCAACAGAACCAACACAATAGTCAACAGAACAAGATATAGTCAACAGAAGCTTGGGCATAGTCAACAGATCATAACCTATAGTTGACTATCCATAAACATAGTCGACAGAACAGATACACATACTTAACTATCCATAGGCATAGTCAACATAACACAAACACATAGTCGACTATTCTTTTTATAAAAACTGAACAATTAAATGATAGCATGAAAAACAATATTTGAATCATAAAATTCTTTAACATTGAACTCTCTTAATTTTATTTTATCATCAAAATACAATTATTTTTTATCATCAAAATTATATCAAAAGCAAAACATCATCCATGACCGTGCACGGTCGGGAACCCAAGGTTCTTCGACCCCAAATCTGTTGATGACTGCGGCTGGCGGCGACTGCCATGGCCACAACCATGTGTGTTTGTGTATATATATATATATATATTTGGTGTGTTTGTGTGTATATATATAGGTGTGTTTATATACACGTATATATATATATTAGTAATTTTTGTTCTTTTTATTATAAAACGTTAATAAGTATACAATAATTTTTATTTTTATTTTTATTTTTTGTTCAGTATTTATAATTTTTTTTTACTTGCTCTTATATTTTGATTTGTAATATTAATGAATATTATAAATGTTATATATTTGTTTCTTATAAATTATAAAAAATTTCAACATAATACGTATAAATTATAACTGCATTTTAATCTTAATATTATTTATACTGTGTCTTTAGACACGGGTATACGCTGATCATTAATACGAGAGACCTACTCGGGCCCCACTCCCCGCTCCACTAGGTACAGGGCGAGATAATTGGGGTAGGGAGGGGGGGAGCGTTTGGGGCAAGCTTGCCTCTCGCCTGTTGCCATCGCTAGTTGGACCCCGTTTTGACCCTTTTTAATCTATATTTTATGAGTAAAATGTCAAATATGTTATCCATGATTAAATTGGCTAATACATTTTTTAAAAAATTAAATAAATTATTATATTTTTAAATTCATGACCTAATTAGTTATTATATTTTTAAAAAGAACAAAATAAATTATTGTATTTTTTAAATTTGAACTCACATTAATCATTATGATATTAGTCATCTTAATGATATAAACAGTGTATTAATTCCATGAACCTCAACTGTAAACAAATTCACCTCAATCATAATTGAGATTAGACCCCAAACCCAAACCTAAATCCAAATTCAAGAAATCCTGCATGATTGCAAATGCCAAAATCAAACCCAAATTCAAAAAACCCTATATATGGTTAATGCCTTATAATACAGAGACCTTAGATTATAATGACGAATTATGCTTCTTCTCTTTAATACATTTTGAATCTAATTACGATTTATGTGTCTAATCATAAAGTCGATATCATTAATAAATTTAAAATATTATTGTCGATATTAAAACTTTATCTACCATAATGACTAATGTAGCTCTGTATTTTATAGTATAATGATAACTTGTTTTGCTATTCTTAAAATACAATGGTCATTTAGGACTTGATAAAAATATAATAACTTATTTGACACTTCACTTAATTTTTTTTTAATATAATAAGACAAAATGGCACTTGCTTGTTGGAAACATTTTCGCGTTTACGATGCGTGTAAAATTCAGCTCCAACAAAATATATAGTTCAATGAGCAATATATATATGTATATGTTAGCTTGGTTTGTTTCCATTTTAACAATGCATATAATGTCGGGTTTGGTTTGATTCTGTTATATTTATTAAAAAAAGCAACCAAAACCAAACCAAACTCCTCAATTTTTCAAAAAGGCAAACCAAAACCAATTAAGCTATTTATTTAAAAACATAAACATCATAGGCAGAGGGAACATCCGTCTAAAACAAGTTATGCTTGAGTCCACGTTGCTTGGAACGCAATTGCTAGGGGCCTTGGCCTAATCTGTTATGTTATGTATGTCTAGTTCATATTATTAGTTTTGAACATCTATAATTAAATTATTATCATCATGTTTATAGTGTTAATTGGAAATATAGAACTAATTAATGAATTAAAAATTTGAAAGACAACGTTAGAAAATAGGAAAATGATTTTTTGATATATACAGAAATACTTTTGACGTTATTAATGATGGAAGTACGTGGAAGGAGGAGAGAATTGAAGGGGGAATCTTTGTCTGACCGGAAAAGCAAAACCAAACGCTTCACGCTGATAAAATGTGTACAGACAGATTCTATATATCTTCTTCCTTTCTGCCACCAAACTAATTTATTGAGTTGAGTCTGCTCATTAATTAAAGAATGGGCCAACGCTCCCCATTTACTATCCCCAACCAACTCTCTCTCTTCTGCTCTTTTCTTCAACTGGACTTCTCCACGCTACGGCACCCAGCTCTCTGTACTTCATTTCTTTATCGGTAAATAAGATTAACGTACATTGATCGATCGGTCGGGACTTAGCGAGTAAGAAAACAATTCAAACTCACCAAATTTGAGCTTGAAATTTTAGATTTATCAGCACTATTATGTCTACTACTAAGCTATAACTCCCCTGATTTGTTATTCACTTCATAATGCACGCAACCGCAAACGATCCAAGCTATTCTTCGCCGACCTTCTTCATTCTGAAACATGCAATTTAACAGAGAGAAACACGAAGAATAGAAGGCCTCACCGATCTTCATTCATTCATGGAGATCTCGGCTTTAAATATAACCTTGAACTAATACACAAATTACAGAAATATCCCTTACAACAACATTACAAAAATGCTCTTCTACAACAACTAGCAGTTTCCACGGGGGATGGGAAAGCCTGGAAGTCCAGGTTCGAATTCCCCTACGGCCACTTGTTTGGGTGTGCTGAGATTTACCTTCTCTCTACATGACTGGGGCCTTGGTGGAGGGACGCTCGCAAGGGAGCGCATCCCAAAAAATACAACAATACTAATGTGTAAACAAAATACAATTCAATACAAAACATAAAACATAATATAATTAACAAAAGTTACAACTCTGTTACAATTTATGCTTGGAACAATAGGAGAATAAAAGGAGAAAACGAATTGTTTCAAACCTGTTCGAACAGTATGTTGTCCTCGTCGAAGCGATCGATGGAGAATGATGTATTCCAAGCGGCGGTGGGAGGGATGAAAAGGCACTGAGATATTGGCACGGCTCAATCAGACAGACGGACATTCATACGAAACTGCATCTGAGTTAGTTGTTTGTCTGAGTGAACCGAGCCAACATCGCAGTGGCCATTTCAGAATTCGGCCTTAATTTCTGGTTCAGGATCCAGCCATGCACAGCACGTTCTTACGCAAAAATATATATATAGGTGAGGAGGGGAAAAGAAGAAGAAGTGGGCGATGGTGATGGTGATGGCGATGGCGATGTAAGAGAGGGAGAGAAAGGAGAAGAGAAGTGAAGAGAAGAGAAAGGGGAATGTCTTGAGATCAAATTTATGAAGACAGACGAGAGGAGCGGAGAGGGGAGGGGAGGGGAGGACGCAGCGCATGCACCATTATGTTAATGTGCATTAAAGATGTTGACCACCAAACACCAACAAGAGGACCGCTGCCTTTATGATTTCAGCACTCCATGTTCCATTATCGGTTACAAATATATATTTAAATTTCTTAAACTAAATATTTATTCCAGAAAAAATGGTAAAGTTATGAAAATTTTAAGTTTAAAGAAATACGCTTTTGTGTTTAGATATATTAATAATTGCACATTATTTTTAAAATTTTAAATATTTTGTTTATTAATAAAATATTTAAAATACAATATATTTTATTATTAATCAATAAGCATATTTAAGTGTTTAAAGTAATGTGTAATCATTACACTTTATTTGAAAATAAAATGCATTAGAATACTCATTAATATAACTTTATATGTACAAGTATTTTGTGTGTCCTAAATTTTTAAGTTGTACAAAATAAGAAGAATACTAATAATTGGGCAATTGTTATGTTGTCCACTGTCGAGCAACATAACAGTTACCCGACTAAGAGAGGGGGTGGGCCCCATGCATGTAGCACCACCCCCTCTCTCTCAGTCATGCACTGCTACGTTGCCCGATGATGATCAATATAGCAGTGCTCCTAATAATTGTACCAATCAAGATGATTCATTACATAGTTGTCAATATTGTAACAAACAAGATACTAAATTTGTTATTAGTACCATATGGCATTGGGCAATACCAAGGAACTATTTTGAAATTATAATAAATTAGTAATATAAATTGTAAAAAATATATGAATGTAATAAAAATACCACAGCCTATAATAAATATAGGTGACTTAAACAAAACAAGAAAATAACAATTTGGTCAAAATAACGTGTATTGTAATATCCCATATTCGTATGAGATTCCCACGTAATTTCAATGAATTTAGAATATCAAAAAATTGGATTGATAGTAATTATCGAATCAACTGCAGAGAATACCTCGGAGTAAAATTGTCTAAGGAAAATTATATGGTCTCGATGAGCGTTTCGAGATAAGATTTATAGTATCGAAAGAAATCGAATCGGGAACGATTTTCGGTATAGCTAAAATGCAGCTACTAGTTAGGCTACAAAACCGAATCGTTATAGGGGACTCCCAAAAAATCAACGGAACCCTAGAGGGCTCTGATTTTGCGTAAAGAACAACCCTTCGATGGTTTCAGAATGAAACAATAGTCTAGTAAGAGCACTGGGGTGAAATCGACATTATCGAGTAACTTTAAAATTATTAATTTTGTGTTTTCAGCATTGAAATGCAAATTTAATCAATGTTTGAGGGCATGGTTGCAATAAGAAAATAACCCAAGTGATATCAGATTAAATTTGGGGATTAAAAGTGTAATTTTCTTAATATATTTATGTAATATATAATTATATATATATGTGTGTGTGTGCATAGCAGTGCACGTGTGATGGCTATTCTGTGAAGCTTCATGGCCAAGGATTTCCTGCAAGATTCAGCTATGCTTCTGATCCAAGATTTGTGCAAGATTGAATAAAATGGCAGTAAGAATATGGTCAGAATTGAAGTTGCGTGTGATATATAATTTATACATCCATATATATATATATATATGTAAATGAATGGAGTAGTGGCCAAGGCAGTGGAGGCTATAAATTGGTAATGGCTTTGGCCGATTGAGACGCATCGAAGAAACGAAAAAGAGAGAGAGAGGAAAAGAAATCGTGAGGGAGAGGTGGAGGCCGATCAATGGTTGGTCAAAGAATGAAGTCGTGAGCAGCAAGGCGAGAGCAAGTTGGGTAGCCGCAGCAGCAAGCTCGGCGGAGCTGGGCAGCGCGTGGGGAAGGTCGATGGCCGCCAAGGCTGTGATCGACGAGCTCAATGGAGGTCCTCGAAGCGCTCGGAAGCGACGAAGAAGGCCGTAGGCACGGCCATGGCAGCTGCAAAGCTGCTGTTACAGTAGCTAGGTGCAGCCATGGCCGCAGGCAGCAGAAGCGGCGAAGCAAGCCGCGATAGCGGGCGGCACGGAGGCGACCGGAGGCCCGAGCGACGATAGTAGGGGCAGTCGGAGGTGGCTTGGGATGGCTGGTTTCAGCCATGGCAACACGCAAGCACTGGTTCGCGCACGCAAAAGCAGGGGAAAGAAGGAGAAGGAGAAGAGAAGAAGGAGAAGGAAGAAAAGAAAAGAAAAAGGAAAAAAAGAAAAGAAATGGAAGAAAAATAGGAAAAATGTAGAGAAAAATTACGAAAAAAATGCCAAAATAATTCTAAGAATTATTTTGTGCTAGAGGAGTATTTCAAAGCCAAAAATTGATCGAGCACGCGTTTCGGGAATATGGCACGCATACCGAGAAAGCCGGAGGGGCTAAGTCAAGGTAAATAAAATTCCCTAAAAAATTTCAGAAATTTAAGAATATTATTTTATGAATTTTTGTAGTGAAATATTTGTGAAAATATTTTAGAAATATTTAGTTTGGATTTATTGAGGAAAAAATAGAAAAAAATAGAGAGAAAAATAAAGAAAATGCAAGAAATTATGGAAAAATAGGTTTTAATACTTATTTAAATAAATATGGTGATTAAGATACTTTGAGACTAAGGTTGATGGGAATTGTGCAAATTTTGAGGTTGACACGCAAATCGAGACGATACACGCATTTCGAGGCATGACGCGAATATCGAGATAGCTCGATAAGCTTGAAAAGGTAAGTGGTACTTCCCAAATGGATTTAGTTTTATAAAAAATGGTTGGTTGTAGGTGATTTATGTTTCAAACCCCGATACTCGGGGCTGCTTGCATCATATTGACAAGTTATGATATGTATCTATCACGTAGACTGCATACATGACATGCTATAAAATGCATATGTACACGTTGATATCACTGATCACGCGCATTGTGGCCATAAGGAGTATGAACTGATATCGCTGCTTTACCAAGGGTGCACCCATACACCCTGGTTTCGAAAGATGTGGCCGCAAAAATGGTGAGTAGTATAAAAGGTGCAGTTGACCTTTACGATGAGTAAGACATTGCATTCATGCACGAAATATGTTTTTTGTACCCTTACTTAGAGTATTCATCATCTAACTTGGGCTTTGTCCCTAGAATATTCAAACGTTCTAGATGGAGATTGTAGCAGATACGAGGATGAATGAGTCATGAAATGGCATTTAGCAAAGTGCATGATGAATTGAATGATGAATGAAATGTACGTAATGTAACCCATGTATTTAAGTTCTGCTACTTTGAATTCTGAACGTTTTGAGGAATGATGATGTATAACTTTATTTAGAGTGAATATTAGTTGAGAACTTATACTTTGTATTAAGTTATGTTGAGGAACGATGATGTAAGATATGAATTTCGATTAATGATAAGATATCAGGTTCGTTCTTTGTTTATGCATTTGATGTGTATAATGATTCTCTTTAGAGAAAAATGATTGAAAATTTTGGGATAGATATGAGGAATGTTGTGATTTAGCTTTAAGTTTGAAAGAAAAAATATATTGTCCCAGAATTGTTCCAATTTATAACGCGCCCGAGAAAGCGGGGCGTTACAGTTGGTATCAGAGCTTAAGTTTAATGGAAGACTTAAGTGACTATAGGAGTCTTAAGAGGATCCGATGTTGATAGAACCAGTTAGTAAGAACTCCAAGTAGAGGCTTATGGGAAAGAGACTAAGAGTTCGTAAGACGAAATCCATAGTCAGAGATTCAGGGATTGTCGGTTGAAGGTTTAAAGGTTATTGGATTTAATTGTGGTGTAGTGGAACTGGATGTCTAGAAAAGTTCTGGCTAAGGAAAGATTTGGTATTTAAGTGTGTCTATTTGTGACCCACCTCTCTTTCCTGGGAATTTACCTGGTGTACTATTCATGAACATACACTATTCCAATATCTGGTTACTATTCTTAATGAATAGTGAAAGCCTGATGGAAGCTAGTGCAAGCGGAATGATCTAACTATTGAAGTTAGGATCTGATGATATGGTTCGGGTGTAAGGTTGACTCGGTAACCATGATTATGAATTCAAAAGATTCAGAGACTGTTAGTTTGAGGTCATTAGTTGAAATCCTTACGATGAGTGATTGGATAACTGGTAGTTATTGAGAACGATCGAGTTAAGAATGATTAGTTTTATGTGACATGACTTAACTGATGAATTTGGATCGAATGATAAAGAATTTTCGATAATCATTTAGAAATAGAGATGAGTGGATCAAGGATCCTAGGGATTGGGTCGAGCGAGAGACCGAAAGTGGTCAAGTGATGGCGTGTGAGTTATGCTAATTGATAAGGCAGTAGTAGTGCCTCCAAATTTACTCACATAAATAGGACAAGGAACCCTAATAGTGTGTAGGGTCCAAGTCTCAATAGTCTAGGGTGTAAGGTGTGGCCTTAGCTGATTAAAAGAGGCTGGAAACCTAAGGAATCAACCCAAAATGAGATGGATTGAATATGGATTGTGTGTCCTATTTAAAGAATTGCATCTGGGTTCGTGGTCATCTTGGGAGTTGGTGACATAATGAGCGTTGTGAGACTCGAGGGGTAGAATACCTCAGTATCTAGTATGGCAATTGGATCATGAATGGTCATGTGTTGATATCTAGTTGGATCTAAAGAGAGAAATGCGAGAGTCAATGGATTCTCGGCAAACGAGATTTTGGGTAGTAGAGCATGGCCAGTTCAAGGCCTTAACGATGAGTTGTGAGATGGCAATCTCAGTTCGAGAAAGAGATCGGGTACCTAAAAGGCAAGAGTTGCTTGTATGTCGTATTGACCCTAAGGAAGGATGATGAGAAACCTAGTCAACAGAGATTGTGACTACGGTTAAGTGTGCCAAGTGGGCTTGAGGATTCGAAAGTCTGTAAGAGAAGACCCGTGAATAAACTATACCTTGTGTATCGGTATGGGGATCTGAATCGTTATTTGAGGTTTAAAGTATCATTCGATAAATAGTCCTTGGAAGTTTGAGGTTTGGTTGTTTTTAAGAAATAATTGGAACCAGGTAACGTGATCTGAATAGAGATCTTCAAAGATGAATCGATTTGAGATTTTTGAGGAATTTCCCTAAGGATTGGAGTATCACAGCTAACGTAAGTACTTGCCTACTCTGGTTGGCAGTATAGTTATGGATTGTCGTCTATAAGGTTGTGAGAATCTTTGACGTGCTTGAGAGAGATAGGTAATGGCAGATGTGCCAGGATATTAGGTCATAATAATAAATCGAAATCTATTAAAGATATAAGATTTTCAATTTTGAATAATAGAGTTCCTGTCGGGCTAGACGATCAGTCTAAGATAGCCCTAGTGGGCAAATCGGGGATGTGTAGTTAGACGATGATTAAAATGATGTCAATGAATAATAAAAATAAGGAGCATGTGGATATGTGGTCCACGCGCATGTGGTCAGTGAAAAGTAGTAAGTAAGAGAAATGCTAGAACGTATTCTCGAAAGATTTATTGGGACTATTTCTTAATTGATGAATTTGCATTTGCCAATGATTGCTTGAGATTATTAGATGCTGAGCTGTGTGTGGACTAAGCAATATGGTCAAAACGATTAAACATTAGAGTTAGGGAGCAAGTCTAGAGATTGCAAGTTGACAAGTGAACTTGTGCTACGATTGACTGAAAGTCAAAAGAGCCGATGGTCGGATGCGAGGAAAGTAATCAGATGATTTCTTTATGGTAAAGTATGATTATAGTCAATTGGCATGAGATGGTGCCTTAAGGATCGAGCATGATTAAAGATAGTTGACATGAAATGTTATTACTCGAGGATTAATTCAAGCAAATTTAAGGATCAAATGATTAATCTGATGATATAAATGTTATTTGAGGATCATTTCGAAAAGTACGAGAAGTTATGGATGAATGGGTATTAGTTTGGCAACTAAGTAACAAAGAAGCAAGCGATGCAAGGATATTAGTATTACTAGACTTGGAAGACAACGTTTCGGTCGATATTAAAGGGTAAGTTATGGAAGGAAGTTTTGGAGACAGATAGGATCTATTAATAAAGATTTCTTGAGAAAATAGTTACATGACATGATTAGAAGATGATTGTGGTCAATTGGAAGAAACTTGAGATTATACCGGGTAATGAATTCCTACAAGAATAAGGGAACAACAGAAATCTTGAATAGATTAGCACAAAGATTAAGCAATGACTAAGTTTGAGATGATCTAAGGTGAGGCATAGCTAGTTTCGAGGATATGTGATGACGTATATTTGTGATGCTTTTGGATCCAAGGGTACGTGAAATAGTTTGATGACATAAAAATATTTCTATGAGGATCAATTTGATAAAAGTCAAGATGTATCGAGATCATGGACTTTTGTGTTAAGGTTGGAAGATTATCAAAGCATGATTGATTGGTTCAAGATGAATGACATCGAGGGAAATCGAAATTAAAGAAGTGTCGTGATTAAGGATATCGATTGGATGATTTAGTGAAAAGCAAATTGAAAAATTGATAATGTAGATATGAGAGTTGCGGGCTCATTACGACGATATGTGTACCAACTTGGATAAGAGCTCGAGTTAAGACTTATTGTAATACCCAAGAAATTTGAATTAGTTGAAAATAAGCGTTTTATTAGAAAAACGAAATTTCGGGAAGGATTGGTATCTAAATAGCCTGAAAAATTGACCGAATCGACTGCAGAGAGTGCCTTGGATCCGAGATACCAAAGGAAAATGATATGACTGGGATGAGTATTTCGAGGCATGATTTATAGCATTAAAAGAAATGAGATTGGAAACAATTTTCTGTACAGCTAAATGCAACTGTTAATTAGGGTGCAATACCGAATTGTTATAGACGACTTCTGGGAGATCAGTGGAAACTAGAGAGGGCTTTGGTTTTTCATAAGAAACAACCTTTCAGTGGTTTCAGAAAGAAACGAAGAGGTTTAGGGCCAAAACGAAGATTCGGGCCTAAATATAGTTTTTGAAAATTACCAGAGAAAGGTCAAAATGATGTTTTTTCATATTCTTCAAGGGTCAAATGGACATTTTAGGACTTGAGAGACTTATAGGCAATTATCAAAGGTCGATGGGCTTGGTGAAAGAAGGCCAAAATGAGAAAACCAAAATTAGTGGGGTAAAAGTGCAAAAACTCAAAAATGGTAGCATGGGAAAATCTGACCAACACATGGCCGGTTGGCCATGGCCGATTTCGACCAAAGGGATGGCACGAGGGATGGTCGTTGAGCATCTTTTGTAAAGGGCTTGGCCGACAACAGCCAATGGGTTGGCTAGAAAAGCAAAAAAAAAAAAAGCGGCCGAAAGTGGCCGGATATTCGCACACCTACAACTCGGATTTTGGTCAGCTTGGGTTGCTTCCAGGCCGATCTAGGGGAGGTGGAGCTCTCTAGGCAATGGGTCGAGTGGCCAAGGGCATTTGGATGCTTGGATTTAGTTATAAATAACCATGACTTGACCAAAAATTTCAAGGAGTTGAAGCTCCAAATTGATCTTGTTTTTTAAAGAATTGGCATCCCAAAATAGAGGGCTTTTGTTGCCCATGCCCTAAGTATGAAATCTGGAAACTTTGGAGCATTTTGGTGGCTATTGGATGGCCGTTCGAGGCTTTGCTGGAGTTGGAGGCGGACGATTTGGCCGAGCCTTTGGCCGGAAAATTGGAGCCCTTCTCGAGCTCCTTTCAGACCGTGGGATAATCCATTTGGATCGACTTGAGGAGAGGAGAAAAGTGGCATCGAAATCTAGCAACTCTGGTGTGTCGAAGCCAGAGAAGAAGGTCGGAGCGTGAAGCTCATGCACAAGCTCGTGGATCATCCTTCCTTGGGCGCATAAAGGCGCATCCCTGCATGGAAAAATGTGAGAAAAGTTTCTAAATTCCTAGAATTTCGTGATCTTGAAGTGTGTGCAATTAATTTTGAAGTTAGGCTTCTTAATGTCTCGGTTTTAACATCAAAGAGTCTCGTTTTGTGTAAAAACTCAACATTTGGGTAAGTTCAGTATTTTTCCTTTGAAGTTCATAGCCTATGATGAATTTTTGTGAAATTAGATTTGAGAAAAAAGTCTCGATGGTATTTATTGGGATTTTTAAAAGGAAAAATGAAAGAAAATGAAGGAAAAATAAAATAAATGGAATATTGAGGATATTTAGTGATTAAATATCATTTTGATGATTGAGGTGATCTAGATGATGTTATTGGTGCAACTTTTGAGAGTTGGCACGATAATCGAGGTCGAGCATGCATATCGAGAGATGCACGCCTTTCGAGATGTCTTGATTTTTGGGCAAAGGTGAGTAATTTTATCCTAAACCTGGTTTTGTGAGTAGTTTTCTCACAAGAACTTATATTTATGATATGATTGTTATATATGCATACTACTTATGAATGCAATATTCATTTTGTCATATTGCATGGAAGGTTGTGATAATTGCATGGCACCATATTATTGCCACATTGATATTTGTGCATGGGAATGGGATGTCGCCCCCAGAGTGTAGCTGTAATTCTCTTAGGGCAATGATGGAATAATGTTAGGCTTATCCTATAGAGGTTCGGGATTTGCCTAGGATTCTGTGCCGGGCTAGTGGGCCTAAGAAGTTATATTAAGGGCAAATGTTGTTTATGTTATCGTATCATGTATTTATATATATGTTTTTAGACCCTCACTAGAAGTTTCATCTTCTAATGGGTTATGCCCCTAGAACATTCAACGTTCAAGTTTAGACTTGCAGCTTAGACAAGAACGTGATTGAGGTATGGCGGCACGGGGTGACATGTCTGATGATTCAACAGCTTAACCCAATATTTGCTTCCTCATAAGGATTCAGGATATATTATTATATTGATGATCATGTATATGGTTTAATGTATATCTAAGGTACCATTAGATTGTATCATTTGAGGTACTTAGTTGTTATCTCTTAATGATGAGTCTCCATGTAATTAAGTATTTGAAGATGTAAAATGGTACAGATTTCTATGTCATGATTATAGTAAATTCAGTTATGTATCATATCAGGTTTCGATTTTTAAGCTTGCGCATTTATGATAATTACCTGTCTTACCTTATTGATTTTTAGTTAGTATGCTGTGAAGGTAAAACGGGATTGTCGGGAAATAATTTATATTGAAAAAAATATATATATTCCCGAAATTCCTAAGTTATTTAACGCTCGGGAAAAGCTGGGCATTACACTTGTGGCCCAAGGACGGGGTTATGCGGTTGTGAGTTTTCAAAGAGAAATTTGAAGGACATGCATGACTGACAAGTGTACTTGTCTAGGGATTAATGAGCATGGCCAGTTCAAGGGTTCTGATTTATATGTGTGATGGTATTTTTAAGTTTCGAATAAAATATACGTACTAGAAGTTTGGTGATTAAGAGACGATTATAAATAGTATAATTGTCCTAGAGATAAGATCGTTGTAAAAAGCTTTAGCATGATTATTTGAGATAAGGTAATGAGGTAGGATCTTCCCTAGTTATTTGATTAGTCGGATGTTAATTTCGAGGATGGAATTTTGAGATTTAGAATATATGACAAATTTCGAGGACGAAATTTTTGTAAGGAATGGAGGATGTAATACCTCATATTCGTATGAGATTGCCACGTAATTTCTGAGTTTAAAATACCAAAAAATTGGATTGATAGTAGTTATAAGTATCGAATTAACTGTAGGAAATACCTCGGAGTGAAATTGTCTAAGAAAAATTATATGATCTCGATGAGCATTCCGAGATAAGATTTATGGTATCGAAAGAAATCGGATTGGGAACGATTTTCGTTACAACTAAAATGCAACTACTAGTTAGGCTGCAAAACCGAATCGTTATAAGGGACTCCCGAAAAATCAACGGAATCCTAGGGAGCTTCGGTTTTGCGTAAGGAACAACCCTTCGATGGTTTCGGGATAAAACAATAGTCCGATAAGGACACTAAGGTGAAATCAGCATTATCGAGTAACTTTAAAGTTGTTAATTTTGTGTTTTCAGCATTGAAATGCAAATTTAATCAATGTTTGAGGGCATGGTTGCAATAAGAAAATTACCCAAGTGGTATTAGATTAAATTTAGGGATTAAAAGTGTAATTTTCTTAATATATTAATGTAATATATAATTATATATGTGTGTGTGTGTGTGCATAGCAGTGCACGTGTGATGGCCATTTTGTGACGCTTCATGGCTAAGGATTTCCTGCAAGATTCAGTCATGCTTCTGAATTCGAGATTTGCGCAAGATTGAATAAAATGATAGTAAGAATATGGTAAGAATTGAGATGGTGTGTGATATATAATTTATACATTCATATATATATATATACATACATATATATATATGTAATTGAATGGAGTAGTGGCCAAGGCAGTGGAGGCTATAAATTGGCAATAGCTTTGGTTGATTGAGAGGCATCGAAGCAACAAAAGAGAAAGAAAGAGAGAGAGAGGGAGAGAGATTGTGAGGGAGAGGTGGAGGCCGATCAATGGCTTGTCAGAGGAGGAAGTTGCAAGCAACAAGGCAGGAGCAAGCATGGCAGCCGCGGCAACAAGCTCGACGGAGCTGGGCAGCGCGCGGGGAAGGTCAATGGCCGCCAAGGCAGTGATCGACGAGCTCAGTGGAGGTCCTCGAAGCACTCGGAAGCGACGAAGAAGGCCGAAGGCGCGGACATAGTAGCCATGAAGCTGATGTTGCAGTAGTTAGGTGCGACAATGTCCGCGGGCAGCGGAAGCGACGGAGCAGGTCGCGATGGCGATCGACGCAGAGGCGACCAGAGGCCCGAGCGACAGCATCAGGGGCAGTCGGAGGTGGCCTGGGATGGCTAATTTCAGCCATGGCAGCGCGCAAGCACTGGTTCGTGCACGCAAAAGTAGGGGAAAAAATGAGGAGGAGAAGAAGGAAAAGGAAAAAAAGAAAATAAAATAAAAGAAAAAGGAGAAAAAAAGAAAAGAAAGGGAAGAAAAATAGGAAAAATATGGAGAAAAATCTCAAAAAAATGCCAAAAGGAATTATTTTGTGCTGGAGGAGTATTTCAAAACCAAAAATTGATCGGGCAAGCGTTCCGGGACTAGGGCACGCATACCGAGAAAGTCGAAGAGGCTAAGTCAATGTAAGTAAAATTTTCTAGAAAATTTCAGAAATTCAAGAATATTATTTTATGAATTTTGGTAGTGAAATATTTGTGAAAATATTTTAGAAATATTTATGAAAATATTTTAGAAATATTTAGGTTGGATTTATTGAGGAAAAAATAGGAAGAAATTGAGAAAAAAATAAAAAAATACAAGAAATTATGGAAAAATAGGTTTTAATACTTATTTAAATAAATATAGTGATTAGGATACTTTGAGACTAAGGTTTAAGGGAGTTGTGCGAATTTTGAGGTTGTTACACAAATTAAGGCGATACACGTATTTCGAGGCATGGCGTGAATATCGAGGTAGCTCGATAAGCTTGAAAAAGTAAGTGGTACTTCCCAACTGGATTTAGTTTTATGGAAAATGGTTGGTTGTAGGTGATTTATGTTTCAAACCTTGATCCTCGGGGATGCTTTCATTATATTGACAAGCTCTGATATGTATTTATCACGTAAACTGCATACATGACATGCTATGAAATGCATATGTACATGTTGATATCACTGATCACGCACATTGTAGCCGTAAGGAGTATAAACTAGCACCGCTGCTTTACCAAATGTGCACCCATACATCCCGACTTCAAAAGATGTGGTCGCAAAAATGGTGAGTAACATGAAAGGTGCAGTTGACCCTGACGATGAGTAAGAGATTGCATTCATGCACGAAATATGTTTTCTGTACCCTTACTTAGATTATTCATCATCTAACTTGGGATTTACCCCTAAAATATTCAAATGTTTCAAATGGAGATTGTAGCAGATACGAGGATGAATGAGACATGAAATGACATTTAACAAAGTGCATGATGAATTGAATGATGAATGAAATGTACGTAATGTAACCTATGTATTTAAGTTCTGCTACTTTGAATTCTGAACGTTTTAGAGAATGCTGATGTATAAGTTTATTTAGAGTTAATATTAGTTGAGAACTTATGTTTTGTATTAAGTTATGTTGAGGAACGATGATGTAAGATCTAAATTTCGATTAATGATAAGATATTAGGTTCGATTCTTGCTTCCGCATTTGATGTGTATAATGATTATCTTTCGAGAAAAATGATTGAAAATTTTGGGATATATATGAGAAATGTTGTGATTTAGCTTTAAGTATAAAAGAAAAAATATATTATCCCAGAATTATTCCAATTTATAACGCACCCGAAAAAGCGGAGCGTTACATGTATGACTTATTTAAAATAATCAAAATTTACTAATTTAACTTAACTTAATAAATTATAATATTTCAAAATTAAGTAATCAACATAAACATACATAAAATTTGCACTTAGAGCATAGTTTTCAAACTAATTAAACTCTTAGGATTTTATGTTTTACCTTTATTAAAAGATAATAAGAGATAAATTATGAAAAATAAAATAAAATATTAGATTTCCTATGAATAAAATGTACGAGCGAGCCCCTTTCCCACGTGGCATTTAAATTTATATGTGGTGAGATTGTTTTTATTGTTATTTCTAGGCCCATATTGTCGTTAGTAATCACATTGAGTGAATACTAAAATATTAATAACATTTAAAAAAAAGTAATATTACTACGGCCTTCTAGCTTGTTAAACTGGAGCAGTGAAAAAAATAATTAGGCCGAAAGAAAAAAAGTAATGGAAATTGCAATTGTACTGCAGGCTCAACCAACTTTCTTGAAGCCTAACAATTGAGTTTTGGACCTAGAGCGGATGTAATTATTATAGGCCATGACATTGGGCCACGTGAGACGCTCACGTAGAGTTAGTTAAGCCCAATAAGAGAAGAGAAGAGTTTGTCATCTGACAGCAAGGTGGGGCTAGCCTAGGCGTACCCTGTAAAATTAAATGCATGTTATTTTGATAATGAAAATTTTTATTTTATTAATTAAATATTATGTATTCATCTTTTATAAAATACTTTTTTAAGTGTAATTAAATAATTTTAACCTCTATAATTAAGAATCATACTAAAAATTATCTAATACCAAAATAAGTTATTAATATCCTTTGTGGTATTTAGAAAAATAAGTTTTTATTTTCAAAATATTCTTTTATATTTAATATATCAAAATTAGTTATCACTTGAATATCAATACTATATTTTTAAAATTAAAGGCAGAATTGTCGATTGTTTTTATAAACTGGTCGATTGTTTGCTCTAGAAGTGTCAGTTGGCTTTCCAAGCATGTCGTCCGATTTTATATAGGTTTTTGGTCAGTTTCGATCGATCGCTACTACATAAAAACTTGTCGATCATTTTTGTCTACGTCGACTATTTTTTTCTTTCATGTTAACTGATTCTTGAGGTTTTGCTCTATCAGGTCAATAGTTTTCTTCGTGTGAGTTGTTGGTGCATGCTTGTTGTGTGCCCGTGTGATGGTAAGAGTATTTTTGAAAAATAATAGGTGCAAATAATAATAAGGATATGTGTAAAAAGTTAAGTATAAAATTTTAATAAAAAGTGAATTTGAATGGTAAAGATGTAATTGGAAATAGAATTTTGCGTTACAAAAAACAATGCCTACGTGGAAAGTAGAAAGGATCCCGCAATGGACTATAATATTTACTGGGTCACTGTCTCGTCTCCCTATTAGTTTGCCTATCCAGTCTCTTAACTGTCAGATGTATCTTTTTAGAGAAATTCTATTTGTAATCATGCTTTTTGCTCTTCACAACCAGTGTAAGTAAAATATTAAATTTTACTATTTACAATCACATTTATTATTTTATGCAATCATTTCTATTCTAAACATACTCTCCAAACACCATCCCTCAAAAAAGACACTCTACGCGCATCAAACCTCCTTCTCCTCCTTTTTCTTCAGACCACTAGAATTATTTGTTGTTATTTACTGTTTTATTATAATTATAACTTTTCAACGTGCATTAAATTATTTGTAATAATATTTTATTTTAGTATTTGCTGTTAGATTTTATTTAATTTATGACAAAATGTTATAAATTTAATATAAATTTTAAAGAAATAAAAAGAAACATAATTTTATTACGATTTGCATTTAATTCAAAAAAAATAAAATTAAAGTAACATTAAGTCAAGAAAAAATAAATATAATATTAATCCAAAGATTCGAGGCAAGATGATTCGAAATAATTTATATATATTCGAAATAATTTATATATAAAATTATTATATATATGTATATAATTATAATATATATGTATATAATATATTATATACATATAATATATAATACATATAATAGTATACATATAATATATAATACATTTAATAGTATAATATACATATAATATATTATATACATTCCAGGAGAATGTAATTCTCCCGAATTCAATTATATAACATATTATATCATAGTATATAATATTAATATGTATACTATCCATTCTCCCGGACCTCAGGGTCCGGGAGAATGCAATTCTCCCGAATTCATAGTTTAAAAAAAAAAAAAAAAATTCTCGAACTCATGAGTTAGGAAGAATTGATTTTTTCCAAATCCATGGATTCGAGGTGCTTACCGAACCCTGAGACTTGAGGTTCCCTGAACACCCAGAACCCTAGGATTTGGGGGGACATCCCTTACCTCCGAACCCCAAGGTTCGAGACATCCCCTATCCCCTGAACCCCGGGGTTTGGGACATCCACTAACCCCCGAACCCCGGGATTCAGGGCATCCCCTAGTCGGCATCCCAAGCCCCGAACCCTGGAGTTCAGGGTTTCAAGACGTATTTTTTATTTTTTAATTAATCTTATTTTTTAATTCGTCCCTCGTGTACGTGTATGTATATGTAAATTATGTGATTGAATTAGTGATAGATGTTGTAAATTGTGTTGTTTCTCGCCGAAACAGGAATACTCGTCATCTTCTCCGTCAAACTCTACGTAAATAATAGTGGATAATAATATTCCATCGCTGATAGTAACTGTTAATAGTAACTGGTAATTGGTTATGGTGACAAGAACTGGGTTGATCAATTTTTGGTGTTGAATAATAGTAGTTGTGTAATGCTCGGTGTTGAATAATAGTGATTGTGTAATGTTCAATTATAGTTATGGGTGAGTAAAGTGATTGTGGTGATCGTGGTCGAGAAAGTGAGTGAACACGCTTGAAGAGTAATGATGGGTGATTGAGCGTCAAAGATTTAAATGAAGGACAAATATAAGTTTTCATCTTAAGATATTTTAAAAATATTAAAAATAAATTGCAAAGGGCAAAAAGTATTGTTACAAGTAGAATTTCCTATCTTTTTATCTCATCATCAGATGGGATCTCGGTATGACGCAATTTTTAAGTATAGTTCAACCATAATCAATTATTAACGTCCCATATTCAAAATTTTAATACAGTATAAAATTATTATAATTTATCTTGTTCCGTTGCTCTATCTCCCGTGCTTACGTTGGAGCTTTTAAGCCAAAGTGTGATGTTTAAAAATTATTTGAATATTATCTTATCCTTTTTTTAAGATTTTAAATATAATAATATTTATGATATTATTTTAATTAACTTTTTTCTAAATATTTTTAGTTAAAATTGCTATTTCAGTAATATTTTTAATTTAAAAAATATCTTAATATAAATAAAAAAATGTACAATTAATAAATTTCTCGCGTGTTTATTGGATGAATTAGTTAAAAGTGAATAATACTTTAAATAGGAAGTTAGTGAGGACCGAGAACACGTTTTTTGCTAGGTTATTTTAGGAAATTGAATAGGTATAGTTGAATGTTAATTTATTTTCATTTCTTAAGCCTTGGCAAATTTAAGATCCAACCATGGTAGTGTATTTGATTTGCGAGTGAAGTGACTCCTTTTTTTCATGCCCCAATAAAGTAAACCTATACAAATGAATGCACGTGTTAAAAATGATTCCACCCAAAATGCCTAAACATGCATGGTTAACCAAATGGCTTCCAAAAATTGCCTAGTCTTGCTAATCACCAGTTTAGCCTAGCATTAGAACAGTTCAAAATAACATGTTGGAAGTCATCAAAACTTCAATTGCTAATGGGATATTTAAATAGTTAATAATAATTATATGTATAGCAAGTTGAGTGGGTGGGTTCAGCAAAGGTGCGCCGGACTGGAAGTAAAATATACAGAAAGAAAACAAAACATTTGACTTGGAATCCAAAATTTCCAACAGCCAGACCCAAAGTATATCCCTCAGATCCAACCAGAACGGACGCACAATTGTCTAATTAAAAGGGTACAAAATAATAATTTAAGGGGGAGTCATTATTATTGTAGAGCATGTAATGGGGAGGGTTGAGTGGGATGTGAAGTGAAAGGGGGAGCTGATTGGACGGCGAGGGAGGGGAGTAGATAACACCGAGGAATTTTTTTAATTAATTGAGAACCCTCCCTCGCGAGCGATAAGGAAGTGAAGTAAATAATAATTATATTAGCGTGGATAAAGCAAGGCACCAAAAGGGTGATACAAGCAAGGCAAACGAGCTTCGTTTGAATCCACGTCGATACGCGCTAATGGGTGCGCATTACGCCGTTAACGTTCCGCCAAATCCAAACCGAGCCCATCTCACTATTCACGTTTACATACCTGTATACATACGGAACGGAGCCACGGAGACAGAGAAACAAAAGGGAAGAGGAAAGCAAGGAAGAGTCCAGACGAGGCGTTTTGCGGAAGACTGACTTCGCTTTTTGTTTGCTCTCTCTCTCTCTCTCTCTCCATCCCCAACCCCCCCGCGCCCCGAAATTGTTAGTTGAGGCGTTGAATTTGAAGTCGGTTTCGCCTCGTCTTGGCAGTCGTTTTCGGTTTGCGCGTTGAATCTTCGGCTCACTTCAACTTCGAGCGATCGAGTTTGCTCGTTTGCTTTAGAATGTAGTTGCGGAATCGGAATCGAGACGATCGTCGTTTTCTCTGGCTTGTTTGTTTATTTGAGGTATTGATTTTGACCTGTTTAACCGGCGATGGAAGACACGGAGAGCTGTAGTAGCAGAGCGTCGGAGTCGGTTTCGGCTCAGAGCCGGAAGAGGATACAGAAGGTTGAGGTTTATCACGAGATTGTTCGGAGGCTCAGAGATTCGGATCACGAAGAGGCTAGTCAGCCTGGTTTCGAGGACGAGCTTTGGGCTCACTTTAATCGGCTTCCGATTAGGTACTGAAAGTATCATCCTGTCAGTTCTCCAATTTTGTTCTTTGACCGAGAAAAAAAAAAAAAAAGTACAGTAACTTGATAATTATGTCGGTGTTGTTTAAATTTGGCGGGGAAACTGAGGAAAAGTGATGAACTCAAAATCTGTTGAAAATCTGTTAATTTTATTAGTATTTATACTTTTCCTCTTATTGCCTACAAAATATTTGATTAAGAATACAGAGTAGACTTGCAGTTCTTTTATTTCATTACTATTGTCTGGTTCACCGTTTGTATGACGTCCAAGAGAATTAAGGAAAAGGAAATATAACAAGAAACTCTTACTTGTACCATTCACCGGTTTTATATGTTGCAAAAATAATCATATGAGTCTTGAGATTTCCATAGAGTTCTAGGCAATTAGTATATTCTTGTGTCCATCTCCATGAAGTGTTGAGTAAATTGGCAAGGCTTTATTTTTTCTAATCAATCCACAACGTGGCTTAGTTTCACTGCTGAGTCTGGTTTGACCTTGTTGCAGATATGCCATGGATGTTAACGTAGAGAGGCCTGAAGATGTTCTTATGCACAAGAAATTATTGCATCTGGCATATGACCCTGCCACTAGACCTGCATTTGAAGTCCGCCTTGTGCAGGTAAAATTGTTAAATTATTCGAGAATCTCATTTACTAATAAGAAAGTTGCCTTTAATTAAATTCATCATTTAACTTTGTATATTGTAATTCTTCATGGTTTTTATCTGGATTATTGTCATGTGGTTGGTGCATCAACTGAGTGAAGAATCATGAAATTGGCAATCATATATTTCTGAACAGCTGCTTGAGGCTCTCCAGCCCCGGGCCTTTTTTATTTTTTCCCCTTCTGAATTTGGGAAGCATCTAGTGCATGGAACTTGGTTGCCTGGTTAGGACTCAATGGACCAATTGTGAGGTGGGAAACACCATTTGTTGTTGAGTTATAAGATGCATCAGGGTTGATTGTATTTCTTAAATAATACCAAACGTATTTATTATATCATTATATAAGGGGAGAACACTAATTTGGTGTCTCCAAAACTCTGAAGCTCTATCTATTTTTATGTTCACAAAAATGTCTTTTTCAATCGCATATTTACATGATAGAAGATATTCAACTTATTTAAACTGGAGGGTAAATGTGCAACATGACAGTCATTTAATGTTCTACAAAGCTATAACTTCATACTTCGTTCATAACAACCAAAGTTGTAATTGCACATTTCGTTCATTACTTCAAAAGTTGTAACTGGACACACCACATGTGTAAAACTTCTACTATCTATTAAACAAAATGGTACAAGTAGTTTAAGGAAAATTAACTTTACAAAGCCTACTTTTCTACTGATTTGTTCTCATTATTTTTGTGTTGGGGGAAGGATTACAAGGTGGAGAATCAGTTCAAGGTAGAAAAAGACAAACCTTGACATTATTTACAACTGCTTATTTAGGTTAAAGACAAATGATTTTAAGTCTTACCTTGGTCAAGTCCTTGTAATGTATGCACAATGCATTCCTGCTATTTTGTTTGCTCTAGTTTGACAATAAGCTTTTCCAAAATTTCAATTTATTGTAAAATTGAATGAGTAGCTGATATTTTTTTGTTTTTCTAAAACTGAGACACAATGTTCAAAATTTTGTATGGAATAAGTTATTTATTTACTTATCTTTGCCAAATTCATATTTTTGGAATATCTTTTTTTGTTAACATTTGCTTAACTTTCACATGTCTTGTACATATTTGTCTTTTTGTTATGATTTTATATTTTCTTCATTGCTTTTCGAAGTAGGCCCATAATATCTTCACTAGGCCAAATGAACCTGGATTATTTCTCTCCTATGCAGATTCATCCTGTTTCTGAAGTAAGATGCAGTGACTCTGTTCATTCAAACTTCATAAAGAAAGAGGAAGCACATAGTTCTGATTTTCCCCGCGGGTGGAGGCATGATAAACTGTTCTTATCTGAACTACTCTTTTCCTAAAAAGATACTTAATATCTGCAACTGTGCAACGACTCTTTCCTGTACTTACCTTTCCTTGTTTTTCAGCATCCATCCACCATTTGCTTTTGGCTTGCTACCAAACCTTGAAGCTGTGCTGGAAGCAAACAAATCAAGTGGTCAAGTTGGAGTTGATGGTAATCTGCACATTTTTCGGTAAATACTTTGAAAGGTTTGCTCCTGATTGAGCTGTTTTTTGTGTTGATTCTTCTTTTTTTTTTTTTTGTGTGTGTGTGTTTGCTAGGTAAAGGTTTGTATTAAATTTTTTTAGCACTCAGTTTTTCATGCTTTATATCCTACAGTTATTTGTATGAAAATTTGTACATTTAATAACAGTACCTTGACTTACAAGCTGAGTAGTGGAAATTTAAAAAAAAAATAAAAAATTGAACAATGTTCCTGCCCAGCAATGTGTTATTTCTTAAGAAGGCTGGAAAATGGCTTAGCACCCCCGTCCCCAGAAGGTGGAGACAGAAAAGAAATAGTTGAGTGTTGCAACTTGAGATAGGTTAGTCCTAGTACAGCAATAAAGCATTGTATTCCTTTGAATATTTCATCCTTCATTCTTAATATGACATAGGATCTTCCTCTTGATTCATTTTGGATGCTTTTTTTGTAAAGCTTTGTGCTTAATCTCATGCTACACAAAATGCTTCTTAGCATGATAAAATTTTGTGATGATGTCTCACCTTTTTGCAAATGTTCTTTCCTCTTTGTAATCAAACTATTGAAGATTCAAGATTCTTGAGGTGTGTGGTATTTTGAAGCTATTTTGCTTCTTCGTACAAGTCTTCTAGCTAAGAATGAGATTATTCCTCTGTTTCTGGTTGAGAAAATTGAAGTTAGCTCCTTTTTTCAGTGCAGGATTCACTCTCTCTTGCTTTCTTATTTGGGTCTTCCTATAGGCACAAACTTTAAAGCCAAACATGACTTGCATTGATCTTACTAAGAGGTGCCAATAAAGGCTTGCCTTGTGTAAAAGACAATACCTCTCCAGAGATGGTATACCCTGTCAAATATTCCTTCCTATTATTTGTCTTTGTTTTTTGCTCCTTCTTGGTCTCTAAGAGATTGAAAATGCTCCAAAGAAATTTCTTCTGGAATGGTCTTAAAATGATTTCAAATATCATCTTGTTAGTTGGAGCTAGAACATGTGGGTTTAGGTATCAGAAACCTTTGGCTTCTTAACAAACCCTTCTTAGAAAGAGGCTTTAGAGGTTTACTTGTGAGAGACAATCTTGGAAGGAGAGTCATCTCCTAAAAATTTGGTACTTGATGGCTTGATTGGCCCTTTGGCTGCAATCTTTTACTTCAGGTAGTGGGTGTAAAGGAGGAATTTTGACTGTTTGGAATACTTTTGATGTAGAAACAGGAATAAAATCATCTTAAAAGACACAAGAACATAACAAAAAAAAAAATTCTTAGATATGTTTATCAATTGAATAATGTAGCCTCCCTCCAAAATACACTGTGAGAGGTTTATATAAGGTGCTAACAAACCATTGGCCTGTTTAGATCATGCTAAACTAGACTAGCTAAATCCTAACTTTAAACTTACAATAGGCTTTCCTAAAATCTCTAGTCTTCAAGTCCTCCATTAGTTTTCTTTTGTAATATTCTTCTTAATCTCTTCCCTTCCTATTTGATTTTCTGCAATCTTTTGTTGTTCCCATAAGTGAGGGCTATATTTTGGCTATGTAGAAGGTAGGCCTTGGTAGCAGCAATAAGGTTGTTGTCTTGTGACTAGAACTCATATATTGGAGTTGTGGAAAAAAACCTCTTTAGAAAATAAAGATAAGGCTATGTACAAAAACAATCCTTTACTGGCCCTCACAATGTGTGAGCCTCATGCAGGGGGAACACCCTTTAGTTGGTGCGGTCATAGTCATTTATATGGCACTTTTTCAATTTTTTTTAGTTTGGCTATAAACATTGAGGCCTTGATGAATGAGTATATTTTTATCTCTTTAGAGGGCGGAGGTTGATCCCCTATTTCTAAGAGTAAACTCTGTGAATGAGTATATTTTTACCTCTGTGATCATGACAATTCATTCCTTTGTAGAGTTATTTGGAGATCAAAGTGTTTTCATTCTCCTCAAGATTGCTTGTTCTATCTGGTTTGCTTTTCTTAGTGCTATCCTTGCAGTTCATTCTTGTCAGATCCTGGGATCTGACAAGGGGTTATTAGAGAGAATTTGGAGGGAGATTCAAAATGAAAGGGAGGGAAAATAGCAAGAAAGGAAGGAGGCAGAATGTTCGAGAGAGAGAGAACAGAAAAGTGGAGGGCAAGGATTCAATTCATTACACATGATGATCCCCATCCGCTAGCTGCGGCTTATTTATAGCCTCAACAATACAAGTATCCGGAGTGTACAATCTGGTGAATCACAATTGCCTTAACAACTAAGTCCAAGCAACAAGCATAAGAAATAAACACAATTACTGTCTTGCCCCTAGGAATGTGACAATTACCCCCCTCCCCCTCCTCTTTTAGGGGTAGGGAATTTTGGTAGATCACCCTCTTCTCCAACATTGCTAGGGGCTTTACATTCACTATTAAGTATTCTGCCATAGGAGGAAGATCCAAGCTAGTGAGGTTAATAGGTCCCAGTCCCACAGATTTCTTCAACAGAGAGACATGAAAAACCGGGTGAATCATCACTCCATTTGATAACTACAATCTGTATGCCACCTTCCCTACCTTGGCCACTATAGAAAATGGATCGAAGTGCTTTGGGCTTCATTTGGTTGCAGGGGTCAATGAGAACATCTGTAGTTGTAACCTTTTGACGCTCAAATAAACCATGTCACACACCTCAAAAGATCTCTCACTCCTTCTATCTGCCATCTGTTTTATCCTGTTATGTGCTAGGTTTAGTTTTGTGAGAAAACAATTATGAGAGAAAAACCTAAGAGATTAGTCTCTTAGTGTGTTATTTATAATAGACACAACGATCCTAATAACCTACGGGCTTAGCCTAATTACACATAGTTATAACAAATAAATAAATAAAAACACATACAACAATATGCAATATATCTAATTATACTAATAATTCTAATACTCCCCCTCAAGTTGGAGCATAGATATCATATGCACCAAGCCTGTTACAGATATATTCTATCCGAGGACTGTTTAGAGACTTGGTGAAGACATTGGCAAGTTGATAATTGGAGTTAACAAATTCTGTAACAATAACACCTTCAACCAGCTTTTCTCTAATAAAGTGACAGTCGATTTCAATATGTTTAGTCTGCTCATGGAACACTGGATTGGAAGCAATGTGCAAGGTAGCTTGATTATCACAAACAAGTTTCATAGGGGACACTTCACAAAACTTGAGTTCCTCCAAGAGTTGCTTAAGCCAGATGAGCTCACAAGTTGCATTAGCCATAGCCCAATACTCTGTCTCTGCATTGAATCTAACTACTACATTTTATTTCTTACTTTTCCAAGAAATCGGATTTCCTCCCACAAGAACACAATATCCAGAGGTCGACCGACGATTAGAAGGAGAGCCAGCCTAATCTGCATCTGCATAACAACAAATATCTGTGTGCCCCTTATCCTCATAGAGTAGCCTTTTACCCGGTGCTCGTTTGATATATCTTAGAATCCGGATAACAGCATCCTAGTGAGAATTACATGGAGAATTAAGAAACTGACTCACCACACTCACAGCAAAAGTAATGTCAGGACAAGTGATTGTGATATAGTTCAGTTTGCCTATCAATCTTCTATACCTTCCAGGATCTGAGTAAGACTCCCCCTGTCCCGACAAGAGTTTGATATTTGGTTCCATTGGGGTGTCAATTGGTTTGCAGTTCACCATATTAGTTTTTTCTAAGATGTCAAGTGCATACTTCCTCTGAGAGATTGAGATCCCATCTCTTGATTGAACAACTTCAATACCAAAGAAATATTGAAGTTTGCGTAGGTCTTTAGTCTTAAAGTGTTGATGGAGATGTTCCTTCAGATTTTGTATACCAACTTGACCGTTCCCTGTGATAACAATGTCATCTATATAAACAACGAGGTAGATACATAAAGAAGAAGAATATTGATAGAAAACTGAATGATCGGCTTCACTTCGAGTGAGACCAAAGGCTTGAACCACAGTGCTGAACTTGCCGAACCACGCTCGTGGAGATTGTTTCAGGTCATAGAGTGACTTCTTGAGTTTGTAGACTACATTAGACTCCCCCTGAGCAACAAAACCAGGTGGTTGCTCCATATAAACCTCCTTTTACAAATCACCATGAAGAAAGGCATTCTTAATGTCCAATTGATAGAGCAGCCAATGACGCGTGACAGCCATGGAGAGAAATAGGCGAATAGAGGCCATTTTAGCAACTGAAGAGAAGGTATCATTGTAATCCAACCCATAGATCTGTGTAAAGCCTTTGGCAACCAAGCAAGCTTTAAGACATTTCACCTGTCCGTCGGGGCCCACTTTAGGGGTGAACATCCACTGACAACCAACGGGAGTCTTTCCTGGTGGCAAAGGCACCAAATCCCAAGTGCCAGTAGAATGCAAAGCACCCATCTCATCTAACATAGCCTGGCACCAACCAAGATGGGACATGGCTTCACTTGTGATTTTAGGAATAGAAATAGAAGAAAGGCTCGAAACAAAAACACTATAAACAGGTGACAGACGATCATACCACAAAAAATTATAAAGAGGATGTGGATTGCGAGTAGACCGTGTACCTTTGCGGAGTGCAATAGGAAGGCTGTCGGGTTGAGGATCCATGGCAGGAGTGACCATTGACGAAGAGAGTGAGTCAGGAGAGTCGCAGTCAAGAGGAATGCCGGTGCCAGGAGTAGGATGAGAACGACGGTGATAAGTAAGAAGTGGAGGAGTCAGGGAGTGTGGATCGGAAGATGGAAGTGAAGGGTCCATCAAGGAGGAGATAGACGGATCTGATAAGGGTAACGGAAGAGAAGGAATAGGCAATACTTGGTCAAGATGCTGTGAATCAGGCTGAACAACCGAGAAGAAGGACTGTTGTTCAAAGAACGTGACATCAACAGACATAAGATCCAGTGAAAAGGAATGCACAAAACAGATACATCCAAATACACGAAGGGGAACAGAATAAAAGGGCTGGGAGGGGAACAAAAGAGCGTGAGAAATGTTGTCCTTTAACACTGAAGATGACATGCGATTGATCAGATAACACGCAGTAAGAACAACATCTCTCCAAAATTTGGTGGGAAGATTGACATGTAAAAGTAATGTTCGTGCAGTTTCAATGAGGTGACGATTTTTACGCTCGGCAACACCATTTTGTTGAGGTGTATAAGGACAAGAAGATTGATGCAGAATGCCACGAGTAGTCATAAAAGTAGTAAATTGAGAAGAAAAGTATTCAGGGGCATTATCACTATGTAAAACACGTATAGAAACACCAAATTGTGTTTTTATTTCAGCAGTGAATGTCTGAAAGACAGAAAACAACTCAGACCGACTCTTCATGAGAAACAACCAAGTGCAGTGAGAAAAGTCATGAATGAAAGTAACAAAATATGAGAAACCAAGAGTAGAATTGGCACGACTGGGCGCCCATACATCAGAGTGCACAAGAGAAAACGGAGCCTTAGCCCTATTATTGACACGACTGGAAAAAGAACTACGTGTGTGTTTACCACGCTGACATGACTCATAATAAAAAATCGACAACGATGACAAACTAGGAACTAATTTCTTCAATTTGGAGAGGCTGAGATGACCAAGATGAGAGTGGAGAAGATCTGGGGAAGCAGCACTTGTGCAAGCCATCAGCACAACAAGATGATAGTGACCCTGTGACTCACGCCTGACGCCAATCGTCCACCCCATACCCTGGTCCTGTACACAGACAAAGGTAGGAGTGAAAGTGATTGAGCAGTTAAGGGTTTTAGTAAGCTAGCTAACTGAAATCAAATTGAAAGGACTTCCAGGGACATATAAAACCAAATTTAAAGATTAAGACGAAGTGGGTGTGGTTTGGCCTATCCTCTTAACTCCAGTTTTGGTGCTATCAGCCAGGGTAACTGTAGGCAAGGTATCAGAATAAGTAAGTGGAGAGAAAAGAAGTTCATTACCACACATATGATCAGTGGTGCCAGAATCTATAATCCAAGGACCAAGAGATGGGCTTTTAGCAACGCAAGCAACGGGATTATCAGGATGAGACTGCTGGGTGGCCTGAAACTTCAAAAAACATCATACTCAGCTGTAGACATAGGTATCAACTGTGAACTCGGTGCAGATTGGACAGAACTAGAATCACTCTGGAATGCATAAGCTGCATTGGTAGATGATGTAGGCGGAGCAGCGGGCCGACCATGTTTCTTCAAACACCTGTCCTCAAGATGACCCAGTTTCTTACAAAAGGTACACTGTGGACATGTCCGATTATTATTACGGCCTCTATTTCCTCCTAAGTGAGAAGCCTGAGACACAAGGGCTAAAGATTCGGTTAGAGGAACAACATGAGAAGAATAAGACATACCATGTGCACTGGTCATGTTCAACAACCTTTTAAAAAAGTCTTTCATGGTAGGATTAGTGGAGCTAGTCAAGATTTGATGCTTGATGGCGTCAAATTCTGATTTCAGACCAGAAAGAGCAATAACCATAAAAAACTTCTCTCTTTGAGCAACCTGTTCGGTCTTGGTCATAGTAATGGGAAGAATAGCATCAAATTCTTGCATGAGAGCCCGAACCTCTCCCAAATAAGATTCCATGGACGACTTTTGCTTCAGATTCTTGATATTAGAGACCACAGTGTACAAACTCTGGATGTTATTCGTATAACATTTTTCAGCTCCCTTTCACACGTCAGCACAAGTTTCAAATGGCCGAAAGAGCTGCATGATGGATGGATCAATGGACTACCATAGGAGATTGCATAATTGGGCATCAACTTGTTCCCATCTAGCCCGATTGGTTTCTGACACACTTTCAGCCTTTGTGGTAAGATGATTGGCTTGGCCTTGCCCTTTGAACCACATTTTGACAGAGGCTGCCTATGAGAGATAATTGACAGACCCTATTAACTTGATAGTGGTGATATTGGCTATTCTGAGATTGGAGACAATAAAGGATTGAGAGGCAGTAGGGGCAATAGGTGCGGTTGCGGGAGTAGCACCAACAAAAATTGCGTCACTGAGGTTAGACATAGTGAGGATTTGACACCAGGAATAGGCCTAGGGCAGGGAGGCGAGCTGATCTGTAGAAGCCGGGAGAAAACGGCTGGCGGACGCGCCTTCATGCGGCGGCGTGTGGGAGCTCCGGCGACTGAGATTTTCCGGCGGCAACTCAGCCTGAAGGCGGCGAACCCTAGGGTGGGGTCGGTTCTAGCAAAAGACGGCCAGACAGTGATGTTCCGGCGTGAACAGTGACGAATAGAAAGAAAACTAGGGTTTTTCCGGCGTGAACAGTGACAGTGAAGAAAGAAAACTAGGGTTTTTAGGCCGCTGGAAAAAGACACAGCGGTGGCTAGGGTTTTTCTCACCGGTGGCTCTGATACCATGCGAGAAAACAATTATGAGAGAAAAATCTATGAGATTAGTCTCTTAGTGTGTTATTTATAATAGGCACAACGGGCCTAATAACATTCGAGCTTAGTCTATGGGCTTAGCCTAATTACACATAGTTATAACTAATAAATAAATAAAAACACATATAACAATATGCAATATATCTAATTATTTTAATAATTCTAATAAGTTCCTTTTAATCACCTGCAGTGCCTCTTGCCTCTTCTATAAGTATTGATCCACTGCCATTTCAACACTCGAATATTGCATGACAGCAGGTATTAGGGGGTGGTTTATAAAAAAAGAGGGCCTCAAATGGGGTTCTCTTCAAAGAGTTGTGAAAATTAGAGTTGTACCACCATTGGGCTAGTGATAGCCACTTGTTCCAATTTTTTGGTCTAGAAAAACAAAGGCACCGGAGGTAAGTTTCTAGACATTGGTTTACTTGTTTTGTTTGTTCATCAGTCTTTGGATAGTAGGTCGTTGACATATGCAATCCCACCCCGAAATTCTTGAATTGTTCCTTCTAGAAGTTACTAGTGAATATTCTGTTCCTGTCCAAGATAATGGATAGTGGCAATCCATGAATCTTAACAACTGAGTCCAGCAGCAGTCTAGCTACCTCAGGGGCTGTGAAGGGATGGGCCAAACTTAAGAAATGGCTAAATTTTTTCAATTTGTCCACCACTACCGGTATAACATCCCTTCCCTCTTGACTTAGGTAATCCTTCCATGAAGTCTATTGAAATCTGCTCCAGGCTTGTGCTGGTATGTCAAGAGGCTGCAGCAGGCCAGGGTAAAGCACCTGCTCATGCTTGCAGCGCTGACAGGTAGGGCACCCTAGCACATATGTGGTCACATCACGTTTTAGTCCTGGCCAGTAAAACATTTTCCTCACTTTGTGGTGACATTTAACCTGGAATGCCCTCCTATTGGTGAGTTGTGCAACGATTGCAGGATTCTCTTCTTAATCCGGTCATCTTCTGCTATCACCAGCCTTCCTTTTTACCTGAGTAATCCAACTGTCAATGTATAACCCTTCTGATTAGCCGGCTGAATTGCTGAGTCATGAGATCTTTTACCCAAGTGGTTTGCTCACAGCTTGCTGTAATTTCCTTCACCCAGTCAGGCACTACTATTGAGATAGCCTGATAGCTCCCCTTTTCCTCTTTCCTTGACAGTGCATCTGCCACTGTGTTTTCTTCTCCTTTTCGGTATTGTGTTGTATGGTCAAGTCCCAGCAACTTAGTCACTCCTTTCCTTTGCAACTGTGTGTGCAGCCTCTGTTGCATCAAGAATTTGAGGCTTTCATGGTCAGTTCTGATCACAAACTGGTTTCCCTCTAGGTAATACCTCCATTTCTCAACAACCATCAACTCTGCTATTAACTCTTTGTCATAGATGCTTAGTCCCAAGTGTTTTGGGGCTAAGGCTTGGCTTAGAAAGGCCAAGGGCTTACCATCCTGTACCAACACAGCACCTACCCCAATTTCACATGCATCTGTCTCCAAAATGAAAGGCTTTGAAAAGTCATGTAAGGCCAATATAGGAGCCTGGGTCATGACCCCTTTTAAGGTTTGAAATGCTTCCTCTGCATTAGTGTTCCAACAGAAACTGTTCTTCTTAAGTAGATCAGTCAATGCCCTGCTTATAATTCCATAATTCTTGATGAATCTCTTGCAATACCCGGTTAGGCCTAGGAAGCCCCTAAACTTTTTGACAGTTTGTAGCCTCGGCCACTCCAACATAGCTGTAATCTTTTTAGGATCTATACTCACCCCTTCTCTAGTGATTATGTGGCCTAAATATTTCACTTTTTTCTCAGCAAAGGTACATTTGGACCTATTCACAAACAATTGATTGGATTTGAGTATTTCAAATGCTACCCTCAAGTGGTTTAAGTGTTGGTCAAAAGATGGGTTGTATACGAGGATATCATCGAAAAACAAAAGGGTAAAAGATGTGGTTAATCAAAGCTTGAAATGTGGCAGGGGCATTAGTTAAGCCAAATGGCATAACTAGGAATTCATAAAGCCCTTGATGAGTCTTGAAGGCTGTCTTGGGAATGTTTGCAGGACTGATCTGAATTTGATGATGTTCAGCTCTTAGGTCAAGTTCTGAAAAGATAGTGGCTCCGGTCAGTTCATCTAGTAGGTCCTCAATGATGGGAATGGGGAATTTGTTTTTAACTGTGATGGAATTCAGTTGGCAGTAGTCAACACAAATCTGCCAAATCCCATCCTTCTTTTTGACTAATAGGACAGGGGAGGCAAAAGGGCTTTGGCTTGGCTGAATTATAGATTTAGTCAACATTTCCTTGACTAATTTCTTTATTTCAGCTTTCTGTAAGGGTGGATACCTATAAGATTGAATGTTATCAGGTTCTGCATTGGGCTTTATGTGTTATGGTGTGGTCAAGAAAGTGGTTTGGGGGGTAGGGTTGAGGGCTCAGCAAATAAATCCTCGAATTCAGTCAATAGTAAGTGTAAAGGATCACAAGGATATACCTCAGTGAGCGAATGCAGAGTGGAAGTAAGTGCAGGCCATGAATGGTCTTTTACTTCTGCTGCCTTACTTCCTTCCTCTCCTACCCCAGCTTCCACCTCCACTGCATATATGGAGTGTAATTGAGCTACTAAAGCTCCTCCTTGTTGAATTAATTTCTGCAACCTTCGGCCTGTCATCATTTTGCACTCTCCAGCCTCCAAACTTCCTGTCAATTTTAACCTCTTGCCTTCCATTTCAAAGGTTACCTCTAGTTCATTGAAATCAAAGACTAGAGGGCTTACCGTTTTCATCCAGTCCACCCCAAGAACAATATTGCAGCCTCCTAACTTCAAGATTCGCAGATCTGTGGTGAACTCTTACCCTTGCAGTATCCACTTAAAACCTTGGCACTTCAATCTACTCATCCTTTTACTACCATTGGCTACTGTAACTGACAAAGGGAATGTAGCCTGTGTTGGGCATTGCAAATCTTAAGTAGTAGCCTCATCTAGGAAGCTATGTGTGCTCCCACTATCAATGAGAATCTTCAACTTCTTCTTCCCCATTAAACCCTTCACCTTAATTATTTTTTCGGATGGGCTGCCCTGTAGGGCATGCAAAGAAATCTCACCATCTTCCTCTCTAGTCATTCTATCTCTAGTAACCTCCATCTCTCCAACAACATCTACTTCTTCTTCTACTTTTTCTAGCCCTTCCATTTGCAACAGTTGTCTCCAGCATTGGTGGTTGGGGCCATACTTCTCCCCACACTAGAAACATAATCCGAGTTATGTCCTCTGTTCCGTGGAAAGGGACTTCACCGGAGTTGGATTTGGTGAAGTCTTTGGTAGCACGTTTCCTTTCTGCAAAACTTGATTGATTATCTTGGACACTCCTCCACCTCCTACCTGTGGACTGCTTATAGTTAAGCCTTTAGGTATCACCCTATGCTTCTTGAAAATCGCCTCTAGGCTAATTCTTTGAAGTTTGGATTTCTCTGCAGCCTGTTTAACAGTGGCGGGTTGCATCATTCTGACTGTTGGCCTTAGCTCATCATTTAAACCACTGATGAAGCTAGACACAAATATGATTTGTCTAAGGTTGGATGAGAGATGATCAATAATGACTTTAGTTCCTCAAATCTGATTTGATACTCATCCACTTGAACCTTCCTACTTTAGCTTATTGAATTCTCCAATGATGTTCGTCATAGTTCTTTCCCTGAATTGCATACAAAAATCTTCCACAAACTCTGGCCAACCCAATTTCGTCCTCCTCCTACTTCACCCTTGGAACCATACATCCACTATGTCATTGAGATAAGCGGCTGCCAAATTCACCTTTTATCCTTCCGCCACTCTATAATGGTAGAAGAATCGTTCACATCACCATATCCATCATCTTGGTTTGTCTCCTTTGAATACCAAAATGTCCAATCTCGGCATTGGAGTATGGTATGGATTTGTATAGGCTCCTCTTGTTGACGATTTTGACACTAACTCTGGCCGCTCCTCTGTTTCTATAGGACCAGGAGTACTTTGTCTACCTCTGGATCCAACAAGAATGGAAGCTGTGTTGGTCCTCGGAGGTAAGTTCGCCAGCAAGCTCGCGTTAGGCATTCTAGAGACCAAGCTTAAGACAGTGCTTAGTAGCTGACCAAAACTGGAGGATTCTTCTCTGAGACTAGAGAAGTCTTCTCTCATATTTCTCTCCAACCATCATCTCGGCTTTGCCTAGACTCACCTCCTCGAGTTTGGCGAAGGCCAAGTTCCATTGCATCCAATCGAGTTTTCAGCTGCTTCATTCTAGTTCCTTCTGCCATCACTCAATTCACCAGTCGCGCCTTCGATCAAATAACTACCACAGTTCACCAGATCTGATCGGTGGAGGTATTATCTCCATGGCATCCAATCGAGTTTCCAGCTGCTTCATTCTAGTTCCTTCCGCCATCACTCAATTAACCAGTCGCGCCTTCGATCAAATAACTACCACAGTTCACCAGATCTGATCGGTGGAGGTATTCAATTGCAGTTGCTCTGAGCTCTGATCACTCGGATTTGCTGCTCGTCGTCGACTTGATCGAAATCAGAGGCTGGGGATCACTTGGCTTTGATACCAAGGATCTGAGAAGGGGTTGATTTAGGTATAATTGAGAATTAGAGAGAATTTGGAGGGAGACTCAGATTGAAAGGGAGGGAAAATAGCAAGAAAGGAAGGAGGCAGAATGCTTGAGACAGAGATAACCGAAAAGTGGAGGGCAAGGATTCAATTCATTACACATGATGATCCCCATCCTCTAGCTGTGACTTATTTATAGCCTCAGCAATGCAAGTATCCGGAGTGTACAATCCAGTAAAGCACAGCCGCCTTAACAACTGAGTACAAGTAACAAGCGTAAGAAAGAAACACAATTTCTGTACTGTCCCTAGGAGTGTGACAATTATCCTAAGGAGGGGTTAGTTTTTTTGTGGATTGGTGCTAAGTGTGTAAGGATTGTTATTAGTCAACATTTTACTTGCTTTAGAAATGTATAAGGAGGAGGGGTTAGTCAACATTTTGCAAGAAAAGAACAGTAGCCTGAGTCTGCCGGGGCATTTTGTTCCCAGAGTTCTATTCTTTTTTGGCTTCTTTTCTTCTTGGTGCTTTGGTTCTGTTCCATTTCTTTTCCTCTGTTGTTCATTTTCCGGATGAGTTGTATTTTGTTGCCCTGATAGTTTTTCTTGTTCAGTGTTTGTCCTTTCCTACTGGCGCTTCTTCATATATTGTAATTTAGCAAAGAAGTTGAGATTTGTTTTTGCAGCTTGGCTGATATGTTGATGTGGATCATAGATTTCATTTTTCTAACCATAAATGCAACTAGTTACTAATCTATTTGAAATGAGCATTTTTTTTTAGATTTTTTTTTTATTTTCTATGGAAAAATTCATTTTGTCATACACGTGAAGTGCTGTGTTAGCAGAGTACTTTTTGTAGGCTCTGCCAAGATTGTTCTTACTGTGAGAGGGCACACTTTGTTTACCCAGAAATTTGAACTGCATTTGGTGCTAGTTAAACTACAGATATTATTTTTCATATTACTTTTTCCAAAGCTCTTGCCTAGTTTATTCTTACACCACAATTACAATTACTCATAAGCACTAGAATTTTCAACTGCTAGTGGTGTTAGATTATGCTAAAAATCTCGATATGCCATTTTATCTAGAACTTATAAATGCGTTTTATCCCAGCTAAATGCTTTGCTGATTTCACACTTTCTTTTGGTTAGTTTTCTCAATGCAGTATGTGTGCCATGTGTATGTGGTATTGTGAAAATTAATTTTTGACCTAGATGTCTGATAGAAGTAAATGTTTCAATTAATTGACCGACATTTTAAAAGCTTCAAACTTTTTCAGGCATTTATACGAGATCACAATTTCGACGGTTGACAAGCCAAAACTCCTCAGTCAGGTAGCTAATTTTTGTTTATAGTTGATCATGAATTTCCTGTGTAGGGGTCTCTTCCCCATTACAATTAATTAAACAAATTTCTTCTGAAGATACATGGTTGTTTTTTTGTCAATATAATGTTTTTATTTTATAATTCTTTAACTCTATTGGCTACTTGCACCCCATATTTTATCATTTTTATTTTGGGCTGAAAGTCATCCCCATGGATGATTGCACGAGGAATGTTGAAGTTGGGAGCCCATGGTCCCTATTTTTTAGCCTTCAGTGTGTACCAAATATAAGGGTGGACTCTTATTTGGCACAGTCGAGCCGAGTAGGGGTGATCCTAGATTCTACTTGTTATTTCTTTTATTCATTGGGTCTTCTCTTGGTGCCATACCTCAATTCTCTTTTCCCAGTTCCCTACAAAAAATGTGGCTACTCCTTGTGACTTCCCATCCCCTGAGGTACTATGTGCCTGAAAATCCTATGGGTGAATAATTTGTGTTATTTCTTATTAATACTATTGAGTCAATTATATACGGAGAGTAACGGACCCATGGTCCTGTAGTACAGAAGTGTAGTACAATCAGTACTAATGTAGTACAATAGCTAAACTACAATATATATACACTATTCTAACACTCTCCCTCAAGTTGGAGCATATAGGTCATATGCACATACAGGGAACGATGGGACTGGCTATGATCTGATCTCGAACTGGAGATAGTTAAGGTCTAAGGCCTGCCAACCCCAATACCATAAAGAATTTGTCTCTCTGTTGCAGCTGTTCCTCAACATTAAATGCGTCTTTAGTCCCAACGGACATGAGAGAATTAGTTTAATTCTTTAAGTGATTCAATTTTTCCAATAAACTCAAACATGTCGAGATCATGCTGCTTTATGTGAACCATGTTGAACACAACATTATAAAGCCGTTGGATATCATTAGTGTAAAGAGTTTTTGCTCGTTCCATAACCGATAGCAAGTCTTATAAGCTTATAAATAACATAAAGTTTAGGATCAATAGATTGCCATAGTAAATTGCAAAGGAGAGCATCAACTTTCCTCCAAGTAGCTCATTCAGCTGTAGGAATATCATCTACCTTTGTAGTCAAATGATCTTCATATCCTTGACCCAGAAACCATAATTCAACAGATGTAGCCCAAGATGTATACTTGGCACTATCAATCAGTTTTCCAGAGGTAATGGTTGGAGGAGTGATAATTTGAGAGAAAATACTAGATTTGGAGCCCGAATCAACAGAGGAATTGGTGTTGGAGCAGCAAAGGACTGTAAATCGATGGCCGCAGCAGTGTCACCGAAGCAGGAACGCTTCAATGCCGGAGAGGGAAGGCGAATGGACCGATGAATAGTCACTAGAGCAACCTATCGATCTGGGCTAGTGAATGAAGGGGGATGTTGGTCAGCGATGGAAGAGGGTTGATCTGGGTTAGTGATCGAAGAGGGACATCGATCAACGATGGAAGAGGGACACTGACGTTGCATTTAGTGAAAGTTGCAACGGATGAGGGATGTCGATGCCGGATTTGGTTCCAGCGGTGTGGTCAATGTTGTGAAACGACCACCAAAAAGCGAGATCGGAGGTTCGCGTCATCGGATTTGGGGGTTGGACATTGCAATGCCGACATCGGAAGAGGCGGTGCGTGGTGGCGATTCTTGGATTCTGGCAACAAGCTTCTGCAGTTAGGCCGATTAGACCTTGTTGAGCATGATGGCGTGGTTGGATTTCTCAAACGACACTCGCAAGTGGGTGAACAAGCCCGTATAGGTGTGGAAAGAGAGAAAATCGGGTGTAGACGCCGCTGGAGAAAGAAACACAGTGAGGCTCTAGGGTTTTGGCTCTAATACCATGAAAAACCCTGTAGGTGAATGATTTGTTATTTCTTATTGGTAATACTGAGTCCGTTATATACAAGGAGTAACAAGTCATGGGTTGTGTACTACAAGTGTAGTATAATTAGTACTAATGTAGTACAATAGCTAAACTACAATATATATACACTATTCTAACAGTGCCTTTGGCTCCTTAGCGTCGTGTGTCTACTCACCCCCCATGTACCTTTATCGACCCCTAGTACCTACTTGACCTAGGGTACCTACTTGCCCCGGATACCTACTTAACTCTATTTTCCTACTTGCCTGTGTGTGTACTCATCCTTGGGTACCTAATTGACCATGGGTACCTTAGCCAACAAGATGAGTCACTTTTATTCATCTATTTTCTTAGATTTAGCTCCCGTTATAGCTACTCAGCCAGGGGGTACTTGGCCCTCTGGCCACCTAGGCATTAGAAAAGTTTGTTTCTATCACATATATTGTATCTGTTTTTCTTTTTTCCTTGGGACCTCTAGCACCCTACAGCAGTAAGGGTGTTGGGCCTCAAATGCAAACCCCCCCCCCCCCCCCCAGGGTGGGGTCATGCAAATTTTTTTCTTTCATATATGCACTTTCAACTTTATTTTTTTTTCTCTTTCTCACTTCTTACTTTCTAACTTCTCTAGGAATTTATGTTCCTACTCCAATCCCTTTTCTAGTCATCACCACCCAAGCCAATGGAAGTTCTATTATTAAAACACTTCACCATTATCAACCTTTACTCATTACTCTCCTCTCTTACACTACAGAAATTATACACAGATTCCATGTGAAACATTCTCAGTACTATGTCAAACTAACAGAAAATGTTTACATGATTCTTCTTAATTTCTATGCCACTTCCTGTATGGTTTATACAAAATATTCACTACATTGTCCACTCACGAAATATATATACAAAAGTTGCATGATACCAAAATAAACAAAACTATGCGACCATGCCTCCCACATGAGTAGGCCTTTATACTGCCTACTTGCTGTTATCCTTTGCCAACTCTTTTTGGCTAACCCTCCCCTCTCACTTCACTAGTAAGGATAATATATAATATATAATGAGCTGTGGGAGCTCAGTAAGACCACATGCACACACAAGTCATGCCATGCAACAAAAACCACTTTCAACAACTTGGTACCCATATTGCCACTAGGCAAATACTGTGCTCAACTCCATCCCCATTGTTGACATATAATTTTCAAGTGATCTCATGGCCTTAAGTCCAACAACATGCACTACAATAGCCTTTGTTCCTTATGCATGACCAAACCAATTTATATCCTCACATTTAATATGCTGCAAAAAGATAATACATGCATATCATATGAATGCATTCATAGCCCATGCAAACTATCATCATGCTTGTTTTAAATGAGATAGTGATCTTGCAGTGAACTATGTTGAAACACGGTCAAAGTCCCCACTTTACAAGTTGTGTAACTGGCTATGAACCTTAAGCTATGACATAAAGTTCACGAAGCCTAAAAACCCATCCATATTATTTCCAAAAAAAATAACAAATCTTCATAATTGAAATAACTAAAACAATAATCCACCAAAATCCTCTAGATTTACATAATTGAATTGAAAATTAAACTATCTCAAATTAAGTACACTGATAATCCCCCAATCCAAGTCTAAGTCTAGCCCCACTAATCCTGCTTACTTGAAAAATATGTTAGGGAGGGTGGTGAACTTAAAGCCCAATTAAGGTTACCTCACATAATAGATCAATACTCAATATAAAGATTCTGATACATATAAATTATAATAAACAAAATTCTAGTTTCAAAGATTCACAAAGATTTCCCATGCAACAAGTATCACTAATAAAATCACATCATGTCATATGGTGTAGTTATCAATTTTTACGATGCAATGAACATCATTTAAGTAAGGGAACCATAATATTCAATAATTAATTCAAACCCCAATAAATATCTCAATGGGCAGTATAACCTTGAATCTAATCAATGCACAATGGGACCCAATAATTTCCTTGGGATCTTACCCCAAGTATCTGATGGAGCATAATAAAAATACATTCAGACCATCTCTTCCCATTGAGAAACTAAGGTGGTGTTCTCTTTGTGTTTTAGTTTGGAGTTTTGAATTCATTTTCAGTTTTGTGTTTTGAGATTTTTGAAAACGTGTTCTTTTTGTCATTGTGAAAAACTGTTTCTTAAAATAGAAAACGCGTTTAATTTGGAATTTTGAAAAACTGTTTTTTTTTTTTTGTTTTGTTATTATGATATTTTATTCAATGAATTACTAACATACATCTTAATAATAATTTATATTAAATTATACACTAGATATATTACATTTTTTTAAATTTTAAATAAATATATAATTTTATTTTCAAAATTTAATAATAAATTTTTAATTCTTTTTTTCCTTTTCTTTTTTTTTTCTTTTTCTTCATTTTATTTTTTTTCCTTTTCTTTTTTTCTCTTTTCTTCTTCTTTGGCACCCTGCATCTTCTCTGGCACCGGCAACCACCGCTGGTCGGAGATTCACACGATTAGAGCCTATCATTAGAAACTCCAAGCCAAGGTGATCAACATACACAAAAATGAGCTAGATTTAATCGTTGGATTTTCGTAGATCTAATTTTTAATTTCGGTCAATACCTATATACGCACTGCCAGTTGCCACCGGCCACCGTGACCGGTGGTTTCCGGCGATCAAAGCTAACCACCCAACACCCAATGGCCCATCGACCAACATATCCAAAAACCAGCAAGATCCAATGGCCAAATCTCCTTAGATCTAAGCTTAAATGTTCGACCCATCCGCTTATATACGCATTGCTAGTCGCCATCGGCCACCGTGGCCAGTGGTTTCCGGCGATCAGAGGCAACCACTCGACACCTAATGGCCCATCGACCAACATACCCAAAAACCAGCAAGAGAAGAGAGAAGAGAGGAGAGAGGAGACAAAACCAGCAACCAGCTAGGGGGCGGTTGACCGCGGATCGCACCGCTGATGGCGGTGGCAGGTGCGGTTGACAGTGGCGGTGGCGAGCGACGGCCAGAAGAAAAGAGAGGAGAAAGGAGAGAAGAGCGCAGAGATGTGGGTCTGTGCGAGATTGGGGTGGGGGGGGGCAGCTACTGGGTGTTTTCCACGTTTTCGACATTTTGGGTGTTTTCAGTTAGTTTTGGCTGAAAACAAACAACAAATGTTTTGGCTGAAAATGTTGTTTTGGGTTTTTTTTTTAACAAAATTTTTCCTTGTTTTCAAAATGCATTTTTGAAAATAACAAAGTAAACGCATTTTCAGTGTTTTGAAAAACTGAAAACTGAAAACGAACTGAAAACAGCAAAGAGAACAGGGCCTAAAATTCCTATGGCACCACATGGATACCCAAATTTCAATTGCCAAAGTAACACTTGGACTTCCCCAATGGTTCCACAACAATTTATAACAACATGCTAACACCATTTATAATCTTTTTAAAACGATTTGATAAATCCCCGTGCTCAATTTGTTTTTAAATTTTAGAAAAGGATACTTCTTCTTCATTACCCAAAACATTGTACACGAGTCGTCCTCTATAGAGGCTCAAAAAGGAAACCAAACTATACACTTTTAGAAACCAAAGACTAATAAACATTCTATCTGCAAACATTACCAAAAGAACATGTATACAATTTTTAAGAAAGCTAAATAATTAGGAAAGCTAGGGATTAAGAAAGTTTCCTAAGTGTAACTTAGGAAACTTCTTAATCTATCAAGGAGGTGGGTGCCTTGACTTGCTGTTGCTACCGACACTAGAACCCATATGGAAAGCCACCAAGACACTGCCATGCACACACAATCCCATGATGGTCAACATAAATCAATAGTGCAAGAATATACATCAAGTAACAAAATTAAGAACATATATTTGTCAAAATAATTTTTCAACATGCATGGGAATGATTTTCAAAGCATACTAGTGCTAGAATAACCACTCACCTAACCCCATTGTAGAGAAAATCCACAAATATCCAGTGACGTTGCTTCTCATCGATTCCCATGGTTCAAAGTTTGATAATTTAATCCTCCTCTAAGTGTGTACTTATAAGCCTCTTAGGATTCAGTCAATTCCCCTTTGGTTTTGGATTCAATTTCTCCTGTTATTTCTAACCAATTAATCATAATCCTTATCAAATCCTAGTCAAATAATAAGTATGTCTTTCTTCTAATTTATCCTCAAAATCTACATCTCTAATCCTAATCCCTCTTCAACAAGGAATCAATTTGCCTCCAAACTTAGGTGAATAATGTTGTTATTCAACAAGGAATTGATTTGTTTCCAATTCCTTAATTAATCTTAATCCTTATTCTTCTCAAATCATATTAAGATAATATCCATACATGTTTCGGATTTATCTCTCTATTATCCCTTAGAGTTAACCCAAATCCTTGAATTCTCTTCCAATAAGGTATAATATATGTATCATTATGATTTTTTATTTTATTTATGATAGACTTAATCAAGTTTATCATCAATTCAAACTTCCAGCCCCATCTAAATCCCTCCACAATTATCATAATCCCTCTCATCTCAATCTCCATTTAGAATCTGAACTCAATTCCCAATTTCTTCGAAATTATGATTAATTATCCTAATCTACAATGGCTTCAGAAATCCTATTTCCTCTTGGATTTTTCTCCTTATAAAATTTGGGTGTCACAGCTCACTACCACCCCAACAAGACTCCTCCCTTGCTAGTACTCAAGCAGGCTATGCACCTACCTGGACTGTGTAGAAAACATACCTGTGAAACATAGGAAGAAAACCTAGCTTTTAATATGAATATACCGCTTAATTAAATTCATAGCCTATACACCTATATATATACAAATACAATGGGCCATGGGCTCTAACATAGGATTAACCCTAGATTATAACCATATAACTCAACACTCCCCCTCAAGCTAGAGCATATATATCATATGCACCAAGGTTGCTACAAATATACTCAATTCGAGGACCCCTGAGAGATTTAGTGAAGACATCTGCTAACTGGTCATTGGAATTGACAAAAATTTGTGGTAATGCAGCTTGATAAAATCTTCTCTCGGATGAAGTGCCAATCTATCTCGATATGTTTGGTCCTCTCATGAAAGACTGGATTGGAAGCAATATGTAATGCAGCTTGATTGTCGCAAATTAATCTCATCTGTGATATCTCCCCAAACTTGAGATCCTGAAGCAATTGTTTTAACCAGATAAATTCACACGTTGCCAAGGCCATAACATGATATTCTGCTTCTGCACTCGACTTAGCAATAACCTCTTGCTTCTTACTTTTCCAAGATATTAGGTTTTCTCCAACCAGAACACAAAATCCTAACGTAGATCGTCTATCAGAAGGAGAACCTGCCCAATCAGTATCAGGTATGACCTCTGTCCTCATACAATAGTCCTCTACCTGGAGCTCCCTTAATATACTTGAGAATCCGGACTATCGCATCCTAGTAGCTATCGCAAGGAGATTGTAAAAACTGACTGACAACATTGACTGAGAAAGAAATATCTGGGCGAGTGATAGTGAGATAATTAAGTGTTCCGACTAGCCTGCGATATCTTCCAGGATCAGCAAGAGGCTCCCCTTGTCTTGGTAAGAGCTTTACATTAGGATCCATAGGAGAATCTATAGGTTTACAATCAAGCATCCAGTTTCTTCCAGAATGTCTAACACATACTTTCATTGAGAGATAACTATACCAGAACTAAACTGAGCAACTTCTATGCCAAGAAAGTATTTAAGCAACCCAAGTCCTTAGTTTGAAAATGATGGAAAAGATGTTTCTTCAACTGAATAATACCATCCTGATCATCACTTGTAATAACAATATCATCCACATAGACAACCAAGTATATACACCTCCCCTATGATGTGTGTTTATAAAAAATCGAATGATCAGACTCACTACGAGTCATACCAAAGTCTTGAATGATAGCACTGAAACGACCAAACCAGGCTCGAGGAGACTGCTTCAACCCATATAGTGAGCGACGGAGTTCACAAACCTGCCCAGACTCCCCCTGAGCAACAAACCTAGGAGGTTGCTCTATATAAATCTCCTCCTGAAGCTCACCATGTAAGAAGGCATTCTTAATGTCCAGTTGATACAACGACCAGTGGCGCATAGCTGCTATAGAGAGAAACAAACGCACAGAGGACATCTTAGCAATAGGGGAAAAAGTGTCACCATAGTCAAGGCCATAAACCTGAGTATACCCTTTGGCAACCAAACGGGCTTTGAGGCGATCAACCTACGTATCTGGACCCACCTTAACAATATAGATCCATCGACAGCCGACAAGAGATTTCCATGGGGATAAAGGAACCAAATGCCAAGTACCATTGGAATGCAAAGCAGTCATCTCATCCACCATTGCTTGTCGCCACCCCGGATCAGAAAGTGTCTCACTAATAGTCTTAGGTACTGAAATAGAGGATAAGGAAGACACAAAAGCACAAAAAGGAGATGAGAAACGGTGATAGCTAAGAAAATTATAAATGGGGTGAGGATTGCGAGAAGAACGGGTATCTTTCCGAAGGGCAATAGGAAGCAGATCCTCAGAAGGTAGGACCGCGGCAGGTAGAGAGATTGGAGCAGGATGTGAGGCAGCAGGAGTCGCTGAAGTAGTAGGAGATACGGGAGAAGGTGCAGGAACAACATCTCCATCGGGAGGAGATCGAGGCTGATGACGTCGATGATAAACCTGCAATGGGGTAGAAGAAGAAACAGGGAGAATAGGAGCAGGAGGACTTGCGGGAAGAGGGAGTGCCTCAGAAATGAGTTGACGCGCGGAATGAGGTGAAGGGTAGAAAGGAGACGACTCAAAGAAGGTAACATCTGCCAAAAGAAAATAACGGCGGGTGTCAGGAGAATAACACCGATAACCCTTCTGAAGGCGAGAGTAACCAAGAAAAATGCACTTGATGAACCGAGCAGACAATTTATCTTGACAAGAAGACAGGTTATGGACAAAGCAGGTGCAACCAAAGACACAGGGAGGAAGAATATATAATGGTTGATCAGGAAACAAGAGAGAGTGAGGAATCTGGTGCTGAAGAACCGAGGAGGGCATCCTGTTAATGAGATAGCAAGCAGGAAGGACAGTTTCAGCCCAAAAGCGAAAGGGGACATGATGATGAAGAAGAAGAGTGCAAGCAGTTTCAATCAAATGTCTATTTTTACGCTCAGCAACCCCATTTTGCTATGATGTATATGTACAAGACGACTGATGCAAGATCCCTTGAGAAGACATAAAGGTAGTAAAGGGAATAGAAAAATACTCAAGGGCATTGTCACTACGCAATACTTGGACAGAGGTATGAAATTGCGTTTTGATTTCAGCACAAAAGGATTCAAAAATTGAGAATAACTTAGAATGATTTTTCATTAAATATAACCATGTGCAACGAGAATAATCGTCGATAAACGTTACAAAATATTGAAAACCCAAAACAGACACGACACGACTAGGACCCCAGAAATCGGAATGAACTAAAGTAAACGAGGACACAGCCCAATTATGGACATGCTTTGGAAAAGAAGTGCGAGACTGTTTTCCAAATTGACAAGACTCACAATGAAAAGACGACAAACTAGATAAACTGGGAACCATCTTCTGAAACTTAGCCAAACTAGGATGTCCCAAACGATTGTGGAGAAGAGCAGGAGACTCAGTCACCGAGCAAGCAACAGGCGATGCAGGAAGGTTGAGATGATAGAGATCCTGCGACTCACATCCGACGCCAATCATCTATCCCATATCGCGATCCTGGATAGTAACAGAATGATCATCAAAGGTGATAGAACAATTTAAGGCACACGAAAGTTTACTAACAAAGACAAGATTAAAGGGACAATGAGGAAGATAAATGACAGAATCTAAAGGCAAAGAAGGTAAGGGTTTGGCAGTGCCAATAGCTTTAGCAATTGCTTTGGACCCATTGGCTAATGTTACAGAAGGTAAAGAAATAGAATTAGTAAAATGAGAGAACAAATGGGGATTACCAAAGATATGGTTAGAAACACCTGAGTCCAGGACCCATGGTCCCAAAGAGGATGACTGAGCGAGACAGACAGTGGAATCACCAGTGTGGGCAACAGAAGCAACTGTGGATGAGGTTTGCTGGGACGTCTTATACTTGGGATACTCATCATAGTCGGCCTCAGTGAGAAGGACAGATTGCGGTGGATGACCATCAAAGGACTCAAATCGAGAACCATCAACATGAGCAACATTAACACGAGGAGGGTGGCCATGCAACTTATAACACTATTCCTTAGTATGCCCCCACTTGTTACAGTAGTTACACTTGGGGCATTTGCCCCGATTACCATGATCTCCTTCTTGTTTGCCACTACTCTAAACCTATGAAGCCATGACTGGATGATCACCTGCAGAAGAGGGAGGCACTGTAGGAACAGATGAAACTCGAAGAAGACAAGAATACACTTCATCCATAGTAGGTATAGTAGGACTAACAAGAATCTGATCACGAACAAGAGCAAGCTCAGGACCAATGGTAGCAAGAGTACACACCATGAAGAACTTATCCCGCTGAGCTAGATCCTCTGCAGCAGTCTTTCCAGCAGGTAACAAGGAGTTAAATTCAGCTTTAATAGAGGCCATGTGACCAAGAAAATCAGGAAGAGACAAACCCTGCTGTCGTAAATTGAGCAGATTAAACACAACTGAATACAGGTGTTGAATGTCATTAGTGTATATCGCTCTGGCCTGAGCCCACAATTCACAGCACGTGGTATAGCTAGTATAGATCGGATGAAGAGAGGGATTAATTGACTGCCACAGGAGACTGCACAACAGAGCATCAACTCTCTACCACTCAAGTTTATTTGTGGTCACATTCTCGGCCGTAGTAGTTAGATGATCCTGTAAACCTTGACCCATACACCATAGTTCAACCGCCTTGGACCAAGAGATAAAATTGGAATTGCCCATCAACTTCTCAGTAGCAATGGCTGGAGAGGGAGACAAAATACCATAGAAGGAGCCAGATTTACTAGTACCAGTCATGTTGGATCAAAGGGAGCCCTACAAGATTAATAGATCTGAAACAAAAGGGTTAAATAACCAAAAAATAAAGGCCGGATGATCCAGCACAGAGAATAAGCGCGCTGGAGCGACAACAGATGGCGGATGCCGGTGACCGGCGGCGGCAGATGGCAGCGGATAGCGTCGAAACCTCCAGGGTTGGAATGGATTGAAGGAGGCGAGTCCAATGGTGAAGACGACGTTGCGATCAGAGCACTGGCGAGAGAGATCGGAGCAAAAAATGTCTCTGTGAACAGTGCGAGAGAGGCGGCGCGTGGAGGCGGCAACAGCGATGGTCCTCTGGGTTCAACAGATTGGAGGCTGGCGAACGCAACGGCTGCGGCGGTGTGTGTGATCGATGGCCGGATGGTGAAGACCCGCTTTGACCAATAACGCGCACGCGGCGGAATCGCAGTGGGCGGCGACGACAGTGGCATGACAGGCTGCGACGGTCGATGGTGACGCGACCAACGGTGGTTGTCAGTGATGTGGGCAGCAGCGGCGGCTAGGGTTTGTATTAAAAACTAGGGTTTGTATTTTGGCTTTCATACCATGTGAAACATAGGAAGAAAGCCTACCTTTTAATATGAATATACCGCTTAATTAAATTCATAGACTATATACCTATATATATACAAATACAATGGGCCATGTGCTATGGGCCATGGGCTCTAACATAGGATTAACTCTAGACTATAACCATATAACTCAACAATACCACCTTACCCTCATAAAACACCTTTCACCCTCACCAAAGCACAAGCACCTCAACACACATACAACACCCCACCCCCCCCCCCCCCCCACACACACACACACACCAAGCTGGAAACTCTCCTACTCTCATGTGTAGCTTTGTAGGCAACAACTAGGGCAGAGTACAGAAAGTCAAAAAAACCACTCATTAGTACACTCCATACCTTTACTGCTCCTCCAGGTTCTATATGACATGCAGGGTGTCTCCTTTGCATGGGCCACTTGCCCATGTATTCTTCCAGTTCACATTCTTTGAACAGACAGATGTTTAGTGAACTTCAGGGGTGTCTACTATAGCTATGAGCACTTAATGCTTCCTACATGCTTTCTTACTTACCCTTTCCTAAGGTCAGGCATGCATTTAATGAAGCATACTAGCATACCTCATAAATATTACTTCAGGCCATGTTTACTAATTGTTATGTCCAATTCTCTCTCCCTCTCCCCCTCTTAGACTCTTGCACCTACATTGGAAGCCATATCTACTCTACCTCATGCTTCCATGCCCTCACGCCTTCATGTGTCTTCAATTGAGGCATGTAACCTATGAGAATATATTTGATGTAACTATGATATTTTGTCATTGTGCTGCCATGGTATTACAATCCAATAATATCCTGCTTTGTATACATAATCTGAGTACATGGAAGTCGGTAACTTTTACTAAATTTAAAATAGAGTTTATTTTCACCCAGTGTTAGAAAATTCGGCCTAGGCGGCCGCCTAGGCGTTAGGCGGCCACTGGCCGCTGCGATTAAGAGCTGCTCGACACCCTTAGTCGCCGGGCCTGATTAATCGGGCCACAGTGGTGCCTAGGCTGCCCAGGCGGCGCCTAACTGCCTGGGTCGCGTGCGGCCAGGGCCGTTTAGGTCGTGCACGTCCTGAGCCGACCTATTTCCCCCTTCCCTTTCTCTCTCTGGTCGTTCATCGCAGGTCGTCTCTCTCTCTCTCTCTCTCGCTGCTGATCTCGTCTCTTGGTCGTTCGCTACCGTCGTCGATCTCATCTATTGGTCATTCTCTCTTGTCACCGCCGATCTCATCTGTTGGCTGTCATCTCTCGTCGCCGATCTCGTCTTCCTTCGGTATGTATCCATCTTCCTCTGATCTCGTCTGTTGCGTTGCTGCTTATTGCTCCTTGCTGCATGCTGTAGTTGCTCGCTGCAGCAACTTGCTCCTTGTTGCAGTAGCAAGTTTGCGTTGTTGCTTGCTGCAGCAGCAAGCTTGCTGTTGATCTAGTCGCCGCCTAGGCCCTGCCTAGGCACCCTAGGCACTAGGTGCCAGCCTGCCGCCCGACTAGCGCCTAGCTCGTTTTTGAACACTATTTTCACCAATTGCCATGTCTTCACAATTTAAATGCATGGTGGATTGTGATACTATGTTAGCATGATGACTTGATCTCACAATTGAATATTTTCTCCTAACATACAAGTATATATACTTATGCGCATGGCCTTGCACGTGTAGGACAACAAAAAGGTCCAATTTACACTCTACAATAATCCTACTGGTCTCTCACAAACAATTTTCCAACTCTATACCATTTTTAAGTTATTTTCCCTTTTAATGACAAGTCCACGTCATCCTTAATTATTATTCATTAAGTTCTAAATTGAGGTGTTTAACATGGGTCATTACATCTTTCCATTGTTCTTAAAAGTTTTCTTCTTTCCCTTGTACTATGGTCTTCTTTGTGGGTAAGACCTCTGCAGCAGAGCATCAACAGAATCGATGTTTTCATGTGGTTGTATGACACACATTCTATGATGTGTACACTCCTAGCAATTATGCTGCATCTGATCTGAAAATCCTTTTTTTTTTCTTTGTAAAAACTTGTATTGATGTTATGGAACTAAAACCTGCATCAACTATTTGTTGCAGAATCCTTCAGTGGCTAAAATTGCTTGCAAATTTTTTTTTTTTTTTGGGTGTAGTTATAGCCCATGCATTACCTATACAAAATATGTGGAAGACCCTATTTAGGCGGCTTCAGGATTGTTCTTCAATTAAAGGTTTAGTTTTATAACATTTTGAAAGATTTGTATGATCAAGATTGAATAATGAAGATGCAAATGCCCCTCAAAAATCCAGTGGCTTACAGAATAATGTTGATATCTACTCTTCTCATAGCCTCAACCCACAGAAAAACTAAATGAAATGTATGAGGAATATATAGCGTCAAGCCTGAGCCTATTGGACTTGTTTCTGCACCCAAATGGATAGCAGATTTTTGTTTTACCATTGATAATTGCCATATTATTCATGGGAAATTGTTATCAGTTTTATGTTGATTGGATGATTGATGAAGGACTTGAACTGAGAGAGAGAGGAAACTAAAGGGAAGAGAGAACAAAATTGAGAGAATAAAGAACAAGAATAGGAGAGGTAGAGAAGGACAAGAAGATACAAAAGAAGGTAAGACAGAGTCGGCAAGAAAGAAAGAAAAGGAAGAGAGGAGAGAAGGGGAGAACATGACAGTAAGAACATATTGAATCACCTGTCCAACAACATTTCACACTTAACCAACAACCCTCAGTTTAATTGATTGGCACCATCTATCAATCTTTTTCATTGACTGTTTGTTGTTGTTCCTCATTTAATCTTAATTTATTGTATGCTTGCTTTTCAGTTAACTTCATTACTTTCTGAGATTGGGCTGAATATCCAAGAAGCACATGCTTTTTCTACTTCAGATGGTTACTCCTTGGATGTTTTTGTTGTTGATGGCTGGGGGCCTGAGGTACTTTGCTCTTTGTGTTTGTACTTCACCAATATTTGTTAGTATTCAACAAGAAATGCATGTGTGAACCACTTGGAACAGAACTATTTGTTGGAGTGCTGCTTCATTGTCATTTTATCCTTTTGGTGGATAAAGCTGCAATTTGTTATAATCATAGATATGTTTTCTTAAACAGGTATTTTAATAGTATTTGTAACTTCTTTTGAATTTTCACGTGCTTGATAATTTTAACTCAAAATGGAAGATCATGTATCCTTCATTACATGTTGATTTTACCCTCTTTGCAACGCAGAGTGCAATAATCTCCATCTTGCGTTCTACTTTGGATGAGTAAGAACCTTCATTTTTCATCAGATTAGCTGTTGTCATCCTCAAAATGTTTTAGAAGTTACATTTTATTTATAATTATTATCTGACAACTTATTGTAAATTGTAGTTCACAATGCATAAAATTGGTATTTCAAAGGAAGATTGTGCAGTACAAAATTCCATTTGCTGTTGGTAAGAATGTAAAACCTAATGACTGATAAGTTGTTGATGTTGAAACATTATTTAGACAAGTTCTTATAAATGGTTGTTCACAATGCAATGCAGCTTAATATCCTAGAAGGAAAAGGAATGTGGACTGTAAAAGCTGCATTTTCTATCATTAGAATGTGTAACTGTTTCTTTCAATGAATGGTGAAGTCCCGAGCCTTTGAGATCTTGCTCTATGGTTGTATAATTAAATTTTTTTAGGGAAGGAAATAGTTGTAAAACTAAAGTCAAAATGCCAAAGGTGAAATATTGTCTTACTATTGTAGCTGTTACTCTCAGATAATTGCATATGGTGAATTACCAGTATTACCTCTAGTGCCACGTTACAAGGGCACTACAAGGTGTCCAAAGTTATTAACCTTTCTGTTCACGTGTCCTAGTAGGAATGTGCCAAATTCAGGTGTGGCTTAATTTTTATTATGGTTGCGGATATGATCTTCATTTAGGTATTGGTCTGTAAACACTTTTGTTGCTGGAAGCCTGGAAAAAATTAGCTGTCTACCATATAGGTAAGTAAAGAAAAAAAAAAAAGAATTGGAGCATGCTTTGTTATTTATTTTGCTCTCTGGTTATTGGAAAATCCCATCCACTTGCTGCATTTTTGTATTCTTAGGTACCAAGAATGTTATTTAGTCATCTCCAATGTTATGCTAGACATCAGACCTTGTTTTACTTTCCCTAACTGTTTTTTTATTAACACTAGTTTCATAGATTTTAATCTTTTCGCCACATCATAATTTTGCCGCTAGGTTTTAATCTGAAATTTTCAAACTCTTTAACACATTTGAATTTTAAAGAATGAAAAGGAAATTCTAAAATTATTCTCTCTATGTTATTCATTAATAACTGTTTGACTCATTTGTCTGCTGAAAATTCTAGGAAACAGAGCAGCTTAGAACTGTATTGTTGAAGGAAATTCCAAAAATTGAGGTAGCCTCTATATAAGTACCAATTGTCAGTTATCATGAACTATATATGTGAGCATACACTTAAATGGTGTATTTTGAAGTGCATTGCAGAAGCTATCTAGGTCAAAAAATCAAATATCTCCTGCTGGGGATTTGTGGCAAACGGGTAGTGAGCTAAATCTTGACCATGTGAACATACCAACTGATGGCATTGATGTATGGGAAATTGATCCTAGGCGGTTGAAATTTGAACGGAAAATTGCTTCAGGATTATACGGAGATTTGTGAGTTTCGCCATATGTTTTGCCATTGGTTTGATTTTCTTTTATTGCATGTTTTTAACAGTAGACGTTCATTCTTTTTTGTTTTTTTTCCTCAGTAACTGTGTATGTCCATTTACACAGGTATAAAGGTACTTTCCACAGCCAGGATGTAGCCATCAAAGTTCTTAATGCTGAGTATCTAAATGAAGATGTGAGAAGGGACTTTGCTCAGGAAGTTTATATATTAAGGTTTATTACTTATATTCTCGTGAAACACCTGTCTATGATTTACTTTCTAAAGTTGGTAATTTTTCACACATCTTGAATAATGGTCTTTAGAGATATTTGTTAAGATATTGCTAATGGTTCCATTTCACTGTGATTTACCTTTTGAATTCGTTTGCTTTCATTTCACAAGACAACTGAGTAATTTTGTCTGCTCTCTCAAAGATGAGATGATTTATTTTGATTTTAAGCTTGCCTAATATTTATGTTGTAATTAGGGCGTTTCTTTCATGAATTAGAATAGTTTTGTTCTTGTCAAATTTTATTACTAAAGCAGTGGACACTGTTTGCTTGATTTAATTCTAGGATCACTGGTACCATCATATCATCTGGATTCTAGACTGCAGGCATTTATATGAATAAGAGTACCGTGTTCATCAATATAATTCAAGCTCCAGACATTTGTCTTTATAAATCAGAATACTGTGTTCGCCTTTCTCTCCTTGCTGGAACTCAACTTAAAATGCACATGGGAGCATTAAAATATTGTAACCATTTGCGTGTAAGCTAGGTTATGGTACTCCTCAAGTTGTTTTGTCTGTTAAAAGAGCTTCAAGAGAACATGGAATAGGAACACTTGTGGTGGGAAGAGAGACATGTAAGTAGAGATCATCATGATTACGTGGTCAAGTATTTTACTGGTAAGTATAATGACTTGTAAAGATACATTTTAGTTTTTACTGCATTCCAAATAACTCCATAATTGAATAAATAGAAGTTTGGGTAAATTCACAAACCTCCCTTGAGATAAGACTAAATTCGGAGGACCTCTCCTTCATTTTGAGAAATTACAATGACCTCCCACGCTATTAAAAAAGGTAAAATGAACATTTTATCCGTGTGTTTTTCTCTCTTCTCTCCCCATCTCCTCTCTTTCACATTTCATAAAAATTGAAAAAAAAAAAGAAAAAAGAAAATAGTGATGGTGACAGCCGCCTAGCAGCCACTGAGGTTCATCTTCATCTTGAGATTAATCGCCTGGATTCATTGTTAGTGAACCCAGAAAGAGAGAGGGAGGGAGTGAGAGCCCATGGCTGGGTTTGGTAGAGAGGTTGGGAGGAGGAAGGGAGTCACTGCTGCCGCTGCGCTTCCATGGCTGTCATCGGAGGAGAGAAGGGAGGGAAAGAAAGAGTTTTTTTTTTTGTTTTGGGGGGGGGGGGAGGAGGAGAGGGGAGGGAGAGAGAGAGTTTAGGGCATTTTAGGTATTTAAAAAATAATGATGGTTTACTAACGGTAAGGTTAAATTGTTCTGCTTTATAAACCTCAGGAGAGGTCTTTGTAAGGTTCCTTGAATTTCCTCCTACCTAAGGGGAGGTTAGTACATTTTACGTTAAAAGTTTTTCAGTTAAAGATCAAACTGATACCATTAAACCAATTTGACTGTAGTGTAATACATGACCCTGGGAATTCAAAGAATTCTTATGTTGGCTTTTCTTTTTTAGCTGCGCATATAAGTGAATTTGTAATTGTAAAATTTTAAATGGGTAAAACAAGCATTTAACTTGATTAATTCTTGAATAATTAATTGCACACCACCTTATGTTGCCTCTCAGATTATTTCTTAAAAATGCTTGGAGAGTTTGATGCAAGAATGTTGTGCAATTTGCAACTTTATTTTGTTCTTGAATAGTCATCTGTGATCTTATTTCGACCTTTGAATTTTCTTTAAACCTTGCAGAAGAGTTCGACACAAGAATGTTGTGCAATTTATTGGTGCATGTACAAGGCCTTCAAGCTTATGCATTGTGACTGGTGATACTGAATTACTTGTGAATTCATCTTATTTGAGTTGTTTTTGTTCTTTTTGTCAGGTGTATTTTTTGTTTACGCTGTCTTCTTCGCTTCACTTTTTCTTTCTTTTTTATTTTATTTTTTCCCTTTTATTTTCCACTCTTTAGAGTTCATGTTCGGTGGGAGTGTATATGACTATATGCATAAACAGAAGAGCACTTTCAAGTTACCAGCTGTACTGAAAATAGCAATTGATGTTTCAAAGGGGATGAACTACTTGCACCAGAACAGTATAATTCACAGAGACCTCAAGACTGCTAATCTTCTAATGGATGAAAATGGAGTAAGAATTCACTTTCCTGCATTGGTTCACTACTGGGTTGTCAGTACATGCCCTACTGACTTGTTTTTCCTACTATTGGTAGTGTTGAATTACACTATGTGAAGTTTCAGTTGTTATATCCCCTAAATAACGTTATATTGGACCTTTATTTCCTGGGTGGAGCTTCTGAATCATTTAGAGATTGTTGTAGAAGCTCTGCGGGAGAACAAAAACATTATGTTCCCTCCCATGCCTGTCACACATGGCTGACAATCCTCGTTGATTGGATATCTTTAGCCATTTAATTCAGAGACGTGCTTTTTCCTTTTTCATAGACCTCAGACTCCAATGGTAGATTTGGAAAATGTTGGTAACTGAGAAATTGCAAAGGGATTCTGACAATGCCATTGTTTCCTCCAGTTTAATATTGTTCCAATCCTTGATTACCCTACATATATTCCTGTTTGTTCCAAACTTGCTCTTTGCAATATGCCCTATCTTAAGCCTCCACCATTAACAGAGCAAGGTCGACAATAAGACATTACTTGTCTATAAGTACCTTTTTGTTTCTGGAGATCTTCTTAAGCTTGGATTAAAATTTCTGATTTCTTGTTAATTTAGAACTCCTGTGTCATGTGTCTATGGTTATAAAGGCAGGTAAATACTTTTGTGGCGTGAAGGCAGTTATAGCCTCGCTTAAATAAGTTGGTAGGCAACAGGCAGTTTTAATATTTGAATATGGGCAGCCGTTTGGTGCCTTTTCCCCAAGCAAAGGATCAATATAAAACTAACTGATCCCACTCCCTTGGGGCATCTTTGAATACAATTGATCACTCATCTCCCACCTAAATTCTCTCTCTCTCTTATTCTCTGTTCTCTCTCCCTTTCCCCCCTCAATTCCTCTCTATTCTCCCCAATTCAGAGGAGAATTCCCCTTGTCAGATCTGAGTCTGATTTCCTGTTAGGTGTTAAGGGAGTTATCTTGGTTGAAGTAAATAATGTTTCCTGTAGGATCATCTTAATTTTAACCCCTAATAACGGACAAAGTAACAGATTGGGAAAAAAAGGGACTTGTGTTTGCATATTAAGTTCAAGTGCATGTTAATTTTTCCAATTGATGTCTGTTCAAGCTATCTTGTGTAACTGATAGGTGCATATGGTACAATATAGAGCATCATCATGCTTTATCTGATCATCAATCTGATATTTCCAAAGTTCTGTCTCATAGGTTGTCAAAGTAGCTGATTTTGGTGTTGCCAGAGTGCAAACAACATCTGGAGTGATGACTGCTGAAACTGGAACTTACCGGTGGATGGCTCCAGAGGTTGACTTTCTATATTTGATTTATGACCGTAATTTTGATTTCAAGGCCATCTGATTTAACAGCTGCCCAATGTTATGAATCTCAGTTAACCCATATGAATTGCACCATGGAATGGCGTATTCCCTACTGGGTGTCTTGACCAGTTTAACTCCACATCTAACATTTGCTAATTTGTTGGATACTTGAAGGTTATCGAACACAAGCCTTATGGTCGTAAGGCTGATGTTTTCAGCTTTGGAATTGTACTATGGGAGCTGCTAACAGGAAAGGTTAGTGCCATGTTGATGCACCACTTTTTCCCTGTTATTTTTTTATTTTATAAAACTAAATAACTTATTCTAATTTATTTAATGCAGTATTGCTTTATAGGTTTTTACTATATGCTGCACAATGCCAATAACCTTCTGTATCTTGTACTGTGCCAGCTTCCCTATGAATATTTGACCCCGTTACAAGCAGCCATTGGCGTGGTTCAGAAGGTATTTCCATAAATGATTGCATTATCTGAAATCTGGATTTAAATGACATGAAATAGAGTACCTTATTTAACTTTACCTGCTTGATGGAAACGGCCTGATCTTCTGGACTAATGTAGTGCTTATGTTACCAAATTGATAGTATGTAGTTGACTCGAGGGTACCTTGAACTGCTTGAGTTTTAAAGAATAGTTAGTGTTGTGCTTTGTATACTCTTTAAATATGTTTTGATGAGTGACAAATTTATTGTAAAATATTTCAAGACAAGGTTTCAACATGTTATGAAATGAATCAAACGTGTTTTAGTAGTGCACACTGTGCAGAACCACCAGATGAGAAGTCAACTGATCATAGGTCAGTCATGACTCAGATGAGTTGGAGTCCAACAGTCAAACACAAGTTGACTGTTTGATCAGTAAACAGATTTTGGTTATTGGAATTTCTAGTCAACCATTAGGCGGTTGTTAAGATCAAAAGTTGGGTGTTTTACATTCTGGAAACATAAGCTGGCTGATTGCACTTAATGTGTTTCCTGAATGTCCATGCATCAGGTAAGCAAATTTAGTTTGGGAATCTCAAATCAATCAAAAGTCAGCTGGTTGTTTGGCCAGGCGATCATTCAGGAAACACTGCGTTGCACTTAATTGTTGAAAACCTGCATAAGTAGACCAACAATTAGCATATGCAATATGCAATACTTTTACTTCACCCATAGATGAAACTTTTTAATTCTTTTTCTTGAGATGGTTATATCAAAATTCCTTGAATATGAGTAAATATCTTCATTTGAGCATTGGTTTTTAGGGTCTGAGGCCTATAGTACCAAAGCACACTCATCCAGTGATGGTGGAATTGCTTGAAAGATGTTGGCAACAAGACCCATATTTGAGGCCAGAATTCTCCGAGATAATAGAGATCTTGCAACAGATTTCAAAGAAGGTATGGAAAGATTGCAATGTATTTTCCCACTTGCACTGTTTTCCAGGAAGCCTGATATGAAAATCTTAATTCTGGGACAGGTTGCAGAAGAAGAGAGGACTGATAAAAAGAGGATCCAGGTAGGAGAAATTCCTGAACAAGTGGATAGAGGTGGCCAGTGAAGAAGCAAGAGAACAAGAATGTTTTGTAATGTTTTAACATAAATGGCAAGTACGTTCCGTACGTAGCGTCAATTTGGACCATGATGTCTGTCCTATATGTCCCTTGGGCGCCCCGGGCGGCGGCGGGCTGGTTGGGTGTGGGGTGTGGCGGAGGAACCTTATATTTATGAGTAAATAATGCTCAACTTTCAGCCCTGACCATCCCTCTGCTTCTTCATCAGGAGACTTGTATTTGATGTGCCAATTGTTTTGTTTATTATACTTGACGAAAGGAATTTACCAGGCCGGGTTCCACGGTAGGGTCGAAGAAAGAGAGTGAAAAGGCTGAAGCTGAACTCAAAATATAGGAAACGAGACGGAGACGCCCTTTTGGTTGGTACGATACCTTAATTTTTCGTTCTTTCTTCCGACATGCTAATATGGTTACAATTTATGAGATACTGGCAAAAAGCTGGTAGACGTCCTCGTCTTGGGTGATCTGCCGTTCTCTTTTCATAGGTCTGACACGTGTGATGGACATAGGAAGGAGCAAGACAAATCATGAGGAATAATTTAGTTGGTCAATTCAGAGAGCAAGAAGCTGTCGTAGACAGGGCTTTGCCCTATTCCGATTTTAGTAGTAGTTTTAGGCAAGTAATATAGAATTTTTAGCATTTAAGATAATATTTTATATTAATTTATTATATATTTATATAACATATAATATAATAATATATTAATATATAAGTATTACTTTAAATATCATATTTATATAATATTTTCGTGTAGAGTTGGTGGAGTCACGTTTCAGTTGTCAACTTAGCCGCAGCGCGAGCTTCGGTGGTTTGACGATACATAAAGATATCATGGCTCGCTCTTTGTTGTCTATGTTTTGTCTTGTCGTACTTTTCGCCGAAAGCGGTCGCGCCTTGGAGAATGATAGGGACACGTATGGCCAAATGAAAGCGAAATTGGGTATTATATTGGCACGCTTGACGCCCATCCTTGACTACAACTATTTCTATATTACTATTGAATAAACATGCCGTCTGATCAAACCCACTTTTACTATTACGTGTACCTGGCACATTAGTCCTAGAATTTTATACAACCTCTTTATTTTAATCTTCTTCATTGACCTACACCTGCCAGTGCATGGCCTTTAATTTTCTAGTAGATGTTATCTTAGTCATTCACCTTTGCCTAAATCTTTCGTTAAATAAAGTCCGAAGTATAATTAAACACTTCAACTAATGGAGAATTGGAGTTACTTTCGTGTTCAAACAGAGTGACCCACACTAGTAACTTCTTTCTTATTCTTATTTTCTGCAAATGCGAAGAAAGAAAAAATCCAATGTAAGAGTAAGACATGTTTCTTAAAAGACAAGAAAGCAATTGAATTTTCACCAACCTATATATATAACACGTGGTAATGGAAATGCGAAATGAAATATAGTGGAGGTGCTAGGAAAAATAGCATTTATATAAAATGTGTGTACATATAAAGCAGTATTCTATGTAATGCAACAGTTATATTTAAAGTACAAATTAATTTTTATTTGTTTAACATTGAGCGTGTGAAATGAAATCTGCTGGGGGTGTGGTCTCAATTGGTGACTGGGTTTTTTGGATCTTGATTGGAGTTTGCGTGACATCCATCAATCCAGATTGCTTTGCTTTCTGTTCTCAATCCTTTGGGGCGTGTGTTTTTTTCTCGTGTAAGGCTACTCTGCAACCCTCTGATGCCCTTCTCTGTTATGAGGTTGTAGTTTATTAATAATAGCATTCTCTCCTTTTATAAAATAAATAAAAAAAACAGTTCTAATTCTCCTCTTAAAAGCTACTCAAAACAGTAGATATATTGAATCTAAGTATCAAATCAATTATATGGTATGTCTTAAAAAGGGATGGTTTTTCTCAACACGTGTTGTGAGGGATAATTTTATCATGAAGATTGTTGTGGTTGAAATGTCGTTCACCTTTCTTTTACAAGAGCAAGTTACTGTGACATATATTGTTTGTTTGTTTATTTGTTCCTTTATAGAACTTTTTAATTTTTTTTTTTGTAAAAATATTTTATAAACATTTTTATAATTATCATTTATTTACTTGATAAAATGGGTGATTCTAAAAATCAAGAAGGGGACATGCATATAGAAGGAGCATATTTTCACTCTCGTCTCACCTATAAAATTAGAATTTGATAAAACAAGTGTAGGGGGGTGATATTTATTATTGAAGAATTAATATATAAATACGTGTCATGTATCGTCTAAATAACTTATTCTAATTTAAAAAATTAGGAGAGAAAGGGAATAACTATTGTGCACATGCTTGTTGCAGGTGGTGTTGGATAATGAGGATGCAAGTTGCCGTTGGGTAGGAGAATTTTCGTTTGATTGTGGAGAGATTAGTATAAATAGATATAAATGAATTCAATTTTATTTTAAATTTTTTTTTCTCCAATTCTCTGTTATCTCTTTCCCTCAATTCTATCATTCTCCTCCCTAATTTTGTCTTTTTTTCTCTGTTCTATTTCTCAAAATACTCGAAAAGTTTTTGAGAATTCCAACGTCAGAACTAATAACACGATATATTTTATTATAATATTAATTTCTTCATTTAATTCTTTTTATCATTAGTTTTGAATTTTATCTTTACAAAATTATTATATTTTTATTATTTTTTTAATGTCAAATATTGGAGACAGTTTTACAAAAATTATATTTCATTCTTAAAACTTTGTTATCAAACACTGATGGTGACGGACGGTGAAGTAAAAACGCTCACAAAACTCAAAATTCAAAGGTGCCTGCAATATCTGTGAACTTAAATAAAAATGTATTTATTTATTTATAGACCGCACTCATCGGCACAAATCAACATATATATACAATACAGTAGTAGAGCAAAAGCGGATGAGATGATAACGCGTCGTCGTCATCATCATCATCATCACTTTCTTCCAAATGCATGGGCATGGCTGATGGCAGTATGGCACTGCGGGAACATATCGCTGTCAACACAGGCGATTGCTTCCGTCGTCGCTCGCTAAGTGCGGTCTATTTATATTATATTATATTATAGACCCTGCTTTGCTGGTGCGGTCTGTTAACTGAAGTCAAAACCCTGCTTTGCTTAGTGCCCATTCTTACGTTGTCAATCGAAAAGGCAAACAACCTGCTAATGACTGGAATATTAACACAAATAGACTCATTTGTTTAAGTTTAAGAACTTTGATACATTTCTAAAATAGATAAAGACTCATTTATGGGTTTAACATTATGATAAAAAATTATAATAGATATATTATCTGTAATAAATTAAATTACTGAAAATGTGATGGTAGTCACTAAAGTATATTAACACAGATTAAATAAGGCAATAACAAATTGAAAAAAAAAAGTTCTAAGAAAGTTTTACACACGACAAATGTTAAACCTATGACTTAGACTTTTGCTTTATTACTAAAATGGTGCATTTGATTGGAAGTATCAAACTTGTATAAAAATAAAATAAGTTATAAGCAATTCAATTGTTTAGAAATGATTTGCATAAAAATTATTAATTAAGAGTCTTTGATTGGCTTAATTTTTTATCTATAAATTATTATATTTTTTAATTTTTGATATTTGATTGTCTCTATTTTCTATGAAAATAATTTGCCACGTGTAAACTCCTTCCCTCTCAAACCAACCTCATTTTCCCTGCCTCCCCCATCTATCTCTCTCCCAAATTTCTTGAAGCTCCATCGCTCGTTATCTTTTTCATCCTTACGATCGTCGGCCGCATTCCTTCTTCTCTTTGTGATCGACAGCTGCTCTCTTCCTCCTTGCGGTTGCCGACCATGCTCCTCCTCTTCCTCGCAATCGACGATTGCGAGGACTCGTTGCTCTTCTTCACTTTTTGGTTTTTGGAGACGTGGGCTGCTTTCAAATTCCATGAAAATTTTGATCTACCCTAGTGAGAACTTTTTTTCGGTAAAAGTGAAAAAATGGCATCATGCGATCAAAAGTGAGAAAAAATTTTGCTTGAAAAATTAAACCACTCAAACACATCAAAAGTTAGAATTTGAGTGAAGAATGATAATTTTCATGAAAATTGTGGCCAATTAAATGCACCATAAGTGAAAGTTTTAATACTTAAGAGTGGTGATGTTAAAAAATTTAAACAATTATTTACATTGTTATATGCTAAACAAAAATCACAAATACTCTTAAGTGTATCCAAAAGATTATCTACAATATATTTTTTCTAATGATGCATTTCTAAATAATAATTTTGGATGTGTTTGAAAATTACTATAAAAAAAAAATAGAAGTGTAATGGAGAAGAAGACAAGGCCGAGGGAGAATACTCAAATCTTTTATGTGATTTTTTTTTCTACAATTAAGATATGTTAATTACTAATTAACATTAAGATATGTGATTATTTTTTCTATATTTAAAGTATGGAAGTAGAGGCTTTTGTTTTATTTTATTCTCATCCTCTTATCTAAAAAAAAAAACCTTCACTTTATTGGATTGTTAGTGATGTGCCCAAAATGATATACATATCATTGTAAATAGTATGGTATATTGAAAAGTTAAAATTTTATGATGATCACAAAATCTATATACATCTATCTTCGAGGACTAGAAAGATACGATATACAAAAATTTATTGGAGGGTGTTGTTTTTGTGTTTTTAAAATATTTTTATTTTCAAAATATCAAGAAATATTTATAGGTTATTTTTATAATTTTAATTTTTTTATAGTTATTTCGTAATATTAAAAAAATATTGATCCATAAATAGAGATAAATATTTTTCACCTCTAACTCAAAATTTTTAATTTTTTTCTAAAATTTATTTTTAAAGTTTGTTTGAATATATTATAGAATTTATATTTATTTTTAGATAGAATAATTATTTTTTATATCAAAAATTATATTTATAAAAAAATTTAAATTTTTATATATGCATTTTTTTGTGTTTTTATTTTTTATTTTTTAAAAAAATAATATTTCTTTATTTTTATTTTTATATCGTATTTATTTTTTTTTTTTATTTTTTGTACAAATAGGAAGTGGAGAGTGCACAGTGGTGGGTAGGTTGGGACTTGGGAGTGGACGGCATTGGATTGCATGGACACACACGCAAACACGGAGGCCAGCAAAGGCAGACGTTTCTCCATTTGTTGACACCTTGACGGCTTCGATTTCTGACATCTCTCTCTCTCACTCTCTCTCTATCTATCTGTCCGTCTCTAACGGCGGCGTTTCAGTTCTCGACTTTCTTTGCTTTTCTTTTCTTTTCTGGGTTTTCTTTCTCTCACTCTCTCTGTAAGGAACGAAAAGAAAAATACAAGGAAAGAAATCTAAATATATTTTTATTATATATCGTCTAGAATCTTCCCCCCTTTCTTTCTTTCTTTATTATCGGAGTCTTCAACGGTGTAGTGATTTGTTGTTTGTTTAAGCTCTCTGGTTTTTAGTTTCCTTAGATGGACAAGCTCAGAAAATCCTTCAAATCTATCACCAACCAGGCCAACCACCACTCAGAAGAGCGCCGCGTCCTCTTGCACCAACTCGACCACCCCATCATGCCCCAGACTGATCGTCGAGACGTCGTCCTCAATGTCAACTCCCAAGATCGTATCTCCGAGGCCGAGCTGGCCTCCCGCTCGCCTTCTTCCTCTCCGTCACCACCTCCGCCGCAGCGCGGCCGCGGCGGCGACGGCGACGGCGACGGCTCCGGTGGCAATCGAATGTGGAGGGACTCTAGCTACGATTTCTCCAACGACTTGATGAAGCCCGGGAGGGAGTTCGATTTCCCCGCCGACTCTCCGTCCGCCGGCGAGTTGTCAAAGATAGCGGAGAGCCCCGTACACGGCCAGTTGACGCCGAGAGGGGTTAAGGTTTCGTTCAACGAGGCGACGGAGGCGGAGCCGGCTCAGCGCCGATCGAATGGTGTTGAAGACGAGGTTCTGGTTTGTAGCTCCAACGCTTCGTTCCGGCGGAAGTCGAGTTTATTGAGGGTGAAGGCGAAGTCGCGGCTTTTGGACCCGCCGGAGCACGATCAGAGATCTCAGACTCAGACCCAGAGGTTGATGAGGTCCGGAATGTTGGGCAAAGGGAGCGAAATCGACGAGGACGACCCGTTCCTGGAGGAAGATTTGCCGGAAGAGTACAAGAAGATGAAGTTCAACACATTGTCAGTGGTTCAATTGGTGAGTTTGATTTTGATTATCGCGGCTTTATCGTGTAGCCTCGCGATTCAGATCCTGCGAAGGAAAACATTGTTCGAACTGGAACTCTGGAAATGGGAGCTTATGGTTTTGGTTTTAATTTCTGGCCGATTAGTCTCCGGTTGGGTTATCCGAATCGTTGTCTTCTTCATCGAGCGTAATTTTCTGCTAAGAAAGCGAGTCTTGTATTTTGTCTATGGGGTGAGAAATGCCGTTCAAAATTGCATATGGTTGAGCTTGGTTTTGATAGCTTGGCATTCGATCTTTGATAAGAGAGTTGAGAGAGTGACTAATGCGAAAGTTTTGCCTTATGTGACCCGGATTTGGGTTTGTCTTTTGGTGGGTGTATTCATATGGCTTCTGAAGACTCTTCTAGTTAAGGTTTTGGCTTCGTCCTTCCATGTTAGCACGTTTTTCGATCGAATTCAGGAGTCTTTGTTCAATCAATATGTGATCGAGACCCTGTCTGGCCCTCCCTTGATCGAGATTCAGCAAGAGCGAGAAGAGCAAGAGAGGATAATGGCTGAAGTTGACAAACTTCAGAGTGCTGGGGCTACTATGCCTCCCGACCTGAGGGCGAATATTTTTCCGAAAGGTGGTAAACTGATTGGCAGTGGGAGACATCAGAAGAGCCCCAAGCTTACAAAGAGTCCTCGGTTTTCTAGGGCTATGTCGCAGGAGGCGGACGAAGAAGCCATCACCATCGACCACTTGCACAGACTGAACCAGAAGAATATATCGGCTTGGAATATGAAGAGGTTGATTAATATTGTCAGGAAAGGATCCCTGTCCACTTTGGATGAGCAAATCCAAGATTCAACTGGCGAGGACGAGTCTGCGGTTCAGATCACAAGTGAATGCCAGGCAAAAGCTGCAGCCAAGAAGATATTCTTCAATGTGGCTAAGACAGGGTCCAAGTAAGCTTTTTATCTCATTGCTCAATGCACGGGATTCCTCAGGACTTTCTGTCCATGAATGATAGAATTGTGGGTTCTTGTTTTTCAATCATTTGTGGACTGAATTTGTTTAGATCTGGCGATTATCGACTCAAAAAGAGAATTCAATTGTTAGGTAGTTTATGCCTTTGTCTTAGTTTATCAGGCTTGAACAGAGCCAAGTGATGGAAGTTTGAAATATCATTGTTGCTACCTTACTACTAGGAAGTTGAAGTGGCATCTTTGGAGTTGGTACTATCAATGCAACTCAAGCCACTGCTTGGAAGGAGATACGGCTAAGAGAATTTGCTAGTCGTGGTAGTTAGTGTTTTACTAATATGTCACCTGATCTTATTGCCAAAATTGGAGCACCACATCTATAAGCACGTCTTCTGATAAGCTGTGATGTTTCATTGGTTCACATTTGTTTGAAAATCTGAATATGGTGCCCTTTCTGATCAGATATGTCTTCCTGGAGGATCTAATGCGCTTTCTGAGGGAGGATGAAGCTTTGAAGACTATGCACCTCTTTGAAGGAGCAAGTGAAGAAAAGGGAATCAGCAAACGAGTTCTGAAGAATTGGGTGGTAACGTAGTCTATGTTTCTTCCCTTATTTTTTCTTGATTTGGTCATCTGTGATTATATTTGCTACAGTTCTGTGTCATTCTTGAACAGAATTCAGATGGACCAAATAACCTTTCTTGAACTAATCAGTTCCTGCCTAATATTGTTGGATTTATGAGATGGAATATTTAAAAATTTCATAGCACAAAGATTGCATTGAATATGGTCTTCAGAAACTAAACTTGTGAAATAGCAAAGCACGGTTATAAAGCCTGGTTACGATCTTGGAGGTAAGAATGCAGATTGTACCAGCAGTAGTTAAGAACACAAAAAGATTGTACCAGCAGTAGGTAATATGGTACCATTCCCACACTTTTATTTGTTAACCATCTTCTTACAATTACACTGTGAATGGACAGTGGTTAGCCATTTCATGCTGCCTCATGATATAATTTTGATTAGTTGCTATTAGCCTACCTAATATGGAACGTGATATCAGCTTAGCGTGGCTGCGTGGGCCATTTCATTTGATTAGCCATTATTTGCAGACACCTGTTGCATACTTTGCAGGAATTGACCACACTATTTAAAAAAAAAAAAATTGCTGAGTCTTTGATGAATTACAAGATAACTGCTCCTTCCGAAATGTTAGTTTTCATCAACCTCTATTGCTGTTTTTAATGGCCAAATAAAAAATGAACAAAGCCAGTTTGATCATAGGATTTAAACATAGAAGCCAGAATCCACCAATACCATTTACTACAAATACTTTTTGTTTTTTTACCAGGTAAATGTATTCAGAGAACGGAGGGCGCTGGCATTGTCCCTCAATGATACAAAAACAGCTGTGAACAAACTCCACCACATGCTGAATGCAGCTGTGGGCATTATCATATTGGTGATCTGGCTTCTTATACTGAAGATAGCAACTACCCATTTCTTTGTCTTCCTAGGCTCCCAGCTTCTCTTGGTGGCTTTTATGTTTGGAAACACATGCAAGACGACATTCGAGGCCATTATCTTCTTATTTGTAATGCACCCATTTGATGTGGGCGATCGTTGTGAAGTGGATGGAGTTCAGGTAATCAAAATATTCGTCTCATTGTGTTCTTTCATACACTGCACGTAAACATATGTTGTTTGGATGATTGAGGATGAGGTTGTAATTCTGGCTTCTTTTTTTTTGGGTCTCAGATGGTGGTTGAAGAGATGAATATACTTACTACAGTTTTCCTGAGGTACGATAACCAAAAGATCATATACCCCAACAGTGTTCTAGCGACCAAACCCATTGCCAACTACTACCGCAGTCCAGATATGGGAGATGCCATTGATTTCTGTGTTCATGTTGCAACTCCTTTAGAAAAGATCACTACCATGAAAGAGAGAATCACCAAGTAAGTATGGAGATGAATCTCTTCTTAGAAAATTTTTCTCCTTGTCATTCTAGGTAAAAATGGCACTAAGTGTAGCTTTCATCTTTTCTTGAACAGTAGACACAAGGGCATTGCCAATTAACTTGCGATCCCGTTACCTAAACGTATCCTAATTTGTTAAATATTTGGTCTCTTTGTTGTGGCTGCTGCCAATGCAGGTATGTCGACAGCAAGGGCGACCACTGGTACCCTGCGCCAATGATAGTCCTGAGGGATGTGGAGGACATGAATCGGCTGAAAATATCAGTTTGGCTTTCTCACCGGATGAACTTTCAGGACATGGGTGAGAGGTTCACGAGGAGAGCTCTTCTGGTGGAGGAGATGATCAAAATATTCCGAGATCTCGATATCGAGTACCGGATGTTGCCTCTCGACGTAAACGTCCGCAACATGCCTGCGGTGAATACAAACAGAGTTCCCTCAACATGGGCCATTTCTGCCACCTGATCAGACACAAAGAAAGAGCTTATTGTGCCTCTTCACCTGGGGCAAAGCTCACTCTACCATGGAAAAAAAAAAAAAAATGAAGGAGCAACCCACAATAATTGCCTGGGATTTTAAAATGTGGGCACAGGTGAAGTTGCATATTATAATGTCCCCTTGATATAATATGAAAAAGGGTAATATATATTAATGTTGCATATTGGCTTGCAGATCATGTAGTGTTTCAATTCTGATAGAACAGATGGATGTGACAGTCTAAGGTATATAAAACTAAAAAGTATGCTTGATTTGATCATCTTGGTCTTGGTTGTTTGTTGTTGATCTAAGTCTGAGATATGGTTAAAAAAGATTTGAATAAATAATGGGGAACAGGTGTCTGGAGGTGGAGGGGCACCACCAACTAAGCGATATATCAAATAAGCATTCGTTAACAATAAAACAATTGGATGAATAGGAGGCACTAATTGGACCCACCGTCTGAATTTCCAACTTAAACAAACACGTGGGATTGATGTTTCTTGGTTCCTATTGCCTCACCTACATGTCGCGTTATCTGTTTGGTTTAGCTCTTCCAATTTAACCAAATTACCCGCTCACCCAATTATTCACCACTTCAGTCAGAGGGTAAACCATTTTTTATATTGAGATTTGAGAGTAAAACTAAAATTTCGTTATTTTTTACGATCACATAAAATGTTTATTTAACTTTTGTTTTTGGTAATATGATTTTTTATGTAAAAATAAGGTAAAAAAATATTTTATGCATCATAAACTTTTCCCAACAATATGTAAAAATTTTATTTCTTGCATTTTTTTGTGTGAATACAACCAAACATAAAAATTATTTTTAATTTATGAATATTTTGAACTAAATAAAGCACCTGAATGTCAAGTTTAAGTTGTGTTAACTAAAGGCCATTGTTATTATTTGGAAACAATAATAAATTTAAATATTGGAAAATCGTCTCTAAATAGTCAAAATTTTGTAAAAAAGAAGGGAAACTCAGGATGTTGAGCATTTTTCATACAAATATTTTAATATTTAAATCAGATTTTTATATTTAAAATAGTTAAGTATAATTCTTTTTTAGATATCAATGATTTATTTTTTAAGAATAAGGATTTTCTTGGGATGCCCTCCCTTGCAGGGCCCCCAATCAAGAATAAAGACTTTCTTATTTATAGAGGAGGTTGAAAGTTTATGATAAGTATTTCTCATAGTTCAAAATTGATTAAGATCTACAGTTTCATCTTTTGCTAGATTACCAGAGAGATTTTTGGTGTTAAGAAATACTAAGAGAATCTGACAAATCTATAAGTCTCTCACCACTTCTTTCTTCCTTTTGCAGGATTGTTCTATCAAGTTTTTTTGGGGCTTTTTTAAGTATTTGCTTTGGTGAGATTGAGGGTTTATTGGTGGGAGTTGACCCATGATACATCTCAAGTATAAATGAAAGCTTCCTAAAGTTTTGCTCACCAAATAACTTAAAAATGGTTTTTATTTCCCTAACATCTTGTTGGAATATATGGCAGTTTGTAAATGTGTACAACAACAACAATGGCCAAAGAAGATGGCAGATGCACTGTTGCAACAGATTGGAAAGAACAGAGAAACGATTTAGATTGAATCATGTGTTAGTGCTGTTTTGAAGACAGAATTGCCTTACACTGACACCAAGCAAATTTCGACAATTGTCTTAGTAGGATGAAAAGATATCTTATAGCAGAATGACAGTTATGGATAACCGGAGGTAGTAGAACCTTAACATGGTACTTCCTCTCTAGGATGAAGGAAAGACCGTTAAAAATCTCTCGCTAGTATAATCTGACGGAGGGATGGAGGCTTGGCTATAAATATATAGCCGAAATCGACACTGTTGGAGAAAACTAGTAGTCGAGGAAGCTGTGAAAAATTCGCAAACAAGTTGGAGAGAAATTTGAAAAGTTGGTCAGAGAAAAGAAAAATAATAATATATATTATTAAATAAATTTAAAATAAATATATACATATATTTTTTTTTCCTTTTGAATTGAATCGACCCATCAAACGAGCAACTCCGCACGCGTGTGGACAAGGACTCACTCACTTACAAAATCTAAATGCCCCTTAGGTTCAACCCCAAGTGCAAGAGAGGAGTCTAAATACTCTTGGCATCTCCCTTGCACCACTTACGTGGGACAACATGCACACAGGCACGGATACACTCACACACAACACATCCAACATTCTAAGCCAATACATAGGAAAATGAAGATAGCAAAAGCAGCATTCTCATTCAAACTATTTTTAAAATGAAAGAAAGCAGAAAACATCTTCCCAATGAAAGAAAGATTTTACGAGTAACCAAATAGAGCCTTATTTACATGGTGCGTTGGATATGTGTAACCAAGCAAACTATTTTTCCCATTTGTATTCTTTAAAAGTAAAAGCCTTTACTTTCCTTTGGAAGAGTAAAAACAACATTTACTAGAGCTGATTTTTGTTTGCCATTTAATTAATGTTCAATTATCTTTTGATTTGAATCCATCTTTACATCAGATGAGGGAATATTTACAGAGAAGAATTTTACTGTACTATTCTTGGGAGGATATCATTAACTTAGAGCCATGTGTACTAGTAAAGACCAATATGTGATCGTCACGTGTCAAGTCTTAGGAGCACCACGTGTTTTTATAATCTCTATTATGATTTTGATCTGGAAAGAGATAGAGAGGAAGATTCAATCAACCAAAAATATCTCCAACAGCGCAAGAATATCTTAATTGGGGAAGGTTATCTTTTCTTCCCATGAAAAGGGGATCGGCCTCTATTTTTGAAAAATATCTTATCTCTTAAGGGAAAGACTAAGGGACATCTATAAATAGAGGACAACCTCTACAAGTATAGGGATCTGACTCCTAAGGGACTCTTCTATTATTTTCCATTACTATTATGCTCCTCGAAAACCCATGAACTGACTTGAGCGTCGGAGGGACAACGGGGGAGTGAGTCCCCGCCCCTCTTTTTTGCAAGTACTTGGTCAGAGACATAAGGTGAATGATAGACTCTGCATCATCAAATGGCGCCCACCGCGGGGTCTTCGTTTTTTTTTTTTTGTTTGCCAAGTATAATCTCAAGCCACACGAAGCTCAATCAAATCGAGTGGGAAAGAAAAGGTTTCACGTATGTGACCTCATTAACGGCTTGTGGAAAAAAATGGGAGAAGAAATTAGGAGCGACAATCCAGGAGAAAGAAGATGTTCATCTTATTTTATAGATCCTATGCGGCTTGATTTCGCCATCTTATGCGGCTTTATGTTAAAATAAAACCTTCTAGAGGCTGGGGAAAAAGACAAGCAGAATCAATAGATGAAGTTACACAACAGTAAGGTACTACTAATTTTGCTTTAGTTTTCTGTTTCCTTCTTCATAGAATTATAGTTGTAGCCATTAGCATCCCTAAAGCCAAAACATCCAATGGGACCATTAGACCAAATGTCAATCAGAGTCTGGTTCAGGTGAGAACTTACTTTGAATCAAATTGATAAGAAATGGTGGAATTCCCTCTAAGAATGGTCATGTACACTCTGGTTTCGGCAATTGATTTTGCGATAGCATTGTGTCGCCACATATGCAGCAATGGTAAATTCTATATTTTTTTAATCCATTAAGTCTATGTGTTTGTCTATCATCGTTGCTTATTAATTGCACTTGTTGAGGTCGAAAACCTCAAGATGATGAAGCTTGATTTTGTTCATGCTGTATACATTATCTTTTTCTGACCTATCTTTTGGGCTACAACGTCAATAAATGACTTTTCCAATGAGCATAACATCTCTCTCTACTCATGGGGGTTTTATTCCATGACTGCTAGGGCCAAATTGGGCTAGCCTCGAACCCTCAAAAAGATGGCCAATGGCTAGTAGGATGCATTTTTGGATGACCAGACGGTAGAGATGGCTATCGCGGACGTAGGCATCAAGATCAAACTGCAAAGACAAAATATGAACATTATTTCTGATTACGGACGAAGGCATCAAGACGAACCGTGAAAACAAAATGTGGATGGTATTTCGGAATGCGGATGTAGGCATTTTGCTGAATCGCAAAGACAAAGTATGAACATTATTTCTGATTGTAGACGGAGGCATCAAGCTGAACCGTGAAAACAAAATGTGGATGGTATTTCGGATTGCGAAAGTAGGCATTTCGTTGAATCGTGAAGACAAAATATGGATGTTCTTTAAAATCCCTGTCATCAACTACAATCGAAGCAACCATGTGCTCACGAAGACCGAGGGTTCGAAAAGCCTCGGCACCAAAGAATCAAAGGGGACTACCCCTAATAATTAAGGAACGAGTTCGAGACTTTGAACCTTGACCACAGAAGACCAAAGGGGACCACCCCTACTAATTAAGGCACCAGTTCGGAGGCTATAAACATTCGACAAATGAAGACCAAATGGGACCACCCCTAATAATTAAGGCACCAGTTCGGGGGTTACGCACCTCTGCTAGGCGAAGACTCAAAGGGGACCACCCTTAATAATTAAGGAACAAGTTCGAGGTTACGCACCTTGACCACCAAAGAATCAAAAGGGACCACCCCTAATAATTAAGGAACGAGTTTGAGGCTACGCACCTCAACCAACAAAGAATCAAAGGGGACCACCCCTAATAATTAAGAAATCAATTCCAAGAATCACTCCCAAAACAAAAGAAGGTTCGGTGTAACCCCCCATCGATTTCGGAAAGAACCTCCAACGAAAGTCGAAGGATCAAGATTCTCGCTAAGCAAGCAGCATTACATGAAAAAGCTACCTCATCGGGATAGTAGAGCTTATCCTAGTACACCTAAATGGTTAAGGGCCAAGATTTTATGAGCCTTGGAAAGCAAGCGAAAGAGGAAAACCTTGGCCACCACAGCTTCGGCCAGCGGCTCCGAAGACGAGGCACGCAATCTCAGCCAACACAGTCTCGGCCAGCGACCCCGAAGATAAGGCACGTGGCCTCAGCCACCACAGCCTTGGCCAGTGGCCCCCGAAGATGAGGCGCGTGGCCTTGACTAGCATAGCCTCGGCCCTAGGCCCCCGAAGCCGAGGCACACAGCCTCAACTAGTAAGGCCTCGACCCTAGGCTAAAAATAACAATAAAAATATATATATGTACTAATTTAAGAACTGATCCCTCTCTACCATAGGAAAATCCTTGAACGTCTCTATCACCTCAAGCGACCTAATCACCCTTTGCATGGGAAGAATGAAATGGCACTAGGAGAATTGAAAAGAGAATTCAGCATCCAAGACTATTAAACCAATTTTTAGTAGAACTTTTTTACAGAGGCTCAGAAAAACAATGACGACTACTCTTTCAGCTACCTAAACTCCTTGCTCGATCAACTCAAAGAATGGGAGGCAAGTGATGAGGGAATATTTACAGGAAAAAATTTTACTATACTACCCCTGGGAGGTTACCATTAAGTTGGAGCCATGTGTCTAGTAAAGGCCAATATGCGATTGCCATGTGTCAAGTCTTAGGAGCTCTACGTGTCTTTATAATCTCTATTATGATTTTGAACTAAAAAGAGATAGAGAGAAATATTCATTCAACTAAGAATATCTCCATTGGGGAATGTTATCTTTTTTTTCCATGGAAAGGGGATCGACCTCTATTTTTGAAAGATATCTTATCTCTTAAGAGGAAGGCCAAGGGATATCTATAAATAGATGACAACCTCTACAAGTATGAGGATTTGACTCTTAAGGGACTTTTTTATTATTTTTCATTATTATTATATTTTTTAAAAATTCGTGAACTAACTTGAGCATAGGAGATATAACGAGGGAGCGAGTCCCTCTCCCCTCTTTTATAGGTACTTAGTCAAAAATAGAAGATGAATAATAGACTCTTCATCATCAAGGTCAGATTGGATCTTGTGTCATGTTTATGGAGTTAATGGCATGCGATGCCGATTGCCTTCAGTTCAAATTGGTGGCATCCAGCCGTTGGATGATTCGGGTCAAGTCACAGCCCCAAACGGATCCAACGTTAGTGTATGTGTGTATATATATATATATATAATATGGTCGCTAGGTAGCCGCCGGTATATAACATCATATATAAATATATAAATATATATACTAATATATACATATACATAGTAAAAGACATTTTGAAAGAAACTAACGAAGTGCTGCTGGTACCTAATTCTTTATGCTGTGTTTGGAAGTGGAATCAAAAGTTAAGATTTGTTGAAAGAAAGAAAATTAAGATATGTTGTCTTCAACTTTTCTCAACTTAATTGGGTGCCTCCCTTGGGGCATCGGGCATTGGTCATTGGGAAGCACCTGCTTGCTTCTGAGAATCTGAAGTGCACCAAGAGACAACTAAAGATTAAAAATAATAATAATAATAATTTAATAGATAAAAAACGACTCTAAAGTGTAGATCAATTAACAAAAAAAAAATTACTGGGGTGTTACTCTTTGAACTCTCAGATTTCGTGTTCGAACTTTGAACAGGAGATAGTTTAGTAGGTAAGGAACGATTTTGAAAATGAAAAATACTTGTCGCCCTTACATTAATAGTTGTGTTAGAGGTTGAAACATGTCTATTAGATTATCTGATTTACTTCTTCTACTGAAATTATGAAGTCGAACAACGGGGCGCGAGTAATAACATATAATCTAAAAAAGAAATTAAAAAAAAAACTTTTAACTGTGTCAAATTAACTCATCCTCCCATCTGAAAAAAGAGGGATTAAAATGTATTTTAAAATTTTAAATTTATAAAAAAAAGAGCATTAATTATCATGTATTTAAATTATAAAAATATAGTAGGATATTTATGAATTATGATACTGCACATTAACACAATAACACAATATTTTTTATTCTGTAAATAATGAAACAAAAAGAAAAAAAAAATTCCTACTCTCCACCTCAATCCCCTTTTCTCGACCCACCATGCCACCGCCACCACCACCACCGCCGTACCTGATTTAAGGAGGGACAGGACAGGCCACATATACAAAGCAACTTTTCCCATCAAATTAAGCAAAATTATAACTAAAATCAAACATTGTACCTACAGTAGCCAACTTTGAAAAGTCACATCACACGTGAAAGCTTGCTTTTTATAAAGGACAATAGTAGACGAACAACTGTCTTATACAATTTTTTTTTTTTGACAAACTCAATTTTTTATGATATTTTAATATTAAAATATCATAATAAATTAAATTCAAAAAATTAAATTATTTAACTTTCTCCCACTATAACTATATCTCCCACACTTTCTCTCAAACATACCGTTGATGCCAGAACTCCATCATCAGGAGTACTACCATTGTCCTTTCACCATTACGAGCCCTACCATCACCGCCTCATTGTCGTGAGCCTTGCACTGCCTCGCCCCTATCACCGGCCACAGACCACCGTCACCTCTCCCACACCGCACCATGATTGCCCCTACCTGTAAGCTCCCACTACTGCTCACGCCATCGTCATCACCCATCGTCGCCCATACTGTGGTCACATCCACCACAACCGTTCACGTCGTTCATCCTTCCCTTATCCATTTGGTATTTAGTTGAAGTACAACATGTGTAAAGGAGATTTGTTATTCTGATATTTCACACGTCTTATTTTTTAGTTTTTTTTCAATTAGGAGCTACACATTGAACTTGATTTAGAGATTTAAATGCATATGATGCCTATGTTTTCTTTGTGGGAAGTACCTCGGCGAGGTATTGGTAGTTCCACAAATCATGTCTGAATGTTATTGAGTGGCATGTGGATGAATGTGAACCAAAAAATATTACATGAAAATCAAATTACCTAGGATTGATGAAGAATGCTGATGTTAGGAATTTATCTTTCCTACTTTCTATGGAATTTATTTCGCCTGGGTATAATTTTTGATGAGCTAGAGTGCTTATAGCTCAGTGGGATTAAGGTATCATGTAAGCCAAGTCTACTTTCTATGGGACTTAACTATGTATTGGCATTTCTGTACAAGTAGGATTTCTCATTCCCCAAACATAGTTAAGAAATGGAGGAAATAGAAAAGAGGGCAATAAAAGGTATCATAGGATGACAAATTATCAGTGAAGGACTTTCCTATTGGCACATGAACGCAGAGAAATGAATAAAGTTTGATATGTAACAAAGTACATTGCCAAATGCCAATGGAAGAGCAAGGAGAACCAGTGAGCAGAGTGCTGAAAGAAATATAATACTATAGTTTTGTATAATTTTACATACAATTTTTGATTTTTGTAAAATATGATATTATGATTTTATATAATTTTACATACAATTTTTGATTCTAGCGTGAAATATAATATTATGATTTTATATAATTTTATGATGTTATCAAATTTGATTTTTTGTGAGATTTTTCTCATCTAGATGAATATCTTCATGCATTATCTTCTTATCAGAATATGATTTCTTATATTCATCTATAGATGATTTTAGGTTTATAAATAGATGTTCAATATTATGGAATTAGTTGCAGCTATATCACTTTTGTATTACTAATATTTGGTTAGTGATATTTTATTTTTTCTACTTATAATTTTTTTCGATTTGAATTTTTCATGTAAATTCTATATTTGTATGTGGTTAATTAGTTTGATTGTTAGTTTATTTTTGATCCAATTTTGTAACAAAGTGATATTAGAACCGTTATATCAAACCATCACTGTTTGCAGATCTCTGATATAAAATTTTTGCTAGAACTCTTTGGCGTTTTCAGCTCGTTTTCCATTTTCAGTTTTTCAAAACACTCAAAACGCATTTACTTACTCATTTTCAAAAATGCATTTTGCAAAACACACAAAAAATTTACACAGAAAACTCAAAATGCCAAAAACACTTTTTGTCTGTTTTCAACCAAAACCAGCCCTCTGTCCAAAACACGGAAAACAACCACCGTTTTCACCTCTTTTCTTCCACCTCCATTCTCTATTCTCTTTCTCTTCTTTTCTCTTCAAGCTCGGTCGCCACCATCTTCCATACCATCGCCATCACTGCCATCACTGCAATTGCCCACCACGACCATCACTGCCACGCCCAAATCCGCCCGCCACTGCCATCTCCCTCGCCCGCCATAGCCCTCCGAGCCCAGATCCGCCATCGTCACTGTCTTCCATGCCAAGATCCGCCACCGCCACCGCCTTCGCCTTCGCCATCGCCCTTGCCTGTCATTGCTCTCCAAGCCCAGATCCGCCACAACCACTGCCTTCCACACCAAGATTTGTCACCGCCACTACCATCGCTCTCGCCCGCCATTGCCCTCCATGCCCAAGCCATCGCCCTCCACGCCCAAGCCATCGCCATTGCCACCGCCTATCATGCCCAAATCCAGTCGCTCGCCATCGTCCTCTGCCATTTCTTCCTTCTGCGCCTCCACGCCCAATTAATATGGTTTTTGTTATTTTATGATTTATATTTTTAAAATATTTATATTTTGAATAATTTAAATATCAAAATTAATATCAGATTTAAATTTATAGGTAAAAATAAATTTATTATGAAATTAATAGTTGAGTGAAATTAAAAATGACTTAGAATGTACTTTGTAATTTTAATATATTATATATGATTAAATTATATAACTTGTATTATATTTGAAATTCTTTAAATTAAATTTATAATTTATTAATAAATATTTATAATTTATTTTGAATCAAATTTCTTAAATAAATTATCATAAAATAACATTTTACAAAATTTCAAAGTAAACACATTTTTTAATTTTCTGTTTTGAAAAACAATTTTTCAAAATAACAAAAAGAATGTGTTTTTAAAAATCTCAAAACAGACACTCAAAACACAAAATTCAAAATGAATTCAAAACTCAAAATTGAAATACAAAGAGAACACCACCTAAGTTACCCAACTTCCGCCACTACTACCGTCAAGCCATCGCAGTCGTCCAACCTCTATCGCCGTTGATCGCCCTTCTGCAGTCATCGTTGCTACCATTGACGATCGCCTTCGCCGTCGCCACCATAGATAGCGTGGTCTTCCTCTTCGTCATCCCCCGACGAGATCTGTTTTCCTTTCACCGTCAATAGTTCCTCTCACCATTGGTTTTCTACCATTTGACCACCATTAAGAACCTAGTTTCAGTCGTCATTATCGGCCATTATCATCTGTTTTTTGCTCCACGAGCCACTAGTTCTGTGTTTTTTGTTTGACCGTTTTCAAAGCCATATTTGACGGACACCTTTGCCTTTATTGCTATCAACGATTGTCTTTGCTCCCGCTTTGGCCGTTTTGTCGCTTGTCGTAGGTCACCTGAGATCTTGCCTTTGGTCTGCCATGAATGCACACAAATGCTTTTGCCATTGTTAGGTGTTTTAGTAAACTCAGATCTCAATTCGGATCTGGTTTGACCTAATTGACCTGCTTCAGGTCTGTCACCTAGTTTTAGATCTGTCTTTTGCTCAAATCTTGCCCAGATACCTGATCCATTGGTCCACTCCAGATCTGACAAATCCAGAAGCCCGAATCCAGATCTATTTTTGCCCAGATTTATTATGCAAATCTGGTATTCTGGTTTGTTTTCTATTGAGGTTTTGTTTATTGATCATTTGACATTATTTTGGATTATTTGATCTTCATATTAGTTATTTTGAAATATGATATTCCATTATTGGATCAGAATATTTGATTCTTACTATAGCAAATGCGTGCAATTTTAGACAGATAGATTTAGATGAAAATGAAGTTATTAAAGAAGATTTATATTAATAAATGCGGAGTTATTAAAATTAGCAAAGATATGTTGAGGCTAATCTCCAGTTATACTTTAATTGTGGTTGAAGATATTCATTACAATGAATTTTGTGTGGATTTGGGTGATATTTCTTGTGATGCAATTTTGGTTAGTATTTATCAGGAGATTAATTGTCTGTGATTTTATTGAAAGATTTTTTTTTAAATAATTTAATATTTAAATTTCTTATCAAGGTGAAACTGCCAATATGTAGAGAAGGAAGAAGATTAAGGAGAAAGGCGTGGTTATTTTTTTTTTTATTTTTTTTCATTTGGTTTTGTTAAAAAAATAAAAGAAAATATTTTTAGGAAGAAAATAGAAAAAGAAGAAACAAACGGTGTTGACACATATTTTTGTAACACCTCGCATCGAGTGATAAGAAGATCCGGGACAACTTACCTTGATGGGTCTATATGAACTTCTCAGGAGGGTCACCCATCTCTGGATTACCACAGGTCAAACACACTTAACTTGAGAGTTCTTTACATACATTCAGCCTAAAAGGTATCTAGTTGGTGTTGTTTCATTCCTTATTTATTCTCGATATATACTACCCTCCTCTGGGTTCTTGGGATATTACTCACATCGTGGGGCCCACAACTGCGGGTTAGTTCTCAGCTATCGCTATTCGACGATTAGGAGGCCTACCGCACTTATGAGCCCCTCAATTATCGATTGCTAAGAGTCTCGCTGCACTTGTGACCAAGAGTCTCGCCGCACTTGCCGAGGGGAATGGTGTGGATGCACTAGGTATGTCACACATTGGTTGTCTAGAGGGCAACCACTAAGGGCTCATAAGTGCGGTAGGCCTCCTGATCGTCGAATGGCAATAACTAAGAGATAACCTGCAGCTGTGGGCCCCGCGATGATGACAGGATGTGTGTAATGCCCCAAGAACCTAGAGGAGGGTAGTATATATCGAGAATAAGTAAGGAATGAAACAACACCAGCTGGATACTTTTTAGGCTGAATGTAGCAAAAGAACTCCCAAGTTAAGCGTGTTTGACCTAGGGTAATCTAGGGATGGGTGACCTTCTGAGAAGTTCGTGTAGACCCATCAAGGTAAGTTATCTCGGATCTTCCTATCACTTAAAGCAAGGTGTTACAAAAATATGTGTCAACAAGGGGAACATAATTAATTAAAATAATGTCATTTTACATTAAATTTTTTTTATTACGGTGTGATTTGAAATTATATTATTTTTTTATTTTTTACCCTTTTACCTCTCTCCTTGCCAACGGACTCTGAACGCGGCCTAAAGCTATGAATTGGAGTGCGCCATTGCAGCGGGCTTCCAAAACCAGAACCCATCATCCGTTGAGACTTCTGATGAGTTCTGAATCAATCTTCCCACTCCCAGCAGTAAATCTTTTCCCTAGCGCTGATCAGACGTCGTATGCTTCTTTCTTTTTCTACAACTTGCTCATTAATGGCCATCTACCCGGAAAATGCCCATTCTCTTTGAAGAATCTCACAATCATAAAACAAGCGTCTTTGATTCGTCTTCACTGCTTCTGTTGAACCTGATTCCAGAAAACATAAAGCAACATATTCCATAGTCATGCCGATTGAAAGAAGTAATCAATCTCGAGAGTGCTCGGAATGGCGATGCTTCTTGCCTGGCTTTTGGATCGCTATATATTTCGCCATCAACAATGCAAGTTCCTCAGGGCAACAGAGAAAATCACATGGCTCGAGAGTCCCAAGATGAAGTGGTGCTCAAAATTGGCGAGGAATCTGGATGTTGCTTCCATTTAGAACCGCCAACTGACGAATCAAATCGACGAAAAAGCAGAGAATTTGGGCAGTCATCTCGTGCCAAGAGCGCTCGTGATTTTTCAGATGAAGAAGAAGAAGATGATGAGGGTGAAATCTACACGCCCCTTCCTACAAATCCAAGAACATTCAGGGCCCGGACCGCGTCGAGGCTCGAGGATCCAAACTGGAGATACCAAAGATTGGCCATAACTGACGAGAAAGTAAAAGATGAACACCACTCATTCATTGATGAAGGTGTATTTGAAGATTTTGATCTCAAAGACACTGTAAAAGTTGTCCAGTGGGTAAGTCTGTTGCTTATTCTGGTTCTACTGATTTGTACACTAACAGTTTCTGATTTGAAGAAGCATAAGTTTTGGGAACTTAGCATATGGAAATGGGAAATATTGGTCCTGGTGCTTATTTGTGGCCATTTGGTTTCTGGTTGGATAATCAAGATTGTTGTGTTGGTTATAGAGCGCAATTTTATTCGAAAATCCCGGGTTTTGTATTTTGTGTATGGGTTGAGGAAATCAATTCAGAGTTGCTTGTGGCTGGGACAGGTCTTGTTGGTTTGGCATTTCATTTTGGCTAAAGAGATTGGGAGGGTCACCAAGCATGGAGGTGTGAGGATTGTGACCAAGATCTTAATATGCCTCTGGGTGGGCACATTGATTTGGCTCTTGAAAACACTTGTTCTTAAGGTGCTTGCTTTGTGCTTTCATGTTACTGCATTCTTCGATCGAGTTCAGGACTCTTTGTTCAAGCAGTATGTGATTAAGAAGCTATCTGGGTGTCCGATAAATGATGAACACAGTGAAGGGGAGTGCGATAAAAAAAGCATACAAGAGTTGAGAAATCCCAAGTCAAGAAGGGTGCTCAAGCAGAAAGGTCCGAGGATCACGATCGAACACCTTCAGAAGCTCAATCGGAAGAATATCTCGGCTTTGAGCATGAAGAGGTTGATAAGTATGGTGCAAAGTGGGTATTTGTCCACTTTGGATGAGGAATTGCCCACCTCTAATGATGAGGATGAGGCTACCCTTCAAATAAGAGATGAATGCGAGGCTAAGTCTGCAGCCAAGAAGATATTCCAGAATGTGGCTGTGGAAGGGTCCAAGTGAGTCCTTGTCTTATAATCACATCAAATTTTATTCATCACCCTCATGGTAAATTAATTTTTTTTTCTTGTTTTATTGATGTGATACCCTCCCATCGTAACAAGCATGATTTCAAGATCTTTTTCCTTCCAGAAGATGAATTTATCCCGTTGCAGACATACTGCGACCATGTTGTAATTTTGTTCATTCTTCTGAACTTCTTTCACAATATAGTGTTGTAGATCACATAAACTTGGTAGAGTTCTTCTATTTTGCTAGGGTCTGATACAGAAGACTTTTTATTGGATGTTAGGAAAAAATCTATTTGCAATGTGGAATGAAGAGTTTTGGTTTCTTGTGTCTTCTTAATACTGAAATCGTTCATCCTGTTCTTTTGCTTGCGACTGCCATTATATGCCTTATCTGCTTGTCTTTCTCTGCACAAGATACATCTCCTTAGAGGATCTGCAGCGCTTTATGAAGGATGAAAGTGCTCAGAAGACCATGCAGCTCATTAAAGGTTCAAATATCGACCAGGGAATCAATAAGCAAACTCTCACTAAATGGATGGTAAATGATATCCTCGTTTTTCTTTTACATTTTTCTTTATTAAGAGCTCAAAATGATCTTTAGACACCCCTAACTTTTTCCCATGACAAGTGAAAAGTCCAACATTTAGAGTGGGCTCTATCATGGTGTTGCTGTCCTTATCTTCCAAAAATACTCTAGCTACATCTTTTTCTTGTCTCTCATTCATCTATCCTTGCTTCCTCTTAAAGGTTGATGCATTTAAAGAAAGAAGGTCTCTTGCATTGTCTCTTGATGATACAAAAACAGCAGCAGACGAACTCCACACAATACTGAGCGTCCTTGTAACCATTATTATCATGATAATATGGCTCTTCATATTTAATTTCCCAATATCGCATTTCCTTGTACTGGTAGGCTCCCAGCTTCTATTGGCAGCGTTCATCTTTGGGGACACCTGCAAGAGAATATTTGAAGCAATCATTTTCTTGTTTGTAACACACCCATTTCATGTGGGTGATCGTTGTGAAATTGATGGAATGCAGGTAATACAGAATTACAGACATATCTAATCTTCTACAAATTTTTCTTCTTTTTCTTAGATATCATCCTATTTCATAAGAAAGTAGACTTAAAACTTTTATTTCTTTGGATCGCAGCTGGTAGTTGAAGAGATGAACATATTAACTACTGTGTTTCTGAGACATGACAACCAGAAGTGTATATACCCAAATAGTATTCTAGCTACAAAGCCAATAGTTAACTATTTCCGTAGTCCGGAGATGACAGATACAGTTGATTTCTCTATCCACATCTCGACTCCAATGGAAACGATTGCTGAAATGAAGAAAAGAATTATAAGGTGCTTACTGAAAATACATCTGAATTCATTACCACTATTTTCCATTCTCCATTTGTTTTTTTTTTTTTTGCCGAGACGGTCTTCCTATCTTTTGTTCAACTAATAAAGAAAAATATAATTGCAAAGAGCTTCAGGATAGGCAGTTGCTAGTGAAAATTGGGCACCTTTCATAAAGAAAAAATGCAACATGTTAATTGAAATGAGTTATATGAGCTTTACAGAAAATAAAAGCCATAGGTTGAAATGATTAATGAGTTAAAATGGATCTAGCAAGCTCCACATAGAGGGATAAAAGCTTGTCTGCTCTGTGTGTTGTAAATTGTTATGTTGTGCTATTCATCTACTTATTGATCATACCCATACTTGTTTTGTTTGCTTGTGGCTGTGATTGCAGGTTTGTTGAGAGTAGGAGTGACTACTGGCACCAGAGTCCAGCTGTGGTGATAACAGATCTGGAGGACATGAACAGGCTGAAGATGGTGGTGGCTGTTAAACACCGCATCAACGGTCAGCATGCGGGTGAGAGGTGCGCAAGGAGAGCTTTACTGGTGGAGAAGATGATCAAAGTGTTCCGGGACCTTAATATTGAGTATCGAATGCTGCCCCTCGATATGAATGTCCGGTACATGCCACCAGCGGATTCAAGCAGGCTTCCCTCTAATTGGGCGGCCTGTTCTAGCTGATCATACGCCCAGTAACAGGCAACGGTTGCCCAATGCCCAAGCTGTAGAAGAGGGCAATGCTGGCTATCTTCTCATAGATGGCAAAAATAAGTCATTGCTGAGGCTATGGCATTGAGTTTAATAAAGAAAGAGAAGAGAGATAATTATGCACTTGCATGAAGAGATAAGAAGTCCCACAAGGGTTTCCCAGGATTATGTAGATAATAAGCACTGGTATTTGCTTATAACAATGTGTGTAATCGAAATTGACAATGAGGTATGCTATTGCATGCAATGCTTAGTTTGTCGACGACCATTAGTGTCATATGACACACTTGATTTACTTATTCCGGTAAGAAGTGCATAAATTGGCCCATATCGATTTTGCTGCGAAAAGGGGCTCACATTCGATAAAACCTATCCTGCCAAAGTTGATTGGGTTGGGTTTGTTTGATTATTTATTTATTTATTTTTTGTGGTCAGGTTGGTCAGGGCCAAGGCCCAAAATGATAGACCTGATGCAATTAGTTCATGCTGAATTTCTGCCCTCCAAATCTGGGAACCCAAACCATACAAACCCATTAAGTTGTACAAAAGTTTAGCTAGACTTTCCCTTAATTTGCAAGAGGTGGACAACCCCTCTCACCAGTATGGAGAGGATTCAATATTGGCTATTACTTTCTTTTCTTACCTTTTTCATTATTCAATTATATATATTTTTTCTGGTTGCATTTTTTAAGCATAATCAATTTATTCCTTTTTATCTATTTGTTATTTATATTTTGTTAGAAGGAACCGTTAGTTATGATTTATAAAAGGAATCAATTTATTCTTTTTTTGTCGTCTTCCTCGTCCGTCGGCAGCCGTAAGGAGGAAACACCATGCTTTAAGCACAAAAATTAGCCGTTGGAGGGTGCCGTTCTCATATGCCAGGTGTGTGCTTATTTCAAAATCAAGAGTTAAAAAGGCACCATAAATTCATTTCAAAGTTGAAGGAGACAAATGACTCTCTCAAGTGATTAGACCACAATAAGTTAGAATTTACATCAGTAAATCGCTGGCTCGATTCTTTATTTATACAGTGAGACAAAACCTTCACTTCTTATTTCAAAATCAAGAGTTAAAAAGACACGATAAATTCATTTCAAAGTTGAAGGAGACAAATGACTCTCTCAAGTGATTGGATCACAATAAATTGAGATTCACACTAGTAGATCATTGGTTCGATTCTTTATCTTGCGTAGTGAGACAAAACTTTCACTTGTAATTTATCTCTTCTATCAAAATTGAAGGTATGAGCGATGGGGGCACAAGAACGATAATCACATAGAGTCGAATGGCTCAAAAGGTAAAATTTGATGGAATATTTATGCTATTTGACTTTATTTATTTATAGATTGTATACTCAACCTCAATTTCTTACATCTTTTATGAAGCTAAAAAATCCGACATCTTGTTCAAAAAAGTTGAAAGCTATTATACATGTTTAATTATGAAGTATTATTTTATTCAATAATTTTAAAATTAAAATAAAATAATAAATTATTAATTTTTATATTATTATTTTTACTCTCAACATATTTCATCACAATTAATTAAGACCTTGTTGTCGTTGCAGTGAGATTCAAACTTATGAAATTTGCCTGATCTAATATTTTATTAAAATAAGTTAAAATTTTTGATACATTTTTAAAAAGATAAAAATTCATATGAAAAAAATACGGGTAGATATATTGTCTGTAATAAATTAAATTAACAAGGTGAAAATGTGATGGTAGTCAATAAAGTATATTAACACACATTAAATAAGGCAACAACAAATTGAAAGAAAAAAAGTTCTAAGAAAATTTTGCACACGACGAGTGTTAAACCTATGACTTCGACTTCTGTCTTACCACTTAGAGTGGTGATGTTGACACATTTAAACAACTATTTATATTGTTATATGCTAAACAAAAATCACAAATACTTTTAAGTGTATCCAAAAGATTATCTACAATATATTTTTTTCTAAACGTTCTGCATCTTTTTCATGCATTTCTAAACAATAATTTTGGATGTGTGTGAATATTACTATAAAAAAAAATAAAACAAAATGGAAGTGTAATGGAGAAGAAGACAAGGCGGAGTGAGAATACCAAATCTTTTAAATGATTTTTTTTTCTACAATTAAGATATGTTTATTACTAATTAACATTTAGATATGTGATTATTTTTTCTATATTTAAAAAAAATGTAAGTTGAGGGGTTTGTTTTATTTTTGAGAAATGATAGACACTCAAGAGGGGATGAATTAGGTTTACAAAGACTTTTTTTTTTTTAAAGAATTTTTGAATAAAATAGTCTAACATTTTTCAAACTAATGCTTTAAATATATCTTTGATTGAAAATGATAATTATAGGCTAAATTTAACACACAAAAAAAAAAAATTATCCATTTAGAGTTTTAGAAATCTGTTGCTGAGAGTATTAAAGTTGATAACAATTTTGCTCATAAAAAATACTTGTGAAAGAAAAATAAAAGTGTTAAAATGAAAGAAAAAAATGAACAATGTAACACATAAAGATTTTTATAGTGGTTCAGCCCAACTAGTCTACTATATTTCCTTAGCTCCTCACCAAAGATTTAAAATACCATCGTACCTTTTGTAGGCTTAGCTATAATATCAGTTTTTCATAGTTGCAACTGTAACCTCTGCTTTTTACAGACTCAACAGTAATCCAAATCCAAATACATAACTTTTACAAGAATTAGCTGAAACCTCTTATACGGTACCTTTTAAATGGCTCAAGCACTAACCACAAAAATAATAGAAATAAGGTTTATAATATAAACACTTTGAAAAACTTTTACAAGATAAGATTCAAAGAAAAAAAGTAGCTTCTCACAATGAAAGAGAGATAGAAAGACTGTGAAAGTAAAAACATTCTCTCTTTTGGCTTATAAAGGATAAATGCTTTTGAGGACACTTTGCTTGAGAATGATTATAGAAGAAATTAGCTCAATATCATCATCTCTTCTTGAAGCTCATATGCCTTTTATAGATTTTTTTTCCTCATAATAATTAGCTTTCTTGACCAATGGGTAAAACTTGAAAAGATAATTAAGATATATTCCATTCTATTTGATTCCAATGGTTAGATATTTAATTTATGCTCAAGGGATGTTTTGAAAGTTTTTTTGTAACAGGTAGAATTGAATTTGGCACTTTTTGGATGTCTATAACGACTAGTTTTTAAGTTTCAGCACATTGTTTACTCGAGTAAATTTAACCTTGACTTGACTAACATTGGTCTCCACTCAGGTAAGCATTTGACTGTGCTCGACTAGACTCAACAGATACTCTGTTGGTTTTGTGTTTCCTAATGAGGTCTAAGGTTGTGGCAATTTTTCGGGTGGATTTTATCTTCATAGGCTTCGGCCCGGGATTGAAGAACTCAAGTCCGTGACCACTTTTAGGTAGCCCATTTTAGAAGCTAGGCCACAAGCCCTATTCCCACTTTGGAGGAGAAATGGGCCTTGACCCATTTTCTCAAGTGGGAGAAGCCCATTGTTCTGAGCCCAAAAGTCTTCTTGTGCCTAAGCCTTAAGACCACACATAAAAGGCCCTTGTGCGGCCCATTCTCTTGGTGTTTCCTTCCTCGACCGAACCCTAGCCTCTCTCTCTCTCTCTCTCTCTCTCTCTTTCTCTCTCTCGTTTCCTTGCTTGGCCAATTGCTTCCTTCTTTGTTTCTTTTGTGGCTGATCTTCCATGGCTTCGTTTCCATCTCGGTTCGATGCCTCTTTTCATGTTGAGAGGCCGCATCATTCCTTGTTGATCTTGGCCTATTTGTTGTCGATGCGCATACCCTATTTAGGGGGTTTCGATCATCCATTCTCGGTAAACTTTTCTCTTTACTTTGTGCTTTCTACCCTCTTTCTTTGTGATTGATCTACCTTCTGTGGTAACCTACTGTGTGTGGCTTTGATCAATTGGGTGAGAGAGGGCTTCATTTGTGTTCGGCTGAGAGGTGTTGGGGCTTTCTGGGCTTTTGGTTTGAGGGCTGGTTTGAGGGATTCGTTGTGGCTTGTGGTTCCTATTCGTTGGCGTTACCAAAGTGGTGAACAGATTCTTTAGATCTGAGCCTTAAAATTTATTTAAACAGGGAGTTTTTACTTCATGTTCATCTTCTTGTTGCTATTTCGGTACTTTGTGTATTGTTCTTCACATTTGATTAAATATAGTTCGATGTTATTGCACTAACCCGTTTGTTTTGTAGAGATCTTCTGCAACAATTGGTATTAGAGCCTTGTGTGGTTCCTGGGTAGTGCTTGTTCGAATCAAATATGAAAAACTCTTAAAAACCCCATCGTTTTCAAATTCGATTTCACGGTGAGTTCGTTCCATATCAAATCTGATCTTGATTTGATTATTCTTTACAGGTTGCGAGTTGGGTCGAAAGGACCCCAGATCTGGATCTTACAAGTTGCAGGTCATCTCCCCGAGCAGCACGTGGCTGCTCACTCTCCTGCCGGGCCAGTGGTGTGTGACCTTGCAGGCATTTGTACGTGAGGTAGTGCATGGAGGCCGGGGTGCCCTTCCTCTGTTCTAGATCTGATCCTGCGTCACTCATAGATCTCAGCCCTAAGATCTGTACTAGTAACCTCTGTGGTTTTAAATTCTATAATTTTCATTTCTAATAGAGCAGGTCATCGTGTGGGGGTGGCCATTAGGTTTTGGGGGTTATCTTGTGGTGGTAACCATTGCTAGTTGCTAGAATTGTGATTACTTGTGTTAATCTGTGTGATTACTGAAATTGTTAAGTGCTTGAAAAATCAATTTCTAATTGGTCTCTGATTCTAAGTGAATCTGCTGCCTAGGTTTTAAATTGAAACTGTGTTTTTTGTATGTCCACTTAGATAACATCATATCTGTGTTTATTTTGCTGCTGCCATATTGGGAAATTTTTTTTTGAGATTTATCTATGGCTATTTTAACTGCTTAGTGTTTTAAAATTATGCCTAGAAAATTAGTATTATCCCTGTTAAAAATTTTCCCCTTGATTGAATCTGTTTTGTGCATACCCATTGTTCAGGATACAGTGTGAAAAACTTCATGTTTCGTAGGTTGCACTACTTATTTGTGTCAAGCATATACTTAATGAACATGGCTACACATTTTGAAATGGGGGTGTTCAATGGGAAGGGGGACTTTTCTATTTGGCAACAGAAAATGAAATGGATTTTAGTTCAATAAAAAGTATCAAAAGCCATAGATGAAAAATATCCTGAAAACAAAACAGTTGAATGGAAATTAGACATAGATGAACTTGCCTATACTTCTATAATCTTGCATCTCTCTGATTCAGTGTTAAGGAAAGTAGGAAAACTTGACACAATTAAAGAACTTAGGGAAAAATTGAAAAAAATTATATGTTAAGAAATCCACTCCTAATAAGCTTTATTTGCTTGAAAGTTTCTTTAGTTTTAAGATTGACCCCTCTAGGGACCTAGATGACAACTTAGATGTCTTTAACAAGTTGGTTCAAGATATCACGAATTGTGGTGAAAAAGTGTCAGAGGAATATAAGGCTGTAATTCTTTTGAATGCCATTCCTGATGCATTTAAGGAGGTAAAAAATGCCACTAAGTATAGTAGGGATACTCTTAACACCAAAAATTGTCATAGATTTTCTTAGGAGTAAAGAAATGGAACTTGAAAGTGGGAGAAAATATGGTGAGGTCCACGTGATGAGGGGTAGGTCTCAGTTAAGGAGTCAAGAGGAAGGTAACAAGAACGGGAAAGGTAGGTCAAAATCCAAAATCCAAGGGAAGGTTAAGAAGCGTCATGCTTGTGGGAAAATCAGACATTTCATTAAGAATTGTTATGCCAAGAAAGACAAACAAAAGGAAGAAGCCAATGTAGTGACCCCCTATTACCTTAGTAAGGTTAGTGAGGTATACATGCTTCTAGATTCTAGTGTAAAATTAATGGGCGAGGACTATGTGTCCGTCATTCCATTTTAGGGAAGGGTTGAGTATCCTTATTCCCACCACCTTGAGCAAGGTGGAGAGTCCTACCCTAAGTGGAAGGATTAGAAAGATCCTTAGCCTAAGTGGGAGGATGAGTAGATCCTAGCCTAGGTGGAGGATGAATCCTAGCCTGAGTGAGAGGATGAGAGAAATCTTAGCCTAAGTGGGAGGATAAGGTACATCCTAGCCTAGGTAGAGGATGAATCTTGGTCTAAATGGGAGGATGAGAGAAATCTTACCCTAAGTGGGAGGATTAGTGAGATCCAAACCTAAGTGGATGGAGAGCTAGCTCATATTTATGCATTTGTTGCATTTCCTATGTGGATGATATGCAATTGTTGCATTTCCTATGTGAATAATATGCAAGTTCATGCATTTGTTGCATGTTTAAGCATTTGTTGCTTGTCTAGGAATTTGTTGCCTATCTTATGCAATTGTTGCATGTTTATTCATTTTTTGCATGTTTATGCTTTTGTTGCATGTTTATTTCTTGTGTAGATGATTAGGCTTTTGTTGCATGATTAAGTATTTGTTGCTAATACATGCATGTGTTGCTTAAATTGTGCTTTTGTTGCTAGTATATGCATTTGTTGCATGTTGCCTGTGTGTGCTGGCCTCATTTGGAATCAAGGTGGAGATTGTTGGTTTTGTGTTTCCTAATGAGGTCCAAGATTGTGACGATTTTTCGAGTAGGTTTTATCTTCATAGGTTTTGGCCCGGGATTGAAGAAATCAAGTTCGTCACCACTTTTAAGACTTAGAAGAAAAATCTAAAGATATAAAGAATGAGAATGAGAATGAGAATGAGCTAGATGAAAAATTAATCAAGCTTCAAGAAGAGAATAAGTTTCTAAAGATTCAAAACAATAAAATACTAGTTGAAAAGAATGCCATTGAAAAATCCCTGGCCACACTAATTTCTAGAAAGAATTCTAAACCTAGACCAAAATATAATGTTTCTAAGAGAGAATGGAGACAATTTAGGTGGCAACCTCAATCTAGAAAGACTATAGAAGTTCAAGTGTGGATAGCCAAAGGGGTAGCCCAAACTATGAGAGTCCTAGATCATGAAATTCCTAATGTTATTAATGTATCTAATGCAAGCACATCAAGAGTAGTTCGAACATTTGGTTTTGATGAAGTTAGACATAAGGGACCCATTTCTAGATGGGTGCCCAAAGCTAAGATGTGATTCTATATATACAGACGTGCGTGAGGACCACAATGGGCAATAAGTGGTATATGGATAGTGGATGCTCACGTTACATGACTAGTGAGAGATGTCTATTTTTAGATCTCACTCCCAAGGCTAGTAGATTTGTCACTTTTGGAGATAATGCTAAAGGTAAGGTGGTTTGTATTGGCATAATTGGTTAACCTCAACACACCACCATTAGAAATGTTTTGTCAGTAGATGGTTTAAAAAACAACCTACTTAGCATTCGTTAATTTTGTGATGATGGTTATGAGGTTATCTTTAGACAAGAGTATTGCCCCATTGTTGATAGTGATAAAATTTTTATTATTTGTGCTAAAAGACAAGGTAATGTGTACATTACTGACATTGAGGAAATTAATGCAAAATACTTAATGGTTAAAAGCAAAGACATTCTTTTATGGCATAGAAGACTAGGATATGTTAATCCCGACTTAATTATAAAAATTTCTAACAAAGACTTAGTTCTTAAGCTTCCTAAGATGAAATTCAATGAAGAAATTTTTTGTGATGTTTGCTGTTAAGAGAAACAAACTAGAGCATCGTTTAAGTCTAAAAATGAAATATCACCTAGTAAAGCTCTTCAACTCTTACACATGGACCTATTTAGACCTACACAAACTAGGAGTATGGGTGGAAAATCTTATTCATATGTTGTAGTGGATGACTTTTCTAGGCTTACATGGGTTATGTTCTTATCGTCAAAAGATGAAGCCTTCCAAAATTTCGTTAAACTAGCTAAGAGAATTCAAAGAGAATTAGATGATAAAATAGTTTCTATAAGAAGCGATCATGGAGGAGAATTTGAGAATAAGTTATTTATAGAATTTTGTGAAAAGAATGGGATTCATCATCAATTTTCCACACCTAGAACACCTTAACAAAATGGGATCGTTGAAAGGAGAAATAGAACCCTACAAGAGATGGCTAGGATTATGCTTTTGGAGAATAGTTTGCCTACCTATTTTTGGGCGGAAGCGGTCAATGCCGCATGTTATATTCTAAACAGATTTAATTTAAGGCAAGGTATCAAGAAAAGTCCATTTGAATTATATTATAATAAGAAACCCAATGTTTCTTATTTTAGAGCTTTTGGATGTAAATGTTACATTTTGAACACAAAAGACAATGTAGGAAAATTTCAAGCTAAAGGTGACCAAGGCATATTTCTTGGATATTCAAACACTAGCAAGACTTATAGAGTATACAATATTAGAACACATACTCTAGAAGAATCAATTCATTTCAAATTCAATGAAACCTTTGAGTCGAAAAGAAACAATGAAGATGAAGAAACAAATTCTATAGGTGTATCTAAGGAAATGGAAAAGTTAAACACTCAAGGAGAAGAAAAAATGAATTTGAAATGTCTCAATCTAAAGCCCAAGAGGAATTAAGAGAAGTACCTTCAAGTTCTCTTTTTCAATCTTAAGAACAACCTTTGCAAAAGAAAGATCTAGATAGGCTTCTTAGGAGTTTCAAGCATGCATCAAGTCATCCTAAAGATCAAATCATAGGAGATCCAAACCAAGGAATAATGACTAGAGCATCTTTACATTAATATTGTAATAATGTGGCTTTCATATCAAAAGTTGAGCCAACTTGTGTAAAACAAGCCCTAGAAGATGAATTGTAACAACTCATTGGTGGGTCTAGATGTCGAGTGGTATTTTCTTTCGAGCATTAGAATTTTTGGTCCTTATTGAATTAAGTGTTAGAAATATTATATGTATTGGTAATTGGACAAATTAATAAAAATAATATTTTGTGTGTAAAAGTCTCAAAGTTGTGGGCTAAATGGGTTTGGGCTTTATTTGAAATAGGCCATTTATAAGTATTTAAATTTTAAGTGTAAATTAATTGGGTTGAGCCCAAATTTCAAGAAAAGTCCATTGGGCCTTAGTTGAATTGGGTCATATATTTGGACTTAGGCTTGAGTCATGGGCATAGAGAATGGTATCTTAATTAAAAAAGGAAAAAAATTAAGAAAATGACAAAATGACCTAAAGGACAAGATATATTTGAATTATGTGTGTGTTATGTGAGGGGCAAATTAGGAAAGCCAAAAGTGGGGTTGGATTGGAGAGAGTTGGGAGGCAACTCCTCCCCCATTCCTCATTCTTTTTTCTTTTCTTGCTCCCTTCTCCCTCTTCTGATTGTCTTATTCTCCTCCTTATTCTTTCTTCTTCTTCCTCCATTATTAACCTTAATTCACTACAAGAATTTGGGGGATTTACCCATAGATATTATACGTGGGTATTTACCCACATCACATATAATGGTAATTTTTACCCACATCAATTTCTTGTAGTAATTGGAGTTTCAAGTAAAGGGATTTTCAAGAGCTTCATCAAGTTCTTCTTTGGGTTTCATCTCCTAAGACAAGTTCTTCTTACATCTCTCTTGTTATACAAGATTACCTTTCTTTATTTTGATGTACAAGTTCTTGTTTAATTCCCCTCAATTTAAGTAGATTTTGCTTCTCCATAGCAAAAATCACCATTTTTGATTTTTAAAATGAGTCTTTCTTTTACTATAAATATTTTGTAAAAAAAAAAATCTTCAAAATTAATGGATCTTGTTGGATCTTCATTTGAGGCTTGATTTACCCAAAAATTCTTCAAAGAATAACATATTTTTAGTTAGATTAGAGCAAAACAATTAGGTTGCGTTCTCTTTATTTTTTAATTTTCAATTTTGAGTTTTGAATTCATTTTCAGTTTTATGTTTTGGTAGTCTGTTTTTAGAAAATTGAAAACATGTTCTCTTTGTTATTTCGAAAAACTATTTTTCAAAACAGAAAATTAGAAAACGCGTTCTCTTTGAAATTTTAAAAATAATTTTTTAATGATATTTTATTCAATAAATTTGATTATTTAGTAAATTAAAAATATTTAATGTTTATAAATTATTAAAAAAATATAAATTTTAAAGTTAATAAATTTTGTAATATTTTTTTCCATTATAATACTAAAATATAAATAAATAAATAAATAAATAAATGTGTTTTGAGTTTAGAATTTGTTTTAGATGAAAACAGTCAAAATAACTTTTTGTTGTTTTGAGTTTTCTTTACAATTTTTTTTTTTTGTTTTCAAAAATACATTTTTAAAAACAGTAAAGAGAACACGTTTTCATTATTTTAGAAAATTAAAAATTAAAAATTAAAAATGACTTGAAAACAACAAAGAGAACGCAACCTTATTTGTTGGGTTGTTTTGCATTATTCTCGTATGTCTATTTTCAGCTTTGGCAGCTTACGCATGCTTTATTATTTTGAGCATAACTTTCAATAAAAATATCTTATTTTAGATCCATTTATTGCGTTGTAAACTAGACATCTTAAGCTTCATTTTAGAAGCAAGAATAAATGTTTTTGATTAATATTTTATCCCGTGATAGCCCTGTAAATCCCTGCTATGATCTAGAAAATTTACTGCTTTTGAGTAATCTGACCTTGCTTCGATTTTTAAGATATAACTCTTTGTGATTATATCCAATTCAATATCCGTTTATTTCTGTGTAAACTAGATTCAATAAGATTCATTTAATAATTTTTTTTTTGTAATTTTTGGTTGTATTTGGAGCCTACAACAGCCTTGTTAATTCTTGCCCAGAATCTACAAATTTTCTACTCTGTTTTCGATTAATCTGTCATTGCTTTGATTTTTTAGGGTATAACGCTCTTTGGTTATATCTGATTTGTGATCCGTTTCACTACAAGAAAAATAGTTTTTAGTGGCCACTTTTAGTGACGGCCAAAAGATATTTGTCACAAATACAACTATCAGTGGCGACCATAAACTGTTTGTCACTAAAAGAAGATTATTTTGTGAGGGGCGGCATTCAGAGTCATTAAAAAAGATTATTTGTGACGGCCATATGTGGCGGCCATTAAAGGTGGAGTATTTGTGACATTTGAACATGGCGGCCACTAAAAGCATGTAGATGGGGTAGTGCCTTAAACAAGCTTATTTGTGATAGCCGCCAATGGCGACCACTAAAGCTTCATTATTTGTGACAACTATGTGTGGCAGTCACTAAAGCTTTATTATTTGTGACGACCATGTGTGGCGGCCATTAAAGGTGGAGTAGTTGTGACAAAATAAGCTTGAGCGTCGGGATGGGTGGCCACAAAAAATACATTATTAGTGACGGCCATGGGTGGTGGCCACTAAAGGTGAAGTATTTGTGACAGCCAAACATGGCGGCCACTAAAAGCTTGGAGATGTGGTTGTCTTTGAAACAAGCTTATTTGTGACGGCCACTAAAAGTGGACTATTTGTAACAAAAACAAGCAAGGAAGCTTATTGTGAGAGTCGGTATGGGTGACCACCACATTATTAGTGACGGCCACGGGTGGCGGCCACTAAAGGTGAAGTATTTATGACAGTCGAACATAGCGGTCACTAAAAGTTTGGGGATGTGGAACCCACTCAAACAAGCTTATTTGTGACAGGCGCCAATGACAGCCACTAAAGGTTCATTATTTGTGACGCCCACAATTGACTATCACTAAAAGTATATTATTTGTGATGATTAGAAGTAACTGCTACTAAAAACTTGGGAAAGGGGTTTGAGTCATTATACTTATTTGTGAGGGCAGGGGTTTGTGGCCACTAAAAGATGACTATTTGTGACGGCATAATATGGTAGCCACTAAAGGTGAATTATTTATGACAATCAAACATGGAAGCCACTAAATTTTTTTGGCATAAGTACAATCGATCTGATTAGGGATATATAGGGACTTAATTAATAAAAGCTTCAAGGTATATACATCATATGTTTCATTAAATAATTAGCGGAATCCAATATATATATATATATATATATTAGCGTAACAAGTTGTAATTATTTCCTGCTCTTTTGTAATGGCCAATTAATTTAATGGCTGCCTAAAAAAGTTATGGGCAGTAACATTAATTAATTAATGGCAGCCAACTATCTTAATTAATCACTAGGCCAACTAGTGAGAGGCTGAACATGCACTTAAGATTCTGTTTTGTTGTTATTTATTTATTTATTTTTATTTCTCTGTTGATATGAATAATGACTTTTGGTCCAAATTGGTAAGGAAAATGGGAAAAAACCCATTCCACCCCTTGCGTACACTTTATATGTGTTAATGTAAGGGTAAAATTGACTTTTTAGAGTAGAATATAAATCACAACAGATTTATATTCTAATTAATTTTTTCCTACTCCTTATCTCTCTCTCTCATCTCTCCCACCTCCATTTCCCTCCATCTTTATCTTTGTCTCTTTCTCTCCCACCTCATTCATTTCCCATCGCCTCCGTCTCCGTCTCCTTCGCCGCAGCATCTTGCCTTCATCTCCTTTTCCTGCTCCATCTCCGGCTCTAGCTTCGTCTTTGTCGCAGCCTCCTTGTTGCCTCAACTCTGTCACTGCTGTTGCCTCATCTGCTGCCTCAACGCCGTCGTCACATCCGTTTCCTCAACACTGTTGCCGTCTCCATCTCCATTGTGGCCTCCAGCTCCAGCAGGTCTATCTTTGATTTTGTTATAGTAGAGAATAGATTTTATATTTGGTGCTCAGAGAACCAACAACTTATTAAATTAATCTATTCTCTTATCTTCTTTTTTTTTTTTCCCAATAAATGTGAATAGATTTTGTTTTTTTATTATAAGTGTGTTAGTTGAACAGAGTTTTTTATTTGTCAGCATTATTTTACCTAATAGTTATTTGTTAACATTATTGGTATCGGATTGTTATATGAAAATGATTTATGAATTAGAATTTATTTAGTGGGAGCAGTGAAGTGGATGCAGGATGGAGATCGAGGTTCCCTTCCCTTGGCGTCTTCTTCGTCTTTTCACTCTGACTAATGAGTAATAGGGCTTTTGATTTTTGTGGTTTTCTAATTTCTAGTGGATTAGCAGGAGTGTTTGATATTTTATTTTATTTGATTATCTAAATCAGTTATTTTATAACATAAAATATTTAGTACATTTTTTTATTAGTTTTAATAATTATGATCATTTTTAAAATTAAATAGAGCGAAAATCTAATTTCTAGAACACTTGGTTTCATATACGTTCGATTTTAGTGAAAAAATATATTCCCTATTTGGAAATGACTGTGTAGCGTAATCCATCACGCAAGCTTTTTAACAGTATATGGATTTCATAAAATGGTGAATATTTGTTCAGCCAAATACTCAAAATAAAAAAGTGTGCCACAGGAATAACGAAACTATGAACAATCAACTTTATATAATTTTTTTGAAGGATCAAATGATGTTATTTGTAATTGATATTTTCACACAAAGTCATCTTATGAACTTTCTAGTTGTGAAATTTTTATGAATTTTGATTATGATTTATATATTTTATATATTTGACTTCAAATAAATGTTTAGTATCAACCATATTGAATAAAACATTTGAGAATCTGGATGAAGGATGGGCTAAAAGTATAAAATGGTAATATTATTAACATTCAATCTAAACACGTTCACATGCATTAAAATTCTAATCATCACTCTTAATTTTGACCTTAGAATAAATGATTGTATTTTTAAATAAATTAAGAGTGAATCTCTCTAGTGGTAATTGGGTAAACTAACTTAACCAAGAAATGAGGGAAAAAAATTAATTTAGCAATGAAAGTTGAATTAATTATTTTATTTAAAAAAAATCTATGAATTTTTGGTTCAATAAGACGCATGAGTGAGTAGAGTGTTACAACTTGTGTTAGTATAAAAATAAAATGATTATCTAAATCAGTTATTTTATAACATGAAATATTTAGTACATTTCTTATTAGTTTTAATAATTATGATCATTTTTAAAATTAAGTAGAACAAAAATATTATTATTATTTTTTACTGATAATAATTTTTCTAAATCTTATATCCTCAACATCCCCAATTCATGATGGTAATTATCATTACTATTATTATTATTATTACAATCAATGAAAGAGTCTATGGTCTTGATTAAAAAATCTTATTAAGGAATGATGTGGGAATGACCCTTTCCTTGTTGGCATCTTCTTTCCATTTGCTAGGCCATGATTTTTGCATAAAGGTCTGTTCAGTAGTTGTTGATCTGTAGAGCCTCTAGTCTAAATTAGGACACAAGGATGTAACATTACAAATGAGGGAGGGAGCAGGTGGATTAACATATGTCTACTTCTGTGTATAACACTATATAATTCATTGTATTCTACTTGTGTGTATAACATTACAAATGAGGGAGGGAGCAGGTGGATTAGTTATTGTTGGATGCTTGTACGTAATTGTTGACCTTCCATCAATCGAAAAAGAAAATGGTAATGTTTAGTGTGAGGGATGTGGATGTGAATCCATTTGGTCCAAGTATGAAGCTTCAGCATCTAATAATTGTATAACTAATTAAAGAGCAAATTAAATAAAACTAACAAACCACTTGAAAAGGGACAATGAGTGGCTTTATGAGAATTGGGGGCAAAGATAAATGAATCTGTATTGGTATTGGTGGGACTGTGGGAGTGGGGAGGTGGATTAGTTATTATTGCATTTTCTGAACTTGGAAAATGCAAGAAAATAAAGAAGTAGAATCCCAAACTAGTTTACCTTCAGAACTTCTTTTGCTTTATCATGACCATGTCCGTTTGCAAGCTGGAAATCTCCATGCAAATTATTTGCTATAATTGTCATTTCAAATGTGGCTGCGTTATCATTCCATCCAGGTGTACCTGAATAGTCCGCTGTAAGTTGGTTGCCCTTGAAACCTGAACAAGTAAATCATAAAAGCTACTAAAGTCATTGTTGAAAGATTTTGTCTTTAAATATTTACACATTTTAACATTGGAACAGTCATTCAATGTTTATGCGACTTCAAAATATGAAGGCAAGATCCATGCTTCTGACTCTTTTGATTTGAGATATAGTATAACTTTTCTTTTTTACTCTCTGGGAGAGAAATGCTTCAAGACACAGCTAAGGAGAATAAGGGAAATAAGAAAAGGCCAAAACATTAGGACTTAGAGATTTACTAAGAAGCACTGATATGGATACGGGTACGAAAATGGATATAGAAACAGATCTGGGAGACAATGATTTGAAGAAATAAAAATATGATACAGCTGGGATACAGCAAAAAAAAAAAAAAAAATGATACAACAAAAAGAAAAGGATCATAATTGCTAATAATTTCAAAGCATTGAAATTATCTGGAAAAAAACAGCAGTCTGATATGAAGGAACCATTCAATCCATAAAAAAATTAAGAAATATTGGGAAAAAATACCAGAAATCTAAAATAAAGACATGTAAAAAAATTAATTATTTTGGTTAGAATTGCAACTAGGCTTAATTTTTTTTATTCTTTACTCAAAAGACTTCTCACTTTTGTAGATTTTATCCCCCCGAAAGAAAAAAGTTCCCATAACAATATCAAAAACCCTGTTCTGCTCTCAGGTATGCCTGTCTATCTAACCCATAGACACAAATGTCCTGAATGTACCTAAAAGTAGAGTAATAGTTTAAAAAAAAAAAAAAAAAAAGTAAGAAAGAAAGAAAGAAAGTTAGAGTAGTAATTAAATATTAGGACATGCCACTTGTCATGTCTGACACATGCCTGGCAAGAATGCACATTTCATGTGTCAGATACCATCCAAAATATAGTTTTCATACTTCCTAAACATTTTATAAAGATTCTAAATAATGTGCGTGTGTGTGTTTTTGTGCATTCTACTTATATATACACCCCAAAATTGTGAGGGACAAGCAATTTGGTATTAGATAATTGAACAATAGAACATTGGTTTTTTCTCCTCTAAATTTCTCCCTCTTGTTGACCTCTTTCTTCTTCTAATCTCTCTCAGGCATATTCTTTTTTTCTCTTCCTTATCTTCTACATTCTCTCCCAATATTTGATGTAACAACCTTCTTTAAATTACTTTTCATTGACTACTACATAATTCAATATCTAAAGCTTGATTACAAGAGCCATTATCTTTGTGCTGCCAAGGCAAGGTGCTAGAAGAGGTGAACTAATTAGAGACTTAATATTTGCACTATTCAAAAAGCCAGCTTTAAACTTTAGGAGAATGGGCAGTTCTTAAAAAGTCTCTGGTCATGTCGTACGCTGATCCTGTTGAACATTTCTTAGTGATGTTTGTTAATCTAAATAGAGGTGCAATGTGCAATGTGAAATAATTTATTTGTTAATCTAATATTGTCATCCTTCTCATTTTTCTTACACTGTTAGTTTGTTTTCAAATCGTTGCGTTATTTGGGATTATATTTGCATCGTAAGAGGTATGTATCCCGTGAGTAATGAAAATTTTATCACTCCTTTTGGGTGGTGATAGATCACCTTAATTTATAGGTATGAAATATTAGTGAATATATATATATGTACATTGACATTGTGTATGTACATACCTCGTGAGTGATGGGGATCGAATTAAGTTTGCTCCAACAACAGTCGATCAAGGACAATAGAGACAATTTGTCAGTTGGTTGAGCTCACATGAGTTTCAAGTATTCTATACCCTTTACTTTTTTTATGCACAAGTCACTTTAATTATTTAAAATATGATTATTGTATTTGGTCTTACATATAGGTTTCTTGTGCTCGTAATAAGTCTAATCGGTCAAAGCAAACAATGACTAAAACTACAAGCACTAGAAGTTTTGCTCGAGTTAGAGCTAAACAGGTATAATTTAAATCATTTATACATCTTTCTCATTAACAATTTTTTTTCTTTTTTTTGTTGATTAACTTGTCTATTTAATACAGGCTGAAATATTAGGACACGAACCGTCTACATGGGAAATGTTCAAGGTGACACACAAGAAAAAAGACGGGTCAATGGTTGATTCCACATCAAAAGAAATAGTGGTAAATTTTATTTTAAACAATTTATATTGTTATTGTGATATATATTTTAGTATTATGTTATAGCATATCTATTTTATTTATTATCAAATTTCACGACAAAATTCAATCTTTAGTAACCCAAAGAGCTGAGGAAGAACCTTCTCAAGTTATTGATGAAAATGAAATTTTTTCTGAAGTAATGGAAAGAGAAAAACATGGACGTGTTCGTGGGTATGGATTCAGACCAACTCCTTCTTGTGTCCTTGGAAAGATTCCATCTCGTCATGAGCTTGTTATAGAACTAAAACAAATGCGACAATATAATAATGGTTTGAAAAATGAAATGCAACTTTTGAAAAAGAAAAATGAAGCATTGTCGACAGAATTGGACCAAGTCAAAGAAAGACAATCAATTTTTGAAACTTTTATGGAAGATGTTAGGATAGGAAGGATTAGAAATAACAATTGACTAGACTTAATTGTTTGATGTCTTTTTTTTTTATGTAAAGTGCTAGATGTCTTTTTTTTATGACAATGTGATTGTAAATTGCTAGATATCTTTTTTTGATGACAATGTAAATGTAAAGTGCTAGTCAATTATTAATTGACTAGAGTTGTTTTCTGAAGTTTCTTGATGATTAAAATGGTGTTTATTTTGGACACAATGTATTAAATTAATAAGGTTTAAAATATAGAAAAACAAGCAGTGGGTTGTGGGAAAATTTTATAAAAATTACTTTTTGTGGCGGTAAACAAAAAGTGGTCAATAAAAATGTCTTCTTTTGTGGCAGTCATGACTCTCACTAAAAGTATCTGTCAAACACTTTTAGTGGCAACCAATATAATGTGGTCACGAAAAAACATTCATTTTGTGGCGGCCAACACTATCACTAAAATCTTATCATTTGTGACAACTAGTAAAACCATCACAAAAAATTTATTACTTGAGACAACGGTGACCGTCACAAAAAATGACATTAGTGGCGGAGGACTGTGGTTGTCACTAAAAATGTTTTTGTGACTGTAACACTTCATTTGCTCAGGGCGTGTTATAACCTAAGAAATTTGGGACTTATTATTTTTTTTTTCTTATTACAATATTCTATAAATTCCCTTAGGCCTATCTAGTGCTAGGCGTAACAATACATACACTAGATTTAATTGAATCATATAAGCGGAAGCTGAAATCGAACCTGATCATAGCATTTAATACATAGATAACTGAACATGACACTTATTACAAATTTGATACATAAGTTTCTAAAGATAATTTAAAACGTACATAATATTCGAAATATCCATACTACAACATAATATGGTACACTTGCTTATTCCTCGACGACTCGTGTCACTACACATCATCGGCTTCCGTGCCATCACTACAAGTCTCGAATGGAATATTAAATATTCAAGGGGCAAAAACCCATATTAGATGATGAACCATCTAAATAAGGGTACATAATATGCTTTATCATGTGTGTATGCAATGTTTTATCCATCGTAGGTGTCAACTGCACCCCATATGCTACCCACTATTTTTGCGGCCACCTCTTTCGAAGTCGGGGTGTATGGGTGCACCCTTGGTAAAGTAACGGTGCTAGTTTGTACTCCCTACGGCCTTTATGCATGTGATCAATGATATCAACGTGTATTTATACATTTTATAGTCATGTCATGCATGCAGTCTACGTGATGGATACATATCAAAACATGTCAATATGATGAAAACATTTTCGAAGATAAGCATTTATAACCGTACTAAACTTGTAATAGTACACTTACTTCTAAGTTGCCTCGAAAAACGTGTCGACCTCGATAACTGTGTTGAGCGGGCTATTTCCCAATCCTCTTGCCCTAAGGATTCCTAAAACATTAAATTTATTTTCAGAATATTAATTTACTATTTTTTCATAATTTCTACAATTTCTCTTTATTTCTAAGCCTTATTTCTTCAAAATTACATAATAAATATCCAAACTTTCATATAAGTCAATTTCTCTTTACTAATATTCTTTAAATAATATTTCTAACCTTCTTAAATTTTCTTGAAACTTTCCAACTTAAATTCCTATTTTTTCCTTATTTCCATAATAGTAAAACTACTTAAATAAATAATTAATTTAGCATTTTCCAGAATATTTTTCACAAAATAAGACATAAAAAAAATTCTAGATTTAATGAAAATTTTTGCAAAATTTTATCTATTTTATTTTATTTTATTTTATTTTCTTATTTTTCTTTTCTTCTTGGCGGGCGTGTTTCTTCCTACTTGCGGGCGCGTGGCTGCACGCGCCCGCCTGCTGCATCTTCTCCGGCGGCCCTCTCGTTGTCGGCGACGCTGCTGGGCCTTAAAGTTTCAAAAGAAGCTTTCCTCCCCCGCATAATCGACCCCCTGAACCCAAAAACAACCTTAGATTTGCGAAAAACACAATAAAAATACCTTAAATTTTCAATTGAGGGCGCGGCTCCGGCGACTCATGATTTTCCGACGAGGCCTCAATCCACCGCTTCCTTTGCTCTGTTGGCCACCAAACTCACTAGAAAGCTTGCTGACAACGCAAGGACCAAAACCCCACTCTCAAATCCTCCCAACACTACCCCAAATGCCTGATCTAAGAAGTGAAATTTTTGGATGAAGGAGGTTGCTTGAATGCGGCTATTTATAGCTGAAACTCACCGCGAGTTATCCCATAACGAGCGCCACGTGTCCTAGAAGGCCACTCTGACGTCCTTTGGGGCATTAATGCCCCCATTCACCTCTGATTTCTTGGTTGTAGGCGCAGCCAGAGCATGGCCGCGCGCTTGCTCCAGATTTTCTAGATTTTTTTGCTTTTTTTTTTTATATACATATACATACATACATGTATTGGGACAGACTTTTTAGTGACAGCTTGTGACGACCAATTCAGCGGCAACTAAAACTTTTAGTGACGGTCTTGGCCTCCACTAAAAATCTTATTTCTTGTACTGTTTGTTTCTATGTAAACTAGACATCATAGGATTCAATTTGATATAAGATTTGAAATTTTTGGTTATGATTTGGACCCATAACAGATTTATTGAATTCTATCTAGAATTCTGAAATTTTGCTATTACAAATTCTGCCTTATTTCGGTCTTTGTGGGATATTTCCTTGTGGTTATTTTCAATTCTGGATTCAGTAGTTGTTTCAAAAACTAGAGATCTGAGGTTTCGATTTGATATATGATTCATGATATTTGACTGAAAAATGAACCCAAAATAGGCCCTTGAAGTTAGATTTCAAAATTTGGAAATTTTCTAAAATTTTGCCTAATTAAATCCTTTTATGTTGGCTATTCTTTCTATAATCGAGGTGATGTTTACCATTGATCATTCTTCTTAAACACTTGAAGTATTTTATTCAAAAGCCTCGATAGGGTTTTGTATCACCTTATATTACTTAAGGAATGACACATTTATTGATTAAGGTCTAGAGACTTGCAAGATTTGGTGTTTCTTGCATGCATAAATTTTGTTTTCTTGTGGTTGTTTTTAGGGTAAAAATATACCATAAATATTGGTTGGGCATTTCTATAATTATGAGTAAATAAATATATTAAGATTTACCATGTGATCATGAGATAGTGCATACCTTAATTTAATTAATTGTGCATGACAAGCATGATTTGAGATTTTTCTTAATCATTAAGGATTGATATGAAATTGGAATATGCATATGTGATGCATGATTATACTGATTTGTGCACCTATTATTTTGTGCAGCGACTATGTCCGTGGGTGAGAAAATGATATCCTATGAGTGCCTGACGTGGGTGAGGTGGTCATCAACCCGGTAGGCGATGCTCAAATTGTTATTGTTTATTGATGTATTTTTGTGATGCATATATATTCATGTATGGATATATTAGCCGTGGGAGCCTTGGGAATTATGTGGAAAATTTCTTACTATTGGTGCATGTGCATGAGTATGGAAATGACTACATGATATGTATAATAATCATAGTACGAGAAATTGACGTAAATGGAAAACTTATGAGTTGTGTTATACTGATATCTTCTCATAGAGTTGTTTACTCTATCTCGACTTTCCATGACTTTGATTCTATATCTCCATGCTTTATAAATATACTTGCTGAGTCTTGTGGCTCACCTTGTTTACTCTTGTGTCATTCCAGGTAAATGTAAAGCAGTGGTTGAGGGCGAGTCTAGTGAGGCTAAAGCCCAGGGTTAGAGGTGTACAGAGACCTTCCAAACTAGATAGTCCATGTTAGTGTTTGTGATGAGGGCATGTGTGAGGAAATTTTATGTTGTAAAATTTGTTAATGCCCTTGTATTTCATTTTGTGTAGGCTATGGTCCAAGATGTTGTAAACCTTTATGTTAGCTTCCGCTGAATTTATCTAAGGATAATATTATGGTGTTGTATGTTATTGTTCTATATCACCCCTGTGATGACCTCTTTTTGGATATCCTATGCTAGCGGGACTATCCGGAAGTGGGCCACTACATGAATTTTGGATCAAGGCCATGTAAGAAGAATTAGATCAATTCAAAATAAATGAGGTATGGGAGTTAGTTCCTAGGCCCAAGGATAAATCAGTAATTGGAGCAAAATGGGTGTTCAAAAATAAGCTAGATGAGAATGGAACTATATTTATAAACAAAGCGAGACTTGTAGCCAAAGGGTATTGTCAAGAAGAAAGAATAGATTTTGAAGAATCATATGCCCCCGTAGTTAGGTTAGAAGCAATAAGAATGTTGTTAGCTTTTGCCTCTCACAAGAATTTCATGCTATATCAAATGGACGTGAAGAGCACATTTCTAAATGGTTATATAAACGAAGAAGTATATGTAGGTCAGCCCTTTGGTTTTGAGAACCCACACTTACAAGATCATGTGTATAAGTTAAGAAAGCGCTATATGGCCTAAAACAAGCCCCTAGAGCTTGGTATGAAAGACTAAGTAAGTTTCTTATTGAGAAAAGATTCCCGAGGGGTAAAGTAGACACAACATTTTTCATAAAAACTGATGGACCTAGCATATTGACAATTCAAGTGTACGTAAACTGTAACGACTCGATCGAGCGATAGGAAGGACCAGAACAATTTACCCTGATGGGCCTACACGAACTTCCCAGGGGGTCACCCATCCTTGAACTGCTCCCAGCTCAAGCAAGCTTAACCCCGTAGTTCCTTGCCTACATTCAGCCCAAAAGGTATCCAGTTGGTGTTGTTTCCTTTCTTACACTATCCTCGATATATACTAATTTCTCTGGGCTCTCAGGGTATTACATTCTCCCCCCCTTAAGGACATGACGTCCTCATCATGCGACCTTACAACCGGTCCCAAATCTCTCCCCCCTTGCATGGCCGATGTGGGATTCGCCTAAGGTGCCTACACGCACCCCCCATAGGGGCCTACACGCCCCCCTCGAGACTCAGCCTCCTCGCTGAGGTTTGCCCCACCACCACGCTAAGAGGCTCAGGTGTTGGCTTTGATACCACCTATAATGACCCGATCGAGCGATAGGAAGGACCGGGACAACTTACTGTAATGGGCCTACATGAACTTCCCAAGGGGTCACCCATCCTTGAACTACTCCCAGCTCAAACACGCTTAAACCCGGAGTTCTTTACCTACATTTAGCCCAAAAGGTATTCAGCTGGTATTATTTCCTTTCTTACACTATCCTCGATATATACTAACTTCTTTGATCTCTCGGGGTATTACATAAACGATATAGTATTTGGAGGAACAAGTGAAAATCTTTGTAAAGACTTTACAACCCTAATGAAAAGTAAATATGAAATGAGTCTCATGGGAGAACTTACATATTTTTTAGGTCTTCAAGTAAAACAAACTAAGGAAGGAATTTTTGTTCATCAAGCCAAATATTTAAAAGAAATGTTAAAAGAAATTTGGGATGCTAAATACTAAAGAAATAAGCACCCCTATGAGCATATCCACTAAGTTAGATAAAGATGAGCAAGGTAAAAGCGTGGATTAGAAATTATATAGGAGTATGATAGGTTCCTTACTCTACCTAATGACAAGTAGGCCCAATATTATGTTTAGCGTATGCCTATGTGCATGTTTTCAATCAAATCCTAAAGAGTCTCATGTTTTAGTTGTTAAGAGGATCTTTAGATACCTAATTAGAACTTAAGATGTAGGCTTACGGTACCCTAATAGAGATGATTTTGAGTTAATAGGATATTTGGATGCAGATTTTTTTGGTTGTAAAGTAGACCAGCACATGTCAATTGCTTGGGAATAAGTTAATATCGTGGTTTACAAAGAAGCAAAATTTAGTGGTATTATCCACTGTCGAAGCTGAATATATAGCCACTAGTAGTTGTTGTGCTCAAGTGCTTTGGATCACCAAGAGTTTACTGATTTTGGAGTATCGTTTAATTAAACACCTATTAAGTGTGATGATACAAGTGCCATTCGACTTTCGAAAAATCTAGTACTACATCTCGATCAAAACACATAAAGGTTAGACATCACTTTCTCAGGGACCATGTTCAAAATCAAGAAATCATTCTCGAATTTGTCCTGACCGATTTTTAGTTAGCTGATATATTCACCAAACCACTTCCCGAGGACCGTTTTAATTATATCAGAAGAGAATTGGGAATTATTAATCCTTTTGGATAGCTTGTTTGTTTAAGGCCATCAATTTGTTTGTGTTTGATTCTATCTGCGTAAATTAAGTCAACTTGGAGCCAAGTTAAGTTGACTCGACCTAAGTTGACTCGATATATTTTAAGTCGACTCGTTAGCTTAAGTCAATTCCGTGTTTTAATTGTTGTATCATATTTTTTAATATATGAGAAAATGTGTTTGATGAAAAACCAACCTTAAAATGAAAAATCTTTATGAAAATCTCATATTTCGAAATAAGTTTTTCATATTTCAAAACATGCATGATTAGTGTTTTGGCGCGAAAGCTCAAATGTTTGAAAAATCCAAAATTCATGTATCATGTTTCGAAACCATGTTTCAATGTTTCAAAACATAGTTCTGTTATCTTTTTATACATATTCGAAATGCTCTTTGATATGTTTGAATAAATTCAATTTTTAAGCATCATGTTTCGAAACATCAGTTTGTCATGTTTCTATACATGTTTCGAAATGTATATTGATAAGGTTTCAAGTTTTGCTAAGTTTATATGTTGTATTTCGAAACCGGTTTGAAAACTAAGCATATGTTTCGAAACCTATATAGTATGTTTCGAAACTTCTGTCATATCTGACAGTAGTGTATTTAAAATCTTTATTCAACATGTTTTGAAACATATTTCTGAAGTATGTTTCAAAACATCTGACTCTGTCAGAAGAATATTTGAAAATCTATCATGCTTTTGCACTTTATTTCAAAAGCTACTTTAAAAGTTTATTTTTGAAATAATCTCCATAACCTAATATTTTAATTTCAGATAAGTTATAAGTGGATAATAAAACCAAATCATTATGTTTTTAAAAGATGATCTCCTCTCTCCTCTCATTCTGTTTCTTGATGCATATCCAGCTGCAGAGGCTGTGTGTTTCGAAACATGGTATGTATATTTCGAAACATCTATATAAAAATGTGTTGTTTCGAAACCTACTTTATTATCTTGTCTCTAACGGTTATAATTAGCCAAAAAGCTATCTCTTTGATATATATATATATATCAGTTTTTGAAGACAAGAAGCCATCCTCTTACAAGCATACACAAGTTTACACATCTACAAGAGATATTGCCACATACACAAGTACAAGCAATCAAAGTTCCTTCAACAAACTCTCAAAGAAAATCACTTCGATTATTCCTTGGTGTGCATTGTGGTGTGAAGAGAAGAAGCAAATTGAAACCATCATCCTTTCAAGCTCTCCTCAATCCATACCAATACGTTTGTAATAACTATTTGGTAAGGTGTTTAAATACATTCAAATTGTTGGGTTGTAAAAGATAAGTGTTATTTATCTTGTCGTAAGATTTGAGTTAACCTAAAAACTCATTGTGTAAGGTTTTAGGGTGAACCGTGGTAAAACCTTTAGTGTCGTTGATCGCTAGTAAAAGTGATTGTGTTAGCAAATCCTTCAAGTGGGTAAGCTTGAAGGTAGTGGAGTAGGCAGGTGCCGAACCACTATAAATCTCGTGTGTATTTGATTTTTTATTCTTACTTGTTGTTATCCTTGTTCATGATTTCAGAAGAATCGTTTTTGAAAAACTAAATGAGTTTCAAAATTAGCTATCAGAGAATAAGGTTTTGAAACATACTATAGTAGGTTTCGAAACATACCTACCAGTAAGTTTGATTTCGAAACATACTCATCTATATTTCGAAACATACTTAATAGAAAGTTTAGTTTCAAAACATACTCCATCAGGTTTCAAAACATAGTGTCTTGCAAGCCAAAGTTTTGAAGTTATTGAAAATTTACCCAAATTCCAATTCACCCCTCATCTTAGGATATATTTGCCATTATATAGAACTAACATTAATAAGTAAACTCGATCTAAGTCGACTCATTTTAGAAAAAGTCGACTCGTTCAAGAGCGATCTCGAGTGACTGTCGGCCTTCTTCTTCCTTTTAAACCCTCTCTATTTTCTCTCTCACTCTTTGTCTCCTGAAACCCATCTATCTCTCTTGTCGTCCTTGCTGCAAGTGTCCTCTCCGTCTGTAGCCGTTGCTACGTTCTTCTTCGCTGGAAGCTATTGCTATCATCACCAGTGCCATCTCTGTAGGTAATGTGTATAACCTTTGTTTCCTAATAAGGCCTGAGGCTATGACGATTTTTTGAGTGGGTTTTATCTTCATAGGCTTCGGCCGGGGATTGAAGAACCCAAAACCGTCACCACTTTTAGGCAGCCCATTTTAGAAGTTGGGCCACAAGCCCACTCCCCATTTCGGAGGAAAAATGGGCCTCGACCCATTTGCTCAAGTGGGGGGAAGCCCACTTATCTTAGCCCATTAGCCCTCATATAAAAGGGACTCTTTGGCCCTCCTTTTGGCGTCTCCTTCTCTCGTGGCCGAACCTTAGCCTCTCTTTCTCTCGTATTTCCTTTCTTAGCCGATAGCTCCATCTTTCTTTCCTTGTTCATCCGATTGTGCTGGGAGTCTTCTTGTCTTCTATGGTTGATCATTCCTTCCATGTGAGCAGCCGCCTTTTCTTATGTGTGAAAGGCAGTCCACTGATGTCGCTTGAAACCACTACATATTCAAGACTAAGGTTTCCTGTTCAGCTAAGCTTTTCTCTCTTTGCTTTGAGCTTCTACCCTTCGTCTTTGTGACCGATCTACCTTCTATGGTAACCTACTGTGAGTGGTTTTGATCGCTTGGGTGAGAGAGGGTTTTGTTGAGTTCAGCCGAGAGGTGTTGGGGCTTTCTAGGCTTACAGTTTGAGAGCTTTGTTTGTGGCTTGTGGTTCCTATTTGTTGGCATTACCTAAAGTGGTGACTAGTTCTTTCTTATTTGAGCCTTGAACATTATTTAACAGGGAGTTTTCATTCTGTTTCTTGCGTTCTTTATTTTGATTTAATTCTGGTTCGATTTATTGCACTAACCCTTTCTGTTTTGTAGAGATTTTCTGCAATAATCTTTTCTCTTTATTTTTTTATTTCTTTCATACTCTCAAATCCAGTCTCTCTTGGTTTAGCTGAACCTTTGCATGACTCTTGGGTTCACTCATCTGCCATCAAAACGGTAAGACCTTGTTTCCCTATGTTGATCATTGTTTGTGTATATCTGTAATGACCCGATCGAGTGATAGGAAGGACTGGAACAACTTACCCTGATGGGCCTACGCGAACTTCCCAGGGGGGTCACCCATCCTTGGATTACCCCAGGTTAAGCACGCTTAACATGGGAGTTCTTTGCTAACATTTAGCCCAAAAGGTATCCAGCTAGTGTTGTTTCCTTTCTTACACTATCCTCGATATATATTAACTTCTCTGGGCTCTCGAGGTATTACATTCTCCCCCTCTTAAGCACATGACGTCCTCGTCATGCGACCTTAGAACTGGTCCCAGATCTCCCCCTTTGCATGGCCAATGTGGGATTCGCCTAAGGTGCCTACACGCACCCCCCATAGGGGCCTACACACACCGCCCTCAGGACTCAACCTCCTCGCTGAGGTTTGCCCCACCACCGCGCTTAGAGGCTCGGGGGTCGACTCTGATACCATCTATAATGACCCGATCGAGCGATAGGAAGGACTGAAACAACTTACCTTGATGGGCCTACGCGAACTTCCCAGGGGGGTCACCCATCCTTGGATTACCCCAGGTTAAGCACGCTTAACATGGGAGTTCTTTGCCAACATTCAACCCAAAAGGTATCTAGCTGGTGTTGTTTCTTTTCTTACACTATCCTCGATATATACTAACTTCTCTGGGCTCTCGAGGTATTACATTCTCCCCCTCTTAAGCACATGACGTCCTCGTCATGCGACCTTACAACCGGTCCCAAATCTCCCCCCTTGCATGGCCAATGTGAGATTCGCCTAAGGTGCCTACACGCACCCCCCATAGGGGCCTACACACACCCCCCTCGGGACTCAGTCTCCTCGCTGAGGTTTGCCCCACCACCGCGCTTAGAGGCTCGGGGGTCGGCTTTGATACCATCTATAACGACCTGATCGAGCGATAGGAAGGACCAGAACAACTTACCTTGATGGGCCTACGTGAACTTCCCAGGGGGGTCACCCATCCTTGGATTACCCCAGGTTAAGCACGCTTAACATGGGAGTTCTTTGCCAACATTCAGCCCAAAAGGTATCTAGCTGGTGTTACACTATCTTCGATATATACTAACTTCTCTGGGCTCTCGAGGTATTACAATGTCAATGTTTGTTTACTGGTCGTTACGTTCATATAACATCCTATTTTAATGCCTAAATCAAGTTCCATTGATTGCGTGTTCATTTGATTGTGTTCGTTTGTGGCTTGTTGCCTCGCATTTATCCTTTTTATCAATCTTGTCTGTCCATGTGCAGTTAAGTCAACTCGGTCTTTGCCTAAGTCGACTAAAAAACACTCACCCAAACCCTCTCAAAAAATGTCCTCATCTCGAAAACGTTTGCGTACCTCGACCTCATCACCAACCTGTTCCCCTTCACCACCTCCTATTGCTCAAGCCACCTACTTTCCTAACCTTCACCTCGAAGCCCATTTTTACATAATGTTCCATGCCCGTTCAGTTATCCATGGAAAGAACACATCTCAAGAATATTTTGACGAACGTCGTTTAGACTTTTGTAACTGGCTCTATATTGACTGACCTTGGGGTGTCTTACTTAGCCAATACTGCCGAGTTTATCCATTTCCTGTGCGTACCTTCTACAACAATCTTGATGACCTGTCTCACACGTTCATCAAGGGTGTTGACTTCACTGTCACTCCCGAGTCCCTGTCATCAACTCTCGGCATTCCCATTGTTTCTGACACTTCTGAAACCCCGTATGATCAAGTTCCTTGGCAAACAATAATTCTTGACATTACAAGCAATCCAAATCCCATTTTCCAAACACCATACTCAGTTACTCACCTCAAGTCACTTGACCTACGTCTCGCCCACAATGTCAGCTCCCCATCAATATCATTTCCCTTATCATTGAACACGTTCACCACGTTGCCAGCCATAAGACCTTTCCACTCCCTTATGGTCGCATCCTCACTCATCTCTTCACATCCCTAAACATTGATTTGGTAGATGAGGAATTTGAACCCCCTTCCATCTATCACACCATCAATGAATCAACCGTCACTTGCATGCACTACAAATGGGCTAAAAATCATTTGGTGTATCAGTTTACCCAACCTACCCTAGTTTTAGCCAATGCTCCTCGGAGTACGCCGGTTCACCCGGACTAGCCTTCTGATTCTGTTAGCTCATTCTCTGCTCCCCGTCCATCTATCTCTACATCTTTTCAGGATAGTTTGGAGTAGCTGGCCATCGATCACGCCGTTCTTCACAATGAGCTCTCAGACTTTCAGGCTTCTGCAGCCTCCATGGAGCATAGGATGACCAAACTTACGACCAACATGTTCCATGATCTCTTTCGGGTGCTGGATAGTCGTATTCCAGGTTGCCCCGAGTAGCCTGATGATACACCGTTGTGGATGCAGTTACCACCTAGGGATGCCTAGGTTCTTTTGATGTCTTTTTGATACGATTTATATGTAGTCCTGATCGTACTCATATCATTTTTTTCACATACTTTCTCATGATACTGTATATTTCTTATATCTTTTGATCAACATGCTAGTGGTACAAATACTCTTCTTTTGGCATTTTTCTTAATGATACTATGTTTTCTATGTTTACCTAACACTTTTTGATTTTAACAAAAAGGGGGAGAAGGATCTGCAACATAAGCAATCTCTGTAAGTTTTGCAAGTTAGAATGTTATTATTTTTTTCTCTGCTTGGTCTGCTTCTTTTATTCAAAATATTTATTATATATCAAGGCTTCCACGCTTCAAGTGTTTTAAGTTAGGGGGAGTTTATTTTATACGATTAAGAGGGAGATCATAATATTTTTTTAAAAATAAATCGTGTTTTTGTCATCATCAAGAAAAGGGAGAATGTTGAGCCAACTTAGTGTAACCTAAATTTATTTTGGTGTTTTGATGAATTACAAAAATGCTCAATGGTTGAATATGCAAATTAAGGCCCCTAAATGTTTCTCAAACTATTTCTTATATATTTCACATTATAAAAAATTAATATTTTTATGAAATTCTTCTTGCAAGGAGTTTTCAAATAAATTAAAATTATTTTTCAAAAATTGGACCAATAAGTTGACTTAATTGTAGATAAGTCAACTCGACAGAGAGACATTTTCAGCTAAGTTGACTTAATTAAAAATAAGTCAACTTATTTTAAAATAAGCTGACTCAGGCCCAAAAATAAGTTAACTCGCCGTGAGGCTAAGTCGACTTAATTTGTTCCATGGCCAAAATTTTTTAAACGTTATGCAGGTTACCCTAGCCCCTATATATACAACATATGCATGTCAAAGAAGGCACTCATACCATTCTGAAAAGTCAAAGCAACTGGAAGAACTTTCAAAACGATCTACTACTTTTCAAAGGCTTACGCTTTTGATTTCGTATCAAACGAAGAGCCTACTACTGTTGGAAATCGAAGTGCTGAATATCCGTTACTCTTTCTGTGTTTGATTTGAGGGTATATCTATTATATTTGATATTATTCTATTACTGCTAATATTCTTTGTTTGTTTTAAAGTCCAAGAGGGGACAAGTATTGTAATCCTTAAACTCGTATGTGTGTTTGATCTAAGGGTGTGTTTGATAACATGGAAAATACATGAAAAATGTCTCATCTAAGGAATTGAATTCCATCTTGGGTGTTTGATACACTACATTTTTCATGGAATTGAATTCCATGGTACAACCATTAAAGCTTGTTTTTTGCTCTTTTCCATGGAAAATTCCATCTAGGGGGGAGATGGTTTTTGTTTTCCATGTAAGTTGGAAAACACTTTCATTTCCACCTAAATGCTATCAAACACACCCTAATTTCCATGGTAAGTTAAGGAAAAACCTTAGCATTGATTAGATTTAGTGGAAGCTCAAGGGTGGTTAGATCTTGAGAGAGTGGATTAGGTGTTTGAGATACACCGAACCACTATATATCATGGTGTTCATCTTCCTTTACTGCTTTGTTAATTATTGTGTTGATTTTAATTTTGGAAGACTCATTAAATAAATTGATTACAATAATTTAAGGTTGATTAATTAATAAAGTGTAATAAGATAAATATTTAATAAAGATCTTTCATTAATAATTCTCCTCAGAAATCAAATAATAATTATAGGACTGCCTTCTCAAAGAGTCAGCTCTAATACCACCTATAACATCCCGCATCTAGCTGTAGGAAGGGCCGGATCAACTTACCCTGATGGACCTACGCGAACTTCCCATGGGTCACCCATCCTTGAGCTACCTATAAATACCCAGCTACATGACATTGAAAAGGACTTCCGATTTCAGTAAAATTTTGACATATTTACTGCATTTTTACTATTTTCATAGATAGTTATCTGGATCTGGTACTGACTTAGGCATCCAACGGTCATCGCGGGCAAGGAGTTCCACAAGCCTTCTAACCTATTTTCGAGTGTCAACAGGACAATATCCTTGCAGCGAAGTCAAATCCTTGCGGCGAGACCCTTTGGCGAAGGTAAATCCTTACAGCAAGACCTTGTGGCGAAGTCAAATCCTTACGGCGAGACCTCATGGCGGAGGTAAATCCTTGTGGCGAGAGCTTGTGGCGAAGGTAAATCCTTGCGACGAAATCAAATCCTTGTGGTGAAACCTTGTGGCAAAGGTAAATTCTTGTGGCAAAGTCAAATCCTTGCGGCAAGACCTTGTGGCGAAGGTAACTCCTTGTGGCAAAGTCAAATTCTTGTGGTGAAGGTAAACCCTTGTGGTGAAGTCAAATCCTTGTGGCGAAGGTAAATCCTTATGGTAAAGTCAAATCCTTGCGGCGACACCTTGTGGCAAAGGTAAATCCTTACGACAAAGTCAAATCCTTGCGGCGACACCTTATGGCAAAGTCAAATCCTTGTGGTGAGACCTTGCGATGAAGGTAAATCCTTGTGGCATAGTCAAATCCTTACAGCAAGATCTTGTGGTGAAGGTAAATCCTTGTGGTAAAGTCAAATCCTTGCGACGAGACCATGTGGCGAAGGTAAATCCTTGTTGCAGAGTCAAATACTTGCAGCGAGACCTTATGACGACCTTGCGGCTAGATCTTGTGGTGAAGTTAAATCCTTGCAGCGAGACCTTGTGGCAAAGGTAAATTCTTGTGGCGAAGGTAAATCCTTGTGGCGAAGTCAAATCCTTGCAACGAAGGTAAATTCTTGTGGGGAAGTCAAATTCTTGTGGCGAAGGTAAATCTTTGTGGTGAAGTCAAATCCTTGTGGCGAAGTCAAATCCTTATGGCGAGACCTTATGGAGAAGGTAAATCCTTGTGACAGAGTCAAATCCTTGTAGCGAGACCTTATGGCGAAGTTAAATCCTTATGGCAAAGTCAAATCCTTGCGGCAAGATCTTGTGGTAAAGTCAAATCCATGAGGTTAGACCTTGTGGTGAAGGTAAATCCTTATGGTGAGACCTTGTGGTACAGTCAAATCCTTGCTGCAAGACCTTGTGGCGAAGGTAAATCCTTGTGGCGAAATCAAATCCTTGCGACGAGACTCTTGTGGCGAAGATAAAATCCTTGCAGCGAGAGTCTTAAGATAAAATCCTTGCGGCGAGACAAGTCCTTGTGGCAAACACCCTTGCGACAAGCATCATTGTGCCAAACTCCCTTACGACAACTTCTCTCACGGCAACCTCACTTCACCCGACACCAAGCTTGAGTAGACCCCACATCATAAAATTTAGTTCTTATATTTTTGGCAACAACACCTTTCAAGGATGACTCTAAAGAGAAACATATTAAAAGACATATCAATGAAACATATGATTATAACACATATGAGAATATTAATAAATAGATCATACTAAAAGGTAAACTTATCAGGTTCCTTGACCTTACATATTCTCAAGGTAGCCTTAACAAATATTCTATCAAAACATATCCTTAACCAATAAGAATAACATATTAATAAGTATATGAAAATATAATATAAGAGAACATTAAAGTTTTGGCATAATGTAGTCATCATCAAAATATTTATAAAACTCAACACATCATTTTATCCAAAAAAAAAAAAAACTTTACTTTATTTGGGTTGTTATTGATGTGCCCAAATTGATATATATATAATTGTAAGGCTATCTCCAATAGGATTGCCATTTATGCTCGCCAAGCCAAATATAGCGAGCCAAACGCAATTTGATGCCTCCAACGCTGCTCGCTATCACCAAAATCATTCACTAAAAATTTGGCGAAACTCAAAACCATTGCCAAATGTGGTGATGGAAATCTACCAAGCTATCCTTGCCATCTCTCCCCCACAATGGCCATGGAAAAGGCTCGACCAAACGTGACAAAGACGAAATTGGCTAGAGAAGAGAAGTTGAAGATGTGGCAAGAGTAGATCCGAAGACAAGTTGCAAGCTTAGTGGAAGACAAAATCGGGGTAACAACCACCAGATCTGGAGGCTATGACAACCAACAAAAGCGGCGATAGCGACTAGTGGAAGCGTCGTTGACGATGATAAGCAGAATAGCGACCAGTGGAGGTTGCAATGATTTTTTTTTAATTTTTTATTTATTTGTGTATTAAATGAGTGATATTGTGTATTTGGTTATTGATTTGTGTATTTAATTATTAAGTTTGTTTATGTGCATATTTGATTATTGATTTTATGTATGTGTGTATCTGATTATTTTGTATGTTTGATTAGTGATTTGTGTATTTGATTATTAATTTTGTATATGCATGCATTTGATTATTTTGTGTATTTGATTATTATTTTTGTGTATGTATATATCAGATTATTTTTTATATTTGATTATTAATTTGTGTATTTGATTATTAATTTTATATATGCATGTATTTGATAAATAATAAATTTTTATAGTAGTGAAAATTATAAGATAAAATAAATAGAATTAAACTTTATTAATATATAAATGAAATAGAGAGTTAAATAGAGAAGAGAATAGGAAGTATAGTTAGAGTAAGTATAGTTTTTGAGGCAAAATCAAAATAGATAATGAATTATTTATAATATAATATAGAGTATAATAGAGAATGATGTTGAAATTAGTCTAACTATTGTATACTAAAAAGTTAGAATTTTATGGTGACCATAAAATCTATAAGCATAAGACATCTCTCTTTGGAGAGTAGTGAGTAGAGAGTGCACACAGTGGTAGGGGGTGTGCATTTGATTATAACCAAATCCAATCGGCCAAATTTTAGCTAACCAAACCGAACCGCCCCTAAGTATATAACCGAACCAAATTGATACACTAATCGAAACCGATTTGAACCGATTTTGAGTTTGGGTTAACCGAACCGGAAAACCTACCCAACAACTGAATCGAATTTAAACAAAAACTGAATTAACTGAGTTTGACATTGAGCTAACCGAACCAAAAACCCACCCAAAACCAAACCGAAAAAATCTAAACATAGTGGTATCAGAGCCTTAGTTCTTTAACCCTGAAAAGCCTGAATCGAACAAACAATTCTAGATAATCAAAATCACAGGGTGAAAAGAACAAACAACGTCTTGCTTCTATTGGGTACATCACTTGCTAATCAAGGACTTCCAGATAAAGCTTTGTATTTAGATCTCATATGGTCAAAATGATGGCACATTATATCTACAACTACAACCATTCACGGGGTAAAATGCTGCTTGGAAATGCCTGAATCGAAACTTTACAATTCTAAAACAACAACCAGCTGTTTCCAGCTACATAATAGCTTCAAACCTTTTTCTTCCGAGAAATAAGAAAGAATGAAAAAAAAAATAGAACATTTCAGTCTAGTCAAAAGTAGTAGTACCATCTTTGTTATGTAGCTATCTCATCAACCTCGGAATGAAACACAAAACTCGAAAAGGTGGTGGTTATATCCCTGCAAAAATCTTACAATTCTCAGGCTTGAAATTGATCGACTTATACATAATCTTTTTCAATAAGATGTGATCCTACCTCAGGTATGGAAGTGTCATTATCTTCAACAATGAAGGATTTCGGCTAACAAAATTATGCCACAGATTTATATTAGCTTCAAAAAATTTCTACAAAATTTAGAAACCAAATTCCAAATTAATAGTTTTTAGAAAAAAAAACTAACCAATAGAAAGCATGATTGTCATTCAGTTAACATAACTCAAATAGCATTGGAATGTTAAGCACCAAGAAATGAAGGAAAATAACCACTTCCTATTTCAAAATGATGCAAGGGTTAGAGCCACAATTATTTTTGCGAGGATCACTATATATCATGGAGGTATTTTGACTCCTAACTCTGCTCATTTCTAATCACCAATCAGCTAAGTTTTCCACTACATTTCGATGTTGCATGAATCTAAGAAGCAAACATGTTACCACTATGTTTCTATTCTTAATTATGCTGGTCATTCAAGTAAAAAAGAACTAAGAATGTGTTTGATTGCATTACCTAGAATTTAATTCTAGGTAATATTGTCTAGAAAACAAAAATCACCCCACCCCCTTAGAAAATGAATTCCATGGAAATAAGATTTAAATGCTTGTACCATACATATTTTTTCATAGAAAAGTTAAAAGTGTTTGATTGTTTTCCATAAAAAATGTGTAATAATTACATATTTTCTATGAAAAATGTGTGCAATCAAACACACTCTAAGGGTTAAAGAATGGAAATTTCATGCCTGTTGTTGGGTAGGTTTTGACTTAAACTTGCAAAGCCTTGTTAACATGATTTAGCAGGATCAATCATAATTAACAACACAAACTCATCTATCAGAAACATAAACCCTAAATAGAATAGATTAATTAAACAGAGCGCAAAAGCAACAACTCAAGGTTAAGTTTGCAGAAACCAGTTTAAACCACCAATGAATAAAAGAAACCTAATATCAAACAATGCACGAGATTGAGCCAAGAGAAGGCAGAGAAAGCAAAGGAACATATATATTGAAACAAAAAACACAAATCAAATAAATATGCAAAAAACAAAAAGTACATATATTGGACAGACATATATACTTATTTACAGAATATAAAATATATACAACTAGAAAGTAGAAAATATATATACTTACAAATGCACGAGATCTTTAAAATAAAAAAATCTAAATTTTCATATTGGACGTTGAGCTGCTGCATGTTATTTATGATAATCTTTGACAATTCTAAAATCAATATGCAAAATGAATTAGTTAATATCAAAATAACATGTATTGAAGTAACTCTTGAGTAAATTTAAAAAAGAATAAAACTGAGTTTTACCTTCTTCAAGTTGTTCAACATGCTCCAAATCTTCTTCAACACTTATTGGGGTGGTAGATGAGATCTTTTGTACAAATCAAGCTTTCACCCACTTTAAGAGATAAAGAGCTCCTACATGGATCAAGTACTCGACCCCCAATACTGAATACAGACTTAGATGCAACAGTAGAAACTAGAATTGCCAATACATCTCGAGCCATCGAAGACAGAATAGGAAACCTATGACAATTTGTTTTTCAGCATTTCAAAGTGTTGAATTCCTTAGCTAGAGGCTCACACACTTCACTGAAATACACCACCGCCACACTTATGTTTTTTGAAGCGAGAAAAAAATGAGTTTTCAGAGTTGTCCTTGTCATCCGCCACAACAGTTGGAGTAAACCTTTAGATGTCTCTCTAGCATCACTTCAAGGTCCCAACTTTTTCTTATATTCCTCGTATAAAGCATGTAGGGAATTTTTTTAATAACAAAACTATACCAATTTCTCTCTATCCCTGATACATCTCTTTTAGTATATATTCCATATGATCTAACTTGTACCTCGGATCAAGTACTACAGCAATATAAATTAAGTGATTAGTTTTGTGTGGATCCCCCCAGTATTTATCAAACTTTTTCTTTCATTTTTATCGTCAATTCCACCATTTCAAAATCGTCACTCTCCAACCACCCTCGTAAAAGACAATGCATCTTACCAAGCTTGTAATACCCCAATATCCCAGAGAAGGGTAGTACATATCAAGGACAAGTAAGGAAGGAAACAATACCAACTGAATACCTTTTTGGGCTAAATGTAGCCAAAGAACTCCAGGATTAAGCGTGCTTGAACTGGGGAAGTTCAAGGATGGGTGACTCCCTGAGAAGTTCACGTAGGCCCATTAGGGTAAGTTGTTCTATTCCTTCCTATCGCTCGATACGGGATGTTACAAGTGGTATCAAAACCAACCCTTAGAGAAGGCAGTTCGATGAGGACGGGGAGTGGTGCTGGGGCGCCAGGGACTGAACAAAGAGCGACTCCTAGCAGGCTTCTAGGATGATAACCCTCAAAAGGGAGAAGATTTGGGACTAGTTGTAAGGTAGCATGACGAGGACATCATGTCCTCAAAGGGGGGAGAATGTAATACCCCAATAGCCTAGAGAAAGGTAATATATATTGAGGATAAGTAAGGAAAGAAACAACACCAGTTGGATACATTTTGGGCTGAATGTAGGCAAAGAACTCTCGGGTTAAGCGTGCTTGAGCTGGGAAAGTTGAAAGATGGGTGACCCCTTGGAAAGTTCGCGTAAGCCCATCAGGGTAAGTTGTTCTAGTCATTCCTATCGCTCGATGCGGGATGTTACAATGCTCATGCAAAAATGTGTTTGAGGTGACATATGATGAACCCGATACTTGCAAAGTTAGCTCATAAAAATGTTTCAACACTTTGACAAAAAGTCTGACCTTATTCCAATCCTCTGGCTTCAGTCTCCTATCTATAGTAATAACTTGGTTCATATCATTATTCTAATTACTTGTACTAAGATCAAGTTTAAAACAAGCATCTTCTTCATCAAATCTCTTAAAAGCCCTCTCAAACTTTTGAGTGGTCTCTAACATCAAGTAGGTGGAGTTCCATCTAGTTGTAACGTCCAACGAAAATAAGCCCTTGCATTCAATTTTTTCCATTTCAGCACATTGTTTGAACTTTCTCAAGCTTATTGGGGATTGTCTAACATATCTCATTGTATCCCTAACTCTCGTTTCTGATTCATTTAGGTCTATCAACCCATTTTGTACAACTAGAATTATAATGTGAGCCACACACCTCATATACAAATATTGCCCATTCAAAGTAAAAACTCTATCAAGTTCCCATCCCATGAGACATTTCTTAATTGCCATAGCAATGTCATCACCCCTATGACTAGATATTGGACAAAAGTATAAGATTTTTTTCTTCAAAATCCAAGTATTGTTAATATAGTGCGTTGTCAAGCACATATAATTCATCCTTTGAATTGAAGTCCAAGTGTCAGTGGTTAAGCAAACTCTTTGACAAGAATTTTTTAACTCATTCATCATGTTCAACCTCTCTTAATTGAATGACTCAAAACAGTTATGCGCCATAGTCCAACATTAAGGAAACCAAAATTTTGGATAAATAACATTCATGAAGTGTCTAAACCCCTCATCCTGAACAAACTTGAAAGATAGCTCATCTACCATCAGTATACAACCTAAAGCCTTTCTTGCGAGCACTTAATCAAATTTTCAATTAACCACTACAACAACATTATCACCACTTTCTCTCTCACCCCCTGTTATAGTTGATTGAAAATGTAATTCCATTTGACGAGATTCTATAACATGAGGGTGTTTCTTACAAGTTCCCATATGATTCCTTAAAGCTGTAGTCCCATTTTTTTTGGGATCACAATGGAACTCCTTAGAACAATAGTTGCATCTCCTTTTAATCTCACCCTTTGAAATTTGTAAACTTGGTAAAATGATCCCAAGCCTCTAACCTAGCTCTTATTGGTTTTCTCTTTGCCTTTCCAAGTGATGTTGCACCTCTATCATTTTTTAGTTGGCTATCTTGGGTTGGTGCTATAACACCCCACTTTCCCGCACGTGTTATAACTTAGGACAATTCTGGGATAATAATTTTTTTTTCTTAAAAACTATTGCTAAACCATATCGTTCCTCATATTCATCCCAAAATTTTCATACATTTATCTCGAAAGAGAATCATTGTAAACATCAATTGGGGAAGCTATAATTGAACCTAACATCTTAACAATAATCACAAATAAAGTTATACATCATTATTCATCAAAACGTTCAGAATTCAAAGTAGCAGAACTTAAATACATGGGCTACATAATATACATTCAATTCAAGATGCACTTTGCTAAGTGTCATTTCATGCCCCATTCGTCCTCGTTTCTGCTACAATCTCCATGTGGAACGTTTCAATATTCCAGGGGCAAAGGTCAAGTTAGATAATGAATCATCTAAATAATAGTACATCATTTAATGCAAATAACATCTTTACTCTTACATTTGGATTAACCACATCTTACTATTACCCTCTATTTTTACAATTTCTCTGCTAGACCAAGGTGTATGGGTGCATCCTTAGCAAAGCAATGATGCCCAGTCCCTAATCTCAAATCCATGCAACGTATGACCGTAAATCTCATCGTGCTCATATACATATTTATCATCAGAAAATGTAAATGCACTATACGTGATGCACAACATACCAAGACATAACAACATGATAACAAAATGCTTTCATGAAATTGGATTTTTGGGTTGAACCACTTACCTTCTCAAACTTATCGGGCTACCTCGATATTCACACCTTACCTCAAAATATGTGCATCATCTTGATTTGCGTGCCAACCTCAAAATTCACACAAGTCACTTCAACTTAAGCCTCAAAGTATCCTAATCATCATATTTAATTAAATAAACATTAAAACCTTTTTTTTTTATAATTTCTTGCATTTTCTTTATTTATTTCTTCTTATTTTTCTTCAATAAATCAAAACTAAATATTTTTCAAATATTTCACTATAACAAATCATAAAATAACATTCCTGATTTTTTAGAATTTTTTAAAAAATTTTACTCAACTTAACCTAGCCTCTCAGGCTTTATCAGTATGCGTGCCCTTAACCTTAAAACGCATGCCCGATCAATTTCCCGGCCCTAGGCATACTCCTCAAATCCAAAATTAATTCTTAAAATTATTTTGAGATTTTTCGTAATTTTTCTCCATTTTCCTTTGTTTATATTTTTTTCTCTTTTTCTTTTTTTTCTTTTCCTTTTATTTTTTTCTTTTCTCTTTTTCCTCCTTTCTTCTTCTTCTTCATCTGCGCCTCCCCTGCAACTTACAAATTGCCCGCGCACCAGCGCCGTCGCATGCCACCATCTGGGTGCTTCTCGTCGCCACACGACTCCCGCCGCTGACTACCTGCACCGTAACCCACCGCGGCCAACCCCTGCCTCACGGCCAGCAGCTGCGAGATCGTGGCCAAGGCCACCGCAGCTATGCGACCAACTCTGGCCACCTTCAGCCTTGACAACCGTCTCACCGGCCTCCTACAAACAGTCGCTAATGTTTCTTTGCCTTCATCACGACTGCTTCAAGCGGTGCCATGGCCGATCAAGCTTGCTGCTCGTGACCATGGTCGTTGCCCACTCTCACGTTCTCAATCTCTCTTGCTTCTAATTCTCTCGATCTCTCTTACTTCTCTCGATCGAGCCCTCATCTCTCTCTCACACACATTTGCTCTCGGCCAAATCCTCTCTCTTTCTACTCTCTGCCTCTTCATATTTCCTCTGTATATATATATACATATATATACATACAGAACACTTAGCTGCTAACCATTACCTCTTCCATCCACTTGCACCATTTATAGCTAGTTGTCACCCCCTTCTTTCGACACTTCTCTCAGCCTAATGCAAATTTGTCCCTCAATTATGCTAATCTGCCCCCCGTGTCTCATGCCCAAAGCCATATATTTATATATATAACACTATATATTACATCAATAATAGAAATATTGCACATTTTAATCTCAATTTTTGTCTCTATTTCACCTATGAAATTCCCTAATTGCAAATTACACTTTTAAATATCAAATTAATTTGCATTACGATACCAAAAATCCAAAATTAATAACTCATGATTTACTTGATAAGGACGATTTCATCCCTGTGCCCTCACCGGACCCTTGTTTTGTCCCGAAACTACTTCAGGGTTGATCCTTATGAAAAATCAGAGCCCCCTTAGGGTTTCGTTTATTTTTCAGAAATCTCTTACAATGATTCGATTTTTCAGCCTGAATCGAAACTGTATTTTACCTGTACTGAAAACCGCATCAATTTTGATTTCTTTTAATACCATAAATCCTATCTCGGAATGCTCATCGAGACCATATCATTTTTGTAATATCCTAGTATTTTGAGAATAATAATAATTAAGTTTTTGTATTTAAAATATTTTTTGACATTCATTAGAGATTATAATTGAGAAAACTAATTGGTTTAGAATTAGTGGGCTAAGTTGGAAAAATAAAGGTTAAGTAAATGGGTTTAGAGTTAGTGGGTTAAGTTGAAAAAATAAAAGGCTAAGTAAATGGACTAATTAGTAGGCTAAGAAATTGGGTTTAAGATTAATAAACTAAATAAAAGAATAATCTATTCAAAAGAAGATTTAGTGAAAAATAATTAAGTTGACAAAATAATTAAAGATAGTGGGTGAAATAATTGAGAAATTTAGGAGACAAAGTAGGGTGTTGACAAATAATTAAAGATAATAGGTGAAATAATTAAGAAATGTAGGAGACAAAGTAGGGTGTAGACAAATAATTAAAGATTATGTGTGAGATTTAGTGAAAAATAATTAGGAAATGTGACAAAATAATTAAAGATAATAGGTGAAATAATTGAGAAATGTGGGAGACAAAGTAGGGTGTGGACAAATACTTAAAGATAATGGGTGAAATAATTAAGAAATGTGGGAGACAAAGTAGGGTGTGGATAAATAATTAAAGATTATGTGTGAGATTTAGTGAAAAATAATTAGGAAATGTGACAAAATAATTAAAGATAATAGGTGAAATAATTGAGAAATGTGGGAGACAAAGTAGGGTGTGGACAAATAATCAAAGATAATAGCTGAAATAATTAAGAAATGTGGGAGACAAAGTAGGGTGTGGACAAATAATTAAATATTATGAGTGAGATTTAGTGAAAAATAATTAAGAAATGTGACAAAATAATTAAAGATAGTGGGTCACTACAATTATGCTAAACTTAATTCAACCTCCTATAAATAGAGGAAAATTGAAAGGTTTGAAGGAGAAATGTTGAAAGAAAGATTTAAGAGTGAGAGAGAGATTTGAAAAAGAGGAAGAAAAATATATATAAAGAGAGAGAAAGAAAAAAATATCAAAAAAAATTCTTAAAAAAATCCTATAGGCTGAGTTTAGTAGTTTGTGTGAAAATTTGTGGCAAAAGACATTGTTGGATACGCAAATCGAGGCTTCATTGTATTATAGAAGAATACCGAATCGCTTCGTGGGAAGGTGAGTTATCTTCGAAAATTTCTTCAAAAATTTCAAAAATATGAGAAGAATATCTTAGGATTTTTTATGATGAAATTGGAAGAGAAATACATTATTAGTATTTATTATGGATTTTTGAGGTAATAGATGCTTGAAAATCAAAGAGAAAATGAGAAATAAATGGAACATGGATTCTAAAAATTATGAAGAAATTTTTGGAATTTAGGAATATTGTTTTATGAATTATTGTGAATAGAAATTGAGAAAATTTTATGAGAAAGTATTTATTTCATAATCTTGAGGAAATAATATGAGGAAATGAGATAAATTAAGAAAATTGGAGAAATTAAAAATCTAATTTTTTAAGTAATTATGATGTCTAGGTTACGTTAAGGTTCCTAATTGAGTACGATTGGAAGTCTGACGTGAATTTTGAGGCAAAATTACGCTAAGGGTAAAATTATCTTTTTGCAAGGTAAGTGGTACTTCCCAACTGAATTTTAGTTTTATGATCTTATCATGTTGTCATGCTTTGTTGTGAGTATGTCACGTAGATTGCATTTACATGTTTGATTTATAAAATATGCATATGAGCATGATGAGATTTATGGTCATACGTTGCATGGGTTTGAGATTAGGTACTGACTCTGTTACTTTGCTAATGGTGCACCCATACACCCCAGTCTGGCAGGAAGACTGAAAAAATAGTGGGTAATCTTAAGATGCAGTCGACTCAAACAAGAGAGTTATGATGTTATGTGCATTGCATACATACATGAGCATTAAATGTTTTGTTTCCCTTACTTAGATGATTCATCATCTAACTTGGGCTTTGTCCCTGGAATATTCAAACGTTCCAGATGGAGATTGTAGCAGAAACAAGAATAAATGAGGCATGAAATGACACTTAGAAAAGTGCATGATGAGTTGTATGATCAATTGAATGTATGTTATGTAGCTCATGTATTTAAGTTCTACTATTTCGAATTCTGAACGTTTTGAAGAATGGTGATGTAGAACCTTATTTAGGGTTAATGATAGTTGAGAAATTATGTTATGTATTAAGTTATGTTGAGAAATTTTTTGTTCCCATGATATAAGAACTAATTTATGATTAATGTTATGATGTTAGATTTGATTCTAACTTTCACATTTGATATTTAAGATGATTCTCCTTGGAGATAAATGAATGAAAATTTTGGGATGGATAAGACCAATGTTATGATTTATTTTAGTAGTATCGAAAAGAAAAAATTTATTATCCTAGAATTGTCCTGATTTATAACGCGCTCGAAAAACGGGGCGTTACAATTGGTATCAAAGCAAATTGATAATTGGAGAGTAGAAAAGTTTGACTTGGAGATTAACCGTTATTTCAGTTAATGATTCTAGTAACTTAACCCTATTTGGAGATTTAGGGAATAGCAACATGGAGACTTAGGGGAAAAGAGACTAATGGTTCGTAAGACGAAATCATTACTTAGAGTTTTGGGGATTGTCAGTTGAGGTCTTAGAAGTTATTGGATTTAAGTATAGGTGCAGTGGAAGTGTATGTTTAGGAAAGTTCTGGCTAAGGAAAGACTTGGTATTTAAGTATGTCCATTTGTAACCCACCTCTCTTTCCTGGGAATTTACCTAGTGTACTATTCACGAACAGACACTATTCCAATATACGGTTACTACCTTCAGTGAATAGAGAAAGCCTAATAGGGGTTAGTATAATTAGAATGATCTAGTTATTGAAGTTAGGATTCGATGATATGATTTGGGTGCAAGATTGACTCAGTAACCATGATTATGGGTCCGAGAGATTTAGAGACTGTTGATTTGAGCTTATTAGTTGAAATCCTTATAACGAAACATAGGGTAATTGTGGTTATCGAGGATGATCGAATCAAGAATGAATAGTCTGATGTGACATGGCCTAGCTGATAAGTTAGGAATTTTCGAAGATCATTTAGTGTCTCGGAAATGAGATGTAATGATCAGGGATTCAACGAAATGGGTCAAACGAGAGGCCGAAGATCGCTAAGTGATGGTTCGTCAATTGATAAGGTGACAGTGGTGCAATCGATGTGACTCGCAGAGGCGAGACAATGAACCCTTACAACGTGACAACACTACTAGTTTCACTACAAGAAATTTCAGTTTTAGTGACGGAAAAATCCGTCACTAAATTTTTCTGTGACGGGTTTTGTGACAGGGTAAAATCCGTCACTAAAGAGGGCGTGACAGATTTTTTGTGACGGGGTTAGTGCTACCCGTCGCAAATCTGTGACGGGAGAGCATTTCCGTCACAGATTTGTGACGGAAGTCCCGTCACAGATCTGTGACGGGGCAGTATTACCCGTCACAGATTTGTGACGGGGAAGTTCTCCCCGTCACAGATCTGTGACGGGTAAAGTTCATCCCGTCACAGATCTGTGACGGGAACGTACTACCCGTCACAAATTTGTGACGGAGACTTCCCCGTCACAGATCTGTGACGGGGACAATCTGTCACAAATCTGTGACGGATAGGACAAGCCGTCACAGATCTGTGACGGGAAATACTGCCCGTCACAGATCTGTGACGGGCTCTACCCGTCACAAAAATTTTTAAAATAAAAAAAAAAAACGATCAATCTGTGACGGGTTACTACCCGTCACAGATTTGCGACGGGAGTACCCGTCACAAATATTTTTAAATATAAAAAAAATAATAATTAATATTTTATAAAATTAATATAAATAAAAAAAATAATTTTCAAAAAAATTTAATTAATATTAATATTTTAAATCAATAATATATTTTTAATTTAAAAAAATATATTTTTAATTTTTAAATTTATAAAATTAAAATTTATATTTATTAAAATTAAAATTAATATTTTCTTTTATAAGAATACAAAAATTTAAAATAGTAACAATTTTTTTAAAAATTTAAATAAAATATTAGAAATAACATTAAATAAAATTAATATTACTCACATTCACATTAAAAATAAAATAAATATTATTTTAAATCAATAATATATTTTTATGAAATTAAAAATATATATTTTTTAAATTTATAAAATTAAAATTTATATTTATTAAAATTAAAATTAAAATTAATATTTTCTTTTATAAGAATAAAAAAATTGTATTTAACAACAATTTTTTAAAAAAATTTAAATAAAATATTAAAAATAACATTAAATAAAATTAATATTACCCACATTCACATTAAAAATATAACAAATTTAACATTAAAAAAAATTAAACTTTAATATTAATATTAAGATTACCCATGTTTACTTCAATGTTTACAACATTCCATTACAATCAATCATCATTATTATTAGCATTTTTATCTTCACCATTGTCACTCTCATCTTGATCAGCTACCGGGTCAGATCCACCTGGAACAGTCGACGGTCCAGCATCTGCAGTAGATTGTTTTGTCAATCTACTTATTACCATATTCATTTCTGACTGCCACACTGTCATTTGTTCTTGCCACTGTCGTAATTGCCGATTCTCAATCCGGGATTCAAGCAACTCATCAGTTAATTGGGTAACTTTAAGTCTCATTTGTTCAAACTCTGGTGACACATGTGAAGATGATTGGCTAGAACGATTGGTGGTAGATGGATATAACAAATTAGCTTGGGAGCCCAGCCCGTATATTCGACCCTTTCTATTCCGACCACTAACAGCTTGATAGAAGATGTCGTGTTCATTAACTGTAGGCGATGAGGACTCTTCGGTACTTGCGGATGATGAAGATGCCTCCGCACTCAATCTTTCATATCTTTCCTATAAAATTAAAATATTCATGTAAATGAATTAAAAGATTATTTTAAAATAAAAAATTTAATTTAATTTATAAAACACACTTACAGCGACGACCCTAGATCTATCATCGACCCACACTTCTTCTCCTTGATTATCTTTCCTGGTGTGGGTTCTCCTGAAGAATTCAAACTCATTGGGCTCACGATTCAATTCAGTTGCCTGTATAAGAAATTAATAAATAATATAGTAAACTTATAATTTAAATAAATTATAAAAAAATATATATAACTTAGCATAAGTAATTACCAGCCTTCTTCGAGTCAAGGAGAATGGAATGGACCCGCCAGTGTGGAGCGAACCACCGGTCTCAGAAGCACGATTTTTTTTATTTTGTGTGGAAATTGTTTTGTTGCTTTCTTCTGCCCACTTTGCATCAAGTGCCTTACGCACGTCGGGATCCATCCACGTTGCTTCGTCTTTCCCATTTCTAATTCGATGCAAATGGCTCCTAAAACTTCGTCTACCAGACTTATTCCATGTGAGCCATATACTCATACGGATTAAACTGATTTCTAAAATTATCTTCTCTATAATATTCATTCACAATAACATTTTGAGGCATTATTGGCATTTCTTCCCCATGGTTCGTCCAATAATAATACCCTTTCATAAACCCATACTTACAAAGATCCCTTTTCACCTCATTAACTGGTTTAAACTTCAAACACTCACATTTCATACAAGGACATTTCAACACTCCTAGCCTTATGAAACTTTCTTGAGAAGATGCAAGTTGAATAAACTCATCAACACCAGCATAAAATTCAGGAGTGATCCCACCCCTTCTTGGCATACACCGATTATCAATCCATCGACGATGCAACGGAGCTTCCATTTTCAATTCAAAATTGTATAACAAGCACGATTCCTAATAGATATTTTATCCTGAAAACTAACCAAATTATATTTCATCATTTCAGACTGTCATAAGTAATTGATAAATATGAACAAAAAATAAATATAATAATAAATAATTTATTGAGATAAATTTTGCATCTTTTTTATAAATTAAGATAATAAATAATTAAGATAAATTTTAATATTTTTACTTAACTCTACATATTTGAATTGAATTTTTTTTAAATACTAATTTAAATTTATATTTCCTTTAACACTTAAACAATTATTATAATTTTTAATTGTTACATTTTTTATTTTATTTTGATTTGAGTAATTAAGAACAATATGGTTAAAATAATGTATCTAATATATTTTCTAAGTTAGCTATAAATGTCTCACTTTGAAATTTAAAATCTATTAGTGTACTTATTTTATTTTATAACAACAAATTATATTACTCATTAATAGTATTTTATTTTTAATATTGTAATAAATAAATAATTCAATTTAAATATTTATCTAATTTATTTCTCATGTAATTTTTAATTTTTAGTGTTTCATTTAAATAAAAAATTAAATTTTATACCTTTTTAAATTCATTTTAATTTTTAAAATAATTATCTAATTTATTTCGTACAATATTTTAAATATTCTAATTTTACTTTTATTTTTTTTTTAATGTTTTAAACAAAAAAAAAATAATTTTTAATGTCTATACTTAATCTTATTCTTATGGCAACAAAATATATGTTTTCATAAATATTGTATTTACTTTTAGTATTTTATTTTTAACATATTTAATTTAAAATTACAATATTTTAAATTAAAAATGTGTTTTAAATTAAAAACAAAAAAATAAATATTATTAATACAATTACATAACAAAATAACTACAGAAAGAATTTATAAACAATTAATAAAATTCATATTTTAATTTCTAAACATTACAAATAATATAAAAAATTAAAATAAAACCTAAACTAATTTAAATAAAATAATCATTAAACTCAACATACATACTAAACACAAAAATAAATTAACTATTAAACTAAACTAACGCAATTTAAACTTTTATTTCCTTTACTACATAAACAATTATTCAAATTTTGATTTGATACATTTTTTATTTTATTTTCGTTGAGTTATTAAAAATATTAAGGTTAAATTTATTGTTATAAAAACTAATAATTTTTCATGGTAAAATTTTATTTTGTATTTTTAGTCCTTAATTTTTATTAAAAATATATTCAATGGTATTTTATTTTTAATATTGTATTTATTTTATATTTTAATTTAAATATTTATCTAATTAATTTCTCATATTATTTTTCAATTTTAGTGTTTTATTTTAAATAATTATCTAATTTATTTCATATGTTAGTTTTAAACTTTTTAATTAAAATTTTATTTATTATTTATTAATTTTTATATTTTAAATAGAATTCTTTTATATTTTTAATAGAATTTTTTTAATTTTTTTACACTTAAATATTTTTTTATGACAATAAAATATATGCTTTCTTAAATAGTAAATATATTTTTAGTATATATTTTTTTATGTATTTTATTTAAAATTATAATATTTTTCATTAAAAATATATCTAAACTTAAAAATAAAAAAATAAACATTATTTACATATGCACGGGTTTACTAGTCCAATAACATATCAAAATAACTAAATAATTAATTAGTTGTAGTTTAATTATTTAATTATAATTATTTATATTTTAATTTTTAAGCATTACAAATAATATAACCAATTAAACTAAAACTAAACTAATTAACATAAAAATAAACTACTAAACTAATACAAAAATAAAATAACTACAACTAAACTAACACAAAAATAAAATAATTGCAACTAAACTAACATAAAAATAAAATAATTACAACTAATAACACAAAGAAATTATGATTAAACTAACAGAATATAATTAAAAGTAAAACAAAATAAAAAGTTATAAAATACTTACTTGATAGCACTGAAATTAACTGAAGAAGAAGAAGAACCAGCGACTGTGAAGTAACTGAAAATGGAGGAGATAGTGAGAAAATGGGAGAGAAGGGGGGCGAGACAGTGAGAAGGGAGGGGGGCGAGACAGTGAGAGGGAGGAGGGGGGGCTGGGAGAATGGGGAAGGGGAAGGGAGGAGGAGAGGGGGGGCGAGACAGTGAGTGGGAGGAGGGGGGCTGGGAGAATGGGGAAGGGGGAGGGGTTTTTTTAAAGGGGGGATTGCGACGGGACTGACGCGTCCCGTCGCAATCTGCGACGGGACTGACGCCCCGTGACAAAACTGCGACGGGAAACCTTGTTCCCGTCACTGATTTGCGACGGGAGAGCATTTTCTGTCACTATTTTGTGACGGGATACACCATCCCGTCACAAAATTGTGACGGTAATTTCTGACCGTCACTAAACCACATTAGTGACGGCTTTCCATCACTAAACCCGTCACAAATTAGTGACGGGAGCATTCCCGTCACAAAACCCGTCACTAAAACTGTTTTTTCTTGTAGTGTTTGGTGTTCGCAATGAACAAGTCTTGATCGAGGGACCCACTGCAAATGGCTGATGGATGGCTTATGGTAAGGTACAGGAGACCCTTGTAACATTACAATAATAGTAAAACTTATACTCCTTGTTACATTACAATAATATTATCAAAATTAGTCTCTTTCAAATAATAATAATGTTGTCATTACTATTATTTTAATGGTCTTAGAAGGATAACCTTGGTGGGGTTTAAATAATACCACACTAGTATCCATAGAAACCTATGTTCATAAGCATCGTTTTGTGCAACCGTGTAAGCATAACAGTTGATTATAAATGAAGTCGGAAGCTAAACCCTAGTTTGGAAGCAGAATGAGAGAACAAATTAGAAATGCAGTATGTATAGTATGTATAGATCCAAGTCAAACGTTTTCTTCCCTTTTGTAATGTTGCTAATATACTTATGTTAAAAGCAATTTCTCATATATGAGAAGATATGTTTTGGTTTTGCACATGATTTTGAAAAATATATGTTTTTATTTTATGACTGAAAAATATATGTTATTTGTCATGCATTTTTTAGGTATGACTTTGAACAAAATAACCCCATTCACGGGTTCTATCACAACTCAAGCCTTAAAGATCCATTTGACTATGTTCAAAAGAAAACTATTAAAATGAGAAATAGAATAGACATGAATAAAAAAGTATAAAAAATAAAGTAAAATACAAGATTAAAAAAAAAAACTCCCCATGTCTGAATCCTCTATTTTGAGGTCTTGAAACAGACCATAAGTTAGCTGATAGTAGAAAAAAATGGATTGATGCCAAGAAGAAATCATTTAATTAAAGGATTGATGCCAACAGTGTACACAAAGTTGAGTAGCATATCAAAACCAAAATGGCAAAACCAAAATAAATCAAAAAATACCTAGGAATGGACGGACAATGGTTGTAAGGCGGATAGACGATGGATGGACAACGACTTGGCGTTGATATTTACATAACCAAAAATGCGATGAGACTCACCTGTGTGACTATGTCAATGTCTAACAATAACAACAAAAGGAAAGGCGACAGACGACAGAGGCAACGAAGGAATCGAGGGCGATAGATAACAACAACGGTGATGGTCAGAGTTCGGAAGAGGGTTACTGGGTTAGGGTTTGCTCTCTCTCTCTCTCTGAACTTGGGAAGGAAGTCTCTCGATGGAATGGCAAATGGTAATAGCGCGCGCGAACAAAACTAAGGCTGAGGTTTAAACCCAAAACGATGTCGTTTTAAGATATACAAAACGACGTTGTTCTATATATCAACCAGTTCGGTTTTTTCAAGTAATTGACCGAAACTAACCGAACTGATAAACTGACCCAAGCCTCTTCGATCCTTCTAACCAAACCGCTAAGAGATAAGCTAAATAACTGAACCAAACCGACCAATTCGGTGGGCTTGGTTTAACTGAATAAAATGCACACCCCTACACAGTGGTGGGTAAGTTGGGACTTGGGAGTGGATCGACACGGCATTGGATTGCCCGAACAGGTCAACAAAGGCAAACATTTCTTCTTTTGACACCTTGAAGGCTTCGATTTCAAACATCTCTCTCTCTCTATATATATGTATATATCTGTGTCTAACTGTGCCGTTTTAGTTCTCGACTTCCTTTTCTTTTCTAGTTTTCTTTCTCTCTCTTAGTTAGTGTTTATTCACAAGATATTAATAAAAAAAGTAAGATATGAAAAATATTTTAGATATTTTTTTATTATATTTATTAAATTTATCTTATAACTCTTAAAAAAGAAGTGAGATGACTTCTTATTTGTTACAGGTATTCCCCGCTCTATTCCTTATGGGCTGGACTTAATTCAGTGGGCCGGCCTAATCGTATAAGGTCTAGTAGATCTCGAGCTTAGCTCATTAAAGCAAGCTCATATATTGTTGGAGTCTGAGCTCGTATGGCAAGGGCAAGCGAGCTCCCAGAAATGCCTCTAACTCGTCAATCTATTCGAGCGAGCTTCCAACTACGCTTCAAGCAAGCTCCCAGCAACCCTTGTACTTCGTCGGCTTAGCCGATCAGCTCGCATAATGGGAGGGACGTATGCCACGGGATACCAGTAGGTCAGGAGCCGCCCCAGCTGGACCATTCAGGCCCATTTTCTCGGCCCATTTGACCGACCCATGTCAGTCCTATCTTGTCCCTTTTTACGATAACATCATTACAGTCGCGTATGGGTTTCTGTGCATCCACCTCAAATCCCATCCTCATTAATGACAGATCTCATCCACATTAATGAGGGTCTCGTCGGCTCCTTGCTGCTACATGGATGTTCCCGTTGATGCCATCCATTCTATCCCATCACCTGCATACATACAGTGCATGCAGGAGGGCATATCCTCCTATATATCAGCCAGCTCTTTTGAGAGCCAGGGTATGTTTTCTTTTCTTCTGTCCACTTACTAATACCTTGCACATTTACTTACACGCTCACTGACTTGGGCATCGGAGTACCTTGTAGGGACGGGCCGGTGGGTCAACAAATCGAACCAGATATCCCATTTTCTCCCTCTCTCGGATCCACCATACCAGTGATGGCCAACGAATCACCGTCGACTAATTCCAAACATTTACATTATTTAAGTTTTTTCAAATAAATTTATCTCTCTCCCTTTTGGATAAATTTATTTTAGTTCTTATAAATAAAAAAAAAAAATGATGCTTGTATCCTCCATTGCATTCCAAAAAAATTAACAAATAGTTTGATAAAAATCTTTGAATACTTTCCAGACTTATCTTGACTATTTTATATTTTGCTCCAAAAAATATTCTAATTTTACCTTTATACAACTGTTGCCTAGCAAAATACCTAAGAGATGAGTGAATTGAGTTTTTTAAAAATTAATAATTTTAGCTCTTGTTGAAAACTTTTAATTTTTTTTATCTTAATATAATGTGATTGAGCAAGTATATGAAAATTTAAATCAAACAACTACAAAGAACAAGAGAATTTTATAAAGGTTGAGCTCTTTAAAGAGTCTAATCCTCTCTCTTAAGACTAAGCTTGAGGTTCCACTAGGAAGAATCAACACTATCTTTTAATTGGAACTAAACCCAACATATAATCCCTTGTCTAATTAAGAATCACTAGCACATTGTTAGCAAATATAATTTCCTCACACAACAAGTGAGTAAAAATAACAAATTTACAATCAAAGACAAACCAAACAAGTCACCAATAATTGAGAATTCCAGCCAACACACTTCCAGCACTTAAGCCTTCTCACTCTTGTTTAAATGCTCTATTAATAATTTGTTCTTTAGTTATGTTAAAGCCTTTATACTCACTCTTTATATATAGGCATCTTCAGGTAACTAGCTATTACATAGAGGGGCATAGAATGATTTTCAAATTTGAAAACTTTTCAACCTTTTTCAATCTCTAACAGCAGCTGTAAGGATCTTGGCGAATACCATATATTAGAGAAAAATCATTATACAAAAAGATAATCTGGAAAAGTTGTGTAGACACCTTGAAAACAAAATTAGTCATAAATTTTTTGAGACAAAAAGTTCAAGTTAGAGACAAGAATATGCAAAAAAAGAAATCAAAATACCTTTTCTTCAAAAGAGATTTTACTTTTTTGCATGAAAAAATTAGGCCATGATTTTGAAGTATAAGTTAAAAATGTATTTGAAAAATATATTATTGGCGTGCAACAAAAAGAGGTGCTAAAAACATAGACCAATAGAAACGATCGTTGAACTTTGGTCAACCTAAGGCACAAGTTCAATCAACCAAAGTTGTCTAGTAGCTATTCACATAAATTTGGTCGAAAGTAGGTCGACCCAAGACGTGAGGCCAAACTTATTGGCTAACTCCGATCAATCGAAATTTAATTTCAATTGACCTAAATGGCATATGAAAAGATTTAAACACATTACAAAAAAAAATTGTATTTAGCGGTGGTTTTCAGCAACTGCTAGAAAAATCGTCGCAAATTATATTTTTTGTGACTATTTTTTAACCTCCGCAAAATTAGTAATTTAACGGCGATTTTTAAAATATTTAGTGGCAGTTTTTGAACGGCCGTACAAATTAAAAAAAATTAAAATTTTTAATTTTAACGGTGGTTTTTAGAATTGCCATAAAAATTAGAAAAAAATTAATTTTTGGCCAAGCCAGCCACCCGCGCCCGCACCTAGACTTGCCTGTGGGCGCTCAAGCGCCCCCAACAGCCCGTGCGGGATAACACACAAGCCTAAACCTACACGCCACATGACGATGTTGGAAATTCAATTTCTAGCTTCTCCTTCCTCGAATTCGAACATGGGACCTCCTCTATGCGCGTGTACACACGTAACTATTTGATCTGCCAAGCCTCATTATATATATGCCATTATAAATTATATACTAATCCAACAACTATTTTCTAGAATTATATTTTATATTTTTAATATAAATTCAAAATATTAATTAATTTATTATTCTTTAAAAGAATAAAGGAATAAATAAAAAATAAATTAATTGATTTAAATTAAATTAATTAATTGATTAAAAACTAAAACATATTTTATATATTTTTAAAAATTATTCATATTTTATATATTAAAATTTTGTTAAATTACTTTTTATTTTTATTTTTTTAAATTAAAATTTTTAATTAATTTAAATTAAATTTTAAATTTCTTTTTAAGATTTTATATTTCTTTTTATTAATTTAAGTTTTAATTATTTTCTTAAGTAAAATTCAAATTTTTAATGAATTTTGTGGTAGTTTTTCAAAACTACCACAAATGTTAAATTAATTTTAATTTTAAATTATTTAATTATTTTTGAATTTAGCCGCAGTTTGTCAAAAACCACTAAATTCAATTTTTTAATTAATTTTGTGACGATTTTGAAAAATCGCCGCAAATGTTAATTTAATTTTAATTTTGAATTATTTAATTATTTTTTAATTTAGCGGCCATTTCTCAAAAATCGTCTCTAAATTTGATTTCATTTTTTAATTATTTAATTATTTTATAAATTTAGCGGGCAATTTTTTGAAAACCGCTTCTAAATTAAATGTTTTAATGAATTTTGCGACGGTTTTTAAAACTGCTGCAAAAAAATCGTTGTAAAAAATTAATTTTTTTGAAGTGACATTATACCTCACTTTAGTCGATTTAGACTAAATATTAGTAAACCTAAGATAAATAGACATGAAAAACATACATTTTTCATCACAAGAGATTTATGAAATACATTTATATATAAAAATATTTTTATTATTTTCAAAATCTTATTTACTTACCATTAAACTTAACAACAACCTTATTTTTCTCAATTTAACAAATTAAGAAAGGGGTAAATATAAGGAAAGAAATATAATATTTTTATATATCATATAAAATCTCCTCCCTTTCTTTCTTTCTTATCGGAGTCTTTAACGTTATGCGATTTGTTATTTGTTTAAACTTTTTGGTTTGGGGATTATTATATTGTCTACATCGGGTAAATTTTATATTGCCTAACGCGAGCTTGCACTAGGGGGGTCAGGGGGAGGCGTGGGTCCCACTCCCCTCTTGAGTTAAGATAAATTGACATGAAAACATACATTTTTCATCACAAGAGATTTATGAAATATATTTATATTATAAAAGTATTTTTGTTATTATCAAAATCTTATTTACCTACTCTTGAGCTTAACAACAATCTTATTTTACTCAATTTAACAAATGAAAGGGTAAATATAAGGAAAGAAATCTAATGTTTTTATATATCATCTAGAATCTCCTCCCCCTTCTTTCTTTTTTATCGGAGTCTTCAACGTTATGCGATTTGTTGTTTGTTTAAGATTTCTGCTTTGGGGATTGTTATGTTGTCCACATTAGGCAAAATTTATATTCCTCGACATAGACTGGCACTAGGGGGGTAGGGGAAGGGGGCATAGGTCCCATTCTCCCATGGTCCCCCATTGAACTAAAATAAATAGACACAAAAAATATACATTTTTCATCACAAGAGATTAAAAAAATAAATTTATATTATAAAAATATTTTTGTCATTATCAAAATCTTATTTATCTACTCTTGAACTTAATAACAACCTTATTTTACTCAATTTATCAAATTACCAAAGGAAATGGTAAATATAAGAAATAAATCTAATATTTTATATGTCTTCTAGAATCTCCTCCCCTTTTTTTCTTTCTTATAAGAGTTTTTAACATTATGTGATTCGTTGTTTGTTTAAGCTTTTTGGGGATTGTTACATTGCCCACATCAAACAAATTTTATGTTGTCTGATGCAGGCTTGTACAAAAGGGGTAGGGGAGGGGGCGTGGGTCCCACTCCCCCATGGTCTCTCTCTCTTTTGCTTGAGCTAAGATAAATATACATAAAAAATATACATTTTTTATCACAAGAGATTATGAAATATATTTATATCATAAAAATATTTTTGTTATCATTAAAATCTTATTTATCTACTCCTGAGTTTAACAATCTTATTTTTTACTCAATTTAACAAATTAACAAAGAAAAAGGTAAATATAAGGAAAGAAATCTAATATTTTTATATATCATCTAGAATCTCCTCCTCTTTATTTATTTATTATCAAAGCTTTCAAAGTTATGACGATTTGTTATTTTTTTAAGCTCTCTAGCTTAGGGATGGTTATATTACCCAACGCCTTGTGCTAGGGGGTGGGGGAAGTAGGCGTAGGTCTCACTCTCCCATGGCCCCCCTTGAGTTAAGATAAATAGATATGAAAAATATATATTTTTCGTCACAAGAGATTTATGAAATACATTTATATCATAAGAATATTTTTATTATCATCAAATCTTTTTTACTTATCATTGAGCTTAACAACTTTATTTTATTCAATTTAACAAAGAAAAATATAAATATAAAATAAGAAATCTAATATTGTTATGTATCATCTAGAATCTCCTCCCTTTTCTGTATTGTTGAAATCTTTAATGTTATAACAATTTGTTATTTGTTTAAGTTTTTCAATTTGGGATTTATTAGGTTGATCACATCTGACAAATTTTATGTTATCGAACCGAGTTGCACTAGGTGGGGGAGAGGGGCATGGGCCCCTTGAAATTTGCCCACAGTAGACAAATTTTATGTTACTCGCTATTTTTTCTCTGATTTTTAGTTTTTTAAGTAGCGTTTGTTAATTAAGATGTAAATAAAAAAAGGTGAAATATAAAAAATATTTTGGATAAAAATATTTTTTATTATATTTATTAATTTTTTTAAAAAAACTATATATAACTTTCTTAAATTTTTAAGATAAATTTTCTCTCTTTTTTTAAATAATTTATTTTAAATTTTAGAGATAAATTATCTTAATATAACTTTATTTTACAAAATATTAACGAACAATACGTCATTGGACAAGCTTAGAAAATCATTCAAATCTATCACCACCCCGAAAGCGCCGCGTCCTCTTGCACCAACTCGACCACCCCATCATGCCACAGACCGGTCGTCGAGACGTCGTCCTCAAGATCAACTCCCAAGATCGTATCTCCGAGGCCGAGCTGGCCTCCCACTCGCTGCCTTCCTCTCCGCCGCAGCACGGCGGCGACGGCCCCAGTGGCAGTCGAATGTGGAGAGATTCCAGCTACGAATTCTCCAACGACTTGATGAAGCCCGGGAGGGAGTTCGATATCCCCACCGACTCTCCATCCGCCGGTGGGTTGTCAAAGATAGCGAAGAGCCCCGGACACGGCCAGTTGACGCCGAGGGAGGTTAACGTTTCGTTCAACGAGGCGACGGTGGCGGAGCCGGCTCAGCGCCGATCGAATGGTGTTGAAGACGAGGTTCTGGTTTGTAGCTCCAACGCTTCGTTCCGGCGGAAGTCGAGTTTATTGAGGGTGAAGACGAAGTCGCGGCTTTTGGACCCGCCGGAGCACGGTCAGAGATCTCAGACTCAGACCCAAAGGTTGATGAAGTCCGGAATGTTGGGCAAAGGGATCGAAATCGACGAGGACGACCCGTTCCTGGAGGAAGATTTGCCCGAAGAGTACAAGAAAATGAAGTTCAGCACATTGTCAGTGGTTCAATTAGTGAGTTTGATTTTGATTATCGCGGGTTTATTGTGTACCCTCGCGATTCCGATCCTGCGAAGGAAAACATTGTTCGAACTGGAACTCTGGAAATGGGAGATTATGGTTTTGGTTTTAATTTCCGGCCGATTAGTCTCCGCTTGGGTTATCCGAATCGTTGTCTTCTTCATCGAGCGTAATTTTCTGCTAAGAAAGCGAGTCTTGTATTTTGTCTATGTGGTGAGAAATGCCGTTCAAAATTGCATATGGTTGAGCTTGGTTTTGATTGCTTCGCATTCGATCTTTGATAAGAGAGTTGAGAGAGTGACTAATGCGAAAGTTTTGCCTTATGTGACCCGGATTTGGGTTTGTCTATTGGTGGGTGTATTCATATGGCTTCTGAAGACTCTTCTAGTTAAGGTTTTGGCTTCGTCCTTCCATGTTAGCACGTTTTTCGATCGAATTCAGGAGTCTTTGTTCAATCAATATGTGATCGAGACCCTGTCTGGCCCTCCCTTGATCGAGATTCAGCAAGAGCGAGAAGAGCAAGAGAGGATAATGGCTGAAGTTGACAAACTTCAGAGTGCCGGGGCTACTATGCCTCCCGACCTGAGGGCGAATATTTTTCCGAAAGGTGGTAAACTGATTGGCAGTGGGAGACATCAGAAGAGCCCCAAGCTTACAAAGAATCCTGTGTTTTCTAGGGCTATGTCGCAGGAGGCGGACGAAGAAGCCATTACCATCGACCACTTGCACAGACTGAACCAGAAGAATGTCTCGGCTTGGAATATGAAGAGGTTGATTAATACTGTCAGGAAAGGAGCCCTGTCCACTTTGGCTGAGCAAATCCAAGATTCAAAAGATGAGGACGAGTCTGCGGTTCAGATCACAAGTGAATACCAGGCAAAAGCTGCAGCCAAGAAGATATTCTACAATGTGGCTGAGACAGGGTCCAAGTAAGCTTTTTATCTTATTGCTCAATGCACGTGATTCCTCAGGACTTTCTGTCCATGAATGATAGAATTGTGGGTTCTTGTTTTTCAATCATTTGTGGACTGAATTTGTTTAGATCTGGCGATTATCGACTCAAAAAGAGAATTCAATTGTTAGGTAGTTTATGCCTTTGTCTTAGTTTATCAGGCTTGAACAGAGCCAAGTGATGGAAGTTAGAAATATCATTGTTGCTACCTTTCTACTAGGAAGTTGAAGTGGCATCTTTGGAGTTGGTACTATCAATGCAACTCAAGCCACTGCCTGGAAGGAGATACGGCTAAGAGAATTTACTAGTCGTGGTAGTTAGTGTTTTACTAATATGTCACCTGATCTTATTGCCAAAATTGGAGCACCACATCTATAAGCGCGTCTTCTGATAAACTGTGATGTTTCATTGGTTCACACTTGTTCGAAAATCTGAACATGGTGCCCTTTCTGATCAGATATATCTTCCTGGAGGATCTAATGCGCTTTCTGAGGGAGGATGAAGCTTTGAAGACTATGCGCCTCTTTGAAGGAGCAAGTGAAGGAAAGGGAATCAGCAAACGAGTTCTGAAGAATTGGGTGGTAACGTAGTCTATGTTTCTTCCCTTATTTTTTCTTGATTTGGTCATCTGTGATTATATTTGCTACAGTCTGTGTCATTCTTGAAAAGAATTCAGATGGACCAAATAACCTTTCTTGAACTAGTCAGTTCGTGCCTAATATTGTTGGATTTATGAGATGGAATATTTAAAAATTTCATAGCACAGAGATTGGATTGAATATGGTCTTGAGAAACTAAACTTGTGAAATAACAGAACATGGTTACGGTCCTGGAGATAGGAATGCAGATTGTACCGGCAGTAGTTAAGAACACAAAAAGATTGTACCAGCAGTAGGTAATATGGTACCATTCCCACACTTTTATTTGTTAACCATCTTGTTACAATTACACTGTGAATGGACAGTGGTTAGCCATTTCATCCTGCCTCAAGATTGAATTTTGATTAGTTGCTATTAGCCTACCTAATATGGAACGTGATATCAGCTTAGCGTGGGCCATTTCATTTGATTAGCCATTATATGCCCGACACCCGTTGCATAATTTGCAGGAGTTGACCACACTATTTAAAAAGAAATTGCTGAGTCTTTGATGAATTACAAGATAACTGCTCCTTCCGAAATGTTAGTTTTCATCAACCTCTATTGTTGTTTTTAATGGCCAAATCAGAAATAAACAAAGTCAGTTTTATATAGGATTTAAACTTAGAAGCCAGAATCCACCAACACCATCTACTACAAATGCTTTTTGTTTTTTTACCAGATAAAAGCATTCAGAGAACGGAGGGCGCTGGCATTGTCCCTCAACGATACAAAAACAGCTGTGAACAAACTCCACCAGATGCTGAATGCAGCTGTGTGCATTATCATATTGGTGATATGGCTTCTTATACTGAAGATAGCAACTACCCATTTCTTTGTCTTCCTAGGCTCCCAGCTTCTCTTGGTGGCTTTTATGTTTGGAAACACATGCAAGACGACATTCGAGGCCATTATCTTCTTATTTGTAATGCACCCGTTTGATGTGGGCGATCGTTGTGAAGTGGATGAAGTTCAGGTAATCAAAATATTTGTCTCATTGGGTTCTTTCATATACTGCACGTAAACATATGTTGTTTGGATGATTGAGGATGAGGTTGTAATTCTGGCTTCTTTTTTTTTTTTTTGGGTCTCAGATGGTGGTTGAAGAGACGAATATACTTACTACAGTTTTCCTGAGGTACGATAACCAAAAGATCATATACCCCAACAGTGTTCTAGCGACCAAACCCATTGCCAACTACTACCGCAGTCCAGATATGGGAGATGCCATTGATTTCTGTGTTCATGTTGCAACTCCTTTAGAAAAGATCACTACCATGAAAGAGAGAATCACCAAGTAAGTATGGAGATGAATCTCTTCTTAGAAAATTTGTCTCCTCGTCATTCTAGGTAAAAATGGCACTAAGTGTAGCTTTCATCTTTTCTTGAACAGTATACACAAAGGCATTGCCAATTAACTTGCGATTCCGTTACCTAAACATATCCTAATTTGTTAAATATTTGGTCTCTTTGTTGTGGCTGCTGCCAATGCAGGTATGTCGACAGCAAGGGCGACCACTGGTACCCTGCGCCAATGATAGTCCTGAGGGATGTGGAGGACATGAATCGGCTGAAAATATCAGTTTGGCTTTGTCACCGGATGAACTTTCAGGACATGGGTGAGAGGTTCACGAGGAGAGCTCTTCTGCTGGAGGAGATGATCAAAATATTCCAAGATCTCGATATCGAGTACCGGATGTTGCCTCTCGACGTAAATGTCCGCAACATGCCGGCGGTAAATACAAACAGAGTTCCCTCAACATGGGCCATTTCTGCCACCTGATCAGACTTGAAGAAAGAGCTTATTATGGCTCCCTGTCAAGCTCTTCACCTGTGGCAAAGCTCACTTTACCATGGAAAACAAATGCTGGAACAGAAACGAGGAACCCACAATTAATTGCCGGGGATTTTAAAATGTGGACACATGTGAAGTTGCAAATAATAATGTCCCCTTGATATAATATGAAAAAGGGCTAATATATATTAATGTTGCATATTGACTTGCAACATTAATATATATTAGAACAGATGGATGTGACAGTTAAGGTATATAAAACTAAGAAGGATGCTTGATTTGATGATCTTGGCCCTGGTTGTTTGTTGTTGATCTAAGCCTGAGATATGGTTGAAGAAGATTGAATAAATAATGGAACAGGTGTCTGGAGGTGGAGGGTCACCACCACCTAAACTATATATCAAATAAGCATTCATTGACAATAGAACACTTTCATGAATAGGCGGCACTAATTGGACCCACCATCTGAATTTCCAACTTAACCAAACATGGGGGATTGATGTTTCTTGATTCCTATTGTCTCACCTCCATGTTTAGTTTAGCTCTTCCAAGTTAACCAAATTACCTGGCCACTCAATTATTTACAACCACTTAGTCAGAGCGTATACCATTTTTGATATTGAGATTTGAGAGTAAAACTAAAATTTCATTATTTTTTACGATCACATAAAATGTTTATTTAACTCTTTTTTTGTAATATGAATTTTTTGTGTAAAAATAAGGTTAAAAGATATTTTATGTAGCATCAACTTTTCCCAACAATATGTAAAAATTTTATTTCCTTGCAATTTTTTGTAACTATTTTTTTTTAATTTATAAATATTTTGATCAAAATAAAGCATTGAATGTCAAGTCTAAATCGTGTTAATTTAAGAGTATTATTATTATTTAGATACAATAATAATTTTAAATATTCAGAAATCGTCTCTAAATAGTTAACGTTTTGCAAAAAAACAAAACAATCAAAGGATGGGGAGCATTTTTCATGTAAACATTTTGATATTTAAGTTAGATTTTTATATTTAAAAGAGTTAGCATAATTCTTTTTTGAATAGCAATGATTTATTTTTTAGAAATAAGGACTCTCTTATTGATATAAGAGATTGGAAGTTTGTGATAAATATTTCTGATAGTTCAAGTTTGATTAGGATCATAGCCTCATCCTTTGTGACATTATCGGAGGGATTTTTAATGTTAGTAAATACCATGCTGGAGAGTCTTCGATAAACCTCTAGGTCTCTCTTGTCACTTCTTTTCTCTTTTTGCAGGATTGTTCTATCAAGCACTTTGAACTTTTTGAGTATTTGCTTTGGTGAGAACTGAGGGTTTTTTGGTGGGAGTTGACGCATGATACATCTCAAGTGTAAAGGAGAGCTTCCTAAAGTTTTGTTCACCAAATAACTTTACAAAGGGTTTTTCTTTCCCTAACATCCAACATCTAAGCCAACACACAGGAAAATGAAGAGCAAAAGCAGCATTCTCATTCAAACTATTTTAACAAAGAAGGAAAGCAGAAAACATATTCCCAATGAAAGAAAAATTTTACGGGTAACCAAACAGAGCCTTTGTTTACATGGTACATTGGATATGTGTAACCAAGTAAAGCATTTTCCCTTTTGTATGCTTTAAAAGTAAAAACAGCATTTACTAGAGCTGATTTTTGTCATTTTATTAAGATTAATCCTATTCATTTTTAAAGATCATCAGTATTGATGTGATAGTTTATATAGAATTATTTGATTGATATTATATATTTATTTAAAATATATAAATAATAAAATTTATTAAGTACTATTTCATCTTTCTTAATTAAATATTTTTACATGATCTGTCACATTATTATTAATTATTTTTAATGAAGATGAATAACTTTAGTCTTTAAATAACTTTCAATTATGTCTTGATTTGAATCCATTACATTGGATTGGATCTTGGGTCATGTTTATGGAGTTAATGGCATGCGATGCGGATTGCCATCAATTCAAATTGGCGGCATCCAGGCGTTGGATGATTCGGATCAAGTCACAGCCCCAAGCTAGCGACCATTAAATATATATATATACAGCTAGCTAGCGACCATTAAATATATATATATATATATACATAATAAAAGACATTTTGAAAGAAACTAACGAAGTGCTCGTACGGTGCGGCCGTTGGGCATCGGGCAGTGGGAAGCGCACCAAGAGACAGTAACTAAAGAAAAAAAACAGGACACAAATCAAGTCATCCTCGCACCTCCACTACCGCCCTCCACCTTAATTCCCTCTTCTCTAGCCACGCCTGGATGATGCTAGACCAACAATTCAACTGATAATTTTTTTGACAACTCAAATTTATTGTGATATCTTAATATATATTAAAGTAGAAGAGTAGTTGTATAAAACTTTCTCGCCCAAAATTAGCTTTAATTTTTTTTAAGAAATAAATTAATATTTAAAAGATATACCTAATTTTTTTGGAATAATCACTAATCAGTTGCATTTTCTATGTCATTACATTAATTACTCACTATCATTATTAATCAATTGAAATAATTAGATAATTAATATTTTAAATTTATGTTGTTATTAAAATGAGACATCATTTAGTTTTTAATATGACCTTTACACTTCTTAACAATCACATATTTTTGGAATAATTAAATAAAATTAATTTAATTACAGTTTTTATACAATTAAATTAATTATTCACTCTCATTATTAATTAAATAATTAATATTTTAAATTTTTATTGTTATTAAAATGAAAACATAACAAAAGTATAAACCATATGAAGCTAAAGCACTACAAAAATAAACACAACAATAACTCTCACGTCCAATAGCTTCACAATTTTTTTTTGGCTATTTTGTCTTTTTATTGGTTTAATTTTTTTCTCTTTTTCAAAAAATAAATTAATATTTAAATTTTATACTATTATTATTTAAAATAACACTTCATTTAAAAGGTATAAGCAATTTTTTTGGGATAATTACTAATTAGTTGGATGCAGTTTTTATGCCATTACATAAATTATTTACTATCATTATTAATCAGCTAGAATAATCAAACAATTAATATTTTAAGTTTATACTGTTATTAATTTCTATATATTCTATATAATATATTAAAATAAGATAGTCAGTCAAAGTATTTTGTCAAGTGACAATCAATAGTGAATTTTTTTCTTCAAAAACTTGCATCAAATCAAAGGTAGTGATTAATTAATTATTAATTTTAATTTAATAACTATATTATAGTTTTAGAAATATGATACCTTGGATTTTTTAATGCTAATTAATTAATATTTAAGGTATCACATTTTTAAGACTGTAGAAGAAAATTAGTGCATAGTAAAACAAAAATAAGTCAAAATCTATATTTTTAAAGTTTTGTTATCATTGCAAAAATTAAATTTTAAAATCAAAAATTAAAAATTTTAAGAGAATTTTTAATTAGCATTGGAAAACTCATGCTTCTTCACATTTAGGAGTTTTAATTTATATTTATATTTATTATAAATTTATAAATAAATATATAATATAATAAATATTTTTACTTTAATAATTAATTAATCATTACCTTTAATTTAATGCATGAGTTTTTTAATGCTAATTAAGATTTAAGATATCACATTTTCAAGAATAATGCATGATTTTTTCAATACTAATTAAGATTTAATATATCATATTTTCAATACCATGGAAGAAAATTAATGCATTATGAAAGAAAAATAAGTTAAAATCGATATTTTCAATGTTTTGTTATCATTGCATAAATTAAAAATTTTAAGAGAATTTTTAATTAGCATTGAAAGACTCATACTTCCTTGTGTTAAGGAGTTTTAATTTATATTTATAATTATAATTTATAAATAAATATATAATATAATAAATTATTTTACTTTAATAATTAATTAATCACTACATTTAATTTAATGTAAATATTTAATAATTTGTTGTTCAAATGTAATAGCTTTTGTGTATAAATAGAAAGTTTATGTCAAAATTTTTCATTTTATATAATGCTGTACAATTTAATAAAAGACTTTTTAAAGTAACTTTTCAAAATATTGACATTAAATGCTCGAGTTGTGAAACTTTGTGAGATTTTATGTTTTGAAAATAGGTCAAAAACTTATAACATTCCCATTGAGATGATTTTCATGGATGAACATATTTTTTTCCCCTAATAAATTTATTATTAATTATTTATATAGATTTTTCCATCAAATTTATAGGGTGAAATGATTCATGCAACAATCAAGTGTTAGTTGGTTTGATCTTTCAAAATATTAATTTGTGATGAACAATTATATTTTATGTCAAATTTTATACTTAGATACAACAATATGAAATATAAGACTACGAGTCACAAGTACAAACTAAACTTAATATCAAATACTATTGTTGTAAATGCTATGGATAAAAATTTTATAATACAAAATTTTATCTTTAGGTCATTTGCTAATAACTGACAATTTTTTAAGTATAAAGTTGATTATACAATTATCTATGCCTTTATAACTGATAATTTTTTTTATTTTTATTAAAGATATAATTAGAGAGGTCATTGACAAAGATAATGTCAAGTGCCAAGAATCTTGTGAAATGACAAGTAAAAAAAATGTGACAATTTACTTAATATGTTAATTATTCTTTAGCATATTAAATGATGATATATTGATTTAAGAATGTTCTCTATTAGCACATTAAATAGCTAATAATTAATTAAACTTAAATTTTGATAAAAGGTTGAGTATTAAAATAAAAAAAATGTATTTATCGATTTTGTTATAATTATTTAAAATAACGAGCTTAATTTTTTATTTTTAAATTTATAAATCTATTCTAATTACATCTTCCGTGCATCGCACGAGTTTAACACTAGTTTTAATATTAAAATATTATGATAAATTCAATCTAAAAGTTTTCCAAATATTTTCAATTCTCGTTCAAGTCATCTCTCTCTCTCTCCTTATCTCAATACAAGAAATATTAATTTTTGTTATTAAAATTTTCGTAACCAAAAGTTCAAGAATCGTCACTAAAAGCTTTTAGCCACGTTTCTAAAACGTCATAAAAAACATAGTAAAATCCTCGTCGCAAAAAATCATTTACTGTGTTTTTGTAAAACGTCACCTTATATAATCTTTTTGCTACGATTTTAAAAACGTAACTATAACTTTTAGTTATAATTTTTAAAACGTAGCTATAACTTTTAATTACGATTTTTTGGGACATAGTAGAAATTTTAGCTATGTTTTCAAAATCGTCACGAATGTTTAGTTACGTTTTTTAAATGTCACAAAAAACGTAGCAGAAACCTAATTGCATTATATTAATATTTAGCTACTTTTTTTTTTCCATTGTCCATAAATAGAGAAAATTTTAGTTACGTTTTCAAAATCGTCATGAAATGAATATGTTTAGTTACGTTTCAGTAAAAAACATAGCAAATGTTATTAATAAAATCTTTTTGCTACGTTTCCCATTTTTGTAGTATGAAAAACCTTTTAGTTATGTTTTTTTTGGAATAGTAGCTAATTTTTCTTAGTAAAAATTTAGCAATATCCCTACCTATTTTGTAACGATTTTGTATTTTTGTCATTATATTTAACTCGTATTAATATAAATATGAATTTCATTGAAATTTAAACAAAACAAATATACAAAATAAGAAAAATATAAACACATTAATATTTACAAATATTCAAGTCATTAAAACACATCAATGACAATTTCAACATCTCAATATTCAAGTCGTCAACACAGATGCATAACATCATTCGTCAAAAGTGTATTCACTTGATGCACAAATTCTGTTTAACTCTTATCTCGTAAAAAAAAAAAAAAATCATTTGAGGCAAAGGAGCACTTCGAGAGAACTTCCTTAGGATCAGTTAGCAAATTGCTACTAAAATCTGAGAGAATCTTTTGACAGTTCTCCATCAGTCAGTTCACGGGCATAAATTCCTGCAATAATCCCTGGATAATGACAATGCAAACCATATTAGATTTAAACAAATATATCTTTCAGATTTGAAAGGAAAAGGGAGAACATGCGTTTTCTAAAAGCTGCTTTTAACATTTGTTGATGGAATAGATGAACAGATGTACTGTCAAGGGAGGGATTGAATTAATTAATAAAAAAAATCATGATTACAAACTTTCACTGTAAAAAAGTAGGAAGAGTGCAAATTTATACATACATCCAGTACAATATATGTCAAGAAGGATTACCTTCCAGTGACCACTGACCCAAACTCCATCAGCCACACCCAACCACTTACCCCTCCCAGACACGGAAATCTACTTCCAGTGTACTAAACTCTCTCCCAAGAATAGAATTTTGAGCCCATTACTGGAGTCACCCCCTCTAGAAAGGAAAAGAAACGGAACCAAAGGATTATCAGTTTGGCAGAGTTATTGTGCTTTAAGTTCTTTGACCAGCGTGACTTCTTTGATAATCCTTCGGAAACCAACAATTAATGCTATCCCAATTTGAGAAAGATGAAATGTTGACAAAAGAAAGATTGATAGATCACTAGAATGGTTACTCACAAGCCTAAAATGCAACAGAAGTTTCCCTAACAAATGAACTTAATCTCAATTTAAGCTACAAAGGTGTGTTGATCATATGCAAACCAAAAAGTGCAAGTTTACCATATTGACCAAGTATGGAAGAACATACACTTCATATCCTTTCTATTTGCAAATTAAGAGCAATGACAAAGAAAGTGAAAGGATACCATTCTCTGCGATAATCAATCAGAGCAATTTTTGAGATGGGCACAGCCAATGTAAGTGTAATCTGTATTCAGAGAAAGTGCAAGATACAGGAAATTAGTTAATCTAACTTCCAGGCTTAAGTAAATTGATTAATGCCCTCATTTTAGGTGGAATATAATGAAAATTGAACCATTCCCACCAATTCCATCAAGACAATAGTCATATTTGTTTACCAAAGCCAACAAATAGTTATCTCTTTCCTACTCTGTCAAGGTGTCAACATGAATAAAAACAATTGAACTTTCAACAAAACTTAATTAGACACACCTGATAGTTCTCCTCTCTCAAGTATGACAGAAGTTTTTGTCTCAATTATATTTTCTCTCATTGTTGATTCCCCTGCACAAGCATAAAGAAGACAGCAACTTAAAAATTGATGACTTTTGGATGCCAAGATGTGTTTTTAGAAAAACAAAGAAAATTAAATATTGAATATAATTGGAAATAGAAGTAGATTATGAATACCCCGCATAAATTGAGAATTAAAGAAAAACTCCATGCAATAAGTTCAAGATAAAGATAAAAAATAAATACTCCATCCATCCAAAAAAAATGGTTTAGTTAGACAAAACACACAAATTAATGGCACATAATTAATACTAGGACTAACTACCCTTTCTGTGTACCAAATTCCCCCTAGTACACACAATTACTTTACAACCCATATGCATAAAAATAAGAGTAAATTGATTATTTAATGAGTTTAGATAATTTAAATGTGTATACAGTTAACTAAGGGTAGAATGGGAAGTATAAAATTGAACATTCTTTGAATTTGATAAAGGAAAATTCTATTCGCAGCCAACGTTTTACTCGTTACAACCAATTTTTAATATACCTAAAATACCCTTAAATAAAAATTCAATTTTACCCTTACCTTCAATACTCAACCACCACCACCTGACAGACGTCTTTCGCCGAAGAAATTCTCAGTGGCTCATATCCCAATCAAATCTTTTCTCCTAAAATTTGTATCTCTTTCTCTTAGAAACTCACAGAGTCACTTTCAGCTCACACTCATACAAATCTATTTTCTCTCATCAGCGAATCATACATTTTATGATCGATTATAGATTACTACACTAAACTATTGACGGAGAACTGGGACGAGTTTGAGGAAGAACATGATAGCTATTTAGAAAAAGAATATTACGCACAAACACAGGTAAGTAATCTAATCTGTAAATATTTGTTTTAAAATATGTGTTTGTGTTTATAAAAATGTAATATGAGTTGTATTGAAATGCAAGAGTATTTGAGATAATCGAGAGTGCAGCGATGGAAGAATATGTGTTTGTGCAGGGAAGGTTACTTGCCCTCTCCGAAAGCTGGAATTCGGGAGTGCTGGCCTTCTCCGAATTTCAGCCTTCGGGGAAGGCAGCCTTCCCCGAATGTTGGCATTCGGGGAATTCTGGCCTCCCTGAATTCCAGCATTCGGGGAAGGCCGGTTTTCCTGAATTCTAGCCTTCGAGGAAGATCGGCTCCCCGAAGGCTAGCCTTCGGGGAGGCCAATCTTCCCCGAATGCTAGAATTCGGGAAGGCAAGTCTTCTCCGAATGCTGGAATTCGAGAAAGATAGCTTTCCCAGAAGGCTCACATTCGGGGGAGGCCGACCTTCCCGAATGCTAGAATTCGGGAAAAAAGCTAGTGTCCCGAATTTTAGGTTTAGGGGAATATTTTATTTTCAAGTTCTAATCTATATTTTATTTTATTAATTTTTTTATAGGAATCGAATTGTAGAATCCACCAATTTGATCTTATTCAACAATTTACTACGAATGAAGTATAATAGATTTTTAATAATTTTATAATAATTTTATTTGAATTATTGAAAAAAGGATATCTAAATATTTTTTTCGGTTGTATTAGCTATTTGATACCAAAGAAGCACTTATTGGATGGGCTAAGAAAATTAGAAAACAAAATGGAATTGTGATTGTGATCAAGAGTTCAGAATCTGAGGGTACTGGAAAAAGAGCTAGAGTTCGTCTTTCTTGTGAACGTAGTGGAAAGTATAGACCATCCAAGAAAAAGGAAGAAATAATAGGAGAATTAAAAATGAAGTCCACAGGTTCAAAAAAGTGTGATTGTCCGTTTGAATTACTTGGTATGAAATTTGAGCAGTGGGAGTTGAAAGTTATATGTGGAGTACACAATCATCCACTAGCAGTTCAATTTGAAGGTCATTCATATGCAGGGAGACTTACAGAAAAAGAGAAAGGAATTTTGAAAACTATGTCTGAAAATCTGGTGAAACCTAGAAATATTTTGATGAGCCTCAAGGCAGATGATGAGAATAATGTTACTACTATCAAAACTATATATAATGCGCGTCAAAGATATAAACTTATTGAGAAAGGTGGTAGATCACAGATGCAACAGTTGATGAAGAAATTAAGAGAATGTAATTATGTGGAGTGGCACAGAACTGATGGATCAAATTGTATTACAGACTTATTTTGGGTGCATCCGATGTCTATAGATTTATTAAAAATATTTCCACATGTCTTGATAATGGATTGTACATACAAAACTAACAGATATAGATATCCACTTCTTGAGATTGTTGGTGTGACATCCACTGAGTTAACTTTTCCTGTTGTATTTTTATTTATGAACCATGAATACGAGGATAACTATACATGGGCTATGGAGAGATTAAAGAATGTGATGGGATCTAATGTATGTCCTGGAGTAATTGTGACTGATAGAGAATTAGCATTGATGAATGCAATATATAAAGTCTTTCCAAGTACCACAACCTTATTATGTAGATGGCATATATCTAAAAATGTACTTGCTAAGTGTAAGAAATTCTTTGATAGAAAGCAGATATGGGAGAAGTTCATGTTACAATGGAATCTTCTTGTTTTTGCCTCTACTGAGATTGAGTATCAAAGTCGGCTTTCTGACTTAATGGTTGAGTATCATGCATATGAAGGAGCACTTGATTATGTGAGAAATACATGGCTGAATGATTACAAAGAAAAATTTATTGCAGCGTGGACAAATAAAGTATTACATTTTGGTAATGTTACTACTAACAGGTATTCTTCAAATATTGTTGTTATTATTTTTATTATAATAACTCTAATTAATCTCTTATTAATCTAATACTGTTTATGTTTTTATTGAAAGGGCTGAGAGCGCACATGCGAAGCTGAAGAGATATCTGGGATCATCACAAGGTGACTTTGAATCATCATGGAAAATTATCAATTCTCTTATTGAGTTACAACATACTGAGATAAAGGGATCTTTTGAGAAGAGTTTAATATTGGTACAACACAATTTCAGATCAGAATTTTTTAGAGAATTGAGAGGTATTATATCAAGAAATGCAATGAATATGATATTAAAGCAAACAGAGATGGCACAAAAAATTGGAGTGGATAAAGTTGCATGTAGATGTGTGATAAGAAGCACACATGGTTTACCTTGTGCACATGAAATTGCAGAATTAATGATAGAGGGAAGAACAATTCCTTTATCATTTGTGCACCCTTATTGGACAAAATTAGATTTAATGAATACTGTTGATGTGTCCACAGTGTTAACAATTGATCCAGAGTTGGAAAGTCTTTCTAATATATTTCAATCAGAACCAGAAGGAGGTAAAATCGTATTAAAACAGAAGTTGAGAGAATTAATAGATCCAGCTACGACTTCATTGATCCCACCAAGTGTGAAAGTTCGTACAAAAGGTAAGCCATCATCAAAAAATAAAATTCAAGTTGATACATCCACTCGACGTGATCCATCATATTTTTAAATAGTACAGTCCGATAGCATATCTCCAACAATACAAAGCTCAGTTAAGACACTGAATGAAGGTAAACTTTATCGTACCAGTGTCAAACAGAGATTGCTAGGCTATGATACTTCATTTCCATCAAAAATACGTCATTTTATACATAATATTGTTAATGTGGAGTTGGATGGACATTGTGAATTTCGTGCTATTGCTGCATTACTTGGAATGAGTGAGCACAACTGGAGGGATATTCGTATGAATCTGATTGGAGAGTTGCATACCTTTCGTGATGAATATATAGAGTTATATGGATCTGCTATGCGTGTAGATGAGTTAATACACGTACTTTCTTGCTTTGAGTGTGTTGCACCTCCTCAACATTGGATGACTTTACCTGACATGGGTCATTTGATTGCTTCAAAATATAATGTTGTGTTGGTTCATTTATCTCGAGTGCAGTGTCTTACTTACCTTCCATTGAGATCAGCTGCACCTTCAGTTATACAACATAGAATTATTACTATTGGATTTGTGGATGATTGTCATTTTGTACAGGTATTATTATTTAATAATTTATTTATATGTTTCTATAATTATGTTAATATAAATTTGTTACTAATAATGTGGTATTATATTTTTTCAGGTATTTCTTAAATCAGGTTCACCAATTCCTCCTGTTACACGCAATTGGCATAAACATCGATATGATATTGCACGTGAATGAGAAACACCATATATAACTCGAATTCAAGTATTTATGTCTCTTATTAACAAAAATGTTATTACAAAAGATGTTTTTTATTTAACTGATGAATGATGAATTAGCAATGATCAATATGTATGGTTTACATTATATATTTTTTATTTACCTATGAATGACAAATATGTATGTTTTATATTATATGTTTGTAATATTTCTTTATGTTGTTAAAAGTGTGAAAATTGTACAAAGTTATATTCTTTTCTTTTATTAATTTATTCTGTTAATTTTTGTGTAAATGGTATTAAAATTACATAAATCATAATAAAATTTACTAATAAATATTAAAATAAAATATTATAACAAGTTATACATAATCCAAAGTTATAGTTTACGAATTACAACTATAAATAACAACTACAAGCAACTCGATGTTATAAATAAACTATAAACGAGTACTAAGTGAACTATCTTTGGGGAGATGTACGAGACGTGGACGCTTCAATATTATCATCAGGAGGATGCTGAGAGCCTAGAATGCGATTCACGCCAATACATGTCTCTCTCCATACATCAGGAGATACAGGCTCACTGCTTGAAATCGTCTCTTGGATAGCACATAATGCAAGTCGATTACGCTGAAATAAAAATAAAAATAATTATATTAATTTTTTAAATTTAAATAAATTAAATTCAATAATAACTTAAATATAATTTAAAAACTTACTGATTCAGCAAGCAAGAGCATATCGTCTGCACCTCTATCAAAACTGGATCGATGTACAGGATTTTGTATAATCGGATGTGTAATAGTTCCATACCTTGTTAAATATTCAGGTGTAAAATGCCATGAAAATTTAGAATATTTACCACGTCTACGTGGTGGTAATAAATGCATATCCCATCGATTCCACATATCATCAACAAATGTATAAATTACCCGATATAAAGTCGTAGCCGGACCCCGCTTAACTTCCACAGGTGATAATGGGGGTGGAGGAATAGTTTGTACATACCCAAATTGTCGCAAAACTCTCTCAGGATGATATGGTTCTATAATATTTCCACATTTTAGACAACCTGAGAAAAATGTAATTTCCGAAAATGGATGGTGTGCCTGAACCCTCCGATACGGCGTCCAAATCATTTGTAAATATTATTTAGTTTAAAATTTAATTTTATAATATATTAATTAACTTACAAATCATATATATGATAAATACCTCATCCGGTGATAAATCATCAAGCTGCTCCCTAATAGATTGTAAAGAATTAGTATCGCGAACAGGTATCCAACGGAGAGCTCGTGGCTGATCTTGACTATATAACAAGTTACATCTAATTCTAGTAAAAGGGAAATGCTCGTACACCCATGCCTGTAAATTTAATATGAATAATTATGTTAAATATATATAAATATATGATATAAAATTATGAAATTAAAATAATTACCTCAAGTAAGGTAAGATATCCAGCAATACTCTTCACCTCTCGTCTAGTAGCAATGCCGAGCTGTCGATATAAATATGCAAGACACCCAGCTCCCCATGCATAATTACCGATCACACTTAAATCTTCTAATAATGTCAAATATGCTACTGAAACTAATGTCCCACTCTTGTCCACAAATAAAGTACAACCTAATAAAAATAACAGATATGCTCTACTAATATGCTCAATCTCTTCATTAGAAACCTCATTTGGTAGATGCATAAATGTTTTTTTTAACCAATCTAATTTTACAAATGCTCCTCGATTCTCTCTAATTTGTTGTGATGCTACATCTAATGACACCCCAAGTAACCTACATAATAAATCACTAGCTTCACTAGGTGTCAGGTGATGAGGCACAGATATAGATCTTCCTGTTACTGGAATCTTCAAAATAGCAGCAACATCATATAATGTTATACTTAACTCTCCAAATGAAAAATGAAATGTATTAGTCTCAGGCTGCCATCTCTCTATAAATGCTGAAACTAGAGCATGATTTATATTTCGATAAGTACATTCTAGCAAGGGTGATAAGCTAGAACTGATAACAATATCACGAACACGAGGCTGATTATTCAATGACCATTCAGGAATTTTGAGCCCATGATTTCTACATTTTAATATGCCTCTTTCCTGTTAAAAAATTCAAATACTTAATTATTTAAATTATAAAAAATTACAATAGCTAATTATTTAAATTATAAAGATAAATATTAAAAAAACTAATATTACTTACCTCTCCTGCCCATATTGCAAATGCAACATGATGTTTAAAACTTTTTAGAATAGATGTATCAATAGGTCCTCCAGGTAGTGGTTCAGAAATATCATCTTCGTGGTGAGACTCTTGATGAGAGTAAGATGGTTGAGCAGTTGCTTCCCCTTCATTAGGGTTGGGAAGCTCCTCAACTGGTATCACGTAATCTGTCACTGCCTCTTCTAGTGGCTCTTCTATTCGTTCTAAAATAGGCGGTTCATTAGAAGTCTCAATCCTCCTTCTTCTTCTTCTTCTTCTAGTTGATGCAGTAGGACACTCTCGAGAAGGAGAAGAAGGCTGGCGAGAAGAAGGCTGTCGAGATGAAGAAGCATCACCTCTTCTACCACGTACCATATCTACAAAATAACATAAAAATAAACAATATCAATTAACTACATAATAACAGACAAATAAAAAATATATCACGTATAATATCATAAAAATAATACAAAAATACAAAATATTAAACAAAAAATTACGATAAAAAAATTATTAAACATCCGTAAAATTTTAAGTTTCCCAAACTCCGGGAACGCTGGTGTTTTCCGAACTCCAGAGTTCAGGAAATACCAGTATTTCCTAAACTCTGGAGTTCGGGAAACACTAACGTTCCCGAACTTTAGAGTTCGGGAAACACCAGCTTTCCCGAACTCCAGAGTTCGGGAAACACCAATCTTCCAGAGTTCGGGAAACACCAATATTCCCGAACTCTGGAGTTCGGGAAAATCAATTTTTCCCGAAATGTAGAGTTCGGGATATGATAATATAAGTTAATATGATAATTATTAAAATATAAAATATGTTAGTTGGAAAAATTCATTATTGGATTTAAAAAATTAATTAAAAAAATATATATTTAAGTTCGAGAAAGCTGGTGTTTCCCGAACTCCAGAGTTCGGAAAAGCTGGTGCTTCCCGAACTCTAGAGTTTGGGAAACACCAATGTTCCCGAACTCCAGAGTTCGAGAAAATCAATTTGTCCAGAAACTTAGAGTTCGGGATATGTATAATATAAGTTAATATGATAATTATTAAAATATAAAATATGTTAGTTGGGAAAATTTATTATTGAATTTAAAAAATTAATTAAAAAATATATATATTTACTTGTATTAAAAATTAAATTATTCAACTCCAATACCTAAATAAAAAATTAAGTATAAAAAATATTATTGAGCACTATTTAATTAAAAAATTAAGTTTTAATAAAAAATTAAGTATACAAAAATATTAATTAGCACTATTTAATTAAAAATATTAATTAGCATATATTAGCACTATTTAATTAAAAAATTATCCCTATTTAATTAAAAAATTATCACTATTTAATTAAAAAATTAAATTTTTTCAAATATTTGTATAAAAAATAAAATAAAAATTAAGTGTAAAAAAATATTAATTAGGACAATTTAATTAAAAAATTAAGTTTTTTTAAATATTTTTATACAAAATAATATATAAAATAAAAAAAGAAAAAAATTAAAAAAATGAAAGTTGGGCCGCTCCCAAAACCTAGGTTTCGGAGGCGGATAACCGCCTCCGAAACCCAGGTTTCGGAGGCGGCTGCCCCCCCTCCGAAAGCTGGCTTTCGGAGGGGGCAGCCGCCTCCGAAACCTGGGTTTCGGAGGCGATGGCCGCCTCCGAAACTCAGCTTTCGGAGGCGGCCGTCGCCTCCGAAACTCGGCTGTTCGGAGGCGAGGCCGCCTCCGAACAGCCCATCCCTCACCTTCGAACAGCCCATCTTCCCCAAAAAATTGCAGTTGTTCACATTAGATCCAACCCATAATCACTGATACAACCCAACAACCCAAACAATAAAAAATGTAAGTAAAACTTACCTCAAGAGCGCACAGCAGAGAGACCTCAAGAGCCCACAGCAGAGAGACGCGGCTCTGTAGAGAAGGCGACGACTGGGGTGCGGTGTAGTTAACTGTCAAAGGCAAGTGGAGGTTGAGAACGGCGGTGAGGCGCGACGGAGAGGTCTATGGGTATAAGAGGGTAAATTTGGAATATAGTTGGTTGCAATGAGGAATAAGTATGGCTGCGAATAGTAATAATTAAATTTATTTTATTTATGGCTGCGAAGAGTAAAACGTTGGCTGCAAATAGAATTTCTCTTTGATAAATTGGGCACTATTTTGGAACGTCAAAATAAAAAAAAAAATAGAAACTTGGACTATTATTTTGGTTTGAGTGACTAAAAATATAAGCAGTATAAATGGGAAGATTCAATGATTATCAATTGTATAAACTTTAAAGGGACGAACCTGTAAAACACCAACAAGTAATGTGATTGAGTTGAAACAAAGATTGACACATCTGCTACATTGTTACAGGCACCATTTGATCAAATCATTTCCCTCTTCAATAGTAACCCCATGGCATACCTGCATGTCCTATTTGGAGCATTTCCTCTGGAAAATACTGTGATTACTTTCTTACTTATCCAAGTAAAAGAAAGATGAAAAATAAAAGACAAGGCCATTACCTGCTTAAGGAAATCAACAAATTCACTTCAGCTAAAATTAGTTAGTTTCTTAGACAAATATGATTTCCTAAATTCATTAGAATGTAAGCCTAGACAAGGGGCGGAGCCCCCTGAGGCCCAGTGGGGGCAGTTGCCCCCAACTGGGCAAGATTTTTTTTTTTGAATTTTATTTTTTATAATGATTTACAATTAAAAATAAAAAAAATTATATTATATTTTACTACTAGAAATAAAAAAATAAGTATTGAAAAAAAGTAAGTATATAATAACCCAGTAGTAACTATCATAACATTTTTTGCTCATAATTTTATTTGTTTACAATGATAATGCAAATAAAACTAAGTATTGAAGAAAATTGTGAAATAAAGAAAGCAAGAATGGAAGAAATTTATATTAAAGAAAATAAATAAATTAACAAAATAAGTATTGAGTAAATTGATGTTGCACAACTTTCTATGAATTTCGGGTTAAGAACTACAATAATGGATTATAATGATAATTTTTAAGATCAAATTAGAAGAGTTTACTTGTAAAAATATTTATGTCAGCTTCGAAATCAAGACGATTTATTCCATCTTGATTTAATGAATTTGGTGATTGGTTGGAATATAGTATAAGTAAAGATGTCGCATTTTACTTATACTGTTATCTTTTTAAAACAAATAATAAGAAAAAAGAAGATAGTGATTTTTTCATGAAAGAAGAGTTCAGTAATTTAAAAAAAAAAAAAAAGATTTTAAGTTCATGTTGGAGATGCTAATAGTGCATACAATTAAACTCGAAACAACTGTGAAACCTTAATAAATCAAGAACAAAATATTAAGATAGTTTTCTTCAAACAGTTAAAACAAATATTATGTGATTATCAAATTCGTCTAAATGTATCAATTAATTGTGTTCGACTCCTTTTACGACAAGAATTAGTCTTTCATGCTCATGACGAGTTTAAAAATTCAAATAATTAATGTAGCTTTCTTGAACAATTGTAATTTTTAGTATGAAAAACTATAAGAAATAATTATAAAAAAATTATTTTAATATTATTATTATTTTATTTTTAAAATTATATTTTTTTTATTCAAGTTCACCTCCCAATAAACTAAAATCCTAGCTCTGCCCCGTAGACAACAAGATATCATCCTTCCACATCACTGTGTGGTTAGCTATCATTTAAAAATAAAATAATTTATTTTTGTTTTTTTTTTTAACATATCATCCTTCCACTATGATATACCTGCATGTCCTAATTTGGTTTTTTAAATAATATTTAATTATTAATTAATAAAAATTAAAATATTTTATAAAAATAATATTAATAATTATTTGATTTATAAAAATAAAATAATTTAAAATTATGATAATTGATAAAATAATTTAAATTATTGCATCAAATTAATAATTATTTAAAAATAAAATTATATTATAAATAAATCTAATAATTATAATAAATTAGTTTGATATATTATATTATTTTTAATATGGTCATAATTTTCAATATATTGTATTATCAATAAATAAGTAATGTCCAATTATAGTAGTCTAATAATTATATTTGTGTATTTACAAAAAAATATAATTATATTGGAATTACTTATATAATTAGTAGTAGTTAAATCTTATTAATTTTTTTTATTATTTTATTATTAGAATTAAAAAATTTAGTCAATAACGACGGAAAAGTAATTTATTAACGATGATTTATTTAACTCATCGTTAAAATTTATCTTATAATGACATGATTTATATTTAGTCGTTAATAATATTATATTAACTATCAAAATTAATTTCGTCGTTAATTTTTTATTGTTAATAACTTTTTTTTTTTTTTTTTTTAGTGAAAGTAGCATAGGTTTTTGGTGGATGTGGGATGGGCCTAAAACATGATGATGGGAGAATGTTAACGTTGGGCTTGAAACGTGGGCCATCATCACGTTGTCGGGCTGAGTCAAAATAATAAAAATTTTTATTAGTTTAAATTTTATATATTAGTAGAGAGAGTTGGATATGTGATAAAAACAAACTTACTTAAAATAATTCCAATTTAAGGAATAAAAATTTATATTTAAATAGAAACAAATTTAATTAAAATAATTCCAATTTTATCTGTATTTTATTTGATTCTAATAGAGAGTTGCATATATACTGTACATCAATGTCTTCTGAGGAACAAATTATGTGAAGATAACAATTTAAGTTAATTGCAATTTTGATACACTGTTTAAGAAACTAGTAGTTTGATGTTAGCATTACTTAGTCTCAAAAGTAATGCATTGTTGAATATAGAGAGCCAAATTGCTAATTCTTTTAAAAGAAATGTAATTGATTCTCAATATACCAAGTAAAGGTAAGTCTTATTTTGACTCTAGGCATTATTTTATTACTAAAATCTTGAAAAATATAGAAACGAAGAAGAAGATACTAATAAAATAGGTCAAAATGAATTAAGCTTCATAATCTTATGGTGTGATTAAATTACACACAACACATAGTAACAATTTTTAAGTTATAAACATTTAAAGTAGTGTTTTCATGTTATTAGGATAAATTAAAAAAAAAAAACTCAAATGTCACCTTTTATTTCAAGTTTAGATTAGATTTTAAAATTTTTCAATGGGGTTACTCAATTTTTTAGTTGATTTCAATTCTATTCCACTTTTAGTTGTAATTTTATTTCCCCCTTAACTATTGATATAGGGCATTGAGCTAAAATATAAAGAAAGGTTTTTTAAAAGAAATTTGAAAAATAAGATTTATATAGTTATCTTGATGAACCTTATAAGAGGCTCTTTAATTTGAGAGACTCTAAAGAGTCTTTAAAGAAAGTTAAAGTAACTAAAATTACTTAGTCAAAAAATTAATCGTTCATTCATAATTAATTATAAGTAAAAATATAATTGGCTCTTTGAATTTTGTTTTTTCAATTGAAGAATAACATGAGTTTAATAGTTCTAATAATGAAAATAATTTAATTTAAATGAATATGTTAAATTTTTTCAATAAAAATAAATTTTCTAAAAAAAAATAGATCTATTAGCTACATTAAGTGAAAAATGTAACAAAATATAAATTATTAGTTATAAAAGTATAGTCTACGTTTCAAGAATCACATCTAATACTAATATTAATAATTTTTATCTATATTCTAAAAAACGTAATTAACATTTTAATTTTAATCATTCGCCCATCTTCTCAAAAAAAAAAAAAATAGAACTATTTGCTATATTACGTAAAAAAAAAAAAAAACGTAGCTAAAAAAAGGAACAAAGCTTGCATCATATTTTTAATGTTCTTACCCATCTTTCCTCTAAAAAATAAATAAATAATAAAACTGACTATTAACTACGTTTTTTAAAATGTAGCTAAAAAGAAGAGCAAATCAATCGAAATTACTATAATTACGTTTTCCAAAATGTAGCTAACAAAAAAATTAAACCTTACATAATTCATATGAAAATATAACTTACGTTTCAAGAATCATAACTAATACTAATGATAGAATTAACTACGTTTATTATTGGTTGCTCTAAAATTTCTTATGATTTTCTTAACATTACCTTATCATTTAGGTATTGACAACGTTTTAAAATATAGCTAATAAAATTTTTTCATCACATAGAGTTTTACATCCAGTATTTGAAAAATTTAACTACGTTAATTTAAAAATGGAGCAAAATATGAACTATTAGCTACGTTAAAACGTAGCTAAAAAGAAAACATCGCCAAATGTCATACTGCTTGTAGTCTCTCTCATTGTCACTTGCGCCCGTTTGGTCTTGCATCCCGCAGTGTGTGACATGTCGACAGTTGATCTCGCACTCTCGCTTTTGCCGTCCATCCAGTCCTCCATCTCATTGTCGATCTGTCAGTCGAAAGCTCGCCGTTGATCTCGCTCTCTAGGTGGCCGTCGTTGGGTCTTTCCGCTGAGTTGCCTCTCTCGCTCTTGATCTCACCATCGATGGGTATCTCCGGTGAGGCTGCCTTTCTTTTTCAATTTGTTAATTTTTGTTGGGATTGACTTTGGTTTGTTGCAAAATGTGCTAATATTGACTGGTGTTGTGTAATTTTTGGGTTTTTGCCTCTATTATCTGTATTGCTTATCTGAATTTTAGGGGTTCATTCTCTTGATATTCATTGTGGTCTATGTGGTTATGTTTACATGGTTCATGGTCTGTGTTTGTCTACATTTGTTTTATTTACTTCTTTTCCTATGCATATGCATTTCAAGTTAGATATATGTTAGGTGTATGTATGCATCTGCCTTTCTGTTTCAATTTGTTGATTTCCAGTTAGATAAATAAATTCCCTCAAGGGCCACTAACACGCACTGGTGCCAAATTAGGGGTATAATCTATCCTTCACGAAAAACTAGTTTGCTTGCTCTGAGGAGTGTTTGAGGATTTTTATATTTCTGCAGTCTTTAAAAGTGTGATTGTGTTATGCATATTTCATGATATTTTCAGCTTGTTTAAAAGTGTGATTGTGTTATGCATATTTCATGATATTTCATGAATGTGCCAAATTATGGGTTTTGATTTTAGGTTGCTAATATCACAGTTCTGAGTTGGAAAAATTGCCTCTTTACAAAAAGATAAAGATGAAGGTTATATGCAATTATGGCTTTGCCGGAGCCTCGTGTGCCGGGAGCTTCGTGTATGTTTTTACAAATTATGGATTTTGCTTCATTGCTTGATTTATTGATATGGGTTTGGCTAATTGAAGGGGATTGGATTGTGCGATTGAGCAAGAATGGCAGCATCTCTTATAGACAAACATAGGATTGACAAGTGAAAGCTCAACTGTTTTTCAGCAAGATTGCATCCAAGAGCTTCTGAATCTGATCTCGGATACAGATTTTGCCGCCCCTAAAGCTGACCAACAAAGCGAGGAATGCCCTTTGTTTGCGGATCCTGATCTTCTTGGCTTCTATAACCAGCCCCAAATCAAAACTCCAAGGGGTTTCATTGATGCCTGGTCAAATAAAGATCTTAACGCCAACAACAACAACAACGAGTCCCCTGTTTCTTCACACATAAACAACCTCTCCCCTTCTTCTCTCACTCTCTCAATGGCCATGACTCTTGACGGTTGCTAGTGGTTGCCCAGGCCCAATTGTTGTAGTTTCAAAGATTATGCCTCTTCAGTGGCTGAGCTGAATTTGAGCAATTTGTCATCTTTTTAGAGTGGTTTTTGTTCATTTTGGACTCGATTTTTTTACAACCTTTGTCATGTTTGTGTCTTGTTTATATGTGGAAATTGAGCTCTAGAGGTTCCAATTATTATATGTATGCGTATATTACATATCTGATGCCCCTCTCTAGATTTGTAGTATAGTGTGTTTTACTATAGACCTTTATGGAAAGGGTCCCCTTTTTCTCATGGTAGAATTGTATCTCACTTTTTGTGCGAAAATTTTACAGAGACTTGATTGAGCTTGCAAGGTTATTGCCCTCAAATCTCTCTATATAAAAATATATATCAATATTGTTCTAATTGATTCTAACCCATAAGTTGTTTGTGACTTGGTTTTTGGTTTATGTTGGATTCAACGGAAAGTAGAAGTTGTTGACACTAATAGTTGCTGGCCTTGGTGACAATAATGCATGTTTTCATTTTTTACCTTCCAATTTTAGTAAAATGCTTGGCCTTGGGTTGGAAGATAAGGCCATGGATAATTTCAAACTACTAGTCCTGATGCATAGTGTTTTATAGAATTTGGTAGCAACAAGATGCTTATCTCATCCACTTAACTTGATCTTTCAATGGCAATTTGGGGCAGATGTTTTGATCTTACCTGAATTCTAAGAGTGACTATCCACTTTAATTTTGGCCAGATTACTGATATTTGAATGTTTCATACCCAACTTCAGAGCAATTTACAATAGAAAAATTATGCATCAAACTAAGTTGATATGCAAAGCATTCAATGTAAGCATAGTACATTGCTTAGGATTATTTTAGAGCAGAGAGCTTTGCTACATTCAATGTAAGCCTAGCACATTCAAATAGTTCAATTCAGCCACCTCTTAACACCGTCGGCTACAGCTGAAGGTGAAAAAACTTCGTGACCACAGCCAGACCTTTGCTTCACCTCAACTGAAGGGTCTGTTCCAGGGAAAGATGGGCATTTTTGTAAAATTTAAAAATTTTATTCTCGTCATTAAATTTCATTCCAATCTTAAAGACAAGATCACTATCTGTTTTTTTGTCAGTTCGTTATTTAACGTAATTTTCTCATTATCAATAAAAGTTTTCTCATTATTTTTGAATGATTCTACAAGCACAATATGATTTCCTGAATCATAACAGATACAATCATATAAGAATATAATGTTAGTTATATAATTTGCATTATCACATATATTCTATTTTTTTCGTTGGTTTCCTTAATTTTCTAAAATAGAATGAATTGTCTGTAACAAAATGTAAAACATAATAGGAACTGAACACAAAATTTGGCCATTAACATCACTCATGCATCAACCTTATATATTCAAATTCAATAATCAAATTCTATCTTTAATTAAAACCAAAAAGGACTATTTATAGACAAATAATAGATAACAATCTATTCTAACTTTTATTCCTTGATCCAATCTAATTAAAATTGTAAATATAACCCCAATTTAATTAGGATTCTCTTAAAAGAAATAAAAATATATTAAAAGAAAATAGAAAACAAACTAAAATAGGAAATAAACTAAATAAAGAAAATAAACAATACTAATTCCTAAAATTTACTATTCTATCCTACATCGATTCTCCTTTGGTTGGAGAAAATTGATACAAAACCCGAAATACAAAATGCCCAGCTTCCAGTGTCCCATCAATTAAAATAAACAAAACCTCCCAAACATGGCTCAAAATCTTTGGCCCAAGAAAGGCTTGAGCTCAATCAAGATAAGAGTGAATTGTGGCAAGTTAGAAACTAAAGCTTTCTATAGCTTTGGTATCACTTGATCTGCCTGTTGTTCAAGTAATTTAAAATCTTCAAAGTATTGTCACAGTGAGCTCTACAGGCACCTAGGCTTATCTTACAAGTAAACCTGTTGTCAATTACTCAGTATCCTTAAAAGTGGTCAATTCCCCTGACTGAATATTGCATAAGTATCAAGTTTTACCTACTTTTTCTATAAACTTAATTTAATTTCAAATTTTAAACACAGCTTACACTATAACATAAAATTTTGTTAATTATTTTTGTTATATATGTTGTGTGTAAGTACATATATAACAGCTAATAACATACCCAAAGGATAAAGATCCACCAAGTGGGTGGCCAGTACTACATTGATCCACAATTCCTGGAGCAATTGGAATATAGTTTGGACTTTCTCGAGTTCAACAATTTACATTGTTGACTTCGATTTGAATTCTGAGAACCAAATCACGATAACTGAACATAAAATGAAAACCACACATTTAAGGAAAGACTATGTTACAACATATGCATAAAATCATCAAATCAAACAATAGCGCATACATATATCGACAACAACATATCAATTCTGTTTACAAGAAGGTACGTTTACCAAATTGTAACGCTAACGAGCCAACTTGATGCACTCCAGCCAGTGCAATATCTCCACATTGGGATCCCTCTCAACAATGACATCGGAAACAGTTAACTGAACCAAGCCGCAGTAGTCGGTGATACGACCGCGAATTCTGGTGAAGACGTCAAGCTGGATTAGGGATTCGAAGTGGTCAACTCCATCAGCCACACCCAACCAACTCCATCAGCCACACCCAACCAGAACAATATATGTCAAGAAGGATTGCCTTCCAGTGACCACTGACCAACTCCATCAGCCACACCCAACCAGTCTTGCCCAGCAATAAAATAGGCATCATCACCACCTGTCAATGCCTGGCATTCATTATTACCGAATTACTTACCTATAAATATGAAACTTAAGCTTATGCTAGAAACTGAAGTTACAACGGGTAAAACTAATAAACAGTCATTAAATTTAAATTTTAAAATTATAATTATTTATTTACCAAATTTTAAAATTATAATTAGTTACTCAACTTTACTGAATATCAATCATCCATAACTCGTTATAAGTCCGTTGACTATTATAAACTGAAAATGCTAACAGAATCTAACATGACTAATAGAATTTGACGTGGCAAAAATAAATTTAACATACACTCATTGAATTTTAAAAATGTAATTATTTACTTACTGAATTTTACTTAACGTCAACCATCTATCACCCCGTTACATCACCGTCTGATCTTCAAACACCTGTTACATAACCGTCTAATCTTGAAACATATTAAAAGATTTTATATGCATTTTAGATCACTTATTTCTCAAACCAGAAGTCAAAAACCAAACTAATGATTCAAATTAAAAAAACTACTAATACAAACCAAAAGTAAAAAAATGTCTGCTTAGATTTTTTTATCTCAATTACGAACAACGAAATTCAGCATATTCAATAATGAGATCAAGAGCCAAAAACTAAATGTATGCGGTCACCGAATATTAGGGGTGGCAAAACGGGTTGGTGGGTCATAATCTTGTCGTGTCGAGACACACATGTAACATGATTATGACAAACACGAACATGACATGATTAACTAATCGTGTCAAAACCCTCAACCCTAACACGAACATGTTTATTAAACAGGTTATACGACACGACACGTGTAAACCGTTTAATGATTTGTATATTAGATATATATATATCATTTTATAATTTTTATAACCTTGAGATCCAAAAACTTAAAAATTTATATATTAGATCTAGTAATTATAAATATTAAATTATAATCATAAAATTTTTGAATACATAATAGTTTTTTTAATATTATAATTATTTTTAATTTATTTTTATAAATTGGCCTTAAACGTGTCATTTTGTGTATAATCATGTTAACGTGTTCAGATCAACCCACTAACACTTTTAATTAAACGTGTCATTTCGTATATAATCTTGTTAACGTGTTTGGGTCAATCCGTTTAATTAAATAGGTCATTATATGTTTAAACGGATTAAACAAGTTGACCTACCTAAGACATGAAAATAACTGTGTCATAAACGGGTTCACCTGAACCCGATTAGTCCCAACCCTAACCCGCTTAATTCCGTGTCGTGTAATCGAGTCATGTCAAAAATTGTCATTCCTACCGAATATGACCAATTTGGTCACTCACTAAAGGTATGCCGGTCACCGGATATTGTTGCACCCACAATAATGTATTATATCAAATTGGTATAGATGTAATGAGTGAACTTGGTGACCATTGTTTAGGATTGAGTTTTTGTTTTCTTAAGGTCATAGAGTCTCATTGTTTGGATGGGTAAATGTTTTGTTTGAGGTAATGATGGATTAAAGATTGTTGGTTTTTGGCATATAAGAAATACAATTTTTGTAATCAGTTTTTGCCTCTTGGTCTCATTATTAAATATATATTTTTTTTTATAAATTTTGTGGTTCGTAATGAAGGTAAAAAAATCTAAGTGAACATTTTTTTTACTTTTAGTTTGCATCAGTAGTTTTTTTAATTTAAATAATTAGTTTAGTTTTTGATTTTTAGTATGAGAAGTAAGTAATCTCAAATACATACAAAAATCTTTTAATTTGTTTCAAGATCAGACGATGATGTAACGAGTGTTTCAAGATCAGACGGTGATGTAATGGGGTGATGGATAGTTGACGTTGAGCAAAATTTAGTGAGTAAGTAATTACATTTTTAAAATTCTGTAAGTGTATGTTGAATTAATTTTTGCTATGCCAGATTCCATTAGCATTTTTTGTTTGTAATAACTGACAGAATTATAATGAGTGATAGATAATTAACGTTGAGTAAAGTTTATTGAATAATTGATTAAAATTTAAAATTAAATAAATGTTTATTAATTTTACCCTTAGAACAACCCACTTAACCCTTCTCCCATACACGGAAGCCTACTTCCAGTGTACTAAACTCTCTCCCAAGAATAGAATTTTGAGCCCAATATTGGAGTCACCCTCTAGAAAGGAAAAGAAATGGAACCAAAGGATTATCAGTTTGGCACAGTTATTGTGCTTAAGTTCTTTGACGAGCGTGATTTCTTTGATAATCCTTTGAGAATCAACAATTAGTGTTACCCCAATTTGAGAAAGATGAAATGTTAACAAAAGAAAGATTGATAGATCACTAGAATGTTTGCTCACAAGCCTAAAATGCAACATAAGTTTTCCTAACAAATGAACTTAATCTCAATTTAAGCTATGAAGGTGTGTTGATCATATGCAAACCAAAAAGTGCAAGTTTATCATATTGACCAAGTATGGAAGCATATACAAGAACGGAGCTAGAAATTTTAAACAGGGTGGGTAAAAATAAAATGATATTAAAAAAATTAAAAGAAATTAAATTATTTAATTTTATTTTTAATTATTAAATTATTTTTTAAATTTTAGGACAATTTTCCAAAAATTAATAAATTTTGCGATCGTTGTTAATCGCTGTAAATGTTAATTTAATTTTATTTTTCACCCATTTAAATTTTGTTATATATTTAGAATTTAAATAAATATATTTGATTGATGAAAACAACATCTTGGAAAAGACATTCATTTCTCTCAATGCATTTCTCATTATTACAGTTTAATAAATCATACACAGTAAAAAAAAAAAAAACTAATTCAAAAACTCAATGCTGATGTTTGCCGAATATGACTAGTCCAAGTTTATCGACATTTTCTTCTGGAATATGAACAAAATCACTGGCGATGTTCGGATCCAATTCTAGAATAGGGTTGGTTTCTGGGTGAAATCGATTTTAAACATTTTGAAGGTTTGCATAAGAGTCTGCAAACTCCTTAAAAAATGTTAGATAAACTTACAGATTGTTAACTTAAAAATCACACATAATTAACAAATTAAGTCTAGAAACTCAAAAAGATTAAGGATTTAGGATTCATCATACCCGCTATTGGAGGGAAAAAATTTCAGATATACAGCCGTAAATTAGATCTTGAATCCTAGCTTGAGCTTCATACAAGATTGTAGCGACAGCCTCATTACAATCTCTTACCGGAAGATGGGTTAGGAGATTGAAGGCATTTCTAGCGTCAAAAACCTTGTGAATAGCTTCAAAATCAGTAGTTTCTGCTTCATTACAGAAATAAGGGGCAAAGATGCACCCTTGGATACATCTTCTTCTCAAGTACTTATAGGCACTGCATGAAAAACCCAATCTTGACATGATCTTCTATTTGTTTCTAAAGAAAAAGAGAAAGGATAAGCTGAAGAACTCCTGGAACCTAGAAACGCACACGGATGAACCGAAAACCCCCAAACTCATTCCAATCTCCAAATTTTCTCAATTCCTACCCCAACAATATTCCTTTGAAAGATTGAGGTGATTCATGGTCTCCTTTGGGTTATAAACCCATTTTACCAAAATTTTGAGAAATTATTCACGAAATACAATCAATCGAATTTCTACGCAAAACCCTAAACCATCACAACAACCCCCAATCAATTCATGACTTGCTTGTGAACTCACTATATGTACAATCAATCGGTAGTCTATGCAAACAACAACTTGAACCAACCTCGTCGCCACCGTCGGCCGGAGGTTTCTATGATCTGAGCCTACCATTAGAATCGCCAAGTCAAAGAGGTTAATATATCTAAAAATAAACTAGATCTAATGACTAAATTATTGTAGATCTGATTTTTAATTTTCAGCCAGATTTAAATAAAATAAAAAAACACACTGCTCATCACCCCGGCCACAACAACCAGCATTTTCTAACGATCCAAGGCCATTACTCGACTCCCTTACCCCCTTCATCTAACATACCCAAAAACTAATAAGATCCAACGATCGAAACTCCGTAGATCTAAGCTAAAAATTTCGGTCAAACCGAATAACACATATATACATAAACACCTCACGAATCTATTCGAAAAGTAAAGCTAATAAAACTAAAAAGTCTTACCTTATTGTAAATCGGGATTGATTTCACGGTGATAATATGATCGGATTCAAGATCTAACGATTAGATTTTACAAAGTATATGATTTATAGAGTTTTCGTAGAAAAGATAGAGAATGAAGAAAACAAATGAGAGAGAAAAAGAAGAAGAAGACATGTGGGTGAAATTCGGAGACATATTGAAGAGAAACACGGAGATGCTTAGACTTCAATTGATCATGATTTGCTTTTCGAATTAGGGAAATATTATTTGGATGTAAATTTAAATATTAAAATAATATTTTTATTCAAAACAATATTTGGACGTAAGTTTAAATGTTTAAATAATATTTTTATTCAAAATAATATTTAGACACAAGTTTGAATGTTTAACTCGAATTCAGACAAGAAAAAGTTTCTGGCTTTGAGGCCCATCACATAAAGCCCACTTGCACTTTATTTTATTTATTTCTTTTTATTTTTTTTAATTTTAACATTTATGGGAGTACCAGTTGGGTTCATGCTGTAGGTTGGTGGGGCGAGAGGGGAGAGGGAGCCAAATGTGAGAAAATGGGACACGCGTCAAGTGTGAATTTATAGGGCACAACTCAACGTCAAGCAAGAAGAAAGGCAGGCAATTACAGTCAGTGCTGAGGAAAAAATTAAAAAAAAATAAATTATATATATACAGTTACAATTTTTTAAATTGAAGGGTGGGCAATGGTGGCTTGGTATTAAAAAGAAATTAAAAAAATAATAAAATACATGTATACATGTATACACTAGGAGTGATTTCATGTTCGCGTCAGACAAGATAAGAAATAGTCGACGCGGACGTGTCACTCCCCCCACCCCCGCTACCCCCCTGAACACAGCCCCCACTAAACACCTCCCCTCCTCACCCCAATACATACAGGCCATCCTTCCATCCCCACATGCATGCATGCATATATACATATAATTTTATATGTTTTTAAATATTATTATCTAAATAAATTTTTAATTTTAATTTATTCAATTAAAGTAATAGTTACTTTAATAATTGTAATTATAATTATAATTAATAATTTATTTATTTTTTAATCAAAATAGAATTTATACATATTTTATATTTTTTTAACTGTATCATAAGAGTATAATCGAATCGATTAAATTATTCAAGTTGAATAGACTAATTTTTTTCTAAAATCGAATCAATTCAATCGAATAGATACTCAAATCAAACAGATTAAAAAAATAAAAATATTGAATCGTTTATGTTGTTGGACACTTATTTAGTTCAGTCAATAACAGATTTTAAATCCTCCCTAATTAGATCCCCTATTTCGACTCGTCTCAAATTAAATCACGTCAGACCCTCTAAATAATTGGATCAATTCAGTTACACTCTTATTTGATAAATACAACTAAAAAAGACATAAAATATATATAAATTCTGTTATAATTAAAAAAAATGAATAAATTATTTATTATGATTATAATTATAATTATTAAAGTAATTATAATTTTAATTGAACAAATTAGAATTAATAATTTATTTAGATAATAATTTATAATAATACTTTAAAAAATATAAAATTATATGCATGCATGCATGCATGTATATGGGGATGTTTGGGGGGTGGGGGGAGAATAGGTGAAAATTGGGGGGGGGGAAGAAATCGGGTCCGCGTCGGGCATTTTTATATATGTTGTCCGATGCGGGCAGGAGATCAATTCTATACACTTCATATCCTTTCTATTTGCAAATTAACAGTAACGATAAAGAAAGTGAAAGCATACCATTCTCTGGGATAATCAATCCGAGCAATTTTTGAGATGAGCACAACCAATGTAAGTGCAATCTGTATTCAGAGAGAAAGTGCAAGATACAGGAAATTAGCCAATCTAACTTCCAGGCTTAAGTAGATTGATTAATGCCCTCTTTTCAGGTGGAATATAATGAAAATTGAACCATTCCAACCAATTCCATCAGACAATAGTCATATTTGTTGACCAAAGCCAACAAATAGTGATCTCCTTCCTATTCGTCAAGGTGTCAACATGAATAAGAACAATTGAACTTTCAACAAAATTTAATTAGGCACACCTGATAGTTCTCCTCTCTCAAGTATGACAAAAGTTTTTGTATCAAATGTATTTTCTATTCATTGTTGATTCCCTTGCACAGACATAAAGAAGACTGCAACTTAGAAATTGATGACTTTTGGATGCCAAGATGTGTTTTTAGAAAAAGGCATAAAGAAGATTGCAACTTAGAAATTGATGACTTTTGGATGCCAAGATGTATTTTTAGAAAAAAAAAAAAGAAAACTAAATGTTCAATATAATAGGGAATAAAAGTAGATTGTGAATACCTTGCATAAATTGAGAATTAAAGAAAAACCCCATGCAACAAGTTCAAGATATAGATAAAAAATAAATATTCCGTCCATGCATCCAAAAAAGATAGTTTAGATAGACAAAACACACAAATTAATGAAACATAATTAATATTAGGACTAACTATCCTTTTTGGTATACCAAATTCCCCCTAGTACACACAATTACTTTACAACCCATATACAAAAAAACAAGAGTAAATTGATTATTTAATGAGTTTAGATCATTTAAATGTGTATACAGTTAACTAAGGGTAGAATGGGAAGTATAAAATTGAATATTCTTTGAATTTGATAAATTGGACACTATTTTGGAACGTCAAAATAAAAAAATAGAAACTTGGACTATTATTTTGGTTTGAGTGAGTAAAAATATAAGCAGTAAAAATTGAAAGATTCAATGATTATTAATTGCATAAGCTTTAAAGGGACGGGACCTGTTAAACACTAACAAGTAATGTCGTTGAATAAGTATGGTGCAAAATGGGTTATTGTCCACTTTGGATGAGGAATTGCCTACCTCTACTGATGAGGATGAGGCTACCCTTCAAATAAGAGATGAATGAGAGGCAAAGTCTTCAGCCAAGAAGATATTCCTGAATGTGGCTGGGGAAGGGTCCAAGTGAGTCCTTATCTTGTCTTATAATCACATCAAACTTTATTCATCGCCCTCGTGGTAAAATAATTTTTTTTCTTGATTTATTGATGATTTACTCTCCCATCATAACACTCATGATTTCCAGATCTTTTTCCTTCCAAAAGATAAATTTATCCTGTTGCTGACATACTGCGACCATGTTGTAATTTTGTTCATTCTTCAGGACTTCTTTCATAATATAGTGTTGTAGATCACATAAACTTGGCAGAGTTCTTCTATTTTGCTAGGTTTTGATACAGAACACTTTTTATTGGATGTTAAGAAACAATCTACTTGCAATGTGGAATGAAGAGTTTTGGTTTCTTGTGTATTCTTAATACTGAAATCGTTCATCCTGTTCTTTTGCTTTCCACTGCCATTGTATGCCTTATCTGCTTGTCTTTCTGTGCAACAGATACATCTACTTAGTGGATCTGAAGCGCTTTATGAAGGATGAAAGTGTTCTGAAGACCATGCAGCTCATTAAAGGTGCAAATATCGACCAGGGAATCAATAAGCGAACTCTCACTAAATGGATGGTAAATGATATCCTCGTTTTTCTTTTACATTTTTCTTTATTAAGAGCTAAAAATGATCTTTAGACACCCCTAACTTTTTCCCATGACAAGTGAAAAGTCCTACATTTAGAGTGGGCTCTATCGTGGTGTTGCTGTCCGTATCTTCCAATAATAATACTCTAGCTACATCTTTTTCTTGTCTCTCATTCATCTATCCTTGCTTCCTTTTAAAGGTCGATACATTTAAAGAAAGAAGGTCTCTTGCATTGTCTCTCGATGATACCAAAACAACAGCAGACGAACTCCACACAATACTGAGCGTCCTTGTGACCATTGTTATCGTGATAATATGGCTCTTCATATTTAATTTTCCAATATCTCATTTCCTTGTGCTGATAGGCTCCCAGCTTCTATTGGCAGCGTTCATCTTTGGGGACACCTGCAAGAGAATATTTGAAGCAATCATTTTCTTGTTTGTAACACACCCATTTCATGTGGGTGATCGTTGTGAAATTGATGGAATGCAGGTAAACAAATACAGAATTGCAGATATATCTCATCTTCTACGAAAATTTTCTTCTTTTTCTTAGATATCATGCTATTTCATAAGAAAGTACACTTAAAACTTTTATTTCTTTGGATCGCAGCTGGTAGTTGGAGAGATGAACATATTGACTACCGTGTTTCTGAGACATGACAACCGGAAGTATATATACCCAAATAGTATTCTAGCTACAAATCCAATAGTTAACTATTTCCGTAGTCCGGAGATGACAGATACAGTTGACTTCTCTATCCACATCTCGACTCCAATGGAAAGGATTGCTGAAATGAAGAAAAGAATTATAAGGTGCTTACTGAAAATGCATCTGACTTCTTTACCACTATTTTCCATTCTCTTTTTTTTGCCGAGACGTTCTTCCTATCTTTTGTTCAACTATTAAAGAAAAATATAATTGCAAAGAGCTTCAGGATAGGGAGTTGCTAGTGAAAATTGGGCACCTTTCATAAAGAAAAAATGCAACATGTTAATTGAAATGAGTTATATGAGCTTTACAGAAAATAAAAGCCATAGGTAGAAATGACTAATGAGTTAAAATGGATCTAGCAGGCCCCACATAGAGGGATAAAAGCTTGTCATGTTGTGTGTGTTGTAAATTGTTATATGTTGTGCTATTCATCTACTTATTGATCATACCATACTTGTTTTGTTTGCTCGTGGCTGTGCTTGCAGGTTTGTTGAGAGTAGGAGCACCAGAGTCTAGCTGTGGTGATAACAGATCTGGAGGACATGAACAGGCTGAAGATGGTGGTGGCTGTTAAACACCGCATCAACGGTCAGCATGCGGGTGAGAGGTGCGCAAGGAGAGCTTTACTGGTGGAGAAGATGATCAAAGTGTTCCGGGACCTTAATATTGAGTATCGAATGCTGCCCCTCCATATGAATGTCCGGTACATGCCACCAGTGGATTCAAGCAGGCTTCCCTCTAATTGGGCGGCCTGTTCTAGCTGACCATACGCCCAGTAACAGGCAACGGTTGCCCAATGCCCAAGGTGTAGAAGAGGGCAATGCTGGCTATCTTCTCATAGATGGCAAAAATAAGTCATTGCTGAGGCTATGGCATTGAGTTTGATACAGAAAGAGAAGATAGATAATCATGCACTTGCATGGAGAGATAAGAAATCCCACAGGGGTTTCCCAGGATTATGTAGATAATAAGCACTGGTATTTGCTTATAACAATGTGTGTAATGGAAATTGACAATCAGCTATGCTATTGCATGCAATGCTTAGTTTGTCGACGATCATTAGTGTCGAATGACACACTCGATTTACTTATTCCGGTAAGAAGTGCATAAATTGGCCCATATGGATTTTGGTGAGAAAAGGGTGCTCATATTCTGGTAGATTCGAAAACCTATCCTACCAAAGTTGATTGGGTTGGGTTTGTTTGATTTTTTTTTTTTTTTTGGGTCAGGTTGGTCAGGCCCAAGGCCCAGAATGATAGACCTGATGCAATTAGTTCATGTTGAATTTCTTCCCTACAAGTCTGGGAACCCAAACCATACTAACCCATTAAGTTGTACAAAAGTTTATCTAGGCTTTCCCTTAATTTGCAAGAGTAGGACAACCCCTCACCAGTACAGAGAGGATTCAATATTGGCTATTACTTTCTTTTCTTAGCTTTTCCATTATTCCATTATATATATTTTTTTCTGGTTGCATTTTTTAAGCATAATCAATTTATTCCTTTTTATCTATTTGTTACTTATTTTTTATTAGAAGGAACCATTAGTTATGATTTATAGAAGGAATCAATTTTTCCTTTTTTGGTCGTCTTCCTCGTTCGTTGGCGGTCGTCTGCATAAGGAGGAAACCCCATGCTTTAAGCACAAAAATTAGCCATTGGAGGCTGCCGTTCACCCATCACCCCCCTCATATGCGCATGTTTTTACGCACCATGCTAACAAGAACAAGAGGTGCATGATTGATTGAAAGAAAATTATAAAGTGAGGGGTGTGTTTTTTTCAAAATCAAGAGTTGAGAGGCATGATAGATTCAATTTAAAGGAATCAAATGACTCGAAAGACCAAATTTTAAGGTATATTTATGCCTTTTAACTTTATTTATTTATAGGCGGCCCTCAACCCCAATTTTTATACATCTTATATGAAGTTAAATGCTCTGACATCTTGTTCAAAAAAGTTGAAAGCTATTATACATGTTTAATTATGAATTATTATTTCATTTAACAGCTTAAAAATTAAAATAAAATATTAAATATTATTTTTTTTATTTTTTATATTATTATTTTTACTCTCGACATATTCCATCACAACTGATTAAGACCTCGCGCTGTCGTTGCAATGAGATTCAAACTTAGGAATTTTGTTTGCTCTAATTGTTGTTGCATAGCTACAATAATAAATTTATATATGTGTTGAAAAAAATATAATAATTAAAATTTTTTATGTGGGGTCCACGCGAGCTCGGGTCGAGTGAAGTGAGATTGCCGTGAGAGAAATTGTCGCAAGGGAGTTTCCACAAGGATGCTCGATGCAAGGGTGTTAGCCACAAGAATTTGTCTCGCTGTAAGGATTTTACCCCAAGCTGATTTGCCTTAAGACTCTCGCTGCGAGGATTTTGCCTTCGCCACAAGGGTCTCGCCGCAAGGATTTACCTTCGCCATAAGGTCTTACCGTAAGGATTTACCTTTGCTACAAGGTCTCGCCACAAGGATTTGCTTTCGCCACAAGGTCTCGCCGCAAGGATTTAGCTCCACTACAAGGTCTCGCCACAAGGATTTACCTCTACTACAAGGTTTAACCGCAAGGATTTGACTTCGCCACAAGGTCTAGCCGCAAGGATTTACCTCCGCCACAAGGTCTCACCACAATGATCTACCTTCAGCACAAGGTTATGATTTCGCCACAAAGATATTATCCTGTTGACACTCAAAAATGGGTTAGAAGGCTCATGAGAATCTTCGCCTGAGACGACCCTTCGATGCCTAAGTAAGTACCGGATCTCGATAACTATCCACAAAAATTGTAAAAATGCAGTCAATGTATCAAAATTTATCGAAATCGGAAGTCCTTTTCAATGTCCTTTAGCTGGGTATTTACAAGGCACGATTTTCAATGATAGTTAGTGCTAACATGTGGCGATTGATGAAATAGCTTAGGTTTTACCGAAATGAGGCTTTTGCCATAAGGTAGCTCTCGGCAAGGCTGGCCCCAGTTGCGAGGCAGCTCGCTCCTAGCCTCTATCGTGAGCCTTCATTTTTTATTTTTTATTTAAAATTTCTCATTTTTCTCCCCTCGATTTTTCATGGCGCAACAATGTGAGACTGTCTTAAGTTGGCACGAGGACGGCTTGTCCGGACGATGAATGACTCACCCGGGGAAGAGTGACAACGATAGGTGACTCACTCAGGAGAGTGTGACAGTGATGGATAATCCCTCCAAGCAATGGATGACTTACCCGAGGGAGAATGACAGTGATGGATGACCACTCCAAGCGATGGATTCACTCGAGGGAGAGTGACAACGATGGATGACTTGTTTGGAAATAGAATTGGTTAGGGGTGCGGGTGTGGATCCCTGCCCAGATTTCTGATCCCTAAGTTAGCCTCTCGAACGTATGGGATAGTTAAATGTAAGAAAGAAAAGTGTTAGAGATTAAATACCGAATTGGGGGGGGGGGAACTCCCCTATTTATAGCGATGGAAGAAGCAACCAAGTGTCGGGTGACCTAATTTCTTCGATGAGTAACTTGGAGATGGTTTTGACCGGGTCTCGCAAGAGTGATGGTACGCAGATCACTATCGTACCCATGGCACCCTCGAGTGGGGGTCACTAGGTAAGGGTCACTCGGTGGTGCGTGCGGGGCGCCCCCAGGTAAGGGTCACTCAAGGGGTGTGGACACGAGCACGCGATGGGTTGTGCAGGCGAGTGCACGAGGCTGGGCGATGGTGCAGCGATGCAGAGCGCGCGGGGTTATTGCATTGCCTATGTGGCGAGTTGCAACAATGCATGTGAGGGCTCCCCGCCCGGCCACGTGGCCCTGTCTCCTTCCTTCAATTCTTTCATTTATTTTTGCTAATCCACTCTGTCCACTTGTTTTATAGGGCATGTCACTAATATTTTGTTAAATTAAGTTAAAAACTTTGATACATTAATTCTAAAAAAGATAAAGATTCATATGAAAGGAACACGGGTAGATATATTGTCTGTAATAAATTAAATTAACAAGGTGAAAATGTGATGATAGTCAATAAAGTATATTAACACAAATTAAATAAGACAATAACAAATTAAAAAAAAAAGTTCTAAGAAAATTTTGCACACAACAAGTGTTAAACCTATGTCTTAGACTTCTGCCTTACCACTAAGTGAAAGTTTTAGTACTTAAGAGTGGTGATGTTGACACATTTAAACAATTATTTGCATTGTTATATGCTAAATAAAAATCACAAATACTTTTAAGTGAATCCAAAAGATTATCTACAATATAGTTTTTCTAATCATGCATTTCTAAGTAATAATTTTGGATGTGTGTGAATATTACTATAAAGGAATAGAACAAAATAGAAGTGTAATGGAGAAGAATAACACTCAAATCTTTTATGTGATATTTTTCTGCAATTAAGATATGTTAATTACTAATTAACATTAAGATATGTGATTATTTTTTCTATATTTAAAAAAAAAATGTAAGTTGAGGCTTTTGTTTTATTTTTCTCATCTTGTGAGAAATGATAAACACTCAAGAGCATGTGAATTGGTTTTACAAAAACTTTTTTTTTTTCAAAGAATCTTTGAATAAAACAGTTTTAACATTTTTCAAACTAATGCTTTAAATATATCATTAACTGAAAATGACAAGTATAGACTAAATTTAACACACACACAAAAAAAATATTCGTTTAGAGTTTTAGAAATCTGCTGTTGAGAGTATTAAAGCTGATAACAATTCTGCTCAAAGAAGGCACTTGCGAAAGAAGAATGAAAGTGCTAAAATGAAAGAAAAAAAAAATGAACAATACAGTACACAAAGATTTTTGTAGTGGTTTGACTCAACTAGCATACTCCACTCTCTTGACTCCTCACCAGAGATTTAACAAACCACTATATCTTTTGTAGGCTCAGCTATAACCTTAGTTTTTTTATAGTTGCAATTGTAATATCTATTTTTCACAAGTTTAGTAGTAACCAAAGACACAACTTTTACAAGAATCAGCTAAAACTTCTTACACGGTGCTTTTTAAAGGGCTCAAGCACTAATCACAAAAATAGAAATAAGGTTTACAATATAAACACTTTGAAAAGCTTTTACAAAATAAGATTCAAATAATGAAATTAGTTTCTCCTAATGAAAGAGAGATAGAAATAATGTGAAAGTAAAAACATTCTCTCTCTTTCTCTCTCTCATAAATGATGAATGCTTTTGAGGACACTTTGCTCGAGAATAACTATAGAAGAAATTAGCTTAGCATCATCATCTCTTCTTGAAGCTTATATGCCTTTTATAGATTGCTCATAGATTTACAGAGAGTTGCATAAGATACTCGACTATCATTCACTAATAGTCGATTATACATCAACTTATACTTGATTGCTCATAAAAAATACTCTATTAAAACCTCATAATCATTTTCCAATTAAAATCACTCGACTATGGCATTGAAATACTTAATTAATATAAGATTTTACTCGATTAAGATTAACTCTTAGTCGGCTAATGCACAAGAAATGAAACTTGACATTTCTCTTGAAATAAATAATCTACTAATATAATGAGAACAAATACTTAATAGCATAGATTGATATTTTTACTCGAGTGATGCTCAAAACATATTCGATTTATTCTATGCCTTAGTCGACTATCATCATATATTGTTTTGAATATATCAAAACACTTCTCATCAACATAAACATCTAAACATTGAACTTAAATATAAAACTCAATTTTCTCATCAACATCTAAATAACATAAACCTTAAGTTAAAACAAATATGATGCTTAAAACACAATTGACATTTGAAAGTTGGTTAAAACTAATTTTTTAAATATATTTACTTGGTTACATAAAAAGCCTTATAAGATAAATGAAATATTCTTAAGGCACAAGTTGAGAACAATATATGTCACTCAACTAAAAGCATCATTTTTCTAGATTCAAATAAGAATCATTCTGTTAAGCTCAAACATTAATACACATATATCATAAGGATGCATAATAACTATTCATAACAAATATATACATGAAATATACACAAGCCAAGTAACTTATTACATCTACTTGACTGAAATAAAACACATAAATCATTGCAAATATGTTGATCACAAAATATGTTACTCAACAACAAATACATCATTTAGCATAAAGATACTCTAACTTGAGCATCATGATTTCTCAAAACAAGAGCACACATAAGATGAATAAAACATATTTACAATATATATTCTATAAGCTCTAAAACACTATACAGATTTACTACTAATGCATATTTGAGTAATTCTTGAAAGATAAAAACTTTAGAATTGTATTACTTGAATGTATTAAACCTAAACCTCAACAGAGACTAGACAAACAACACTGGGAAGTATTGATTAGAAAATATACACATATAAATTTTTTCAAGGAGAATATTGATTATATCTAGATGATTTAAAATAATACCACTTAATTGTATCTTCATTCTTAATTATTCGAGTAATTTACCATTACTTGACTATAATCCTGAGAAGATGGATTTTTAGTAACTTAACCAAATGTTGCTTGAAATCAACGAACCTATAAATTCTTGAATCAAAGAAATAAACATTCAACTAATAAAATCTCAAATATTCTTCTATTAAATTTCAAAACATTGAGAGCCTTAAAAGTATGATATCAAATATCAAAAAGATAACTTAGGCTTTATGAATTTGAACTTAGAATCACTTGTCTAAGCATATATACATTTACTCAAGAGCAAGGATGATTGACACTTAAGCATCAACTAAAGCACATTGCCTTTGAACTTGAGTAATGCTTTTACATATATAAAGTACTTAAGATATTTTTCAACCTCAAGGTTACTCTAAGTGTCTTGAGGATAAATGACATTTATGCAAGACACTAATACATCGAGGATATATGGAATATCCCTTGGAATCCTAAGCAACTTATTAATATACTAAGCATATTGGAAGAACATGCCTCAAATATAAGAAAAGCATGGTAAGGTTATCAACACAAACTTAACAAGCCTATGATAAATAAGAGGATATAACATATCCTAAAGAGTAAGACATTAAAATTTTACAAATCAAAACTCAAATACCATGACCTTGAATATATGATCATTTACACAAAAATCTTGATGTTCAACCCTTAAACATCAAATATGAATTATATAATACATTACTCTTAATGTAACGACTCGTTATTGGGTCTATGTCATGGTTAATGATTTTATTTTATTTTGATGAATAGATATATTTATATATATATATATATTGGATTATAGAGAAATCTAGAGGTTGGAAATTTAATAAAATGGGTTGAGTTTAATGTATAAGGTTGGGGCTAATGTGAAAAGCTCAAAGGCTTCGGATAGCTAAAAATTAAATAAAACTCAGTTCTAATGGATTGGGCCTAAACTATGTGGGTTGTGAATTTAGTTAAATTCAAGTGAATTGGGTTGGACCTTAAGTATTGGGCCAAGTAGAAAATAAACTCTTTGGGCTTATGTGAGTTGGGCCTAATTAATAAGAGTTGAATTAATCGGTTGGGTTTTAGCCCATTTATTATGTGGTGAGATAAATTAAAGGGAAATGTAATTTAATTGTGATATGTCAAGAAAGGGCTTGAGTTCCTTATGTTGAGTGTGAAAAAGGTAAAGGTAAATGAAAAATTGTATAAATGGGTTTGATAAAGAAAATGGGAAAAGAAATGAGAAATGACAAATGTCCAAAAAGGGGCATGATAATAATTGTGTTTGTGTGTGCAAGTGAAGGGCAAAAGAATCTTTTGGTGAGAGACACATAGCCCTCTCTTTTCCCATTTCCCTCTCTTTTGTTTCTCTCTATTCTCTATCTTCCTTCCACTTCCAAGAAGTCTTCCCCTTCTTGTTTTTTTTCAACTTCTTGATTTTCTTCTTCTCCATTTCCATCTCCTTCATTTGTAGCTTCAAGGGTGAGTTTCAAGTTGGAAGACAAGTTCTTCTTGGTTTATCTCCATCTAAAGAAAGGCAAGTTCTTTTGCATCACCTTTTAATATGCAAGATTTTATCTCTTCTTGAATTTATGTGTAGATCTATTTGATCTCTCTTCAATTTTGAGCATATCTTTCTCACTTCCATGGTTATAAACTATCTTTTGATAAAAATGAAGTTTTTTTTTTTGTTGTAAAATCTTTGTAAAAATCTTTCAAAATTTATGGGTCTTGTTGATGTGATCATTTGGGGCTTGATTTACACTAAAATCCTTCAAAGAATGACATATTTTTGGTTAGATTAGAGCAACACAATTATTTGCTGGGTTGTTTTGCATTATGTTCGTATGTTCGTTTTGGGCCATGGCAACATGCGCATGCTCTATTGTTTTAAGCATAACTTTCAGTAAAAAATATCCGATTTGAGATCCGTTTATTGTGTTGTAAATTAAACTCAATGAGCTTTGATTTTATATAGGGCTTGAATTTTTTGGCTTCTATTTGAGCCCCTAGCGGCCTTGTTAATTTTTGTTAAAAAAATTTGTAACTTATTGCTCCATGAAATTCGACCTTACTTGGGTTTTTGTGGTTTACCTTTATGTGGTTATATCCGATTTTCAATCCATTTATTTTTATGTAAACTAGACATTATAGGCTTCGTTTTGGTATAGATTTGAAATTTTTTGTCATGATTTGGACCCATAACAACCTTGTTGAATTCTGCCCAAAATGCTATAATTTTACTATAGCAATTTTGTCTTGCTTTGGTTTTTGGACAATAACTCATTCTGATTATTTTTTATTCTAAATCCAATTATTGTTTTAGAAACTAGAGATTTGAGGCTTCGATTTGATATATGTTTTATGAAATTTGACTAAGAAATGAGCCTAAAATAGGCCTTTGAAGTTACCCTTCAAAATCTAGATATTTTCTAAAATTTTATCTAATTAATCCTTTTTGTATGGGATTTTTCTTAAATCATTAATGATTGACATGAAATTGGGATACCCTTATGCGATGCATGATTATATTGATTTGTGCACCTATTATTTTGCATTGCAGCTATGTCTGTAACGACTTGTTTTTGGGTATTGATAAAGTGTGTGGGCATGGAATATTTACTTTATCTGAATGATATCCTTTTTAAGGAATTATCTAAGTTATTCTCAGATGATGTGGCAAAAGAAGTGAAAATATAGAAAATTCAAGGAGTTGACTTGAGTGGTAGTGGGACTCACAGGTGTGCAAGGTATGTGTATATTTGTTTTATATCATTTGAGGTATGGATTAATAAAGAAATTTTAACTTAATGTTATGGAATAGCCATGAGTAGAATAAGACCAAGTGGAGACATACTTGGCATTTACAATAAAAAGGGTTACTATTAAGGAAAGTGGAAGAGTATATAAAGGGAAGGAAATGGAATTTAAACACAAATTACGAGAAGAATGGGAACCGATCAGGAGGAGCCAAGGGAGAGCTATGGTATGCTTCCTAAACCCTTATTCTTGTAAATTGAAACTCCAAGGAAGGATTAAAGTCGGTGGTAGACTCGAATTTCACCTTCTTTTTCTTCCTTTGACATAGATTTTCTTCTTGCTTTAGATTGTAATGGAAGCTAAGGCTTGTGGTTAATCTTCCAAGTGAAACCCTAAGTGGAGAAGCTTAACAGGGTAAGTTCTACTCCTTCCTTCTTCTTTTTGATCCTTTGGTTTTGGGTATATGGTGAAAAACGCCTAGGTTTCCAAGAAAAGCTTTTGTTGGAAGCTACATAGAAATGTTTGTAAATCTCCCAAACCTTTTGCTTGATTTTATTAATTTCATTTGTATTTCGAAATAGGGTTTGTTCCACCCTATAACCCTTTGGGAATGATGTATTTGTTGTTAAGATGTAGTTGGTACAAGTATTTGTGTTTAACTTGCATGCTTTGAGGGCTTTCGAGGTGGTTCTTAGCTCCAAACTGTTGACTATTTTTGGGAGACTGTTGACAGTTTTTGCCCTATGGCAGCCTACACATGCTCCACTATTTTGGGTATAACTTTTAATAGAAAAACCAGATTAAAGATCCATTTGATGTTTGTAAACTAGACTCGATAAGCTTCAATTTGGCATAGGATTTTCTTCATTCATATTTTCTCCAATCAATTATATGAATTAGTCTCTAGATCTTCTGTGTGAGAATCTTATTCTCAAGGTGTTGAGACTGGGTGATAGGATTCTCTGGTAACATAACTTCTTAAATTATTCATAGTTTTTAGATTCTTTGGATGGGGACTATGATTAATCAAGTATGGACTAGCACAAGGGTTATTACCTCATTCGATATGGGGATACCAATAGGAGGATGGTGTGCCACACACCATATGATATAAGATGTCACTAGTAAACATGTGGGTGGTCGTTGGGGAACAATCAGCCGAATGTGATGCCGATGACTGGCGAAATAGTTGATAGGTTTGAAATACTATGGCACACATCCAAGAAGGGAGGTGAATTGGGTATTTAAAAACTTGATAGAAGTTGAAAAACTTTTTCATACAAATGAGGTTATATTGAGTTAAAACATTAAATGTGTATAGAATGACAAATGCAATGCTTAAAGGATAAAAAGCAAAAAAGATAAAGAACACAAATGATTCATAGTGGTTCGGCTTAAATCAAGCTTAATCCACTACCTTAACTCCTCACTAAGGATTTTAAACCAATTTCATTAAAACCTTCTACTTGATCCCAAGTAGGCCTTCTAATCCAAGATGAGGAAATTACAAATCTCCTACACTTAAATTAGGCCCTTTAGTACGCTTGCTAGGAAACCAACCTCCTACTTATAAAAGTAGGCCCTCTAGCTTACAAAATAAGAAATACAAGAATTGAACAATGAAAAGAGAATCTAAGAGATGAATCTCTTAGTTACAAGGTCTCTCAAAATGATACAAGGTTTGAAAAAATTGATACAAATTAAAATCATAGCCTTGAAGAGAGAAAAATAAAGCACAATCAATATAAATACAAATGAGTATAAGATGTAAATTCAAATCACTTCATTTCCATCCATTTTTTTCTTCAAGATCATCCTTGATTTGTATTTATAGGTGTCCCACACGCTTCAAGAGAAAACTAGTCATTTTGAGTCGTTGGAAGCTTTCTGCGAAACAAACTATCGATGAAAAATATGAGATAGTCGACAAAATCAAGCAATAAAACAATACTTAGTCGAAAAAATAAAGGAGTTAGTGGACATAAACAATTTATATATTATGTTAGTCGACAAACTAAAAAACTCAATTGATAGATCAATTGAGTTAGTTAACAGATTAACTGAGTTAGTCAACAAATCTAAGGAGTTAGTCAATAGATGGAATGACTTAGTCGACAAATGCAGTAGTGTTAGTCAACAGATTAGAAGAGTTAGTCAACAAACCATTTTGTTAGTCGACGGATGGCTTGAGCTTAGTCAATAGATGCAGTAGAAAATTTTCAATATAGTCAACATATGATTGATTTTGTCTTAAGAAAATTCTTTCATTTTTGATCAAATAAAAACTTAATATTCCAAATGTCCTTAAGAGATTTATCACAAGATTTTTGACATTGGAATGCATGATGAAGTTGATTTTAATTTTGGTGCTTAATAGATCATATAAAGGTAATTTGGAGCACCAAGATAATAACCATTGATAAAATAATTTCATTGATTTTTATCATGAAAGATATATCAAAGACAAAATATCAATCTATTAAGAACACAAATATGTTCCTTTGGCCTTTGAAAAATATTGCTTCATTTATCCAATAGCTCAAAATCAATTTGTAAGAATCATTTAGGAGATTCTTTTAAATCTTAATACTTGTTCTTGAAAATCTCCATACATGTAATTAATTTGGTTTCATTATATAAGAATATAGTAAATTAAAATTCATTTGGTTTTCATTTTCGTTTTCATTTTCACTTTCACAAAGTACTTGAAATTGATATTTGTTTGAAAACTTGAAAACCCTATATTTGACTTAAGATATAAATCATTTGTTTTTTATCATCAAAACCAACACGAGTAAAATATCAATGGTTTAGTGCATAATGGTTCTGTTATCAAGTTGCGATGGTATGTTGATCTTAAAACTTGAACAAACACGGTTGTTTTATATATTGGTGTGCGGGATTTACTAATGAACCGAACCATCCAATTGGGAGGTGAGAACGTTCATCTATGTGGTTCTGTATTACTAGTATATGGAGAAAGGTGTTGGGAATATGATCTGTCGCTCTCATCGGTATTTAATGGGGTGAATGTCCTATGTGATCTACTATTAATGTGATGGGATAGTGTAATAGCTGGGCGCCGCCTGGCGCCCATGCGCGTGGTCGCACGCACGGCCTTTCCACGCGCGGCCACGCAGCCAGGGGCGCTAGCTGTGCGCCCCAGGCTGCCCCACATGGGTGGCCATGTGCCACCCATCCTTCTCCCTTGCTGCCACGTGGCAGCATGTGGGAGGGCCTGACAGCCACTTCTTTTCCCCCCTAGCCGAATTTCACTTCTCCCTGCTTATAAATAGAAGCATCCTCACTGCTGCTAAACGCTAAAAATTTTAACGCGCCGAAACTCTGCCCGTGAGTATACGCGAGGTATAAAAATATTTTAAATTTATTTAATAATGCTATTTATGAATCAGTCGCATGTTTAGCTAAATTAATTAGCGATGTGTCGGCGTTAAATAAAATTGATTGCCCGTTTAATTAAATTATTTTTATTTTACAATTGTATAGGAAATTGGAACGTGTAACCGACACGTAATTCGAGATTAATACGTGGTAAGGTTTAATATGATTTGTGTGTAAATTTATTATGGCATGGCTTGTATTAGACTGTGGGAGAAGTGTCTACGCATGGGGCTGTAGATTTAGGCCGTGTGAGTCTCGAGATGGGGTCCTTAATGAAATCAGTGGGGCCACCAAAATCAGGAGTAGGGTGAGGTGGACAGGCCTACATACATGATGCACTTCACATTATTCTATAATTGTCATGCATTTTAATTTGCTGCAACTCATATTACCCTTACTGAGTCCCCAAGACTCACCCTTGTATTTTTTCACTAACCCAGTAGGTGGCTCGGCATCCGAGAAAGGAAAGGCGGTGCTGATGGATGAGCCGCTAGTTGGCGGCAATCGTTAACCGTGGGGGTGTGGGTTAACCCCAAATGTTAATAATATAATATAACTACTGTGTAATAACTAGGAGTGTCGGTTATGGCTTAACCTGAAGTAAATCGGAACCAAGTTAAGGTTCTCACTATGAGTAAACCCAGTAGGGTAGGGAACTTGTATCTGTCGGCTATGGCCGAAAACTGAGATATGTTTAATTATATTTGGTGGTTGAAGTAATTTATTGGGCTTGTTGATATAATTTGTTTGAAATTAGATTTATGCTCCAAGGGCCTAATCAGGGACAAGGCTCGGGTGAGTTTCCGCTGTCTTCGCAATTAACTCTCAAGCTCCCATCCGGCCGAAGACGGCGAAGCTTGGACCCCACCCAGGGCACCCATATTATCTGTAAGATTTATATTGGCAGGGGCATAGTCATCCTTCGGTACAGGCCCAGATTGTAATGTGTGTCATGGTGGCACCCGTTAGTAGGGCCGGGGCGTCACAAGGTGGTATCAGAGTAGGAATTTCAATCAATTGAGGGTGCCTTTAGGATGGGGAGGTTCAAGGGTTTTGAGATGAGGGTGATGAAATTATGCATGCGGGGTAGGTCATAACCAAGATTAAAATGCTTTCCCAGTGGGGCGTAATATGGGCTTGCTTAGGAAATGTATTTTTCCATAATAGCGAGCAGAGGGATGTATGGATCCCTAAATTTGGGCCTTGTGGGGGAAAGTGATTTATATTGATTATTAATCTGACCCTTGATTTGCGTGCAAAGAATAGAACACCCTCATGGAACTGAAAGGATTAGATATCAGAATGCCGAACCCAGAACCTTTTACCCCACTTGTGGACCTTCTTTTCCTACAGTAGGAGCAGGAGTTACTTACCTTGATAGGGGGTGGTCAGCATAAGGATGAAGGAATTATTAGTTTCTTATGTCGGGTCAACTAGGTATTTCGAAATACTATACGAGCGGACCTATGGGGATTGCCAGAAAAGCAAGTCTTATTTGCCAGAAAGTACATGAATGACGCATGGAAACAGCTTAGCGAAGATTTGATGTGGGACATGACCCTTAGATTCAACTACGGTAATTTCATCCGCGCAATTGAGCGACAGGTAAAGGAATGGGATCCATGTGTGCCACCTATTGATCCTATAGGGATTGGGGCGTTCCCTACGGCACTTCCATCTGAGACTAGGGTGTGGGGACCAGTGCAACAGGAAGAGGAGTCAGTTAGGTCTTGCTCAAGTGTGGGAGATAATGATAATCTCTCGTACTTAGCTGATGAGGCTACCTCTCGATCCGTGGGGGATGAAGAAAGTGTTTTTATTCGAGTTGTGCCAATCTAGTTTGGGAATAGATGGTTGGGATACCATCAATTTTGTGTATGATATTAAAAATACGGATGGGATGCTAATGTAAAACACGGGCAATTGGCTTGGTTAGCGATGTATTAATCTAGTTAAGGGTGTGTTAATAGATTGTAAATTTGCATGTTTGTAAGAAATAGACTGTAATTTCTTGTGGTTAATAAACCTTCGTTGTTATGCTTTGATGACATGTGTTTAATGGGAAATGGTTGTGGTGTGCAGATGGCACCAGTGACACGACCAACCGTTCGTAATTCCCAATCAGGAAATGCTGGCCAGGAGTCCGTAAGGAGGGGACCTGAGAGTTTAGAAGAGGTCCAAAGTCAATTTATGGGGCGAGGGCCAGTTGGTGGTAACCAAGTAGACACCAAAGCGGCCAATTGGCTAAAGGCATTTGTGGATTTGCACCCTCCGACATTCAAGGGACAACTGGAGGCTGATCCAAGCATAGCGGAGTATTGGGTGGAAGATATTTATCAGATATTAGAGTACATGGATTGCCCTAAGGACCAATGGGTGAGATGTGCCACTTTTGTACTCACCGAACAGGCCAGGGTGTGGTGGCGATCGACAACTGAGATGCTAAGAAAGCAGAATGCTCAGTTGGTGACGACTGGGGAACAAGTACAACCGATAAGTTGGGAACAATTTAAGGAAGCATTTAATGAGAAGTATTACCCACACGACTGGAAGATTCGAAAAAAGAAAGATTTTATGGAACTTAAGCAACAGTCTCACCTAACGGTATCACAGTATGAAGACGAATTTGTGAAGCTGTTAAAATATATCCTAACTTATATGTTGTCAGAGGTTGACAAGATGGAGCGATTTATCCAAAGGTTACGTCCGGAGGTACGACGAGGGATGAGCTATGTTGAAGCTCATACTTTTCGTGAAGCTGTGGCCAAGGCTGTGAATATTGAAAAGAGATTAACGAATTATGGGGAGATCACTCGAGCAAAGGAGCCGTCCAATGAGGGGCTAAAGAAAACTGTACCAAAACAGGGACATCAGTTTACTCGCCCGGAGGCAGGTAAATTTAAGAAAGAATTAAAAGCATGCCCCAAATGTCATAAACCTCATCGATGGAGTCTTCCCTGCGGAATTCCCAAAGCCGCTAAGGAGTGCTATAACTGTGGAGAGATGGGACATATAGCCAGAAATTGTCCAAAATGGTTGGAGATGAACATTGTTAAAGCGGACCCACCAGCTGCAGGGGTCCAGAAGAAACCGATAGTATGTTTTAATTACAATACACCAGGGAACATAGCTTCTTGGTGTCCCCAATGTGAAAAGACTGGACTGCCAAGATCAACCGGGGAAGGAGCACGAGCGGCAATTGGGTGAGTGTTCAATTTGACTAAAGTGGACGCGACAGCAAACCCACAAGTGATTGAAGGTACGCTCCTTGTTCAAGATATATGCATGCATGCATTGATAGACTCAGGAGCCACCCACTCATTCATATCTTATGCCGCGGTAGAATGTGTGGGACTAAGCACTAAAGAGTCCATTGTACCTATGAGTGTGCAAACCCCAATGGAAACTTGGTTTTGCTCGAAACGGATGGTGTCGGAGTGTCCCATTACGATAGATGAAACCATATTTTTAGTAGACTTGAACTTGTTGGAGATTCAAGATTTTAATATTATACTTGGGATGGATTTTCTATCCCAAAACCAAGCCCAACTAGACTGCGAGAAACGAGCAGTCAGACTAATTGGACCTAATAAACAGACCGTAAAATTTGTCGGTACTCAAGTAGAGAAGCCCTTGAAGATTGTATCTACATTAAAAGTTCAAAAATGTCTAGAAAATGGGGCCTTGGGGTATGCGGTACAGGTGGTGACTGATGAAAAGGTACAGAGAAAATGTGAGGATGTTGAAATTGTAAGGGAGTACCTAGATGTATTCCCAGAGGATTTACCAAGCTTACCACCTAATCGAGAAATTGAGTTTGCCATTGATCTACCTCCGGAAGCTTAGTCTCGACCAATATTTATCCCTCCATATAGATTGGCCCTAGCAGAACTGTGTGAGCTTAAGGTTCAATTACAAGATTTGTTGGACAAAGGTTTTATTCGTCCCAGTATATCGCCCTGGGGTGCACCTGTGTTGTTTGTACGAAAGAAAAACGGTAGTCTGAGAATGTGCATTGACTATCGTGTTTTAAACAAATTTACAATAAAGAATAAGTACCCTTTGCCCCGGATTGATGACCTATTTGACCAGTTACAAGGGGCTCGAATTTTCTCTAAAATTGATTTACGATCAGGGTATTATCAATTGAGGATAAAGGAAGAGGATATTCCCAAAATCGCGTTTCGATCACGGTATGGTCATTATGAATATCTGGTAATGCCATTTGGTTTAACCAATGCACCAGCAGCTTTTATGGATCTTATGAATCGGATGTTTCAACCTTATTTGGATAAATTTATCATTGTATTTATTGACGATATACTGGTATACTCGTCCAATGAGGACGCCCACCGAGAGCACTTGAGGATTACCTTGTCAACACTGAGGGAGCATAAGCTCTACGCCAAATTTAGTAAATGTGATTTCTGGTTGAAGGAAGTTTCTTTCTTGGGGCACGTAATTTTAGGACAAGGCATATCTGTGGACCCTGCCAAAGTGGAAGCGGTAAAAGAGTGGCCACAACCTACTACTGTAACTGAAATTAGAAGTTTTCTTGGTTTGGCGGGGTACTATCGTAAATTTGTTGAGAAATTCTCGAGTATTGCTACCCCATTAACCCAATTGACTCGAAAAGGAACCAATTTTATCTGGGACGAATCTTGTGAAAAAGCTTTCTAGGAGCTCAAATGTAGGTTGACCAAAGCACCAATATTAGAGATACCTGAAGGGTCTGAAGGATACAAGGTGTACACTGATGCCTCGGGAATAGGGCTGGGGTGCGTGTTGATGCAGTATGGTAAAGTGATTGCATATGGATCTAGACAACTGCGCCCCCATGAAAAGAATTACCCGGTACATGACCTGGAGTTGGCAGCCGTGGTACATACCTTAAAGTTGTGGCGACATTACTTGTATGGAGAAAGGTTCATTATATATGTGGACCATCAAAGTTTAAGGTATATCTTCTCTCAACGAGATTTGAATCTTCGACAACGTCGGTGGATGGAGCTCCTAAAAGATTACGACTGTACCATCTAGTATCGTCCAGGACGAGCAAATGTGGTAGCAGATGCATTGAGCCGGAAAGGCATTGTGTCAGGAGTGAGTCTGGTTATCCATTTACATGCTCTAACTGAAGAGTTTGCAAACTTAACTCTCAAGGCGGAACCACAAGGTGACACAACAATTGTAGCGCAGATGCGCTTACAAGTTAATTTATGGGATGAGATTACATTGGCTACAGCTCAGGAAGGGAATTTGGAACAGTGGATAGATGAGGATGGGCTACCTAAGCAACCAGAATTTGAGTATCGTAATGGAATACTCCGAATGAATGAGCGGGTATACGTGCTAGCCTTGGGAAAGCTACAACAGGAGATTTTAAATGAGGCACATCGAACACCCTATACAGTACACCCCGGAGCTACCAAGATGTATCGTGACCTTCGAGAAGCGTACTGGTGGCCAGGAATGAAGAAAGATGTGGCAGAGTTCGTAAGAGCATGTGACACCTGTCAACGGGTGAAAGTCGAACATCAAAAACCGTCGGGGAGCTTGCAACCTTTAGGGATCTCGGAATGGAAGTGGGAACATGTAACAACCGATTTCATCATGGGTTTACCCTGGACGCTGAGAAAGGTGGATGCTATATGGATTGTGGTGGACCGACTAACAAAGTCAACACATTTCTTACCTATAAGGAGCACTATGGGTGCTGAACAACTTGCCCAACTCTATATCCAGAAAATTGTTCGCTTGCACAGAGTTCCTGTGAGCATTGTATCTGATAAAGATAGTCGATTCATGTCAAACTTTTGGAAGCTTGTGCAAAAAGAACTTGGGACCCAGCTGAATTTTAGCACAGCCTATCACCCTCAAACAGACGGTCAAACTGAACGGGTAAATCAGATTTTGGAAGATATGTTTCGGGCTTGTGTACAAGATTTTGGAGGCAGTTGGGACAAATATCTAAGTTTGGCGGAATTTGCTTAGAATAACAACTATCAAGCAAGTATAGGGATGGCCCATATGAAGCATTATATGGACGACGGTGTCGATCACCGGTGTGCTGGCTTGAGGTAGGGGAAAAGCAACTTGCCCGAACAGATCTTATGGAGAAAGCGACACAGCAAATCGAGATAGTCTGTAAGAACATGAAAGTTGCTCAAGACCGACAGAAAAAGTATGCAGATCGTCGAACCCGACCTTTGGAGTTTGAAGAAGCAGATCTAGTGTACCTTCGAGCTACTCCAATACGCCCAGCATTTAGACATCAACGAAGGGGAAAATTGGGACCTCGGTATTTGGGACCATACCAAATCAAGGATCGAGTTGGACCACTTGCTTACCATTTGGAGTTGTCAAAGGCATTGACCGGACTGCATGATGTATTTCATGTTTCCCAGTTACGAAAGCATATATACAATCCGGACATGGAAGTGCGTGCTGAGGATGTTGAACTTCCACCTGATATGACATTCGAGGTGCAACCTGTACGAGTACTGGAATGTCAGGACCGCCAATTAAGACGAAGAACTCTACCTATGGTAAAAGTGCAGTGGAGTCAGCACTCAGAACGAGAGGTGACTTGGGAAATGGAACAGGAGATGCAAGAGAAATATCCTTACATGTTTGATAATCACAATTAATGTTAAGGATCTGTGTTTAGTGAAATAAAGTGTATAACATTTCGAGGACGAAATTTCATAAGGAGGGAAGACTATAACAGTTGGGCGCCGCCTGGCGCCCATGCACGTGGTCGCGTGCGCGGCCTTTCTGCGTGCAGCCACACAGTTAGGGGCGCCAGCTGTGTGCCCCAGGCTGCCCCACATGGGTGGCCATGCGCCACCCATCCTTCTCCCTTGCTGCCACGTGGCAGCATGTGGGAGGGCCTGGCAGCTACTTCTTTTCCCCCTAGCTGAATTTCACTTCCCCCTACTTATAAATAGCAGCATCCTCACTGCTGCTAAACGCTAAAAATTTTAACGCGCTGAAACTCTGCCCGTGAGTATACCCGAGGTATAAAAATATTTTAAATTTATTTAATAATGCTATTTATGAATCAGTTGCATGTTTAGCTAAATTAATTAGCGATGTGTCGGTGTTAAATAAAATTGATTGCCCGTTTAATTAAATTATTTTTATTTTACAATTATATAGGAAATTGGAACGTGTAACCGACACGTAGTTCGAGATTAACACGTGGTAAGGTTTAATATGATTTGTGTGTAAATTTATTATGGCATGGCTTGTATTAGACTATGGGAGAAGTGTCTACGCATGGGGCTGTAGATTTAGGCCGTGTGAGTCTCGAGATGGGGTCCTTAATGAAATCAGTGGGGCCACCAAAATCAGGAGTAGGGTGAGGTGGACAGGCCTACATACATGATGCACTTCACATTATTCTATAATTGTCATGCATTTTAATTTGCTGCAACTCATATTACCCTTACTGAGTCCCCAAGACTCACCCTTGTATTTTTTCACTAACCCAGTAGGTGGCTCGGCATCCGAGAAAGGAAAGGCGGTGCTGATGGATGAGCCGCCAGCTGGCGGCGATCGTTAATCGTGGGGGTGTGGGTTAACCCCAAATGTTAATAATGTAATATAACTACTGTGTAATAACTAGGAGTGTCGGTTATGGCTTAACCTGAAGTAAATCGAAACCAAGTTAAGGTTCCCATTATGAGTAAACCCAGTAGGGTAGGGAACTTGTATCTGTCAGCTACGGCTGAAAACTGAGATATGTTTAATTATATTTGGTGGTTGAAGTAATTTATTGGGCTTGTTGATATAATTTGTTTGAAATTAGATTTATGCTCCAAGGGCCTAATCAGGGACAAGGCTCGGGTGAGTTTCCGCTGTCCTCGCAATTAACTCTCGAGCTCCCGTCCAGCCGAAGGCGGCGAAGCCTGGACCCCACCCAAGGCGCCCATATTATTTGTAAGATTTATATTGGCAGGGGCATAGTCATCCTTCGGTACAGGCCCAGATTGTAATGTGTGTCACGGTGGCACCCGTTAGTGGGGCCGGGGCGTCACAGATAGTCCCTAGATAGGGAAAATTGAAAGTTAGGAAAGGTGTTTCTTAAAGTGTCATCTAGTCACATTAATGAGATATGACACATAGGTATTGAGTTTGTGAGTTTATCACTCCATGGCTCTCGCTCAATCTGAACGTTAGGTGATGAAAGGATTATAGCACACGACAATCGTTAATTGTAATAGGTTCACTTGAAATGAGAATCTACTGCTACCTATACTGCCCTAAACTGCTGCTTGGCGCTATTCAAGAACTCTCAAAATGTCATTGGGATTTAGAGAAGTTTCAATAATGGGTCAAAGGGTTGACCAATACCAAAAATGGTTTTAGTATTATCTAATTGCTAGTAGGTAGTGAACCTAGAAAGTCACACACCATATAGTGTTGCGTTTGGTATCGACATCGTATGTCCAAAATATCTCTGGAAGTGATTGGTCAAATATTGACCCTTGGCATCTCCTGACAATAATGCATAGTGCAAAATCAATTATTGATTGCATAGTGATTGGCAGAGGATTGCAAATAGTGTATAGTACATAGTGAAATCAATTATTAATTGCACAGTAACGGGCAGCGGACATGAAAAGACTCAGAATTGGGAGAAGAAGAAGAAAAAATGGGAGGGGGATTGAATAAAAAGACAAATGTAGGGCCTCTGCCTTTTCTCTCTCTCCTATGCGTGCAACTTCTTCTTCTACTACTTTTTCTGAAAATATTATGCTACCCGAAATATTTTACGTGTAAAATTTTGAGACACGAGCACTGGTGATTCACAGATCCTCTATGTCTAACATAGGAAAAGTTTATTGGAACGGTAGCTTACTACATATTAAGTGTGGACTGAGTATGACCACCACAGGGTGAGATGGATACGGTCTCAGTGCAAAAATTGTTTCTATACCCCAACCTTATATCGGACAGTAGGTATGCATTTATTTATGTATTTTTTTGTTGAATATGCGTGTTACTTGAATACCCAAGTTATATATGGCATGTATATTATATTCCCCTGCTTGTATCTGATACACAATAAAAAAATTATTTTTGTCTATCCCATCGTACTAGTGATTCCTTTCAAGGATGACCCTAAAAAGAAACATATTAAAAGACATACCAATGAAACATATGATTATAACACATGTGAGAAGATTAATAGATAAATCATATTAAAAGGTAAACTTATCAGAGTTCCTTGACCTTACATATTCTCAAGGTAGCCTTAACAAATATTCCATCAAAACATATCCTTAACCAATAAGAATAACATATTAATAAGCCTATGATAATATAATATAAGAGGATATTAAAGTTTTGACATAATGCATTCATCATCAAAATATTCATAAAACTCAACACATCCTTTTATCTAAAAAAAAAAAGCTTTACTTTATTTGGGTTGTTATTGATGTGCCTAAATTGATATACATATAATTGTAAGTCCATCTCCAACGGGATTGCCATTTATGCTCACCAAGCCAAATATAGCGAGCCAAACGCAAATTGATGCCTCTAACACTACTTGTCATTGCTAAAATCATTCGCTAAAAATTTGGTAAAACTCTAAACCATCGCTAAATGTAGCGATCGAAATCTGCCAAGCTATCCTTGCCATCTCTCCTCCACAACGGCGATGGAAAAGGCCCGACCAAATGAGGCGAAGATAAAATCGATTGGAGAAGAGAAATTGCAAACACAACGAGGGTAGATCCAAAGAAAACGACTAGAAAAGACAAGTTGCAGGTGTAGTGGAAGACGAAATCAAGGCAACAACCACCAGATTTGGGGGCTACGGCCACCAACAGAAGTAGTGATGGTGACTAGTGGAAGCGTCATTGATAGTGATAAGCAGAATGATGACCAGTGGAGACTATAGTGATTTTTTTATGAATTTTTTATTTATTCGTGTATTGGATTAGTGATATTGAGTATTTGTGCATTTACTTATTGATTTGTGTATTTTATTATTGAGTTTATGTGTGTGCGTATTTGATTATTGATTTTGTGTATGTGTGTATTTGATTATTGTGTATGTTTGATTATTGATTTGTGTATTTAATTATTAATTTTGTATATGTATGTATTTGATTATTTTGTATATTTGATTATTGATTTTGTGTATGTGTGTATCATATTATTCTGTATATTTGATTATCGATTTGTGCATTTGATTATTAATTTTATATATGCACACATTTGATAAATAATAAATTTTTATAATAGTGAAAATTATTAGGATAAAATAAATTGAATTGAAGTTTATTAATAAATAAATGAAATAGGAAGTCAAATAGAGAAGATAATAGGGAATAAAGTTGGAGAAATAACAGTTTTTTAGATAAAATCAAAATAGAAAATGAATTATTTATAATATAACAGAGAATAGAATAGAGAACGACATTGAAAATAGTCTAAGTATTGTATATTGAAAAGTTGGAATTTTATGGCGACCACAAAATTTATATGCATAAGACATCTCTCTTCAGAGAATAAAGAGTGCACACACAGTAGTGGCGGGTTGGGACTTGGGAGTGGACCAACACGACGCTAGATTTCTCGGACACACACAAGCACACTGGTCAACAAAGGCAGATGTTTCTTCTCTTGACAACTTCAATTTCTGACCTCTCTCTTTTGATATGTATATATATATATATATGTCTAGCTATTGTGTTTCAATTCTCAGGTATCTTTTGTAAGAACCCGTTAGTGGGTCCAGGGAATGTGTAAGGGAATAAAATATTTGTTTTGTGTGATATTTTTAGTTGCAGTGGTGAAGAAGGCAACACGGCAAAAAAGTCAAAGGTTTGACTTCGTAGGAGATGGAACCCAAAATAAATCAAGGTAGGTATTGAGATATTATTTGGTGCCTAATCTAATAGTAGAAAGATTTGCATTTAAGAGATTAACCCATAGAGGGCATTTAAGTCATTATGGATATGGGTGTATATATATATAGGAGCAAGGGGTTCATTTGTTGGCATGAAAGGAAAGAGTTAAAGGCAAAGGAAAGAGGAGAAGGAAGGAGACGCTCGGGAGAAAGGGAGAATCAAGGTAGGATTTCTCTTCTTCCTTACTTATGTGTGTGTTTGGGACTTCAAAGGGATTTAGAGGTTAAGGATAACTTCATCTTTGCTTTTTCTTTTTCCTTCTTGCTAGTTTTTGTAAGAGGTGTGAAGTAAAAGGGTTTAGAAGCTTGGTGGCTCAAGAAGGATCATCAGGAAGGGCTTTTTAAGGCAAGTTCTAGTTCCCCTTATCTCTCTCATAAGCTTGAGCTTGATGTTTGAGGATCTAAGCATGAAAACTCCTTGTTTTCCTAAAGTATGGTTGTGTTGGAGGGCTATGTAGAAACCTTTGTAAATCTCTCGTATGGTTGGTTTAATCTTGTTGGTCTTCTTTGGGCCTCAAAGTAAGGTTAGTTTCACCCTACAATCCTAAGAGGAATGATGCTTTTAGGTTAAGGGATGACTTGTGTGTGTTTTTCCCCTCATTTGGTTGCTTTCGGGTATGTTCGGGGGTTTTTTCCATGCTGTCGGTCGACCATTCGTCCATAATCGGTCGACAACTGGGTGTAGAGGGTTCTTCCAATCAACCGTTGCCTTAAACGGTCGACAGTTGGGTGTCAAAACTATTGTCGGTCAACTGTTTCCTTTCCATCAGTCAACCGTTTTCCACGTTTATAGCCTGCGCATGCTCCGCTATTTCAAGCATAACTTTTTGTAGAAATGTCAGATTTGCTAATCGTTTGAAGCGTTGTAAACCTAACTCGATAGGATTAGATTTGGCATATAATTCAAGTCATTTGGGTTATCTTTGAGTATTCTCTTCTTGGTTCCAAAAAAACTCTAAATGTTCTTGGCGGTGGTTATGCATTTGTTGGCATGGCATTGAACCCTTTGGTGTGCATTTTGAGGAAGGGTTAATGGAAGCTATGTGAGCAGGTTATATTTATACATAGGTGGTTGATATGTATAGTGTGGGACTTTGATCCCTTGATTTGATTATGTTTATGGCAAAACTAAAAAGGCATGCATTCTATTCTTTATGTAAGCTCAATTGTGGCCTAACCCTAGCATATTACAAGTGCTTATGACTCGGACACTCCTTTCCACGTGTGTATGTTCTCAATGGAGAGTTGACGCTCGCTACGAATGGGCACCCATTACATTTTTATTGCATATGCCTTTAAGGGCGTTTATGTTATGGTTGATCTACAAAGGTATGGAAGGGAACAACTAAGCACCTGAATACTTGCCTAGTGGCAACCAGTGCATGTGAGACATGAATGCTTGCTTAGGGGATATCCGGTGCATGTGATGTTTTCCTAGCGTGGTCTAGTGCATGTGGATGATGCTTGCCAGATGTAACCGATGCATGTGGAGCTACGGCTCATGATGCTCGCCTGGTATGACTCCGATGCGTGTATGGGATTAAACCTTATGGTGGTACGATAAGGTTGAGTGATATTACCATTAATACTTTACCAATGAATGTGATGATGAGAACAGTATTTCACTATGCTCGAGCATTTTCATAACATAATATTATTGTTATATAATGTAAACAATATGATCAACGAGTGTGTTGCATGCTTACATTTTGGTATGTGGTGGCGAGGCATGGCTTGGAGGGCTAGGGTCAGAGGGATATGAACTTGTCATGGGGAAGTTTATCTTACTCCACTCTTACTATTCCTGCCTCTAATTCTTATTGCATACATTGTTTGTTATATACTTGTTGAGCCTTGTGGCTTATTCTTTTGTTTTGCATCATTCCAAGTAATGACAAGGACAGGGCCAAGGCGAGTCTAGTAGGGGCTGACCTCGTACCATGTAGATGTGTACAGAGCTCAACTGAAGAAGGGTCCTGGGGTGTTTTTGTTGGGATTACATAGATTTTATCATATGCGCAGCGGAAATTAAATTTATTTTGCAGGTATCCCGTTTTTCAGAATTTACGGTTTAATTAATTAGAAACAAAACGAAAGGTTATCTCTTTGATGAAATTCGATTTCACCGTTAGATTTCCTGCCGTTTAATCCTCCAAGTATAGGATGCCGAGTCAGTTCACCCGAAATCACTTCTATCCAAGAATATCAAAGAGAGAGATAAGTGAAAGAAATTTTTCACAAAAATTTCTAACTTACCTTTTGAATTCAAGAACACTTCTCCAAAAACTCTCTCAACATTCAAGTAAATCAAGAAGACTTAAGTGTGTTGAATGAAGAGATTTAGAGCTTTTATATATACATTAAATGGGTTGGGCTTCTCAAGCCTATTCCATTTAATGTAATTGGGTCAATCCTAATCTAATGTTATTTATTTGAATCCAATAGTGCCATTGGGCCAAGCCTAATGTACTAGCAAAAGGCTCAATCCAATCAATAATTAAATAATTACATTCATAATATAATTATTTAATCATTCTTATTTATCCAATAAATAAATGCACTATAATTAGTAATTATAAAATTACTAATTTTTCATCTTCTCTTTGAAAGTAATTTCTTTTGAGTGAGACTTTCTGGGTTCACAAATAAATTGGAACCGAGAACAATCAACAATTAATTCTTATAAATCATGAGTGACATCTAGCAATATATCATGATTACCCAATTTATTATGAAGCGGGTATTGTGAACCTTTTACTACATTATCATACAATATGGTCCTTCTATCATCCTATATCTTGACAAGATATGAGATCATGGTCAGTAGGTCAAATCTCTTAATCTCGTCATATGACCAAATCCAAAATCAATCTTGACTAATTATGACACAACCCGTATGGAACAAATTCCATCGTCATATTACCTTAGCCAAGGATTTATCGTCAAGTGATTACTGGATTGCATAGGATATCTTCCTCATAAATCTCGAGGTGATAGATTTCATGTCTGATGCACACATACCTCATGTATCACTGAATCAGGCACATAAATACGTATGATTATTCTTGATTAGAACAACCACATAATATCGCTGATATCTTAATCCACTAATACACAGATATCCATGTCATCTCAGGTCTAAGGACTAGTTGTAAAATCACAGCTAACATTAAATCATTGACCTGTGAAAAATAACCCATGTGATTTAATGTTAACAGTCCCGTTCAGTGAACTCGTTCTTGTAACGAGCACCCACTCATCTTCCTTTTATAGCTCATACAAAATGGCACAAGACTCATCAACCTTATCTTTCAGTATCTCATACTGAACAATGAGGAAGACAATGTGCTGGCCTTTACGAGTTGCTATCATCCATGATAGGAATTCTATGGCTAGAAACATATTTATAGTATAACAAATTGTGAATTATCCGTAACTCGTATTCTTAACACTTCTTATTATACTAATAGATATATATTTTATACTTTAAACTATATTACAATTTAAATAAAAATATAAACTTGCCATTTTAATAATATTTAAAGAATTACAAGATCGATTCCCTTTGTGTCACTAGAATTGGTCTTTAGGGCTCATATCTAACAGTTTTGCGATGTACTGCCAAAGTTAGTTAGACTCTTGAGTCGAGGGTGCATATATGTGTTTTGTTTTTCTGATGGTTATGACTTGATGTATCGTGATAACGGATGTATCTTTTGTTCCAGTTGTATGTGTATACTAACAGTTCTTGTGGTGTTCCACAGGTTATTTATGTGGCATGTCATGGTGCTTTTGTTAAGTTGCTTCTGTACCATTCTATTAATGACCCTCTCATAGATCCTCTATGCTAGCAAGGGCTCTTGGAGGTGGGTCGTTACATCTTTTCTTTTCTAGTTTTCTTTCTCTCTCTTAGTTAGCGTTTATTTACAAGATATAAATAAAAAAAGTAAGATATGAAAAATATTTTTGGTAATTTTTTTTATTATATTTGTTAAATTTATCCAATAACTCTTAAAAAATAAGTGACATGACTTTTTATCTAAGTTTTTTTAGATAAATTTATCTCTCCCTTTTGGATAAATTTATTTTAACCCTTACAAATAAAAAAAAAATGACATTTGTATACTCTAGTGCATTCCAAAAAATTTAATAAATAGTTTGATAAAAATCTTTGAATACTTTCCAATCTTATCTTGACCACTCTATATTTTGGTCCGAAAAATATTTCAATCTTATTTTAATACAACTGTTGCTAGAAAAATACCCAAGAGAATGGTGAATTGGGTTTTTTGAAAATTAATAATTTTAGTTCTTGTTGAAAACTCTTAATTTTTGTGATCTTAATAAAATGTGAATGAGTGATTATATGAAAATTTAAATCAAACAACTACAAAGAATAAGAGAATTTTATAAAGGTTGAGCTCTTTAAAAAGCCTAATCATCTCTCTCAAGAGCAAGCTTGAGGTTCCATTAGGGAGAATCAACACTATCTTTTAATTGAAGCTAAAACCAACATATATTCCATTGCTTAATCAAGAACCACTAGAACACTGCTAGCAAATATAATCTCCTCACACAACGAGTAAGAATGACAAACTTACAATTAGAGACAAACCAAACAAGTCACCAAGAATTGAAAATTCCAACCAGCACACTTCCAGCACTTAAGCATTCTCACTCTTGTTTACATTCTCTATCAATAATTTGTTTTTCAGCTATGTTGAAGCCTTTATACTCACTCTTTATGTATAAGCATTTTCAAGTAACTAGCTGTTACATAGAGGGGCATAAAATAATTTTGAAATTTGAAAAAATTTTAACATTTTTCAATCTCCAACGATAGCTGTAGGGATCTTGACTAACACCACACATTAGAGAAAAATCATTGTACAAAAAGATAATTTGAAAAAGTTGTGTAGACACCCTAAAAATAAAATTAGCCATAAACTTTTTGAGACAAAAAGTTAACCTAGAGACAAGAATATGCAAAAAGAGAAGTCAAAATAAATTTTCTTCAAAAGAGATTTTTCCTTTTTGCATAGGGAAATAAGGCCATGATTTTGAGTTACAAGGTAAAAACGTATTTGAAAAATATATCCTTGGCGTGCAACAAAAAAATATGATGAAAACACAGGGTAGTAGAAACAACCATTGGACTTCAGTTAACCTAAGGCACAACTTCAGTCAATCGAAGTTGTCCAGTAGCCATTTGCATAACTTCGGTCAAAGGCTAGCTTAACCCAAGACGTGAGGCCAAACTTATTGGCTAACTTCAGTCGATCAAAATTTCATTTCAATTGACCTAAATGGAATGCAAGAAGACCTAAATATTCTGCCTTACTTCAGTCGATTTAGACTAATATCAGTCGATCTAAGATAAGTAGACACAAAAAACATATATTTTTCATCACAAGAGATTTATAAAATACATTTATGTTACCCAACACGGGCTTACACTAGGGGGTGGGGGTCCCATTTCCCCATGGTGCCCCTCTTGAGCTAAGATAAATAGACACGAAAAACAACATTTTTCATCACAAGAGATTTATGAAATACATTTATATCATAAAAATATTTTTGTTATCATCAAAATTTTATTTGCCTACCCTTGAGCTTAACAACAATCTTATTTTACTCAATTTAACAAATTAACAAAAGAAAGGGTAAATATAAGAGGAAAAAAATCTAATATTTTTATATATCATCTAGAATCTTCTCCATTTTCTTTATTTCTTATCAGAGTCTTCAATGTTATGACGATTTGTTGTTTGTTTAAGCTTTCTAGTTTGGGGATTGTTACGTTATCCACGTCGGGCAAATTTTATGTTGCCTGATGTGGGCTTGCAATAAGGAGTAGGGGGAGGGAGAGTGGGTCCCACTCTCTCATAGTCTCCCCTTTCCTTGAGTTAAGATAAATAGACACAAAAAACATACATTTTTTATCATAAGAGATTTATGAAATATATTTATATCATAAAAATATTTTTATTATCATCAAAATCTTATTTACCTACTCTTAAGCTTAACAACAACCTTATTTTACTCAATTTAACAAATTAGCAATTGAAACGATAAATATAAGGAAAGAAATTTAATATTTTTATATATCATCTAGAACCTCCTCCCCTTTCTTTCTTTATTATCAAAGTTTTTACGCTATGGCAATTATTGTTTGTTTAAGCTCTCTAGTTTGGGGATTATTACATTGCTTGCATCAAGCAAATTTTATGTTGCTCGACACAGGCTTGAACTAGGGTGATGGGGGGAAGAGGGCGTGGGTCCCACTCCCCGTGGTCCCCCCCCTTAACCTAAGATAAATAGACACAAAAAACATACATTTTTCATCATAAGAAATTTATGAAATACATTTATATCATAAAATATTTTTATTATAATCAAAATCTTATTTACCTACCATTGAACTTAACAACAACTTTATTTTACTCAATTTAATAAATTAATAAAGGAAAAGATAAATGTGAGGAAAAAAATCTAATATTTTTATATATCATCTAGAATCTCCTCCCCTTTCTTTATTGGAAAATGCTACTTGTACAAACAACTGAGTTAGCGAAAGGATGATTGAAATGAGAAATTGCGATATTTTGACTATTCAAAATATCGCAATAATAATTCTTGTTTTGAACGAGGGATAAAAGAGAAAGCGCCAATCGTTGTGTCTAAAATTTTCACTCCACATTAACCTCTCCTCACCTATTCTATCTCTCTTTCTTTCTCTCTCTCTTTCTTTCTCTAGCAACCGTTTTCCTCCTCGTATCCATCGTCGTCGCGTTGCCTTCTCCAGCAACCGCCACCTTCCTAACCTTCAACCACCACCCGCCACTGAGAAAGCAGGCAAGAAAGAGGAAGAAACCTGTGTCCACCCGATAGTGACAATATCGAATTTAGGTAAGTTTGTTTCATTTAAAATTTTTATATTTATGTACTAATTTGATTAGAGATTTCAAGAAAATCAAAATCAATTCACCTCTCTCTTAATCCATGGACTCAAACTTCATCAACGATGAAGTCCGAGTCCATATATGAGGAGAGAAAGAAGTATTGATTTCGGATGAAGTTCGATCGAGCATTGGACTTCAAGTAATTCAATTACTGATTGTTTTGTTTTGTATGTCAATTTTCGACGAAGAGAATGTAGTAGTTGCCAACGATGAGATTGAAACAGGGGTGAATAATGAATGCACATCAGAGGCTTGTGATATCATGCCTACAGTTGGGATGAAGTTTAGGGACCATAACGAAGTTTTTGAATTTTACAAAAGATATGCTTATAGTGTGGGTTTCCCTGTTAGAAAAAGAAATTCAAGAAAGGGTGATGATGGGTTGATGAAATATGCGACTCTTTCTTATAGTCGAGAAGGCCAGAGAACTAGTGATAGAAGGAGTTATTTGAAGCCTCAACCAACCATTGAAATAGGGTGTTTAGCTAGGCTGATAGTTGCGATAGATTTGACAAGAACATGGCGTGTTACCAAAGTTATTTTGGAGCATAATCACAAAACAAGTCCTTCAAAATCTAGGTTTTATTGATGTAAACGACAATTGAGTGAACAGGTGAAACAAAAGCTTGAAGTAAACGATATAGCTGGTATTCCGATGCATAAAAGCTACAACTCAGCTGTGGTTGAAGCAAGTGGATATGAGAATTTATTATTTGTTGAAAATGACTATAGATACTACATTCATAAGGTTAGGCAATTAAGACTTGGGGAGAGAGATCCAACTGCGATACAAGCCTACTTTTCAAAAATGCAAGTCTAATATCCTGGGTTTTTCTTTAGTGTGGATTTGGACGATGAGGGTCAACTGAGGAACTTATTTTGGGCCGATAATAGATGTAGACAAACATACAAGGAATTCGACAATATTTTCACATTCGATACTACGTACTTAATGAATAAGTATGATATATCATTTGCCCCTTTTGTTGGTGTGAATTACCACAAACAGTCAATGTTGCTTAGACGTGGTTTAGTATCCAATGAGGATACTAAGACTTTCGTTTGGTTTTTCGAACTTGGATTGAGTGCATGGAGGGTTAAGCCCCCATTGGTCTAATAATTGATCAGGATAGGATTATGCAAAATGCCATTGAAATTGTTTATCCAAACAAGAGGCAAAGAAGGTGTTTATGACACATACTGATAAGGGTTCACTAATCTCGATTATGCATGAAGTGGTCTTTGTTCGACTCCTACCTTTGCATAAAATTAACTACCTTAAAGACACACACACACAAGGGGGTCACACTCGTCAACGTACAAGGTTTATGTAATACAGAATTTAAAACTAGTAAGTCCAGATCAAATCCACAGGGAAGTCAATTATTAAAAGAAAAATAAAGACAGTGCATGAAAGTAAATTGTTAAGTAGTGTGGTGTGATATAGGGGAAAATTGAGACAGTGAATTAACATTGAAAATAAAACGTCTTGGGACAAGATAATTTCAGTACCGATCCATTCATTCCCCAAGAAAACATAAAATCATAGTATCATCGGATTTGAAAATTAGATTACAAAATTTTGCTATTGATTACACTTTTGGGATGATAATGGTTCTATTTCTAGCATCTTCCATACATGGCATGCGAGGATCTAACTTAAGCAACCATCATAAACCAAAATGCAAATATATTACACTTAGACTTGGGTATGGTATGACGATATTTTCAATTTGGGCAACTCACATACTTGGCATGAGAGCTCCGAGTTAGGCATACACCCCAATCCAAATCTAAATGTTTTGAAAAAAATTCTTTATCTAATTTCGAAACCTCAACTAGGCAATGGAGTTCGGCTTGCTTGGGTTATTCATGGCTTTGGACATTGTCCTCGTCTCGGACCAAAATTTACTTAGTCATATGTCCCCATTTAAAAATTAATTAACAGAATTAAAATGACAGAAATTAAAGTTGCAGAAATTAAAATGTTGAAATTGAAATGACCAGAAACTAAATTACAAAAATTAAAAGGTAATATTTATAGAACAGAAATTAATTGCAGTAAATTAAAATGGTAAGCATCAACTGAATTTAATAACAAAACATAAACAGAAAATAAAAGAACAGTAGATATTCATTAACAGAAAATTAAAACGTAAGTAACCAAGTTGCTGGAATTAGATGAACGGAATAACAAACAAAATAACAGAAATAAAAATGAATAGCACTGTGCGTGAATGACTTCTGAATTACAGAACAGTAACAAAATAAAGATGAATAATGCAAAGACTTAAATCTGAAATTACACCACAGTCAAGCTTCCATTCCGTCGTGCTGCTCATTCTCCCTGTGCTACTATGCGAAACCTCCCCCTTATTCTCGTTGAAATGGACGGATGGGGGCTTAGGGTCTCTGTATTGTAGCGTGTGTATATATATATATATATATATATATTAGAATATCCATCTAAATTGCCCTTCAATTTCAAGCAATTTACAAGGCTGGGACCATATTTAAGAGACTGTCGCGCGCTGCTGTCTGTTCCGTGGGCTGGGCTTCAATTTGACCTTCATTTTCTCCATTCAATTTGGGCTTGCAGCTAGCTGCTGTTTGGCCTTGATTTGTATTCCAATTGCATATGTGCAGCCAAGCTCATTGATGGGTCTTCAAGTGCTTCTTCACGAATGTGACTGGGCTGGGCTTCAATTGATTTGACCTTCTCTGCGTGAAGCATGCAATCTATATATTATATATATGTATGTTTATATGCCACACATGACTTATATGTTATATTCTATTATATTTATAGCATGCATGCATATGTCTATGTATTATATATATATATATGTATTATAATATATTATATATTATATGTATTTATATATATTGTAGATTTTTTTAACTTAATTTCTTTTATTAAAGAGAAATATTCTTTTTTTTCTAAAATTTCCAATTCACCCCTAATTTCTCTTTAAATTTTATTTTCCTGCATATAACTACAAATTACTCATAAATATTCAATTAAACCAATTTTAAAATCAAAACAGGGATATAATTATAACATAATTTTATAAAATTAACCGCTAATCAGTCTTCAAGTCTCAATGTACGAAAGAATTTGAATGGATTTGGTGTTCATTGATTGATATGTACACATTGCATGACAATAATTGGTTGTCCAGACTTTTCAGAGAAAGAGACCATTGAGTACCTTATTTTTGGAAAACAAGTTTTTGGGTTGGGATGTCAACAATGCAAAAGAGTGAGAGTATAAATGCATTCTTCAACAGATACGTGACCTCTAAAACCTTGTTGAAGCTATTTGTTAAACAATACGATCGAACTTTGAGGTGTAAAGTTGAAAAAGAGTTCCAAACATATTTTAAGTCCTACTCACAGATGGTACCATGCGTAACTTGGTATTGTATGGAGAAACAATTCCAGGAGATATACACAATCTCAAAATTAAAAGAATTTCAAGAAGAGCTCACTGGAAAAATGTATTGCGATATTATCTCTACCAATGTTGGTTGTCTTGGAACTACGTACGAAGTCGAAAAAAACATCAATCAATGAAAGAATTAAGAGAGAGAGATTTATGGTTATGTTTGAGAAAGAGAAGTGTCACATTGTTTGCAGCTGTCACTTGTTTAAGTTTTGATGGATACTTTACAGACATGTTATTTTAGTTTTGAAATGGTGTGACATTGCTTCCCCGCAATTATATCTTGGGGAGAAGGATAAGACATGTGCATAGAGCATATACAAGGGTTAAGATCAATTAGATGGTTGGGTTAGCACTCCTAAGCATGTAAGATACGATAAATTGCATACTTTATTTGCCAAGCTGGCAAATTTGATAGTAGATGATGATGAACACACCCGCCATTTAATGGAGTTGCTAAAAAAATCAACTGAACAACCTTATCATATTGAGACTGAGAACAAGTTGTGACAGTAATCTCCTTCCCCAAGGCAGTGTTCAAATCGCCCCTAAGTGTGGCAAATCTACAAAAACATCATTCGGTCCCATTTTGAATCCGTAGTGTACAAAAAGAAATGGAGCTCCTAGAAAGATTCATAAAAAGGGGATATTGAAAACGAGTACCCAAAATGCAAGGTATGTTTACGATCTCTAATCTACTGGTACTATCAAATGTTTGCATATAATTACTGAGATTGTTCTTATGCGTAGGTAACTTTGAAGTCAAGCAAAGGAAAAAACTCAAAGCAAAATAATACATAGCCTACTCGAGGCCTAACACAAGCAACAGAAGCAGCAATAAATCCTGTCCTAACCTCATTGACTTACTCACAATAGTTGATAGTGTGCAATTGTTAGATAGTATACTTCTATATTATACTTTGTGATTTTTGAAATTTAAACTAAAATTTTATATCTTTTTTGGTCGGCTGCTCCCTATCAACCTTAGATGCAGCTTATGGAGTGAATTGGGTGCCAACTTATGGAATGGGTTAACCATTTATGCATACCTATATACTACATCAACATCCCCAGGAAGAGATAATAGAATCACAGTTGGGAGATAGCAATAATGGACAATGAAATCAAATGACTAATCGTTTTAGTTATGGACAGTGAAGTCAAGATGGCCTTGTGGTTGGTTTGATTTCTTTTTTTGGTTGTTAGACTTCAACATTTAGTGTTTATCTTTCTACTCAATGATGTGACCTTGTCAGTATAATTTTCAATTAAATTATTTCTATTTCTAAATCTTTGGACAGCTTATTGGATTTTCTCCAATTATAGAGGCCATATATCTAATTTTAATTTAGTTTACTATTTTTGGTCTGCTTTGTTGTGTAGCTTTACCGAGAATGCCTTCGAAGAGCAAAATCTATTGGCAGTCGGGTATGTTAACAAGATTGACTGTTTTTGTTATTCTTTATTCACCATTATGTTTGTTAGTTGCAAGTAAGCAATAGCGTTTATCATATACATACCACAATTTGTCAATTGTCTTGATTCAATAATAGCTTAATGGGTGTACATCCAAAAAATATTTGATGCACCATACTGGCTTCTGGGGTATGTCAGCCAATTGATAGGTCCTTTATTTGGAAGGTGATTTAGCTATCTTTGTTTCACTTTTCTCAGGTCATAAACTGAAGCTAATATTCAGTGACTGTTTTTGCATTTTTGGCTGTAAAGGTTGTTAAAGTTGTGGAAGGCGGAGTTTGCCTTTGCTTGGCCAGGAATAGATGTTTTCAAGGCAATAGCTGTTATTGGGGCATTTAGAGGCTCTGATCTTCTAAAAGGATAAATTTCAACACCTGCAATTTCATTAGAAACTGAACAAAATGATATTTGTGGTACAGAGCTACCATTTATGTGCATAAACTTCTTGAACCAGAATATATGATTTTGTTAAGGGAGAGATATGCCCTCTTTGTTGATTCAAATTGATTTACATTATTTAATCTGATAAACATCTGTGAAATTATGATTTTTGTGCACATGCCCAGGGATGAACTACTAGTTTTAGGAGGACGTATTTGTAAAGACATAGCGGTTGTATAAAGACTTGGATCCCAGCATCAAATAAGAAATGATACAAATCCAAGGGTTCAACACTAAAATCGGGCTTGAATTGGTTTAATTTTATGAAATTTGATCTGACTTCATCATGTATAGGACTTCAATTTCAAATATGTTTAATTTGAGAAACTATGTAGTCCGATCAGCTATTTATGGGACTTCAATTTGAGAAACCAAATTGCTTTTATTTTATATTTCAAGTCAAATTAAATTTTTTAATGAATTTAATTATTTAGATAGTATAAAAATTATACCTAATTAATTAAAAAATTAACACCAAACGTTCGTTTATATTTATAAAAAAGACTAAAATAAGACATTAGCTAAATATATATATTTTTTACAACATATTTTTTAGATAAAATATAATCACATATATAATAACAATTCTACCATTAATTACTTACAAAAAATACAATTATAGCATGAATCACACGTAATCTCTATTAGACTATATTCTAAGTCTATGTTAATTATTGATTAATTTGTTCTACACCCCCACTATCAATACCATTAGAACCATATTCATAGAATATTTCATTTTTCACACTCCATGAATCCAATAATCCAAGAAAACAATCAATTGCTACATACATTTGTGTGATTTTTTATTCGAATGGAAGTGGAATTGTAACAAAAAAAAAATAATAAAGCAATCATTATTTATTCTCTTTAAAAGACATTCACTCTTGAAAACACATGCATTGTTTGATGTTTAATTTTGATGTACAAATGTCACCTCAAAATGATCATGAGATTCATATACAATAATTTCAATTGAAATATACATTATGCAATGTACATGTTATAGAATTGCCAAACAACTATGAAATTAATATACATCACAAGTTGGGCAACATCTGGCACATGGTGTACTTTACACATGATCAGATAAGCCTTACTGCAGCAAATGAACTTAAAGAAGGAGATGCTATCAACCTTTAGATCATACTAGGACGGACATTCACCATTAATGGTGTCCTTCCTCGCATGATCTCAAGCTTGATAGCATTTCCTTCTTTAAGGTCATTTGTTACAATAAAGCTTCTCAAACTCTGGGAGAAGTACACCCATCTCCCACACCTTATATCTCCTCAGGCATAGTGCCCGTTAAAGTTATCTTCCATCTGTGATAGTCACTTTGCAATGCTTGTATACATATGATGGAAGCCAAGATTTATCTTGTTAACTGCTTATCTTATAAAACTTAGACGAGTATTTCCACTTGGTTTAGTAGGCACTAGCAATGCAAGATTTCTCTCAAGACCATTGCCTAACTCTCAAATGGATGGTCTGCAGAAAAATGTCATAGTACAAAATTATAACACAATTTACTTTCTTCTCAAATATTTGTCAATTCACTCCTACACATCCCTAGCATTACTGGGGAATTAAAATAGACATATCCCACAAAATCTTATAAAAATAAACAACTAATGCACAAGAAAAATGTGTTGAATTCCTATAATTAATAGATAAGTACAGTGAGGGAAGAAAGAAATCAAAGAAAATTAATTGCCACCCAACAAAACCCTAACATGCTCTTACCTCCTAGCCATTTAATTCCATAAAGTAGTCATTCATAGTTAACACTTCAAACTAGAAGAAAAAAAAAATAACAGTCAACTAATCCACAAGTAAATCCACCAAAGAGAACAAAAATGTACACCTAAACACCAATACCAATCCTTAACACTATAAAACAAATGGCTTACAAAATGAGAACTATCACATATCTTTGCTTTAGAACACAACATTCAATTAAGTTAGAAAAAAAACCTTTATAGCAATACAACAATTTGAATTGGCTCAATAATCCGATTAAAGACACTCCATAAAATAGATAAAACAAAAGTTTGAAATGGTTTAGCACAAAACAATTTAAAAAAGACAACTGATTTAATGTAAATTTAAAAACAAAAGTTTACTTGGTAAACACAAAATACCGACCTGATCTGAAACTTGATGACATCTCCTTCTTTAAGGTCATTTGTTGTAAAAGGCTTCTTCTTGATCTGGCAACCACCGCTGGCCACAACCGTAGCTGCCAGCAGTCACTGGCAACCACCTCTAGTCGGACATTCCGTCGATCAGAGGTTACCATTACAAACGCCCAGCCATAGGGGGTTAACATACAAAAAAATTGGATATATTTAACGATTGGATTTTCCTAGTTTTGAATTCTTATTTCTGGGCAAAATTGAAAAATACGTAGATAGTCGCCACCGGCCACCCTGGCCAAGGGTTTCCAACAATCAGAGGTGACCACCCGACACCCTTTGTAACACCTCACTTTCTCGGGCATATTATAACTTAAGATAATTCTGAGATAATAAATTTTTTTCCTTCAAAACTAATGCTAAACTATATTATTCCTCATATCCATCCCAAAAATTTCATACATCGAAAGAGAATCATCATAAACATCAAATACAGAAGATAGAATCAAACCTTAACTTTAATATTAACCATAAATAAGGTTATATATCATCATTCCTCAAAATGTTCAGAATTCAAAGTAGCAAAATTTAAATACATGGGCTACATAACATACAATTAATTCATCAAGCACTTTGCTAAGTATCATTTCATGCCTCATTCATCCTTGTTTCTGCTACAATATTTATTTGAAACGTTTGAATATTCTAGGGGTAAAGCCCAAGTTAAATGGTGAATCATCTACGTAAGGGTATAATAAACATATTTCGTGTATGAATACAATATGCAAAATGTCTTTTTTCTTTTCCTTTCGGTTTGAGCCGACCGTACCCTAATGCTACTCTCCATTTTTACGACTTCTTGCAACATGTTGAGGTGTATGGGTGCACCCTTGGAAGAACAGTGGTCCCGACCCATACTCTCAAACCCTTATGGGATGCATGATCAATAATATCGACATGTATATATGCATATTTCATCATCAATACATATAAATGCAATCTACATGACATATTCACATCAAGACATGACAACATGATAAACTATTTACATAAAATTGGGTTTTGGGTCAAACCACTTACCCCAAACGTGTCTCAGAATATCTTAATTCTAGTGCCAGGCTTCTAACGTACTTAATTCGGAACCTCAACGTACCCTAGGCATCATATTTATTCAAGAATATCAATATTCTATTTTTTCTTAAATTTCTCATAATTTTTCTCTATTTCTTCCTATTTTTCATCAATAAATCCAAACTAAATATTTCTCAAATATTTCTATATAACAATTCATAAAATAATTTTCCTGATTTTTTGAAATTTTCTAAAAAAATTTAGTCACATTAACTTAGCCTCTCAACCTTTCTCGATATATGTGTCATGACCTCAAAATGTGTGCTTGCATAATTTCCTGGTCTCAGGCATGCTCCTCAAACTCTAAATTAATTCCTAGAATTTTTTGAGATTTTTCAGAGACATTTCCCTATTTTTTCTCCATTTTTTCTCATTTCCTTCCTTTTCTTTTATTTCTTCTTCTTCTTTCCCTGCCTCATTCCTGTTCACAGCACCTACGCGCGACTGTCGCCTATGCCAGCCCTTCAGCCACCCACCGCCCGAGCCTCCACCGGCCTTGCTGACCACCGCACAACCATCAGCTGCCCCCTGCTCGTCGCCGCTGCTTGCCACTACTCACATCTAGCTGTTACATGCTTGTAGCCATGGCCTCCACTACTATTGTGGTCCGTTTTGGCCACCTTTGGCCACCACTTACTCGCTGAGACCATTGTCTCGGGCCGTTGCCTTCCTTTTTGGCCAAGCTTGCTACCATTTGATCGGCCAAGCTCCCTGCTTCTTGCTTCCCTTTCATTTCCTTCATTTCTCTCATTCTATTTATAGGCCATGCTCTGACTCTCCTCACTACCCTGGCCATTCCCTATTGCGTGTAAATCCTTCCACGCAGCCATGAATCTTGCAGGGCATGGCTCTCACGTTATAGAGGCATGGCTTCCACACACACACACACAACACGTACATATATATACATATATATAACTATATATTATATTATAATAATAAAGAAATTATATATTTAAATCCCAAATTTCATCCCTATATCATTTGAAAAATTCTCTAATTGCAATTACACCCTCAAATATCAAATTAATTTGCATTACGACACTGAAATTTAAAATTAATAACTCATATCTTACTCGATAAAGACGATTTTGTCCATGCGCCCTCACAAGACCTTTTGTTTCGTCCCGAAACCACTTCATGATTGATCCTCATGAAAAATCGGAGCCTCTTTAGGGTTTAGCTGACTTTTCGGAAGTCACTTACAACAATTCGATTTTTCAGCCCAAATCATAGTTGTATTTTAGCTGTACCGAAAATTGTCTCCGATTTGACCGCTTTCAATTTCATAAATCACATCTTGAAATGTTTGTCAGTACCTATCAATTTTCTTAGACATCTACATTCTAGGGCATTCCTTGCAGTCGATTCAGTACTGACAACTATAAGAAATTATACTTTAGTCCTTAATCTTTTGATAATTTCACCTATGACCTAAGTTAAAATTACTCTTGAACCTTTTAGAAAATATGAAATATTACACCCTTATCCCCATTGATCAACATACCCCAAAACTAGCAAAATCCAACAATCGAATCCCTATAAATATAAGTCTAAACTTTCAGCCAAATCTAACCTCGCATATATGCGTATATATATCATGGATCAATGCTAAAAATAATAGTGATAAAACCTCAAGACTTACCTTCCTGTAGATTGGGGTTCTTTCACAATGAAAATACGTCGGATTCAATATCAGACGATTAGATTTCACAAAATCATTGATTTACAGAAGTTGTGTTGGAAGAGAATGAGAGCGAGCACGAATGAGAGAGAAAGAGAATGGGATCGTAATTAACATAAGGATAAAAAACAAATGGAATTTAAATTAACTCTTTCATAAAAAAAAATGTCCGTAAATATATAAATATAAATTTACTACTCCCATAAGAAAAGAGAAGAATCATAAGTATCACACAAACCTCCTAATCAATACACACACATGAACAATACACTATTTAACTATATTGGACTCAAATGATAATATTACCCATGGAAATGTAATTATTAAACAACAATAATTTAACTTTATGCCTCTTGGGTCCACATCCCTGTCCATCCCACTTACCTCTTTCTCCTCCCCATCATCCTTTCCTCCACCTATCTTCTCATCATCGTCCCCCCCTCCACCCCCATGCTTGTGGACTTTTACTCCAACCGAGTGCAAAGGGTTAAAGGATCTCCAAAAATCTATGTGTCGCTCCGCATCAATGGGCTCGAGCATCGTACTTGAACCTTATGCCTATAAAATATTGTATTATTTAGATAGATAGTATATAATAAAATGTTGAACAAAATTAGGTTACGTTACACACTTACATTCATAAGGTATTCAGCATAATTCATTTGTTTTGGGCATTTTTTAGATAACCACTTTCTACACCTAGGAATCGTGGCTAGGTCAGGTAGTCTTATAGCCTACTTACTCTCGATCAATTGGAATGTCTCAATCAACTACCATGTAGAGAGAAAAAAGTTTTACATTTAAAAAACATAATAAAACAAAACAAACGTTCAATTAGTATACACAAATCAATTACTGATTATACATGAAACGCCCAAACAAAACCATACAGGTTGGCCTTATTCCCAACCTAACCAGTCATCTTCCTATCGTTGGTAGCCAAACGAATGTAATGTAGACCCTAACTATAGGTGTGTGTTCCCCAAGGGAATGACATAAACACTTGTAAATCCTCTATCAAAGTCCAGAGGAAATCTTCCACATGAGCTCATTCATCGTGGCCCAGTAATATTATGTTCACCACGGCAAGGTAGCCCAGCCTCAATACATTGTCTGCAATCAAATCATGTCTGGTATTCAGTAATACCTCGATGTCATCCCCAAACATGACCCCTTACTGCTGTGGGAATAGTCGCCCCTGTAAACTATCATCATCAATGGGCCTCGCTTGCAAGATTTTCTTATCAATGGGGCCAAAACAAAGTCCAATAATAAGGATGAACTCTTGCTTCCCATACCTGTATGTTACGCCGCCAATCTCGAACCACATTTCATCATCGTAGGCACTAAAAAATGTCACATTCCTAAGCAGAATTTGATAGATCAATTATGGTGCACTCATTTGGAGGGACAGTGAGATTTATACGAAATGTCTTAGTGGGCCTTTCACAAATCGATCCAACACCCCATAATGGGTGAAAGCCTCATGAACTGACCCAAGCTAGTGGATCCCACAGTGAGTAGTAGCACGTGTTTCGAGCAGTAGTACCCGGCTATCGTGAATATAAGTAAATTGCCTAGTGGTCTGTTGTTGGTCATCCATCTGTACAAAAAAAGAAAAAATAATAAAAAAAATTTAGTATTTAAAAACTAAATGCATGATTGGGCTTCATCAACTCATTCATGTGAAGTCCGACTTCATCGTGGATGAAGTCAAACTTTGTCATGAAGTCAGACTTTGTCATGAAGTCATGAAGTCCGATCGAACTTTATCGTGGGATGAAGTTCGATTCCATTTGGGTTTCAAAAACTTTTGCTCAAATGCTTAAATCTCATCCCAAATTATATGTAAATGGAAAATCTAAAAAAAAAATACACACACACACAAAAGGAGGAAGAGATAGTTGATCTTACCTACTTGGTCTACGGGTCACAGTCAGGTCGCGGTGGTGTGGTAGCACAACGGTTGTGGTGGCTCGAGGCGGTGTGGTAGCTCCCAGTGTGGTGGTGGCTCGTAGCGGTTGTACTTCACGTCTTATGGAGAAAGATTTGATCAGGCTTTATGGTGGTGGGAGTCAAATGTGTTGGGGATTGTTTTGTTTTGTAATGGTGAGGGTAAAATGATCATTTTCTCATTTTGATCATCCTTTTGAGAACCCAATTTGTACATGTAACAAAGTCCTTTCTTTATTATCAAAGTCTTCAATGTTACGGCAATTTGTTATTTGTTTTGTTGGACCGGGTTGCACTAGGGGGTGGGGGAGGGAGACGTGGGTGTAACATCCTAGTATTTTGGGAAAGAATTTATTCTTGTGATTGAAATGATTCCTTGGAGATTAATTGACAACTTGTGGGGTTGAGAGCTTAATTGGGACAATTAAAGAGAATTATTGTGGTTGAATCAAGAGGCAATTTATGAAAAATATTTAATTTATTGTGTTTCTAAATAGAAAGGAATTGAGGAAAAAGATTACTAAATTTTTTGGATTTAAAATATAATTTAAAATTGGTATAAAAATTATTTTGTTAAGATTATGCAACAAAGAAGCTAGTGGCCTAGTGATTATGTGTGCAAGAAGAGTTCTTGAGTTCAAATCTTACTAGGAAAATGTTGAATTTTGTTTTCAACGAAGGAATTTAAGATTAGAATAAGTTGTGCATGAATAACAGTAAGGATGTTTCTAGGTGGAACGGTCTCGCACACGCGCATGGGAACTTGCGGTTTATGGGTCATGGGATCAAAGCTTGGAGGCAGCGTGCACGCGCAGAAGGGAAAAGAAGGAATTGCCATCAAGCCTTGGAAATTGAATCAGCCGTAAATTCATGATACAGCTTAATGAAATTGTAGAAGTGATGATGGGCTTTGGGCACGACAGTGTAAGGGAGAATGATTACGAATTGGAGTATAAATGGGTGAGTGAAATTTTAAAGGAGAAGCTGTTAAATTGAAGACAAGGGGCGGTAGAATAGGAGGAAATAACGACTTCCGTGGACGGTAGTACTTAAACGAAATAGAAAAAAATAAGTGATAATAGTTATGTTTAATTAATTCTTTAATTTTATGTTATTTAATTTATTTATTATGAGAATTTGGGACATAATATTGGTCCGCTTGACGGTATAACAGAATAGACTGTTAATTTTATTTCTTTATAAAATTTAATATATTTTGTGTGTAAATTATTCTTTCATGACTTACATATGAGGACGGGAGAATGTTTAGGCATGAGAATGTGAATTTCTAACCGTGTAAATCTCGAGATGGGGTCTTAAAAAAAATCATTTGGGGCCACCAAAATCCTTTAAGGTGTAGTAGATAGACTTGCATGCATGATTACTTCATTTTTTTTTTTTATGTTTGCCATAAATTTAAATTTACTACATTAATATTGTTTTTATTGAGTCTCAGGACTTACTCTCTTTTTTCGCTAATTATGCAGAAAACTCGATGTTTAAAAAGGGAAAAGAGATACTAGTGAACGAATCGCTGGTTGATGAGGATTGTAGACTGTGAGAGAATTTAAATTGAAATTATGTTTTATTTATGTTATTTATCTATTTGTGTTAAACTTGTGGGAGACGATTGAGGCCCATGTCAATGAAATTTTATGTGTTTGTTAGAAATTATTTTTAATTGTTAGAAATTGAATTCTATTCCAAGGCTTTGTTGAGTCTAGGACTCAAGTGCCTCTCCACTACTTGTGTATTTTGGACACGAGTTCTCAATAGTCGAAGACAGAAAAAGCTGAACCTCATCCAAAATATTTATATTATATTATTTATTGCATTGATAAGACATAACCGACCTTTGAGATAGGGCGAGGCTATTACTTTGGGTTACGTTGTAGCACTTGAGATAGAATTAAGGTGTCATAGTGGGTTCTTTCTTGTTTTAGTTGCGCGCTATTTTTTCTCTGGTTTTTAGTTTCCTTAGATGAACAAGCTCAGAAAAGAGTTGTGATATTTGTGCAGAAGCATTTTTACAAAATGCTTTACAGAGACATTGAAACGACCAATTTATCCCTTTAATAAATAACCCAATTTGCCCCTCTGACTTTAATGGCTCATTACTCATGAACATTGAACAATATCTTCAGAATTTGCCTTTATTTTACAATTTGTGTTCTTCTATAAAAATGAATGTGGAAGAAGATTTTGGAGAGAAGAAAACTATGATTTTTTTTTCTTTTGTTAGTTTGTGAAGAAAATACCAAAAAATTTGAAGGAAAATCCAAGACAAATGAGATAAATTTGGAAAGAATTTTTTGTGAAGAAACAAATTTTCTTTCTTGTCCTTTCTCTTTCTCTCGTTTCTACAATTAGAAATCAAACAAAAGCCGAACCAAAAATCTATAATCTTCTCCTCAAGTCAGTCTACACAAAACAAAATATAATCACTTTGAATAACCAATTTCTGCATTGAAGTAGAGAGAGAATTTGAAAAAGTTCGAATTCAATACTGATAGTTAGGTTTTATACAAGAAAATCAAATAAAATAAAGAGCGAACATAACCCAAAAGAAAGGGAAAAAAAATCAAAAAAACCAAATCCAAACCCAAACCTAAATGAATCTCAAATTAGATGTAGCAGTTGCAACAAAGGTAGAAGAAGTAGAGAGTGGCCACTAGAGTAATGGCTTCTAAGACACAGACAATCTTAAAGAGAAAGTTGTCAACAAACCAAAGCTGAAAGTTGAATTTCTTCCACTGGAGGCTAGAGTTTCTGAACCACCACAACGACAAGTCTTTCTTCCCCAGCAGCTTGAAGAAGAACAATCTTGACTTCTTCTCCATTCTTCTCTCTCTGTGTGTGCTTAGTCTCTGCAATTGCATTGGCGATATCGAGAGAAGAACGGTGGTGTTACGGCTCATCGTCAAGGAAGAGATTGTGGAGAAAATAGTTTCTCTCGTTTTTGTGTTGTCGAGAATGACGTCTTTGCTAGTTGAGAGAGAGGGTTTTGGCCAAGGGTTTGTCTTGTCTCTCTCTTTCTCTCCTTTCATTTAGATCAGATTCACGAGGGATGATAAATCACGATAAATTACTTTGCTTATACATGAGATATTTCCAATTTCTCGTGATATCTCAGTCCGGTAAAACGTAATGTAAGAATGCTTCTGCCCAAGTACAAGTAGCACAACTCCTCAGAAAATCCTTCAAATCTATCACCACCCTGAAGAGCGCCGCGTCCTCTTGCACCAACTCGACCGCCCATCATGTCCCAGTCTGATCGTCGAGACGTCGTCCTCAAGATCAACTCCCAAGACCGTATCTCCGAGGCCGAGCTGGCCTCCCGCTCGCTGTCTTCCTCTCCGCCTGCGCCGCAGCGCGGCGGCGACGGCTCCAGTGGCCATCGAATGTGGAGAGATTCCAGCTACGATTTCTCCAACGACTTGATGAAGCCCGGGAGGGAGTTCGATATCCCCGCCGACTCTCTGTCCGCCGGCGGGTTGTCGAAGATAGGAGAGAGCCCCGGACACGGCCAGTTGACGCCGAGGGAGGTTAAGGTTTCGTTCAACGAGGCGACGGACGCGGAGCCGGCTCAGCGCCGATCGAATAGTGTTGAAGATGAGGTTCTGGTTTGTAGCTCCAACGCTTCGTTCCGGCGGAAGTCGAATTTATTGAGAGTGAAGACGAAGTCGCGGCTTTTGGACCCGCCGGAGCACGATCAGAGATCTCAGACTCAGACCCAGAGGTTGATGAAGTCCGGAATGTTGGGCAATGGGAGCGAAATCGAGGAGGACGACCCGTTCCTGGAGGAAGATTTGCCGGAAGAGTACAAGAAGATGAAGTTCAGCACATTGTCAGTGGTTCAATTAGTGAGTTTGATTTTGATTATCGCGGGTTTATTGTGTAGCGTCGCGATTCCGATCCTGCGAAGGAAAACATTGTTCGACCTCGAACTCTGGAAATGGGAGACTATGGTTTTGGTTTTAATTTCCGGCCGATTAGTCTCCGGTTGGGTTATCCGAATCGTTGTCTTCTTCGTCGAGCGTAATTTTCTGCTAAGAAAGCGAGTCTTGTATTTTCTCTATGGGGTGAGAAATGCCGTTCAAAATTGCATATGGTTGTGCTTGGTTTTGATAGCTTGGCATTCGATCTTTGATAAGAGAGTTGAGAGAGTGACTAATGCGAAAATTTTGCCTTATGTGACCCGGATTTGGGTTTGTCTTTTGGTGGGTGTATTCATATGGCTTCTGAAGACTCTTCTAGTTAAGGTTTTGGCTTCGTCCTTCCATGTTAGCACGTTTTTCGATCGAATTCAGGAGTCTTTGTTCAATCAACATGTGATCGAGACCGCGCCGGCCCTCCCTTGATCGAGATTCAGCAAGAGCGAGAAGAGGAAGAGAGTATCATGGCTGAAGTTGACAAACTTCAGAGTGCCGGGGCTACTATGCCTCCCGACCTAAGGGCGAATATTTTTTCGAAAGCTGGTAAACTGATTGGCAGTGGGAGACATCAGACGAGCCCCAAGCTTACAAAGAGTCCTCAGTTTTCTAGGGCTATGTCGCAGGAGGCGGACGAAGAAGCCATCACCATCGACCACTTGCACAGACTGAACCAGAAGAATGTCTCGGCTTGGAATATGAAGAGGTTGATTAATATTGTCGGGAAAGGAGCCCTGTCCACTTTGGATGAGCAAATCCAAGATTCAACTGGCGAGGACGAGTCTGCAGTTCAGATCACAACTGAATACCAGGCAAAAGCTGCAGCCAAGAAGATATTCTACAATGTGGCTAAGACAGGATCCAAGTAAGCTTTCTATATCATTGCTCGATGCATGTGATTCCTCAGGACTTTATGTCCATGAATGATCAAATCGTGGGTTGTTGTTTTTCAATCATTTGTGGACTGAATTTGCTTAGATCTGGCGATTATCGACTCAAAAACATAATTCAATTGTTAGGTAGTTTATGCCTTTGTCTTAGTTTATCAGGCTTGAACAGAGCCAAGTGATGGAAGTTAGAAATATCATTGTTGCTACCTTACTACTAGGAAGTTGAAGTGACATCTTTGGAGTTGGTACTATCAATGCAACTCAAGCCACAGCTTGGAAGGAGATACGGCTAAGAGAATTTACTAGTCGTGGTAGTTAGTGTTTTACTAATATGTCACTTGATCTTATTGCCAAAATTGGAGCACCACATCTATAAGCGCGTCTTCTGATAAACTGTGATGTTTCATTGGTTCACATTTGTTCGAAAATCTGAATATGGTGCCCTTTCTGATCAGATATATATTCCTGGAGGATCTAATGCGCTTTCTGAGGGAGGATGAGGCTTCGAAGACTATGTGCCTCTTTGAAGGACCAAGTGAAGGGAAGGGAATCAGCAAACGAGTTCTGAAGAATTGGGTGGTAATGTAGTCTATGTTTCTTCCCTTATTTTTTCTTGATTTGGTCATCTGTGATTATATTTGCTACAGTTCTGTGTCATTCCAGAACAGAATTCAGATGGACCAAATAACCTTTCTTGAACAAGTCAGTTCGTGCCTAGTATTGTTGGATTTATGAGATGGAATATTTAAAAATTTCATAGCACAAAGATTGGATTGAATATGGTCTTGAGAAACTAAACTTGTGAAATAACAGAGCACGGTTACGATCTTTGAGATAGGAATGCAGATTGTACCAGCAGTAGTTAAGAACACAAAAAGAGTTTGGTACTTCAGTCCCTAGGTAACATGATACCATTCCCACACTTTTATTTGTTAACCATCTTGTTACAATTACACTGTGAATGGACAGTGGTTAGCCATTTCATCCTGCCTCAAGATTGAATTTTGATTAGTTGCTATTAGCCTGCCTAATATGGAACGTGATATCATCCTTCCGAAATGTTAGTTTTCATCAACCTCTATTGTTGTTTTTAATGGCCAAATCAGAAATGAACAAAGTCAGTTTGATCATAGGATTTAAACTTAGAAGCCAGAATCCACCAACACCATCTACTACAAATGCTTTTTGTTTTTTTACCAGATAAAAGCATTCAGAGAACGGAGGGCGCTGGCATTGTCCCTCAATGATACAAAAACAGCTGTGAACAAACTCCACCAGATGCTGACTGCAGTTTTGTGCATTATCATATTGGTGATCTGGCTTCTTATACTGAAGATAGCAACTACCCATTTCTTTGTCTTCCTAGGCTCCCAGCTTCTCTTGGTGGTTTTTGCGTTTGGAAACACATGCAAGACGACATTCGAGGCCATTATCTTCTTATTTGTAATGCATCCGTTTGATGTGGGCGATCGTTGTGAAGTGGATGAAGTTCAGGTAATCAAAATATTTGTCTCATTGTGTTCTTTCATATACTGCATGTAAGCATATGTTGGTTGGATGAGATTATAATTCTGGCCTCTTTCTTTTCTTTTTTTTTCTTTTTTTTGGGTCTCAGATGGTGGTTGAAGAGATGAATATACTTACTACAGTTTTCCTGAGGTACGATAACCAAAAGATCATATACCCCAACAGTGTTCTAGCGACCAAACCCATTTCCAACTACTACCGCAGTCCAGATATGGGAGATGCCATTGATTTCTGTGTTCATGTTGCAACTCCTTTAGAAAAGATCACTACCATGAAAAACAGAATCACCAAGTAAGTATGGAGATGAATCTCTTCTTAGAAAATAATTTTTCTCCTCCTCATTCTAGGTAAAAATGGCACTAAGTATAGCTTTCATCTTTACTTGACAGCATACACAAAGGCATTGCCAATTAACTTTAGATTCTGTTACCTAAACATATCCTAATTTGTTAAATATTTGGTCTCTTTGTTGTGGCTGCTGCCAATGCAGGTATGTCGACAGCAAGGGCGACCACTGGTACCCTGCGCCAATGATAGTCCTGAGGGACGTGGCGGACATGAATCGGCTGACAATATCAGTTTGGCTTTCTCACCGGATGAATTTTCAGGACATGGGTGAGAGGTTCACGAGGAGAGCTCTTCTGCTGGAGGAGATGATCAAAATATTCCAAGATCTCGATATCGAGTACCGGATGTTGCCTCTCGACATAAACGTCCGCAACATGCCGGCGGTAAATACGAACAGAGTTCCCTCAACATGGGCCATTTCTGCCACCTGATCAGACATGAAGAAAGAGTTTATTATGGCTCCCTGTCAAGCTCTTCACCTGTGGCAAAGCTCACTCTACCATGGAAAACAAATGCTGGAACAGAAAAGAGCAACCCACAATTAATTGCCTGGGATTTTAAAATGTGGACACGGGTGAAGTTGTATATTATAATGACCCCTTGATATAATATGAAAAAGGGCTAATATATATTAATGTTGCATATTGACTTTGCAACATTAATATATATTAGAACAGATGGATGTGACAGTCAAGGTATATAAAACTAAAAAGTATGCTTGATTTGATCATCTTGGTCTTGGTTGTTTGTTGTTGATCTAAGTCTGAGATATGGTTGAAAAAGATTTGAAAAAATAATGGGGAACAGGTGTCTGGAGGCACCACCACCTAAACTATATGTCAAATAAGCATTCATTGACAATAGAACACTTTCATGAATAGGCGGCACTAATTGGACCCACCATCTGAATTTCCAACTTAGACAAACATGGGGGATTGATGTGTCTTGATTCCTATTGCCTCACCTCCATGTTTAGTTTATCTCTTCCAAGTTAACCAAATTACCTGGCCACTCAATTATTTACCACTTAGTCAGAGGGTAAACCTTTTTTGATATTGAGATTTGAGAGTTACGATCACATAAAATGTTTATTTAACTCTTTTTTGTAATATGAATTTTTTCTGTAAAAATAAGGTTAAAAAATATTTTATGTAGCATAAACTTTTCCCAACAATATGTAAAAATTTTATTTCTTTGCAATTTTTTTTGTAAATACAGTCAAAACATAAAAATTATTTTTAATTCATAAATATTTTGATCAAAATAAACCATTGATTGCAAGTCTAAGACTGTTAATTGAAGAGTATTGATGTTATTTAGATATAATAATAAATTTAAATATTGAGAAATGGTTTCTGAGTAGTCAAAATTTCCTAAAAAAAATAATACAATTAGAACATTTTTTATGCAAACACTTTGATACTTAACTCAGATTTTTACATCTAAAGGAGTTAGTAGAATTCATTTTGATAGCAATGATTTATTTTTTAAGAATAAGGGCTCTCTTATTTACAAAGGAGGTTGGAAGTTTGTAATAAGTATTTTTGATAGTTCAAAATTGATTAGGATCCATACTTTCATCCTTGACGAGATTACCATTGCGAGATTACTAGAAGGATTTTTGGTGTTAGAAAATACCATGTGGAAGAGTCTCAAATAGACCTTTTAAGTCTTTTGTCACTTCTTTTCTCCTTTTGCATGATTGTTCTATCAAGCTTTTTGGATTTTTTTGAGTATTTGTTTTGGTGAGATTGAGGGTTTATTGGTGGGAGTCGACACATGATAAGGGCGGATTTAAAAATTTATTTAGGGAGAGGTTAATTTTTTTTTTTAGATATAAAATTATACATCATAAATTTTAGAGTAAGTTATAATTTTTTTTATTAATTTATTATTAAAAAATATTTTTTATATTAAAAATTAATTTTAATTATGAGAAGTCCAGGACAGCTTAAGTGTAGATTCGCCCGCCCATGATACATCTCAAGTATAAAAGAGAGCTTCCTAAAATTTTGTTCACCAAATAACCTAAAAAAGGGTTTTTCTTTCCCTAACATCTAAGCCACACAGAGGAAATTAAGAGCAAAAGCAGCATTCTCATTCAAACTATTTTTACAATGAAAGAAAGCAGAAAACATCTTCCCCATGAAAGAAAGATTTTATGGCTAACCAAACAGAGCCTTGTTTACATGGTGCTTTGGAGGATATCTGTAACCAAGCAAAGAATTTCCCATTTGTCTGCTTTAAAAGCATAAAGCCTTTTACTTTCCTTTGGAAAAGTAAAAACAGCATGAACTGGAGCAGATTTTTGTCATTTTATTAAGAGTATTGTTATTCATTTCTAAATATGATTAATAGTGATGTAACAATTTATGTAGTAAAAATATTTTATTGATATTATATATTATTTAAAGAATATAAATAATAAAATTTATTAAGTATCATTTTATCTTTCTCAATTAAATATTTTTACATGATCTGACATATTACTACTAATCATCTATCCTTAGTGAAGGTAGATAACATTACTTTTTAATTAACGTTCAATTATCTCTTGATTTAAATCCATTATTATGTCGGATTGGATCTTGTGTCATGTTTATGAAGTTAATGGCATGTGAAGCCGATTGCCATCAATTCAAATTGGTGACATCGAAGTCAAGTCATACCCCCCAAACATATCGAACATGTGTGTATATATATATATATATAAAATAGTCACTAGTTAGTTGGTTGTATGGAACATCATATCATATATATATATATATAGATACACACAACTGTTATGTTACCCACTATCAAGCAACGTAATAGTTACCTAACTGAGAGAGAGGGAGTGGGTCTCATGCATGTGGGGCTCACGTCACATACATGGAGCTCACCCCCTTTTCTTTGTCAGGCAATTGCTATGTTATTTGGATAACATAATAGTATTCTATTGATACATATACATTGTAAAAGACATTTTGAAAGAAATTAACGAAGTGCTCGTACGGTCTTACCTAGTCCTTTATGCTGTGTTTGGAAGAGGAACCAAAGATTAAGATTTGTCGAAAAGATATGTTGCCATCAACCTTGTCAGCTTAATTGGGTGCCGCCGCTGGGCATCGAGCAGTCGGAAGCGCGCCAAGAGACAATAACTAGAGGTAAAAAAAAGGACACATATCAACACATCCCCCGCACGGCTCTCCACCTTAATTCCCTTTTCTCTACCCACCCCACCACCACCACCACCGCGGCACCTGCATTAAGGACGGACAGGACAGGTCACGTATAATTTATATATTATTAGAGTATGGACAAATCTGAAAGCGTTGCTAATACTTATCATGGACAACTTTGAATGGTCACGTCACATGTGAAAGCTTGTTTTTTATAAACCCATCTACAAAATTAGTGTAATCTGAAATTACCAAAAAAATAAATAAATAAATAATAATGACCATATTAAAGCCGCGTTTGGAACTTACCTATAGAAGCCAATAAACGGATAGTAAGATTAAGGAGAAAGGCATGGTCATCTTTTTTTTTTTATTTGGTTTTTGTTAAAAAATAAAAAATAAAATATTTTTAGGAAGAAAATTGAAAAAGAAGAAACAAAGGGAAACGTAAGCAAGAAGAAAAAAAAAGTAGAACTATTTTCGCTTCTCCTTTTTTTCTCGTTTTAAACTTAATTAAAATAACGTCATTTTAAATTAAATTATTTTTTATTATGGTGTGATTTTAAATTATATTATTTTTTTTATTTTTTACGTCTCTCCTTGCCGACAAACTCCAAACACGGCCTAAAGCTATGAATTGGAATGCCATTGCAGCGAGCTTCCAAAACCAAAACTCAGCATCTGTTGAGACTTCTGATGAGTTCTGAATCAATCTTCCCACTCCCAGCAGTAAACCTTTTCCCTAGCGCTGATGAGATACGTATGCTTCCTTCTTTTTCTACGACTTGATCATTAATGGCCATCTACCTGGAAAATGCCAATTCTCGTAGTTTGAAGAATTTCACAACCAAAAAACAAGCGTCTTTTATTCGTCTTCATTTGCCCTTTCTAGTTAAAAAGATTGTATAAAGCTTTTAAGGTAATTAGTGTTTTAGTTGATAACGTATTTTGCAGAGAAGGGCAAGACGACAATGGAGACGGCAGCCACAAGTGGCGGTCGTGATGGAGGCAACGACAATGGAGAAAACACGACAATGGGCTGGAGGCAATGATGTGAGCGAAAGATCTACAAAACAAAAGTTAGTGTAAATAATCAAAAACAAAATCAAACAAAAATACACAAAGTATTAATAAAAAAAACTTTTTGACAATCACAATGAACACATTTAAGGCTCAAATCTCTGCTATAAAATCACTACTTAGGCAACACTGAGAATAGAGCCAACAAGCCCCAACAAAACCCAGCTCCGAACCGCCCAAATTGCCCTTTTCTCTAGGCCAAAAAAATGAAAACCTCTTGCCAATAGAATGTTTTACACAAAATAAAGTCTACAAAGGAACAAGAATCACAAAGATAGAGTGAGAAGCAAGAATGAATCACTCGTCAAAAGCTTACATCCACAGATTGGCCATGCCTAATATATATAGAGGGAAATCGATGAGACGTGGCCCAACAAAGGCTAGAGATCATCGCATGAATTAGCAAGGAGATGTCGCACGAAGCGGTAAGGAAAGATCAAATATGAGCATATTCGGGACTAATTCGAGGGAGGGAGAGAAAGCAAATCAGCCGTGAACTAAGAAGATGAGAGAAATAGAGAGTATCGAAAAAATGGCATATGTATGAGGCAATTAGGGCACCAAAGTAATGGGTCTCTCAAAGCAAATGGGCAAACCAAAAAATGGGCTTGCACAAAGGAGGTTGAGTTTCTCCATCTCTTGAGCAAATAGGGTAAGGTCAATTTCTCCTCCAAAGAGATGATAAATGAGTTTATAGCCCGACTTTTAATTGGGCTTTCAATAAGTGGTGATATTTGGGTTATACTTCAATCATGGGTCGAAGTCTATGAAGATCATACTCACTCGAAACATCGTCACCACCTTGGGTCTTATTTGAAAACATAACCTAACAGACGGTGATGGGGTTGGAGGCGGTAGCCGACATGGGGTTGATGGAGGTGGGGACGAGAAAGAGATAGGAAAGAGGCGTCAATGGAAGCGATAATGTTTAAGAGCAGAGAATGAAATATTAGAGTTTTAGAAGGGCAAAGCTATAAATCACTTAATCAACGAAAGGTCAGAGGATCACGATGGAATACCTACAGAAGCTCAATTAGAAGAATATCTCGGCTTTGAGCATGAAGAGGTTGATAAAGTATGGTTCAAAATGGGTTTTTGTCCACTTTGGATGAGGAATTGCCTACCTCTACTGATGAGGATGAGGCTACCCTTCAAATAAGAGATGAATGCGAGGCAAAGTCTTCAGCCAAGAAGATATTCCTGAATGTGGCTGGGTAAGGGTCCAAGTGAGTCCTTATCTTGTCTTATAATCACATCAAATTTTATTCATCACCCTCGTGGTAAATTAATTTTTTTTTCTTGTTTTATTGATGTAGTTACCCTCCCATCATAACACGCATGATTTCAAGATCTTTTTCCTTCCGAAAGATGAATTTATCCTGTTGCTGACATACTGCGACCATGTTGTAATTTTGTTCATTCTTCTGGACTTCTTTCACAATATAGTGTTGTAGATCACATAAACTTGGTAGAGTTCTTCTATTTTGCTAGGTTTTGATACAGAAGACTTTTTATTGGATGTTTAAGAAACAATCTACTTGCAATGTGGAATGAAGAGTTTTTGTTTCTTGTGTCTTCTTAATACTGAAATCGTTCATCCTGTTCTTTTGCTTTCCACTGCCATTGTATGCCTAAACTGCTTGTCTTTCTCTGCAAAAGATACATCTACTTAGTGGATCTGAAGCGCTTTATGAAGGATGAAAGTGCTCTGAAGACCATGCAGCTCATTAAAGGTGCAAATATCTCACTAAATGGATGGTAAATGATATCCTTGTTTTTCTTTTACATTTTTCTTTATCAAGAGCTCAAAAATGATCTTTTGACACCCCTATCTTTTTCCCATGACAAGTGAAAAGTCCAACATTTAGAGTGGGCTCTATCGTGGTGTTGCTGTCCGTATCTTCCAAAAATACTCTAGCTACATCTTTTTCTTGTCTCTCATTCATCTATCCTTGCTTCCTCTTAAAGGTTGATGCATTTAAAGAAAGAAGGTCTCTTGCATTGTCTCTTGATGATACAAAAACAGCAGCAGACGAACTCCACACAATACTGAGCGTCCTTGTAACCATTGTTATCGTGATAATATGGCTCTTCATATTTAATTTTCCAATATCGCATTTCCTTGTGCTGGTAGGCTCCCAGCTTCTATTGGCAACGTTCATCTTCGGGGACACCTGCAAGAGAATATTTGAAGCAATGATTTTCTAGTTTGTAACACACCCATTTCATGTGGGTGATCGTTGTGAAATTGATGGAATGCAGGTAAGCAAATACAGAATTGCAGATATATCTCATCTTCTATGAAAAATTTCTTCTTTTTCTTTGATATCATGCTATTTCATAAGAAAGTAGACTTAAAAACTTTTATTTCTTTGGATCGCAGCTGGTAGTTGAAGAGATGAACATATTAACAGCCGTGTTTCTGAGACTTGACAACCAGAAGTATGCATACCCAAATAGTGTTCTAGCTTCGAAGCCCATAGTTAACTATTAGTCCGGAGATGGCAGATACAGTTGATTTCTCTATTCACATCTCGACTCCAATGGAAAGGATTGCTGAAATGAAGAAAAGAATTATAAGGTGCTTACTGAAAATGCATCTGAATTCTTTACCACTATTTTCCATTCTCCTTTTTTTTTCTTTTTTTTTTTTGCCGAGACCATTTTCCTATCTTTTGTTCAACTATAAAAGAAAAATATAATTCCAAAGAGCTTCAGGATTGGCAGTTGCTAGTAAAAATTGGGCACCTTTCATAAATAAAAAATGCAACATGTTAATTGATATGAGTTATATGAGCTTTACAGAAAATAAAGGCCATATGTAGAAATGACTAGCGAGTTAAAATGGATAAAAGCTTGTCATGTTGTGTGTGTTGTAAATTGTTATGTTGTGCTATTCATCTACTTCTTGATCATACCCATACTTGTTTTGTTTGCTCGTGGTTGTGCTTGCAGGTTTGTTGATAGTAGGAGTGACTACTGGCACCAGAGTCCAGCTGTGGTGATGACAGATCTGGAGGACATGAACAGGCTGAAGATGGTGGTGGCTGTTAAACACCGCATCAACGGTCAGCATGCGGGTGAGAGGTGCGCAAGGAGAGCTTTACTGGTAGAGAAGATGATCAAAGTGTTCCGGGACCTTAAGATTGAGTATCGAATGCTGCCCCTCGATATGAATGTCCGGTACATGCCACCAGCGGATTCGAGCAGGCTTCCCTCTAATTGGGCGGCCTGTTCTAGCTGATCATACGCCCAGTAACAGGCAACGGTTGCCCAATGCCCAAGGTGTAGAAGAGAGCAATGCTGGCTATCTTCTCATAGATGGCAAAAATAAGTCATTGCTGAGGCTATGGCATTGAGTTTGATACAGAAAGAGAAGAGAGATAATTATGCACTTGCATGAAGAGATAAGAAATCCCACAGGGGTTTCCCAGAACTATGTAGAGAATAAGCACTGGTATTTGCTTATAACAATGTGTGTAATGGAAATTGACAATCAGCTATGCTATTGCATGCAATGCTTAGTTTGTCGACGATCATTAGTGTCAAATGACACACTTGATTTACTTCTTCCAGTAAGAAGTGCATAGATTGGCCCATATGGATTTTGGTGCGAAAAGGGCGCTCATATTCTGGTAGATTCGAAAACCTATCCTACCAAAGTTGATTGGGTTGGGTTTGTTTGACTTTTTTTTTTTTTTGGGGGGGGGTCAGGCTGGTCAGGGCCAAGGCCCAAAATGATAGACCTGATGCAATTAGTTCATGTTGAATTTCTGCCCTACAAGTCTGGGAACCTAAACCATACTAACCCATTATGTTGTACAAAAGTTTATCTAGGCTTTCCCTTAATTTGCAAGAGTAGGAAAACCCCTCTCACCAGTATAGAGAGGATTCAATATTGGCTATTACTTTCTTTTCTTACCTTTTTCATTATTCAATTATATCTATTTTTTTCTGGTTGCTTTTTTTAAGCATAGTCAATTTGTTCCATTTTATCTATTTGTTACTTATTTTTTGTTAGAAGGAACCATTAGTTACGATTCATAAAAATTACCCATATTTTTTATTGTGAACACCCCTCCCCCCCCCCCCCGGGGGTCAGAATTGCATATAGTATAATTCAATTTAATTTTAAATTAAAATGGGTTCAAATTTATAAGAAAATTAAAATTGTAGAATTTTCGTTGCACGGGATTATCTCTTAGTCCTAAATTAGGTTTGGGTAGAGAGTTAAATTTAATTCTACGTTTGCAAGCGATCATGACCTCCCTATAACGGAAGGAATGGCAATGGCACCCACATCGTCTAATTGAATAAAAACAGAAAGAAGGCAGCACGAAGGGCAAGCGTAGGCCAAGTTCTACTCGATAAAATAATGCCATACTACATTAACTTTGAAACATGCAAATTTAGGACTACGGACGAGACCATGTACGGAGCTGAAAGCTTTGGGCTAAAGAGTTGTAGGGCTTTACCCAGGAGAGGGAGCCCTTCCAGAAATTCTCGAAGGCCAGGGCCAAACCCAGGCCTAAGAGGGGGTTTGGAAATAGTTTTCAACCAGCAATTGACGCGCCTCGGTTAGAACCTCACTAGCTGCGTCATTGCCCCAAGCGCAAAGATACCTTCTTGAAATCGCTTCCGCGCATTTTATCAGCATCTCATCCCCCTCTCTTCATCTTCCGCAACCGATGTGGGATTCTTGAACTGCCACCTACTTTAACTTCATTCACACTTTCCAATGGATTCTGATCTAAAACAAGAGAAATCGATCCACCAATGTTACTTTCCCAAGGTAATCAATTCCAAAAAAAAAAAAAAAGAAGGTAAGATTCATATGAATGGGTCCACTTCACAATCAGATTGAAATAAAAGTTTAATATTCTCAGGCAAATGACCAGAAATTAACAGGAGCAATGAGAGGTAATTAAACATCCACTTGTAATCTTTCTATAGATCCAAAATAGTTTGGAACTCATACCATCTGATTCAGTCTTCGACATATTTACAAGCCCATAGATAACTATGTAGTTTGAGTTCTTTGCATTGTTGCTGCTTCTGCTACTTGCGCATAATAGGAGGCTGGCTGGGTTTCTTTTTGTTGCTGGATCGTAACTCTCTCTCGGTACTCTTTCATTTCCCTCTGGTACCTTTCCTTGTCCTTCAACCCATAGCTCTGATAAACCTGGATACACAATACCCATCACCATTCCACGCTTACTTTAGTGTATGTATGTTTCTGCTTAAACAGCCAGCAATTCATCAATATATATATATATATATATCAGCAATTACTAACTAAAAAAGAGATTTTTTTTTGATAAATATTCTTGCAACACTAAAATTTTACCATCCTTTCCTCTTGGTTGAGACTGCTCCAGGACTCTCCTATCATTTTTGTGAACTCCCTCTCTCTGTCTGGGTAGAGAGATTTAAGCTCGGAGTGTTTTTCGGCAAAGAAGAAGTTGTATCCGCTCCTGTTTGGCTTGGGGCGGTTGGGGTCTCCTCCCCTTCTTCGTCTGTTCCTCCTCCCCGAATGATGATGAGGTTTCGGATGGTACGGAACAATGGCAGTACATGGTGGGCTAATGGACACAGAAGAGCCGGGGTGGTCCGGATAGTAAAGAACTCCATTCAGACTCTCAGAGCCCACATTCACAGACACCAAATAACCACAATCAAACTTGCCATCAATTGTCCCAATGGCTGCTCAACAAGGGAAGAAGAAAAAAGATAAATCACAACAAATCCAGTGAAATATCTATTAAAATTTTCTCATCATTGTGGGCTCAAGTTGATTGATTCTATATCCACTGAATTTTACAGAAGATCAAAGGATTCTCTTAAGTTGTCATTAAAAGCATCGATCAACTCTTTTCTCTGGACAACTACTACTCATTTAGAATTAATTCGACTGAATATAGAGACAGAATACTGTTTTAACTTGTATAGCCTTGCCCCATAAAACAGTTTATTTGTTTTACATGTCATGGGTTTATTCAACAATTTCCTACTGATTATTAACTCATATATCAGAACTGCTAGAGAAACAATTCAAAGTTTAATCAAAAAGAAAAAAACAAAGAAACAATTCAAACTAACACATGCCACAAAAAAGAAGCCTAAACAACAGCCACAACAATAAAGATCACGAATTGATGTACTGGACCCCATACAAAAGATTAGTTGCGATTAACCAGAAGCACTCAAAATTGTCTTAATTTATTGAGTTGCCCCACGAGCAAAAGGTTATCAGCTGATTTGGGTTTATCGTACACAAATGAAATTAACTGAAACAGCTGTAGTAGATGAGAGAGAGAGAGAGAGAGAGCAGCTCGCAATTTTCTATTGATAAATTAAACTGTACTGTTGTGGACTATGATCAGAAAGAGCAATTAGTGGAATAAAGGAGCTTCTAAAAAAGCGTTAAGAATCCGACTTCAGGTCACCTTGTTAAGGAATTTATAGATGGATCAAGAAACATGGTGTTTTCTCCTACAAGGCACCTCATTGCCTAGCGATTAAACTCGTGGATCGTAAGGCGTGGGACCACCCAAGTATTAGTAGATCAGGAACCGAACAGTGAACTTTGGACTCATCACATCACAATACGATCGATGCACCATTGGCAGAACAACAAAGGCATACTAGCCTCTTACTATTTTAGAGGAATATTCTTGAGATGGGCCAGCTTCCGGTACACATCAAAAAGTACTAACAGGATATGCAGCCGCAATGAAATTGAAAACCCGCAAGAAAGAAAACTGAAGATTAAATAAAATAAATAAAATAAGACAGGCACTCCGATATCTGAGAAGAAAGCTTTTTCAAGATAAAGTCAAAAGTGTAAAAGTAGCAGAGAAGCCATGCAAAGAAGGCCGATAGAGAGAGAGAGCGAGCGAGCGAGAGAGAGAGAGAGAGAGAGAGAGAGTTATTTACCAGTTGAGGCAATGAAGGGAGCTTGCAGCTTAAACAAGTAAACCTGTTCGTAGTGATAGAGAAGGCTAAAGTAGTGTTTCCTAAGCGCATACGAAGCACTAGTTGTTGTTGGAGAAAACATGAATACTGAACTGATCTCTCTCCATTTCTTCTCTACTACAACCTATATATATACAAATTTATATTCCATCATTGTTCTCGATGCCACAAGTAAATATAACTAGACAAGAGATCATTTCATTAACAAAGTTAGTTTTAGGATCTGAACCTTGTCATAGCCACCCCTTTTGGTCACCTCCACATACAGAACGTGCAAGTTTAGCTCCTTCCCTCCAATCACAGGAACCCTTACAACATCATCAACGTCAACATCTCAAAAACATTAAGAATACAAACTTAAACACGACACCCATATTCCAAAAACCACCAAAAACTCTCAAACTAATTCGTTAATCTAATTAATTAATGGATTCACACAACAAAAGAACTAATAATAATCAAAGACGTAGTGGAGAAGATAAAAAAAATAATAACAATAATAATAAAGAACGGAAAAAAGTAGACTTATAGTCTATAGATATCAGATACAACAGAAGAAAGAAGGGGCTTACATATATTTGGTACCCAACTCGAAGTGGAAGTTACGGAGTGTGTCCCAGAAAAGGGTGGGGTCTCTGACGACGTCGTCGTGAGCGGCGAGCGGCGGAGGGTAGCGCCAACCCTCCGCTTCATTCTCGGCGGTGATTATGGCCGTCGACGACATTGAGTAACCGGCAACTTCCACAGCTCGGCGGAGAACCAACAAGCCAGAGAGAGAGAGAGAGAGAGAGAGTAAACAGAGAGAGAAGAGAAAACGAGAGAGTATTGAAGATAAGTAAGATTATAATCTAAGAGAAGGCCAAGGCGGATATATCACAAACGAAGGGGTTGAGCCGCGTGAAGGTGAAAGCCAGCGGTTACACAAAGTTTGGCTTTTTCTGAATTCTCTCTCTCTCGCTCAGAGTCTCAATTGTGCATTGGCCAAGGAAGAAAAGCACTGGACCTATCCTGAATGGTCATTTAATTTCCACCGGCGATGCTCCATAATTACTTTTATTTAACTTCCCACCCTTTGTTTTTCTTTGCCCCTCTCTTTCTCTCTGCTCTCCGGTTCTTAATGTCTCTCTGGCGCAGTTCAAAGTGTCCTTCAAAGTCTGACAAAGTACAAAGGCTATAATAATAATAATAATAATAATAATGTGGGTATGAAGCAACGTCGTGAAGAAGAACTGCTAATTCTGCGATTCTCGTTCCTTTGCAGAGGTTTGACATGCAATTGCAGACTAGTATCTGATCATATCTCGACGTACATCTGTGGCTAGATACCTGAAGGAAGGCCAGGGGAGAGGTAGGCTCTAGTGTGTGTGGTTGTAGCTTTTCAGGATGAGCTTGATCTGGCAATGGGATCTGGACCGCCCACTGTTTAAAAGATTTGGATTTTGGATAACCCAAACCAAATCCAAAAGGGATGTGATTCTGGCGGTGCCATCAGTCTTGGCAAGGCAAACCAAGGGGATTATTTTTGTCTGTATTTAGACAAGTAGTGTAGTGTTCAGCCTATCGTATGTGAGCTTTATTGCGTGGTTTAAACTTGCGGACAAATGCCTTGTTGTGCTTAAAATCCCTTCCATTCCATCATCTGTAATCAGACGGCACTCGCGGGCCCACTGGTTTTTAAAAACCGGGTCCCACCTTCTCTATTAACCATTTTCTCAGACAATGATTTCTTTTTTAGTTTGCAAAATAGGATGAAAAATCATTAAAATGAAAGGGCTCAATGGGAATTTCATCTCATTCGGCCCCTAAAATCTGGTTCGTTCGAATTAGAAGCAAATAATATCACATCCCTATTCTCTTTCTCTCACCATATATATATATATATAATAACTCCAATCCAAAAATTCTACAAAATTGAAGGACTTTCATTCTGGCCCTGGGCTTGTTGGGCCCAGATTGGGTTTATTATTCATTCATTCACGGACTTTTGGTCTTTTGGGGCATTAATGGGCTTCTGGAAGATGCTTATATTTTCTATAAAAGAGGAGGCCCGTGGAGCCCAATCCAGGCCTCTGGGGCGGGGCTTCTTCTCAAGAAGGCTGTTGGATTTCCAAAACTTCTTTTCCACCAGAAGCATGAAATCTCTTTAATTAAATGCAACTTAAAGCAAAGAATATATAATGATATACCCATCAAAATTCTAATTGCCACCGTCATTTATCTTAAAATGAACTATATGTATATAATGATAAACTCTAATTATATACGTGGTCAATATGAAGAATTGAAAAAAAAAATCAATAATTAATACACCAAAAGAGTATTAATTATGTAAATTTTAATATTATTATTATAAAACTCATACAAATTAAAATTTTAAATATAAAATTGATAAGTTTTAAAGAGTGTTGTAAATTTGATACACGCAGCAAAGTTTATTATATTTTAGTAATTAATCAAAATAAAATAAATCCACTATCTCCCCCCCCCCCCTCTCTCTCTCTCTCTCTCTGTGCTATGTATCTGTGTATATAATCGCAAGGGTGTAGAGAGAGAGAAGGGTTATTTTGAGGATATTTTAAAATTTTTTAACGACTTGGTAAAATAGACCACGAGACACGCGTACGATTGCAATTTGAGATTTTATTGTATTTGCCTGTAAGAGCAGAGCATTAATAATCCCATCCAATAATGACCCACGCCTCCCTATGTGTACTTTATGATGGCTGTGGCTGTGGCTGTGGCTGTGGCTGTGGCTGAGGTGTTGATAGAATTTCAGCTCTTGTAAATTGTGACAATATAAGATGTTACTTACTTATTGGCTCAATTTACATTCTTTATTCAAAATTTGTTCCCTCTCTCATCGGGTGGATCTGCTGTCATGGAGCCACGTGGCTCCCTGAATGGAGCAGGAGCACAACGATGCCCGATCAGACTGAATCTTCAAATTTGTGCCTCTCTCCATGAATTATTGGATTGGATTGGATGGGATATACGGTCCAATGGTGACAAAAGGATTGTCCAGGAAGCGTTCCGTCACCTTCAAAATTGATCCAATCCACTTCCCCATCCTATCCAATCATCAACTGTGCCTATATCTTAATATTATTTATTTATTAATGCTAATGTTGTACTATTTTATTTTTGTGTCGTGGTTTTCTCTTTCACCTTCGTCAAAGGAAGAACCAGTCTTTTGCTAAAGCAGGGAACACTTTATAGCTTTGTCCCACGTTAATAATCAACAACTGAAATAGATCAAAGGATAATTTAGGCTAATACTATCTACGTATGTATGCCCCACAATCATCCCAAATAAATAATGGTTCGTTGAATCCTACCCTAATGGCTATCATAGTCTTATCCACCACTTCTATTATTTTTTTACATTTTCTTTCGTGCACTCAACCCTACATTTATTAGTACAAGGGATCCGAATTTTAAACATAAAACAACTATAGACTTAAGTCTTTATCTTCTTATTATGCAATTATTTGTTAGTTTTTTAATTTAATTCTTTTATTTTTTTAGTGCATAAAAAAAAAACCTACACCAAAAAAGGTAAAAAAAATTCAAACTTATTTTTTTTTTCAACCACGAGATCAACACTGAACACAAATCCACGTGTCCCTCGGTCATCTTGCTTGATGTGGTACCTTAATTATCTTTAAATAGCATAATAATTGATTTCAAACGCACAAAGTAATATGTGAATTTTTTTTTTTTTTCAACCAAGTCCAGTAAGCAAGAGTTTACGTCACTTACTTATTAATTAATTAATTTTTGGTGTCCGGGAGTTCATTGGTCCAACGTTGTAAGGAAATAACAGATGAGCACTGGAGTTATAACTCACTGATAGGGAAGTTAAAAATCTTAAATTCAAGTGACTTGAATCCCCGGTCATATCCCACTACAAACGCGGCAATCATGACAAGACTAAATGGGCCCAGACATGGCAGTTACAGACTTACAGTATGTAGTTAGATTCAGTAGTCAGTACTCAGACCCGGTCCGGTTCCGCCCCAATCATTGTCCCCCTCCCCGACCAAAATGAACAACCCCATATTTGTGGACCCTCCGGATTTGGACCCGTGTAAGCCTTCCGCGCCCTGCCGTTTCTTCCTTCATCTCAAAAATCTTCCCATAAAAGGAAGCTGCCAACTGAATTTCCTTGCCTATACACCAACACCTGCAAAAATTTGCGCTGAAACCTATGACCATGAACTCTTCCACTGGCACTGGCCTCTCCCAATCTGAGCAAGAACACCTCATTGAAAAGCTTGGAATCTTCAAAATTCAAGGCCGAGACAGGCGCGGCCATAAAGTTCTCCGAATTATCGGAAAATGCTTCCCTGGTAATATATATAATACGTCTATATACATCCACGTTTCTTCGTCATCTTGTTTGCCGTCTTGATCATCGTCGGTTTTGGATTTTGGTTTTGATTTCAAGTCGTCTTGATTTTGTGTCGAGCAGCGAAGCTTGTGACTGTTGATGTGTTGAAGAAGTACTTGGAAGCGAAGATTTTCCCCCTTTTAGATCAACGCCCGTTCTCTGTGGTCTACGTGCACACCGGTGTTCAGAGGAGTGAGAACTTTCCCGGAATCTTGGCTCTCCGATCAATCTCCGAGTTCATTCCGATCGATGTCAGAAACCGTCTCGAGGCTGTCTATTTCCTACACCCGGGCCTACAGTCGCGGCTCTTCCTCGCCACGTTTGGCCGTTTCCTCTTCACGGGAGGGTAAACGTTCCATCTCAAAAACCTAAATTACGCCCCAAGCACGTGAATAGTAACCAACTTGGCTTCTGGGTTTTGTTTTGGCTATGGCCGTAGGAGATGGCGTACGTTATTAACATTGACCGTTAAAAGTGCGCAGGTTGTACGGGAAGCTCAAGTACGTGAGCAGGTTGGAGTTTCTGTGGGAGCACGTGAGGAGGAACGAGATGGAGATGCCGGAGTACGTTTACGATCACGACGAGGAGATGGAGCACCGTCCGATGATGGACTACGGGCTGGAGAGCGATCATGCCAGAGGCTATTGTGCGCTAGAGGCGGACTATCCGGTTTCCACCTACTCCATGAGGGGTCTCGCATAGATATACTCTGTTTCTCTCCAGGTTGCGCCGGGAGGGCTTGTTCATCTCTCCAAATCCTCTTTCCCTTGAAATTGATGAATGGTCTCGTCTGGCTTTGTTTCTGTAAATTTTTCATGGAATCTGTTCATACTGTAGAAAAGGGTTTTGCCAAAGCCAGCTTGGAACGATGATGTTCAAAATTTATGGTTGGATACAGTAACGATAGAAATGGAGTTTGATAAAAAAAAATTGGAATTGGAATTGGAATAACGATTATTGTGACGGCCAGTATAATGGTCGACGGTGAAGATCAATAATTGTTCCATCAAAGGAACGTAGAGAGGAGGACACAACAAAAAAAAAAAGCCAACCGAATGCTACAATTGATAGATAGGTAAAAATAAAAATAAAATGTGCTCCTTTAGAATTGAACTGCAATTCTGAATCTTCATGGAATGTTAAAATTGATCATTGAATTGAATGATTAAGGTGGTGGGACAAATGACGAATACGTGGGGGCCGGGAGTATTGAATGATTAAGGTGGAGTAATGAATGATTAAGGTGGTGGGGTAAAGACGACAAAGGAGGAAATCCAAGAAATTCGTGTGAGTTTCCCTGTTTGAACTTTGGAAAATAACAATTAACAAGATAGCAAAAATGTTATGCTGAAGAAAACACAAAATGCGCAAAATTGGCTCAATTCGGTTGAGTGTCGAGCCCAGGTGGTGGTGTGAATAAAAGTTGATGTGTTGTTACAACAAGAGTATTACGAATTCAAGCTTAGCCAACATGATCAACTTAGTCGCGTTTAAATCAAATAGAGGATGATTGATGAAGCAACCAGGTTGAATTCCAACTAGCACCTACAAATTTATAATCAAACAATGATCTAGCTTAACCAGCCAACCACGCAAAATCAGTCAAAAAGATGTGTGATTAGGACCGGCCTGGATTCAATTAAATCAAGCAAATTTTCCATCTCGTCTATTTTGAACAACATTTTACATATTTTAGAGTTATAATATCCTTCCAGGGAGAAACAAGTTCATCACCTTCAAGTGCCTAAAAAGCAAACCAAAAATGAGTGCATTAGAATCAAGCAAGCAAATGCCATACTGCCCCAACCAAATATGAGTAGAGAAGAGAACCGTGATTGTGCAGACAGGGACCATATTGTATTTCAGTAGAGGATCTTTTTAAGATTTGTGGGTGGTGGCGTGTAGATACGCGCCCAGTCACTAAGTTAGCCAGAGAAAGGAATTTCACAACTGATAATTTGCAAGATGAATCATCCCTGACAACTGCCATGTTATTCCCTGCCTAACGTGCTGGCTACTTATCTATTAGTCAAAGGTCAACACTACAAAAAGGCCAAAAAAAAAAAAAAATTGTACCTTTACATCTTTGGTGATTCTCTATTTGCTATGATAGATGCTGTTAGCTGGCAACAAATCCCTATGGTTAATCTTCTTGTTTCTTGCAGATAAACAAGCAAACACTTCAGTACAAATGAATGTGTGTGCGGGCGGGCGTGTCCAACTTGCAGATTCACAGCATTTGCATAGAAAAATTAAAAGAAAACAGAAAAGATTTGGTAAAGGCAACTTTACAAATTCTGAGAAGATAGATTGAGAGAAATTGGCCTTCCTAGTCTACGATCAAATTTGGATGCTATTCCAGGATCCACATCCAAAAATAAAATAAATCTATGAAAACAGGATTCGTTTCACTGTCATGCTTAGACCTCCCTAAACCAAGGCCAAAGTCAGGTCCACTGGTTTATGAATTAGGGGTGTCCATGGGTTGGGTTGCTCTAGGTTTTATATTATGGAAATGCTATTTGGACACTCAAGTTTTACACTTTGAGTAACATTCTGCATTGATGTTTTGTACTTTGTGTCATATCAATACAAAATTACAAGACATCAATGCAGAATGTTATTCAAAGTGTCAAACTTAAATGATTAAATAGCATTTAAACCCAGACCCAAAACAATCCTAAACGGGTCTGTGAAATTGTAATCAAAACCGACCTAATCACAAAGTAAATCCAAACCAACCCAAGCCAGCCCAATCCAATTCAGGTTGAGATATCAAAATTTGATTACATAAATTCAATACGACAGAAATTAACATTCCTGAAAATAGAGCTCAACACAATAAAATAGAATAAAAAATATAAAATACAACTTTTAACTTAGCAACTAAATATTGTTGTTCTGTAAGCAAAATTAGCTTCAGCAAACTGTTGTAGTTTCAGCTTAGCTTCACCAAGTGCAAACTTTAGCTTCAGCAGTTGGCACTTTGCGGGAAACATTGGGAATAAAATAAAAATTAATATTGGTAAAAAAAGTTAAAAAGAAAGCAAAATGCTCCTTAAACTACATATAAAATAAACCATGTCATAAAGCAAAGAAATTAAAAAAAAAAAAGGCTCCTTAAGTAGTTGTGTAATTTATCACCAAAAAAAAAGGTTATTGTGCAACTTTTATTATTTTATATAATATTAGTATTATGATTTATTTTGTTAATAAACATTGGAACCTGTCAGGTCTCTAGACCTGATAGACTAACCCGGACCAAACCAATGTCAATAAGTTATAGATAATTAGAACTGGAACCAAACCGTCACCACCATCATTATGAACTGCACCTTATCCTAACCAACTTAGGGTTAATGGCACGACATTCATAATATCAATCGATTTCTAAAAGTCACATTGGTTATACAAATTAATTCAAAAAAACAATGTGGCCAAGAAACAAAATGAATTGAGAAAAAAAAACAAACCAATCACATTAATTTGATTTAGTTCTCTGGTCTACTTGAACACATGAGCATTCCTAGTATGAACCTTGTGACCATGTGTGCATGTTTACACTCTGACCAAAAACCCTAGACATGAATACATGTAGATTCCCAACCCTCCACTATGTGTCAATGTCTGGTTTTGGATTATTAGTCATGGGAGGTGATATGGCCAACAAAATGGTTGAAAAAGCCGATTTTTAGTTGCTTGTGAACCCTAAGAAACCCTCACAAGAATTGAGGGAACCCTAACAATGTGCAACAATCCGTAATGTCAATTGAACATTCCAGAAAGGGGTTATTTGGTGGCAAGGATAACATATTCTCCCACTCTTGTTTGGCTATAAGGATAGCTTACCCCTGCTCCTATTTTGGACACCCATTACTTGAATTATGGCCTAATTGGGGATGGGCCTCAATTTAGGCTAATTGGTCCCAACCTAAATTATGGCTTAATTGGGGATAGGCCACAGTTTAGGCTAATTGAAACCCTAAACCCCAATCTATATAAAAAAAGCCAGGCCCAATTGGGCCAGCCTTGGGGGCCATGCCTAAGCCCAATTAGGAAAATTCAAGTCTAGGCCCAAACCCAAATTAGTCAACGTATAGACTATTCCAGGACAAACTCTAGATCTATCAACTCAGTCTAATCCAAACCTAACTCAAGTTGACCATAGCTGACTAGGTTAATTAGTTGACTCATTAACCAAGTTAACCTACATCTGGTAACCAATCATGACATTATGCGGAGATTAACACTGACTCTATAAAAGTTGGCCTTTGATTGTTGACTATGATGTCGGTGTAATGACATCAACAATTGATGTTATTGACAACAACTGCTCAACATGATTTCCAAGGTACATTCACTATGTGTTTCAAGCAGTTTTTTCCACTCTGGTTAATGCACAAAATATTAGCTCATATTTTAGGTTAGGACACTTAGGGTTTATTTTAAGTTCATTTATATGCATGACAAAGTTGGACTTGTATGGTTATTTGGTGGTTAGGCATGTCCGAGATGCCCAGGAAAGGTTTCAGCTAAGTCAGTCCTTTCCCAGTCAGCATTGTTGTAGATGGTTTATATTATGAGTTTTTCTGCATGCACTTCCTTTCTTGCAAGTTCACATTTTTATCTATTATTGTACTAGAACTGTCATGAACACATTCTTTTTGGTGCATACACAAACTTATCTTAAAACTCTAGGGATGAACATGTTACTTGATGATGGTATCTTGATATGATGCATTTACATTGACATATAGTCATATATACGTTGATATATTGTTAACCTAGATCTCACCCTTATATATGATCACTCAATCACTCAAACTCACCCAACGACCTCTCTCTAATTTGCAATAAATAGAAATCAGAATTCAATCAAGAAACCAATCAAGAACTGCACACAACACACAAGATTATCCTGATTCAGTCTCAATAAAAGACCTACATGCAGATTGGCTTTGCCCCTACTTTCTCCACTATCTTGAATACCGATACAAGATTACATGTGCCCTAAAACCCAACACTCTCTTAGCCCATAAACCTGAAAGCTATATAGAGTTGAATACAAGAAAGATATTCACTCCTTCTCACTGCACATTCTCGCCCCAAGACAGTTTTGTAAACTCACAATAGAAAGCACACACTAAAGCCCACCTCTCGGCCCCTATTTATAAGCCATAGGAGCGGGATATCCTACCTGACCGACTGCCCAAATTGGCAGTTACAACAAACTCGGTCAAACCTATAAAAGACAACAAAACCCTTTCTAGAAACACATAACAAAATTACAACATGATATTTCCCTCACATTACAAGCTCTAATTTAGTACAAATGTATCCTAACATATATGATTTACGTTTGTGATGCAATTTTGGCATGACATGTTACTATAGTATGGATCCATGTGCTTGTATTTGTTAACTTGAGATTGTTTGGCATGTACTTAGGAGTTTGGCTAGGTACAACATGGTGCTAACAATAGGATTGTTAGTTGTGGCATACAATGTTTACCCTAGCTAACAGGGAGTTGTTAACCCAAATGTGGGTTAGGGCATGTGCCATGATGTTTATACATAAACAATTAAACGACACTATCACATAGGCGTTATAAAGCACGAACACTTCCTAGGGGTTATCATATCTGCTGTGTCCAAGAAAGTGGGCCCAAACCCAAGATAGGCCCAAGAGGAGGAAGCCCAAAAAGGGGAAGCCCGAGAGGCCCTCCCAATAGAATTGCCCCCAGGAGACTCTCCCAAGTCCAAGAATGTGTCAAACCCACCTTCGACGTCTCTGCCTAGAAATCTAAAATAGATGATTCAAAAGACGTGGATGCTCATCCAACTATCAACTTCAACCTCTATAAATAAGAGGTGATCCATCCAATCAAGGTAAGACAAAAACTCTACTCATACTACAATCTTCTTGTTTTCTGACACGTATCTGGCACGTCTACATAGCATGTCCAATACTTGCTTAAAATTTGTTAAAAGGATATGGTGTGTAGACACTTCGAAGACTAAAAAGTAAAGGTTTTCTTTTTTACACTTTAGTTTTACAACTTGGCAATTGCATGCTTTTCTTTTGTTTTTCCATGTTTTGATTGCATGACGGTATATTTTCATACTATTCAAGCTTCTATTCTCTAACTCTTTAAACATTAACTAGATTGTGAGGGGTGACAACAACTAGATTGTGACTTGATTGCTAATTAGATTAGAGTTATTCATTTAAAATTTTGGCTTATGAAGTTTAAATGCATATATGTGAATTTGGAATATAGTTTTGATACTTTATTATACTTTAAAAATAAAAAAATATTTTATTGATTAACGTATCTCGACCATGTCGTGTCTTACTTTTTAAAAATGTCATGTCCATGTATCCTGTGTCCGTGTTTGTGCCTTCATAGCACAGGTGTATGCCTGCAAATATGATATAAGACTACTTGTCCACTAGTGTTTTTTCACCGTTTTTCCTATATAAATATGTATTGCGTTAAATGTGATCTTTTAATTGTAACTCTTTTTAATCATGTAAAATCATGTTTGTAAGCGTTTAACTCTTTCCTTGCATCTTGTCTCCAAGTTTCATAGCACTCTCTAATTACTATGTCTGTGTGACTTATACCATGTTACTTGTTTATCTTCCTAGTAGCAATGTTGAGTAGTAGGGTGTACTCACTGTGTCTATGTGACTCATACCATGTACCTTGTTTATCTTTTCAGATCTTTGTCTTGTGGGAGATAGTCAGTCCTCCTACCAGCAATGCTGACTGGTAGGATGTATGTCATGGTCCTACCCATTCATCCAGTATTTTGTAAGCACGTTTCAGGATGTATACATTATAGGACACATACATCACGCAATTACTGTACATTGGCCCCACATTTACACACAGTATTATATATACAGTTCAGCAATTCATATGATATGCATAAGAGGTATATTCAATCATTAGTGTGGTGTTCATATTGTGTTGTGATAGATTTTGTCACCCCAACCCGTGTTTTGGTATACTTAGAACTACAGTATGAGCCTTCTAGTTATTCATCACATGTTGCCAAGTGGCATCCATGTAGCTTATTCTGATCATTCATCTAATTGATCTTACCCCTCAATAATACCTATAATACGTAATCCATTCCAATCATGACATGACATAGTTGTTTTAGCATAAAGCCTTCCGATCATTCATTTGATGTTGTAACACCCTTCTCTCCCAGGCACATTACTATTCCAAAAAATAGGAATTTTTAAATTTAATTTCTCTTTTATCTGACTAGAGGTAATTTAACCCACCCAAGCTGCCTTAGCCTTTAGGGGTCAGCTTGGTCTTTAAATTGATCTCCAATCTATTAGTAGGTGGCATCCTTAATGAAAATCCTCATAATTATCACAAATTGGTTTAAAAGGGTGATAAAAGAAATTTTTGACTGTTGGATTGAACCTTAATATGTTATCTATGTTTAGAAAATAGAAATATCCCCTTCAGTGTATAAAAACCTTCCCTTCGTGTGGCTTCATTAAACTTCATAGTACAAGTTTTCATTACTTAACTTTGGCCAGTATATCAATTTTACAACAAACTTTAAAACTTATCAATTTTACACTTGAACTTTCAATCTTGTATCAATTCTACAACACTGTTAAAACATAAATAACTTAATACTCTTTTAATGTATTAATTATTTATTTTTCTTCCCATTTTTCTAAACATAGATAAGATATTAAGGTTCAACCAACCTTCCAAGAGATCTGTTTTTCACACAGGCTTCAGGAATCAACTCAAGAGTCAATTGTCCAAGATGACCATGTCAATCTCCTTGAGATCCTGACTTAGCTCTACTTAGAATCACCTACCTAGTTGAACTAGTAATAAACTATCCATGAGGGCAATCAATTTTATAGTCATCCATCGAGTTACGAGGACTAGTTTTTTGTACATTTTGATTTTTGCAAGTTTGTCTCTATCAATCTCTTAAATGCAAATAGCCATTGGAGAAGCTTCAAAAGGGTGCCAGGCTATAAACAAGCCTTCAGCCTTCATAAGGACAAAGGAAGGTTTATCTGAATGCTCTAAAGCTTATAGCCTTTTACATTGAAGAAAAGCAATAAAGTCTCATGAAGCATATACATACATATATATTAAAAAAAAGTCTCATGAAGCTTAAAGAAACAACATTGTTGAGTGCCATAAAATCTTCATCCTTAAATCTTCTTGTACAACTCTGTAAAGTAATTATTCTATCTCTTTTGTATTGTTGTTTTGTGCTTTAAAAGCTCTATGTTATTATTTGGTCCAACCGTCAAAGTATACACAAGTTTTAACCATTTGTTTCAAAACTCTCATTGTGTTGTTTGGTTACCTAGCCTGATTAAATCTATGGATGTAATGATCAAGTTTCAAAGGTGAACTTGGAGTGTAAAACCTCAGTAGATTGATTAGCGGAACACAAGGCAGGTTTGCCTTGTGTAGTGGACTTAGGTGAGCCTGACACTTAACCACTATAAATTGCTTTGTGCTCATTGTTGTAATTTGGTTGTTTAAATTGATATCTTTGTTCAAGTAAACATACAAAAAAACAAACAAATAAATAAATAAAAGAAATTAAAATGTGTTAAATTTTTAACACACCCCAACGCCCCCCTCCCCCCCCCCCCCCCGGGTCTCTTTAGTGAAGCCAGAAGTAGAGGGCCAACAAATAAGAATTGCTCAAGTAGTGAGCGAGCACCTCACCTATGATCCAATATATTGCCAAAAAAAAAAATGTTATATATTGCATGAATAATGTTGTATATGATGCTCAACATGTTTTCCATGTATGCAACTTCTATTAGAACAGTATTAAAGTAGTTGCTTTAATCGTCAACTTTTTGTAGTTGTCAATTTTTAAAAATTTTCACCTCTTCTGAGGCATGCTTCCAGTGCCATCTATTTTTACGTCTATTTTCACAAGCATCATAATATGATACATGTGGTATCAGCAAAAGAAGAGGTGCAACAATAACAATAACCAAAACATACCGAGAAATTCACATTGAGGAAAGATCTCAGAACCTTATATTGATTATTCTGGACTCCAAGAATGAGTCAAAAATGCCTCAGCTCTCAAACAACACGAAGGAAATATTTCAAATTTTCAATACCATGAAATTCATAAAAACATGGATAATCTTCAAGTGCACCTGCTGAAGCTCAAACAAAGCCGCCCACTCATGGGTTGAATTCCTAGAAGCTAATGCAACAAAGAACTCAGCCTTCAAACTCAATATTAACTCCATTGAAACATAGATATTACAAGAAGAAAATCTACCATTTTCTTATCAATGCAGAGAATCATTATTTTTTATACAAACAGCTTGAAAGTCCTCAAAGTGTTGAGCAACAAGATCAGTAAGATCATTTCACTCAAACAGAACAAGTACATCACAAATATAGTTTTCCCTGCAAATTCCAATTCTTTCACTTGTCAATCAGGTCTGGCTAATGGCTACCAAGGTAAGGTTAATACTCTATGCTGTGGAGCTCCAAACATGAAGCACTTAAAAACGCACATACATGTAGATACAAAAGTGTTGGGTTTTGTGTTTCCTAATGAGGTCCAAGGCGATGACGATGGTTCGGGTTAGCTTCATAGGCTTCGGCCCGGGATTGAAGCAATGGTTCAACCCACTTACTGGCAGCCCATTTATAGAAGTCGGGCCAAAAGCCCTTAACCCTCCCTTTGGAGGAGAAATGGGCCTTGGCCCATCTGCTCAAGGGAGGGTGGAAGCCCATGAAGCCCAAGCCCATGAAGCCCATTTCTCTTAGACCACTTCTCTTTGTGCCCTAGGTGCTTAATATAAAAGGGATTTTTCCCCTTTTGTGCCCAAGGTGTGGCGGTCGATTGTGTGCTCTCTCTTGTTCCCTCTCTCTCGACTGATTCTCCTTTCATTGATGGCGATCCTCTTGGAGTTTTCTTTCCTTCTTGATCAGATGCTTCTTTCCTTTGTTGTATGCCGCACTTTCCTTGTGCATGGTGGTTGTTCGTCAATGGCGTTTGCAACGCCTATTTAGTCCGAGTTGTTGTCTTCTCTTTGAGGTAAGTTTTTCGGCCATTGTTGAACCCATATCTTTGTGATTACTCTCTGTCCCTTGGTGGATCCTACTGTGTGTGGAAGCTTGTGTGGCTTGTGTGAGGGGTGTCGATTGGCCGAGAGACTTGGGGGGTTTGAGGGCTTCGGTTCTTGGGGCTTTTGGGCTCCTTTGTGGCTTGGTGTCCCTATTCATTGGTTGTTGCCTAAGTGGTGTTTGAACGAGCCCAGATCTGAGCCTTGGAGCAGTCTTCGTGACTGTCATTGTTGCTAAACAGGGAGTTTAATTTTCTGCCTTGATTTGTTCTTGCATTCGGTTGTTTTGGTTTGATTTTGATTGAGTTCTAACCCACTGTTTTGTAGAGTTTTTGCGCAACAAAAAGTTCTCAATCAATGTGGTGAATATAAGTGTTTTAACAGGGACTTGAAAATTATGATTTAAATCACAGAAAGTTATTGAAAATTCACATCCAAATTACTATTGCAAAATGACAATTATGTTTTACAAATTAACAGTATCAGTCACATAATGAACGACAAACAAATATAAGGTCCTATAAAGATTACAACACCATCCACTATATAACGTACATTGCATAAATAATGCACAAACTCTTTCCATCAGATGGCAGATGGAATAATCTTATTGTAACACTTTTAGACTAGGAGCAATTTCATAGCGTAGAATGAGAAACCAACAGGATAAAAAGTGCACTCACAACATTAACACGGATTGGGGGTAATCCAAATTGGTGGTGGCCATCGAGGAGGAGAAGGGAAGTGGCGGGGATAACATGGTAACGGTTCAATACTACCATCTTCTAGATTGTAAACACCCAAATCATGACCTCCAGAAATGCCATCGTAGTCGGATTCAGAATAGTCATCTGTGTAGTAAATGCAATTCCCTTTACAACCTGGAAAATCAAGAGCGGACAAAGCCAATGAAGAATTTTCCCCTAAGAACAACATTTCATCATCCAAGCTCATCACCCTCTCCCAATTAGGGCCGCTCAAATCCAGCTTATACACTCGAAATTGCGCAGTTTTATACACAATATCAATTTGATGATCATTGAGGTCGAAGTCTAAATATCGCGTAACCAGTAAGAATCCCTTCGAGGAACTCACCAGGTATTGCATATCTCCCCCGACTTGTGTTGGCGTTTCAATAAGCGAAACCCTAGGGGATTCACCATGAACATCACAAACAGCAATTTGCCCAAATTTATTTACAGCGTAGAACAATCCATTATGATATATAGCGTCTTCGCCATAAGATTGGGCTTCTTCTATGAATTTCCACGATTGATCTCCCTTCTTGCAGAAAGCGAGATCGCCTGTTTGGTTCAGAATTGCCAGAGCAATAAAATTCTGATTACTAGAAGGACTCGAAGAGAGAACTACTTTCTTGACGAAATAATCACGCATATAGGCCAAATTATGACTAAAAATATCGCCGTTGCGGGCCCGGACTGTGTACTCGCCGCCGATGTCCCTGAAACCGAAATTGACAACATTTGGGAACGCCGAGAGAGGAGGGAGATGGAGCTTGGCTCGGGTGAGCGGATTGAGAAGGAAGATGGCCGGACACTCGTCGAGGATGAGGAGCCAGCCGAGGGAGGAGCCGCGGCTGCGGCGTCTGTTAGCTGTTTCCGGGAGGTAGAGAAAGTAGACCTTGTTAGCGGCAAGGCTGAAGAAGCCGCGACGGCGGCGGTGGTGGTGGTGGTGGGGGAGCATCAGCCAGGGCAGCTGAAAAGGGAGGCGGGAAGGAGTAGTTGGGGCAGAAGATCGCCAATTGGAGCATACGGCTCGGAATCGGACGTAATCGATGAGCAGTTTAAGTTTATCAGCGATGCTCCGGAGCAAGTCCGGCGGAAGTTCGGCCCAGTCCGCCGCCATTTTTCTGGACTTTGTTTGAGGTCAAATCAAATGCTGTTTCTGTGTCCGAAACAGAAAGATTCGTGTAGATAGGGAGTGGGATTGAATTTGAAAGGCTAGGGCAGGGAAGGGAAGGGAAGGGCAGCAACAGCAAGCCTACAAATAATTTTTTCCATAATTCAGTTAGTGATTAAAATAATTTTTTATAATATACATAACTCGTAATCACACTTTTTTTCATAACTCGTGTCTAGTGGTCCGTCGATTATGTTAGGATTTGTGATTTAAAATGTATTAATATTATCATTTATATTTATGTGTCATGTACATTTGAATTTTATGTATATTTCATGTGATTTTAATTTTATTTACATATGAATTTGTTATTTAGATTATATATAATTAAGTTGGGTTGGGTCGTTGGTGTCTACAGCCCAACAAATCTATACCCAAACTTATTGTGTCAAATCTATTTATCCCATTTGTGTCCACACACCCATGTATATAAAGCAATGAGATTGGGGAAAATTAAATATAAGTTTTTCTCTTGCACTTTCACACACACACGATAAATCCTAATTGGGAGCGAGAGAGAGAATAGATTCAAGAAGCAAGACCAAAGGAAGAACAAAGCGATTGGAAAGGCTGTTAACTCAAGGAATCTCTATTATAATCTCTGTAAGTATGTATTACCTATTTATTCGATGTCGTTGGGTGACATGAGACTGTTGGGATTGTTTGGGTTTTGAGCGATGTACTCTGTTGTGTTGTGTTTTCGTTTATGTTTTACGATTGATGTATCTTTCTTGATTTATTGTGAGATCTTGTAAGTGGTTTTTGTATCTCTCGTTGTATTTGTTTCTGTAAATATGGTATACATATTCTAATAAATTGACTAGGGGCAAAATTTTTGTCGTGAGTAGAATCTTTTAATCCAAACACGAATATCTCTTGTTCTTGTATGCATTGTGGATGTTCTTTATTTTTTGTTTTATATTCGATCTTGATACTTCTCTTGGTCTAAATCAGGTGATTGTGTAATTGGTTCACATATTTATCAACAGATTATTTTTCATAGAGATTTTTTTTTCTGTAATAAAATTACTAATTCAATTATTTGACAGAATACATAACTTTTTCTTATTAAACATTATTTTTAGTTTTTATTTTTAAAATTAATAAAAGACAAATCATTTTAAATTTTATTTTTATAAATAGTGATATATATTCTACAAATAAAAATGTTTTGAACTCAAAATTTAACTTCATAATAGGAGGCATTGCTGGGGTGAAAGAAAAAGATGAGAAATTGGGAATCCCCAGCCAGGCAAGTCTGCCCATACACAACCCTAAGATCTCCAACTTTAGTTCTCTATTTCAATTTCTATTATATTATTATAAATAATTTATTTTTTATTTTTTATTTTTATTTTATCTTAAAAGTTATACATATTCCAATCAGATTTCCTATTCTCTTCTTTATTTCACTTTATATTTTATTTATTTATTAATAAACTTTAATTCTATTTATTTTACCTCACTTGTAATTTTTACTAATACACAAAATTAATAATAAAATACATAAAATAATCATATACACATATAAATAAAATTAATAATTAAATACACAAAATAATTAAATACACATATATACAAAATCAATAATTAAATACACAAATTAATAATTAAATACATAATATCAATCATCAAATACAAAAAATAAATAAATAAAATTTCCAAGATCACAAAAAACTTTGTTCCATTGCTCAAAGAAGATGTCATCGCCGTTTTGCTTCTGTTGGTCATCGCAACTGTTGGATCTGGTGGTCGAAGCTATCTTCTGCCACATTTGCAACTTTCGCCGATTACCAATTTTGCCTTCCCCGCATGCATAAGCCATTTTCTTACATAGATTGTAATATTTCAAGAGATCAGATAAGAGCACTATATATCAAGGATAAGGAAAGAAATAACATCAATTGAATACATTTTGGATTGAATGTAGGTAAAGAACTCTCAAGTTAAGCTTGTTTGAGTTGGAGAACCTTAAAGATGGGTAATCCTTAGAAAGTTCGCGTAGTTCTACTAGGGTAAGTTGTTTAAGTCCTTCTTATCGTTGGATGTGGGATGTTACAGATGGTATCAGAGCAACCTGAGCTGTGTGTTGGGACTGTGTACTAGCCAAATGGTGGGGGTACTAGATCGAAAACCGTGTACTAGCTCAAGGCTGAGGGTACTGGACCAAGGACACTAGATGGGGAGAGTTAAGACCAGTTGTAATGTCGCATGACGAGAACGTTATGTGCTAAAGGAGGGAAAAATGTAATACTCAAAGAGCTCATAAAAGGGTAGTATATATCGAGAATAAATAAGAAATGAAATAATACTAACTGGATATCTTTTAAGTTGAATGTAGACAAAGAATTCTCGGGTTAAGCGTGCTTGAGCTGGGAAAACTTAAGAATATGTAACCTCTAAGAAGTTCACGTAAGCCCATCATGGTAAATTGTTTTGATTTTTTCTATCACTTGATGTGAAATGCTACATAGATGGTCGTTGTGGTGGGGAAAAATAGCGAATGGATTTGGGTCACCAACCTTAGTAATGGTTTTGAGCTTTGACAATTTTTTTGTGAAGCATTTTGGCAATGGTGACGAGCGTTGGAGTGCTGAGTTTGGGTTTGGATCACTACAAATGGCTTGGTGATTAGATGGCGAATCGTTGGAGATGGCCTAACCTTTATTTCTTTTTGTTTTTTATTGAGTAGTATTTATTAAGATGAGTAAGATACAATTTTATTAAAATAAAGTTTGAATACTTTTTAAATTAAAATATGAAATGATTAAAATAAAATTGAAAAATATTTCAAGATTTTATCAAATCATTTATTAAATTTTTTTAAATATATTAAATGACATATGCGTCTTTTTTTCTCATTTGTAAGGTTCAATATATGTTTATTTAGAGGGAGAGAGAGATAAATATAACTAAAAAATGGAAGATAAGAAGTCAAGTGACTTCTTTTTTAAGTATCGCCATATAAGTTTAATAAACACATTAAAAATTATAAAAATTTAAAATATTTTACATATCTTACTTTTTTTTATTTATATTTTAATTAACAAACACCAAAACTCCACTACCATTTGAGACAAATGAGACTCGAGAAGATACTCAAAGCTTGTAAGACTATGATGAAATAGATTGAAAAAGAACCACCATGAAAATTGGAGAATAAACTAGAGGCATCGGATAATCATATGTTTAGGGTATTATTATGGGTTGGATAAATTTTTTTACGTTAGATTATAATAATTTTTTTTATTTGAGCTCAAGATGTTAATTTAGAGGTAGTATAATTTTTTTTTTATATGAGTAAATCTATTACTAATTTTAAGTAGAATTGTAATGTATTTTTTAAGATTATCAAATAAATTGTCTAATCTCATCTCTTTAAGTAAGACAACTCAGGTATAACTCAACTCGAGTTAACTCTACTAACTCACTACTTTTGCAAGTCCAGTCTTAATAAATTATTTTTAAAAATAAAAAAGTTATAATCTTTTATATTATAACTTTTATTTTAAATTTTTGATATATAATTTAACAATTTTAATGTTTTAAAAATTATAAATTATAAAAAAGCCACAATGCAATAACAATAAAAAGTATATAACCATTATCATTTCATTTAATAAGCCAGCTAGTTTAAAAATTACAGTTGTAAGTGTAATTTTTTAAAAAGTATTTTTATTAAATAAAAATATGTTTTTATTTAATTTTAATACATATTTAAAATTGGGTCAGCCCAATGGGCTTTTAGCTTGCCCCAGGTAGGCTCGTGAGTAGAGCTGCCCCCAGGGTTGTAAGAAGCAAGCTAGCTCATGCTTGGGCCAGCTCAACCCGTTTGACAATCCTGTCTTTTTCTCTAAAAGGAGGTGTTTATTAATCAAAATAAGAAGAAAAAATAGTTAGATATAGAAAATATTTTAGATGTTTAATATTTTTTAATTTTATTTTGACTATTTTATATCTTGTTTTGAAAAGCATTCCGACCTGATTTTGATATTTTCTTATCTTAGCTATTTTAACAAATGTTATCTAAATAACTAAATTTATGACTTTGCTCGAATTATTATGATTTTTTATATAAATAAATTTATTATTAATTAGCATAACTATTTTTAATTTCTCTTCATATAAGCTGGTTTGTTGTTAGTTTTAGATAGAAGTATTGTGAATTTCTTTTAATATAATCTAATCTGTTGTTAATTTTGAGGAGAAGTTTTGGGATTTTTTTTTTATTCGAGCAAATATGTTATCAATTTTAGATAAAAATAAAATCAAAATTTTCTAACAAGAATGATTTTTTGTTAATTTTGAGTAAAATTATTTTAAATTATTCTTTAAATGAACAGATATGTTATTGTCAGGTTTAATGTTTCCTCACCTTCTTAATAGAATTAGAAGCTAAGTTACGGTTCTTTTTATTGTTTTTAGATCGTTTTTAATTTTTTAAAATAATAAAAATATATTTATTTTTATATTTTTAAAAAATATATTTTCAAAAACAAAAATAAATTTTATAAAAAAAATAAAAAATCATTTTACATATTTTTATCACAAAAACATTCAAAATTTTAAAAATATGAAAAACGCTATAAACAAAAAAAAAATCACGTTTTCAATAATTTCAAAATAGATATTAAAAATACAAAACTCAAAACTAAAAATTAAAACAAACTAAGTTTAACTAAGTTGGAAGTAACTGTAAATGTATTCTTATTTTCAAATTCAAGCTGAATTTAGACCAATACCTAAATAATTTAAATAAAAATGCACTCAAATTTCAAAGAAATTTACCAAACTAAACTCATCCACCCTTGAACAAATTAAGCATAAAATTGTGAAATGAGAGATGGCGTGAACAGACCGACGCCAAATATATAATTATGGAAAAGAGAAGATAAATTTCATAGAATCGTAATGCTGAGATTATATCATATTCGAACCCATAGCCATAAGGTGGTGGCATGGATTTTTCTTCCTTTCTCTCGGAGTCCACACTTTTATTCTATTCTAAGGAATCACTTGATATAATAATAATAATAATAATAATAATAATAATAATAATAATAATAATAATACAAGAAAAAGCAAAGGAAGATCCCCTCTGCTAGCTTATTAAAATTTAGGAAAACTGCAATAATACCCCTAAAACTTGACAAAATTACAAACCCAGAGAATGTCTTCAAGAATGCCTTCGAAGTTATGTTGCCCGAGTTGTGCGACATAACATTTGGGTAAATTGAGGGCGGAGGGGGGCAAGTGAGACACACACACCCACAACCCCCCCCCCCTCCCCCTCCCCAACATTGAGCAACATAACTTCCCTCATACTGTTCAATGGATCTAACCTCAAAACTTGATCAATCAAGCACATTTCGCAGTCTACCTGGTAGCAACACTGAGGGGGCGGGTTGCCATCCCCAAACTAGTTAGGCACAAGCTTGGAACTGGGTCATCAAAAAAACAAAAAAGATAGATAGGCTAGAGCTCTATAGGCATTAGATGGATAAGCAGATAGCACATTTTTCTGCTACACCACAAGTAATCGGACAAAATGTTTCTGCAGGTTAAAATAATAGTTATGAAAAAACAGATTGGAGTTCTGAAAATCTACTGGCTGCTAGATAATGGTATTTGCTGCCCTGCCGACTCGTTTAAGTAAGAGGCTTCTCCATTATTAAGGAGTAAATCAGGATAGTTGCGATGGTTCAGCGAATGCAACCAGAGGCCCACGACGCCTTCCTTGTGTTCTGTCGATGCTATGTGCGAGTATATGTGATTCAATTTGAAGTCTTGGGCCTCCTCTGCGTAAGTTTTCATAGACAACTCTTCATGACTGTCTTTCCATTTCTGATTGTAGGACGCAAACAGGCATTCCTCCAAATACAAACCAACCTCAGGAGCTGTTGGCACATTTATGTTAACATCCCTAAAGATTTTAAAGCTACGGTTAGAGAAAAGAAATTTCTTTTCCGGTTTCAGATAATGATGGAATCAACAAGAAGTCAGGAAACACTTACCGTTGTAGAGCTGTTTCGATCAATGACTCAGAAGCACAGTTCCTCATGATTGCAACCGCAAGACCAATCATCTTCCGAATCTGATGAAGCATGAAGCTCTGCCCAACAACCTCACACTTGACGAATTCAATTCCTTGAACATTAATGGTGGTGTTTGCGTTGAAGGAGACAATGTAGCGCCTCGCCGAAGGATCTTCAGCTTTGGTTCTGGTTGTGAAGTTATGGAAGTTGTGGGTCCCCTCATAACACTTCAGAATTCTGTTAAATCTTTCTTTCTCCTTCTCCCCGTAACAAAATGGACTCTCATTTTTAGGTCTCTTCTCACCATTTCCGCACTCGTCCAACTGCGGGGCTTCATTTTCAGGTCTCTTCTCATCATTTCCACAGTCATTCAACTGCTGGACTTCGTCTTTGGGCCTCTTCTCATTGTTTACACACTCATCCAACTGCTCGGCTTCAACTGTCTTTTCCCCAACCGCTGGCTCAACAGATAAATAGCCACCCTCATTTGCTCCAGCTCCATTGCCCAAACACATCTTGTGTTCATCAGAATCTCTATTGCTACTGTCATATTTCTCCAAAGGCTTCTCATTTACCTCTTGAACTTCGCATTTCACTACTGCACTCCCACTGCTTGATGAAATGCCTGAATCAATAACGGGTTCAGAAATCACATCTTTATCCCAAAGTTTCTCATTCAGGTGTTGAAGTTCACATTTCAATATTGCACCCCCACTGCTCGATGAAATGCCTGAATCAATACCGGATTCAGAAACCGTATCTTTATCCAAGGGTTTCTCGTTTACCTCTTGAACTTCACAGTTCACTATTGCACTCCCATTGCTCGACGAAATGCCTGAATCAATAACGGATTCAGGAATCGCATTTTCGGAATCAACTGCACTGGATCCGAAGTTGCGTTTACCCGTTACTCCTACAACTTTACGGCCTCTTTCTGAGCACTCCAAGCACTTAGGAAGCTCATTCTCAGAACCCAAACTAGCCAAAACAGTCTCTCTATTGGGATGTGAGGAAGGATCAAGCGCAAAAATGGGTATAAGATAGGCATACCTACGCCGATCGCAGAACTTCTTGGCATTAAAAGACGCCGTCACTCGCTTGTACCCGAAAATCCGAATCTGGGGAGGGAGGTTCGAGTTAAGCCGATCGACTAGACCGGGCGGGTCGACGTAGAAGCGGCCTGAGACCACCTGGCCGACGGCGCTGACGCCCTTATCCGTCCGAGCGGACCGGGCCCAGTCGAACCGTTTGGGGCAGCCGCGGTCCTGCTCGGGGACGGCGCCGGAGAAGAAGAGGGCTTCTTCGAGGTCGCCCTCGATGGTCTTGGCCCCCGGGTTCTTTTGCATGCCTTGGTAGCCGACGCCGCAGTAGGCGAAGAATATGGCGATCTTGCGGCGCTTGAACCTTTGCTTTCTTTCTGCTGGTGGGCAGGTGGCGACGCCTGCGTCGTCGTCGTCGTCGGAGGCGGTGGCTGACATTTTGAGCTTCTTCGCTTCGGGCTCTTGCTCTTTGGGTTTGGGGGGTGATCCAGGGTTTTCCATGTTTGAGGCTAGGGGAAAAAGGAGTCTCTGATTCCAGCGACGAAGTCCTCGGGTTTTACAGTACTTGTTGCGCTTGGGCTGTAAACTGAACTGCCCCAGCCCAATCCTGGGTCCCCGAAGAGTCAAGGTTATAACTCTTTCTTCCCCCTCCCACCCCCTTAATTTTAAAGTTGATTTCTTTGCTTTTAATATTATTTTAGATGAGTTTTAAAAAAGATTTAATATGTGACAAAAGGAGTTTTATTAGTTAATCTCGAGGGAATTTTAACTGACCATAGGAAATCTTTTAAAAAAAAAATCCTTAACCAGACGCCCTCTTATAATCTACTTTGAACTTCAGAGTATGGGTCGGTCTCTTGTAGTGTTATGGAGATTGGGCTGACAAAGCCCCAGCTACCTAGTGGCCTTTTGGGTCCCATATTGGGTTTCAGGTGCCAAATTATTTGGGCCTTAATTCCCGTCTCTTCTTAATTTCTATCAATTTATAAGGGTGAAGTGTCATTCTATAAAAATTCTACTCACAACCAAAAATAATAAATTTAGGTTGAGTCTTATTTGGAATTTGAATTTCTTAATTTATTATTTAGTTACATAATTGTTGGTAATATTTGGATTTAAATCTAAATCCGAATTTAAACTAAAGAAATAAAAAGGACGTGAAATGCGAGGAACCGTTCAATTTTGAAACACATTTTTTATTTTTTAACTCTAATCTTATAACTAAACATACTTTTTTAAAGAATTTGAAAAACATGTCTGTTGATATTTTTTTAGTTCACAGTATAAAGATTTAGTATTTTGTTTTCAAATTAGAAATTAAATCATTTAATAAAAATTAGAATTAAAAAATTTAAAAATGTTTTCTGAACCTGGCTCTAATTAGAAATTAAAAAATTTGTTAGTTTTTTAGGTAATTTGATTTGGTTAAATTTTAAAATTTGAACCTATAAAAGAATAAAAAATAATATTATATTTTATATTATAATCTATATATTAATTTTGAAATTTATAAATATTTTTTTTAAAAAAATTAGCATTTCTTCATAAATTATCATTCAATTTTTAAAAATTATATATATTTTTTTGTTATCCTATAATTTTTAAAAATATTTTTTTTATTAATTTAAGTGTTCAGACTTTGCTTGTTCTTAATTTAATTTTTAAATAAATCAGATACAATCACAAACTTATATACTTTGAAACGAATATATAAAATAAATATTTTTATTTTATGAAAGTGTTTATAATTTTTAAAAATTAAAAACACTTAAATTTTTTAAAAAATAATATACAATGGTCAATTATTGTTATTAAAAAAATTGTACATACAATCCAATCACCGTCGTGAATTTCAACCGTCGGCCACGCCCTTATCAACAGGTGTCTCTCGCATCTTTGACGTCACACTCCAATTTCCACGCCTAAGTGAAGCCGTGTTCCTATCTGCGGCTGCCGGTTGCCGTTGAATACGAACACATTCCCTCCCACGAAAACCAGAAAGAAGGAATCTGAAAAGCGATTTCCCTTTTGCAAAGTCTCGAATCTCATCTCCATTCTGTGCAGCAGCGGCGGAATTCAGAGCCAGTGCATGTGCTACACTTGGTGATGATCGAATCTTTTTTTTTTTTTCTTTAAATTTTTCCCCCGAACAAATTCGAGGTCTATTTCGCTTTTTGCCATTTCTCTTCTCATGGACGGAAAATTGTGGTTCCAGTTCAGCGTTATCTGTCGAATGTTCGGCTTTTGCATCGAATTATTGGCTTTTTCGTCACTATATAAGTGCCCGAGGCGCTAGAGGCGAACCACGCTGCGATCGCATGTGCAAGAGTCGGAGTACGGTTGGTGTCTCTCCTCGCAAATTGAATTTCTCTAGGGTTTGCTTCCGTATTTATTTTCTTTTAACTGATCGTGTTTGTTATGTCTCTTGTTTTATTTCCCGTGTTGATGTCTCTCAGCTTCGTGTTAACGGAAGACAAATTTTTACACCGAACTTTATTACAGGATAAAGTTCATTTTTACCATTTTGAAGAGGTTAAGACATATTTTTACAAATTTTAGGGGGTTAAAACGTAATTATATTTGAAAAGTTCAAGATATTTAACGTTAACGCTAAACTTTTGGAAATTTTGGAGGGACCTGAATCCCGCCTGTCCACCGGCTCCCTCCAGTTCCGCCCATGGACACAGCTGTCTGCTGGTTGCGGTTGCGGTTGCTGGTGGATTGTGGTGGAGGTGGTGAATTTAGAATATCTCTGAAAAAAAATTTAGAATCTTCTGTCATCTCCACTATATACTCTAGTAATTTCTTGTTAGCGTAGGATTATGGTCCTATTAACTTGTCACCTTCTTCTAAAATTACGTTACTTTTTTATCCAGTTCCATTGATAATAGTGTATGAGGCTACACGGTTCACAAGGGTTGGAGAGGGTCCGATTTGTATGAAACATTTCCTATATATTTTTGCAAAAAGGTGGTTTCTACAGTTTGAACCCATGACCTTCTGATCACGAAGGACCAACCTTATTGTCGCTACAAAGCTAGCCCTCTCATTGAATATAATATATGGCCTTTTGTTTTAAGATTATTTTCGTGTTTCTTTATCCTTCTTCATAACAGATAAACATATAAAGAAGTTTATAGATAACCATTTGATACACATTCTTCTTCTTCTCTATTCTTCAACAAAGAGTCAGTTTTCTTTTTCCAATGCGTCTTTGTTGAATTGTTAATCAACATCTCATATAAAAGCTTAAGCTTGTAGATAGAGAGTTAGTTTATCTTTTATATTATTATTTTTTACTCTCTTATTCTATGATCCTGTCCTGTTCTACAAGATCATATGCCACTACTCTTCTGTATGCTCTCAGCTGTTGTTATCTAGTCTTGGCATAGATTTGGTTTGCTTTGTTAACTTCTGTATGCGTCCTCATCTGTCATCATTCAAGTCAGTTTTGGCCAAATCCATCTACTCCTTATTGACTTCTTTTTTCAAACTTAAACTGGTATCACATTGGCTATTTTGAGTTTCAGGGGATGTTAGATTATCTCCCTCTGATATTGTATAATCCTTTGCATCTCCCTCAAATATTCTAGGACCCTCTGGTACTCTGTTATCATATAATTTTATCTACTATTTGTAAGTAAATTCTTCAAATTTTATTCTCATTAATACATGATTATATTCCCATCCGTATTGTTTTGCCACATTCTCTTATAACTAAGTTGGCTTTTGTATGATTTTGTTAATCACATAATAGACATTCTTTTTCTCCAGCATTATTGTTGCTTTCATATGCTTCGCTTTGAGTCCTAGCTGCTTGATTGCAAGTAGGGTGACAAAATTTAGTTTTCCACATCATCCAAACAAACAGTTATTGCATCAAGTTGCTCCATGATCTTGAATAAAACATCTCATTGTGTTGATAGTCAGCCAATTTCCCCTAAAGGGCTTTCCCATATGAGTTGACATATTGCAAACTAAGGTTCTGATACCAAACTGATTTAGGATAAAAATGGTATTATGAGAATACCTATGGATTGGAGGATTACATAGGGTCATGAGGCTAGGTAAAATTGTTGAAAGGGCTAGGGTTTGGGTGTGTAATGGTTTGGTGGGAATTTAAAGGTGAAACAATGCTGAAAAGATGAAATGTTGTTCAACCCCAAAATGTAAGCTCTTCTTTCTTGGACATTGATATCCCATATGACTAGGTTCTTCACATTTGAAACATGTAGTTTGTCCTTTTCATTTGGTTGGTTTGTCATTACAACTTCGCCTTTAGGACCAGATCTATAGGGAGCAGATTTAGAGCTTGTGGGATGACTGCTAGATTCTAACAAGATGGATTCTGTTGCGTAGTGTCAGGTTCCTAGACCTGACCTAGGGTTTCTTTAGGTATTTAGGAAGAAATCGAGAGGGAGAGAGAGAGAGAGAGAAGAGAGAAGTTTGTAGAGGGAAAGAATTCTGCTATTTCACAATGAATTCCCATCCTCCAAGTAGTAGCCTATTTATTGGCCTTCCAGCTTTCAGTTGTAACTGTAACTGAAAGGTAAAAGTTGTAACAGCGGCAAAAATATTACAGCAAGGTACAATGCAGTAATTGCAATAAATTATAATTACTGTTATAACCCTAGGGCCGTGACGCATGGTTGGCAGTCTCCCCAGCTTGATGAGCTGTCTTCTAATAGGGAATTTCAAGTACTCTTACATATCAAGAGCTACTTGAAATGCATAAGAAGGCACCTTTGAGTTATTGGAATTATAGTTTTGTCAATCCAAGCATTTTGAATGGTTCAAGGTGAGGTTGAATTGGAAGTTTGAAGAGTTATACGTTGGATGTTGAAACAATAGAAACAAGAAGATGATGGTGGGGAAATTGATCATGGGATATATGCTACTGATTATTTGGAAGAAGATGAGAAAGATATGTCACTGCGTTCTGTTTTTGTGAAGAATACTTGTAGCCCCTAAAGTAGAAAAAAGAGACTGGAGACTCACTTCAATTTTTCATATCCTGGTTCATTCCAGAGATCAAGGTAAGAAGCTTATTATGGATGAAATTGCATGAATGTTCAATTCTAACTCCAAGTGTGATACCTATGGAGCAGTAGTTGTGATGCAACATACATACATACAACAACAATATATCTTTTTAGCCTTATTTCACCACTAAATTGTCACAAACTCATTACATATCTTCACCCTAACCCTTTCAACAATTTTCCCTAGTCTTCTAACCCAAAATAAGCCTCTAATCAGTAGGAATTCTTATAATACCAGATCTGTCCTACATCACTTTGTTCATTACAGATGGAGAAGATTTATATCATATTCATTCCATACATTATTTTTTTTTCTTGTTTTGTACTCTTTAACAGTTGAGAATGATTTTACTACTACTACTACCACCACAATTACTATTATTGGGTTGAGGTGATTGTATTTTGTGGGTTTCTGCATGTTTTCAAATAGAAAGCAAATTAGGTTACATATTTTTGTATAGGATTTTAGCATTCCAGGTTCCTATATGAGTCCAAAAATGAACACATTAGCATTGCTTTTACATGGGGTGATTATTTTCAAGGGATGGGGAATATTCATCTTCTAACAGCAAATTTTTTTCTTTTCTTTTCAAATTTCTGGCATGTTTCTTGGAAATTGCATTGCTAAAACAGTGTTCTTTGATATGTGTTCTCATTATGCTACTTCAAAAATGCTCTTCAATGGGACTTTGTTTTCCACATGGCAATTAAAAGGGATGTGCAACAGGATGAAGATGCTCCTTTGCTTAGAAACAATTATAAGTGAAGTACTTTGTTTATAAGTGATCATACTTCTCAGAAAATACAAGAGGATTAATATTTTCTAGGCAAAAAAGTTGTTGCCTTTGGAATTAGATTGTTGTGAAGAGTCTGCTTCTTTTTTAACATTTGCTTATAAAAATATGTAATTCTTGCCTAGCTTTGGCAATCTATTGGTCAATTAATCTAGATTTGACTGTTTTGATCCCCTAGATTTATGTGCCAATATGTGTTTTTAACTGTTCTAGTTATTTCAAAGTTGAACTCATCATTCCTGTTTAAATGGCTAAAATACTCTTTTAATGGAACTGTTGGTTCAAGGCATAAATTAGTTTGTTATGGGTGCAGGGTTTTTCCGCATCTCTTACGATCCAGTGTCAGAGTTTCAACAACTTCTAATCCATTATGGGTTTCGTGGGTGATGTACGGTCCTACTTGAATTTCTCCTTTTTCCATTTAGCTGTTACAGAGTCGGCAAATTTTGCTATGAATTATTCATTTGTTTCTGATACTTGTGCATTTTGCAATGATAACCTGCTTGTTGGGTTCATTTGTCTAACCATATCTTTCAAATGCAGGGATTCAAGGAGAATGTTGAGCAGACTGATGTTGGTATGTTTTTCTTTTTCCTATGCGTCCGTTATTTCTTTGACAACCTTCTAATTTTCAGCAATACAAAAAGAGCAATATTTTACTCTTCTTGACTTTTCCCTTTTAGATGGTAGCATCTAGCCATCTGCTTTACTGACTCTCTATACTCTCATACCAGCAGTTGGCAGTTGGAATGTCTTTATAAAGGCTAAGCATGTGGATTTAAATTTTAAACTAATGCCTTCCCTCCCTCCCTCCCTCTTCCTCTCCTACTTAATTTAGAAAATAACCAAATAGACAATTTGAAAGATATGATTTTGTGTTTTCTTACACTAGAAAGCTGGTGTGATTTGACGTAGGGAGCAACTCATACTCATGTAAAATTACAAATTATAAATCATATGATTATATGCATAAAAAATTATAATTTTTTCCTTTATGCTACTTTAAGGTTCAGTCAATGTTTTCAGTTATTTGGAACATAATGACAAACATGGCATCTGCCTAGCTTTAATGATTAGTACTATTGTGTTGTTTTTTCCATTACTATATAGCAAAAATCCTTGGTATTTATCATTACTTGCAATCTGGAGCTTAAGATAAATCAACTTATAAAAGCCACATGTGTAAGTTTCCAATGGACTTTGATTGATATACTTGTAAAAATCGTATTCAATTAAAGCCTGATTTGTCAGAACCATCTGGCTAGAAGCAAAGCATAGCTCTACTTCTATGGTTTGTTCAATTTCACTTTGTGTATTAGTGTTCATAGTCTTGAATTAAATACATTCCCAGTGGATATTGTGTCATTTGTTTATTTATTTTTTGGGGACTGTATTACATCATATTCCTAAAACAAAGACATTTAATATTTTTTGGCCTTGATATCATAATTTCTTGGTGAGCGAAAATATTTCATAGCATTATAGGAATGATAGTTGTTTTATTTTTATTTTTTTATAAGCTTATATAACTTCCTTGAACTGAAAAGAAGTCTCAATATTTTAGCCAAAAAGAAAAGAAAAGAAGTTCCAACATGTTATCCTTTTCGGTTGGACCTCATCCTAAGTTATCAAATTGCACGTCATGATATGCTAAGAAGTGTTAAGAAGCATAATTAGTAGGAAACCCTATTTCAGACATGCTTCTGTGAAATTGTAATTGTGGTGTAGGATTATATTCTTTTAAACTTGTGGAGAAACATTCAGAAAACTTGGGATAAATGTTTAGGATGCAGTTAGGATACTAAGAGAAGTTGTAGAAAGCCAAGAAAAATTGTAAAAAACTCATTAAAGTAATTTTGAAAATTTTATTGACTTTCCATGTTATTTTTCTTTAGGTTTCTATTACCCTGCTATCATGCTTTATGGAAGTATTTTCTAGAGCATTAATGTAAGTTTTAAAAACATCACTAAAAGTTTCCCTTAAGTACAGTAAGACTTCCCATTAAAATTACTATTGAGTGCATTATTGGATTGTTGATCATTTCCTATTTCTCTTTTTCCCTATGTTTCTTAGTTGCTTTTCCTGCTTTCAGTTTGCCTAAGTTTCCCACTTCCCCCTTCTGTTTTGGCAACTATGCTCAGAAAATGTAGTGATATGTGGAAAAAGAATGGATTGGTTAATTTATTTGTAGGGATTACTTCTCTATATCCATTACTAAAAAAACTGTAGAAGTCAACATACCGAATGGTAACTACATAATTTTTTGTAGGATGCATGAATTTGATGCTAAGTTTCTATAAATGTCCGTGTATTTACACTTCAAAGAACATCAAATTAAACCCAACAAAATCACACTCATTGTGCCTCATTCTCTGAGCCCCAAGAAATTTCGAATGGGCTTTTCAGAGCAAACTGACAAGACCACTGCTGCTGAAGATAACCAACTTAGGTTCCTGTTGCCCTTTCTTGTTACATAGATATAAATGATGCGGATACACACCCAAAACTAATGACAATACATTGCTTTGACTTTATATCATGCTAAATTATGCAAAACCAATGGGGACTTATGAGGTGAAGGAAATGCTTTGGATAAATGTTAAAGAAGTAATAGCAGACTACCAGTAGACAATAGCTGAAAATCTTTGATTTTAATTAGTTTGTTAATGTCATTTAACCCCCAAGAAATATTTTTTTTTCTTTTATGACAAGCTTTTTAGAAATTAATGTGCACAGAGAAAGAGAGGCTGATTACGTCCTATTTTGTAAAACATTATATCTTCAACTGTTCTGTCTGCCACAGTTCTCTTGATGAACCATCCTTGGGGCTTGGGGAATGGCCTTTTAGTGCCATGACGTCTGTACATCAAAAAGTGAATGGACACTGTAACCTCTTTTACATGTGACTATCTCTTTATGATATAGAAAGAAATTGTCAGCTGTAACATCTTCACATTGATGTTCAATTTCTCTTTCTGCTATTTTTTGGTGAAAGAGAAAAAATATTAGTCTTACTAATGCTGGTTAACATATGATTTGGATTCAATTTCAGGAGCAGTGATACGCAGTGGGAGAGAAATTTTATTGCAGGTGAGTCCAATGGTTGGGTATTGTAGTTTTACAAGAGGAAATGTAGAAATCTACTAACTCAACATCCAGTTATATTTATCACGAACTGAATCGAAGTGGTCTAGGTGTGGTTTCTATGAGAGCTGAGGAATGGTTTTCTTATACTCAGTTTTCCACCCTAGCAGATTCAGTTTCTCAATTGTCAAAACTGACTGATGATTTTCTTAACAGGCCTTCAACTGGGAGTCTCATAAACATGATTGGTGGAGAAATCTAGAGATCAAGGTTCCTGATATTGCGAAGTCTGGATTTACATCAGCATGGTTACCACCAGCAACTCATTCCTTTTCACCTGAAGGTCGGATGAAAGTTTACTTTTAAACTTGAATTGGTGTCTTATTTTTCTACTCATGCTTAGGTAAAGTGCCTCACTTCTTGGAACCACTTTTCCATTTCAGGGTACCTTCCACAAAATCTATATTCTCTCGATTCTTCATATGGCTCTAAACATCAGTTGAAAGTTTTACTTTCAAAAATGAAGCAACACAAAGTTAGACCAATGGCTGACATAGTCATCAATCATCGCATTGGGACTACCATTGGCCATGGTGGCATGTACAACCGTTATGATGGGATTCCATTATCGTGGGATGAACGTGCTGTGACACGTTGTACTGGTGGATTGGTAAGGGCAGTTTTGTAGGCAAAATATTTATGTTTTTTGTCCTTTTGAATTTAGAAGGCGAGTCTTGGTGGCAACAAAAAGGTTATGGGTTTAGATTTTGGAAACATGCTCTTTGTAAAAAGGCAAGGGAAAGGTTGCATACAAATACAACCCTCCCCCAACTCTCACAAGTGGGGAGCCTTGTTTATCGGGGATGCCCTTTTATCATCCTCTTAAATTTGGAAGAAAGTTGGTTTATTGGATCCAAAGACACCCTATTCAAGGAACTTTCTGATATAACATCATTTACTTATTCCCCAAATTGGAATAGAAATGCTGCAATGTCCTCTCTTAGGTGCAGGTTTACTAACCATCAGCTATGTGTAAGCATCTTTAATAATCCATGCCATCTGTACAAACATCGATTAGATTTGATGATGGCAATAGCACATGCAGTACTACCCAAGTTGTGACAATAACCCCTCATAGATGGTAGAAATCTATTAGAAATTTTGGACAAGGACATAATGTAAGAAAGCCAACGAATCACTTATTATGGGTCTTAAAACAGGAGGGATTCACTCAGAACTTTTTGTGACATAGTCAGTCACCCACAGACACATGAGCTAGCGGTCACTTTTTCCCCCACAGAATAGAACCTATTGACAAATTACTTGCAATTTTTCCCGAACTTTTATAGTGAAAATAATATGTGCACATGTGCCCACATCAAATTGTTTTTTTTTATATACTGTCGTTTACTTTTTTAATGGATGTTTGAAAAATATTGCTCCTTGGCTTAAACTGATTTCACTTAATTTATCTTGGAGCTCTAGATGAATCTTAGAATCCTGGCTTGTCGCTATTGCACTCTAATTGTCCATTAGTCGAATACTTTTTTACTTTGTGTGCTCATTGTAATGCTTAAAAAACTTTTGGTTTTTAATACCTGGAAGAATGATATTGAATGTTTACTTGTTAGAAAGAGACTGCCAAGTAGTCCACTTGAATTTTTCTCAATTTTTTTTTTTTTTAATAAGGAGGATCTTGGAGAGTTTTCCATCACCACTGATATTGATTAATCAATAATAGGCAGGATGAACATAACAATATTTTGCATCCTGGCTTCAGTATAGCCATCTGGTTTTACCCTAGAGTTTTAACTGCTGGGATGCTCCGGAATTCAGTAACAGGTTGAGGTTGTTGCATTCTATAATTTCTTTCTCAATATCAAATAGGAAGTAAAAGATGAAAAAGTTTGTTGTGAAATGATATATTTGTTTGTTTTTTTCCCCCTGGGGAAGGGTGTGAAGAGGGATGCATTTATGCAGTTATTGGAGCTGGTTGTCTGGACACTAATCATGTGCAGGACTTATTAATTTTCTTGATTTTAAATATGCAATGATCAAAGAAGTTTTTTCTTTGGAAATTAAGATTTTGACCAGGTTCCAGGATCCAAGTTGTTTGAGCTTGGAGCTGAGTGTCTTTACTTTTTTTTCCCCTAGTTAAGCCATTTTAATTTAGCATTCTTTGCTTTGATCCATAGGATAAGCAGGTTGATTGATATCAGGTGAACACCATTTTACTTATAGATTGATGCTAAAACATATGAACTACTGTTTTTCCATAGAGCCTGGCTTAGCATCCTTATCCATTCAGTGAAATCATTTGATCTCTTAAGCAACCATTCCCAACCTTCCCTACCCCCTCCCATGAACTTCTGCATGTGTAACTTAGGCTGAATGAACACATTACTTAGGTGGTCAAGTTATTCCTATGCATGACTTGGCCATAAAATATAATCTGCTACTGCCATTGATTTTATACATGTTAATGCCACCTTCAGGGTAGTCACAGCACTGGGGACAACTTCCATGGGGTTCCAAATATTGATCATACCCAGCTCTTTGTTCGAAAAGACATAATTGGATGGCTAAAATGGCTACGGAATACAGTTGGCTTCCAAGATTTCCGTTTTGATTTTGCAAGAGGGTAACTTTTTATCAATGAGTTATCTTTTATTCTATTTCCTATCTCCCCACTCCCCCTTTATTGGTAGGGGAGCAATATGACTTGGTCCCACCAAGGCCAGGTGCTGTTGGATGTAACTAGAGGCATTATTTGGTCATGAGCATCTGTAGTAGACACCAAGTTGTCAATATATTATTTTTGACAGCCCTAACTTAACTATGTCACAACGAATGTCCTCTGTTCTATTTATTTATAACTTTGGTCTTTGTAAAGTTTTACTTACATCATTGGTCAACCTTTTGTTCATCAGTTATTCAGCAAAATATGTCAAGGAATATATTGAAGGCACAAAGCCTTTGTTTTCTGTTGGTGAATATTGGGATTCATGCAATTACAATGGTCACCGCTTGGATTATAACCAAGGTATTGTATTTTTACTATTCTCATTATGTAAAATACCAAGGATAGCATTATTATGAGGGGAAAAAATAAGCTGAACATTGAGTTGATAACTTTGATAATGCTTCAGAACAATTTGAAACTATATTCTTTTCAAACAAAGGTATAAATAAGAGAAAGAAGCAGTGCCAGGTTTCTCATGATTTTGGAATTATCTCAACTTCTCATAACAGATGGTTCTTTCTTGTAATTTTGTCCTTAAAGGACATTGTGCGTGAAATACTAAATCTTGTATTTGCAGATATGGAATTGACCTCCACTCCATACCTTCCTTTTAGAGCAAATGAAAACAGCTACCTTCATCAGTTGGATTGGCTTTAACTGCCTTTCTGCTAGGAACTTTTGCTCTCGTTTCATGATTTAAGTTCAACATATTAGATTTCTCATGCTCTTTCATAAACTTCTCCACTATGAATTCAAAACCTCATTCTTATTTATGATTTTATTTTATGTATTAAGCATTTACCCATGAAAACTTAAATTGCACTCACTGTCAGAGTAGAGATTGCTTGGCACGCTTTGACTAAAACCATCCAAGCTTACCTCTGCTGATTGCCCAATAAATCCCCAATTGTCATAAGGTGGTACTATCCACATTAAGGATAATAACGCTATGGGACAACAGAGGCCAAAATGAAAATGGGTTGAGACATTAACCGTGATGTAATTGAAACTATAGCCTTTGATGGAGAGGGATGGGAAAGTGAATTCATGTAGCTGAACCCAAGTAATTGGAAAAAGGCATAATTGAGTAGCTTGCCCTGTTGATTAGCATCCATGACACTATTTTCACCTGCTGGGTAGAATTGATGTATTCATATATTTCTTTTTTCTGGATCAGTTTCTTATCTATAATGACTTCCATTAGTTGTCTCAGTACCTATTCTGCAAGTAAGCCAAAAGTACTAATCTTCCCCAGAGATACACATTTTCATCTAGAAGAAAGTTCAATTCATTTATTAATATTATTCCCTTCTGGTGATTAATTCCATGTGCAGATAGTCATAGGCAGCGAATTATCAATTGGATTGATGGCACTGGGCAGCTTTCAGCTGCATTTGATTTCACAACAAAGGGGATTCTTCAGGTAATTTCGTTGAGGCAGTTTGCAGCAATAAATCTGTCTTTTCTATAGGAACCCTATAGGTGAATTCTCAATGTGGCAATTATTTGCTTATTATGTTAATAATGTTGTCCCATGAATTTTCTATTCAAAACTAATACCTTGGCTACCCATCTCTGCATGTTAGTTCCATCAATCAAGGTTCAAGCACTCTGCCAAATTCATCTAGAGATTGTGGAATTTATGTGTTTCTCATAATTCATTTTATCAATGGATAGCCACTTTCAAAGGACCTATTTCTTTCCTCTTATTCATCCCTGTATCAATATGCAGGAAGCTGTGAAGGGAGAATTCTGGCGCCTACGTGATCCTCAAGGAAAACCACCGGGAGTGATGGGATGGTGGCCCTCAAGGGCTGTCACTTTCATTGATAACCATGATACAGGCTCGACTCAGGTAATAAGTTTACTAGATTTTTGTGAGACAAGTTAGAGCAGAAGGTTCTGAGACTATATAGCAGGAGTTGCTTTCCTTAATTACAATGCGCACAGTGCTCACATGAACTCGTCTAAAATTTAATGTCCCTTGTTGAATTGTTTGACAACATCTCAATAACCACATTATTTCATTACCTTTACAAGCGTCTTTTTTGTCTAGATATTCGTAGAAAAAAGAGAAATGTCTCCATGACATTGATTTCTTGTTTTATTTTCTTAAAATATATAGTTGTATTTGGGCAGACCAATTAATAAATGACCATTAGGGTATCATCTCTAGTAATCATTCCACTGAATAATTTGTAGGTTTGAATTTTTGACACTGGATGCTAGTCCCCTTCTGCTTGATTATCATAAAAATCGTAATTTACATTTTTGTTATTATGCTGGCATATTACAATCAAGCTCATTGTCGTTGGTTGCTCATCTGTTGCAGGCTCATTGGCCTTTTCCCTCGCATCATATCATGGAGGTATTCATTTCTCCGTTTTTGGATTTTCTGCCAACATATAACTGAAAGTGCACGTGACTATATGAGTTTTATGTACATATATTTGAAAGATGTTGGTGTTTCTAAATTTCTTTACTTTTTTCCAGAAATGAGTTGTGTCACGCAGCATCATTACACGACGATATATTTTTCATGTTTAATTCAGAACTAATACCTCGGACACTGAAAGAATGTGAGGTTTCTTAGGTCATATATTTCACGAGTTAATATGATTTTGTGGTTATACCTTTGGAAGAATGGCATACATATAGCAGCAGCACAGATACGATAAACAAGGTGGTAGTTAGTATGGGCTATTTATGTGCTGGTCCTTTGGTGACCTTTGATTATTGAATCATGAGACTCAATTGGAGGGGATAGGATAGTAATGCTTTTGGGACGAAGAGCTCCTTTTGATGCAATATTGGATGGTGAGATACGCAATGTTGCTTTATTGCATCACTTCAGATGAATGAGAAAATCATTAGATGTTTACTTCTCTGTAAGAGAATCTGAATTCTATGATTACATGAATCAGTCTCCCAGCAATTTATGAAACAAGCATCATAGCGAGTATATGGGCTCAGTTTATGTATTCATTCAGCGTCCTTCGTGAGTACTAGATGCACCCGCAGAATCTCTTTAATCTGGTCCGCTCACATTATGTCAATCCTTTCCATTTCCCGGCTACTAATCCTGACATCTTCATCGCTATCCAGGGATATGCATATGTACTCACTCACCCAGGGATGCCATCAGTTTTCTATGACCATTTTTACGATTGGGGCAACTCCATTCACGATCAAATTGTGAAGCTGGTATGCTTCTTTCCTTTCAAGATTTACTCAATTGGTTTTTCTTGAACTTTTGTATAAGATTCTTCGCCAAATTTACAGATCGACATTAGGAAGCGTCAAGATATCAACAGCCGGTCATCTATTAAGATTCTTGAAGCGCAGTCGAATCTCTACTCTGCAATTATCGGGGAGAAAGTGTGCATGAAGATTGGAGATGGCTCGTGGTGCCCTGCCGGCAGGGAGTGGACACTAGCCACTTTTGGCCATAGATATGCAGTCTGGCACAAGTCCTAAACGTATGTCTCTCACCTTATTTCTTGCCCATCTCACTCCGTTCTAGGTTGATGCTTCTCCATTGTATAATAGCACAAATCTAGTTTCAATAAAACGTGCAATTCTCCAGGCTGCTGCGGAGATTGAGTTAGTGAGTATTATGTAATCCTCTGGAAATTTGAATAAAAGATAGTGAAGGCATATTTCCTAATTCCTGCCGTTTATGTTAAAGAATTTGTGCGCTTGAAACATGCCTCTTTTTCACCCCCGAAGTCGCTTTTCAGTGGAGAGTCTAGGCGAAAAAAGTTTGGGAAACTCACTATACTGATTAGGGTTTAGTAAATTTTAATATTAAATACTTATTAAATTAATTGAAAAGTGACACGTAATTGTCATCTCGTAGAATTTGTAAATTTAATGAGTTCACCACCTATCATTATCGAAGTCTAGATGGGGACTAGAGTTTTCTCCCATCGCAGTGAATAGTTGCCTTTGTTGAAGTGAGAGTTAAGAATAATAAGATTAATGATGTAATTCTCTGCAGTGGTCCAAATAGCCAGCCCTTGTGGGAAAAGTGAGTAGAAGAGTCAAACTCGCGTTTGAAGCTTAGCCATCGTGAGTAGTGGAGTACGAGTTGAGGGAAGCTCACTTTGCATAAGATAAGAGGGTTCTTTTAGCACTGGTTTAAGCCTTTTGTTTATCTAAAAAATAGAAAAGGGAAGAAAATAAGAATAAAAGAAATATGTGTCTTATCAGGTATCAGCAAGTAGTATTGGGCTGGTTTCTATGGTATAGATAAGATGAAGGCCCAACATTTTAAGTTGAAATTATGTTATCTTCTTAGGTAGGTAGGGAATCTGTTTGTTGGCCCAAACAGCAGTTTCACATTAACCTGGCCCACTTTAAATTTTATGGCATTCAGTGGCGTTTATCTTTTTTGTCCTTTATTGAAGATTAATAATAAAAGGCTATAAAACATTAGTAAGTAGCCTATTTTAAATATTTAATTACTAGGCTAGCTTTCTGCCAAATTGCTGATTACCAACTGCGAGTGTAAAGTTTATCTTTTATTTTATAATAAGATAATTATGTAAAGTAGATGCAACTTCATCCAAAAAGCTCAAGTCATTAGAGAAAAGGATGGATGGATGTGTGTATTTGACTATATTATTACTTTTTACTCAGTTTTATTTGTTGGCAGTATTTTTACTTAGTCGGACTAAATCTTTATATAAAACGAATAAGTAAGTAAAATTTTGGAGGTAAATTGAAAGAGAATGGAAAAAAAAAAAACTCCTGCAATCGACCTGAGGAAAGGGAAGCCATGATATGTAAAGAGAGAGAGAGAGAGAGAGAACGTGACAGGCTGATAGAAAGATAGTGTGATGACAATAGCGATCGCCATCATGAGCCTCGTCGTCCACCCAATGATTCATGTCTTGAAACTACTACGACTACAACACCCCCCACCAAATTAAAAAAAAAAAAGAAGCCCCTTTCCCCACCACTGTCACCACCACATTTCTTTCTTTCTTGTATATTCCTTCCCTTTTTCCCTCCGTCCAAACGAACGAAGCCAATCTCTCTCTCTCTCTCTCTCTCTCTCTCTCTCTCGGTGTCACGTGACTGACACATGCTGCTCCAGGATTCAGCATCATCATTAAAATCCACCTCCTCCCCTCCCCTCCATTTTCTACGGGAAGCTTTTATCTTCTTGTTTCTATATGCATTCATAATTCTAAGCTCTCAATCAAATATTATTTTGATTTGTTCAACGTTTCCCTCGACCGGCCTCGTGGGGGAATACATACATACATATATATATATATAGTCTAGGGACAAATATTAGACAAATTTGGCAAATAGATTTGGGCTGGCAATTAATTCTTCATGATGCTGCTCTCTCAAGCTTTGTACAAGTATATGGGAAATGGCTTTGTGTAGCATATTTTGGATATTAATCATCTAAACTAGAGCTATTTAATTTAAAGAAAAGAATAAAACAAAAAAAAAAGCTACATACTCCAATATAAAAAAAATGAATTAATCTGTTGTCCAACATGAGTTTCAAAAGAAATGTTTTATGAAATAGTGTGCAAGGGGGTGGGGCAATGCACGTAGAGTAGGGGGAGTGTTAGGGTGAGGGTAGAGTCTACATCGGACAACATATTAATTTTGCACATAATAATAGAAAAATAAACGGAAGATATACAATCACACCCATTGCTTGAGAAAAAATATTTCAAACTTGATGATCACATGTGGCATGCCATAGTGTAAATGCTAAGTAAAAACTAAGAGATGCCTTCGAATAATGTGATTGGAAAGCTTCATTTTTTATTGAGTTAAACAAAATAGAACATCGAAAGTCAACACGATAATTAAAGGGTAAAATTTATATGCACGAGCCAATTGGAATTAAGTACATATATATATTAAGCAGCAAATAGCATCATTATCCAGGGAGAAAATTAGTGGACTGGTAAGTCAGTGACAAGAGACAAAAGTTACTACTTTGGGGAACCGACCATAGGAAGTGTATAGGCGTCATCTTGTAGACTTGCATTCCCTGCTAATTAATTCAGTGGCCACATGTTCTTAGTTCCTACCGTAAATGATTAAAGATTAGTAAAATTCTTCTCTTCTTGTGTCAACGAACGCCTGCCTGCCTGCCACTGCGCCTACACACACGCACACATATATGGATGGATTACCCTCTCTTTGATCACATTAGATCCAGCGAAAACTTATATCCACAAGCGACAAAGAGGCAATTATACTGATGGATGGTGCCCTCAGATTCTCCCCCAAGAATTAATTAGATGAATTGGGTAGCTAGCTAGAGTGCTTGGCCGGCAATCTCAATAAAATGATGTTTCGAGACTTTCTTTGGGATTTTGCCCTTTGAACGTCAAAAGTTAGGCGACACCTCAAAAATGAGAGACGGATATAAGTGAAAGAGAGTGGAAGTGAAAAGAAAGCTTAAGAGTTGGAAGAAAGAAGCATATAATCTTGTTTGCAATGAAAGCTTAGGTTTTGTCAACTGTCAAGATGGTTAGTGAGCATGGCAGGACGCTGTGGCTCTCTTATTTGTGCCCATGCCGCCTCATGGATTGTCCTACGAAGCTAATAGGCACCTGGGAGATGGGTTACCTGATTTGATTTGACCATGTCACGTGCCAGCTCTTGTTCAAGTACCCATATAAAAATTATACATTATAAGGACACGTTACTATTAGTAATAGTGATCAAGTTCTTTTTTTACCGTCAAAAAAATATGGGTCGATTTTAAATATAAGGACAGATTCTTTGTGAAACAAAAAATTAAAAAGAATAGCATAGAGATACAATTTTTATACTTCTATAAAATAAAAAAAAATCTCTTTATAATTTGTTGAGATTGGATCGAAAACCAGAAAAGAAAAAAAAGATTTATAAGAAATTTAACATGTATAGTTGGACCTTAATTTCTATCTCCACAAATTTTTGCATAAAAAAATTACAAAACAAAAGAATATTCATAATATGGGCACCCTAGTTTTTTATACAGTAAAACCCATCCACATTTCACTCTCTAAGATGCGTTTAAGGGCACCATGGAAGGAACAGAATAAAACCCATCTATAAATTGGCTGTCATCATCTCACCATATGGACAGAAAACGTTTGGTTTAGTCCCCACGGGTCTAGCACAGATGGCAACCAAGTAATAAATTATAGATAAAGATGTAGGTTTGAGTCATAACAGCTGTAGTGTAGGAATTTCACTCTCATGTGAGAGTGATTTTTTGTGGGTATTATGCACTGTGTTTCTTATCTAATACGCTGTCGTGTATCGTGATTAACTCTTCTCACGTATAAGAGACTCTTAAGGTGAGAGATTTTATCTTTTACAGATAAGAAAATATTTAGTTTAGGGTTAAATATATTACCCCAAATTTGGGGGTTTTAGGAGTTTAAGAATTTCGCCCAAATTTGGGAGTGGGTTGGAGATCGTCTAGGCAGGCACATATAACTCAGTTTGGAGGAAAAGGCGAGCGAAGCTGCTTTTGACAAAACACACAAATGGGTGTATTATTATCTGTTTGTTTTCTGTCAAAGCGCTCCATTGTGCTTTCTGTCCCTTAATCATTCATTAAGGAAGGTGTCGTGTCAAATTAAATTTCTCATTGCTTATAATGGCAGAAGACCAACAAAATTTCTCATTACCTATAATGGCAGAAGACCAACAGATAACAAGAGAGAATACACACACAAACAACTAAATTATATCATATTATTCATATGTATGTATGTATAGCCAACTCTTATATTGCCCGTCGTTGATCAATATAACAGTTGGCTGACTAAGAAAGTAAGGGTGAGTTCCATGCATGTGAGGTCCACGCCACATGCATAGGGCCCATCCCCCTCTCTCTTAGTCGGATAACTGCTATGTTGCCTGACAGTGGGCAACATAACAATACCCTGTATGTATATATACATTTGATACTTTTTTTTTTCTTAAGTTTCAAAAGGTGAAATCCTTCACCTTAAGAGTTCCTATAGTTTAGCTTCAAGATTTCTGTAGGAGGGATTAATCATGAAATCTAATAGCGAGACTCGAACATGGGACTCTAATCAATTATATAGTAGTTACAGTTTAAGAACTCCTTAGATTTTAATTCATGTACCAACTCAACTGCTAAGCTATGCCTGTGAGGTGATACTTTTTCTTTCTTGGATGCAAGATGAAATTCCTCACCTTAAGGGCCCCCCACATATTGCTCCATATATGTGGGAGGAGTTAATCACAATATACGACAGCATATCATGTAGGAGACATAGTGCATGGTACTCACAAAACGTTATCCTTACAAAAGAATAAAACTCCACACTATCGATTTATATAACTCAAATCTATATCCTTAAATATAATCTACTACATGACGACTAATTGTGTTAAACCCGTGCGAGCGATACTTTTTCTTTCTTCTTGTATGTATGGTGGGCACTGCATCAATGGCAAAACAAGGATCGCCAATGATGCAGTTTGCATGCATGTCTTTATGCACATGGAAGAGGACGAGAAGGCTTTTAAAGTAGCTTTGAGGCATCACCGTACGAAGTCAAGACAATAGTAATCCGGACTGCAACGCGCCCCATTAATTAATTAATAGCAATTCCAAATTCCAAATGCCAAATGCCAAATGCAATCATGAAGGACGCAATAATATATATATATATATATATGCATAATGCACATGCATTGAGAGGTGTGATCGCTATGCCTATGCCAAACTGAAAGATCAGTCAACAGTAGTCATGCTTTGCTCTACCATTCATCTTTTTATTTTAAAATTTTTAATTTAGATTTTTGTGTGTTATTAATATCACAAAATTAAATTTCCTCATCATAAAAAGTCTTCTCTTTATTTAAATAAAATAATAATTTTATTTCAAAATTTTAATTCAAATTACCATAAGTTCTTCAATAAAAATGAGGTTTTTATTTAGCAAAATAAATAAATAAAAATGAAGTTTTAATTTTTTTTATTTAACTGTATGGGTTGAATGATTATATATTTTTTATTAAGTAATTAAACATGAATGAGTATAATTTAACATAAGAAAAAATATTACTGTTATTTCAAGTTAAAACAGGAGAAATATTTCAAGTTAAACATTAAGTGAAAATTAAAGCATTTATAAGATTAAAAAAATAAGGAAATAAATTTTAAAAAAAAGGAATTAATTTAGCAGGTTAATTCGGAAGTCAAGATCGATGCATGCATGGTCCCCATCATTGGCACCACAACCCCAGAAGCTTTCACTATAATGGAAGCGGAAGAATGGAAGAAGAATAAAGTGGAGGGACACGACCCTAGGGCATTTCAACTTTTGCAAAGCTTATATATGCAAGTTTAATTATTACTAAAATAATGGGTCAGTAGTAAAAGTTATAATAGTGTGAATATACATATATATATATATAGACACACATACAAACTGTCTGAATCCTACATCTGATCTGGTAGGTCCTAAAAGACGATTGATTCAACTCTTTCTTACGCTGCAGAATGAAAGTCTGACCTGCATCTCTCTACTGAATTAGGTCCGCCATATATATATATATATATATAAGAAGCAGTGAAAAAGGCCGAAAAAGAAGGAAGAAGAGAAGACTCCATTGTTGTTAATTGAGGTAACTGTAATGGACCCGACCAGCTTTCCTGCAAGAGCGGAACTATTCTTCTGTTTGTTTTATCAAACTATTAACGTCTTCATTCAAATAACTCTGATCGAGAAGGCAAAGCAAAAGTGGTTTCCATCTTCTGATTTTCTGTGTTCGTCGGTATCGAATTGGAAGCTAAGAATTTTGAAAATATTTACAGAGTGAAATAATTCTACTAAATACTGATTGTTATTTTTAAAACTTAAGCTTTTTAGTGACGAGATTAGCGAAAAGAGTATTTATTTTATCAGCTAATTATATCGTTTCAAGACTAAAAAGTAAGTTTAAAATTTAAAGCTAAATCGAATGGCCCCCTCCTCCCCTATTGCCTCAGGCCCATCGGCTGTTGGAAAAAATTGATATTTCTATTAAATTTTTATATAGAAAATGGCAAAATGCAATGAGATTAATTAATATCATAATTTAATATGGCAATGAACATCTTTAGAATGACAAGTATACTTTAGAAAATAGTTATTTGTTTAGCTAGAAAATAGAAGAAATGAACTTTCAAATAAATTTGCGAAGCAAAACCAAAGTTAGCAGCAACTAACGGGAGCAGAAGGTGGCTTGCATCTGCTGAAGCAGATAAACAAACAACGCAGTGGCATTACCCAACAAGAAAGTCAATAAAGTAAGTTGAGATTATTCTTGAAATTAAATAGTAATATATATATATATATGCGGTAATTAAATGGGGATTGTATTGTAGTTCTCTTTTCGTCTTCCATTGTTCCAATGATTCAATCATGGCTCTGACATAAGCCAGCCGTAGACAACTGGGTCTCTGCTGTACCTTATACGATCGAGATGAATAACCAGAGAGAGAGAGAGAGAGAGAGGGGTTAATTAATTGAGTAGATCAAACTCTTGAAGGAAGAACAACGTCAATCACACTCCTCCTCCTTTGTATTATCACACTCACACTACGTGGGATTCTGATCTTTGGAGGTGGTGGTTGTTGTTGTTGTTGTTTCGTGTCTGAAACCCAGTGACAGAGAAATTAAATGTTATAGTTGGAGGGTAGATTTGACTCAATAAATACGAACTCCACGTTTCTTCTGAAAATTTTACCTACCCATGTAGAAAAAAATTATGGTGAATTAAGCATTTTAGACGTACAATTTCTTATGCGAGATGATGTGCAATATTTTTACAAATTAGTTTAAATTTTAGTATTTATTTATTGTGATACACACATATTGTTCATGCAAACATCAGTTTCCTTTATCTTAGTAGTACTTTTTAGATAAATAATATAATTTTCATCTGTTATACCTTTGTGGAAATTCAAATTCTGCATTCCGGGTTTGGTGAGGGACAGTTTGACTGTTGCTATGTATTAACGGGGATAAAAAACAAGAGTCACGAGAGAGAGAGAGAGAGAGAGAGAGAGAGAAGGGTTCGTGGGGAAGATGATGAGGGCGACGTAACAGTCGACAAAAGGAAGGATTTTCGTATCGTGGTTCTCTCTCTCTCTCTCTGTGAATAAATATTTCTCGGAAAAGGGGATGACAAGAGAGAAGTCTAGCTGCTGCTGAGTAGTATTATTATTATGTAATATAATATATATAGTGAATTTGGAACGATTTGACCTATCTATCTATGTTTTTCGCCTTTCTAATTTGCTTCCTTTGTTTAATGATCTATCCTCATACTATACATACATGGGTCAAAAGTCAAAACTTTTATCTTTTGAAAATTCCACTTAGTAAAAAGAAGAGAAAAATATTTCTATTACTTTTCGAGATGGTGAAGAAAAGGAGTGGTCCTCGGATGCCACTTTTCTAACTATAGATTCAGCTCTGCCCAATTCATCATAATTTGAAAGCTTACATATACAGATATATAGATAAAAAATGATAAATAATAATATATACTATGTTTTAATATTAATTCTTCTTTTGCTTGGTGATTTAAAGGTTCAAGATTAATAATTTAAAAGAAAAAAAAAGAATTTGTTTGAGTTTGGTCATTTGGGTACATCTGAAATATGAAAAAAAAAATCCATTAAAAACTATTTAAATCGAACTAAACTTTCCCAACTTATGAATCAATAGGAAACAGCAGCTTGTTGTTGGATGGTTTGAATTTGCTATATTCTAGCTTTGCAGGAGATCTTGATTCATGGCAAAGAAAGATCTGCAATTATGTTAGATTTATTGTTCAAAAATATATATATATATATATATATATTTTGTTTCTTGAAGCAATAATTCGAATCTCGTAATCAATTTCTTAAGGTGACTCATTTATCATTCTTTTGTCTTGTAGCTGACGAACTGGGCTGCCTTTTTAGCTGCTACATTAATGGTTGTATGGTTTCAGGCTTCGGCATTCTCTGCCAATTACCTTGATCGAGCAATCAAACGGTCAAGACAGCCTGTAAACGGCCCCTTGCCGCTCTTTACTACCGGCTCATAATTTAATTCATTTTTCCCCTCGCACGTAATGATTGTTGCCCTAACTGACATGATAAAAAGAGTGGAAGCATACAAAAATTGAACACAAACTGGATAGCTTCAAACCACCACACACACACACACACACACACATATCTACCTTTTCAGAATTTGAAAATTAATTCGTTTTGCCGTATTTTTTTTTCTTGTAGCTAAGCTAGGCGAAGATGGAGAGAGAGGGTTTGATTTGATTTGTTGTTCATCAGAAACGAGGGAGAGAAGAATAACTATGATGATTCTGTTGATCATCGATTCCTTCTAAATATGCCCCAAAGAATGAACCATCCCGTCTTATTATTATTACCCCCAGTCCCCCCCTCCTCTCCCTCTCTCTCTCACAGACCCACCTCTCACCATCACCACCAGTGCGTCTTAATTAACCCTCCATCCCTCCCTCGCCCTCTCTCTCTCTCTCTCATTTACTGTGGTAGCCCCATCGCATATTAAATAGAACCCAACTGCCACTCTCTAGCCAGCTCCCAAATCTGTTCCTGATGAGGTCTCTCTCTCTTTTGTGCCTCCCCCTTCTTCTTTTGTCTCTTGATTTTGAGCGAGATGAGATTTTGTGGAATCTCTATGGTGAAGGTGTTATCAGCTTTCACGTGGGTTTAACAAAGGGTTTCCTACAGAGTTTTTTGGCATTCTGTCCACCTCCAATCAGAAAGAAAAAGCAAGCCAATAACAATTAAGAGCACTCTCCTATGGAGGTGGGCATACTGCCAACTGAACTCTGTTGGTGTCTCTCTGTAAAACCCTCGTGATGTATGAATATGATCTCCATGCCCAAACCCGCTATCCATGTTTTCCTTGTTTGTTCTTTCGCGTGGAGATCGAACTCAGTCAGTTACCCAAGGAGTAAAGACCCAGCCGCGTACGTTCTCCATGATTATGAGCTTTACCCTTCTTTTTATTCTCTTTTCACGCTTCCTTGTCTGTCATGATGCACGATCATCATGCCCTTTCTCGCTCCTGGTGCTTTTACAGTTATTTTCTGGGTATCTTTTATGTATCTTTTTCTTGTTTTTGTATTATTTCCTGGAAGAAAAATTTCTTCTTTGATCTGTGTTGCAAGGTGTATTGCATGCAATGAAATCTTTATTTGTCCTGATGGCAGGCCTCGTGCCTAGATCTCATGTTTCTTTTTGCTTGATTGAACGTTCATTACTGTAATTCAGAAACCCTAAGAAAAAGATTTGGCAACCCTAGTTTCTCTCTCTCTCTCTCTCTCAAACACACCCACAAACACTGTTGTTTTCTTTTCTCTGCGATATCTGAAATAAAGCTACGTCCAATATCTTGTGGATGGGTAATGATGGAACACCCACTTGTGTAGGCATGCATTCATATTCTGATCCATCAGAGAACTCGCAAACCAAACCATCAGATTTTATGCATATTTGCTTCTACAGATGTTTCTTGGTTTGTGACGACCAATGGTTTATTGATTCTACTCTCTGCAGGAAGTAACAGATCTTGAATACTGAATGATATATATTTGTGTGGATCTTTGTACAGAAGATAGTTTGGCTTCAAAACTAAACGTTTGTTGGATTTGTATTTTCTCACAGGTTTCCCTTTTCATTCATATATATCATTCCGGTTATCTTGTATTCAGATCCATCGTTAGAAGGGTTGAATAATTCGTTGTGGATGATGTTGATGGCATTGCAAGCCTTTTTCTTTGTGCTCTGCGGTTGCAGGTTTCTGGTGGTGAATTGAGACCATTTCTAAGTTGGGCAAGTGAGGGAAACTACTGCTGGAGCAACGCGTGTTGTTATATAAGAAGTGGGCTTTTGCTTGACTTCAAACTGGGATTGAACCGACCTTTATCTTTAAGATGTATACTTTATACGAAGAATAAGGAGGCAGTTTGTTGGGCTTCTTTGAAACAATGAACCTCTTTAAATGCAAGGGGGAGAGTCTGCAGTAGCTAGCATAATAGCATTTACCACTCACAAGTCAACTCGGCTTTGAACCCAAATGCAATAGGGAATTGTCATAGTTGTTAGTGCAATGTGAGCCCTTTCACTTCGCCATGACTTTTGACACTCTGATGCGTCGTGCGCATGGTGGTTTCCTGATAACCCCATTAACGAGCACTATGTGAAGATGAGAAAGAAAGGAATAAAATGGATCTCGAGTTGTATCAATCAGTAGTGTTCTAAATCGGTTCAATTGTAACCTTTTCTTTTCTATGAGAGGCTAAATTCGCTCGTGAATCTAGTTGCTTCTACTGTTGTACTTTTTATTTTATTTTTTTGTACTTTTTATTTTGTAAGAATTTGTTGCATGGCTTGGGGATTTGCTTTGATGGAAAATGTTTTCTATCTGCATGGTATGTTATGATGTTTAAGGGAATAGTAGTTTTATTTAATTAAAAAGGAGAACCAAATGCATATATTTATCCCTCAAATTTTCTCTTTTTTAAATTATGACAACTTGAATTAGTTGGTTTTACACTATATAAACACTTGGCCAGCGGGGTTCACATGACAATATATAATGTGCACTCGTTCAATAAAAAGTTGTGTAAGTTATTAACATTGATGATTAAAAAGTGATAGGTTATTAACATTGATGATGTAAATTTTATTTGTATTAAAAAATTTAAAATAACAAAAAAAAAATCAAGTTCTACTTTCATTTTCTTTGTTTTTAAATGAAATTTTTTTGTAACACTAAAATTCACCTACTAAAACCAAATAAATCAGGCAAATCCTTAACCAAGCTTCCAATCCAGTTGCTGCACTTTCATTGTTATCGTTATATTCATTACAAGGGGGTGCAAAAGTAGTATTATTTAACTTTGTTAGATTGAGAAACTTTAAAATTAAAACAAAAATGGTATCAATGGAATGTTTGGAGTTTGTTTTTATTAACATTGACAATAGTCACAATTTCAAAATTGATGTGAATCTTAAGTTATCAGAAGTATGTAAATATTAGTCACAAGCATATAAATATTAGTCACAATTTCAAAATTGGTCAGCATGAAATTGACTGATTCAAGGTAAAGTTGGGATCAATCAAAATTGAAAGACTGCTGCTACCCTCACGTTTGTGAAAAGACTAAGAGTTGAACTCTGTGAAAAGGCTAAGGGTTGAACTCGCTACTAGGTATCCTAATTTATCTCTAATTTACCTCTCTTACAGGAATCATGGGACCGAGTTACGGGGATGTTCATGATGATGTGTTAATAAAAAATAAATAAATTGAAGATGACAATAAAAAAAAATAAAAGTTGAGAGATGAATTTATGCTTTTTGACTGGTTCACAGGTGCAATTAATTAGAACTAAGTAAAATTGAAGATGTCATAATAAAAAAAATAAAAATTAGAAAGGGATGAATTTATGCATTTGGCCAAAAAAAAAAAGAGTTTTGTAATTGAAATTTGAAGGCGCCAGGGAGGGACATCGTTCTAAGAAAAAGGAGTGGTCCAGTAGCTGTCAAATATGGCCCAGCTGTACTGGTCGGGCCGACCCAATATGATGCTTCATGAAACTGATCCAATTTTTACCAAGACATTCCACGTTCAAAATAAAAGGAGCTCATATGCGTATGCAACAAAGCTGAATGAAACCACAAAGAATAGTTTTATTTAGAAAATAAAAATCATGTCAAACAAAGTTTGTAAAAGAGAGAAGGCAATAAAAATTGAATGGGGACATATACAAAAATTATTTTTTGGTAAAAAGATAAAGAGCATAGATGATGGACTGAGGTATAAAGCCTAAAGGGTTCTTCTGGAGAGGAGGGTAGCAGCCTTAGTTCCAAAGTGTATCCCAAGGCGATCTTTTGTTTGGTATCAAAATTAGGGGCATTTACAAGTATATTTAATATTTTAATGCATATAAATCATTTATGAAAGTAAATACAATTTTGCGTTATAGCAGAAATTGAACTACGACCTAAAGGATTTAAAACCTTTGCACCAAATTTCAATACTAGAAAAGGTAAGAAAAAAAATAGAGGCAGAAAAAATCCAATTCCAAGCGTTGCCATTGCCTTTTTCTGCTTCCCGTGTTGCGTTTATACAAGTTCATCAAAGACTTGAACACACAATCTGTCTGGTTTCAGCTACCATTCACTAAATACTAAACAATAAACCATTCCTACCAGCTGGCCTCAATTATCTAGTACTACCACTAATAAGAGCCGCAAGCCCAGGCTTGTAGGGTACATTAAATGGAACAATCTCGGCACTAAGACTCTGGTCTCTGGGAGAATCAGAGCCAACTTTTTGTGGCAGATAAGCTCTTCTTAGATGGAATAATAATACTCCTTGCAAATCATTAGAAAGTCAGTCTCTCCAAATTCTCATTCAGGGAGTCACTTAGACTGCTGCTGTTGCTTGTCGAACAATAAGCCCTCCTGGGACTTTCAAATTCAAAGTTTTGTTTCAACGAGGTGAATGCTCTGGGGCTTCCAAGCCTTTGTTTCGTAGAGGTGAATGCCACTGATTTCAATGGGGAATTGTAGGATATTGGTTTGACCGAAAATGGGCTAGGAGAAATCATCTTCTGCATTGGAAGAACAGCCGGACACCCTCCACAGTCAAGCATCGTCACTGACCCTGAAACAGATCGTCGTTTTGTGGCATCGTCAACGTATAGGAGATCATCTATCCTTGCCATTATATTGTAGGCTAAGCTTTCCATCACCCTTGAGTAGCTCTCTAGGATTGACTGTCCAACATCCTGTAGAAGAATTAATTTATTTCTTCATATTTTCAGAAACAATGTAAAAAGTTGCAGGGCTACTTGATAGCAAAAATGGCAAAGTTTATTTTTCCATGTAACAGTTAAGAGCTTGAATGCTTGTGCTATTTATTAGAGGGCATAACTTTTCAGACATTCAATTTCACATGGTTACCCTCTGTTACCCTTTTCCTTGTTCATTTAACCATGCTAGTGCCACTGACCCTAACATGGTTAGGATAAGTTGTAGTTGATGATGATGAGAGGGTAGAAGAATGGGTAATGCAGTCCATTCTTTTTTTGCTTGTGATGCCTTCCACAATATTCTGCCTAATTTTCTCACTCAACTTCCATATTTTCACTAATCCAGATTTGTTAAGTTACTTTTCATGAATATGTATTTATACAATAAAAATAGCAAACCAAAGTAGTTTATGTAATGGTTTGGAACTTCGATTATTGACAAGGTCAGCCAAACTTCTTTGAGTCCCAGTTCTCAGTCAGACTGAATAAAAGTGCTTTAAATATTGGAAATGTAAAAGATGAATCTTACAGCAAATAGCAAAGCCTTAGAAAAGCACAACTTCACAGTGTTGATTGAGACTGTACCTTGTTATACTGAATCTTGTTCACATCCAGAGCAGTCTGTGGGAGACCTGGAAAGCGCAGCTTTAAGTTCTGTAAGAGGGTCTTTGCCCGATCTGCTAAAAGTTTACACTTTTCACCATCAGCAACAAGGTCCTTAACCTTGCCACCCCATGAGGACCTTAAAGGTTTAACAGGTTTGGAATGCTTTTTTGAGCACTTCTGCATCCAAGTGTGCATTGCAGCCTCAATCCTGTTTGCTATCTCTAATGTGGTGTATTCCGATGATTGATCTAAGTAATCAAGAAGACACTCTGGGGAGAATTGATCAGCAGTCATGAATTTGTAAAGAATTTCACCTAAACAAGCTCTCCCACTCTGTAAAAATACATATCAGTAGCACCACAGTCAATCCAGTTGACTTGATTAACCAACAGATTTGATTCATGAAAAATTAGATATTACCATCACTGGAAGTAAAAGGACGTCTAAATGTGAATAAATCATGTGATTTATAATGACAAAATAAAATGGTGTAAAGAACTTCAAAATTAATAGCATCAGTGCAATTGAATTGTGAGACATCATTCTACAGCTATATTGGTAAACTAAAAGAATCATAGCCTAAATTGATAATCCATCAATTGCAAAAGATTGAAATGGCTCAAATGAATTCACACTCTTGTAAGTGTTAATTTCATTGTCCCCATTCCACTCGACTCAATATGTGAATGAGGTCTAAAGCATATATGGTCATTCCTATAGGAATGGTTTGTGCCTAAACAGATGCAATATGATGTCAATAAGGTCCTCAATACAACCTGAATGGGAGTGTGTAGCAAGGTGCCACCTATAGAACACCCCACCTACAAGCTTTGACTGCTGATCTGCCTGGAGGAGCTACAGCATTATCCATGCTGCAACCACCAGAACTCTCTCACATGCATCATGGATTTAGGTTCACTTTCAATTTGGCATGCATGTCATGGTATCAGTGCCTCTATGGTCATGTGAATTTATAAGAAAAGGATGCATAATTTGACAATTTGAACAAAATTGTATCTTATTTAAACAAATGAGATACAATAAAAGAATGATCTGTTTATATATTTTTCTTACTTATGACTACAAAGATAATATCTATATATAACAAAACATGCTACACGGAGACATGGATAAATTCACAAGCCAAAGGAATCCTATACTTCACATGAATGTTGCCATACCATCCTAAATATAAAATTTTGTGCGTATTATGAGCTATTTAAGCTAAAAAACCAATTTTCTCTTCTAGGTTATGAAAACATCTACGGAGAACAAAATATTTGACACAATTTCAATATTAAACATAGAAATATTAACAAGCCAAAAGAATTAAAAGACTTAAAATTAACATGGTTGTCTTAAATATCAAATCTCATGCATAGCACAACCTAAAGAAGTGGAGAATGCAATTTGGGCTACTTGTTACAACTGAAAACAGTAGTAGATTCCTATATGAGTTTGAGAGTACTCTTGTGAAAGAGCATGTTAAGGTTCTTCAATTGGTACTACAATTCATGGATCAAAACAGCAATAAAACTATATGAACAAGTAATAGCAAATATATTAGAAAATAATTAAATACAAATTGAAATTGCAGGAAACCAGGAGCATTGTTGCTGTATAATCATCAACAGTAACACAACAAACTAGGATAAACACGTATCTGTGTCTAGTGTCTTTCAAAGAACATCGGCCAGTCACCAAATCTAGAGAAATTTGATCTACCATGACAAAAACAACTAAACTAATGATCCATGACTAGCATGTATCCTAAAATATAGTTTGTAATTTAGTTTTGAGCCCAAGAATTTGAAATACTATAGGTCACAAATGAAGAATAAGCAATAGTTGATGCCTTTCAATGGTGAGCAAAACCATACATCTTAACAGGAAGTCACATTGATAACAAGTTCCCATACCTTAGGCAAGCTCTCCAGGTAAATATTTGGGATTTCCATATCAGCCAGTATGCTGCTATTGATTGCCATGGCAGCCTTAAATATTTGGTTTGTGCATTCTCTACATTTCTGCAATCTCTTCCGTGTATCTTTTGACAAGCCACCAGGTGGGACCTTTGGAAAAGGTAGCCACCATTTCTCTTCCATCATAACAGTGGACCTTCGTGTAGATGGGGATGAAAGATGTGCTCCTAAGTTCTCGCCATTAGCAACAACCATGCCACGGTCAACATAATAAAATTCAAAATCATCAAACCCATCAAGTATGCTGATCAACATAGCATCTAGCTTTTTTAATGCAGGAAGATTTACATGAAGATCCAGGCGAGGTTTAGTCACCATGACCTCAAAAGTCCCACCACCAGGGAACTCTTGCCATGATGGAATGAGTTCAACAATGGAATCACTGACACACAAAAGCCATTCCATCTCTCGTTGCCACATCAACTTCTTCTGTGGTGGCAATGACTCCAATTTCCATAGCTCCCCAAACACGGTAGCTGCCAATTCACCATTCAAACGAAAATATTTATTTAATTGCTAAATTTGCAACAAAAAGTGTCCCCTTGTTAAACAATAAGAACAGTGTAATCAACAAACCAGAGAGATTGGTAATGGCGTTGGAGATGGCAAGAGCAGTGCAAACTCCCTTCCCACCCCCTGACATATCCTCTCCAAGCAGAAGCTTGGCAAAACGTTCTTTCATCAATTCAACCTCTGTAATCACATGAACAAGTGCAAACAGAAACAAATTAATAAATTTAATTAAAAAACATACATACGGCACGGAAAACTAAAATTGGGGTTTTTATATAAAACCCTTTGCCGATTCAAGTTCATTTGATATTTTATTTTCTCTGTTGTCTAAATTTTATGGCGGACACACACAGAGGATATCGGCACAAAATGGGGGAATAGGAAGCAGCAAAATGAGTTACATTTCAGAGAGAATCAACATCAAATCTTCCTCAAATAAATTGATAATTATGAATAAGAGCGGCCAATAAGGGTGACAACAACTGAATTTGCAAAAGAAAACAAGGAATTGAGGCTCGCCTGATAAGTCAATTCTACCAGGTTTCTCCGGCTTATCGTCCGGAATGATGACGTGTCTCCCACCGACAACCGGCAAGGTCACTCTAGGCGGCACCAGGAAATCTAAATTGGCGGACGAGTCCGATCCGGCGAGCGGCGAAGCAGTGAGGGAAGGCGAAGCGGCTTCAGGATCGTAGGAGAAGGAGCTGGAGCTCTCGGTCTCCGATTCACTGACGTCAGCACTCAGACTGTAACTGTCGAGCCTCTCGCTCTTTTGATCGGAATCTTCTTCCGACGAAACACTCCCCATTGTTGATGAAACTAAGCAGCGATCTCCGAATCAGAATTTTCGAACCGCGAAGGCTGAAGAAAAGTAAAAGAGAAAGGAAGCATAGGGAAAGATAAAGCCACTCCCTTACTGTACTGTTACACTACAGCGCTTCCGCTTCTCCTCTCTCTGTCTCTGTTGGCAGGGGAAGTGAAGTCTCCACTTTCCATGGCACACGGTGGCCCCACTGTGGCGGAAGCGGTGCTGACGGGTGGTGCAATGATTACGTGCAATCGGCGCGTGAGATCACTCTCTGCTCGCTATAACTGATTTCCAAGCTAAGTTCACCGATTCTGAGACCGTCGTCGAGTCATATGAGTAAAGTAAACTCCAACTTTAGTAATTAAATTAAAAATAGATTAGAATATTCTAAACCTGTTTCTAGGATTGGCAATGCTTCCGTTTCGTTTTAATTTTTGTCAAAATTATAATTAAATTACTAAAATTAAAACTAAATTATTACTCATTAATTTTAAAAATTAAAAATCATAAGCAAACCTTTCGATTTTATTTTTAATTATGATTTTTTTAATTTGATCCATATCAACAAACAAAGACAAACTCTTTCAAATAGCATTCATAAAAAATTTTGATAATTTCAGAATAAATAAAGACAAATTATAATAAAGTTATCTTTTTCTTGTATAAAATTATAAATTAACTTCAAACTTTTTAGATATAATTATTTAATTGATAAAAATAAAATAATTTAAGATTAGATTTTATTTTTATTTGTTAATTACTTTATAAATGTTAAATTTTTTATATATTTGTAATACATTAGTTAAAATACTTGTAAAAAAAATATATTAGTCAATATATATATTATGTGTACATATAATATATTAAATAAATATATTATATATATATGTATATTCAGTTCAATTTGATTCAGTTACCTACATATTCAGTTCGGTTTTGATTCGGATTTTGGTTTGAATTTAGTGAAAGCCATTACCAAACTATACCATTGAAATAGTGTTCAGTTTTTCCCCAAACCAAATCATTATCCAATCAAACGGTTTTTAACCTCGTTAGCCGTTTTAGTTTTGGTTCGATTCCCTATTATTTCGGTTGCAATTGTCATCCCTACCTGTTTCTCTACCCTAATAAGGTAAATCTGAGGTACGAGTGCGATCCTACCCGTTCATGTACACACTCTTGCTTTTATTTTTTTCTCTTTTGGCCAAAAATATATTTATGTCTTTGAATTTTTACATTTTTTTATAAAACTTTAAATTTTTTATCATGTTAAATGTGTCCCTTGATGTGCTAATATTTTTTACATATTTTTCATACTATTCTTACTTAATTTTATGCTTAATTCTCATATTTTTATATATTTTTCATATTAATTTTAGATAATTTATAATGTTGGTAGGATGTAAAGGAAAAGTAAAAAAAAAAAGAGCAAAAGTTATGAATTTCTACTGCTTAAGCGTCTGATTAAAAATAAAAATTAGACCAATTAAAATTTTAAAAAATTCTAAAAAAATATATATATGTGAAAGCTTTATATGCCTACTTTTTTATGCTTCAAATGATGTGTAAATCCAAATTTTCTATAAAAAGTTATAGCTGTCGGAGTGACAAAATGTCAAAATTGTAAAAAATTCAGCATTACCTACTAATTTTTCATTTCATTTTCTCCAAATTGGGTTGATTTGTAGATAAATTAAAGATTTTTTTTAAGGGTTAATAGAATTGTCTATCTCATAAAGAATTAGATCCAAATTGATCAAAGAAACTTAGCCCAAAAGTTTAATCAAATTAAGCCCATATATTGCAAAAATTCCTAAATTGTAATTTTTGATATTTTGAGAGATTATTTTGTATTTTTTTTTTAGTGTAAGACTTAAAAGTTTGAGTGGGCATGGGTGGCATGAAACATAGAGAGGAAAACATAGAGGAGAAAATTATGGAGGTAGGGTATGGTTTGATTCATGTTTCAAAGAAAAAATTAAAGAAAAGAAGAAAGTGATAGTATAAAAAAGAAGGAAGGCTGAAAAATTGAGAGAGTTTGAGGTGAGAAAACTTGAAGTATTAGAGAATTTGAGCATTCTTGATGAAGGATTTCTTATATTTTTTTTCAAAAATTGGTGACAATATTTTTGAAGAATAAATTCTACACATCAAAACAGTTTTTTTTTTTCTTCAATTTTCTTTAAATTCTATATTTATGTTCATTTGTTTTGTTATAGATTTTATCATTTGTAGTATAAACTAAATTTTATAACTAGGGTGTTTTGATATAACTTAAATATGATAATTTAATTTTTATGAATTGATTTTCTTTATTCATAAAAGTATTTATTATTGTGTTTAATACTATCAAATATTTGACTAATATTTGATTGATATGTTGATATAGATTTAGACTGAAAGGAAAAATCTACAACTTGATCTAGATAATAAACACCACAAGAATATAATTGGAATGGAAGTAAAAATTTGACTTGTGTTATTAATTATTATTGTATGAATAATTAAATTTGGATTGTCACTAATTTAAATTAAATTAGATTATTTTGGTGAAATTGAAATACCTTAATGCTCTCCAAAATTTGAACTTCTCCATATTTAATTTTTGTGTTATTATTTTATTTTATTTTCTTAAATTAATTAATTCATCATTTAATCAATTATTTATATAACATTTGATTTAATATAATTTTATTAACTATCAATCGATTCTTGTGAGAATGATACTTTTACTCACTATTTCATTATTTGTGCGATCCGTACACTTGTGAAAAATTACTATCATCCCTAAACTTAGATAAAAAAACATATTCATAATTCTAAACCTTAAAATTGTCATGGTTTTAAATGTGCCCAAAAACTGTGTAAAATTACTCATTTAAACACTTGGTTAGTAAGTGATATGTATGTGCACTAACATGATCGTTTTTAAGCATTTTCTCAACTTCCTCTCTTCGTCTTCGGCATCTCCTCTTTTTTTACTTTTTGCAGCTCTATCTCAGCTCCTTCTCTTTATCTGACATCTCCTTAGCTACCCCCAGACTAGCTAGCCCTATCTTTAATCCCCTTAGATAGTAGGATGATTATCGACTCAAGCATGTTAGTGACTTGTCTAACCCAATTGGCCCACATAGCCCAATCAAATGAGACATAAGAGATATCAAAGAGAGAAGAGACTCGATCGGAGAGAGAGAGATAGTTGAAAGATGTTAGAAAACTGCAACGTCAATGGGCGTGCATATCATTTGCTGGCCAGTTGTTTAAATTAGTGATTTAACATAGTTCAATATCATATTTGGAACTGTGAAAAATTCAAAGGCATAAATATACTTTTAACCTAAGTTTATGAATACATCTAAAACTACAAAAAATTTAGATTGCATTATCTTTACTTTTCAATTTTCAGTTTTCTGTTTTGATAGTCTATTTTTAAAAAATTGAAAACGTATTCTCTTTGTCATATTGAAAAACTATTTCTCAAAACAAAAAATTAGAAAAAATATTCTCTTTGAAATTTTGAAAATAATTTTTTAATAATATTTTATTCAATAAATTTGATTATTCAATAAATTAAAAATATTTTAATGTTAATATATTATTAAAAATATATATACATTTTAAAGTTAATGAATTTTGTAATATTTTTTCCCATTACAATAATAAAATATGAATAAATAAATGTGCTTTGAGTTTAAAGTTTATTTTAAATGAAAACACTCAAAACAACTTTTTGTTATTTTGAATTTTTTTTATAATTTTTTTTATTTTCAAAAATACATTTTTAAAAATAACAAAGAGAACGCGTTTTCATTATTTTAAAAAATTAAAAATTAAAAATAACTTGAAAACAGTAAATAAAACGTAGTGTAAGGGTTTCACAAGAAAAAAAAAACAAAAGTTCATAGGCATAAATATGTTTTTGGCCCTTTTTTTTGTAAGTATTCTTGTTAGTATTTTATTTAGTTTTTATTTGATTAAATTTATATAACAATCTTAAATTAATTTATTCCTAAAATTATTTATATCCTTAATTATGCTATTTCTCATGTATAAAGTATTATATTATCAAATTTAATAATAAGAACAAGAAGGTCCAAACATTGAAAAGATTTATATTTTAGGCAAAAATCATACATCTAAATAGAAATACAAGATTATGTGTATATAACATATAATAAAATTTATTCAACATTATATGCAGGTTAAAAGACCCCAAACTTTGTCCTTGTTCTTCCATTCCTATTCAACAAAAGAAATATTTAAGAAGAGATTGAGATACATTTTTAGAATATAAGTCAAGCGGTCGAACAAGCTATATATTGGTATTAGTTTAGTGAGTCGTAATTTTGATCTTCGCTCTGCGCAATGAGGTAAAGTTTCACATCTACTATTTACCTTCCTTGATGTAATTGAGAACACGAACACTGAGGACCATATAAGAACAATCATCCCAAAAAGAGATTGAGATACATCTTCAATTGTTTTTCATTAAAAAGAAATCAATTTAAACATAATTTCTATATTTATTCTATAATATAAGTTAACATTGCATTTAGTGTCCAAAACCCTATTAATAGTGATTTATTCAAATAATTTTTATATATTTTAATTAAAAAATTAAACTTAATACTACAACAAGATTTTAACTCATGACCTTTAATTTTTAATAAAAAATAATTTTATCAGTACATCAAAAGTCTTAATTTTATAAAATATTGTCAGTAACAAATAAAATTAATTTGTATTTAAAAAATATTTTATCATTTTATTTGTACGTACCATAACATGAGTCATATTTTATTTAAATTAATCAAGATAAGATAATCTCCTTCTATCAAACATAAATATTTTGTTAAGTAGTAATAAAAACCAAATGAGTAAAAAAAATAATAATTTTTTCTTCTTATGAGTAGGAAAAAAATTAAATCAAGTGAATTTAGTAACTATTAAATATAGTAAAACCATTAGCATTCTTATGAAATAATACGGTTTACATACAAATATATCAATAATTAATAAAAATTTATCGATATATAAGAACGAGATGAGTTTAGTTCTTATCGTCTTCACTTTTTTTTCTCAAAAACTTTTTGTATAATGATGTTAGAAAAATGAATAATTATCATTGTTTATGCTATTTATGAGTTAAGTTTATATTAGATAATTATCGAGTAGATATGATTTGTCTGAATATATTTTCATGTCATTTTACAACACACTTCTCAAATTTTTATTTTTGATGATAATATATCTCTTATTTGAGATCTTTCCAAAATTTCTCTTAGACCAATGACTTTTAGTTAATTATAAAACATAAAAAAAAAATTGAAATTATAGTTATTTGAAATGACATGCTTGTAATTACTAAAAGATAATCATCAAATTTATTTAAGCATTATTTTCTAGAAAAATCGTTGTAGTGAATTTATATTAATTCAAAAAAAAGTGATGCTAATTATTGTTTAAGATGTAATAAATATATTTTATTTTTAAATATTATAATGTTCTGAGTAATGACTAAGCAACAATAAAAATATTTTATTTTTAAACAAAATATATTTATTACAACAATCAAATACTTTTATTAGTTAATTAAATTATTTAAACATGATAAATTTATCATTAATTAATAAAATTATTTAATTGTTAAAATAAGAGGCAAAAATAAAATACATTTTATCACTACTTGACCTTAAGACAAAGATTATTTTTAATTATAAAATATTATTAATTAGTATTAAATATAAAATATTTTATCAATCAGGGTCTCTGGGTGTTGTTTGCACGCGCGGTCTGGTAAGATGGCTCTTATGGCAATGATGTGATGTTTTTATATTATTCTTTGGTAGGTGAATGATAGGTCCGGTAATTAAGAAGTCCAGGACAACATTAATGATGCCAACAAGGACATTAGTTTCATTTTATCTAATATCTGTCACTCTATTTTTGTATTTAAATGTGCGCCCTGGGTGATTGTCATCTACCGTTGTAACATGTAATGTCATCATAATTGTTGCTCAACCTACACTATTAAATTCATCTACTGACATCATTAAAAGTCATCTAATTTAACAATTAATCTCTTCTATTTTATTTTTTTGGTACATCATAAAATATTAATTTAAAATTCAATATACATTTAAGAAAATGTTATAGTCTAAAAGCATTAATTTAAAATATTAGTTTTTACCTTATAATTAACATGTCTATGTTTTACTAAGGTCATGCTTGGCCTAGTCTTAGTCCTTGACCAAGTCATTGTTGGTCCTTTTGGGAATGATCAGGGTGAGTTGAATTGAATGATTAAAATTTTTATAATTTTATTAATAAAAATCTTTAATATAAAATTTTATGAAAACTATACTTGTATAAATATGTATAATTGAGTTTGTTTGAGATCGTTATATTGCAAGGTATAAGATATAACAATATAAGGGAAATAATGGCAATAGAGAACACATAATATATTAGGGTTTAAAAAATCATAGGAGGCCTTGCTCCCCTATAAATACCTCTTTAAGGATTACCCAAATTAATGAATGATTTTTGTAATTTTTTAAGAGTTAAAAAATTGTCATTCATTCTCTTTCATTTTTTTCATATTGATTTGAAACATGAGGTTCTTTTCATCCATACACAACCCACGAAAAGAAGAGGGAGATAACACTCACATTCTGCTCTCCTCGCCAAAGGACGCATGTCACGTATCACGAGTTGGACACTGGACTCTTGGAAGACTCGGATCTGCAAACGACTCGAAAATCTAAAAGTTAGATTTATTTTATTTTGTATGTGAATGTTTTGATTTCGACGTTAATCCAATTGCAGGGATCGGGGCAAAGTTCAAAATTTTTGTACTACGTTACTTGTCCCGTAACGATCTTACTTTACTTTTATTAACAACATTAGAAATTTTGTGATTCAAAGCTCTCATTGTTTGAACTACCCCTATAGATATCCATATTTACCCTTGACTACTTTTCCTAAGGGTCTCGACCTAGGTTGTTTCTATTCTCTCTTAGGTGCCTTGTGTCTTGGTCTAGGTCTTGAGTTCTTTGTAGAGATCAATGTGGCTAATGATTTCTCAATGTCATTCTTTTCTAATGATAATTTGTTATTTTGAGATTTTAGGGATTTGTTTTCTTCTTGAAGTTTAATTAATTGATCATCTACTTTATTTTCATTTTCTCTCTTTTAACTCTTGAGATCTTTCTTCTAGATTCTTTATTTCATTATTTAATTTTTCATTTTATTCTTTATGAGTTTTCTTCAAGTTTTTTAACTCTTTCTTGATGATTTGATATTCTCAATAAACTTTTGATATGCCTCTTGGAGTTCTTCAAACTCCATGTTATCTACTTCTTCATCCTTTAAAACCATAAAACACATATGTATTTGTTTATCTTCTGATTGAGATGACTTGCTTGAGACATCCGCATCCCATTCCCCAAAGGCATGTCTATTTGATTTCTTGAATTTCTTCTTTTCTATTTTATTTTTTTACTTTCTTATCTTTTTTTGTCCTCAAGACATTCAAGTTGCATGTGCCCAATCTTTTTACATTTATAGCATGTAAGAGGCACTCTCTTGCATTTTTTTTTTCTTATTCATTAGTCTAGTGAATGTTCTTGTTAGGAGGGCAGTTTCACAATCTTCTTCCTCTTCATTAGACTCCGTTTTTTCATTTACTTTTAAAACTAGAGTTTTCTTACCCATAGTATATTCATTCATCTTATTCAGGATCAATTTATGAGTTAGTAAGGTTCCTATTAACTCTTTCATTTTTAATTCTTTTAAGTTCTTAGCTTTAGATACGGTAGTCACTAAAGGTTGTCAATCTAGAGATAATGATCTAAGTATTTTCTTAAGTTGGTCTACCTTAGAAATTTCTTTTCCTCGCATTTTAAGACTTTTTATAATATTTTGAAACCTATCATTCATTTGACTAATATTTTCATTTGGAAGCAACTAAAATTCTTCATATTGAGACATTAAAAGATTAATCTTTGTATCATTTACTTGATCCGTTCCCTCGTAGACTACTTTAAGCTTTTTCCATATTTCATTAGATGTGGACAAATGTGAGAGTTTTTCATATTCACTTGGGAGAATTGAGCAAAAGATTATTTACTTTACTTTATGATCCATTTGATATCTTTTAATACCTTATTCAGTTCATTCTTCTTCTTTGGTTGAAATTGTGGTAAAACCATCCCTAACTATTTTCCATAATTAATAATCTATAAAAAACAAAAAAGATTACATCCTCATTTTTCAATAAGCATAGTTTGTGCCATTAAAGAATGGTGACTTAGAAGGTGATGATCCTTCAGCTATGGCTTGGTTATTGTCGACGTTCGATTTCAGTCGACCGTAATTAGTTTTGGGCCGCGGTGAGTAGATCCAAAATGCCAAGAAGAAGAAAAAGGAACCCCAAACTTTCTAACATCAGTCAACACCCGGATGTTTTGCGTCGAACGATACCTACTCCATGACCGCACTCTGATTATTCCTTCAGAATGGCGATTTTTTTGATTATTCCCTCTGTCCCCTTGCCCCTCATGATATTTTTCGTTCTTATTTGTACTGAGGGGCTTTTACAATTTAGATAACATAAAGAAATACAATGAGTGTTTAATGGGGGACAAATAACCCTTATTGTCTACACAAAATCGGGAGTGGGATCCTCATTACGAGGGACATGGGCTGTTGCAGGTAAAGTGAATAGTCCTTACCTCTGACTTCTCAGCAGCTTTACCACTTATGCGAGCTGATTGGTTTTAGGCCAGCGACCTGAGTGGTCCAGCGATCTGAAGGATATTTCCGGGAGCTCGTTGGTGGCTTATCGGGAGTTCGCCAGATGCTCGCTTTACGAGTTCCGAATTTCGGTAGTGGCTGGGCTTTCCTTGGTAAGGTCGTTCGGGCCTTCTTGGTTTCAAGTGATTGGGCCGGTCCATCAGATCGAGTCTGACCCATACGGGAAATACGTATAACAGTTATAGAATGAGACCATTTTGGATCACTTCTAGGGTGAGACTATGGATTAAAGATTTAATTATTTTAGAAGGCTGCTCTGATATCAATTGTTGTTGCCTTTGGGAATTGCCAGTCAAGAGGGAGGATACATTGAGTGATTAAAATTTTTGTAATTTTATTAAGAAAAATCCTTAATATAAAATTTTATGAAAACTATGCTTATATAAATATGTATAAGTGAGTTTGTTATATTGCAAGCCACAAGATATAGTAATACAAGAGAAAGAATGACAATAGACAACACACAATATATAGTGGTTTAGTGTATCCCAAGTACCTAATTCACTCTCCCAATGTCTAACTACCCTTACAGTTCTACTAAAATTTTTCCTTATCTCTCACCTTAGAAACTATTACACACACACACACCTAGATTTTAAACGATTCTAGGCAACCAATACAAATCACAACAATAATTTAAATGAATACAAGTATTTGTCTACACTTAGACACAAATGAATCAATTAATATAAACAAATGTACAAGGCAATGATATAAAAAATATTGCAATAACTTCAGTTGATGGAGATATTCAGATTTGGCTTAGGAGCTTTTCTCCACTTCCCTTGAGACTCTTGGATGAATAGGCAATAAAGCTTGAAAGCCTTGAATTTGCTTAGACATTTGATTGAGGGAGTTTGAGAGCTTGTGTGTGCTTTAGCTATTGAGAAATTCCAAAACTCTTTCACTATTTTGAGCCTCAAATATTTATAGGTGTTGCTGGACGATCTACATAACGATAAAAAAAATGACCGTTAGATTTGGAAAGTTAACTTTCCTAAAGGGGAGTCGACTTCCAAGACTGAAAGTCGACTTGTCCAATCAAGAGTTGACTTCTAAAAATTAGCTCTCGGTTGAATCGACTCTGCATAAATTGCTTTTGGGTAAGTCAACTAAAGCTATAAAAAAATTCGACTTTAGGCATACCAAGGAGTAGACTTTCCAAGGAATAAGTCGACTTCTTGGTCTAGATTTTGAGAAAATATTTTTTATGCAATTTATATTTACCTGATAAAAGATTTTAATGGAAAATAACATTTTTCATTGTACATATCTTGTAAAAAAAATTATAAATTAATAAAAAAATAATTAGAATAGTATTTAGAATATTTTTTTTGTTAATCATCAAAACTTAATTTAGATATTAAATAGAGTAAGTTGGCTCAACAACCACTCTAACCTTGACGTCTTTAATAGTCAACATTTCTTATTCTTCCTATTTTTTTCCAAGATATGGTTGTTGGCTCTTTTTCCGCCACTACCTACCTCTTCCTTACCCTTTTTCCATTATTATTTTTCTCTTCCTCCTGATGATGGTTTTTGGGATCGACCACCACGTGCCACCTCTGCGACTGGACCTCGGGAATGGTACCTCGGACTTGGAGATGTCGGACCTCGGGTGTAGAACCTGCAAGACAATGGAGGGCCGGGGCTTGGATCCCCCAGGGTGGACTCCGACGCTCAAATCAGTAGAGTAAATGCAAGTAGTAGTAAATGAGAGAACTGTAGAGCTTAGGTATACCTGGCGAGAGTCCTTGTCTTTTATAGGCGAACCCGTTTTGGGATACCCGAGATAAGTGGGCACGACTCCAAGAATCCCGGTCAAGTTGGAACGGGTCTGGCGGTTCAGCCCGGATTTCTCGGACTCCATTTTGGAGTGTTGACTGGCCACGTGTCGGTCTCTCAGGTGATCCACGTGGCAGGTGAGACTATCAGCACGTAGGGGTATTCTAGTAATTTAGGTTGGTGCCACATCACTTGTCCCCCACTCCTTGAGCTGAGCTGAGAATCACACTAGGTCGAGGAGTAGCTTAATTTTTGAGTCTATTCGACTGTAGATTTTCCCAGAATGTATAAGAGTATTTTTAAGTATGAGACTGCCAAACTTCTCACTTTTTGAGATTAATTTTTCTATTCATTTTTTCTTTTTTTTTAATAATATATAATATATATACTTATATATAATATATATATATAGGAGCTGGGAGGTTGGCCATGGCCGACCTCCGCTCCCTTTGGCCCTTCTGTTTTTTTTTTTAATATATATTTATATATATAATATATGTATTTATATATATGTTTGGAGCTTTCTGTACAAATTTTTTTTTGTTTTAAATATATATTTATATATATAATATATGTATTTATATATATTTGGAGCTGGGAGGTCGGCTATGGCCGACCTCCGCTCCTTTGGACTTCTTGCCTTTTTTTTTTTTTTAAATAATATATATAATATATATTTATATAATATATATATATATATATATTTGGAGCAGGGAGGTCGGCCATGGCCGACCTCCGCTCCTTTGCGCCTTTTTGCTTTTTGTTTTTTTTTTTATATATAATGTATATTTATATATATATATATATAATATGTGTATATATTTATATATTTGGAGCTGGGAGGTCCAGCTCCTTTGGAGCTTTCTGTCCAATTTTTTTTTTTAATACTATATATAATGTATATTTATATATATATATAATATATGTATATATTTATATATTTGGAGCTGGGAGGTCGGCATGGCCGACCTCCAGCTCCTTTGGGGCTTTTTGCTCTTTTATTTTTTTTTTTTTTGTTTTTAATAATATATAATATATATATATATATATTTATTTATATATGGGAGCTGGGAGGTTGGCCATGGCCAACCTCTACCCCTTTGGACCTTTCTGCCCATTTCTATTATTATTATTATTATTATCATATTTTTTAATAATAACAACATAGGCTTTAAAATAAGGCTTAATTTGACTGACCCGTTTTTTTAGATTTCCTTTGTTGCAGGCGTAGCTCAAGATTGTCCAAGCTAAGTCGCGTCTGTTCAGTTTCCTTTAGCTTGTGTCCAGCTGTGATTTTCCTTCCCTGACCTCTGTCTTCCCTTTCTTGGTCAGGCTGGGATATTCTCTAGTGGGATTCCTTGGTCTGGCTGATCAAGTTGAGATATCCTCTTGTCAAGCTGGGATCCCTTGACCCTTGGATTTCAGTCACTTTCTCGCAAAGGAGGGTGTTGAGTTTCTTCCGTAGCCATTAGTCCACCTTTGGGGACGGCCTAGGGCTCGTGACCCTTGGATTTTAGCCACTCCCTCGCGGAGGAGGGTGTTGGGCTAGAGTTTTCCATTGGCCATTAGTCCACCTTTGGGGACGGCCTAGGGCTCGTGACCCTTGGATTTTAACCACTCCCTCACGGAGGAGGGTGTTAGGCTGGAGTTCTTCCGTGGCCATTAGTCCACCTTTGGGGACGGCCTAGGCTCGTGACCCTTGGATTTTAGCCACTCCCTCACGGAGGAGGGTGTTAAGCTGGAGTTCTTCCGTGGCCATTAGTCCACCTTTGGGGACGGCCTAGGGCTCGTGACCCTTGAATTTTAGCCACTCCCTCACGGAGGAGGGTGTTAGGCTAGAGTTCTTCCGTGGCCATTAGTCCACCTTTGGGGACGGCCTAGGGCTCGTGACCCTTGAATTTTAGCCACTCCCTCACGGAGGAGGGTGTTAGGCTAGAGTTCTTCCGTGGCCATTAGTCCACCTTTGGGGACGGCCTAGGACTCGTGACCCTTGGATTTTAGCCACTCCCTCACGGAGGTGGGTGTTAGGCTGGAGTTCTTCCGTGGCCATTAGTCCACCTTTGGGGACGGCCTAGGGCTCGTGACCCTTGAATTTTTCTTTGGCGAAGTGTTGGCCTTTGTGAGATTGCTGTTAGGTGGAGAGAATCCGAAGTCTTGCCATTAGTCGTAAAAAAAAGTACATAGAGGTTCGAGGAATTCCCTTCCTCATTAAAGAAACTTCCTTAAGTTTTGGACATTCCAAGTATGCTTCAAGGACTTGCCTTCCATGTCTTTTAGTCGATATGCCTCTCGGACTTAAGGATTCTAACACCCTACCAATTTGCTGATTACACGCAGCTTTGCGAATTTGCAACAGGTCCCGGAGCTCATCCATCCCCAGCGGGTTATTTTCCTTCTCTCCGGGACGGTGTCCAACTTCGCTCTCGGAAGCGATCCCGTGTAGGAGACCTTCTCCTATCATCCGACTTGGACTCAACTCTACTCGAACTCATGCCTTCTTGGCCAACGAAATCTCGGAGGTAACCCCGGTTGATAAGCTCTTGAATCTCTTCTTTTAACTGGATGCAGTCCTCTGTAACATGACCATGGTCGCGGTGAAATCGGCAATACTTCCTTTTGCTTCGAGTGTTGGGTGGAGACCTCAGCGGTGGAGGACGCCGCAAATAATCCTTATCCTCCAATGCCAGTAGAATCTCGGCTCGACTGGCGTTGAGGGGAGTATAACTTACCGGGCTTCCACGTGCACCCCCAAAACCCGGGTGATCTGGAGCTCGGGAGAGGCGATAGTCCGTCTTCTGCTCCACCACTGACTTTTTCTTCTCCTTCTCTCTTTCCTTCCTGTCAGGTTGTTCCACCCGCTTTACCTTCATCACCTCTTCGGCGTTGATGTACTTATTAGCCCGGGCTAAGGCCTCTGTGAAAGTACAAGGTGGAGTCTTGGCCAAGGACTGAGCAAATGGCCCAGCTCTCAAGCCATTTTGAAGAGCCACCATTGCGATCCGCTGGTCGAACTCGTCGATACTCAATGGCTTCTCGTTGAACCTCGCCACAAAATCCCTTAAGGATTCACCCTGGTTTTGCTTGATGTTTACCAGAGCCATGGAAGACTTTCGGTGGCGCTTCAAGGGAGCGTAGTGGGCTAAGAAACAGGTCTTCAGCTCTTCCCAGCGATGGATGGAACGATGGGGAAGGCAAGAGTACCAGGTCCGGGCATGTCCTCCCAAAGTAGCCGAAAATGCCCGACACCACATCGCGTCCGACCCCGATTGCACCAGCATGTGAGAAAAGAAAAGCTCGACGTGGTCATAGGGATCTGTGCTTCCGTCATAGAGCTTGATGGAAGGGATACGAAACCTTTCTGGTGGAACCTCTGCCATGATGCCCTTACTCAAGGGTTGGTTAGAGCCGAGGTGGAGCAACTCTTCCTTTCCCTTCTTGAGTTCCTGGACTTGTTTCTCTAGGAAACGCAATCGTCTCTCCTGCGAAGTTCCTCTCTCTTGCGAGGGGGCAGAAGTGGATCCTGCCGCTTCAGAAGTGTGGATTTCTCGACCCGTCTGGCGGGATTGACGAGGCTCCCGAGTAGGAGGAGGAGACTGATGCTCCGCCCGCTGAGAGGGCACATGAGAACGATGCTGCTCGGTCTGGTGTAGATAACCAGTCAACAATTCAGTTAGCTGTTGGACCTGGTTTTCCAACCTAGTGAGCCGGTCCTCTAGTATTGGATTGGCTGGAGGTGGTGGATTCTCTCCTTGTTGCGAGGCTTCTAGATTGGCTCCGACCTGGCTGCGAGTCATGTCTCTTCGGGGAGCCATGTAGTTAGTTATGGCAAGGAGCGAAAGTCGTGTGACACTCGTGGAAAGACCGAGGTCCGAAGTGAGGAGTTGAAGTCCGAAGCGCGAGGTAGGGAAAGAAGAGGCTGGCGAGTCTGGACGTCCACCCCACGGTGGGCGCCAAATGATGATGGTTTTTGGGACCGACCACCACGTGCCACCTTTGCGACTGGACCTCGGGAATGGAACCTCGGACTTGGGGATGTCGAACCTCGGGTGTAGAACCTGTAAGACAATGGAGGGCCGGGGCTAGGATCCCCCGGGGTGGACTCCGACGCTCAAATCAGTAGAGTAAATGCAAGTAGTAGTGAATGAGAGAGCTGTAGAGCTTAGGTATACCTGGCGAGAGTCCTTGTCTTTTATAGGCGAACCCGTTTTGGGATACCCGAGATAAGTGGACACGACTCCGAGAATCCCGGTCAAGTTGGAACGGGTCTGGCGGTTCAGCTCGGATTTCTCGGACTCCATTTTGGAGTGTTGACTAGCCACGTGTCGGTCTCTCAGGTGATCCACGTGGCAGGTGAGACTATCAGCGCGTAGGGGTATTCTAGTAATTTAGGTTGGTGCCACATCACTTGTCCCCCACTCCTTGAGCTGAGCTGAGAATCACACTAGGTCGAGGAGTAGCTTAATTTTTGAGTCTATTCGACTGTAGATTTTCCCAGAATGTATAAGAGTATTTTTAAGTATGAGACTGCCAAACTTCCCACTTTTTGAGATTAATTTTTCGATTCATTTTTTTCTTTTTTTTTAATAATATATAATATATATACTTATATATAATATATATATATATAGGAGCTGGGAGGTTGGCCATGGCCGACCTCCGCTCCCTTTGGCCCTTCTGTTTTTTTTTTTAATATATATTTATATATATAATATATGTATTTATATATATGTTTGGAGCTTTCTGTACAAAATTTTTTTTTTGTTTTAAATATATATTTATATATATAATATATGTATTTATATATATTTGGAGCTGGGAGGTCGGCTATGGCCGGTCCTTGTTTTTTATAGGCGAACCCGTTTTGGGATACCCGAGATAAGTGGGCACGACTCCCGAGAATCTCGGTCAAGTTGGAACGGGTCTTCCGGTTCGGTCCGGATTTTTCGGACTCCATTTTGGAGTGTTGACTGGCCACGTGTCGGTCTCTCAGGTGATCCACGTGGCAGGTGAGACTATCAGCACGTAGGGGTATTCTAGTAATTTAGGTTGGTGCCACATCACCTCCCACATTCATATCTGGTCACCGTTACTGTTGCTAGCACAACTATGACCAGATCTAGATCTGCTCCTTGTTTTGTCATCGCCCATCTCCTCTTCCCATAACCAAATTTGGTTGTTGTCGCCACTACCTTTGTCACTAACACAACTGCGAGCACATCTCCTCCTCCTCCTCATCTTCTGCTTCTTTTGTTATTGTTGTTGCTGTTAGACTGTCCAAATGCCTTGTTGAGAAACCAAATCTAGGCACTAGCATAACCATGACCTGATCTAGCTCTAGGTCTTTTTTCTGTCGTTGTCCACCTTCTCTTCCAGCAACTAGATTTGACCGCCACCATCACCATTACCCTTCTCTTGTAAACTTCACTTTTTATTTCTGCTTGGATCAAACATATTAAAATTTTGATGCAGCAAGGAGTACTTTGGCTTATAAATCAATATTCGTAACACAAAAGGATTTTGTAACACTTAGACACTCCTTAAAATACATTTAATGTGCCTTGTTAGTATTCAAATTTTTATTAATTGATAATAAATAGATTATATTTTAAAATATCTTATCAACCAATAAAAGTGTCCGAGACTGAAAACAAAATGTATTAATTGTATTTGTAGGACCCAACATAAAAATAAAATATATAATAATAAGAAAAAATTATTAATATTTAATATGAAATAGTTAATACTATTTCATTTAACTCAACTCAATTTAATATATAGATAAACTTCGTAAGTAAAAACGAGTATTATCCTTATTTTTAAAATTTGAAAATTATGTAGAGATAAATAAAAATTAAACATTTTTGTAATACAGTTATAGAATCCTGACTTGTAATACACTTTGCATATCCGAAGTTTGATATAGAAAAAAGAAATGTTGTGTTTAAAATTATTTAAAAACTAAAACATAGTACAATAAATGCATTATATCTAAAAAATACATATTTTAGTATAAATAACTATAATTTAAGACGAGAAGCAGCATTACTCATAAAAATATAAAAGATTTTTTTTTTCATTTACCTAAAAAGAGAAAAAAAAAATCGTTTTGGAGAAAATGGCCAATTCTATGCTTAGTTTGGGTAAGCTTTTATTTTTGTAGTTTTTAAGTTAAGTAGTGTTTAAGTTGGTTATAACGTTTAAGCTGATAATATGTTTGGATAAATGTACTTTTAAACTATCAGTTAATAGTTATGTATTTGGTTTGAAAGATGTGATAAGGTATTACAACTTGATAAAAAGACGAAAATAGACATGTTATTGAATGATATAAAATTTTATCATAAGATATTGATAAATTATACATAATTATTTAAAATATATTAATATAATATTATTATATGTATATATATATATGTTTATTGTTGTTATATATATACATATATACACACAGAACGCAGTGAGGAGGAGGAGAGGTGAAGCACGGACGAAAGAGATGATGGTGGGGTTGGCAACGGGCAGCGGTCAATGGGGCAACGAATGACCTGCAACAGAGGATAACTTGAAGTAGATGGGGGCTTGCGGCGGCGGATCTGGAAGTAGCGGTGGCGATGGCGCAACCAAAGAGGAGGGCGACGGCGCTGGGCAGCTTGTGACGACGACGACGGCTGAGTTGGGTGAGGGCAGTAATCGGCGATGGGCGACAGCTATAATGGTAATTGCGAAGGGAAGAGATGGGAGAGAGATAACAAAGAGAGACAAGGGCGTAAATATTGAGGACCAAATTGTAAATGAATCAGTCAACACAATAAGTTGGTGGCAGCGTTTTTGCAAAAGTTATGGGCTATTAGCTTTTCTCAAACGTTGTTTAAGTTTTATAACTTTTAAGCTATTTAATGTTGTCAAACGCTTAACAAAAAATGTTGGGTAACTTATAAGCTATATAACCAGCTTATAAGGCTATCTCTAGGAGCCTCTTCTCGAGCTCGCCAAAGTTATCTTTGGTGAGATTTCTCCAGAAATCTCGCTCTAGCAGTGCTTGTTATCGCCAGTTCGCCTCGCCAAATTTTTGACAACCTTGAAATGTCTCGCCATTATTGGCGAGCAGATTCTTCTCGCCATCTCTCCCCCACTCCCCAACTGCCATCAACGCCCCTCCCCCTCAACGGCCATCAACAGAGAAGAGAAGAGAAGGATCGGTCGGAGAAGATGACGAAATTGGCCGAACTCGACTCCAAATCAAGCAGCAGCGACTCCAGGCAGCTCTAGATCAAGCGGCAGCGACCGACAACAATGGCGATGACATCTTCTTCTTTGGCAACGATGAGGAGCAGATCAACTGTTGGATGAGTGATTTTGGGATTTTTTTGATTTTGACAATAGATCAGTCGTTTGTGATTTTGTTTGTATTTATTTTTGTATTCAATGAGTGATATCGTGTGTATTTGATTATTTTGTATATTTAATTATTGATTTTGTATATGTGAATATTTGATTATTTTGTATATTTAATTATTAATTTTATATTTGTGTATTTAATTATTGATTATATGTATGTTAAAATAAATAGAATTGAAGTTTATTAATAGATAAATAAAATAGGAAGTGAGATAGAGAAGATAATAGAGAGTGTTGTTGGAATAATATGATTTTTAAGATAAAATTAAAATAAAAAATAAATTATTTATAATATAATTGGGATTGAGATTGATAAATTTGTTAAAGATAACCTAAACACTCAAATCGCTTACCCCCAAACGAGCCCCTTGTCTGACAAGGCGAGGACAATAAAGATCCTGGAGCATATTATTTTCGGATAGCTGAAGAACCAGAGGGCAGCCCAAAAAATATGGTGACACAATCACACAAAATGGCGACATCTACGCACTTGAATCTCGCAAATGAGCAGCCCCATCGTCTTCAGAGTCCCGCTCCAAATCAAATTCCAGCCTACAATGTTCTCATGCGTTCGACACGCTCACGCCACTGTATTCCCTTCCCATTCTTTTTATATCACTTCGTCCCGTGTAACACGCCGACTCACGAAAATCTGGCCGCTCTATTTCTCAAGCCCTCCTTCCAAGCCAAACAAACAATACGATACATTGACTCACGCAAGAAGAACGACTCATCGACGCTTCCTCTCCTGCTCTCTGTCCTCCAACCGTAGAATGGGCTCTTTGCGTGATCTCCACGAGCCATTGCAGTATCCGTACGCTCGCAGAGACGAGTCCGTTGTCGACAACTATCATGGCGTTCTCGTCCCCGATCCGTACCGCTGGTATTGAATTCAAATGCAATTGAATTTCGAAGTAAAACCTGATGGATTTGGTCTGTTTGTTTTTCAAGAAAATAGTGATCTAGAGCATTTCTTTGTTATCGGCAAGGACATGATCAATTTGAAGTTCACTAGTGTTTCTATTTCCTGGAGTAGTTTTGTCGAAAACGTGATTTTTTTGTTTTGAGGATTTGACTGAACTTGGATTCGATTTTTCTGGCTAGGCTTTTTGGCGGATAAAATTTCTTCATCTTCGAGGATTTAGTGACAACTTGTGAAGTTCATTGTTGTTTTTATTAGGACGATTATTGATTTTATTGGAAAAGTGTTCACTTGAAAGAAACGTGATTGTTTTGTTAGTCACGTCCAAGGGGATTTCATTGAACTTATACTCTCTCTCACTCTCTCTTCCTTTTTTGGCCTAGGCTTGAAGATCCGGACGCAGAAGAGGTAAAGGATTTCGTACAAAAGCAGGTGCAATTGACGGAGTCGGTGCTTCAGAAGTGTGATACGAGGGATAAGCTTCGGCAGAAGCTCACGGAACTTTTAGATCACCCACGTTATACTGCGCCATTCAGACGAGGGAACAAGTACTTTTACTTCCATAACACTGGTCTTCAAGCTCAGAATGTCCTCTACGTGCAGGTTTGTACGTTCAAAGAATCAAAACATCAGCGATATGCATATCTAGTCTATTCCATAACTTTTCATACACCTACTGCACATGATTTGATAGGGTGTCTAATGTGTTTATTAGGAGCGCACTCCATTTACTCTCTCCTATAATTTATTGGGAAAAATGTTAAAGTCGCTTTCATAATTATTAGTTTATCTCGCAGAGGTTCATCCAATTTTAAATGCAAAGATAACTTTCAATTAGTTTTTGTTTAAATTCTTCATAGATATGTACGCTCCTGACCTTAATAACTTGATGCTGTTGATTTATGCATGCTATATCAGGTGAAACATACCATATTTATGATGACTTACAGTAGTTCTTATTATAGGCGAAACACAGTGCTATAATTTCTAAATTGAAATCATAAATGGCGCAATTACATGTCGAAAAAAAAAAAAATCCTATGGTCAGTAATGATGAGAATGCATGATCAGAAATTTGTGATGTTATACTTGGAAATGCTTATTGCTTTTTGCCCGTATTTCTTTTTTCCCTTAGTATTGTGTTAACATAGTGCAATGTTACGTCTTTCACTAATTGCTAATGTACTAAATTTTTGTGATTTAGTTTCAGATTATTTGATGTTGGCACTCTATAGACTATGAATAGCTAAAATGGCACATATGAAGTTTTCTTTGATAAAAGGGCCATATTGTGCTTCTTGTAGTATTTTATAATTCTTTTTCTGCCTAGATTCACCATGCTTTTAGAAGAATAGATGATATACAACGATTTCCATCAATTGACTAGTGTACGCATAAATATGAGGAGTTTTTATCTGATAACAAGTTTAAAAGTTTGGTTTACATGTTCATTTGGTTCCTTTGTGCTTTCTTCCTTTCTTGAATTTTCTTTCAGGATAGTTTGGATGGGAAACCAGAGGTTTTACTTGATCCTAATGGGCTTAGCAAGGATGGAACGGTTTCACTGAGCAGTTATGCTGTTAGTGAAGATGCCAAGTATTTGGCATACGGGCTTAGTTCAAGTGGAAGTGATTGGGTAACTGTCAAAGTTATGCAGATAGAGGATAGGAGGGTTGAGCCTGATACTTTGTCATGGGTAAGTATTGACTTTTTGATATGAAATGGATGATTATGTTACAAGCAATATACTGAGGCTAAGAATAATGTGTATATATGCCTTATGTGCGTAAGGTGTGCTTCAATCTTGTTCACATTGTTACAGGTAAAGTTTTCTGGCCTTAGCTGGACCCATGACAATAAAGGCTTTTTCTATAGTCGCTTTCCAGCACCCAAGTAAGTAAATCTGCAGAAATGTTATAAATTCACTTTGATCTCTTTGTTTCCATTATGCAACCATGATCTGAAAAGGTTCTAAGTGGATAAATCTTGGCCCAGAAGTGATTCATTTTCATAGCCGACCTAGAAAATTGTTAAAAGGAAAGAATGATATTTGGGAAACATATAAACAATGATGGCAGTGGTTTTGGATTGAGGTATTGGGAAACAAACATACAATGCAGCTTTTGATTGAGTGAGATTGAAAAATAAGATTGTTAGTCCTGAAAGTATTCGGGAAAAAAAGGCTTAATCGAGTTGAGTTTTCTTTTTTCTCCAAATGTTTGAAGATCATGCTTTTAGCCTGTGCATAATAAAACATGGTCAAGTGACCCTTGTCTATTTAGGCCTTTTTAGAATACTTCAGTATTTGGATTCCTTGCTCTTGATATTTCTCATCGGCAATAATACATAAGAAAAGGAGATCAGGACGTAAACTTGTGCAATTGAATCTCTGAAATGATATTGATTCTTCTCCTTTGTAGGGAAAGTGAAAATTTGGATGCTGGGACTGAGACAAATGCTAACTTAAATCATGAGATTTACTATCACTTTTTAGGTACAGATCAATCAGAAGATATTTTGTGTTGGAGAGATCCTGATAACCCAAAACACACATTTAGTGCTGGAGTAACATATGATGGAAAGGTAACAAGCTTTCCGCTTGTATAACTTTGTTCTTTGGTGGTGTCATTAGTTGCCCTTTTCATCGGTGCTTTTGCTTTTAAAGTGCAAGAAGCTTAGACTGCGTTCTTTTTACTGTTTTCAAGTCATTTTTAGTTTTCAATTTTCTAAAATAATGAAAACGCGTTCTCTTTATTGTTTTTAAAAATACATTTTTGAAAACAAAAAAAAATTTGTATAGAAAACTCAAAACAACAAAAAGTTGTTTTGAGTGTTTTCATCCAAAACAAACTCTAAACTCAAAACACATTTATTTATTCATATTTTATTATTATAATGGAAAAAAATATTACAAAATTCATTAACTTTAAAATGTATATATATTTTTAATAATTTATAAACATTAAATATTTTTATTTACTAAATAATCAAATTTATTGAATAAAATATTATTAAAAAAATATTTTTAAAATTTCAAAGAGAACGTGTTTTATAATTTTTTGTTTTAAGAAATAGTTTTTCAAAATGACAAAAAGAACAAGTTTTCAATTTTCTAAAAACAGACTACTAAAACAGAAAATTGAAAATGAATTCACAACTCAAAACTGAAAATTGAAAAGCAAAGAGAACGCAACCTTAATGATTTGAATGACTGGTAGATTCACTTCATTCCTTTTATCCTGGTGCATGTTTAAATTTGCAGTTTAACCCTGACAGGTTATTATCATGATGCTTCCCTGTTTTTTGAAATTTATTGATTTTTTTTCCAAAATTGTTTAAAGATTAAAAGATTATTAGAGAAAGTACTTGTTCAGGGCTCCATTTTTGAATCCTGCTTTTTTCATAGTTTATGTTTTGTCATTCAATTTGTGGTTGAATGCATAAAAATAAAGCCGTGAATGTGATTTTTGGCTGAGGGAAATGGCTAAATTAATGTCAGACATGGGCTTTTGGTGTACTGGAAACAGAGAACATTGAAATTGAATTAATGTCAGAGAACAGGCTTTTGATATACTGGAAATAGAGAAAACTAGATAATCTCTAATGGTCAAAATGATATTTTTAGGATGTGGCTTCAATTAAATTAGTGTAGAATTGGATTAAACAAATATGGGATTGCTCTTTTATTGTGGCATAAACTAGTTTCAACTACTAGCTACAATTATTGTAAATTCTCCTTTTGTTTTCAAGATATAAAACAAATTCACAGACCTCCATTTTTAAGTGTGGCACTGTTGCTCTTATGTATCTCAACATTTTATATTTGCATAAATAAGGTTTGAAGGAATCCATGGAAAAGAAATTTCTTATCATAGTAGTGATTTTTAAATTGGCCATTTAACCTGATCCACGTGTTATGTACATGGTGTGGTCACTGTGAAGGTAACACCATTCTTGTTTGATATGCTTCTGTCTTGCTAATGAATTTTGTTTGGGTCTTTTGAAATCATGTTCATTTTCAACAGTAGCTTTCTCCATGGCTTTAGTTGTACCTGTTTAGTCAACATCTAAACACCAAGTGCACTAGTTATGTGGTAACTGGTTCAAAATTATATCGGTTGAATGAAGCTTTGTCAAAAGTTCTCAACATGCAATCTTGAACTTCAAATTTTCATTGATTACTAGCATCATTTTCATGTTTTCTTTAGACCTCAAGGTCAATGAAGGTTCTGTTACAAATTTTTCGGGGGACCCTTGTACTAGGAGGCAATTTTTAGGGACAACATTTTGGCAAATAAAAATAAGCGTTCTATTTTCTATACCTTCTCCCTGTTCAAGGACTTAAAAGGTTACAATAGCATAAAATTTAGCTCTTGGATTATCAATTGATGGAGGTCTATACTGATCTCCCATTCAATACATATGCTAGCTGGCTGAGGGAGTTTTGTTGCTGCTGGAATTGCATGTTTTAGTGCTAGGATGTTGAAGGAATTCTTAGTGTGGTTGAACACATTTATTGGGCCTGCTAGAAGGAAATCTTACCATGAGGACGCAAGGATCTGCCTCAAGTAGAGGAGAGTGGCTTGCTAGGGTCGTGACAGTGACACCAAATGTTTTTATCAGAATGCTTCATTACAAATGAGGGGTTTTTGGTCAGCAGATCAGAAGTTCAATATGCTTTTGGAGGTTAAACGATATTTAGAAATTTTGAAGTCAACTAAGTATGGCATGGAAAATTTTTACTGGTTTTCATTTATGGTTGGAATAATATATCTGTCCGTTTTTAGCATCCAATATCTGATATTTGATCAAGTCCCATACGGTCATCTATACTCTCATTGACTATGTTTTGAACATCTGGATTGATGACCCAGTTAATAGATGGGATTGAATATTTTATTGGATTAAATTATTTCTTTTTAGTTAACATTCAATGGAAAAAAGTTTTTAATAGGCATATTATCTAAGAACGGACTATAACATTGAACTTGCCACTTGGAATAGTCTTGATGTGCACATCACATGGTTTAATTGAATCTCTCTATACGACTTGTTTACACATGATGTGAATATTTGCCAACCTAGTTTAGTTCATTTAAGTGATCTGTAGCACTGACATACATGTTGGTCCAATGCTTTGTGCAGTATCTTCTTCTGTCTATCGCAGAGAGTTGTGAACCAGTCAATAAAGTTTATTACTGTGACCTTTCTGCACTTGCTAGTGGGCTTGAAGGTCACAGGGGGATGAAGGACCTACTCCCCTTTGTTAAGCTTATTGATAACTTCGATGCACAATATGATGCTATTGCAAATGATGATACCCTCTTTACATTTCAGACTAATAAGGATGCTTCAAAATATAAGTTAGTTCGAGTTGATCTCAGGGAACCAAGTGTGTGGATTGATGTTATTCCAGAAGCAGAGAAGGATGTACTTGAATCAGCCGTGGCTGTTAATGGTAGTCAAATTCTAGTGAGCTATTTAAGTGATGTGAAATGCGTTCTGCAGTTGAGAGATTTAGAAACAGGGTCCCTTCTACACCAATTGCCCATTGACATTGGGTCGGTCTCTGAGATTTCTGCTCGGCGAGAAGATAGCACGGTTTTCATTGGGTTTACAAGCTTCCTGACCCCGGGCATAATATTCCAGTGCAACTTGGACTCTGGTGTCCCAGATATGAAGATATTCCGAGAAATTGTTGTTCCTGGATTTGATCGAACTGCATTCAATGTTAACCAGGTACACGCTCTCAGTTGGTTGTGTCAGTAGTAGGAAAACCATGGAACATGTTTTCTTTTGCAATTTTTTCATTTTTTATTTTTCAATTTATGGGTTTACCATCATTTTGCTAAGTTGAAAGGGCTTGCCACCCTGTATAAATGTATGTTGCTGGAAAGAAGAGACCTCAAACATGGAAAGAAATATAGGATTTATTTTCTATTTCAGTCTGGAATTTTCCTTTGCTGGTTTTATTGGATGACACATACTACTTGATAGTTTAATTGCTGTTCCTAAATTTATCTTTTTCACCTATTTTTGTGGGGCTCTGAATTCTTTCCAAATTATCTAGGAATGTTGTTCTTTGGTTGGGTCATTATATGGTACCTGATATATTATTTTCAATTTATTTGTTTGAGTAAAATGAATTCATGCATGTCCATTATTGGACTCTGAGCAATAGTCCTGAGATGGGGAGGAAGAAATGGGCACTTACGACCACATCCTTCTCTTGGGGGGCTCAGTATTTGATTTTTGCATGTATTTGAAGCCAATTTTCCCTCCCTTTTCTTGATTAGATTGCCATTTCCAGGTTTTTGTGCCCAGTAAGGATGGAACCAGGATACCTGTGTTCATAGTGTCTAGAAATAATATTCTTCTGGATGGATCGCATCCTTGTTTGTTATATGGATATGGTGGATTCAACATTAGTATTACACCATATTTCAGTGCCAGTCGTATTGTTCTTGCAAGACATTTGGATGTTATCTTTTGTATAGCCAATATACGCGGTGGTGGAGAGTATGGTGAAGAATGGCATAAAGCTGGTTCTCTTGCGAAAAAACAGACCTGCTTTGATGACTTCATTTCCGCTGCTGAATACCTAGTATCTTCTGGTTATACCCAACCCAGCAAATTGTGCATTGAAGGTGGAAGTAATGGTGGGCTTCTTATTGGGGCTTGCATTAATCAGGTATGGTCTCAATTTCTTGATACTGGATTTGCATTTAATAATATATAGTCATATTTGTAGTCCATATGCTAAAATACTGAGTTCTGTGATCAGAGACCTGATCTATTTGGCTGTGCTCTTGCACATGTTGGTGTTATGGATATGCTTAGGTTTCACAAGTTCACCATAGGTCAGACTTCTTCTGTGGTTTCATTAAGTTAGTTATTTTGAAAAATCAGTTCTTGACTTAGGTATCTTTTCCTAGGTCATGCATGGACCAGTGACTTTGGATGCTCGGACAAGGAGGAGGAGTTTCATTGGTTAATCAAGTGAGTAATTTTGTGTTGATTGAAAGTATCTCCTTGCTTCTTCTCTCGCTGAAAGGCATTGCTTTAAATCTTTAATGCACATATTCACTATATGATGTTCAACTGACTTTGCACTTCGCAGTTATGTTCTCTCTGTAGTATTTTCCCTGTTTATCATTTTTGGGCCCTGGCATATATCTTTCTTTCTTTCTTTTTTTTATGAAGGGGGGTGGGGGGGGGGGGGATGGGCCACTGCATAATATCCTTTAGATATAGTTGACTTGTGTCCATGAGAATATGTGCTTCCGACCTTTACTGTTTTGCCCCTTAATCTCCTTACTGAATATTTCCTACTTCCCAATCTTAATAATCTATTGCCAAAATGAACCAACTTGTCAGATAAATAAGAATAAGGCTAACCAGATAAGCATGGAAGTGCCTAGGACGCCCTTGTTTGACACCAACGCTTAGCATAGGACATTTTCGAATTGCAGGGCATCTTGGGAAGATTTTGAACCAATTCATTTACCATTAGTTTTAAAATCAGGCACTTGTGTCACACTTAGGAACTTATCTATGTTGCAGAACCATGAGGAAGAACACAAGAACAAACTAAAAGCTCAAATAAAAAAAAAACTCAATATCTCAATACCAAAATCAATAATCAGATTCTGCTTTTAGTTACATTCCAAAAACTATGTATGGGCAACTAATAGACATAATCCTACTCTAATTAAAGTTCTAATGAAAACTAATAGCTAAAGGATTAACTAAAATAGATACAAAAGAAATTAGGAATAAAAAGAAAATAGATAATAAATAAAAGATATCATGCTAATTCCTATTTCTATGCCTAGAGTAATGTTTTTCAAAATATCTACTTCTATGTCCTACATCAATCTCCCCCGACTGAAAAGATCTTGATTTTAATGAGTTGGTTTGCAAGTTGGTGTGTACCACTCCAAGAGATTGGGATCCAAAACTTGAAAATCCTTTTTGGTAATCCAAATAATATTTGAATTTGGATGATCTTTCCATTTAACAAGGAATCTTTGATAAACATCATGGGATGAAGTGACAACATCAACATCGAACATAACTTCTATCACATCCCTTTGAACGTGTGGGAAACTATGGACTTAGTAACTAGCATGAACACTAGTAGGCATAAGAGAAGACTCAAATGTGCCTCAGTAAGGTGATAAATTTTCTACATTGAAAACATGACTAATATTCATATTTTCAGGAAAATCAAGTAAACAAGCAATAAGCATTAGGTCTAAGTTTACAAATGATGGAAAATGGGTCACTAGCTCGAGTATGTAATTGTTTGAAGGATTGTGTAGGGAAGTGTTGGGTTTCATGACATGGTCACTTTAATCATGCACACTAGCAACAAGTTCATAATTAACATTACTTATTGCAATTTTACATTGGATCTTAGCATGCAAATCATGGATGTATTTGGCAAAATTTTCAGTAGGCCTAGAATTGTGGCTTTAGGGGCTAAGACCCAGGACCCAAGACCAACAGGGGTCTGATAGGAGTGGCCATGAACCATCATGAAAGGACTGCTAAGACCTCTCTCAGTGACTGGCTAGATTGTTTTGTTTAGTCATGCAACCCTAATTGGCTTAATATGTGGCTCTGCCTTAAGATTCAATCAAATAATGGCTGATTTAGAGACCATGCTCATTGTACCACCCCTATCAATAACCAGATTACAATTTCTGTCTCCACTACTAATGCATGTTTGAAAGTATTGGTCCTCTTCCACTCATCACTGCCAGCAATCTTGGTTAACACATACCTCACAACATTGATGTGTTGACCATCTATTTGAACTCTTCTTCACATTCATCTTCTTCTCCTGAATACTCTAATGGATCAAACCAACTACTTGATCTCTACTTTCAAGTAGATCACTGAACTCTTGCTCTTTTTCTAGAGTTAGGGCATGTTGAGTACAATGTGCAGCTATCTGACCCCTTTTCTGACAATTATGGCTTGATGGAAGGGTTGTTAGGGCACGAAGTGCTAGGATTCAAATATTGGAAGAAAAGTTTCTATTCCTGGCAGTGCTGTCCCGAGTGTCTGATTGAGAGAGTGCATTACTGATCCTACTATCTCTAAGGAGTAGGCTGTAGGAAGGACCTAGATGGATGAGAGTTGGGGGCTCCTATAGTATCTCCCTATCTCTAATGCCTTCTGATAGGCATCTTCCAAGGCCTCCAGGAATGCAACATGATCTCCCTCTTGATATTTAACATCAACCCATTAATAAACCTATGGACTGTCATGAAAGGATCCTCATTAAGCTCTCACCTAATGAGAAGCTCTTCAGATCAAGATATGTATTCAGCTACACCGGATGCTGATTGTTTTAGGTTTAACAAATGATCTAGTAGTTGACTCTTATGGAAAGTGGGCAAGTACTTATCCTTCAATTTTTGTTTTATGACACTCCCCATTTGGTGATTGAAAGCTCACTTAGTCGCTCAAAATTGCATTGAACACTTCACCAATATTTCTTTGTAGCAGTAGTCAGTGCCATTTTGGCAAAGTGAATTCTCAATATCATTCATGGTACTAAGTGAAATAATCTTCCATAGCATCCAACAAATCTAGGAAAAGATTAAGGTTAAACTTCCCCTCGTTTTTTGGGACATCCACCTTAACATTGCTAGTGATATCCCTATGGTCATCCTGTCCATACCTATAGGGCAGAGGCAATTGCCTATATTCCCTTTTTGGAATCATACCACAATGTGCAGTTATTCTAGGATTGCCACTTATGGGTTCATCAAAATTTAAACATATTTGGTCATACCTAGGTGGGGAGTTGAATGGGTTTTCTGACTTTGGAGAAGATCGGCTGGTTCTAAATTTGCTGAATGGGGTTTTCGATGATTTTGATGAAGTTTGCTGTTGATGATGAAGATGGTTGGTAAAGGTTGATGACAATGGGTTGATGGTTCTGCTCGCTATGACAATGAATGATAGCATTGGGTGCGAAACTGATGATGCAGATCAAACTGGAGAAAAGTTGGCAATTTTTGGTGGATTTCAGGGACATAAACTTTGGCTCTGATCAATTGATGCAGAACCACAAGTAGGAACACAAGGACAAACTAAAACTCAAATAAAAAACTCAAGTAAATATCAAAATCAATAATCAAAGTCTGCTTTCAATTATATCTTAATCAACCATATATGGGCAACTAATAGCTGGGATTACTGTAATTAGGATTCCAATGTAACCGAATAACAAAAGGAACTAAATGATGAACAAAGAAAATAGGAAATAAACAAAAGAGATAATGATAATTCCTATTTTTGCACTTGGAATAATGTCTTTCAAGATATTTATGTCTATCTCCTACATCACTACATTAATAATGTTTGTCCATTATAAAAATTAAAAGACTAACTTGCAATTCAATCATAATGGTAGACCTATTGTTTGGTCTTTCATCTGGAATGTTTCATTTCAAGAAATTTGAATCTACAATTTCAGTTGCTTATGGATTCCTCTATTTAAATGGATGTTAGAAATTTTTATTCACACTTCTTGCCTATATGTAGAATATGAGAATTTTTTCTTTTTTTTTTATATTTCAAATGTCTATAACATAAAAATTAAAGCAATAGTTATTATATTATATATACATGTAAGATATATATTTATCAATTCATATGTCCGGGCAATGACATAGGGTCTTTAATGTTTCTGAAATTTGTTGCATCAAGATGTTCACATCAAGTTGTATCTGTACCCTATGTATGGCACGTTGGCTTGTTATCAAAGAGGCAGGAAATGATAAGAATTGCCAGAAGCATAGAGTTATGTGGTTGGGGGTTGGGGGATGAGGTCATCGACACCCCTCAGCAGAGAATTGGGAGTTGATTTCCTTTACCAACAGGCCACTAAAATTAATTCAACTCTCACTTATTCTGGGAGCAGGTACAAGAGCAAAAATTCAGTGATAATTAATGAACTTTGGCATTATTAAAAACCAAGTTTCTGAATTTCTGTAGATGGTTTTGGCCTCAGTGAAACAGGTGACTCTTTTCTGCCTGAGGTTATCATACTGTGGGAGAACTGAAGTGTTGGTTGATTCTATATGTTATCTTTCCTTTCTCTTCTTGAGGTTTTGGCCTTTGATTGGGCAGAGCAGTAAAGCAGGATTCTAGTGGCAATCTGACGCAGTTGGGTGAAAGTTTTGGTTTTTGAACTGTTTCCCCTTTGCCCACATTCCCAGAGTTGGAAGAATGGGGGAAAGCTGTTCTCTGACACCCCCCAAATATATGATGTACGTTATGTTTGGTAATAGAGAGAGATTCTTAAGCCACTCACAATTTTAGTTCTCCTTAAACTTAGTAGGTTGTGAATTTGAAGTATTTATGGAGCTGACTTGCATTTCTTAGTAATTAATACTTGATGGTAGGGGTCGAAATTATGTCATTGCATCACACCATCTATTGACTTCCTTTTTGCCATGATAGTTGCAGGAGTGCAGGGGGCTTATTTACCTTGGAATTATGAATCCCTCCCCCAATCTTTGTGCTATGTGGTTTCCACAATATGATTTCTTTCATATTTTGATTCTTTGTTCTTCTCGTCTCATTTTGACTGTTTTCATTGTTAAAATGTTCTTATCAGGTACTCGCCGCTACATAATGTTAGGAGACCATGGGAACAATCTCCTAATCAGTCTTCTCAGTATCCATCCACTATGCTACTCACAGCTGATCACGATGATCGAGTTGTACCCTTACACACATTGAAGTTTTTGGCTGTAAGTCCCTTACTTGTGTTGTTTACTTTGATATGCCTTGGACTGAATAATAAATGGCCCATTTGCTTCATGAGTGTTTTCCCCTGTGGTATTATGATATTCTTTTAACTGTTTGCTGTCTGCTGAATGTAATTTTGTAGAGGGTGTAAAATATATGAGGTCGTCCTATACAGTAATTCAAGATGTTTTATATGGAAAAAACTGAATAGGGATATATTATATGTACACATATATATATGTGTGTGTATATACTAAAGATACAAACATTAGGGTGTGTAAACATACTTAGTGGAGCACATGTAAAGCTCAAACTTGAATTCCACGAAAGGAAAACCAGTAATCTAGAGAAAATACATGGAATTAATTTTTGCTAAGTTGGAAAATGAAATTATTTTTCTTTCCTTTCTAGATTAGTTAGTTATTGTCTTTAATTGAACTCATTGTGGAATTGGGTGAAAAATAGTAGAATTGGTTATACATACACAAGTCTAGTACCTGTTTGGTATTAGATGTGAAGTTTCTATTGTTATAATCACTTACGCAAATATCACTTTTAAGGAAAAATATTTTTAACTCGATCATCTGAGAAATGCTTTTAGTGGCCTTGGAGGCTCCTCATGTGCTTTCAATTCTTTGCGCACACACCCCCTCAGTCAATTTTAAGAGATTATGTTTATTTTCAGTTAAAACAACATAATTTTGGGTAACATAACCTCAATTAAATTAATATTTAAATTTACTAAATTAGAAAAAAAACTACTATTACCATTGCCGATTGTGGTCTCAGAACCTATCAGCAATTGGATTCTACTGTGCTTTCAATTCCTTGAGAATCAACCATTCAGTGAATGTCTCAGCTAATAAATTGCATTTTTATGAATGTTTCTGAATAGATGGCATATGTACATATATACAACGTAGTTTCAAGAAAGAAACCCATAATAGTACTGAGAATCACAGCAGTTAGATCCTAGTTGCTAACTTTTTGCATTTTAATTAGTCAAAGAGGACACTTTGCATTGGGGGTGTTAGTTGATCCATAGTAACCCCATTGCTCAAGCAGATGCATATAGTTTTGTTCTCTATTCAGCAATGGGCAAACAAAATACACTATGCAAGCTTTGTATCTTGATGTGGGGCCAGAATTGGTTTACCTGGCAGGCTATCGTCTCGCTTATGTTTGCATGTTAAATTCGTTTCAGTTGTGTAACAAAATGTGTTAATTTTTGCAGACCATGCAATATGTTCTGTGCACAAGCTTGGAGAAAAGCCCACAGACAAACCCAATAGTTGGCCGCATCGAATGCAAAGCAGGACATGGAGCTGGACGTCCAACTCAGAAAGTGGTAAGCATGATGGTATTACGACTTTGTGCTTGACTGCTTGTAGCAATAGTAGTAGATGCAGCAGCAGCTAGGTATATTTTCATTGTGTTAACCTATTAGGAACTTTGCTGCAGATTGATGAAGCTGCTGACCGCTATGGCTTCATGGCCAAGGTGTTGGGTGCATCCTGGACTGACTAGGCATAGATGATGCTGATTATTTATTTATGCTTTGCTTAATTCCGTAGAAGATCAGTAGAATTATCTTATAATCACAGGCAACTGTAGTTGTCATTTCTTATGTTGGTTTGCTACAGTGGTTTATTTATTTTTCTCGGTGAAACGCGTAAAGAACGTTACGATATCCCATACACCCTTTAAATTATTTATTTATTTTTGAGCTCTACTTTTCCTCGTAGCCTGAATTAGGGACGGAAGAGGCAAGGATCGTTAGTGGGGGGCTCATACAGGAGTGACGAGGCAAAACCAATTTTATCTCTGGAGCTCACTAATCTTCTAGCCTCTAGTGCAAGGTTGTGACAAGAACTATAGACTTGATTAGATTATATCCAGACCAAGGATTGTAGAGCGCGTAAACCTCATATTATATTCTCTCTCTCTCTCCACTTAGGATGAAAATTTTGTCTTATTGACTTTCGGGCCCAATGATAGTCCTCTTAGGTGTTGGACTCGGCTAAATCTTATCTACCTTTATTTTGGTAGATAGGATAATTTTTCTAGTCGGACTGAATAATATTGTCACATAAATAGCCTTCGAATTGTTAATAAAATCTGTACTGGTTATTTATAAATTTTTATATCAATTGCGTTAGGTATGTATCTCACAAATTGACACACGGAAATGCATATTACATGATAAATAATTATAGAAGAATCGCTGCCTGAGGCCCAAATGATTTTACTTAGGGCACAGTTATTACCTCTTATCATTTAGTCTATAAGAATTGAGCCACTAATAAGCATTTACAAGCAAATATATTGTTAATTAACCACACAGCCACTACAACTAGGCCCTTCTTTATTCTCAAATGGGGCACAAGAAACACAGTATGGTAGTTCGGCCCGCTACAGTCCAGCAACTGTAGCATCTGGGCCACAAGCCCATACAAAATGGGCCGGCTTTATTGGTAATTAAAGCCCAAATGAGTTATTTTGGACCAATCAAATCCGCTACCAGTTCATGTTGGGCCAACAGCCCACTGAATTCCACATCGGGTACAGAAATATTTCAATATTGGACACACGTCCAGTAAACCATCCAGATCCATTTTAGCTTTGCAATTTGGTGTTGGTTTACCCAGAAGCTCGCCCAGTTCTAATAGTGGCCGCCAGATAACCCAGTTTCATCGTAACAGGCCAGAAAACCAAATCATATTGACAACTGCGCCATCCGAAGCCCATTTCCATACACTGTTGTGCCATTGACAAACAGTTGAACATAATATTTCGACATGCGACCGCAGTTTAATTGGCAACCATAAACCAAACGTTAGTTATTATTGGGCCTAATATCTATCCAAACTCATCCCGACAGGCATCCATACCGAGATTAGATCCAATCGCACCCACTATAGTAAAACGAGAAAATTAGGAAAATTCGCACGTGATAAAAAATTTCAGTGCACTTGCACCAGAAGGCAACCTCTCCATTGTACCACCGAATAGAAACCGTCATTAAGGTAGGAAGCAATCCATTTTAACATCCGTGACATCAAGTTGCAATATTTCTGCTCTGCATCCAAGAATTGAACCAATGCTGCAAAACAGTTGGAAAAGCTTAACAAGCATAAAATAGATGGGAATCTATATGCTGCTACTCTGCTAAATAAAGTTCTGGTTGGTTTAGTCATGCATATAAATCTTTATTTCCCCAAACTGCAGCAAGGAACTGGATATATGCTAGGTTTTTCAAACTATTTAATCTCAATTTGCTCTTTGAACTCATCAGAGATGGCCTGTCAATGCATAAGATTTGGGTCAAATACAAGAAGTAATCATCTGGTCTATAGATCCATTTGTACTTGAATCGGTTTCTTATGAATTTGGATCTAGCCCACACCCATGTTTTCTTTGAATTTTATTTGCTTGTTTTTTTACAAGAAATGTATACATGTGCATATAGCGCACAGACATTAGGGATTAACAAATCCAAATCTAGTATCAGAATCTATTGTCCACGCCTAAAAACGGGTCAGAGTTGGGCCATATCTAACCCAAGGATCGAACCAGATCCAACTGACCCAAAACCGTAAGTCCAGATGTGAATAGACCTAATGGATCAGTTTTGGCATTTAAGGTCCTTGTGTTTTACTTTTTCATCAAAGCACCTAATTTAAGAACAATAGCAAATACAACCTAGAACAAAAAAGTAAAACACAAAGAATGGGTGTATCTGAAAATACGAAAAAAGTAGAGAACGCGATCTTAAATATCAAAAAGAAACAATAGAATTTCCTTGAGAATAGCCCAAACTACAGTTAGTCTTGATGAAATTTGCACACGTGTTCATATATACATACACATGCATATATACATAAATATAGATAACACACGGTATATATACATATCTAAGTATATGTATACATGTATATATATCTAAGTACATATATATGCACACACACGAATACATTTCTTGCAAAAAATAAACAAAAAAAGGTTTAGAAAAAATGGATCTAATTTATAAATATAAAGGTTTATAAAATGTATATATGTATATCTAAGTGTATACATATACTTAGATATATATACGAAATTGTTATGTTGCTTGCCCGATGTTGCCTCCCCCCGTGCATGCTTGCGTTGGGAAACCCAAAGCGGGCAACAGAATAGAACAGAATATATATACATACTTAGATATGTGCATTTAAGAATGGATGTATACATATGCATATAGGTACACATTTCTTGTAAAAAATAAACAAAAAAGGTTTTGAAAAAATGGGTCTAGATTAGATCTGAATTGTGAGTTCTGATTCAATTACAAATGAATCTTAGACTAAATCATTACCTGTACAAATGAATCTTAGACTAAATCATTACCTGTTGGATGTGGACCATATCTGGCCCAGATCTAGACCATTGGCAGGCCTAATCAAAGATGCCCATGATAATGTGCTAATCCTTTTCTTGTAACCAATACCAGCATGTCCTCATCTTAATAAGACTACCATGCCATTTGGGAGCATTGCTATGATACAGACTGAAATTATTACATACCTAGGATGGGTGCGTCCAAGATCACCGTGGACAAATTCCTTGATGTAGGTCCCAGCCTGTGCATCACATATACTTATTATCATGCTGTTTAAATAATAAAAGAACTTATGAGAAGCTCTTCCATGTAATTCTTAAATAATGCAGGGTCTTCTTTGCCTTTAGGGCATTTTTTTTTCATATGAATTAAATCTTCAAGGTTTACATCAATATCCTATTCACATCATGGGGCAGCCGTAGTGAATGTTTATTGTGTAATCATTTCATGTTATATGATTCATTCACAACTGGAAGAAAACTTGATTTCATTGACGAGTTCTTTTATTCAGGTTCTGTTTAACATAATAATATGAATGGAAGATAAATCATCAATAGCATCAGGAAAAAAAAAACTGTATGAGCACAGAAGAAATTTGATGGAGGACCTGGGTGCATAAATGTAGGAGAAAATATTGAGAACTTCCAGCAATTTGCTCTATTTTCATCCTGGAATCAATAAACAATGCTTATTAAGGAACAGCCCACATTTAATGTTACTTAATTGGAAATAACCTGACCAATGTATAATCTTTTGCCGCTCTAACGGACTTCGGCGATGAAGTACACGAATTGGAGTTCTCTGTAAAATTGGCTGCATGAAAAAAGAAGGGGGGGGGGGGGGGAGTGGGAATGATTATAACAAACAGATGGTGGCAAATTCATTTAAGAAATAAAAGAAAGAAGATAAAATGCTTGAAGCTTTCTAGCTGTTTCATAGTGAAGATCTAACAATGGAGCACTGCAGCCAAGACACAGAACTTTTCACCCATTTATTGAGAGAAGAGAGAATATAGCTTGCAACTTAGCAAGTCAAAGTGTTGATACGCCCATACTTCTACACGATTTGCACCTAAAGTCAGCTAGTCATTTCCAATCAAGAAGTCATTGATATTACAACATAAACTACCAACGATGCAAACCCATTTAACAGAATGTTATAATCTGAATGAAAAAGCACTCAAACAGTCTCCATGTTGAATGGCATCCCATAACATGTCCATTCCTCCAACATACTTGACTTTCATGGCGAATTGCTAATTACAGTTCTGTTCATATTTAACAAAATGAGTGGATTACTCAAGCCAAGTGGTGCAATTATATAACAGAAATGTCTTCTCATGTCTTATGTTTATGATTTTGAGATGAATGGAATTCAAGGACTGTACTCAAGCTTGCATCTCACATGCTTTGTGGTAAAATAAGTTACTGTAAAAGATGCAGACTTTCCATGCTAAACCATCATTCCCCTACACATCTGTTAATACAAACCAACCTGTTATATCAAATATGGTAACTGACACCAAGAAAATGTCATCTTTAAATTACCAAGCATCCATAAGAGCTAAATAACAATCCTTCATGATAACTAAAACAATTTGAGAGGCACACACCATACTCTAGGTAGGTTTTGATTTTCACCAAAGATGGCCTGGTTGAAATCAATGATAGCAATTGGAAGAACCGACTTGAAATCAAGGGTGAACAACTAGAAAATGATTTTCCAGAGCTAATTTCTGTGCTTTCAAGCAAGCAAAGATTGTTCCATGATATATGGGGGCCAATGAACCAGGAAGCGGGGGAAGAGGACAAATAAGATATCAAATCTAATATGAAGTAGCTCTTAAAACCTTCGCCCAAGTATCAACCATGGCAGCCATATATGTATAATAGCAAGAGGCTATGTTACTAGCCAAGTAAATCTAGTTTTTCTCTTTACGAACAAGCCAGTAAATCTAGTTCAACAATAACATTTATACTTGTTGGAAGATCAGCAGTATCAAAATCAAATTGGAAAGGATTTCTGATATTTCCTTTTGCATTTTTTCCTTTCATAGCTGATTCCTCTTTCAAATTATTTCCCAAATTAGAGATTTAGTAGCTTTCTTAATTTGTTCTTTCCTTGGCCTATATATTGTTCTCTTTGCTATGGGTTGTATCATCAAAGAATACAATTTGCAATAAATATAAAAATTTCATGGTATCAGAGCAAGGCAGCAAACCCTAGCCGCCGTCCCCAGTTCTGGTCCCCCTCACTGTCCAGGTGGAGCATCAGACCAGCCACCGTCGACGCAAACCAAAGCAACTGTCACCATCGTTACTGCAGTCAAGCCTAGCCGCTGTCAACGCAAAATCTTGACCCCGAAGCAACCATCACTGTTGCTTCTGAAATCGATCCAGGCAGCTGTCGCCGCTATCATTGCCAGACAGCCTAATGAAAACCCACTTTGGCTTCATGGTAGACATCCCTCCATCGCCAACCAACATGTGGTTTGCAGATACTTCATCCAACAACAGCCCAAACCCTAATCCGATCATCCCAGCCAGTTTTATTCCATCAGGCCCAAGCCTGCAGACCTCCAACTTTAATCCCGCCATTCAAATCACCCAACACAAACTCAATGGGTTGAACTTTCGTGAGTGGTTTCAGTCGGTTCTTCTAGTAATTAAAGGGAAGGGGAAGATGGGCTACTTGATGCGCGAAACTGCTGCTCCACCTGCAACTGATCTGACCTACAAGATGTGGGAGGCAAAAAATTCCATCGTCATGGCATAGCTGATCAACTCCATGGAACCAAAGAACGGGAGGATGTACTTGTTCTACAATACAACTCATGAGATTTGAACAACGGTTCAAGAGAAGTACTCCAATCTCCAAAATTTGCCTCAATGCTTCGTGTTGAGGAAGAAATTCCGGCTTAAGAACAGATTGGAATTCCAGATTAAATGATGATAAGAGCAGTTGTTTGAATGAGTGATAAGAGGATAAGAAGAGGTTGAAATTAAAAGAAGATAAGAAGCTACAGTTGTTCCATAAAGATAGGAGAAAAACTACTTTTCAAGTTTAAATCCTATTTTATCTGTTGTTGTATTGTATTTTTTAAATTTATTTTTTGAATTCCTAGATTCTAGGAGAAAGCTGAGGACAACTCATGTATAGACATGCAGCAGTTGATCAGATGCAAAGTGTGATTGAATTCATTTCCACTCACCCCATTTTCACTTAGATCATTTCCATCTTCAGTGTCTAATTTGTTTACTTCGAAATTCAGTCTGCCCTCCGTAACACTCAACAAGGGAATAGGTTAGTCGCCAAATATTTCAACATTATAATTAAGTTATGGAAAGAAATGGGTTTATTCTACAACATTAAATGGAAGTGTTCCAATGATGGTATTTTGTATAACCATATGTTGGAGAAAGAAAGGGTGTTCGATTTTCTTCAGGGGCTTAACAAAGAACTAGATGAAGTCAGAGGGCATTCTTGGGATAAAACCATTGCCCTCACTCAAGGAAGCATTTGCCATGGTAAGGAGGGAAGAAAGCCGAGGGAAAGTGATGTTGGATCCAAGTCCAATGGGGGAAGAGACCCAACTAGGATCTGCCCTAGTCACAAATCAAAGAGATGTGAGCAGCCACTCCCGACCACAACACCTAAAAAAGAACAAATCTTGGTGTGACCACTACCACAAGCCCTACCACACCAATAATACCTGCTAGCACCTTCATGGGAAACCTGCTGATTGGAAAACCAGAAGCCAACGTAAGCATGCTCATGTAGCAGAGTCTACTTCAGACCAAAAGAGGCTGGCTGCAGCCCAGTTCACTGATGAGCAAATGGAAATCTTAAAGAATCTGCTAACTCAGTCCAGATCTGAATCACCTGCTCCTTCCGCTTCTGTTGCCAATGTTGCACAAAAAGGTAACTCTTAAGTCATCCTTCTTGTCAAAACAGGTCTCTAGCAGTGAATGGATTGTTAATTCAGAGGCCTTTGACCACATGACTGGGTCATCCACTTTTTCTCTTCATATCGTCAGTGTGGAGTGGTAAAATTATTGTGGTTGATGGGAGCTCTTCGGTCGTGGCTGGTATTGGAAATCAGAAGTTAATTGGGTTAAAGCTTGAATCTGTCCTTCATGTCCCAAACTCACAATATAATTTCATTCCTACCAGCAAGATAACTAAGGATCAAAACTATGCAGTAACCTTTTTTCGTACTCATTGTGAATTTTAGGATTTGTCTATGAGGACGATGATTAGCAATGCTAAGGAACGAAATGGCCTATACTATTTCAATGCTTCTCCTTCAAGATCAAGTCCATTCAGGAAACTCTCTTTGTCTAATGTTTCTAATTCAAATGTTTTCCTTTAGCATAATCATCTTGGTCATCCAAACTTTACATATTTTTTGAAATACTTGTAGTCAGATTTATTTCTCAATAAAGATGTTTCTTCTTTCACTTGTGAGCATTGTATCTTTGCTAAACAATCTTGCAAACATCATCCAACCCACTTTTACCATGCCTCCAAACCCTTTCATCTCATTCACAATGACATTTGGGGGCCAGCTCGTGTGCCAAACATTACTGGAGCTCGCTAGTTCATTACTTTCATAGATGATCAAACCCGTGTGTGCTGGATTTATCTCTTGAAAGAAGAATCCAAAACCAACACCATCTTCAAGCAATTTCATAAACTTGTCACCAATTTATTTCAGTCACCTATTCAGATTCTTTGTTCAGAAAAGAAGTTCACCCACGAATTAAATGCCTACCTTACTGAACATGGAATTCTTCATCAGAGCTCCTGCCCCTATTCTCTTCAACATAATGATATTGTTGAGCGAAAAAATCGTCATATTCTTGAAGTTGCTCGCTCTCTTATGTTCACTACCAATGTTCCAAATCATTTTTGGGGGAAGCCAAGAGTTTCCTTCAATCTGACTCCTTGGTTCCCTTCCACCCAAAATATTTGGGTGCATGATAATTGTCCATAATCCTAGACTCGAGAAAAACTCGATTCCAAGGTTTATAAATGCATCTTTCTTGGCTACTCTCCCACTCAAAATGGGTACAAGTGCTACTACCCTAATTTCAGATGATTCTAGATTTCCTATGATACCACATTTCTAGAAAATCAACCCTTCTTCTCCAATGCTCCTCTTCAGGGGGAGAACTCAATCGAAGATCATCATTGGGATCCATCTATCTCCCTTCCAATTTCTCTTCTGTTGCCTAATCCCACATCCCAAGACCTCTTTGTCCAACAATTTGAAATTGATCACAAAATGGTGATTGGTCAAGAGAGAGAAGTTGCAAAATCATCTCAAGAGGAGCTTATAGTCTACTCCAGGAGACCATGAGTTCCTTAGCAAAGCATACCACCGGACCCAAAGCCAAATCCAGTGGAAGACGCATAGCTTGAGGAAGGTAAGTGTACAATTGATGATCTTGACATGCCTATTGCCCTAAGGAAAAGAGTAAGGTCTTATACTCAGTACCCCATACCTAACTATCTTACTTACTCTAAACTTTCTCCGAAATTTAGGGCATTCACTTCAAAACTAGAACGTGCAAAGATTCCTAACAATGTACATAAAGAACTTCAGGATCAAAAGTGGAAGGCAGCCGTAGTAGAGGAAATGACAGCACTAAATGAGAACAAGACTTGGGACATTGTTCCTCTACCAAATAGGAAGAAAGCCGTGGGGTGTAAGCGGATGTTTACCACAAATTGAATGCTGATGGAAATATAAATAGATACAAGGTAAGATTGGTTATTCAGGGATATATTCAAACCTATGGTATAGACTACGGGGAAACATTTGCTCCTGTTGTCAAGTTGAATTCTATTAGAGTCTTTATCTCTCTCACTGCCAATCTAAATTGGGATTTATACCAAATGGATGTAAAGAATGCATTTCTAAATGGAAACTTGGAAGAAGAGGTACATATGAGACTCCCTCTTGGGTTCAAAGAGGATAGAGCAGGCATGGTGTGTAAATTGAGAAAGTTTTTGTATGGACTGAAGCAATCTCCCATAGTGTGGTTTACTCAATTCAATACAGCTATGAAGCAATTTGGTTACATTTAGAGTCAGACTAACCATACTCTCTTTGTAAAAAGCTCTAAAGATGAGAAAAATGACCATTCTTATTGTCTATATAGATGATATGGTGATTACTGGAAATGGTACACAAGAAATCATTAGACTCAAAGATTAATTATAGGTCAAATTCAAAGTTTTAGACCTCGGACATCTACAATACTTTCTAGGGATGAAAATTGCTAAGAGTGAAAAGGGCATCTTTATTTCCAGGAAGTACACCCTGGATCTATTGAAGGAGACTAGGAAACTGGGATGCAAACCTGCAGGGACCCCCCAAGACCAAAACTGGAAGCATAAAATTATTGAAGAGAATCCACCAGTTAAAAGAGAGAGATATCAACATCTTGTGGGGAAACTGATTTATTATCTCTCACCAAGCTTGATATTGCTTATAGCGTTAATGTGGTGAGTCAATTCATCCATGCTCCAACAAAGAGACATTTAAGAGTAGTGAGTCAGATTCTTCACTACCTAAAGAGTACTCCCAGAAAGGGTTTACTATTTAGGAAGAATGACTAATGAGGTGTTGAGTGCTATGCAAAAGCAGACTAGGTAGGTTCAGTTGAAGACACAAAGTCCACTATTGGGTATTGCACAAGAGTATGGGGAAATGTGGTGACCTGAAGAAGCAAGAAACAAACAGTAGTTGCAAGAAGTAGCACTGAGGTTCAATACGGGGCAATTGCTCAAGGGGTGTGAATTAATCTGGATTAGTAGGTTGCTACAAGACCTATCTATTCCAATGGAAAAGCCTATGAAACTATACAGTGATAGTAAATCTGCCATCAGCATAATTCATAATCCTATTTAACATGATAGGATGAAGCATGTGAGGATTGACAGAAACATCATCAAGTCAAAAATCGACAGTGGGATATTCACCTTGCACTATGTTCCAACAAAGCGGTAGGAAGTTGACCTTGTTACAAAAGCCTAGCCAAAGCCAGACTTTGAAGCAAATGTTAGCAAGCTAGGAATGATAGACTTCTATTCACTAGCTTGAGAGAAGTGTTGGAAGATTAGCAACATCAAAATCAAATTGGAAAGGATTTTTGATATTTCCTTTGGCATTGTTTCTTTTCATAGTTGATTCCTCTTTCAAATTATTTCCCAAATTAGAGATTTAGTAGCTTTCTTAATTTGTTCTTTCCTTGGCCTATATATTGTTTTCTTTGCTATGGGTTGTATCATCGGAGAAGGGATTTAGTAACTTTCTTATTTTGTTCTTCCTTGGCCTATATATTGTTCTCTTTGCTATGGGTTGTATCATCGGAAAATACATTTTGCAATAAATATAGAAATACTAATAAGAATACATGATCCTCTAGGAATAAAACCTAAAAACCCAAAGCTGGCCCTAGATCAAGAAAGGGTTTCATGTTCCAACAAGTAATATGTAGACTATCAAACAAGCATCAAGAATTAAAAGCAATGTGATTTTTTGGTTGGTGTGTATGTGTGTGAGCACACATGCGCGTGAGAGAGAGAGAGAGAGATTGTATAACAGCTCACCAAGTCCTTCATTGAAGATAGGGTCTTCAAGTCATCATTCTCAAGTGACCGTGAAATCCAGACAAGTGCAGCATATTGCTTCTGGATGACAAACGGGACCAAAAAAAAATGACATTGCATGTTATGTTTGACAATCGATCTTTATAAGACATGAAGAGAATCTGAAATGGAACCTGTTTCTCTGCTTCTCCTTCACGCATCAGGCTCCATCCCTGGCTACCCAAGACCTTGATATTTTTTACTCTAACCTGGTAGCAAAATGTTTTGGTGCTGCTGAAATATTGATGTTCCAAGATTAAAGAAAGCAACACATATATGCATTTGTAATTAAGTTTACCAGCTTCTTTTCCAGGCTATTTATTTTCCCTTCTATTTCTTTTATGGACATCTCGGAAGGAATATGGTGTGCATTTTGAATCTCAACTAAGAAAGGGCGACCTGAGCCTAACATGCGGACCTGGAAAAAGCAGTTTCAACAATCAGAAAGTAACATTCATTCAATAATACAACTAACTTTTAGGAAATCAGATTCTTATTACATCAATGTCTTCTCTACCAGCAGCATGAAACTTGAAACTATCACCCCGACATATAGGAAGGATGTTGCAGCCAATTATCTCCTATACAGTAAGCACTTTAGACTGTTAGTTTATTCCAGTAGTTATGCCATCATTATATCAAAAAGAACAACAATACAAAAGCTGGATCATTAGGTAGCACCTCAACAGATGCTTCTCCCATTCTCTCATCATCAATTATCCAACGAGTCTGACTCACATTGCGTGAATACTACAATAACATAAAGCAATGCATGAGATGCAACTTCTATGAAGATATAAACATACACTCATGATAAATTCAAACATTAATCATCACACTATTGCCAACACTATATCTGTAGTCCCACAACACCACATGAGAGATTGGTCCACAATAATGTCACAATGTTTTTGACACAAAAAGAAGCAAAAACTTTCTATCACAAGTAACAAGGGGAACTTAACAATTAGCAGAAATGTGTACCGTGCATACAGCTTGAAATATTGAGACAGATTCATCACTAGAATGGGATGTCAGTGATTTTAGTTATGTACTTCACTGGGCAGAGTATATGACCAAGATAAGAAACATGAAGCTAATATTCAGTAAACCTCCTCATTACATGAGTAGAGATCTGCTTTTCTGATGCTGTTTTAGGCTTTTGCGGCTGCCTAGATCAGCTAGTCTTGTTTTAGGATGTAAAATTATTTACCTCCCATTAGTGAAAGTATGATAAGAACAATATACTGATAACCATTATGCTATTATTGCATAACATATGAACTCAACAAAAAGATGAAAAATAACAAACCATCAACTTTTTATCTTCTGGTGGTCTGCAACTCATTATAATTTAATAACGCATAATGGCGTGAAGAATAGGAAACATAATGGCATAGGGCAATTTGAAATATTATTAAACTACCCTCCCTCTCCCTCCACACATACACCTCTTTGATAGTTAGACCTGTACCTCTTTTTTCCCTCACTCAAATTTCGATGCATTTTTATTCACGGTAAAAAAAAAAAAAAAAAAGAACAAGGCCAAATTCTTGTCCCTCCTAATAGCATTAAAAGAGATGAACGTAAAATAAAGCTTCCAGATAATAATTAAAAGTCACAAGACAAGGTTCTCCAGAATTGAAATTTTCTATTTAGAATAAAAGATTAAAGGTGCGTTTGATTGCAAGGATGAAATTTGAGTGAAAAGAAAATGAATTCTAGAGAATTAAACTACCTAGAATTAAATTCCAAGCAAAATATCAATTGAAGGTATTTGATTGGCTTAATTGAATTCCAAGGAATTGTCTAAAAATAAATCAAATATGCTACATAAAATATTAAAAAAATCAAATATATATACACAAATATACATACAGCTTGCTTGAGGATGCCATGGTCGCCGCCGTCACTAGCCGTCGCTCTCACTCGCCCTCTCTCAGTTCCTCTCTCTCGCTCGCCCTCTTTCTCGCTCAATTCGTCGCCGCCGTTGCCATTGCCACCGTCACTACCCACTGTTGCCAAGCTTCCCCTATTGCCATCACCGTTGTCCCCTCAACCGCTACCTCTCACTTGCCCTCTCATTCGATCGCCCTCTCTCTCGCTCAGATTGTCGGCCGAGCTTCCCCTCATCCTCACGATTGCCGGCCGCACTTCTCCTCTTCCTCGCGATTGCCAGCCACTCTTCTTCTCCTCTGCCAGATCGCTGCATCTCTCTTTGGCCTAGAAAATCTATTCCAACCCCCCCCCCATGGGAAAATGAATTCCAGTAAAAGTGGGAAACGAGGGTCACGTGAGCCAAAGTGAGAAAATGTTTTCCATGGAAAAATTAGCTAATCAAACACTACAAAAGCTAGAATTTGGGTAGAAATTGGCAATTTTCCATGGAAAAAATGTGCAATCAAACACACCCTAATAGTGTTTTAAGTACCTGTTTTTCAGTTGTTGTTTATAGTGTTTTCACTACCTGTTTTCCGATTGCTAAAGGAACAACATAATAACGTTCAAGTTTTGAAGAAACCCACCCTTTAATGCCATATTCAGTGTCTAACCTGGAAAGAAAATGCAGCAATTTAGTTGCTAGCCAAAGAATTTTGGTGCAGGATTATGACTACATGATTTTGTCATCTCCATGGAGAGTAGGCGTGTGAGATGCTTGTAGTAAGGGCTAGCCATCATTGGAGATTTTGGTACCTAACTAACAAGAGGGAATCCAGTCCAAAACCTGTGATGCGCTCTTTTGAAAGTAAGCGTATTCCAGTGGAGGGTTTTAGGGGATGATGATGGTGTGGGTATATAGTTGATGGGAGTCCTGCAGATGCCATTCCTTCATTAGGCACGTCTTGATGTATTAGCTCTTCTGGTTGCGTAACAACTATAACCAAATTCATGTCATTGGAATTCTCCTTTAGTGGAGTTCCAATAATATTTGCAATATACAAACTGCCTTCATCTACAGCGTCAGCTGCCAATATATCTCCATCCACATCAACTCTAGCATTTGAATCAACCTTCTCATGATAAAGACAACTGAGATAGTCATCTCGAATTTCCAAATCCAATTCTGTAGTGGACCTTGTATAAAGATCCACTGGTCTACTGACCTTCAAATTCTTTGCAAACTGAATCAGCCTTTTCTCCATTCGGTCGAACATTTGGTTGATGTTAATCAACAATTTCTCTAACAAGTCCTCAAATGTCTCCTCCGATGACTGTACACCCTTCTCCAATGGTGGTGCAATGACTATTCCTGCAACTGCCATTCCTGGCCAAACATCCTAATTGCATAGGAAGAGATGAGAAAGTCCCGCAAGTTCCTCAATGGCTGAAACATGGCCTCCATCACGACTTTCATCCCCAACATGATTTATAGTCGAAATTATCTGATGAATCAATATTCCTGTCTGGAATGTCAGGTGCATGAAAGCTATCTTCATCGCAGTTCTCATCTCCAATCTGATTTATAGCCTGCATATCAACTGAATCATCAGCTTCTTGCAATTGTAAAATGTGGTACACAGATCGCCTTGTCCAATCTCTCTTCATCTCCAAAATCTTGAGTTACCATTAACTAGTTTACTTCAGTTTGTTCCTTAGATTCCTGTAAATCAGAATCTTGTGGGAGGACTCCAACACCAACTTCCTCACCATTGACTGATTTTTCAATCAGAACTTCCTGATCCAATGTAGGAAATTCAGCAACATTTTTTTCTTTTTGTTCACCAGAATATTCTAGAGGCTCACTTTCAACAATTTTCTCCTCCAAGAGTTCTATGTTACGATCGTTCAATCCTAATGATTGATTGTTTGAACCAATCATCTCTTGATTAGAACTTCTAAGATAGTCATCTGAAACATCTCCTCCCGACTTATAGAAGAATTTACCTAGAATACTAAATTGATACATCTTAGACAACATTATGAAAAACTCTTGCACCTCTTCGTGTATCACACTGTTTATTTCCTCACGCATTATCAAACTTCTTTTCCATCGCCTCTTACAGTCACAAATCACTGGCCTTGTCTCGCCTTCAAGACCTAACGTCAACAACTAAGAACTACTGGAATTCACAATCGAGAATCGATCGACTCTATTGAATTAGCTTTGTTGGATCTGCTTCGATCGTCTATCTCCACAACTAAGGTCGCCTTCCTGAATGCACATGCAACAATCTCGGAAAACAGCCACGAATGAACTTATTGTTCCGGCTTCAATCAGTCAAACCTAAATCAGGAGTAGGCAAAGTCGAGGGCCACAGAAAAAATTGAATCTGCTTCAGAACTTGCTTCTACGACTCGTCAGACTTCTAGTCGGAATTGCTTAGCCTACTCGTCTGCAAATTTTGATCAACTAGAACTGCTCTAGGAGTTGTTGGAGTCATTGTCGGAATCGCCTAACCTACTTGCCTTCAAAAGTCGAACAAGAATTTCTGATCAACTGCTCTGCTTCACTTCAATTCTGAGTCAAGTATTGTTGTGCTCTACTTCTTGTAACCTAATCTATCTTAAACACCTGGTTCGCCGAAATAACCTGAACTTGCTTTGTTGTCTTGATCGCAGGAACTCATCAGAGCCCATTGCAGTAGCCAAGTATCGGCTGCTATGAATCCACCTCTTAGAATCGATCACCTCACCAATTAACGACCTTCAATTCCCAATCGAAATTAGCTACTAGGCAATAGATCCGATTCCACCTCCCAACTCACCTACTACAACAGTCATTCAGTGATCAATACCTAGGCAATTGTCAGAATCATAGCAGTTGAGAATTGTCGATTGTCAGAATCGCTTTCTCTGCTTCGCCTACAATTCTGAGCTGAGAATTATCGAAATTCATAGCTGAGAGACCACCTCCTGCTTCGCCTTCCAAGTTCGCGATCGACTGCCTGAATTCGCCTACTATGTTGATCGACTCTAATGCAACCAACAGAATTCATCGAAATTGAGAATCGATCGCTGCACTCGTTTATGAAACTGTTTCCAACTTCGCAATCGACTCTGTTGCAACTCCTCGAGAGTTTGCCTATATCACTGGAAATTTGCCTGGTTCGTCGAACCTAGTTGCACTGACTCGCAACTCAAATGCGCCTAGGTATCAATAACACGTACCGTAGGGCTTATAGCAACCCTGTTTGAAACATTTCTAGAAATTGTCTTGGTCAATTGTTAAAACTTCCCAAATCATAGCCAAGAATTAACTTCTCTGATATCAAATAGTTGGAATCCTAGGGTTCGCCTAGGGTTTCAGCAGAGAATTAAAGCAGATTTTAGAAAGAATTATGGCAGAATTAGAGAAAGAGAGGGAAAAACAGAAGAAGGCAGAAGAAACAGGGAGATCGAGAGGGAGAATGGAGGAAGAATCAGAGAGAATTGGGACAGAGAAAGAGAGGAAGAGAAGCTGAGGGAGAGAAAGAGACAGATCCAAGAGGGAAAGCGAGTTTGGAGAGAGAAAATCAAAAGATTCAATTGATATATTTCTAAATAATCCATCTTCAATAGCCCTAGTAACTTTATATAGCTACTTCAACAGCTTAACAAAAAATACAAGAAGCAAAACAACGATTGCTAACAACTTAACATGATTAACTACACCTCTTGAGGGATAATCTGTTATGCTCAACTCTACTGTAAGTTATTATACATTCTAGGGTCTTGACAGGCCACAAATCATACCATCATTTTTCTTTTCCTCTCTTCTTCTTCTTCTTCTTCTTCCTTTTTTTTTTTTTTTGGCGTTTAGTCTTGCAAGAAACCCATCTTTTACCTTTATTTTTTCCCATATAGAGCTTGTTTGATGCCTCCTAACTTTTATTTTCTCTAGGATGACATCCATGGGAAAGTAAGATTCTTGTGATTGGTAATCATGGGAAAGTATGAATTAAAATCCTAAAAAAGTAACATTATTGTGTTTGGTGTTTTTGACACTTTCCATGGAAAATACTTAAAAATCCAAAATATCACTATAATGTAAAATGAAATCTTATGTTCTTAAGAGATACTTATTAAGTATTGATATTCAAAATAAGGTCACAAATAATATATATTATATATTTTATTTTTGAAATATATAATAAAAAATATATTAAATATATTATATACCAAAATAAAGTAGTATATTTAAATTTTTAATCAAGTAATATAATATTAGAGGATTGTGTTAGGTAGCCGACAGCCAACGTAAAACCTAGTCGGATCCAAAACATGAACTCTAGACAAACTATGAAAAATCGTTGGGGCGTAACCTTTCATAGCAACGCGCAACACTACCCGCGTGTAATGTTAAGTGAGCTAGGGCCGCTGCATCGGCGCCTGGATGTAGTAACAAATGAGCAAGGGTCCCTGCATTTGGTTGGACGGATGTGGGTAAAGAAGTTAGTTCAAAATAAAAAACAAAATCAAAATAAAAAATAAATTCAAAGTCAAGGCCAAAACCAAAATCATAGATTAAGGATTGGGTCATAGAACATAGGAACACTAACAAGCAAAGCTATGGATGTGGTAGATGTGATGATTATGAGAAAGATTAATATTATGTGCTTTCAAGAGACGAGATGGGTAGGAAAAAAAGCAAAAATTTTATCAGAAACTGGATATAAAATATGGTTACAGGAAATGATCGAGCGAAAAATGAAGTGAGGATTATTATGGATAAAAACTTAGTAGATGAGGTAGTGGATGTAAAGAGAATAGGGGATAGAATTATTATGGTGAAGGTTGGTCTAGGAAGAAGGACTATGAATATCTTTAGTACATATGCACCACAAATAGGGTTAGGTGAGAAGATAAAAACAAAATTCTGAGAGGACCTAGAGGGACTCATACAAATGATACCAAGAAGAGATAAAGTGATTATAGGAGGTGACTTAAATGGTCATGTGGGTAGAGACGGAAACAGCTATAGAGAGGTACATGGAGGGTATGGATTCGAGGAAATTAATAATGAGGGTAAGTCTATTCTAGATTTTGCTATGACATACGGGCTCATCATAACCAATATTAGGTTCAAAAAACGGGACAAACACTTAATCAGATATAAAAATGTCACATCAAGCACTCAAATAGATTACTTCCTCACGAGATAAGAGGATCGGTTATATTGTAGGAATTGTAAGGTGATACTGGGAGAGTGTTTGACTATTCAACATAAACTTTTGGTACTTGACGTCCAAATAAGAAATTAAAAGAGAAAAAATCACATAAAACAAAATCCAAAAATTAGGTGGTGGGATTTAAAAGGGGAGAAACAACTAATTTTCAAAGAAAAATTAAGGAGTAGAAGGGAAGGGAATGGAATGGAGAAGGGCAGGCAAACCAAATGTGGAGGGAAATGGTTACTGCCTTGAGAAGCATGGCAAAGGTAGTCCTTGGAGAGACAAATGGAGCCCCAAATCTTAAGGAGTCTTGGTGGTGGAATGAAGAGATACAATTGAAAATTAAAAATAAGAAAACTTGCTATAAGGCTGTATATCAATGCAACAATGAAGAAAACCTAAAAAATTATAAAGACGCAAAAAAGACAGTAAAAAGAGCTATTAGTGAAGTAAAGTCAAAAGCATATGAGAATCTATATAAACGAATCGATACAAAAGATGGAGAAAGGGATATATAAAAATTAGCTAAAGCAAAAGAAAGAAAAACAAGGAATCTAAACCAAGTAAAATGCATAAAGATGAAAACCAAAATGTATTGGTGAATGAGGGAGCGATTAAGGAGAGATGGAAGGAGTATTTCACAAAATTATTCAATGATGGTGGGGACGCAAGAGTTAGGTTGGGACATCTTAGTACCTCCGAAGGGAACGTGAGTTATACATTTTATCGACGCATAAGTTCAAATGAAATAAGGCAAGCATTAAAAAAGATGAAAAATCATAAGGCGGTGGGACCGGATAATATACCAATAAAAGCATGAAAATGCATGTGAGAAGAGGACATCTAATTTCTTTGCTCTATTGCTCTATTACTCTCTCCTTTGCTCTATTAACTTAATTCCTCTGTAATTTTCACAGTTTTTAACTCTAGGAGAGAGTAATAGAGCAAAGGCTCAAAAAAGAAACAAATGTCTCGGAAAATCAGTTTTGTTTCATGCCTGGTAGGTCAACAATGGAAGCTATATACCTACTGAGGCGCCTAATGGAAAGGTATCGGGATCAGCAGAAAGACCTGCATATGGTGTTTATAGATCTAGCAAAGGTCTATGATAGGGTCCCTAAAGAAGTATTATGGAAGGTTTTAGAGAAGACATGAGTCCGAACAGCCTATATACAAGCCCTTAAGGACATGTATCACGGTGCAGAGACAAGAGTCAGAACATGCGGAGGGGATACTAAACCGTTTCAAATTACAATGGGACTACATCAAGGTTCTACACTAAATCCATACTTATTTGCTTTAGTAATGGATAAACTCACTAAATACATTCAGATAGAGGTGCCATGGTGTATGCTATTTGCAGATACCATAGTGTTGGTGGATGAAACAAAAGAGGGAGTAAACACTAAGCTTGAGTTGTGGAGAAACAATTTAAAATCTAAGAGATTTAAATTAAGTAGAAAGAAAACAGAATATATGGAATGTAAATTTAGTAAGAATGCAAGAGTGGAGGATGTTATAATAAAATTGGAAGACCAAATCTTACAAAGAAAATACCATTTTCAATATTTGAGATTAGTGATTCAAAAAGATGGAGAAATTCACGAGGATGTCACGCATAGAATTAAGACAAGTTGGCTAAAATGGAGAAATGCATCGGGAGTGTTATGTGATGGTAAAATCCCATTAAAACCGAAAGAAAAATTCTATAGGACAACTATAAGACCAGTCTTGTTGTATAGCTCAGAATATTGGGCAGTCAAATACCAACATGAGCAAAAGACGAGCGTAGCGGAGATAAAAGATGGATGTGCGACAATACGAGAAAAGATAAAATTAGAAATGAAGTTATTCGTAATAAGGTAGGAGTAGTGCCAATTTGAGAAAAGATGAGAGAGATTAGATTAAGATGGTTTGGTCATGTGAGAAGGAGACCAAGAGACTCTCTTATGAGGAGAGTTGATAAAATGGAACAATTAATCAAAAAAATAGGTAGAGACAAACCCAAGAAGAGTTTGAGAGAGACATTAAAGTTTAATATGAAATGTATGGGCCTAAATGAAGATATGACAAAAGACAGAAATACATGAAAGTCTAGAATTCATGTAGCCAACCCCACATAGTGGGATAAACGCTGAATATGTTATTGTTGTTTTCCCAAGTGATGGGAATGGGAAAGTAACTTTACCACCTATCTTGGCGGAATCACATTCCCATAAAACATGGCAATGTGTTTCACATGGTAAAGTCACTTTTTTAGGAATGTCACAAACCAAAAGTAAGAATTTAATTGGTGGGAATCACATTCCCAGGAAAGTTGCTTACTTTGCTCATACTAAATGCCACCATAGTACTTGGAGATTGCAAGTACTCTCTCTCTCTCTCTTACATCCCATTGGTCACACGTGCATGGCTAAACATGCAAAATGGCTCGGCATGGCATGGTGGGTTAGCCCATTAAATAAAATAATATTTTAAAATTTATATTTTATAAATATATTAAGATATACGTTAGCACATACATTATTTTAGCATTTTATTTGTAATTTTTTACATCATATTCAGTAAATTATAAGTTTATATGTACTTCATAACTTTTTATTTGTCAATATTTGCGATAATAAAAGTAACTTTGAGGTCTTTTGGGCTTGGAATTTGAGGTATTATTCAATGCAAAAAATTGTATTATGTAATCTTACATATTTTCCACTAAAGTAATTGGAGAAGGCATTCAATACAACATTATTATTGTATTATTAAACAAAATATTTTAATTTATTTAAAAATTCAAAACTATGAGCCTGTGGTTCAGCCTGAGTGGCATAGCCTGCACAGTGCAGGCTGACCCATTTTGCATCTCTATGACTATGCATGGCAAAGAAATTAAAACTCCAAATTTTCAACCAACTCTCCATTTCTTACACAATTAGGTAATCAAATATATTACTTCTCTCTTTTTTTTAGTATTCTAAAACGTGCTAAGCACTAGTCGGGCGCCAGGCCACTGGGGCCTAGGCCGCCTAGGCAGGGCATAAAAAAATTATTTAAATAAAATTTATATTCTTCCAAATACACATACATACATATATATTCATATATATATAAACAAATCATATATATAGAGGTTATATATATAAAGTTATAAACACATCATATATATGATATACATATATATTAATAGAATTATTATATTATATATAATATTGTGCATATATAAACCAAAGGGGCAAGAGAGAGTAAAGGTTGACTCAGAGAGAGAGAGAGCAACCAGAGAGAGCAAATCTTCTTGTAAGTAGCGATGGCAACGTCGATGGCGGCTGCAACTAGAGAGAGTAAGCGATGGCAACGAGTTCACTGTCCACAAGAGTTGGCGGTGACGTGCAACGAGAGAGGTTGAGATAGAAAGAGAAAGTGATGAGAGATGATCAGCGGTGATGGCAACAGAAAGAGCAAGTGGCGGTGGCGAGACGAGAGAGAGAAAGAGTGGGTAAGGGGGAAAAAACCCTAAATCAACTTAGGCACCGCAACAGAGAGAGTAAGTGGCCGAGACGGTTCATGGGGTTAGGCCACCCCTGTGGCCAATTAGGTGTCGCTTGGCACCGATTAGCCGGGCCGACGCTTAAGGGGATCGATTAGGCCAAAATCGTGGCGGTCAGGGGCCACCTAGCACCTAGGTGGCTGCCTAGGCCAATTTTTAGAACACTATTTTTTTCATTTCAAATCAAGGCCATGCTTCGTCAATGTCTTATCAATGGTTCTAGTCACAACAATTTCTATAGATAAATTCCCTGCTTTTCATGTCTCTCAGTATTTTGGACTCAAAAATTGTGCCCCAACTACACTTCTCAAGAATTGTTATGTTGTTATCTTGAGTATAGGACAATCCTAGAAGATCAGTAAAGGCAGTGCACATAAGTGATTATTGAAGATTTAGATAGAAAATTGTATCCCATGTGAAATTAGTGAAAGTTATGGGGTTAAACTATAATTATCTAAAGTCTTCATTGGGATGTCCACCCTATTCTATAAACAGAGGGAAAGGGTTAGCCGAGAGAGATAAAATTTATTATTCTGTGTGAGTACAACTTATGTTTGTTTTGAGAGGAAAGACTAGAGGGAAAGAGATAGTTCTTTGTAATCTTAGTGAGCGATAAAGGGTGTACTTGGGTATTGCTTGTCTTGATTGATTTCTGAATAAGATAAAGGATGCTCTCGGGGTGATTTAAAGGCTGGATGTAGGGTTGCAACCATTGCAATCTGAACTAGGATCTATCGCTTGTCTCTTCTTGTGGTTTGATTGTTTCATTTCTAGTTTTCATTCCTTTAATTCTGTTCTTTCAATTTCAGTCTTTTATTTTTGTTGTTTGGTTTTGATTTCGGGTGAGGAGTCGAGAGAATTGGTAGTAAGAATCATTGTTTGAGACTTTGAGCTATCAAAAGAGCTCCTAATCATAACATATTGGTATCAAAGCCAAGAACTCATTCAAGAATTGCCAAAAACCCTATAAATCAATAGGATTTAGAACCTGCCATGGCTTCCGCAGCCTCTGTTGCCCGGTATGACATTTAGAAGTTCAATGGAACTAATGACTTTGGGCTTTGGAGAATTAAAATGAAAGCTTTGTTGGGTAATTTAGGGTTAGATGAAGCCTTAGAAACTGAAAAGAAATTGCCTGAAAACATCACCGATGAACAGAAAAAAGAAATTAGTGATCGTAGGAAAGAAATAAACAAGAAAGCTTTTAATATCCTAATCTTGAGTTTAGGAGACAATCCTAAAGGAAGTGTTTAAAATGGAATCAGCAGAAGCATTATGATTAAAGTTAGAAAGTATTTATATGACAAAATCACTTTCAAGTAGGTTGTACTTGAAGGCTAAGTTTTTTACATTCAAAATGCAAGAAAGGCATAAACTTCACAGTCATATTGATGATTGCAATAAACTGTCTTGATTTGGAAAACATAGATATAAAATATGATGAAGAAGATAAGGCTCTTGTATTATTGCATTCCTTGCCTAAGTCATATGAAACCTTTGTGGATATCCTTAAACATGGTAGGAAATTAGGAATACATTGAACTTAGAGGATATAATAGGAGCATTGAACTCTAAGGAGTTGCAACGGAAAGTAGAGGGAAATAGTGCTACAGGTGATGTACTCTCGATTGGAACAAAACTGGATAGGAATGATCCTAGACAAAGGGGTAGGTCTAGGTCAAAATCAAGAAATGGTAGGAGAATAACCAAGTGCTATTACTGCCAAGAGGAAGGGCATATCAAGAAGAATTGCCTAAAGAGAAAGAAAGAATTCCTAGAGAAAAACAATGTTGAAAACACCTCATCCCTATGTGAATACAACTATGATAGTGTTGTTGCCCTAGTAGTATCTGAAAATGCTGATAAAAAAGCATGGATACTGATATGACCCTAGGGTTTGGCTAGGGTTTAGGAAGGGAATTTGGATAAGAATTAAGAGGAAGGAAGAGCAGAAAAGGAGGGAAAGGAAGAACAGAACAGAATTGAGGGAGAGAGAGAGAAAAGCTGTGGGAGAATATTGAGAGAGGGAAAATGGAATTCAAATCATTCATTAGCTAACTTTCTCTAACTACTCAAGCCTATTTATAGGCTTACCATTGAAGATGCTAACAACAATAACAACAGAAAATGCAACTAATAAAGAAAATACATAACATGTATTACTAATATATTCTTAGGGTTCCTTGGGGTCATGACAATCCCCACCCCTTCAAACAATTTTTGTCCCCAAGAATTGATATGACCCTAGGGTTTGGCTAGGGTTTAGGAAGGGAATTTGGATAAGAATTAAGAGGAAGGAAGAGCAGAAAAGGAGGGAAAGGAAGAACAAAACAGAATTGAGGGAGAGAGAGAGAAAAGCTGTGGGAGAATATTGAGAGAGGGAAAATGGAATTCAAATCATTCATTAGCTAACTTTCTCTAACTACTCAAGCCTATTTATAGGCTTACCATTGAAGATGCTAACAACAATAACAACAGAAAATGCAACTAATAAGGAAAATACATAACATGTATTACTAATATATTCTTAGGGTTCCTTGGGGTCATGACAATCCCCACCCCTTCAAACAATTCTTGTCCCCAAGAATTGGCAACTGTTAACCCCATTCCTCAGCCGATTCCAGCCTTAACAATGTGGTTTCTTCTTCGCATTTTCTTGTATTTATCTCGTATCTTCCTTTTCTTTTTCCTTTTTGTGTCTTTTTCTTCCAAAACATCAGTACTATGACTTGCTGCAACAGCAAGTCCAGCCATCCCCCTCATTCTGATTTCCATTGAGAATGGTTCCAATTGATCCGTTATAGCTGCAACCATATCCTTTCCAATCATAGAAAGGAATTCCAACTTTGTTGCAGGCCACAATCTGATTCGGCGTTGTAGCTCTCCAACTGAAAGAGGAATAAACAAAACAACAAGAGTTTTGTTCCCCTCAACAACATTTTCATTGTAATCTTCAAACTCCGAGGTTGGTGTAGTCATATCCTCTCCCTTCTTCACAACCTCTTCTCCTTCCTTATCTTCAATAGAGACTTCCTGGTCCTCCATGTCAACTATCCCTTCTCCAATATCCGAACTTCTAAACCGTGTGGCAGCAACCTCCTTTTCCCTCATCTTTTGAACCACATGGTTGTTCTCAGCAGCTGCAGTTTTGTGCAAGTCCTCAGCCTCCTGCTTTTTCCTTTGGTCTAAGTCTTCATCGATTGCATTTTTTCCTTCAACAACTTCAGTATCAGCTTCCTTAGAACTGTCGTTAAGTAGTTCCAGCCCGATTTTTTTCGTTAAAGCTCCTTTAGCTACATATGGTCCTTTACAAACTTGCGAGCTGCTTTTACGATAACTTTCCGGTGGTAGTCCATGCTTTCTACAAATGGCTTCTAATGCCAATTCTTGCAGCCTCGCTTTCTTCGCAGCTTGTTCCACCGTAGTAGGGAAAAACATTTTCACACTGAGCCTTAAAGCATCGTCAAGACCATTAATGAATCTTGATACAAAGTAATGTTCTGACAATGCTAGCTGAAAGCTCCACATCAATGCCCTTAATTCTTCAAACCTCTCTTGATATTCAATCACTGATCCTTCCTGCTTAAGCTTGTTGAACTCCTCAATCACATCAATCATGTTCTTCTCCACAAATTGGTCACACAGATCTTTAGCAAAGTCAGTCCACCTGACCTCCCCTTTCCTTGTTGCAGCACATAGTCCATTAGCCACCTCCTCCATTCAAATTCAGCAACCTTGGATTCCAAAAGGCTAGATCTGAATCAGCCCTTAGTTGCTGCTGATGGCCTACAAATCAATTACCCTTCAAACAACCTGCTAGCTCTGAATAATTTCAGGAAACAATCATCTTCTAATCAGCTTCGGAAATCTGTCCGCAACTTCTGAAACCAGCACTTCCGCTGTGCAACTCTACCACCACAACTTCTGTTGCGCAATTACTCCCGAAGCTTGATTGAATTTGTTCAGCTTCCAAATCCACAACCTTAGTGGCTTCCAGTTCGGCCAACCTAATTTCGCTTCACACGAAATGCACTGAAATCTGGATCTGGATCTGCTTGATTAACTCAAACAAGAATCAACGGCCAAGGAGCTGCTTAATTAATTCGATCAAGTCAGCTGAGAATTTCTTCGAGTTGAATCACACTCCGAGGTGCAGTGATTACTCAATATCCATATCCACTTCCGACCTAAACTTCCTTCTCGCCTCAACTTCAATTCCGCAACCGAAGATCGAATTTGTTTGGCCTTCAAGTTCGCCTACTCACAACTTCCAACTTCACCAGAATTTCCGTCACTAGAACCTCACGAAGTAGCCTCGATCATCCCTATCTTGATTCGCTTAACTCCCAAGCAGCAATCGAGATGCAGCTGATTGATTGCACCTTCAACAATTCCAAGTCTCACCGCGAAGAGATGCCGGAATTACAATCGAATCACAGCTATCCATACAGCCGAGTTTCCATCCACGAGGCTACCACCTGCTTCGTCTTCAGCTTCTGGATTGCCTGAATTGCCTAGCCTTGTTTCGCTCCTAGCAACTGATCCACAATCGACAGCCTTCCTTACTCCCACCTTGGTCACATGCAGTGACCTAGACCAGTTCCGAGAGTCGTTCGCCTTGTGTTACCTGCAATTCCGACCCTCACTGATCTGCTGAGGACCATCGAATCTGTTGCAGCTAAGTTGTCACGATCCTGCTTTGCGGTAATCTTTCTAAGGAATCGATTGGTTTATGTGGCTGCTAGAAACCAATCAGAATTCGTTGATCACTGTTGGAACTCTCCCAACCCGCGTCATCTTCAATTCCGAGCGGAAATTGCTTTCCTCGGCTTCGCCTTTCAAATCTGAGTTCAACTCCGGCTTGCAACTGGTCGCTATCTACTCACAACCAACGCCAATCAAGATCCGCAGTGGATTCACCACCCAATCACCGTCCACTTCAAGCTTGCATGGTCAGAAATCGTTGCTTATTTCCAAACTTTGCTTTCGGTCACGACAGTCTTCAAATTCTAGAAATCAACCTTCAAAATTTGCTGCACGGAATCGCCTTTGTTGCACGGAATCACACAAGTCACTGCTCGATCAATTCTGTGGCCTTATGTTGCTGAATGCAGCTATTAAAGTCGCCTTCTAATTCCGAGAAGCAACAAAGAAAGTCATCGCCGAGGAACAGGAGCTCTGATACCAAATGATATGACCCTAGGGTTTGGCTAGGGTTTAGGAAGGGAATTTGGATAAGAATTAAGAGGAAGGAAGAGCAGAAAATGAGGGAAAGGAAGAACAGAACAGAATTGAGGGAGAGAGAGAGAAAAGCTGTGGGAGAATATTGAGAGAGGGAAAATGGAATTCAAATCATTCATTAGCTAACTTTCTCTAACTACTCAAGCCTATTTATAGGCTTACCATTGAAGATGCTAACAACAATAACAACAGAAAATGCAACTAATAAGGAAAATACATAACATGTATTACTAATATATTCTTAGGGTTCCTTGGGGTCGTGATAGATACTAGATTCGGGGTGTTCTTTCCATATGTCTCCACATAGGAAGTGGTTTGTGAACTATAGAGATTTGGTAGGTGGTAAGGTGTTATTAGGCAACAACAAAGAGTATAGGATCAAGGGTATTGGAGATGTAAGATTAAAGTTGCATGATGGATCGATTAAGATCCTAAAATCTGTAAGATATGTTCCAAGTTTGAAAAGAAATCTAATTTCCCTAGGTGAATCAGATAGAATTGGTTTCTCCTATAAAGGAGATAATGTAGTCCTAAAAGTTGCTAAAGGATCACTAATAGTGATGAAAGCAGTCCTCAACAATGGTATTTATGTGATGCAAGCTTGCACTTTGTGTGGAGAAGCTGCAGCCACAAAAGAGAGAGCCTATGATAAGTATAGGCCATGGTATTTGAGGATGGCTCACAAAAGTGAGCAAGGACAAAAAGAGGTATATAAGAAATGGATATTAGGAGAGGGAAAAGTTGCAGATGTCATAAAGAGTGAATCATGCAGATTTGGTAAAGCTACCAAAGTTAAATTCTCCAAAGAGACCTTGAATTCGTCTATAGCCCCATTAGAGGTCATTCATTAGGATCTATGGGGCCCTATCCAAACCTTGTCTCATGGTGGAGCTAGGTTGTTAGTGCCTATTAGAGATGAAGATTCCCTAAGAAATCCCAAGCAATCATGAGCTTGCTGGAAGGTTGTCTTTGGTGTGAATGGTTATGAGTTGTGGAATTTGGTATTAGGTATGCCTAAGTAAATGGTAAAGAAGCAAGGGCAAGGGTTGTCCAAAGAGCATGTAAGTCTTGGGCCAATTACTCGTTCAAGAGCTAAAGAATTTCAAAAGGAACTTGAGTTATTTATTGGAAATATTCCAGCCCATTTCAAAGAGTTAGAATTCAAAGTGAAGGAGTTAAAGCCCAAATTAATCACATTGTTCGTTTGCTTGGAAGCCCAGGACCAAAATGCAACCTAGGCACTCTATGATCAAGCCCAAGCAATCAGCCATCTGCCAGGCCCAAGTCTTTACAACAAGCCCAAATCTCATAACTGATGTCATGGATGATGTTACCCTTCATTTGTCCTTTATGTTTGAGAGTGTTTTGTCTTGTTTGTATCATTGTGTTTTATCATCATGACTCTATTTGTCAAAAGTGACAAGATGATGTTTTTCTTTATACTTTTGGTTTGTCTTTTATCATCATTAGCCTCATTTTGTCAAAAGAGGCAATCATGATTCCCTTTGTCAAAAGTGGCATGATGATGTTTTACTTTATGCTTCTGGTTTGTCTTTTATCATCATTAACCCTCTTTTGTCAAAAGAGGAAATGATGTTGTTTGTCTTTAATTATTAGGTTTGTCTTTAAGACTAGTATTTATATGTGTGATCTTGTAATGTTTTGGCATGAACATTTTTATGAAGAAAGTGTAGAGAGCATTTTTATCCTAATTCTTATCTAAGCAATTCATTTGTTTAGTGGTGAATTTACTTGATTCTTCTCACTCTTCCTTCTTCTATCTTAAGAGTGTGGCGAATTGAAACTAGTATTTTCTTGTTTGTGGCGAACTTTCTTATCAAACAAGGGGTGTTAGTATTTCTTTTGTATTCTGGGCACATCACTAGATCTATAATAGCTAGGGAACTTGCCTACAATGAAAATTCCACCATGAAAGACGTAAAATTAGACTATTCTAACGTCAAGGAAGGTAATCTAGAAGGCTGTGTAATATAAACACCAATTAGAATTTCTTGAAAATGTCTTAAATAGCCCTACGAACCAGGACTTAGAAGTAGATAATCTGGAAAATGATGTAGACAGCTCCATTGATCAAATCCAGGTTAGAAAAAGGAAAGGGGAGAAGGATCATCTATAGGCAGTGAGCAAGGGAATGGAAGGTATAATGTTGCCTAGGATAGGTAAAAGAAGGAACATAAGACCACCAGTGAGGTATGGAATTTTGGACTTAGATTCCTATGCATTGTTAAGTGCTAAAGAAAAGGCTCGTAAGGACCTCTTTCTTATGAAGAGGAAATGCACTCAAAAGACTCCATCAAATGGTAGGGTACCATGAAATGAGAAGTGGAGTCACTTTGGACTTTAGTGGATGAACCCTTAGGATAAAGGGGTGGTGAGTTGTGAAGTGACTATTTGAGATTAAGGGAGGTGCTGGAAATAAGAAAAACCTAGGTAAAAGACTAGGCTAGTGGCGATTAAGCTAGGACAGCACATTAAGACTTAATTCTTATTTAAATAGTGTCACTGACAGCCTTTCTCCATGAAGGTTTAAGAGGAAATATTCTTATAGAGTAACCCAAGGGATTTGAGATTTAGAGAGAAAGGTAAGCAAGTATGGTTGCTTAGAAGGTCTCCCTATGAATTAAGTCAATCCCCAAGGCATTGGTATAAGAAATGTGATTCTCTTATGATAGTCCAAGGGTTTAAAATGAGTGCATTTGGTAGCTGTGATTATTTCAAAGATATGCCTAATGAGATATAAATGTATCATCTCTGGTAATCAGCTATAGAGATCCTCAAGTTAACTGCTGAGATGTAGGTCAACAGTTGAAGTGTAGGATCTAGGAGAAGCTGGGAAAATATTAGGCATAGAAGTAAAGTGAAATAGACAGCATAAGGCAACCTAGGCTATTCAAAAGACATGCCTTTGTAAGCTGGTAAAGTAGATAAGAGAGAAGAGCAGTCATCTAATATGGAAGCAAACATAAGAGAAATGAGTAAGGTTCCTACTCAAATACAGTGGTAAAGCCTAAAGGCCGGAATTGGCATGCCATGAGTGAGTATAGCAGATTTAAGGCCAATCCGGGTAAGGTTCACTGGGATGCTGTGAAATTGGACACCTTGGTATGTAAAATTAACATTAGATATGGATTTGGTTTATGGTGGAGTAAGTCTAGAACAAGAACCTTGCATTTAGGGTCTATTGGCTGCTGACTATACAGCAGAACTCTTAGAAAGAATGTTAAGGTTGAGTTGAGATGTGTACAATCTCTTGACTAAGAATCAGTCCCACCATGGAAAGAATCAATCATATTGATGTTAGGAATTTATTCATTAGGGAAATCCTTGAGAATGAGGAATTAATCCTTAATAAAAGGTTGCAGGTATAGATAATGCAGCTAAAATGTTATCCAAGTTTGTTCTATTGATAAAATTTGCAGCATTGTTTGAAATTTCTTAATGTTTGTTGTGTTTGAGTGATCAGGTTTATGTAACAGTCCAAATGAGAGCAGGTTCAGTTCATCTGTTGGAAGGCCCAAGGCTTTGATGTGTTAACCGAGATCTCACCCTTATAGGATCACTCAATACACTCAAACGAAATCTCTCCTTAATTCGCAAGTTACCAGCAACCAAAAACCATATCAAGAACCAATCAAGAACATACAAACACACAAGAATTTACCCTGATTCGGTCTTAAAGAAGACCTACATCCAGCTTGGCTTTCGCCTCCACTATCTCCACTATCTTGAAAGTTAATACAAGATTACAAAGCACTCAAACTCAACTCACACCTAGCCCATAGACCTGAAAGCTATATTGAGTTGATACAAGAAAGATATACCCTCTTCCTCTTTGCTTAATCTTATCCCAAGACAGATCACTAACCCGCGAAAGATAGCATCCCCTAAAGTCTTCCCCACGGCCTCTATTTATAAGCAAATAAGGCGGGAGACTTTAGCCTGACCGACTGCCCAAAAGCAGTTACAACAACCTCTCGATCAGCCCTAGAAAAATAATAAAATCCTTCTAGAAACATAACAGCAAACATATTACATAAAATGCCCCTCATTTTACAAGCTCTAATCTAGAACAAATGCTTTAACATGATGGATGAAGAATGGATCTATACTCAAGACAATAGTGGAGAATTGTTATGTTGTTGTCTTGAGTATAGGATAAAGTCAGTCCTAGAAGATCAGTGAAGGCAGTGCACATAAGTGACTATTGAAGATTTAGATAGAAAATTGTATTCCATGTGAAATTAGTGAAAAGTTATGGGGTTAAACTGTAATTATCTAAAGTCTTCATTGGGATGTCCGCCCTATTCTATAAATAGAGGGAAAGGGTTAGCGCAGAGAGACAGAATTTATTATTCTGTGCGAGCACAGCTTATGTTCGTTCTGAGAGGAAAGACTAGAAGGAAAGAGATAGTTCTTTGTAATCTTGGTGAGTGATTGAGGGTGTACTCGAGTATCGCTTGTCCTGATCGGTTTCTGAATAAGATAAAGGCTGCTCTCAGGGTGATTTGAAGGCTAGATGTAGGGTTGCAACCATTGCAATCCAAACTAGGATATATCGCTTGTCTCTTCTTGTGGTTTGATTGTTTCATTTCTAGTTTTCATTCCTTTAATTCTGTTCTTTCAATTTCAGTCTTTTATTTCTGTTGTTTGGTTTTGATTTCGGGTGAGGAGTTGAGAGAATTGGCAGTAAGAATCATTGTTTGAGTTATCAAAAGAGCCCTAATCATAACAAGAATTTATCAAATTTTATATGGTTGAACTTGTTTCGACATAAGGAATCCAAATCTAATGTCATTGTTTCCGAAAACCTTCGTTTCTGTTTATTTATACCAATTTTGCATTTCTGGACAACTTATTTTGAAATATAACCCTTTTATTTTCCTGAAGACTTTATTTCAAAATAAGCCCTATGTTTGAGACTGGTCTTCCTCTATCTTAAATTATTCCTACTTACTTAGCCAACATGCTATTTTCTAATAAATTTCCTCTAAAAACGTAAATTAATTATGAGAAATAATTACACTAATAATGGCCTGGGTGTTACATGTTACCTCAACAGTTGGGCTATTACTGCAGCTATATATTCTTTCATGTTTTGTGATTGTCTCTGACTTGTAGGTGAACTTGAGGAGATTGACTTTGATAACTCTTGGTAGATCTAAAAATTACAAGGCGCTAAACATTGATCTTATTTGCAATATGGAATGTTTAGCCTTCCAGTCACTTAGGGCTCCCACTGAATTCTGTACAAGGAAAAACATATTTGGCATACAGTGATTGACAGATTGCAAAGGAAGACAGTTGTTGAGAAGGGGCTACATCTTTCTAGGATAAGTATTTTAATGTTAATCAAGAATGTTCTTTGCTTCCTCCTAGCCTACCTGTTTATCATTCCTTCCTTGGTTGCTAGGAAGTTTGATAATTTGCATATGAGACTTCCTTCACGGTGTGGGGGAAAGAAGAGAAGAGTGTGTGTGCGTGTGTGTGTTGGGGGGGCCCATATTCTAAACCCACCTTGTTGAGCCAGGATACAAATGGAATCAAATGACCTATCTTTGAACATTTTGAAATGAGCTTTATTCAGCAACTAGGTCGAATGCAGTTGCAAATATGATAAGTATATGAAAATCTGGCATGGATTTAGCATATTTATAGCATATGATAAATGATAAATTACAATCTTGAAATCATTGTTAAAGTAAAAAAATTAAAGGGTATCCTACACACCAATTTGGTCAAGCAAAGACAGGCAGATGTTATGAATGATGGTTAGAAACTCACCTTCAGGTACCTCCCACCAATGTAGACAGGAGTCCTACAGCAAAGAATTGTCAAGCAGCAGGGTCGGCAGACCTAAAACAGAAGTCCGCACCAGATTAGGAATAACATAAATTCAAATTAATCAACTTCAAACCATTCTTATGATGACTACTTTGAAGTTAACTGAAAATCAATTGAAGGACTCTCATTTTAAAACCATGGACCATTCAAAAGTTGAAGGAATGCATGCAGTACAATTTAAAATAATAACCTAATGACTTATGGAGCATTTACCTTCTCAAATTGGAATTCTTGAGAATCTGTAGAGTCGTGATTGTGCAACCCATTGAAAGACCTGTTGCTCACATTTTCTTCACTGCTGGAAGAATCAGAATGCTCCGTGCCAGCTACATAACAAACAAATATCAATGAGTTAGGAGAGCTTCCATCATCCATGTCGAGAGAAAAGGAGTATTTTTTTTCAGTTTATTAGGTTTATCCAAATTATTGTTTCATCCTTCAGTTGTTGGTTGTTTTTCAGTTAGTCTTATCTGGTAGTGGACTGAGTCATGGTCCTTATCTTTTTGTTTGGTTTCAGATTAGGTGGTGTCAGGGTCTCGGTCCTGACAAGGTAATTCTCCTCTTGTGAGTGGAATTAGGGTTGGATTTGAAGAGAAAATGAGAAAGGGCAAGGGAGAAACGGAAGAGAGAAGTGAACAGAGAGAAATTGAGAGATAGGGAGGAATTGAAAAGGTTGTCAAAGTATTCATCAGTGTCTTTTATTGAGAGAGAAACCCCCCTTTATATAGGCCCATCCTCATTGGTGGTTTCAACCATATCAACCACCTACTGCCCCTCAACCGTTTAACCTCCCAGCTACAGCCTACTGTTACTTTGTTACAACTGTACAACCATAGCTAACAACCTACTGTTTATTTGTTACAACTGTCATCTACTGTTACAACCTCCCATAGAACTGTTTAACCCCTCTAACTACCCCTAACCACTGTAGGGTCTTATTTTTGAGGAAGTGGGTAGTTTGTCTCTAAAACTGTATGTATTGAGTCCTACTTGCTGAGAATAAGATACGATTTTCCTTGCCTAAGTTTTAACATGGTATCAGAGCTGTAGGGAGCTTATTTCTTGGAAATCGATATTATCATCCTTCGTGATCTTAAGCCCGACAACCTTGTACGACTACAAGATCAAATCCTACCCCAATTTTTGACCCAAGAGATCAAAGAGTGATCCACCTAGAAACCATGTCTACCACAACAGACTCTAGTGGTGCATCTGAAGCACCAGTTACAGCAACGGTCAACAAAGAAAACAAAAGTATTACTCAAACAGGAGAATTACAAAACATCCAAGCAACCTATAGGCTAAATGGTAAGAATTATCTGAAGTGGTCTCAGTTGGTTCGTACATTCTTGAAAAGAAGAGGCAAGCTGAGCCATTTGCTCGGCACTGGACCTAAAAAAAAAAAGATCCTATATTTGAGGCCTAGGATGAATAAGACTCTATGGTAATATCTTGGCTATGGAATTCAACACTTCCAGAGATTAAGTGATATTGTTATGCTCTTAAATACAGCTCAAGAAATTTGGGATGTTGTCAAACAGACTTACTCTAAAGTTTGAGATGCAGCCCAAATTTATGAGACTAAAACAAAAATCTCAACTACAAAGCAAGGAAACCAATCAATCACTAAATACTCCAATCTTCTGCAAACTTTGTGGTAAAAGATGGATCACTATCAATGTATCAAGATGACTTGCAGCGAGAATTAAGGCTGGCAATAAGTCGAGTTAGGCCTAGCTCAAGCTCAAATCGATTGATTTTAGCTTGGCTCATAACTTGGCTCGAGCTCGATATGACCTGATTTTTTTAGCTCGAGGTCAACTCGATGATGATTACGAGTTGGCTCGGCTCAGTTCGAAACTGACTATCACCTTACTTTTATGTATATATATATATATATATTAAATAATATATGTGATATATATAATATATTTATTTATATTTAAATAATATATTTATAAAATTATTAAGTATATATTTATATTATTGAGTATTAAGTAATAAATATTTTTTTATTTAATAAATTTATAAAATTAATATATATAAGTATATCGAGCTGGCTCGTGAGCCAAATGAGTCGAGCTAATGGTAGCTCAAGCTCAGCTCATTTACTAAATGAGCCAAATATTTGAGCTCAAACTTAGTTCATTTGTATCACGAGCTAGCTTATTGAGCCAATTATCAAGTCGAGTCTTGAACCAGCTCACGAGTAGCTCGGCTTTTTGCCAGCCCTAGTGAGAATGCAGCTCTTCTAAAAAGGTTTGTTAAAAAAGACAGGAATAATGAATTTCTTACTAGTTTAAACATTGAGTTTGATGGAGTGAGGGCACAGATACTTGGGAAAGAAGACTTGTCCCTAAATAAGACTTAGCCATTGTTCGTGCTGAGGAAGGAAGAAGAGGAGTTATGCTTGAGACTCCTACGGTGGATAATTCAGCTCTAATGACAAGAAGAATGCCCCTACAGCATTCCAGTTCTAAGCAACAAAGGGGTGAGGCTAAAAGAACACCAAATGGGTCTCGGTCAAACAATGATTTATTATGGTGTATATATTGTAAGAAGCCTATAAACAAATGTTGGAAGCTATATGGAAAACCCCAAGCTAAGAACAAAAGGGCATCAGGAAAGCAAAAAAGGCAGGAGCAGGCACATGTGGCAAACACTCAGCAGTCTGAGGAAGTAGATTCTCCAAAATCATTGACAACTGAGTTCAACAAGGAAGAAATTACAAAATTGAAACAATTACTTGGGTCCCTAGAGAAACTGACTGGATCAAGTATCTGTACCTTAACTTTTTAGATATTTCTTCCTTCTCTCATGCACTAAATGTCTCAAATACTACTCTCTTAGGTGCTTGGATCATTGATTCAAGGGCCACAGATCATATGACTTGTTCTTCCCGAAAGTTTATTTCATATACCCCTTGTCCTAACAACAAAAAGATAACTATAGCTAATGGTACAACAACTACGGTAGCAGGTTAAGGAGATATTTACATCAATGAATCTCTTATATTAAAAAATGCCCTGCATGTACCTAAGTTGTTTACTAACCTTGTTTCAATCCAAAAACTCATCACATATTCTAATTGTAAGGTGATTTTTCATCCATCTTATTGTGAAATCCAAGAACAAGACACGAGAAGGATGATTGGACATGCTAGAGAGAAAGAACGTCTCTACTATCTTGAGGAACAAAGTGGATAGGAGAATAGGATAGCTAAGTTCTCCCCAATATCTTTTATAACTGAGTCCTCACAGTCACGTAAAAAAAGGATTTGAATACAACACCTACGTTTTGGCCATCCATCTTTTAATGTTCTCAGAATGATGTATCCTTTATTGTTCAAAGGATTAGTTGGAGAAGACTTTTTAGTGTGACATATGTGAACTTGCAAAACATAAGAGAACATCATTTCCAATTAATATGAAAATGAGTGCTTTTTCATTTGCTCTTATATATAGTGACATATGGGGTCCATCTCCTATTCCTAACATCACTGGGGCTCGATGGTTTGTGTCTTTTATTGATAATTGTACTCGTGTCACCTCGGTTTATCTATTAAAGAACAAATCTTAAGTGAGTTCTATATTTCCAGTTTTCTATAATATGGTGAGAATTCAATTCAATGTTGAGATAAAAAGAATTCAATTTGATAATATTAAGGACTATTTCAATCAGTTCCTTACTTCCTATTGTCAAGCAAGAGGCATAATCCATGAATCCTCTTGTGTTAATACCCCACAGCAATAGGGTGGTTGAGAGGAAGAATGGACACCTCTTACTATCACTAGAGCTCTCCTATTTCAAAGAAATGTTCCAAAACAGTACTAGGGGGAAGCTATTTTAACTGCTACTCACCTTTTCTAAACAGACTACCTTCAAGAAATCTAAATTCCCAAAGTCCCCTCCAATTGTTGTCTCAATTCTTTCTGCAAGTTTCAGTCTCTAATGGTCTTATGCTTAGAATATTTGGGTGTGTAGTATTCATTCATTTATACTTTCAATACAGGGGAAAACTTGATCCTAATGCATCTTTGGGGGGTATTCACCAACTCAAAATGGTTATAAGTGTTTCTGTACACCGACCCAAAAATTCTTTGTATAAGTAGATGTTACATTTGCTAAATAAAATCAATATTTTGCTCAGCATTCTCTTTAGGGGGAGACCTTACTAACTAAGGAAAAGGACATAGACCTATTTCTCCTTGAGTTTCCATCCTCGTTATCCCCCTCCATCCCACCCTTATGACCTACCTGCACATCTAGTACTCAGTCCAAGACTCAAGAATAGATACAAGAGGGTCCAAAAGTGGAAATAGTAGTGAAAGTTCCACTATAAGAACCAACACGAATGGGAGTGATTTAACTATAAAAAAAGAAAATTCTAATGATCTCAATATAACTCAAAAATACAAGCATTTGTGGATTCAATGCGAAAATTGTTATGGATTAAATTATAAGAAATTTTTTAAATCAAAAATGAATATTTGTGAGCAGTGTGGATATCATTTGAAAATGAGTAGTTCAGATAAAATCGAACTTTTGATTGATCAAGGCACTTGGGATCCTATGGATGAAGACATGGTCTCTCTGGATCCCATTGAATTTCATTCAGAGGAGGAGCCTTATAAAGATCGTATCAATTCTTATCAAAGAAAGACAAGTCTAGGAGCCTATGCACTGTTCGCTTCAAGTATACTCGAGAAGAAAGAGATCAGTTGCTCATTTAGCACTTGTTCAAGCATCCAAATCAACACCTGGTCCTGACATTGATCATAATGAGGTAATCACTTCTACTTCCACTTCTCCTAATGAAATTGAACCTGTTACTGACCTCTCCAACTCAAGTGATAGTGAATTACCTATTACCACTCGCAAAGGAACTAGAGTTTGCACAAAGCACCCCCTGCACCTATTTATGTCCTACAAAAATCTATCTCCTAGTCATAAAGCTTTTCTCACCAACATAAGGTCAATTCCCATACCAAAAACAATATATGAGGAATTAAGCAATGAGAATTGGAGGAATGCTATGAGGATAGAGATGCAGGCACTTGAAAAGAATAGAACATGGGATCTTGTAAGGCTACCTAAAGGGCAAAAATTGATGGGGTGTAGGTGGATATTCACAGTTAAATACAACTCAGATGGGTCATTAAAAAGATATAAAGCCAAGGGCTATACCCAAATCTATGGTATAGATTATCTTGAAACCTTTGCTCCAATTGAAAAAATGAATACCATAAGGATATTGCTCTCCCTAGTAGCTAACTTTAGTTGGAAATTACAGCAATTTGAAGCGAAAAATACTTTTTACATGGAGATCTAGAAGAAGAAATCTAAATGGAAGTACCACCAGAATTGTGTTCAACAGCAGAAAAGATGTTGTATGCAGGTTAAATAAAGTTTTATTTGATTTGAAGCAATCTCCAAGAGCATGGTTTGGAAGATTTACCAAAGTCATGTTGAGTTTGGGATATAAGCAAAACCAAGAGGATCATACTCTATTCATAAGACATTCTATTTTCGAAAAAGTAACTGTTTTGTTGGTCTACGTAGATGACATTATAATGACAAGAGATAACTTGGAAGGAATGGAAAGTCTAACGAAGTGTTTGATAAAGTAGTTTGAAATTAAAGAGTTAGGCAAGTTGAAGTATTTCTTGCATATTGAAGTGGCTCACTCTCAACAAGGGATTTTCATATCTCAATAGAAGTATATCCTTGATTTGTTAACCAAAAAAGTAATGCTAGGATGAAGGTCAACTGAAACCCCTATTGAACCTAAACCATCAACTAAGTGATAGCCTAGAAGATGTAGCAACAGATAACAACCTCTATTAAAGATTAGTTGGAAGACTCATTTATCTATCATATACCAGGTCAAACATAACTTATGCAATGGGGGTTGTTAGCCAATTCATGCACAATCCTAAGTATACCTACAGGCAATGCATTGAATTTTGCATTACCTAAAGGGTACACAGGTAAGGGAATTTGTTCAAAAGAAGGCAGGAACTAACTCTTGAAACCTATACGAATGCTGACTATGCAAGATTAATAGTTAACAGGAGGTCAACATTCGAGTATTGCACATTCCTAGGGGGAAATGTTGTGACTTCAAGGAGTAAAAAGCAGAGTGTTGTGACAAAGTCCAGTGCAGAGGCTGAATTCAAGTCAATGACCCTTGGGATTTATAAATTGTTATGGGTAAAAATAATTCTAGAGGATCTGAAAGTCAAATGGAAAGCTCCTATGAAGTTATATTGTGATAATAAGTCAGCTATTAATATTGCATGCAATTCGGTGCAACATGATCGTACTAAACATGTGGAAGTTGACAAGCATTTCATAAAAGAGAAGCTTGAAAGTGGTCTAATTTTTATACCATTTGTGCATACAAGAAATCATCTTGCAGACTTACTCACTAAAGGTCTTCCAAGAACAATTTTTCAAAGGATAACAAGCAACCTGGGAATGGAGGATATCCATTTACCAGTTTGAGAGGAAGTGTTAGGAGAAAAGGAGTTTTTTTTTTTCAGTTTATTTGGTTTATTCGAATTATTGTTTCATCCTTCAGTTGTTGGCCGTTTTTCAGTTAGTCTTATTTGGTAGTGGACTAAGTCATGGTCCTTATCTTTCTGTTTGGTTTCAAATTAGGTGGTTGAATAGTGGTTCCTACTTTTGGGGAAATGGGTAGTTTGTCTCCAAAACTATATATATTGAGTCCTACTTTGCTAAGAATAAGATACGATTTTCCTTGCCTAAGTTTTAACAATCCACATCAAGCATAAGAGTTTTTTCAAACTTTAAAACTATCTTTAGAAATATTCACAAAATGAAACCTAAACAAAATTAATTTTCAACTAAAACTTCAAGTCAAATCAATCCTTCACCTAGTCCGTTGAAGTATTGAGTCATCTGGACAAAACAACACCCCCCCACCCCCCCCCCCAAAAAAAAAAAAACTGCTAAGATGATTTTGAAAACAGAGCTAAAACCGCGAAGGTGGTTTCATTTTTTTTGAGCTGAAAATGTAAGGAGGTCAAATGTGTGTCAACTTTTGACCTGAAACCACCCTTGCAAATTTGGTGAAAGGAATAGTGGAGCACTTGAGGGAGTGAAGCATTTACCCTTGAGGATTCAATCCTAGCTTGGTGTTTTTGTTACTCCTTTTCCCTCCTATGCTCATTTTCTTGATGAGCCATTCAGATTAGCTACTTAGCTGTTTCTTTAAGGTTTTTGTCATCTTTCAGGCTTTGATCATGTGGGTTTACCCCTTTCCAACAGTTCACCTCCATATAAAATGTTAACAGGAAACTACAGATACAAGCAACTATAATGGGACGGTAAACGTCTCAGGTGGTATGACCCTTTACTGATCTCCAACTCATGGGATTTCCATCTATGGGCAAAGCACAAGCATTCCAAGATCTTTTAGGTATCTATTAAGAAGTACAAGAAAAGGACAATCAATTGCACAAGACTCCATCCACTAGGACAAAAGGAGAATGGGATACAGACAGGCACATGGGAAGTTGTTTGTGTGAATATATGGACAGTTCTTCCAACAAAAAGTAAATTTTGAGAATTTTTAGTCCACTGAACTCCCTAATTTTACCTAAATCCAGCGGCTGGTCTACTAATTTACAAATATTCATGCTCAGAAAGTTCAAAACTTAGTCAAATATATTGTTAGTAGTTAAAATAATACCATTACATCACATGGGGTTCATAACTTCATATATATAAAATAAACATGCCTATTTTCCTTCTCTTGTTGCATTCTTTCTTCCCTGTGAAAGACTGAACCTTTATTGACTCCTCAGAGTGGGTATATGTCAAACGAATGCGAAAAGAGCTACCAAGACAAGATTTCATATCCTGCAAGACTTCAAATTTTCATGATCAATCAACTTGGGAGATAAAAGACTTCAGTAAATCCAATGCTCTTATCTCAAATACATGAAAATGTTAGCCTGTTACAAAAAAAATAAATAAATAAATAAAAGAAAGAACAACAAAACGAAAATAATTCATTTTGTTCCAACAACATATATCTTTTAGTACTCATTGCAGTCCAAATAAGGAGCTTTTTCCATGGCACTTTCAGCATTTGGACATTATGAAATGAGACAGAAAAACCAGCAGAATAGCGAAGGGAATCTGAAATTACCAATAATATTTCTAAGGGAGCTGTAATAGATAACTTCAAGAAATCTTTGGCAGAAATGTGTTCAGAAAGAAACTTCTCTAACCAAGATTCAGAATCATACTTCCTTTTCATATACAACCTGAAAAATAAAAATTGAAAAGAAATTTTTAAAAATTAATTTTGGCCAGTTATACTCTGTTACGTGTCGTGTTTCCACGGTGTACAGCTTGATCTCTTAATATCAAATTTGTAATGGAACACAACCATATCAATTATCTTCATTTTCACCATCATCTCATGAAGCTTTTCTATATGAAGATGGTTATATCATCATTCCCTCGTTAGAGGGTTGCGTCAAGAAGGGCATCTGACGTAAAATTTTGCCACATTATTCTATTGCATGGATTTGTACTGTCAATGTGACTTTTAGAAGTCGATTGACCTTATAAATCTCATGCCACCAACCCTAACTTAATTAGGATAAGGTGCAATTAGTGATGGTGAATTGATGAAGATGCTTTGTTATAGGGTAACACATTAATCACAGAAAGACCTTAAAAGAAAGCCAGAGAAAAGATCATAAATGCTAACACTAGTAGTACAACAAAAATTACAAGCTTTAATCCCAATAGGTGGGATTTTGACTACATGAAGTATAGCCCTCCAACTATTTATATCCATGGCCATATCTTCTGTAAGGCTATTATGGCCCTCATGTCTAAAGAAATACTAACAGTACTAATATAACTAACATTAAAATATAATTTTCTTTTAAACAGTAATTAATATAAACAATAGGAAAAAACACAGAAGTTACAACACCAAAGGCATATGAGTAACGGAGCAAGCCAAATTTAAGACCACAGTCAAATCATTCAATAACTATCAGTCCTTAAAGTTCAAGTCAACTTGGTAAATTTTTTGGGGAGATAAATATATATATCCACATATATATATACATGATCCAGAAGGAAGATTATACATATGATGAAAAAAAAAAAACCCACCGAACTGCTTGTTCATTCTCCATGACAGTAGATGGTATAGAGATTTCAAGGGAAAAATTTTCAATCTGATGGCCTTCTTGCTTTACCACTTCAGCAATTAATACAGCAAAGTCATTGGCACAAACCCTTTTTACAACTGTCCCTTTGTCATCACAATAAGAAAACTGTAAGATTCCTAGACAAATTCTGCATGGATTAGGCTCCGATTCTGATTCTCCAAAAGAATGTTGATTACTTGGTTCCTTATTTGCTTTGGGAACATTATCTCCCATAACTCCATCTAAACCCATTACTTTTCCAAGAGCTGCAAACAGGATTAATGGCGAGAGGAAGGAGCAAGAGTAAAAACACTCGGAAACACCAAAAAGTTGAAAGATGCACCGCACGCATACCTGCATCACATATTTAACATTCCAGTACATTGCACAAACCATCAACAACGGTATAAAGTTTACTGAAGAAATATGAAGTCTAGATGACCGAGTAAGGACAAAAGTCATCTTCAGCTGGCCATTGAAATGAATTCATCTTTGCAGGTTTTCCCACATGAATGCCAATAACATAACATGCATGCTCAAGACAAGATCCCAAAACTGAAATCTGACCGTTCCCAACTCCTAAGAGTATGAAAGTGTTCTTTAAAGTTTAAAGTTTAAACTCATTTTTTATAGTTAATTTTGTTTTAATTTCTGATTGGGGAGCATCTAGAAGAGCCTAAAAGGATCTGCCATGGCTAAATTTCGGTGTCAGATTCTACTAGTAGCATCAATCACAATGATCTTTAATTAGAGGCCCTTAAAATTCCAACAATCTCAATTACTTATAAGGTCAAAAAAAGGAGGATGCCAGGATTGAATAATATAACCACTATAATGGATTAACACAAAATTAGACACTTTTGTGTCCATGGAAGATCCGCGTATTCTGGAATTAGGTTCTACAATCAATAATTTTTAGGTCTTCCTCTCTTTATTTCTAGCATTCATTCCTTTCTTTCATTTGTCTTTCATGTTAAAAATTGGAAAGGCACTTCGAGTATAAAATTGAGTTTAATAATAATTGGAGACAATTATTTACATATACGCCGCTGCGGATTCCTATCCACAACCAGTCCTCGCCTTGGATAAGGAGGAGTTCACATTACGTAGCCGAAAGCATAAAACTTGTCAGATAAAACAAAATGAGTTCCAGACAAATGTTTCAACCGTCTTTCAACAGACGTCTTTCATCACAGAGATCCATGGATTCATCAGTTGAATGAAAGAAAACGACGATAAATGCGATCCTCTTTATATCAAAATGAAATAAAATGAATAGATGTGCTCCTTATGAAGTATAGACAACTATGACACCTAAGATGGAGCCTTTTATTTTCCTCTTCCTTGTACTTCTTTAAAAAAATGGAAAAAAAAAAAAAACTCGGTGAGTTACAATCGTGATGAATTAGCCAGAACAGATTCGAAGTTTGACAAAGTAACAAATATATAAAACCCTAGGAAACATTGGATGAAGGAACGGACCCCGATGGATAGCAAGTCCTTCACAGCCAGCGGAGGCAACGTACGGGCGACGTCAGCGACAAGAAGCATTATCGATTCGTCTCCAGTGGTGGAAAGAAAACGCGGCTCGACCTGGCCGGCGATAGCTTTCTGCAGAGGAGCTGCTTCGTTCTCACTGGCCATGGCCAAACCAATAGTTTTTGCGGCACGCCGTCGCCTACACCACACGCTCCGCTCTGCAGCTTGTAGAAGTGTGACAGCGGAAAACTTCAAAAAGTTTTCAAAAGTCGAAAACCCTTTCAAACCGTTTTCCTTTCCACAGGGCTCCTTCGTTAGGTTTCGAAAAATATATAATAATAATGTGGCAGCCGCAGTGGCACAACAAAACTTCCTACCAGCATGAGCACTCTAATGGGAAAATCTGACTTTATTTTTCTATTTATGAAAAATATTAAGTAAGTATCATTCATAATTAATTACTAAACCACAGTGCTATTTCAAATCTTTTTATATTTTTTTGAGTTCATATTAATTTTTAAATTCAAAAATTTTCAACAATTATGTTACTAAATAATAAATTCTAATTTTAAATTCTCAATAAGAACTAAACGATTTTATCATAGGGCAACCTACAAATTTTTTTAATATATATATATCATTATTCTCGAGAACTACTCTCTTAAATATTTAAAATTGGATGATATTGCAAAGCAATATTTCTTTTCTTCTTCTCGAGCTTTATTAAGTTTTGATCTTATTGTCGCTTAAACATAACAATAAATTTGTAATTAGGGAATTCATAATCAAGTCATTCTGAATCTTGCAAGAGAGAACAAGATCAGAGGGCACAAAGAGTCCCTGCATGAACACTTCGATGTTTAAATCAGGTATTTGAATTTATAAAAGACTTGTAAGCAATATTGAAATTAGTATTAAATATATATATATATATATTTTTTGAATGAAGGTTTCCCTATTTATAGAGGAGCGTGAAGGTTTGTGATAAATATCCATAGTATTCTGAGATTAATTAGGATTAGAACTTTTATGAATAATGCATATCCTTTATAAAATTTCAAGAGAGATTTTTGAATATCGAAGTTTATCATATTCACACTTTGTTCAGGAGTTTCTCATAGAGAAAGATCTCCTAAAACTTATATCGGTATCAAAGAGACTCCAATCCCCCAAAGCCATCTTTTGAAGTCTCCCAAAGCCATCCTCATTGGCTTGTGTCTCTGGGAGACATTTCAATTTCCCACAATTGTTTGATAGGCTCTTTTGTGATGCTTATCTTTATTTCTTTTGGTTTGGATTTTATTTTTTGGTGGGCCTTGGTCTATGACATATAGACCTTATATTGAAATAATTATACTTTTTCATTCTTTAATAAGTAACTAATCACATTGCAAAGTGGCACTGCCATAAAAGGTCAAACTCTCTATATATACATATGTGTGTGTGTGCGCGCTCGAGCATGGTTAGCGTGTCTATATACTTTGGTAAATCACATTGGAAACTTTTCAAAATGCTCATTTATAGAGCCACCTTTATAACTGTTCTCCAAGAAGACTAATCACTATGTGACATGTATCCAGGGGCAGATCTAGGGGGCAGGCACGAGCTACAGCCCGTGCCAGCCTCAGCCCTCCCTCAAATCTTCCTTGGGATTTGGACCATTTGGGATGGGAGGGGGGTTGAAATCACTAATGGATCTGGGGGCAACTCTCCCCCAGATCCATCCCTACATGTATCCTATCTATAGAAAGATGCCACATGCCACACTCCTTCTTTATCGCATGGAGATTCCTTTCATGTCTGCATAGATTCTTCATTCCCTAGCTTAGGAATCTCAAGTTGGATATTACCAAGGGTTTTGCCTGAAAATCATGGAAGATTGATCCTCTCAATGATCTTGCCTATCCATTAAAGGCTTGACCTATATAAATGATACAATTCCCACAAGTACGAACATACACTAACTTATATAGAATTTCACTACTAGTTCTATCTTTTTCTCAATTATTAACTTGATTATCAAAGGTCATTCCAAGGGTGAAAGTCCTACTCTTGTAAGAATATGGTGCTTGAAGTGCTTAATGCCTTGGGAATTAAGCATCTATGCAAACGTGGGAGAAATCTCAAGTCAGATACTACCAAGGGTTTTGCTCAAAAATAATGGAGGATTGATCCTACCGAGGATCTTGCTTACCCATTAAAGGCTTGACCAATATAAATGATACAATCCCCGCAAGTACAAACATACATTAACTTATATTGCATTTCACTACTTGTTCTATCTTTTTCTCAATTACTAACTTGATTGCCAAACATCATTCCAAGGGTGAAAGTCTTGAAGTGCTTAATGCCTTGGGAATGGAGCATCTATGCAAACGTGAGAGGAATCTCAAGTTGGATACTACCAAAGGTTTTGCCCAAAAATCACGGAGAATTGATCCTATCGAGGATCTTGCTTACCCATTAAAGGCTTGACCTATATAAATGATACAATCCCCACAAGTATGAACACACACTAACTTATATTGCATTTCGCTACTCATTCTGTCTCTTTCTCAATTACTAACTTGATTGTCAATGGTCATTCCAAGGATAAAAGTCCTACTCTTGTAAGAATTTGATGCTTGAAGTGCTTAGTGCCTTTCCTTAGCAACATCATTTGGCCCCCATCATAAGGCCTAAATTACTTTATGTGCATATGCAAATTCTCAATCAATCATTCGCTATGTTTCACCGTCATACACTCTCAACCAGGAGCCATAGAACGGATAACACCGAGCCCCATCAAATAGTAATGGAGTCCCACCTCTCCCTACTCCTATTGAGTAAGATACTTTCAAATAAATAGGTAATCTCAAGTCTTAAGGTCACCTATTAACACAAATGCTTGGTATCTTTATTCAAAACCATCAAAAACAAAAACACCACAACCCATCGGCACACACTCCCAACTTTAAGAGTAGAAGAAAGAATATGAATAAGAATAGCAACATGAGCAGGAGCAACTTGTGCATTGAGAATCTTAAAGTGACTCCAGGAGAGAGTGACCCTCAAAAAACAAGAAGTAGAAAACGTTGAAGGCCTCAACCTCCTTAATCCATAGTTATCCTTATGATGAGTAAGCGAAGTAGGAGTAGCAAATCCAATTTCTAAAAAAAGAGATTCAATCCATGAAAAAAAAAAAAAGTGGTTCACATTTCATTGATCAAATTTAACAAAGAAGCGGTCAAAGTAGATGGTCATATCCAAATGTCGATCATTGTTAGGATTGCCTCAAAAGAGTCTGTTGAGTTTGATTTTGAGAATATTTTGATGATGAGATCTAAACAAAACTTTAATGAACCTTGATGATGAACTTTCAAATAGTGAACATATGCTTAAAACTTAAATTAGACTGTAAATCGAGTAAAACTACTCATTAATTGATTAACACATCTTTTACTTAAGTAAAGCTCAAATGTTGATCAAATAATCATGTTTGAGAAAGTCAATTATAACTAACTTTCAAACATTACTCTAGTAATTGCATACTTGTAATTGAGTAAAGTATGTTGTGACTTAAAAATTAATCAACTAATGTATGAACTTAATAGAGTAATTATCATTTTAATAGAGTAAATAAATGTTTAGTTGAATAATAAGTGTTGTACTTAACAAACTTATCATTTTAATCGACTAAGACCTGAAAACTCAAAAGATTAACTTATCAAAAATGTCAACAAAATATGGGTCATTCATGTATTATTCATTAGTCATTTCAAGCCCAATGATAACAATAGAGACAGTTTTTAGCAAATAAACCCTTCGCCTCTATGGCACCCCAAAATATTTTTAGAATACCTAGAGATTTAAGGAAATAAATTCATATTTAATTTTAAGAAACTTTATTTAGCCAATGAGTGGATCAAATGGTCTTAATATATATACACACACACACAATATATATATATATTTATATATATCAATAAAATATAAAATATATATGATTATATATATCATATAATAGGGAGACCCCTTTGTGTGGAGTCCCTTACTCTAAAAGGAACCCCACAGCTAGGGGGTGCAGCAAGCAGGAGTAACAACAACTACTCGTTGCTCACTTATGCCAAAGGGTTGCTTTGGGTAACTTCCTCACACCATTGAAGATGGCTTGGAAACCATCATTCATTTACCTCATCTATCTTTCTCTTTTCTTTCATCTATCTATATATATATATATATAATAAGAGAGAAGAATTTTTAAAAATGTATAAAATGTACTAGAGACACACTTGTATGGCTAAGATGAATTTTAAATATATATCAATGGCTAAGATTAAAGAATTTTCCTGCCCAACAATCCTCTCCCCACATTCCCTCTCTAACTCTCTCTCCCTTTCTTTGTCTACCCTCTCTATCTTTCTCTTCCTCTCTATTATTTTTCTTGAATTTTAAGAGTAAAGCTTACTTCAGCTTTTGCCTCATCAAAGCTTACTTCAGTCATTGATACAAAAGCAAAGATTTCGTAATTTTTAACCACAGTCGAAATAAGCTCTCTATATTCATTACAATATTTTGTTTTTGTTGCTTCTGTCTCATTCTCTCTCTATTTTTGCTGATAGTTGTGTTTGAGAATGTCCCATTGTATACACACAGGCACAAATATATAGATATACACCCTTTTGCTCTCATCGTGGCCAGCAGTTGCCATCGCCCTCAAACACACACAAACACGATGTTCAAGAGCTCCTCAAGCCCCCAATCGGTTGCTGATGGGGGCCTTTGAAGCCCCCGACCACCGACGACCGAGGGCTCTCCAAATTTTTTTAAAATTAAATTTTTTAAAAAATTAATACTTAATTTTTAAAATAAAAAAACACCAAAAGTGTAAGTTTTAATTTTTTTTAAATATGTATAATTTAAGAAGTTGACATTTAGTGTATGATTCAATTTCAAAAGATTTTTTTTTTTAAATCATGGATGATTCAATTCCAAGAGAAATAAAAACCTCTTTTTTAAATTCTAAAATAATTTCTTGTTTTTAGTATAAAACTTTATTCAAATAATGATATCAAAGTAGGAAGGTTGATTCAAAATTTAATATTTTTATCTTTAGGTATTGAATCTTTGATAGTTAAAGAAATGTGAAATTGATAAATCTATCCTATTGAATTACTTAAAGATGAGATATTCAAAACGAATTCATTTATTCGTATGATTTTTTAATTATATTTTTATTTTATTATAATAAAATCTATTTTTAATTAAAATAATAGAAAAATCCAAGAGTTCTCGACCACGCATGGTCGTGGAACCGGCGACAACTACCATGACTGCAACCATGTGTGTCTGTGTGTATATATAGATATGTGTGTTTATATACAAGTATATGTATATATTACTTGCATATATAATTGTTATATACATGTGTTTTGACAAATTATTATATACATGTGTTTTTTTACTTGCTCATATATTTTGATTTGTAATATTGGTGAACATTATAAATCTTATATGTTTGTTTCTTATTTGAGTTTTGTAGAACGTTTAATACAAGCAAAATTGTTACAAGTTCTTCACAAATTTCAATATAATATGTATAAATTATAACCATATTTTAATCTTAATATTATTTATACCGTGACTTTAAACACGGGCATACGCTAGTGTATATATATATATATATATATTTCACAAAAAAATGACGGTTTTAAAAATAAAAATAAAACACAAATCCCTAATATTAATTAACTTTTTTTACGAGGAAAATTAGGAGTTCTATAAATTGGGGGATAGTCTCCCACTTGAGAAAGTTGGAACAAGTGTAAGAGATAAGAGAAAACAGAGAAGAATAGATAAGGAAATAAAAAACTTTTATCAAGGTGACCAAGGAGAAGTTGGAAAGCTAGGAAGAGTAAGCAAGATATTCTCCAAATAAGCAAGAAGGTGAGTTTCCTCCACCCACAAACTTTTACTTCGTGGTTTGTTTGTATTGCATGAAAAATCAGTTTTGGAAACATACTGTGTTTAGCTTTTCATTTGTATCCATGAACATGGCTATGATATTTTGCTCTACACCGCTTAGGCCTGAGGTGATGTGGTCGAGGACTTTTTAATAGGCGCTTAGGGTATCGATTGAGAAAACTCTTAAAAGGATATTGACACGGTCACAAGTGGTATTATGGAGTAGAAACTTTCATTTTCTTTCATGCACACATTTTATATAAATGTTTTATTTTTAAGGAGGTTCATTACTTAGAAAGTTCATCTTCTAACTTGGGTTCATACTTTAGAATATTCAAGCATCCCTAGCATGGTATGTGGTTTAAAGGGAAAGAAAATCCTTAAAACATAGGTTTTAGAAACTTTGTCATTTTTGTGATATGTCATGTTTTGTAGATGTTACATGTGTTTTACGTGACACACTAGAAGCATGTATAGGTTTATTTTAGTGATATCAAGTATATCAAATATGTCAAACCCGTTGTACAAACTAAGTTTATATTTAAGGCACACTATTTATTTTAGTGGAAATGGATTACATTTATGTTCATACATTTGGTTGTAATGATTTAGAAATTTATTTTAAGGGTTTGGTTCCCTAAAAGTCTTTATTTTTTCTTTTAAATTCAATATTTTGGAATGAATAAAAAATTTAGACTCCTTAATACGAGTTATGAATTAAACTAGTTTCGATTTTTAAAAATAAGCATGCACACAAAGACCATGCCTTAATAAACTAAATTGAACACAAAAGTTTAAGTGGAAAGGCGAGGCTACTAAAAGTAAAAATTTCTAAGTGTCACTTAGGAGAATAATTTCTAGTGAATTTTGAAAAAAATAGATAAATGAAAATGAAAAGTAAAGAGAATGAAGATTTTGATAGGAAGATGTAAATCACGAGGGATGGTGAAGGACCTTTGATGAGAAATGTTTTTTTAAAAAATCCCCAAATTATAAAGTGGAAACACACTCTGAAAAGAAAGGTGCTTCAGCTTCAATGTATCAATTACTTTATTTCGCAAACTAACTTTATATCATAGTGAAAATGTATACTTTTATAGGAATGCTACCCACTTAACATGTCTTTTGACTTATTTTTTTCTAAGAGTGGAGGTATCTTAAGGCCTCATGATTAGAATTTAGGATAAAATCTCTTTGAATAAGATAATGGTGCCAGAATTTTAAAGTTTGAACAATAGCATAAAACTCTAGGTCATAGGTGGAGTAATTTTGCTGAGCTTTGTTACACTTTCACTGAAATACTCCACTAGTCTTCCTTCGTGACTTAAAACAACTCCAATTCCAACCTTTGATGCATCACAATCAACTTAAAAAAGTTTGTCAAAATATGGTAAGGCCAATATTGGTGCTTGAGGCATTTGTCTCTTTATCTCAAAGCTTCTTTTAGCTTCCAAGGTTCAGGACCAGTTTCCTTCCTTGAGACATTTTGTGATAGGTGCAATAATGGTGTTGAATTTTTTTATAGATCTTCTGTAAAATGTTGCTAAACCATGGAACTTTCTTACCTCTATAATGGTTTTGGGAGTACGCTAGTTGGTTATAACTTCAATCTTCAGTGGATCAACTTTTATTCCATTTGTATAGATAATATATCCCAAAAAACCAATTTGTCCACCACAAAACTACATTTATTGACATTAGCATATAATTGATTATGCCCCATGAGTTGCAAAATAGCCACCAAGTGTTTAATGTGACTATGTTTTGTCCTTGCTATAAACCAAAATATCATCGAAATACACAACAACAAACTTCTCAATAAAAGGTTTCAACACTTGATTCATAAATTTCTTGGAAGTACTTGGGGCATTAGAGAATCCAAAGAGCATTATCAACCACTTGTAGAGCCATTCCTTGGTCTTAAAAGCTATTTTGCATATCATCTAATCTTGGGATGAGAAACTAGTATTTAATAGTTATTCGATTGATAGCCCTGTTATCTATACACATTCTCCAAGTTCTATCTTTCTTAGGAGTGAGTAAAGCTGGTATGACACAAGAATTCACTATTTTGTATGAACCCTTTCCTAAGAAGTTTCTTAATATGCCTTCGAAGTTCTTCATGCTCCTTTGGTGTTGTGGCATTAGGCACAAGATAAATGTGGTATTGTATGTCCTTAATTGGAGGGAGTCTGTTTGGCAACTCATCTGACTTCATATCTTTGTGCTCATTAAAAATTTCTCCTGTCACATGAAACATCTAATTCCAAAGTAGAACATATAGCAACCCAATTTCCTTAATCTTGCCAATAAAATCCTTTTTATTTACAAGTGCAACAAAACAACTCTTATATTCATCATTCTTCATTGATTTCAACACAAGCTTCTTCTTCTTCTTTTTCTCACAATCTTCAACCAAAAATGAATAAATGTTCTTCACACCATCACAGATCGTGCCTCAATCATATTGACAAGGTTGATCAAGTATGACATGACAAGTATTGATGAGAACAACATCACAATAAATTGCCTCAATCATATTGACAAGATTGGTTAAGTAAGATATGACAAGCATTCATGAGAACAACATCACAATAAATTGACTCTTTAAAGGAACCAATTGAAAAATTGGCAAGCCATTACGATAAAACAATTACTTCATATCCTTTGTTAAACCAAAGAATTCTATATGGTTGTGGATGTTGTTATGCTCCCACTATCAATTATCAAATTGTATAACTTTCCACCAACTATTCATTTAATTCAGAAAATATTTCTCCTTAAACCAATTATCGTTGCTATCTAGAGGGCACAGTAACGACCTTCGATGACTAAAGGCTCAGCAAGTGTATTACCCTCAACTCAAAGTTGGATGGACAACCGAGAACTGCATACCAAATAGGAAGACATCAAGGATAATCCCTCTCTAATCGAGAATATGCAAATGCAAGAAATAGAGGAAGGGGGCAAGCAACAACATCATAAAGGAGTTTGATACAATTTTTAAATAACAAAGATAATATAAATTCTTAAAACGTGAGAAATATTTCATATGTTTATATCAAATTTATGTGTACACGATAAAAACTCCCTAGCATAATAATTACATAAAAAAGAGCTAACGAGGCAGGAGGTCCCGCGTTGACTCTTTGAAGCTCGTGAGAGCTGAAATAGGTTTTCGCTTATGATGAAAATATGAAAGAGGATACAGGTCCAAATGGGCATATGAGGCTGTTTAAAGAAGAGAAACCAAGCTTATTTAAGACATGATTTACTAACGGTAGTTCTTAGAAAAACCAACTTTTGAATATGAAAACTTTCTAGACATTTATCAAACAAAGAATATATATAGCTGTAAGAAGATTGGTGACAACGTTGGATGTTGCCAGGACCTTGATTCTCCGCTGCTATTGCCAGAGATGATAATTAGAAACTGACTGGATACAATCCCATAAATTAAATGCATCAGCCAACTGATTTATGAAACGTCATGACGATGGCGCCTTCTAAATTAGGCAATTCCCAGAACCATGAGCCAACAAACAATTCCACCTTAGAACAATTAGTTTGCCTGATGAGCAGCCTAGTCATTTACAGAGATGGGGGCAAATGACTGAGATCTACTAAGCCAGAAAGCACCGTCCTATTTCGCTCTTTAACTGTTACCTGATATAAGACCCTGCACAAGTTACAACAGAGACAAAAGCTACCTCAATTCCACGTCTCACACAAGAAGAGGAAAAGAGCATCCCACTCGCACCAGACTCGCCCTTTACGAGAATTGAGAGAGGGTTGTGTTTGTATGTAACCTCTCATTTTCTTTTTCTTCATTTTTTTTTTTTTAATAAAAAAACTGTTTCTACTACTCAAGCCAATGACTTTCCAGTCACATAAGAGAAGGGAAAAAACAGAAAACAAAACACAAGTAAATACCTAAAGCCTTCAAGCCACATTTCTGTGATCAAGGTTTCACCAGGGTAGACATGTAAGAGAAATCGTCCAGATATTGTTTTGATCATGTTGGGGTTTCCGCTGCAGACACATCTGATGATAGCTCTGACTGCAATGCCTAGCGTGCACAATCCATGCAATATTGGGCGAGAAAACCTTTGCAATAATGAAACAAAGTAGAGCAGAATAAGTGTCGGAGTGGAGAATTGATCATATCCAACTCTTTTATAACTGTACCACTTAAAAGTCCAGATCATGCCCATGTATCATCCATTAAAGCCGATTGTGATATACCCAAGCCAGTAAGTAGTAATTTCACAATTCAAAACAAAGAAAAACACCACACTGCTGCCTCAAGAGATTCCAGAGGCAATGTTTACCGAAGGAACTAGCCTTGTGTCTAGGTAAAACAAAATAGATTGGGAGTCACAGTTTCAAATGTAAAGGAAAAAAAATAAAATAGACTTATGGTGTGAAACAGAGTCCCAGTGTAATTCCCAAGAACTCAAGATTTAAACAGAAAATAATACAATAAATGAAAACAGCTATTGAATGGAAGTTCAGTTCAGATTTCTAGTTATCTACAAACAACGTACTCTGCATATGCTTTGTCCATTCAATTGACAAGGGACCTCTCATGTAGCAAGCAAAATGCGACTTTAGTAAATTGCAGTTTTTTGGTCCTGGACTCCAATTGGAGATAAAGTGTGAGGTGTTAGATAGTCTGTTTCATCCGTGCATGCAACCAATGGTTTTGTACAAGTCATAGGAAAAGTTGGGCTAAAGCTCCTGCCTACCACCTAGGCCCTGCTGGGATGATGTTGGATTTTGACTCTTAAAATTAAAACTATAAAATGGAGAGAGTAAATAAGGTTTTATCTGACTTGGCAATAAGAATAAGGTTTATCTGATCAGCCAGTATATGAAGGTATCCTTCCAAAATTATATACTAGAGTCATAAAGGTCACATGAAAATCTCAGACAGACAATCTAGAAATTTCCCTATAACATAGTTAAAAGAAAGTCATATGATAATTCATTATGTTGCTGACAACAGATAACCAACCAATGGATAATGAAGTATGCTAGACAGACAAAAAGAACATCTCTTACAATGAAGTTGCTTGGACCATGAACTAGAGTCAAAATGACTCTAGTAGAGAGAATAAAAGCAAAGTACTGAAAGAGAATGCAGTTCTGCATTTAGTTGATACACTTACCCTGCAATTTGTGCAACAACGGGATCTGAATGCAACGGGTTATAGTCACCAGACAGCCTATAAATCAATGCCTGCATAACAGCAAGGAAAGATTCTAAATCTTATCTCACACTCACATACACAACACCAGAGTGTGAGAGAAGGAAGTTCAGGACAAGTCAGAGCGTAGTAAACTATATAAAATTAAACAGAGGCGCTTAGTGTCTTAAATTTTCTCTTTAAAATAGCTCAATTTCATATTGATGTTAATTATTGGGACAACCACATGAAGGCTTCTAACATTTCTATTCCAACAAAACTCCTTCATTGCTTGACCTCGTAAGGATGCAGCTTTTTTAGCTGAAAAGCTATAGATTGATAAAGGCACTAAGGCAGAACAGAGAGCAACCTTCATCATGCAACAGGATCAATAAACCAAGGCATTAAGAAAGCACTTTAAAAGATTAAAAGAACATTGGCCGAGCAAACAAAGCAAACCCCTGTAAGTTGTCTACTGGAATTCATAAAATTGTACCACGAACTAAAGTCTACCAAGAGAAGCTTCTGGAAATATCAATTAAATGAAAAATTATCTCCCAGGTTTCATCTTTTCCAATTTCCAAATCCTTTAATCAGTAATATCTTAACCCACCTATCCTTAGAAAATTTATGCCTGTAGCTTGGCTGAACCTATAGATGGAGAAATTTGTAGAAAAAGTGAAGATTACAAATAACTAGTCACCTTATAATCACAAATCTTCTCTATTGCCAACTCACTTTTTGCACCTCTTCTTCATTCCTCTCACACATCAAAGTGTCACGGTCATTTATAATATTATAAAAGCAACCATCCCTTCTATCTTGAGGCTACTTACCACACCAATCTTTTGTATCTCCTCATATGACAGATTCATATCTTGAACAAAAGAGAAGTAGCTTTTTACAGTTTTTTCAAGTGATCCTGTATATATTGCAACTACACGTCTTACCAAGTCTTTCCACCTTGTCTAGAGATCTAGTCATAGACATGCCTCTGCACAAGGCACATAACATGAGGAACCATTCTAGTGCAGATGAATGCATGTGTAAAGTCACAGTAAAGTATTATCTGACAGATGAAATAAAATTTTGATATCTCATTCTCTGCACAAGGTAAATGCTACATGCCTGAGATGGTAGGGTTGATTCCTCATAAAAAGCAAATGGTTGACCTTTTGGAATTTTAGGTGTGGAACTCTGACTGGCAGGATTCTTACTGTAGGAGTATGGGCGAGATGATCTTGAAAAGCCACCGGTACCTCTCAGATAGACAGACATCCTGCATCACGTGATCCTTGCCATCTCAATAATTACATATGAACATCTGTATACATTTGAATAAAACAATAACTTACCGGTTCAGGCAGAGAGGTTCACCAGATTCTTTATCATAACTTATGATTTCTGTCTCAAGAATAGTTGCTTTACCTGTTACCAGGGGCCGGGGGGAAATAAGAAGTTAAAGAATACAAAGGATGATTATAGTAATAACAACAATAATTAGCCTACATCACTATAGATGACCAATTTTCAAAATAATAAATATAATAAATAAAGAGAAACATTGACGACACCTAACTACCATCTGCCCAAAATATTAAGCACAGAAGATTTTAATTTTGACATTAATGCATTATGAAAATTGTCCATTTCTCGGAAACATGGAGTGCCAATTTTGCTATTGATTAGATCTTCAGCACAGACAGCATAAGTGATATGGCTTGAAAATCAGTATCCTCATCACAAGAGTGCCAATTTTGCTCTAGGTGACATCTTCAGCGCAGACAATACCAAGTGATATGGTTTGAAAATCAGTATCCTTTTCACACGATAATCAACAGAAAATAGCCACCATTCTTTGCAGCTGAAGGATTCAAACTACATGACACCCAAAAGTATATTGTCCTATTGTTTTGAGTTATGGGAAGAGAGAGTTTTTTTTTTTTTTTTCTTTTTTGTATCTCTTTTGCTTTTTAGTTTTGTGTCACTTAGTTTCGGTTTAAACTTTTCCAGTACATAGATATGCAGCACCTATATTTCTTGTTAAATGTAGTCATTTCACTTCAACAACAAACCTTTATCATGCAATCCTGAGATACTCCCTCTATTTTGTATCTGTAACATGATCAAGGGAAATAAATTAATATAGGAATAGTTGTTCAATCATAGGAGATAAAAAAAGAAATAGCAAAAACCAATTCAGTATGTATTGCGTGGACCCAGAGAAATTTAAAAACAAAAACGCACAAGAATATGTCTAGTGCTGTTGTTACATCTATGCATTTCGATCCAGTCTCTAAGTTAATTCCTGGCAACATGCAATTGCTAAAGCATCCCTTCTGTATACAAGCAGATAATGCTGACAGAGGACCTAAAAGGAAAAGTAATTGAGCTACGCTCTTTTTAGCCAAAGACACCAAGTTAAATCATAAAACATCTGTAAATGTTACCTTAACTCCCAAAAATTGGGCTTACTCCAGAAGTTAGAAAGCAAAAACCAAATATAGTAGAGAAGAAAGGTCTGTTTGTTCTTCCTTGCAGAAAGCTCAGGTAAAACAAGAAACCATTCAGAAGAATAAACTCTGCAGTCTGCACATCTTTCTGAAATTGTAAGATAAAATAGTAGATTCGCTATAGTTATATCTTTGTTTGACAGTAACATGCAGTTACATGCCACCATCAGTTATCTTAGGAGATCAACACCTCATCTAACCAGTTGATATATCGGATCAAAGCACACAGACATTTCCAAGTTGGTAGATCAAAATTATACGTCTTTCCTTAGCATGACTAAGCACAGAATCATGGTATATGACCAACTAGAAGAATTTCAGGCATTTATCAGACTATAATTGGAGATCTGATCAAGATACTTACACAACCACTAGAAGGAAGTGGCTTGTAGATTTCTATATACTGTTGTCCATGCAATAGAAGACGTGGATCAAATCTGGAGATAGTTATGAGCTTCAGTAAGCCTCTCATTTCAAAGGCACATAAATATAAGGAGAAATAATTACTACTTAAGGCGTGCGAAAAGATTTATAAAATTAGCTCTTATGGATAAAAACTGAACACCCATTCTTCCAATTTTAGATTTATGGATACTTACTGCAGTCCTGGAATGTCAGAAATACATGAAGTAAATCCAAGAGAAAATAAAGCAGCAAAAGTTGGCAGGACCTGCAAAGTTGAAGGTTCAAAATAAGAGAGAGAGAGAGAGAGAGAGAGAGAGAGATTTTATTTTAATAGTAAATGCATCAATAAAAATCAGCAAGATCATTAGCCTTTTCCAAAATATACTAGGACATGCATATCATAAGAACAAAAGGCATGAAAAGGTGTAAACAAAATCCACAGACATTTAAAACTTGATTTCAATGTTTCAAGCCATAAAACTGGATTTAGCAGATGCAATTTAATTTTTGAAAACACTGATTGAAGCAACAAAAGAGCAAGAAGGTAATTCCTAAATGTTGTGTTTACTTCGAAAGTGATACCATGTAAAGGAACTACTTCTATTAATCAGTACCTGGATAGATTGCTGGCCATCTTGATGGTAAACATATTTGAGCTCACTTCTATCCAAGGCATCCTTTGCACAGGCTCCAACACCTAGTGCATAAAGTGCTGCATCTCTATTCATAAACACAAACATCATCAAACTTGCCTTGACCAACATATAAATCAATATACATGATGATCAGTAGAAGTATTAACAACTACAATCTGAAGGAAAGAAAAAAAACAAATGTTCATTATAAGCAGTTTAGCTTATATATTGCAAAAGGCAAATATGTTGAGGGCTCTACCTTTCAGTATATGTGTATGTCCTCTGCAAATCCATCCCATATATCCAGCACCACAAGGAGAATAAATTAAAAATACTCACAAATGAAGGATATAAAGTCAATACAAGCAGTAATGCATCTTTTATAATCCAGTTTCTAATGAAAAAAATAAGTATGCAAAATGACAAGAAGTTTCCATAGGCATTTCAGATTGAGAAAGGACAAACAGAAGTGAAAGTTGCTTTTCCATCTCCTTGTGGTTAGACCGATTTTCACCTTAACCTACCATGATTTAAATATTAGACGTCATCTCCATGTTGAATGTATAAAGTGAAGCAGTTGTGTTCTCTTTCGTGTTTCAGTTTTCAGTTTTAAATTCATTTTTAGTTTTATGTTTTGGACATCTATTTTGAGATTTTTGAAAACGCGTTTTTTTAGTCATTCTAAAAAACTATTTTTTAAAACAGAAAATTAGAAAATGTGTTTATTTTAGAATTTTGAAAAAAAATATTTTATGATATTTTTTTCAATGAATTTGATTATCTTAATAATATACTCTATGGTATCCTATATTTTTAATTATAATATAGATATACTACATTTTAAAAATTTTAAATAAATATATAATTTTATTTTCAAAATTTAAGAATAAATTTTTCTTTTTTTTTTCCTTCTTTTCTTTTTTTTTCCTTTTCCTTTTTTTCTTTTTCTTCTTCTATTCTCTCTGGTGCCCTGCATCTTCTCAATCATCGGCGACCATTAGAAACGCCAAGCCAAGGGAGTTAACATACATAAAAATGGGCTAGATTTAACGACTGGATTTTCATAGATTTGATTTTTAATTTTGGGCCAAAACTAAAAAACGCACTGTCAGTCACCATCAGCCACCGTGGCCGATGGTTTCCGACAATCAAAGGCAACCACCTGACACCCTCATCCCCATCAACCAACATACCAAAAAACTAGCGACATCCAATGGACGAATCTCCATAAATATAAGCTTAAAGAAGAAAGGAGACAAAATCAATGGGCGCTCGAACAGCGGCTCATGGCAATGACGGTGGTGGCGGGCGCGGTCGACAGCCAAGCCTTGAGAAGGAAGGGAAAAGAGGAGAAAGGAGAGAAGAGAGAAGAGAGAAAGACGAGAGATCTGTGTGCGAGATTTTGGGGGGGGGGAGTTTTTTTGCGTTTTGGTGTTTTCGGCGTGTTTTGGCTAAAATAAACCCAAAACAACTTTGTGGCCGATGGTTTCCAACAATCAAAGGCAACCACCTGACACCCTCATCCCCATCAACCAACATACCAAAAAACTAGCGACATCCAATGGACGAATCTCCATAAATATAAGCTTAAAGAAGAAAAGAGACAAAATCAATGGGCGGTCAAACAGGGGCTCATGGCAATGACGGTGGTGGCGGGCGCGGTCGATGGCCAAGCCTTGAGAAGGAAGGGAAAAGAGGAGAAGGGAGAGAAGAGAGAAAGACGAGAGATCTGTGTGCGAGATTTTTGGGGGGGGGGGGAGTTTTTTTGCGTTTTGGTGTTTTCGGCGTGTTTTGGCTAAAAACACCCAAAACAACAAAGTTGTTTTGGGTTTATTTTACAATTTTTTTCTTGTTTTCGAAAATGCGTTTTTGAAAATAGCAAGTATAAGTGTTTTCAGTGTTTTGAAAAATTGAAAACTCAAAATGGGCTGAAAACAGTAAGAGAACGCAACCTTAGTTTTGGAGTTAAAAAGAGCAGTTATATATGGGATAGATAATTACATTTCTAAGACAGCTTGGGGAGAAACGCTTAGAGATGACAAAATATAATGGCCATACAAAAGATGCAAGCATAGATAGAAATAATTTGAAGAGCTAAAATCCATGTAGGCTATCCGACCTACTGGGATTAAGACTTGCCATGTGTGGCAGTGATGATGATGATGATGATAAAGAATAAAACCATTCTTAAGATATTAGATCACGAATATGAAAGTGAATAAGAAATATTAGATTCTAGACGAGGATGCATATCAATTTTTAAAATTTTAAGCATATAAGAAGAAAATCAATTTCTTTTATAATTTGAATATCTTCAAAATGGAATTAAAAAAAAACTAAAAGGCAGGAAAGAGAGTAACACTATGAATGTTAGTTTTGATATTCTAGTTTGACCATGTTACAAATTTATCATTAAAAAAAGTGAACTATGTGCACTTGGCGTCATTGTTGAAAACTAAAGAGTTCATTTTAATTCATATTGCAAGGATTTGTAAGATGTTAAGTCAAAGAAAAAATGGGCCTGACCATGAAGGCCTAAGAGGTAATTACCCAAAAACACATGCTTAATGACAGACAAGTTATTAGCACTTCACCCTGTTGTGGTTTCAACAGAACAAATAATTGCCATGTAGCTTGAAAGTCAATTCACAACAAAAAAAGGATTTGTCACAGTTAAAACATAGGGGTCAAAGAGAAATGAACCTGACCATGAAGGGCTAAGAGGTAATCACCCAAAAACATATGTTTATTAATAGCACTTTATCCTGTCATGGTTTCAACAAAACAATTAATCTCGATAAAGTTTATAAGTAACCTTTAAGGTCTGGACTAAAGTAAAAATTGAATGGAACTGATGGACTTAACCATGTCTGCTCCATGCTCTAATTTTACCACCAAATTTTTTTTAAATCATATGTGTTTAGAAACTAAGTCTTCCCATTAAATCTAAAGGCATCTTCAGTGCACCACACACCCCAGTTCCTGCTTTGCAAGGGTCAGAAACAGTTGTTTTTGTATTCAACCTTCCCGTTGCTTTTTTGGAAAAATATTGTTTCCACAACTTGAACCTATGATCTAGTAACAAAGGAGTATCTTTACTACCAGGGCTGGCTCACTTATCAAGTCTGATAAGTAATATTTATTTAACAGTTCAACCTTTACCGCATAAGATCTATGTACTGATTTTTGAACCATGTTGATAAAAAGTGTTCTCTATTCAAAACCCAAAAGGATAAAGTATAATTATCCCATTTAAAGCTATTTTGAACAATGCACCAATATTAATTCATTATAAATATCTTAAAGCCATAAACAAAAGATATTTAAGATGATTTCCCGAATTTACTTATCTGTTACACTTCCAAACTATAAAAGAAAAGGCTACTGTTTTCTCTTAGTTTAGTCCTATTTTACATTCTGAAACTCCAAATACTGGAGCCCGTACAACGTTCCCCATATGAAACTACAAAATTGGCGCCTGTGCAATCAATCTTACCTTTGATGTTTAACCGAGTTACTTCTTATTTAAATAAAACAACTTGAACAACAATTCAACAAAATTCGCATGTACCAGAAATTTTTCCAAACGATGCGTAACCAGAAAACACGATATAATAAAAAATCGAATTCCAATTGATCGCTGTAGGTTTATTACCTCGGGGAACATGTAAGAAATTATTTGCTCAGGATCGATTACGGAAGCGTCGGCCATGAGAACTTCTGCAAGAGCAGCAGACAACTACTGATGTTATAATATGGGAGAGCTTGGTTGTGGTTGGTGTAAAACCCTAGTAAAAACGAAACTTGAAAGCAATTTAGGGACGAATCGCAAGGCTCTGAGCTGATGATGAAAAATACCGAATCGCTATTCGTTGATTGGTTAACGTTGTCGACTTCGAACTGTGTCGCAGTGGCGTGAGTTATCAAATAGCGGTCGGTACCACTTAAATCCCATCATGTTAGAAGTATTACAAATCGATCCATTATTTTAGATTAAACATCCATTTCACCGTTCTAAAATAAATTAAAAACTAGAAATGACAATCAACCACTCCAAATCCTAATCCTTTTGTCTATTATACTTTTCTTCTTTTGAAACCGCAACTTCCCAATAGTTTTAGTTTTTATGGATCGTTTTCAGATATGGTTATTCTCAATGCACACACAAAAATTCTAAAAAATAAAAAAATAATTTTCTAAATTAGATAAAAGAAGCCTTTTTTATTCAACCACAACATGCCAGACCTTAACTCATCTAACATCAAGGACCATAAATATTAGTATTGTTGGGTAACAATTAACGCCTGCTTTAGATGGTTGGAATTGGGCATTACTGCAACTCTGCTGGCGAAAGGAACACTAAAGGCTTGTTTGATTAACTATCTTTTTTATAGAAAATGATTATTTTTTTTATTAGCTAAATTTTTCATAAAAAATATTTTTTCACTTGGGGACATGTAAGATGTAACCCTCTTTTCCCACTTTTGCTGGAAAATGAATTTCAGGAGAGAAATTATTACACTCTCATTTCCAACCCTCATTCATTCTCTTGTTTTGATGTTGAAGTGGCTGACGAGGTGGGCAATCCTCTCCAAATTGTCGATGCTGAGAAAGGATCGGCAGACAAGCGTCACAATGACGGTCTTAGAGAGAGGATGGACCAAAACTTGGTATTTCCCTTGCTAGTGAGTCTGCAACAATTGCTGGGAGATGGAATCCATCTTTAGGAGATATCTCATCAGAGTCTCGAGCTTGAAGAAGCGGGGGGTACGGATTGCTTGGGTGACGCCGACTTTGAGGGGTTGGCCGAAAGCGAGAGGCAAAGATGGGGCGGTGACCTTCTTGTAAGAGTAGAAGAGACGCTGCATCAGGTAGGGACAGAAAGAGGTAAAGAGCTTTTGCTCATTACACATAGAAATGTATATATATATATAGAGAGAGAGAGAGAGAGAAATGGACAAAACAAGGGCGGTTCATTAGTAAGAGAGAAATCATTGACAGAGAATTTGTTTACCAAACCATCTTTGTTGCATAGAGGGATAACCATCCTCAAAAACTCCCCATCTTTTTGTTTCACCATCAACAATAGCAGAGAGAAAGAATGGTTGAATTGAGAGATGTATATTTGTATATATATATATTTGATTTATTTTTTTAAATATTTTGTATATATATATTTAATTTTTTTTGTAATTAATTATTAATTTATATATTTATTAATTATCTATATGCGTATGTATAATTATTTTCATAAAAACTAATCACAATTAAACACCAAAAGTTAAAAATTATAACAATTTTTAAATAAAAAATTAAATCAATCAAACACCTTCAATTAATATTTTCTTTAAAATATAATTTTAAACAATTCAATTATCTACAAAATATTTTTTTTCTATATAAATTTCATACTTACAATCATACTTACAATCAAGCCTAAGCTCAACCAGCTAGCATATGACATATATAACACTGCAGAATAGTCTGGGTAAGAGAGAAAACTAAGTTAACTGGTGGTTGACTGGTTGCTCTGGGAAGTGGGAATATGGTTGGCTTAGACTTTCAGCCATTTTCCGTTTGTTAAACCTCTCCCCGTGTGGGCTCCCTATTTGGGCGGTCAACATCACAGCAAGTTAACAAAAGAAACATTTGGGCTTTACTCACGAATGCCAATAAACATTCAAATGGCTAATGTCTCCAGTAAATTAAACAAATCCTTTATATCAATCTCACTCCAAACAAAATCTAACAAAATTGCGTAGCTCTTAACTTTCTGAAGCTTCATAATTAATCCAGTTGTACAAAGTTCAATACTCACACCGATCACAACAAATGCCAAGGAGGAGGAACGGACTACAAAGAGAAGGTCCTCAAATGGGTCAAAGGACATCGATTACATCCTGTCTTCTCTTTTCCGTGGGGCACAGGTGATGATCTCATCAACTCTGAGGATCATCTCAGCAGCCTCAGTGGCGGAGAGCAACACGGCCTGCTTGACTTTGAAAGATTCGCTGATCCCAAGCTCTGCCATATCTCCCACCTATGAAGGAGCCCAAAGATTCAAGTAAACGGGCATTAAGTACAAACTGGTAAGAAAAGGCATATGTTGACAACTGCATTGAGGAACAGAGTTACAACCAAGACTAGCAACTTGGTAACCAAGATGCAGGACCATGATCAGCAAATTAGTAACAGAGAGCAATATGCCAATTGACAATGCATTGGAGGTTACATATGCATAATGCATTACTTACAGATCCAGAGATGACATCAATCCCAGCAGTGCTTCCTTCCTTATGGTGCTCTGCTCGGAGCCGTGCAACCAACTCAGCACTGTCCAAACCAGCATTGTCAGCAATAGTAGTTGGAATGGCTATGAGTGCCCGCGAGAATGCTTCAATGGCATGAGATTTCTTCCCAGGAGTCTTACGGGCTAGCTCATCAACCGCCTTTGCCATAACCATCTCAGGCCATCCACCTCCAAGCAAAACCCTGCTGTCATTTACTGTCTGAGACAACACACACAAGGCATCATGCAGAGATCTTTCAGCTTCATCAAGCACATGGTTGCTGCCAAAAAAGAAAAAAAAAAACAAACATCAAGTTCTGCACCCGAATAAGTGATGAAAAGCAGGCACTGAGAATTACTGAAAAAGTAACAACAATGGAAAGAAACCATGGGACCTCCAAGCCTAGCAAGCCCACACGTCCAATCAAATTTGTAGTATAGCACGCTGACCATCAATGGGTGTGATTGCATGTAAATATCATTATAGTCAATACTTAATTGCCATATAAGTCCCTAAAAACGCACAAATTGACCTGCAATAATACTTGGCCACACATTTACAACAAGAAGATACAATCCAATGACCAAATTTCACCAATTAATCCTAGTAGTTGTTACAGAAAGCATATAGGAAAACCATGTCAAATTATTTAACTGAATTGGCTTATAGCCCAATGGATACGACAAAATGGGTGTATCCTTCAAAGAACTTTCATCTCTACTTAACATGGATAGCTTAAATTCGTAAGCCATTGAAACTGCACCTGAGTTTCTTTATAACCTATCAAGATGATCTCTACCCTCAAAAACAGCAAAGAGAAAGAAATTTACAGATCAATTGATGGCAAAGGCCCCAGAAATTAGTTTAATTGACAATTAATTATGTTCATGAGGTTCAATCTTCAGCTGGAAGCAACTAATGAAATGAGTAGGCCCTCAAAACTGGACCAGCCTTGCTGCCAATCAACATGTATGACATACACTTGGAGATGAAAAAATATTAGCTGCCAACGGTATGCAAGGATCATAATTAAAGACACGGAATGCATACCTAGCCCCCCTCAGCACTATTGTGCATGCCTGACCCATTTCAACACCTGAGAAGTGTATCAACTTGTCCTCCCCAATCATAATTTCTTCAATCAGCTTACAATGCCCAAGTTTAACTGATTCTGGATTGTCAAATGTTGATGCAATCTCACCTCCAGTAACTAGTGCCAGGCGCTCAATCCCATCAAAATCAGCATGCTCAATTGCAAGTATTCCAGCATCAGCAAAGAGTTCCTCAGGAAAATTGTAGATCAACTGTCTGTTAATGAAGCAATTAATTCCATGAGCTATAATCTTTTTAACTTTCTCCCTCATCTTTTCCTTCTCAGCCCCTTCAATTTCAGCAACCCTAGACATTGAATCAACACGAACACGAGCACCATAGATTTTTACTTTATCCGTGTCCATTGCAGTATTTGCTACCAAGATATTTGCATTTTCAATCCGTTTTGGTTGACCTATACCAATTTTCTTGTCCAGAATGAATCTGCCAAAAGTTAATACCAGAATTAAACATGAAAACACACATTAAAACAGCCTCAAAATATCACTAACAAGAAAACTGGTCAAGAAAAAGAACTGCACCTATGGTCGGCTGCCAGCAGAAGGAGATAATAAAAGATTTTGACATGTGAATTCTGATTTAGTCCCTAAAAGCAGACCTTAGAGAGAGAAAGCTCAAAAATTATTTTGGCAATTTCTCCACAAAACAGATTCCTCTTTCACTATACATAGAGTGGGCCTTCAGCCTACCGCTTTGAATTGAATTTTATAGGTCAATGCCTGACCCAAAGGCTTGGAAATATTATTATTCTCCTTTTTCTAGTTCATCCCACAGCAGAACATAACCAATTCAATCTGATGAAACCTTAAATATGCAAATTTTAAACTTCAAAATAGATCAAGCTTTTTCTGAGTTCCAAGCTTTCTCAACAACTATTATGAGAGTTCAGCAGGGAGCACATATGCAATTGCGAGCATGTTTCCTTATAATCAGTATATGCAGTTGTAAACATATCGAAAGGAAAAGAAATAAGCAAACAGAAATTCAAGGCAATACATGGACTAGAAGTATCTAACAATGCCAAAGCAGGCATAAAGGAAGGAACAAAATTAACCAAAACCTTAGCAAAAGAAGACAAGCCCCCTCGTTATATTAGACATGCAAACCAATGCTAGCTAAGTATACCATACACAGTGAATTTTTAAGTTTGACACCCACCCTTCATCTAAAAATGAATCTTTTAGTGATCCTCCAGGCTTCTTAATAATCTGAATGGCCTCCAAGTTTGTGCTTCCCTGGAATTTTCAGGAAAATGATAAGTGCACATAACAAAAAGGAAAAACATTACAAGATGTGATAAGGAATGAGGCAGAGAGGGTCTATCAAAGTAAAAAGAAAGAATAATAGAGGGGCAAGGAAATACATGCTTGATGCAAATGACAACTATGATAGAGAACATCTAAAACATCAGACAAAATGCTCCCCCAAATAAAAATACTGTTGCTCAGGAGGTCAGTACATCAGCAGATACAATACAGAAGCTGCTTATAAAGGATACCAATTTAGTTGTGTGGGGTAAAGGCCTATTCGTTTCGGATGACCAAACAACTCTTCCATTCAAAGGTGAGTTCGACTGTGAACTTGACCTTAACTTGTATGGATGGGTGAATAACAAGATTATGAATGGGCTACTGAAAGTTCAACATTTGGCATTACTAGACAGACATACCACTTTGGAGAGTTGTTTTGCAGCACATTGGCCACCAAATAAAGGATTCAGCAACCATGCCCTCCATCTGACCAGGAGGCTTCTCAGATTCAAGACAGAAATTCACAGGGAAAATGTTCACAATGTTTTAATTTAACATGAGTTAAAATGCTTATCAGTAACTAGAAATCAGAATTGTCACAATCAGCCTAAATGTGAACATGTTTGGATGTTAAAATGCTTATCAGTAACTAGAATCAGACTTGGTCACAATCAGCCTAAAGGTGAACATGTTCGGATGTTAAAATGCTTATCAGTAACTAGAATCAGACTTGGTCACAATCAGCCTAAAGGTGAACATGTTTGGGGTGCTTTCCGCATATCCTGTACATTGAACAACTGCTTGATTTGATCTTAGATAGAAACTATGGGATCATGAAATCAGATTGGAATTCTTTTTTCCTTGAAAGAAGAAATACTATCAGATGAGACAAAAATGAAAAAAACTGAAGCATGAATTTACATTCAGATACTTCAATAAACCTCAGCCTATACCAAACTGGCCTAAGTCTAAAGTGCACATGCAATAAAAGCTCATATCCAGTCTCCTGTAGTTCCTTCTCTTATTTAATTCATTATTTATTTATAAATACATCAAATTAGTGAAAATACGTGTTAGCAAGCAAAGACACACATCATAATTTCATTAGAATGCAACTCACAACATCTTCTCCCAACTAAAACTAGAAGCTTATTTCTGTGACAGATATGTCAATAAACCTCAGCCTATACCAAAGTGGCCCAAGTCTACATTCCGTGAGCAAACAAGACATGGTGAGGCCAAAGTGCACATTCAAAGAGAGCTTATAATTCAGTCTTCCGTAGGTCTTTTTCTTTTTATTTATCCATCATTTATTTATAAGTTCATCAAATTTGTCTAAAACCGTGTTAACAAAAATGAACAATAAATTGGATGATATGGACAAAAATAAAAACAATAAAGGTTTCAACCCAAGAAAAAACATCATAACTTCATTAGACTGCAACTTACAACATCTTCTCCCAACTAAAACAACCACAAGCTTATGGTGTAGGAAACTACTCACCTTTAGCCTCACAACAGCATCAACAGCCAATGCGGCAAAATGCTCCTTGTCCTGGGAGAGTATTTTGGAACTCAAAGTAGTCGTTGCAATTTTCATCAGGTCTGCCTTGAATTTATCTGCATTATACAATAATTTAAAGCATACAACAAATAAAAGGCTTAGGATGCTGAAGATAAAGAAGTCATGGGCATGAAAAGTAGGAAAATCACTAGCCAAAAACAACAATCACATGTCTTAATCCTAGGTAGGGTTGAGTAAATAAATTCTAGACTTCCATGCATCTTTATCCATGACTACATCCTCCATAAGGTCATTATATTTTATGTCATGTCTTAAGAGTTTCCCACCTAGTTTTTTTTTTTGGCATTCCTCCCCTCCTTTGCTACAAATTTCCTCCATTTCATCCACTCACCTCACAAGTGCTTCTAAAGATTTTCTTCTCATGTATCCAAACCATCTTAATCCTGAGATGCTACTCCAACCTTATTATGTATAATTTCATTTCTTATTTTGCCTTTTTTCTTATGTGGTAGTAGATCCATTGTAAAATTCTCATCTCAGCAACACTCAGTTTGCATATGTTGCCATTTATCTACCTAACATTCTAAGCCATACAACAATGATAATCCCATAGCTGTTCATAAAACTTCCCTCCATCCTTAAAGGGATCTCATGATCATGTAAAATGTTGAACATGCTTCCCCACTTTAATCATCATGCCTTGATTTTATAAAGAACTAAATTCATAATCTTCCCTTCAGAAAATAAAAATAAAAAAACAAATGCAGAAGAATTGCATATAAAATAAAAGAAGGATCTTCATCTAAGAAACAGTCGGCCAAAATTGATGTTAACCTTGATATATAGTTATGTTTCAGTTGGCAATAGTCTATTTGAAACATATGGATGATATAATGTTTGGTTTATCAAGTTATAATAGATCACCAGATTTGTGACGCGATAAAGGCTCCAAGCATTGATCGAGTGTTGCTACAACCTAAGGTTAAGTATAGGAAAATAGTGGACTTTGTTGCCATCAAGCAAGGAAAATCAAGACCTTGGAGTGACTAAACTTCAGAAAAAATTCAACAGAGCTCCTTGGCTAAGATACACTGGTGAAGTACCTCATTTGCATCTGACATGTACCACGAGGCCTTGACATTGTAAAACTCAGTTTTCAAAAAGAACATCAGAGAGAGAATTTTGTATCTCCTGACAGCAATAGAGACAGTCTCAAGAGATAGGAATTGCAGATATTTGAAGTTATCAACAAAGAAACTGTATACAGACTGATCTGTGTCACAACCTAAGCCTGACAAATGGTCTTCTTCTCAATCCGATATGAATTAGGAAGGCGCAGAACAGAGAGAACAAGAACTGAAAGCAGAATTTAGAATATGAGAGAGAGAGAGAGAGAGAGAGAGAGAGAGTGAGAGAGTTGAGGAGAGAAGATAGAATTGTCTTTAATTTTCTGGATAACCCCTCCACAAAGGATGGTGGGGATTTATACAAGGCGTAGGAGGAGTGGATTCCCCTGTTGAGGTGGATTCTACATCCTTCTACGGTTGTAACAACCTGCCACTACCTCTACCCTCTTGCACATGGCTACAAACTAGAAATTACAGTAGTAAAAATTTTTAAAATAACATAAACCATAGCCCTACTTGTGACAATTTCCCCCTCCTTAACCAATTTCTTGTCCTCAAGAAATACTGAAGAGGTTGGCCGACCTTGGAAATTGCTTGAGCAGATCAGGCAAGTACTCCCAGATACTACTATCTGTTGGGCTGTTTTGCCACTTTACCAATACTTGTATAAGTGGGGTTCCTTGCTTGTATACAACCCTCCTATCTATTATGGCCTCAAGCTCCACCGTCTTGTTGATCTCCTTAGGAAGGATAGGTAATGCAGGACTCACTACTTGCGTGCCCACCGATTTCTTTAAAAGAGAAACGTGGAACACAAGGTGGATTTGTGATCCCTCTGAAGTTGTAAGCGATAAGCTACCCTCCCAACCTTGGCCTCTATGGAAAATAGCCCATAATACTTGGGGTTGAATTTGGACACTTGCCCTTGAGTAATTGACTTTAGATGAGGATACCCCAACCTCAAATACACCTCCTCCCCAACTGCAAACTCTCTCTCACTTCTCCTCTTTTGAGTTGATACTAACTCCTCCTTCAACTGTTGTAATATCTTCTTCCTCTGTTGTAAATAGTTTTCAACTATTGCCACAATAGTGCCTTCCCCTATAGCTGGCAAAATGGGAGATTTGTACCCAAATAGGGCCTCAAATGGGGACATTTTGAGGGAGGTATGGTGGTTAGAGTTATACCACCATTGAGCCAAAGACAACCACTTGTGCCACCCCTTCGACTGTAGGAAGCAAATACACCTTAAGTAGGTTTCCAGGCTTTGGTTCACCCTTTCAGTTTGCCCATCGGATTGGGGGTGATAGGTTGTGGACATTCTCAATTTGGTCCGCAAAGCCTTCATAAGCTCCTGCCACATCAGACTAGTAAAAATCCTATCACGATCTGAAATGATAGACTTAGGGGTCCCATGTAATTTCACCACTTGATCCAAGAAGACCCTAGCCACCTCTTGAGCTGTATAGGGATGAATCAACCCTATAAAGTGGGCAAATTTTGTTAGCCGATCAACAACCACTAATATACTGTCCTTACCCTCTGATTTTGGCAAACCTTCAATGAAATCCATGAACACACTAGTTCATGCTTGGTTAGGGATAGGTAGAGGTTGCAATAGCCCTAGGTAAGCCACTGTTTCAGATTTACTCCTCTTGCAGGTGTCACAAAATAACACAAACTCCTTTACTTTTGCCTTCAACCTGGGCCAATGAAACAATTGCCTAACCCGTAGATAGGTATTTTGAATTCCCGAATGCTCCCCCCCCAACCCCACCCAAGGGAGATTGATGTAAGGCATGCATTATTTTCTTCTTGAGACCTGCACTGTCCCCAATCATCATTCTGCCTTGATATCTCAAAATACCCTCCACCAGAGTGTATCCATCTGCCTCATTGGATCCCACAACCAACTTTTCCAATAATTCCCTTACCTTCTCATCTCCTTCATAGTTGTTTACTACCTCGTGGCACCACTCAAGAACTACCACGGTTATAGTTGTTGAACTTCCTTCCTCATGGCATCTAGAGAATGCATCTACTGTTATATTCTCCTTGCCTTTTCTGTATTGTTTAACATAATCCAATCCCATCAACTTGGCCATTCCTTTTTTTCTATAATTGAGTATGTAATTTCTGTTGTAACAAAAATTTCAAACTCATCCATCTTGATTATAAACCTACCCCCCCCCCCTCTTCCAAATAATATCTCCATTTTTCAACAACCATTAACACAGCTAGAAACTCCTTCTCATATATGTTGAGCCCCATGTGTTTAGGGCTTAATGCCTAGCTTAGGAATGCTAATGGTCTTCCCTCCTGCATCAATACTACTCCAATTCCTGTCCCATAGGCATCTATTTCCAAAACAAAGGGTTTGTTGAAATTAGGCAACCTTAGGACAGGCACCTAGCTCATAGCCCCTTTTAACCTTTCAAAAGCTTTCTCTGCCTCTTGCCCCCAATTAAAAATTCCCTTCTTCAAGAGCTTTGTCAAGGGTTTACTAATAACCCCATAATCCTTCACAAACCGACGATAGTACTCGGTTAGCCCAAGAAACCCCCTCAAAGCCTTCACCGTAGTGGGTTTGGGCCGAGCCACTACGACTTTCACCTTTCTTGGGTTTGTGCTGACCCCATCCCTTGAAATTAAGTGCCCCAAATACTCCACCTAACCTTAACCAAAAGCACATTTACTCCGCTTGATAAAGAACTAGTTAGATCTGAGGACCTTAAAGATGGTTCTTAGGTGAGCCAAGTGTTGGTCATTGGGGGGGGGGGGGGCTGTAGATGAGTATATCAATAAAGAATACAAGTATAAATTGATCATTGGTGGGGCTATAGATGAGTATATCAACAAAGAAGACAAGTATAAATTTTCGACGATAAGGCTCAAAAATTTTGTTCATAGGGAACTGAAAAATGGCTGGAGCATTGGTGAGCCCAAATGGCATCACCAAAAATTCAAAGTGTCCATAGTGTGTTCTAAAGGCTATCTTGGGTATATCCTCGAGCATCATCCTGATTTGGTGGTAGCCTGAGCGTAGGTCGAGTTTAGAAAAGAATTTGGCATGATGTAATTCATCCAAAAGGTCTTCCACCAAGGGTATAGGAAATTTGTCCTTGATGGTCATGGCATCAAGTTGGTGATAGTCCACACAAAAACGTCATGATCCATCTTTTTTCTTAACTAATAGGACTGGGGAAGCAAAAGGGTTTTGGCTGGGTCTAATGGTTGATTGTTGTAGCATTTCCCTAACCATTTTCTCAATCTCTATCTTTTGGATTGAGGGATAATGGTAGGATCTAATGTTGATAGGTTCAGCATTAGGTTTGAGGTTAATAGCATGGTCAAACATTTGAGTAGGAGGAAGGATTGTAGGTTTAATGAAAAGATCCTCAAACTCTACCAACAATTTATCAATAAGGTCTAAATAATGTACCTAGTCATGCATTCCCTAGGGCATGTTGACTGTTAAATAGAACTCTCTTTGCACTTCCTTGCAGTCTTAGGCCTCCTCCATTGCCACAATAGAGAATAATTGTGTCAACTAGTTCCATTTCCTTTCGAATACCCTTTGCAGCCTTCTCCCCGTGATCATTTTACAGGTTCCAACTTCTTTCCCTCCTGTTAAGGTCATCTTCCTTTTTTTTCAAAAGAAACCTCCATCCGATTGAAATCAAAACGGACGGGCTTACCTCCTTTATCCAATCCACTCCAAGTACTACATCACAACCTCCTAGCTATAGGAGTCTTAGATTGGCTTCAAGTTTCTCCCCCTGCATTCCCCAACAGAAGCCATTGCATGCTGATTTACTTACCACTCAGTTTCCATTAGCCATTGTCACTCAAGGGTGGGGTTCTCGTGAGTTGACACTTCAACCTACTAGTTGTGCCTTCATCTAGAAAATTGTGGGTGCTCCCACTATCAATTAAGATCATAAGGCTGTAGCCCCTCACCAGACCTTCTACCTTGATAATTTTGTTATTGGCTATTCCCTTCAAGGCATGTATTGAAATCTCTCCATTGTCTTCCTTGCCTAATTCTTCTCATTCACCCTCATCTTCATCCTCCTGTAATTCTACATCCTCTCCTTCTAACAGTAGAATTTGTCTTTTGCACTGGTGTCCAGGGTAACATTTATCCCCACACTGGTAGCACAGGCCAGCAAGTCTCCTCTGCTCAATCAATTTCCCTCAATGGGGTGTAGTGTTGTGACCCAAGCTTGGTCCACCCACATTCTTCACCCCACATTTCCCTTCAACAACTCCCAGTTATAGCTTCTTCCCCCTTGGTTGAATGTTCCCTGAATCAACCCCTTCTGTTGTTGCCTTTGTTTCCTCATTAAAGCTTCCACCACCATCTCCTACAACCGGACACTCTCATATGCCTATTCTACTGTTCGGGGCCTCATCATTTTAACCATTGGTCTTAGCTCATCGTTAAGACCACTCATAAAACTTGACACAAAATAGGCCTCTGAAAGATAAGGATTATGGCTAATCATAAGAGATCTCAATTCCTCAAACCTTTATCGATAGGCCCCCATATCCCCAATTTGTCTCAGCTTGTTGAATTCTTCTATGATGTCCATCATGCTCCTTTCACCAAAAAATTCACATAATTTCTCCAAAAATTCCTCCCATAATTTCTCCAAAAATTCCTCCCAAGTATAGTCCCCTCTTACTCTAGTACACCCATGAAACCAGGCATCCACTACATCGTTGAAGTATGTCGTGGCTAAGGATACTCTTTGGACCTTCGGGATGTTATACTAGTTGAACATTCTCTCAAATTTTCTTAACCACCATCTAGGATTAGTCCCCTCAAACAATGGGTTGTCCATCTAAGGCATGGGAAACCCCGGATGATGAGGATGGTATGACCATCCCCACCCCTGTTCATTATTGCTTCTACTTCTTCCTCCAGATCCACCACAATTTCAGAGGTCCCATTCCTATGATTCATCCTATTTCATTGTAAAATAGGATCAGTTCTCTCCCTAGGAGGAAAGTCGAGAGAAATCCTTACTGAATTCTGGTGAGTAAACATCACCATGAATTGTTGTAACTGGGTCCCATCTCCTCTTGCATTTGCGAGAGAGCTCTGTCCAACTTCCATTCCAATCCTTCCATTGAATTCTCCAACTTGCAATCCATCGCCATGATCGCCTCGTGATTCCGTGTAGACCCGATCTCCAACTGATCGGCTCTATTCTGGAACACTGTCATATTCAAGAAGAATTGTTGCAGTTGCAACTCGAGATTTTTCATGCAGGTTCCCTCCGCCATCGATCCGATTTCTAAAGAGTTACAGCCGAGAATCAAGCTCTGATACCAAAATTGTCCCAGCCTAAGCCTAACAATGGTCTTCTTCCCAATCCGATATGAATTAGGAAGGCGCAGAACAGAGAGAACAATAACTGAAAGCAAAATTTAGAATGAAATATATATATATATATAGAGAGAGAGAGAGAGAGAGTTGAGGAGAGAAGATAGAATTGTCTTTAATTTTCTAGACACCCCCATCCACGAAGGACGTTAGGGATTTATACAAGGTGTAGGAGGAGTGGATTCCCCTACTGAGGTGGATTCTACATCCTTCTACGGTTGTAACAACTTGCCATTACCTCTAACCTCTTGCACATGGCTACAAAGTAACTATAACAGAAATTACAGTAGTAAAAATTTTTAAAATACCATAAATCATAGTCCTACTCGTGACAGTCGACAATCTAAAGAACTAACCCTTGGGAACATACACGTATGAGTTTCATGGGGGTGTTTAACCAAATGTAAGGGTCATTTGAGATGATGAATATCTAGAGAACTGCTTATGCAAAGTGTTGGTAATGTGCAATAATGTTAGATTTAGATGACATTTAAATGGGCAAATTTTTTTATGTATCTTTGTATTTAAATAAAATGGAAATTTTATCTTCATTCATGACACTCCAATTTTATATGAATGACTTCCTAAGTTTCTTGTTGAAAATCTCATTCTTAAGTTGTTAAGAATATGATGATGAGAATTTTCAATACGCGAAATTTTAAAGCATTCCTAGTCCTTAGCTTTCTTGAATAGAGACTTTAAGCAAGCAAATATGAATTAACACAAAAGTTTACTATTTTGATTAGTATGAGATACTAATGATAAAGGGTGGTAAGTCATATGGCACAAAGCATGGGATACTTATAATAAACAAATGAGTGATTGTTGGTTGAACAATGCACAAAACGTGACGTTAATAACAAATCACATAGCTAAGAGAATTAATGATTTGTTATCATTTACAATTGTGTAACTAATCCTTTAACTTGAAGCAACATGGTCGTCTTGTGTATTGGTATGTAAGATTCACTGTGATATAGAATCATCCAATTGCGAGATGGAAATATTCACTATGTGATCTCATTTAACTGATATACGAAGGTAGGTGTTTGCTAGACATGATTCATTATCTCCGTCGTGAGGTGAAGGTCCTATGCAGTCTTATGTTGGTTTATGATAGAAGAAGTCCTTAACCAAGACACGAATGATTGAAAATGAGTTTTCAATGTGCTACCTCATCACTCCAACTAATGTCTATCACATAAAATTGAGTTAGTGAGTTTATCAATCAATGACTCTCAGTTGGCCGAGACATTAGTAATGGAAGGATTGAATTACATAGCAATCATCAACAAATGGGTTCACTATGTATCAATTTCATTGTCATTTAAATTATCTTGATATGTTGTTAGATATCACTCAAGATCGTCAGGATGTTTTGAGAAGATGGAGAGATTTTCAGAATAAAACGAAGAGTTTAAATGACATCAATAGAGTCTGATGTTTCCTAATTGATATTTGGTAGTGAACCTAAAAAGTCATACACCAAAAGTGAAGTGACCAAAATAAGATATGTGCAATTTATATTGAGTTCTTGATGCCATGAAGTGTCAATGGAAGGTCTTGTTGTCACTAAGAGTTAATGACAATGTTACATGCAATAAAAGAAGAACCTTGTAGCATACAACACCAAGCTGTTGATTGCTTCAAAATCGGATGACAGTTTCTCAAAAGTTAAAACCATCAACTGCTTGATGAATACTGCCGATAGTTTCTATTTGGCAAATAGTGCATGGAAGCTTCAAGAGTCAATGAATTGACCACAAACTCCCTTACCACCTATAACCATCACATGCTTCATGGATGAAGTGTTGGAGATCATTGATTGGTCTTCTTTTTGTGCATAAAAATTGATAAAATACAAGAACAGAAGAAAGGAATGTGGTGGAAAATTGAACAGATATTTTGTAGAAAGTTGCTGCCTCCTCTCGGCTGATCTTGTTTCTTCTTGTTCTTTAAACTTCTTCTTTTCTCAATTTGCTCAAAGGTTGAGCTGATATTTAGTGACAAAGGACATAAAACCTAGTATAATCCTAGTGGCTTTCAGCTAGCACAAAAGGAAGCTTCAACGATTTTGGAAGCTTGCTTGGTGTGGACCAACTAGGCCTTTCACATTTGAGAAGGAATAAGGTCAGCTTGTGAAGTGTTTACTACTTCATTCTTTAAATCCTTAAAGAGATATGTTACTGAATTGTTCAGCCTTTGCATTCAACAGATAATGTACATTGCTTAAATATCCAAGCTTTTCATATGATTTGTGTTTCATTTTGCTGCGTACATGTGATGTAAAATTTAAAAAAAAAAAAAAAAAAATCACACAACCATGTGAGATCCCCAACAAAAAGATCTATGGAGACAATTTTTTGTTGATTATGTAGTTATGAAGAGCGGGCCAGATAGTAGTTTGATCAACCTTGCGAAATATCTTTATAACATTTAGTTGAGATTAGTGAATATATTTCTATCAGGAACAAACCCATGGCTTTAACTACCCTATTGCTGTTGGGAAGCTTTCCATGCAAATTCTTGTTTTGGTTTACTGTGCTCCCAAGAATTCTTGAACCAGTTACATCTTGTGTTAATTAACTTAAACATACCAAGAGTTGCCAAATTCTAGGTCAAATTCATACATAAAATTATTTTCAGTCTAGAAGCTACAAGAGAAACAACATAAGAGAAAAGGATATTACATTCAATACAAGTTACCTGGATCCTCTTTATTATCCATCACATTCTGCAGCAAAGCATTACGAGCAGATTCAGCAGCCATCCGATAGCCTGAACAAAAAAGACAAAATAACATTTAAGTTTAACATCAAACAGATTACATGCATTCACAAATAACATAGAGGTATGCTGATCCAATTTATGCACAAAACAAGTATAGGATTCAGAAGCAAGCAGTAAGAAGAACTATTAACTTCAATGCAAGAGAATTGGTTGACATGGCTCAGACTTGAGATAGAGGATGCTAAATTAATTATAGTACAGTTGTAATACCCATATGATAATAATAATAATAATAATAATAAAGGAGGGTGTGCCTATGCTTATATAATATTTATGTTTGTTAACAGATATAAGACTACTTCAAGTTTTAATGAGTCAATAATGACAAATGAGGAGGGATCTGACAATCATGCTCCAGGACACTCCGGCTCTGGGAAAATAGCCCATGCCTTGGAAGGAGTCACTGCCTTCCTTCAAGAACAAAACCATAATCAAAATGGGGGACCAAGTTATGAGCAATTGAAGAAATGTCAACCTCCTTTTAAGGGCAGTGCTGGTGCAGGACCCCCAGAAGCCGGAAGGTGGTTAAGGCAAATAAATAAAATTTTCACCGTAGTGGCGGGGCCCAGGTGATCAAAAAGTTAACCTAGCAGTTTTTATGCTAGAAGATGAAGCTAAACATTGGTGGAAGTTCACCCAGGAAGCATGTGCTACTAAACAAATTGAAATCACATGGCAAATATTCTAGGACCTATTTAACGAAAAATTCTTTCCCTCTTATTTGTGTTGGGCAAAACAAGAAGAATTTCTAAAACTTCAGCAGGATAAAAAGCAAATTGTAGCCAGTACAAAGCTCAATTTTGTGAACTGGCCTGATACGCACCCCAGCTAGTGGCAAATGAAGAGGAGAGAGCTTGAAGATTTCAACAGGGTCTGATGTAGTATTATCACCTTTTGGGTTGAAAATGCATGCAGAGGTAGTAGAAAAGATCTTACAAATTTGCATTGATGCTATATAGCAACTTTGGTGGTGTTGCATCACAAGGTTTTATTATTTTTTTTAATATATATGTATATATATACAGAGAAATCATAACAAGAGTAAGCAAACATATAAACACATGTAACTTACAAAAGAGTTGAGCACTTCCTTTACTTCCTGTTCCAATCAGCCTTCACCAAGCTAATTCACCAAGTGGCCTTTCCCTATGTGTTTCATTTTTCTTCTTTTATATTTCTTCCCCCCCCCCCCCTATCACTTTGCTTTTGTACTTACTATACTCATCTCTTTTGTTTTTTCAAACTTGGGACTTTAATATATTTATTGGTGAAGCATTATATATATATATATATGTATACAAATCTTTCCCCTTAATGTCACTACTATCATCAGGTATTCTTCGAGAAGCTTTTGTCTTTTCTCTTTACACAAATGTCTCAAATTCCCTTTCGTCATGCACACACACCCCCCCCCCCCGGGGGGGGCCAAAAAAAAAAAAACCACAGCAACCACTCCATGTCATGAGTAGGATAATTTTGGTCATGTCACTTGAGTTGTCTGGACTAGTAAGCTATGACCTTACCATGTTGCATTAAAACACATCACAAACCTATATGGGATGCATTGTAATGGTGTGCATGTAAGCATTATGTCAGGTTGAGATCTATGCTTCACCTCTCAATTTTGGAAGAGTTTGCAAAAGAGTTTGGGTACAAAGTTAAATTTCAACACAACCTACCATTTAAGAGCTTGCTCAATTGAATTTAAGGGAAATTGGGATGAACACTTGCCACTCAATATTCATGGAGTTTGCCTACAATAGTAGTTATCATTCAAGCATTCAAATGGCTCTAGATGAAGCTTTATACGTGTTATGACCCTAGGGTTTGGCTAGGGTTTGGGAAGTAAATTGGTAAGAGTGCGGGAAAGAAAGAAAGAAAGAAAGGGAGGGAGAGAAAAAACAGAACATAATAGAAAGAATTGAGGTAGAAGAGAGAAATCCGAGGGAGAGCTAGGAGAATTGAGAGAGGGAAATGGAATTCAATTATCATTCAAAAGTTGTTATCTTATAACTACTCCAGCCTATTTATAGGCTTACAACTAAAAATACTAACAGTTATAATAGAAAATACAATCAAAATGAGAAACATATAATTCGTATGACTATTATATCCTTGGGGCCGTGACAATCCCCACCCCTTCAAACAATTCTTGTCCCCAAGAATTTACAGCTGTTGACCCTGTTCTTCAACCAATTCCAGCCTTAACAATCTGGTTTCTTCTTTGCATTTTCTTGTTCTTATCTCTTATTTTCTTTTTCTTTCGCCTTTCCATGTCCATTCCTTGTTGCTCTGAAAATTAATTCCAATTGACTTGTCACGCCTTCCACCATATGCTTTGCAATAGTAGGGAGTAATTCAAACTGCTTTGCAGGCCAAAACCTGATTCGATGCTGCTGCTCTCCCACGAAAATATGAACAAGCAAAGTAGCAAGAGTCTTGTTTCTCTCCACAAAAAATTCCTCCAGCATCTTCCCAACATCTTCTCCTTCCCCATCTTTAGTAGAGGTATCCTCAATTAGAGTATCTTTTTTTCACCTCCTGATTGTTGGTGTACGCCAAAAGCTCACTTTCAGTAGATTTTTCCTCCAATGGAATCTTGATAGCTTCTTCAACAATTACCATTACTTCCTTGGCAACTTGAATTGCCTGATCCAATTCAAGTTTTTCCTCATTCTTTGCAGCTACCATCCTCATTCTTAGGACCTTATTAGCCACATACTCTTCCTCAGCTGCAAGGATGCTATCACTATCACAATCCTCCTCTTCCAATGCTACTACATCAACCTCTGGCAAATATGAGCAGTGATCCCCTCCGATATCCTTGTCCGATCTCTCTTCCTTGCCGACGTATTTAGTTACAATTGGCTGGTCCAACTCTAATTTTTCCTCAGATTCATGCTTGACATGATTTGCAGCCTTAGAAGCTTCTTCAATCAATTGGCTGCTCTCAATAGAATTGTTAGGTTGCAGCTCATACTTTCTAAAAATGGCTTCCAAGGCGCATTCTTGGAACCTTGCCTTCTTGGCCGCCTGTTCCATGGTTGTAGGCATCATCATCTTGACCAATGACCTTAGTTCATCTTTCAACCCACTAATAAAATTGGAAACGAAGTACCTCTTCGTTAAGGCAGGTTGCAAAGTCAACATCAAGAACCTTAATTCTTCAAATCTAACTTGATAATCTATCATCAATCCCTCCTACCTTAATTTGTTGAACTCCTCAATCCCATCAATCATGTTCTAGATTTCCAGTTCCAAGGCAGGAAGTTCCTCTATCTCTTGCAGTCCATAGATTATAGGGAGGATACCATAGTTGGGCAAAATTGGATCAGCTCGGGGAGGAAAATCTGATGGTAACTGGAATTGAGGTAGTGAAGACAGCATGTTGATAATGCTATTGATCTGCTGGCCATGTTGCTCCATCGTCTCTCGATGCCTCTCCCATTCTCTCTGCAATCCTTTTTAAAAGGCAGCTAGATTCTCCCTCATGTTTTATGTGCAGGCCATACTATCCCCCTGGCCATGGGTCATGACATCCTGGGTTACCTTCAATTCCTTAGCTTCAAAATTCCACCTCTCAAAATTATCAACAGCCCCAGAAAATCGACCTTCCATAGATCGTTATTCCACGGGGCTGATCGATAACCTTAAAAGGGTAATAAATTTGTTATTTAACTCCCCCACACCATGACACGACGTTTGGGTATAAGCTTGATTATTTTATATATGTTAATTGTTATCTTACTAAATTTATATTAAAAATCACCTTGTTTGTTTTCCTTAGAATTTCTAGGTAATGTCCAACTCATCACACTCTAAGGACACCTGATGGAAGACTTCCTGATGCGGTCACCAATCAAGACCCAGCCCAAAGCCGACCCGACCACAATACTTCTTAAGTTTTAGAATTCTACTTGGTTTAGGATTCTACTTTATGTTATTTTAATACTTCTTAAGTTTTTAGAATTCTACTTGATTTAGGATTCAATTTCATGTTTCTACTTAATTTAGGACTCTACTTCATGTTGGATTAGGATTTATTTCTATTAGAATTCTAGTTGGATTTTGTTTTCCAAATATTAGATGGATTTGGATTAGCCAAATACCATAAATATGCCTAGGATCTAGAGTTTGTAATCAAGTTTTTCTTTATCAAATTTCAGCAACCTATTTGGGTTTTCTTAGCAAAACAGTCTTGTTTTTGCGTCTTCTTGAAAGCCAAACTTCGGCCATTAAAGTTTGCTCTTTCGAGAGTTTATTTTGGTGTGTTTTCTTCACACTCGCGCTACACGCTGCGTCACTTCCAAATAATTATATACAAGAGGTAAAATATATATATATATATTCTCATCCCATGTGTAGTATAGTAGAAGTAAGTGTTACATCTCATAATAATATTGTGTATCATATAAAATGGTTTCATTACTTTTCTTCCTTCGAGAAATTCTGACTTTTATACACGATTTTTCATTAAGATGCTAGCAAAACTAACTTAAGAAAAATATATATATACACACACACATACACACATCAGATAATAAAATAAAATAAAACAAAACTTCTTTAATATTTTGGGCTATGACAACATTTATGGATGCAATTGAACTAAGCTTTGTTGAGCTCAGGCTCGACTCAATAGAAAAATATTAAGCTCGACCTCGAGCTCGAGCTTAAGTTGACCTTAAAATTATGTTTGAGCTCAGCTTGCAAGTAGCTTGTTTAGCTTTTAGCAAGCTGAGCTTGAGCTCATGACAAGCTTTTGGCGAGCCAAGCAAGAGCTCGAGCTAATGGTAGAGGTAGCAACGACAACGACAATGGCAAATGCGGTGACACTAACAAATGGAAGAGGTGACGAAGGACGGCATATGGCGAAGGTGAGAAAGGCGACGATGGCGATGGAAAAGAGGATGGTGAAGTCAACGAAAGCGACAGAGAAGAAGGTGATTAGCAAGGTCGACGATGAGGGAGATGAACAACGACAACAATGGCAAAGGTGAGGGAGATGGCTAAGATTCGAGAAAAATGGCCAGGGTGATATTCGAGAAAAATGGAGAAGCAAGGAAGAGATTTGGGATTAGACTCCAATCTCGTGTAGAGAAGGAAATTATTCCATCTCTGTGTCTGCCTCAAAGACAAAATTTCATCTTAGAGAAAAATATTCCATCTCTAATGTTGTCTCTATTAAAAAATAAATTTAAAGTTTAATAATTTTATGTTAAATAATATATTTATAAAATTATAAATAAATTTATTAATGTATGTAGAAACAATCCTATTCACAAGCCTATTCATGAGTTTCTAATCCAGTATGTTCACAAGCCCCTAATCAAGTATGTTCATGAGCTACTAATTAAACATGTTCACAAGCCTTAACAAGTCAAACTTTACTAAGCTCAAGTTTAGCTTGTTTACAAATTGAGCTTCAAAGATAGGCTTAAACTTGGCTTGTTTACCTTAACGAACGAACTTAAATGAGCTTTTATCGAGCTAAACGCCGAGCAACCAGCGTACAACTCGACTCATTTGCGATTCTAATACATTTAATTGATAAAAGTTGTCAAATTGTCTTGCATGATTAGGTAGAACTAAAATGCAATTTAAAAGAACTTACTCATAAGTTTAAAGCAGCAAATGTGTTTGAAACTTAAAGACAAAGAGTGGTAATCATTATAAAACCAAGATAGAACATCTAATTAACAAGATCCAAGAATGACAACACTGAAAGCCATAGAATTGAAAAACAAACAGAAGTAATCCTTCTTTGACTCTCACATTAAAAAACATACTTAAGGAACGAAATGCAAACAATCTGGAAGTACACTAGAAGTTTACATTATATATTCTTAGCAAATTTAAACTACCGTTTTTGCTAATTTTTTTCATTGACAAGTCTGACCATAGCAAAAGTACACCAAAAGCAAAAGAATAAGCACAGCTAGGTCTTGTATCTAAATATAGATGTAAAATGCATCTACCAGCAAGTTTCAAGAAGATTGGGAAATTATACAGAGGCCTCTTTTATCATCCTTTTCCTTCTTCCATACAAGGTTTGCCCTGTTATGGCACCTCCCTTCTAATAATACTTTCACAAGTGAAGAAATGGAGACTGGGAAATCAGAACAATATCAATGAGGTGAGCTCGGAGATCAAGGTTCCAAGATCATATTTGAAAAAAACATAAAAGAAAAAAAAAATGGTTCATCAACCAAAAACAAGTTCTGGTAAGGTTAAATAAAAAAAATCAGGAATCAATTTACAAACTAAACTACAACCATAGTTCCCAAAGGCATGCCTGAGTCACACCTAGGCTCAAGGCTCAGCTGAGGGCACGTTGCTCTCTAAGGTGCGCACCTAGGTGCTAAGGTCATCCAAAGGTACAAGTCACATGCCTTTTGATCCTATGTAATTTCTTTTACTTTTTTTATGGACTTTCTAAAATCTAACCAATATATAACTAAAAAATTAAAAGATACTTGAGAAAACAACAAAACACCCCATTATTTAGCCAAATACTATTGGTTATTTGTTATTATGATTTTCTAGGTTTACATTTATCTCTTTATAGATATATATTGAAAATAATAATGTACAACAATTTTTATCAATTTTTTAAAATGTGCACCTCACATCCAAAAGGCTCACACCTAGGCTCCAAGCACTCTTGCTCCTTCACCTTAAGCCTTTGACAACTATGACTACAACTCAGTTCTACCTATTCACTTTCACCCTTTTCCTAGAAGCATCAAACATTAATAAGAAGCCACAGGAGCTTGTTTCCAATAGTTAAGCAGAACCATCAAAGAAAGCCATACCAAAGCAGGGTCACACTTAGGTGAAGATGTTTAATCCAGCAACATATAACTTGAACGGACAGAAGCTAATGTTAGGTCAGACAGGAAAGCAAAGAAGAATATACGTTGCTACTTGAGCATTTATAAAACATTGCCGGATGAATGACAGAAAATGATGTTCGGAAAAGTTCTGTGCACAAACTTAATTGACAGACAGTGTCCTTCCCCAACAGAGAACAGCCCAGTTAGGGTGAAAAATAGTGAGTGAGGCTTAAACATACCTGAGATTATCGTCATCGGGTGAATCTTTACAGCTACCAACTTTTCTGCCTCCCTCAAAAGCTCCCCAGCCAAAACAACTACTGAGGTTGTCCCATCTCCAACTTCATCATCTTGGGCTTTTGAAATGTCTGCACCACAAATTAAGGATGACAAGTATTTTAAACAATAAACACCTTTACTGAATTTCACTACCGATGTAACCACTATTGTTACTGACTAGCCGAGTTCACTTTCATTTCACAAGTACACATACAACACTGAAGAATTGTTCAAGAAATGTCCTCCATGACCATAAACAATATTCAATTAGCAGCACCAAAATTCCATTAACTGAATTAAACGACAACTATCTCCTCAATCCAAAGCACAGGAAAGCAAGGTTACCAACAAGGACTTTAGCAGCAGGGTTATCAATATGAAGGGACTTCAAGATTGTAGCACCATCATTTGTGACAGTAACGCTGTGTCCCCTTCCTGTTGACTGTAAAATTTTATCCTGTAAAGAATGTGCATAATTGAGCAGCAGTGATTCATTTGAAGAATGATATGGAAACCGAATATCAAAGTGAAATAAACTCTAATTCGGCAACAAACTTAGGCAAAAATAAGTTTACCATTCCCTTAGGCCCTAAGGTTGTCTTCACCAAGTCAGCAATTGCCATTGCACCAACAAAGGATGCCTAAAACAAACAGATGGTAATTCTTATGCATTCATACAAGAAGCAAGTTAAAATTTGATTTATGTTTCAAAAGACGTAACTTAGCAAGCCAGAACAAACAACAAACAAGTGCTTATTCTCATATATCCATACAAGAAGCAAGTTAAAATTTGAAATTTCATAAGTATAACTCAGAAAGCTAGACGATGGGACTCCTGGGACAGCAAAATAAATAGGGAAAGATTTAATTCAAACAATTGTTAACTCAAATAGTTCATCCAAAAAGCATCACTCCTACCTGTTAAAAAAAACAAACAAACAAACAAAACAAAAAACAGTAATAGAGTCCAAAATTGTAATTTGTAATACAGTAATACAATTAATTGAACTAGCATACAATAAACCTTATTGCTGACATGCAATACAAATCATTCAAAAGGTTCAGCATCCATTGCTGAGCCTGATAATGCAAACTCACCATTCTAGCTCGCTCACCCTTTTCTTCAGTGGCATCATCTTTGAGAATCCTCTCAATCTGAACATCACCCAGTCAAAAAAATAAGGACAATGCAAAAAACAGAGGGCAGGTTCTCAAAACGTGATGTGCCATTATATTATTGTCTATTGTCTAACATACCGGCATTTTAAACAAGTACAAGGAAAAGCTGCAGCTCAAGTCTTTCAACAATCTATATCTGGGGAAAAAATACAAAAACAAGTCAAGAAACGTAGATCGAATATGACATACACCTTTTCATGTATTACTAGTAAATGCTCTCCCCGTCAGATTTAATTACAATAAGAAAAATAAGCCAGCTTTAGATGTGTCAATTTTAGTGAATATAAGAGCATGGAGAGAAGAAACTAGAAGGGTAAGGAGAAAGTGTAACAAAATATCATCTCTTCTTTTCTTTTCCTTTTTTCATCTTCTCGTTTGGGGATATAAAGGACTAAATAATAAGGTCAATATCATGAATTGAAAAGTGAGATCTTACGCATGATAATCAGTACAATCAGATCATTTGTTCAAGCAAAAACAACATATCAAGCAATCCCACGAGATGGGGTTAGCTAAAGATCATTCCTTCAAGAAAAATGAGAGAGAAAAAGAAAAAACTGCTTCTCCCAATGCAGCCCCTAATCTTCTTGTAACTTATAGCAATCTACTAGTAAGGGATACTATCTTTAACTGAGCTTTTTAGCTTCCTAAAGATAGTCTTCTATATTAGTTAAATGAATTCTATGAAGACTCTTGGGATTGCCGCCTTTACGCGATCTCCTGCCGCTTGTGCCCTTGATTTCGGCAAAGAAGGTAAATTGCAGGTGAGGGTTTGCCTCACTGCGCAGGGCAAGGAATCGAACTCACCACCTACTGGTGTGAATCCCAACTTATTGTGATTCAACCACTTAGTGACTAGGCCAATTCTACAAAGACTCTGGTGCAAAGATAATGTAGTTTTGAAAATACAGTGTCTTAAATGGCCGATAGGGTCATTTAAGTCTTTTTAAGTAATATTAATTCTTACAGAATTACCCTGCTCCCCCTCCCAGAGCGAGGGCAGAGTTTCCAGCTCCACTCTGTACCAGGGGCATTGCCAAGAGGATCTGAAGAACGTTAAAAAAAGAAAAATCGAGAAAACTACCAGACACCCATAGAGACTCATAAACAGTAGTCATTGAAATTTCTGGCGATCAAACGCTATCCATATACGAGGAAATAAAATAAATACCCAAGAACCCTGTCAATATTTGCCCAGAAAGCTCTGAAAGACCGAAATGAAAGGGTTTCAGCTACCGAAACCCTAGAAATGAAGAACAAGAGAGAAACATTTGAATTCTAAAGGTCCAAAGAGCAGTGATAGAAAGAGAAGCTTTACCCAATCAACGGAGATTCAGACTTCTTCGATCCCGCCGAGTTGAAGTGCCGATATCAACCGAGGCAGCCTGTTAAGCTCGGGCAGAGGCAGTGAGAGATAATACGGTGCGGGCAGTAGGTATGGTGCTAACGAACCTCGTCTTTAAAGAGAACGTTCGATTTGGCAAGCAAGCCGATTGGGCGGCCCAAATTATGCGAGGCTTGCACTTTAAACTTTCTCTCTTGAACCTTTCACGAACAGCAATTAGATTTAGGGCGAAGCCCAGTAAAACTAGAACCTTCGCGAGGACGGCTAGACCCTTCTAATGAGGGTGGTGTAGATTGTTAGAAGTAAAAAATGAATTTTTATTTTTTAATTAAATTAATATACTATTTAATTTTAATTTTAGATTATCTTACTCATACGTTCAAAAAGGGGCGTGCCATCTCAAATTAAAAAGATTATAATAGGATTCATGTAGATAAATTAAAAAAATAAGGTTCAATACATAAGAATTTATAAATTATTAAGAAACATAACACTATCTATTTGACTAAAAGTTTAATATATTTTATTTTTAATTATTTTTTGTCACATTAAGTCCTTGACATTAATTTATATTAAAGTGTAAATTACACATGCCTTACAAGTGTACGAAGGAAACGAATGACAAACAAATAAATAAATTTTAGATTATGTGGATTTAAAATTAAAAAAAAAATTAAACTTTCAAACTTATAACTCTACTTATTACTGTCAATCTTTCAAGTTTGTCATCTTTTTGTCTCCACAAACTCATTGTTGACATTGACTATCCCTAATTGTAGTTATTGTCGCAACTAAAACTCTAATATTCCATAAAAAAATTAGCAATCTCTCCTCCTTATTTTTTCACTTTTACCTGCCTCATTTGTCTTTAATATTCAAATACCAAAATCACTACAATCACAATCACTCATCCTAAGTCGACCACCGTAACAACCAAAATTATAGGATACAGGTTCAAGTCATGGCAGCCGTAATGTGGGAGTTTCATCCTCATGTGGGGGTGGCTCCTTGTGGGCACTATATATTGTGCCTCTTACCTGATGCACCTTCGTGTACCATGATTAACCCCTCTCACATGCGTGGAACAGTGTGGGGGCCCTTAAGGTGAGGAATTTCACCTTTTGCAGACAAGATTATGAGAAATTTTTTTTTTCTTTAGTTATTATAAGGAATGATGTGTAAAAGTTTAGTCTAATAAATTAATTTGATATGTTATAAAAGTTTACTTTTACTTGTCACCATTAATTGCGTCATTAAGTCTTAGTTAATTGAATAACTTAAGATAATAAAAAAATAGTTTAATGAAGAAATATACTAAAATAATAATTAAAAACTAAAAATTATATTTCTTGATAATCAATATGCACTAATCCAAAAAGATAATAAACATTTAATTTAATATATGCATCGCCCCTCAATAATTAAAAAAATATATATTGTTTAGTCTTTTATGTGTAAAATGTCAAAATTTGATATCTTAATTATTAAAATTTTTTATTTTAAGTTCATACCATGATGAAAGGTTAGCGCGTGCATGAATGTATTCGTTTTTGCAAATAACATGCTATGTGGATAATCATTTGACAATATTTGAATAGATTAACAAGTTTATTGTGCTCGCTCAATGATTAAAAAATATTGTATTTGATCCATAATATACAAAAGATTAAAATTTTATATCTATCTACTAAAAATTGTTGTTTTAAATCCTTACCTTGATTGAGAGTAAACAAATTTGCTATCTATGCCACGTAAAACATACACATAAAAAAAAGAAAATATCATGTCATAAAAATCACTTTAGTAAAACACATCAACTTAAAATTTTCCTTAATGCAAAAAGACCAAATTACTCATAATTTAAAAGAAAACCCTAAATTCTAAATATTTAAATATTTGAATTACTGACTCAAAAAACACTATATTCTTCTATTATTAATCACAAAACATAACACAAGAAATATCTATTATCTCTCTTTCTTAAACTCAATTCCATTGCTCTCTCACTATTTTATTTATATTTTCTTTTGTGCCTTAGGGTAAGCATTTAAAATAACAAAATTTAAGTTGTGTTTTCTTTATTTTTTAATTTTCAGTTTTGAGTTTAGAATTTATTTTCAATTTTCTATTTTAGTAGTCGATTTTTAAAAAATTGAAAACGCATTCTCTTTGTCATTTTAAAAAACTATTTCTCAAAATATAAAATAATTTGATTATTCTATAAATCATAAATATCTATTCAATAATTTGATTATTCACTAAATAATTTGATTTTTTTAATGATATTTTATTCAATAAATTTGATTATTCAGTAAATTAGAAATATTTAATGTTAATATATTATTAAAAAATATATACATTTTAAAGTTAATGATTTTTATAATATTTTTTCCATTACAATAATAAAATATAAATAAATAAATAAATATGTTTTGAGTTTAGAAATTGTTTTGAATGAAAACACTCAAAATAATTTTTTGTTGTTTTGAGTTTTCTTTATAATTTTTTTTTTTGTTTTCAAAAATATATTTTTAAAAATAATAAAGAGAATGTATTTTCATTATTTTAGAAAATCAAAAACAAAAAATGACTTAAAAATAGTAAAGAGAGCGTAGTCTTAATAGTTGAAATAAGAAATCTTTACCTTTTTGTATATTAAGAGTCAAACGTCTCATTTTTTAATTGTTGAAAGAATATAAAAAATCAATCAATTTATTCAAATACTATTAATTGGTTATCCACGTGGCGTCACTTATAGAAACAAACAAATTCATACACGCATTAACATTTTATCATGATAAAAATTTAAAATAATAATTTTGTCAAATTTTAATATTTTATACCGTAAAAACTAAAACATCTTATTTTTTAATGTTTAAAAGATATATGGTAGGCATTAAACCTAACTTCTTTACACCATCATGACCCACCCCATTGGCAATGGGGCTTTCAATAAAAAGGAATCTGCCCCCATTATTGACAGAGGAGAACCCAGCCTACCACTGTTGTTGGTTCCGATCAGATGAAAGGCTTTCTTGAAGATATTTGAATAGAAAAAGGCTTTCTTAAAGATATTTGAATAGAAAAAAAGGACGATTGCAAAGGCCATGTGGCTTCTCCTTCGAAATGTTGCAAAGGCCATGTGGCTTCTCCTTCGAAATGTTGGGTCTCCTTCAATCGGTGCCATTTAGCTTGAATGGCAGAAGGCACCTCTCACGACAACAGTGGTAGTTTTTTAATCTTTCTAACAAAAGCTCTATTCCCCCTTTGTAGTGCTAGCAGTGAGGTCTATCCGATCGCCAATAAAGCTCTCCTCTATCTTTTGTCAAGCCGCAATGACAAATTAAATAAGTCTATTCTTCATATTATTGTTCTTGCATAGTTATTGTCATTAGTGCTCTCGATTTTAGTAGAGGAAATAAATTACAAGTAGAGATTTTACCTCATTGTGTAGGACAATGAGTCAATCCTATGACCTATTAATACGAATTTCAATTTATTATGGTCTAATCACTTAACTCCATGTTCTAAAAACATTAAATAGGTCTATTCTTGACTTTTCTTTTGAGAGTGATATCACAGTTAATCCGACGTCGAGTTTTGTTAAGATAAAGATAGGGTTATTATAGATTCAGTGTTGCTATCATTGAGTCTATGAATTAGGTCGCCTAATCTATTCAAGGCCACATATTTTTATGGGCATGGTTTTTATTCCTCACTTTAGTGATTATGGGAGACTTCCATCTCTTTGAGACCTTGTTTTGTGCTAGCTAGAGTTTGATGATCTAATGCTAGTCCAAATAGCAATCTTTGAAGAAGAGTAAATATTGTTTTTGGTTTGCTCCTTTGTTTTCGGCATGAGCTTATATCGTGATGGTTGATGTGGAGCCTAGCTTTAGTTGTTCTAATACTGTGCATATCTAGATTAGATGTTTGTTTTTAGGTGATGAATTATGGTAGCTCATATGTGTTATTATTTGTCTAGTCGATATTTGTTTTAGTTAGGTATTTTATCATATATTATTTGTGTTATTACTTTTCTAATGTTTCTCTTACTTTGGTGCCGAAACAATGACATCTTGATGTATTATAGAAAAGAAAAAAAAGAAAGAAAAAGCAATTTAATATGATAATCTATATGGTTGCAAGTTTTTTATTTTTCTAATTAGGCATTGAAGCACATCCACGTGTTTTAAAGGTGTGTTGAAATTAAAAATAATATAAACATCAAATCAGAACTCACTCCGTCTAAAAAATTGGGCTTATAGATAATAGAAGAGATTAATATAAACAATTTAAAATAAAATAGGAATGAAAAAGCACTCCCTTTGAAATAAAATAAGTTTCCTGCCAAAGACATGCATGGAGATTCATGACAATCCTAAATACTTCAAGAATGTCTGTCAGATTCCCCAATTTCAATTGTATTTAGTATATGGTTTACAGAAATCTCAAGATTGAAGCGAATGGAGATATATTTTTTAGGTTTCAACCAAACACTGAGATTTTTTCCAAAATATTTGAAGAGTACTCCTAAAGATGTGAACAATCCATAAATAGTTTTTAAGACCGATGGATGTTACATAAATATTTATAACTCTCTTAGTTATGGAAAATATTTTTTAATCTTAACTCTAATTTTACAATGAAACATACTTTAATATTTTATTTTTAATTAAAAAGTAATAGCATTTATTTTTTTAAAAAAAATTAGAAAATATCTTTATTGATAGTTTCAATTGGTTATAAAGTAGGAAAAATTAAAAAACTTGTGCTTGATTGAGGGTGAAAAATAGGGCAGAATTCTAATTTCATAAAATTTCAATTCTAATTCCATCCCCTAAGAATTTCAATTTCTTAATTTTAAGAAAAAATTTTACTTTTTTAATTAAGATAGAATTTGAATTGCATAAAAAAAAAACTATTTGATAGAATTTTTTAAAAATTGGATGAAAAATAAATTTTATCTCTATTTTTTACCCTTATTAAACACTTCATAAGATTCATTATAAGGTGTCTTAGGGTGCATTTGATAGAGTTAAAAAATGAGGATAGAATTCCAATTCCATGGAATTCTAATTCTCACCATAACCCCTAGGAATTCCAATTACTTAATTTCAAGGAAAATATTCACTTTTTGAACTAAAATGGAATTCGAATTCCATAGAATTAAAAAGCTGTTTGATAGAATTTCCTACAATTTAGATGGAAAATAAATTTCACCCTCATTTTCCATGTCTATCAAACGCACCCTTAGTGTTCATTTTCACCCTATGAAACTGCCCAAGGCAACAAAAAGGGACCAAAATCCTCGTGCCTAAATTTATTTGAAAATATTTAAAGTCTTAAGGTTATATTCTTTTTATTATTTTTAAATTATTTTTAATTTTTAATTTTTTAAAATAGTAAAAATATGTTTATTTTTTATATTTTAAAAAATTAGAAAAAATTTGTTAAAAAAATTCAAAATAATAAAAAATCATTTTAATTATTTTCATCACTGTAATACCCTAAGTTATTACAAATAAAATTAATATTATACTTAGTTATATTTTTAGCTTAACTTGATATTTAATTAAGTATGCTTATGTAAAATATAAATAAATATATAAATATGTAAATAAAAATAGTATGATTTAAGATTAATAGGATTAAATGAAATTATAATATGATTTAAGATTAATAGTATTAATAGGATTAATAGTATGATTTAAGATTAAATTAAACTATAATATGATTTAAGATTAAATGAAATTATAATGTAAATATAAGTATATATGTAGGTATGTATATCGTGTGTATATATGGTATATATATATATGTAAAAAAAAAAAATCTAAAAAATCCGGAATTGCAGAGCAGCGCGCATGGCCGCCTGCAAGTTGATTTTTAAGGGCAAATGAAGGGTTTTTAATGCCGAAATGACCTAAGTATGGCCTTTGGGACGCGTGGCCGACGATGGGGAAGCGAAGCACGTCGAAATCGGGCTATAAATAGCCAAGTTCGCGCAAGCCATTTCATCCGAAAATTTTAATTCAAAGAGTGGCCGATTGGGAGAGAGTTTGAGAGATTTAAGAGTGGGGTTCTGATCTTCAAGTCGTGGGCATCATTTCTGTTAAGTTTGGTGGCCAACGAAGCAGTGAAAAGGAAGACCAAAGCATCGCCGGAAAATCGCGCTTTCGTCGGAGCCGCGCCTTCGATCGAAAAATTAAGGTACTTTTAATGCTTTTTTCTCGTTTTTGATAGCAAATTTGGATTCAATGGGTCGAAAATAGGAGGGAAGAGCTTTGTTTCGAAGCTCGGAAGCTCGGAGGGGCCGCCAGCGACGAAATGGTCGCCAGAGAAGGCGACTGAAATCGAGCGCGTGGCAGCACGCGCCCGCGAGTGGGAAGAAGGCGCGTACTGCTCACGGGCCCGCCAAAGAAATTAAAAAGAAAAAAAAAGAGTAAAATTTTGAAATTTTTTTTTATTAAATTTAAATGTTGTTTATGATATATTAGTGAAGAAATTTTCTAGAAATATTAAATTTATTAATTTTTAAGTAGATTTTTTTATTATGGAAATAAAGAAAAAGTAGGATTTTAATTCAAAAAATTTCAAGAAAATTTCAGAGTGTTAGAAGTATTATTTAAGAGATATTAGTGAAAAGGAATTAAATAAAATGGAAGATTAGGTAATTATTATGAAATAATTACATATTTAGCTATTATGGAATAAGGGAAAAATAGGAAATTTAAGTTAGAAAATTCCAAGAAAATATTCTAGGAATATTACTTAAGGAATATTGGTAAAAAGAGATTAAATTTTTAAGAGGTCTAGATAATTATGGTGTAATTTCGAAGAGATAAAGCTTAGAAATAAAAGAAAAAATGGAAGAAATTCTGAAAAAATAGTAAATGATGTTCTAAAAATAAATTTATGTTGTAGGGGTCCTTGTGAGCAAGGGGATTAAGGAATAGCCGTTTGGCACATTTTTCGAGACAAAATAGTTGTAAGTATGCTGCTTGAATTTAATACAGTTATAGATGTAAATAATGAAAATGTTTTTATCATATTGGCATGCTATGATATGAAATCATCACGTAGACTGCATCAATGACATGACTATGAAATGCATTACATACACAATGATGCTGTTGATCACATGCATAAGAGGCCGTAGGGGATACGAACTGACACCGCTGTCCTATCAAAGGTGCACCAATACACCCCGGCTTCGAAAGAGGTGGCCGCTAAAATGATAGGCAGCATGAGGGGTGCAGTTGACACCTACGATGAAAGACATTGCATACACTCATGACATTGCATTGAGTATCCTTACTTAGATGGTTCATCATCTAACATAGGTTCGCCCTTGGAACATTCAACGTTCCAGCCGGAACTTGTAGAGATGATTCCAAGATTGGTGATGTATAGTGACACGAGACATCAAGATGCGAGTAAATGTACCATGTTATAATATGACTAGCTTAAGATTTGTGTACATTGTTCTATCGTCAAACACTTTATGTATTAATTTGTATTAAATGCCATGTACAGTTATTAAATTATGCGTTGCCATGAGCAGGTTCGATTTAGTTTCCGCTTTGTATTTATTTTCTAGCCTAGATATCTCATCTAGCACTAGATACGGTCTTAGGGAATTTCAGAAATAAATGATTTTTTTTTAAAAAAAATATATAGACCAAATTTCTTAAGGCATAACACACCCGAGAATGCGGGCTGTTACAATCACAAACACGTTCAAAATTTTCAAAATGTAAAAAATATTAAAGATAAAAATAACACATTTTCAATAATTTTAAAATAGACATTCAAAACGTAAAATTAAAAATAAAAATTAAAACACGAAAAGAATAACTTTTAAATTTTTAGTTTCGCAAAAAAAAACAAAAAAAATTGTTTTAATGACTCAAAAAAGTTATTAACAACATTGTTGTTGTCAAGTTTGACTCGTTGCATAAAAAATGTTAGAAAATGAAAAAAAGGATGGATAGGGGCCTAAATAAGAGGCATTTTCATGCACCCTGTAACGCCCCGCTTTCTCGGGTGCCTTATTTCTTGGGACAATTTTGGGACGATAAATTTTTTTCTATTAAACTAATACTTAAATAACATCATTCATCGCATCCGTCCCAGAATTTCCCTACATTATTTTATTCTTGAAAGAGAGAATCGTCATATACATACCTCAATTGCAGAAGCTAGAATCGAACCTGATATCTTACCTTAATCATAAATCAATTAATGCATCATCATTCCTCAACGTTAAACATAAATCAAATCTTACATCATCGTTTCTTAAATTAAATTCACAATACAAGGCTTATTCATCAATAACTTAAAACATAACATAAATCCTCACTAACATTAACCCTAACTAGGGTTACACATCTACATCGTTATTCTTCATAACGTTTAGATTTCAAAAGTAGCAGAACTTAAATATATGGGCTACATAACGTACATTCATCTCATTGTTCATTTCATCATGCACTTGAAAAGTGCTATTTCATGCCTCATTCATCCTCGTTTCTGCTACAATCTCTATCTGGAACGTTTGAATATTCCAGGGGCAAAAGCCTAATTAGATGATGAACCATCTAAGTAAGAGTATAAAAATCATTTTCGTGTATGAATGCAAAATGTCTTTCCTTTCATTTCGGTTTGAGCCGATCGTTTCTTATGCTACTTTCCATTTTTACAGCCTCCTTCCCAGGTCGAGTTGTATGGGTGCACATTTGGAAAAACAGCGGCCCTGGCCCGTACTCTCAAACCCTTGTGCGGATTCATGATCAATAATTTCATCGTGAACAAATGCACATTTTGTCATCAATACGTGTAAATGCAATCTACAGGACATATTTATATCAAGACATGACAACATGATAAACCGTTTACATAAATTGAGTTTTGGAAAAAAACAACTTACAAATCAAGTTTTTTCGTAAAGCTACATTCAGTTGAGAAATATCACTTACAATAAAGCATTTTTCATAAATTCAAATTCATTTAGGTAGTACTACTTACCTCATAAGCATCTCAAAACATCTCGATTCTCATGCCAAGCTTCTAACGTAATCAATTTGAATCCTCAACATACCCTGGCCATCATATACATTTAATAACATCAATATTCCATTCCTTGCCATTTTCTCATAACTTCTCTCTATTTCTTCTTATTTTCCTCAATAAATCCATACTAACTATTTCTCAAATATTTTCCACAAATTTCCTTAAACATTTTCCTCACTAAATAATTTCTCAGTAAATAATTTCTAAATAAATAATTCCTCAATAATCCAAACTAGGCATTAGTCAGTTATTTCCTCGAATATTTCTCAATCATGATTCACAAAATTGTATTTCTAGTTGACTGGAATTTTCTAGGGAATTTCTACTTACCTTAAGTTAGCCTCTTAGGCTGCCTCGGTATGCATGTCTTGACCTCGAAACTCGTGTCTGACCTCAATTGCTGCACAAGTCCTCGATTCTGGCACACCGCCCCAATTCCCATGCACTACCTCACTTCCTGCTCATTAACTTCAATTTTTGTGCGACATCTTGATTTTCACGCATCACCTCGATTTTCGTGCACCATCTCAAAATGCGTGCCCGAACTGTTTTTCTCACCAAAGTCTCCGGAATATCATTACATCTTTCTTTCCTATTTTCTAGGATTTTTTCAGGATTTATTTCCAATTGTTTTTCTATTTTTTTCTCTTTTCTTTCATTTTCTTTTTCTTTTTTTTTTTTATTTCTTCTTCACTTCTACTGTTCATCTTCAACTTGCTGCAACACACCCGCGCACAGCCATGTGCGCTTGGCCAGCCCTCCTTTGCGCGCCCACGCTTGCCCACGGCCGCCTCACTTTCGTACGCACGCAACGCTGCAGACCGCACCACGTCCGCTGCCGCAATCACCTACGCACCAGTCTGCTCACGCTCGTTTCGAGTGGCTGCCATGGCCGCATCTGGCCTCTGCAACACTGCTGGCCGCAGCTTCCACCGCTGCCCGACGCCATCACCGCGTGAGCAGCCACGGTCCAGCCTCCTCGCGCAAGCAGTCGCTGCCAACCAACTGCTGCTTCGCCTTGCTCGTCCATGGCTGTCGTGGCTATGTGGCCATCTTCGGCCTTGCTTTCTCTCCCTCGAGCTCTTGGTCCTTCTCTCTCGTTCTCACCTCTCTCGGCCTCTCCATGCTCTGCCATAGTTCTCCCGAGCTCTCTCTTCTCTGTTTTTGGCCATGGCCGAATCTGTCATCTTCCTTCATTGCCCTCTCTATCCCTCTTCTCCTTCAACGGCTTCCTATTTAGCTAAACAGCAGCTTGGGCGCCACTCTTCCTCTCGATGGATCTCTGCCCAATGCTCCAACATGCTCCACGCTTACCCTATCACGCGAACAGACAGATTTCTTGGGCTGCTTCAGGCGTGCCTCGACTGCCCCTCCATGCCATCACGCGAGCATGCCTTTACATATATATATATAATATCACTAATATAATTATGTAAAATATACATTTAATCCCCTATTTTATCCTTAATACACTTGGGAAATACCTTAAATTGTAAATACACCCCCTAATTCTCAAATAAAATTGTATTATGATGTTTTAAATCCAAAATTAATAACTGTCGATTACTCAATAAAGACTGATTTCGCTATCGGGTCCTCACCGGGCTATTGATTAATCCAAAAACAACCGAAGGGTTGATCTTTACGAAAAATCGAAACCCTCTCAGCCTTCTGATGACTTCCAGGAAGTCCCTTATGACAATTCGGTATTTTAACTTCAATCACAGCTGTATTTTAGCTGTACTAAAAATCGTCTCAATTATGATTTATTTTACTTCCATAAATCTTATCTCGAAATGTTTATCGAAATTATACCATTTTTCATAATCAATTACACTTCGAAGCATTCCCTCCAGTCGATTCGGCAATTCATTTTGCTATCTAACTAATTTTCGGTATTCAAATCTTGCTTAAATGACGTGGCGACTTTACGCCGAAATGGGGTTTTACACACCCATATAATAATGCTAATTAATGCTATTAATAAAATTAGAATTTAGATTTTAATTAACCAAAAATTTACGTACACAATAACAACAACTATATATGGCCACATTTTGGTTCACTACTTTCCACAAAATCAATGAATAAGAAAGAATTCATCTCAACTCATAGTACGAGAAAATGTCATAGTTCGAGCAAATGATATATCGAGTTCGTATTGATAGATCATGAATTCAATTTTTATTTTACGCAATGAGATAAAATTTTATATTTAAAATTTATTTTTTCTGTGAAAATCAAATGTACAAACGACAAAAACCTCCTAAGACAATCATTCCAAAAAAGGGTTTAGAGGAGGCTGATCTTCGTGTTGGATCCTTAATCCAACATTGGGCTCATATGTAAATAATTATGCATTGTGGGCTGTCAAATAATCTATGCCGAATTAAAAAGTGATCTGTTAAGTTTTGGGATTTAATGTATCAAATAGGGTGCGGGCCTTTAATGTGTAGATACTAAGATAATTATGTTTTCTTGATGGGTTGAAACATAATTAGGGTAACGGGTTGTTACCTCTATAAATACAGCAGTTATGGTCCCTAGGTCAGATGAACGAATCAGATTTGTTTCTGTATCCCATCGTCAGAAACTAGTTGTCAAGAGAAACTTAAAGGATTCTCTAAGAAGTTCGTGTTGATCTGGAAGGCTTGCCGCACGGATCTAAAGAGATATAATCATTATGGATTCAGGTACGCTTCATTGTTTATTTATTCTTGATGATTTGACATGATTATTCTTAGTATTTGGGTGATAGTTTTCACATAAAGATTTAAAGTTTTCAACAAGTGGTATCAGAGACTTTTTCATGTTAAGTCATTGAGAATCATATTATTGTGATCCGTGATTTATTTGGATATAGCAGTGTTCTTTTTTAATCCATAAATAATGGTATAAGCTTCTAAAAAAGCCGCGGCCACTGGCCACGGCATTAAGGAAAAGCCGTGGCCAGAAGGCCACGGCATTAAGAAAGCCGCAGCCTTCTGTCTGCGGCATGAAGATAATAGCCGTGGCCTCTGGCCGCGGCATCTGGAATGGCAGCGGCTAAATAGCCGCTGCATTAAAGTAATGAAGCAGCGGCTATTTGGCCGCTGCATTGAGAAGAAGAAGGCAGCGGCCAATTGGCCGCTGCATCAAAGGAAGAGCCGCAGCCAGATGGCCGAGGCGTTCAGTTTTCTGGGGAAGAAATCCTAGAATTTCCAGTCTTGAGCCCATGAGGCCCATAATCAATTTGGGTTACGTTTTCAGTAAATTAATTAATTAATTATTTTATTAATTAGTTAATTAAATTTAGTAGATTAATTAATTAACTTCAGTAAAACAGTTTTGATTTTAGTAAATTAATTAATTAATTTATTAGTTAATTAAATTCAATAAATTAATTAATTTCTTATTTATTAGTTAATTAATTAAATCCAGTAAACCAGTTTATTAAATTCAGTCAAACAGTTTATTAAATTTAGTAAACCAGTTTCTTAACTGCTTTAATTAAATAAAGGACTGTTTTAATTTAACTGTTTTTCTTTGGTATAATTTTAAATTCAGATATTGGCATGATTTTGTATATATATTTTGAAATAAATTAATTGAAACAACATGTTGCCAAAGTGACATCTCTTGTGGAAATTAATTTGTTTTGAAATATAAATAGTTGTGTGCATGTAACTTGTATGAATATATATCGAGCCAAAGGAAGGTAAATATTTTTAACAGAATTGCATGTGCACTTGTGGTAATAATTGCGTGATAATTATTTGGTTTACATATGATCAATAAATCGGCCCAAAGGAAGATTTATTGTTTGTTATGTTATTATTATCAGTATTTGATTATTACACCAAGATATCACTTACAAGTTAATATTTTGTCCAAAGATGAAACTATTAATGGAGTGTCCGATATCTTGAGATGGAATTTGCCTTTATTTGAATTTAATTTTGTCTTAAGACTTATATGAGCTTTGTTTTGTTTGTTTGTTGTTCTTTGTTCAGCACTCGCTCCTGCTAATATTACTGCCACTATCAATTCTATTCCTATGTTAAATGGCTCTAACTTTAAGTTATGGCAAGAGAATCTCATGATAGTTCTCGGAGTCATGGATCTTGACCTTGCGATAAGGGTTAATTCTCCAGCACCTCTTATGGATTCGAGTACCTCTGATCAAAGGAGGGAGATGGAAAAGTGGGAGAGATCAAATCGCATGTGCATGATGATCATGAAGAAAGCCATTCCGGAAGCATTCAGGGGCACAATATCTGAAAAGATTACTACGACTAAGGATTTCCTTGCGGATATTGAAAAGAGATTTGCTAAGAATGAAAAGGCTGAAATTGGTACACTATTGGCAAGCCTAATTTCAATGAGGTATAAGGGTAAAGGTAACATCAGGGAGTACATCATGGAGATGTCTCATCTTGCTTCTAAGTTGAAAGCACTTAAGCTTGAACTCTCAGAGGGATTGTTAGTGCATTTGGTTTTGATTTCACTTCCGACACAGTTTAACCAATTTAAGGTGAGCTACAACTGTCAGAAAGAGACTTGGTCTCTGAATGAGCTTATCTCACACTGTGTTCAGGAAGAGGAAAGATTGAAGCAAGATAAGACAGAGAGTGCTTACTTCGCCTCAACCTTTAAGGACAAAGCAAGGAAAAGGAAGAAGGATACGGAAGCTGCAGGTACAGCACCTCATAAGAAACAACAAAAGAAACCGACTGACTCAGTTGGTAAAGGTTGTTTCTTCTGTGGGGCTGAAGGGCATCAAAAGAAGTAGTGCACCAACTATCACGCATGGCGTGCTAAGAAAGGTATGCTTCTTAATTTGGTTTGTTCTGAGATTAATTTAATTTCGGTACCTAGACACACGTGGTGGATAGATTCTGGTGCAACAACTCACATAAGTGTGTCTATGCAGGGCTGCCTGAGTTGCCGAAAGCCAAATGATGCTGAAAGATACATCTATGTGGGCGATGGCAAGACGGTTCAAGTTGAGGCAATAAGAAAATTTAGATTATTGTTAAAGACTGGATTTTATTTGGATCTTGATGAAACATTTATTGTACCGTCTTTTAGATGGAATTTGATTTCTATTTCTACTTTGGACAAATTTGGTTATTCTTGTTCGTTTGGAAATGGAAAATTTAGTTTGTTTCATGATTCAAAATTGGTTGGTTCCGGCTCTTTGTCAGGTTATGATAATCTTTATTCAATTGATACAATTGCTTCATATAATGAATCCCTGCAATTAAATACACAAGGTGTCAAGAGAAAATTAACCATTGAGAATTCAGCTGTGTTATGGCACAAGAGATTAGGTCATATCTCCAGGCGGAGAATTGAGAGACTTGTGTCAGATGAAATTCTAGATCCTTTAGATTTCACAAATTTTGAGTTTTGTGTTAACTGTATAAAGGAAAAACAAACCAATAAAAGGAGATTTGAAGCCAACAGGACTATGGACATCTTAGAACTTATACATACGGATATTTGTGGGCCTTTCCCTACAGTTGCTTGGAATGGTAAACAATACTTTATAACGTTCATAGACGATTTTTCTAGATATGGCTACATATATCTCATTCATGAAAAGTCACAATCACTGGACGTGTTGAAAAATTATAAGGCTGAAGTTGAGAACCAACTTAACAAAAGGATTAAAGCCGTCAGATCTGATCGTGGTGGTGAATACTATGGCAGATATGACGGTTCAGGTGAACAACGTCCAGGGCCATTTGCTAAGTTCCTAGAGGAATGTGGTATCGTCCCACAGTACACCATGCCGGGTTCGCCCACTATGAATGGTGTTGCTGAAAGATGAAACAGGACACTTAAAGACATGGTAAGGAGTATGATTAGTCATTCTACCTTACCTGAATCACTCTGGAGAGAAGCACTTAAGACTGCAGCATATATCCTTAACAGAGTTCCAACTAAAGCGACTGCCAAAACCCCTTATGAGCTTTGGACGGGCAGGAAGCCTAGTCTAAAGCACTTGCACATTTGGGGATGTCCAGCTGAGGCTAGACCTTATAGGCCGAATGAAAAGAAACTGGACTCAAGGACGGTGAGTTGCTATTTTATTGGATACTCTGAAAGATTTAGGGGGTACAAGTTTTATGATCCCACGACTAAGTCGATTTTCGAGTCTGGAAATGCACGGTTCTTTGAGGATGCCGAGTTTGCGGGGGGAGATGCAGGTAGGGACATTGTTTTTGAAGAGGAATATGTTGATGTTCCCACAGGTGTTATGGGTATTGATCAGGATTTCATTCCTGACCATATTCAAGACATATCAAATCAAAACAATGTTGGAGAACCTCCCATTCTAGAAATTGTTCCAGAAGAACAAACTCCAGCACCTCAAGAACCTATGCCATTAAGAAGATCCACTAGAGAAAGGAGAAGTGCAGTGCCAGATGATTACATTGTATTTCTTCAAGAACATGAGGTGGACATTGGAGTGATGGAAGATGATCCGATCAACTTTCATCAAGCCATGGAAAGTTCTAACTCTCAAAAGTGGATTGATGCCATGAATGAGGAGATTAAGTCCATGAAAGACAATGACGTGTGGGATCTTGTCCCATTGCCAGAAGGTGCGAAACCCATTGGTTGCAAATGGATATTTAAGACTAAAAGGGATTCGAAAGGCAATGTGGAAAGGTACAAGGCTCGTCTTGTTGCAAAGGGCTTTACACAGAAAGAAGGCATTGACTATAAAGAGACTTTCTCTCCAGTATCTTCGAAAGACTCTTTCAGGATTATAATGGCATTAGTAGCGCATTTCAATCTTGAGTTACAACAGATGGATGTGAAGACAACGTTTCTCAATGGTAACATTGTTGAAACAATCTATATAGTGCAACTAGAAAACTTTGTGTCGGGAGACCCAAAGAATATGGTTTGCAAACTTAAGAAATCCATCTATGGACTCAAACAAACATCTCAACAATGGTATTTCAAGTTTCATCAAGTGATCATCTCGTTTGGTTTTGAGATGAATTTGGTTGATGATTGTATATACCATAAGTTTTGTGGGAGCAAACATATTTTTCTGGTTTTATATGTCAATGACATTTTGCTTGCCAGCAACGATGTAGGCTTATTGCACGAAACCAAGAGATTTCTATCTAAGAATTTTGAGATGAAAGATCTTGGTGACGCCTCTTTTGTATTGGGCATTCAGACATATCGAGATCGCTCTCGAAGTATTTTTGGATTGTCACAAAAAGGCTATATCGAAAAGGTTCTCAAAAGGTATGGCATGCAGAATTGCAAACCAGGTGATATCCTTGTGGCTAAGGGAGACAAATTTAGTCTCAATCAGTGCCCTAAGAATGATTTTGAGGAAAAGGAAATGCAGAAGATTCCCTACGCCTCAGTAGTAGGGAGTCTAATGTATGCTCAAGTTTGTACGCGTCCGGATATTGCGTATGTCATTGGGATGTTGGGCAGATATTTAAGCAATCCAGGAGTAGACCATTGGAAAGCAGCTAAACGGGTCCTACGGTACTTACAGAGAACAAAAGACTACATGCTCACGTATCGGAAGTTAGATTAGCTTGAGATCGTTGGGTATACTGACTCCGATTTTGCTGGATGCCAAGATAATATGAAATCTACGTCGGGCTATGTCTACCTGCTTGCTGGAGGTGCTATTTCCTGGAAGAGTGCTAAACAGTCAATTATAGCCTCTTCTACTATGGCAGCAGAATTTATAGCATGTTATGAGGCATCCAATCACGGAATATGGCTGCAAAATTTTGTCACGAGGCTGCGCATAGTGGATGGTGTTGAAAGACCACTCAAATTATTTTGTGACAATAAGTTAGCAGTTATGTATTCCAACAACAACAGGAGCTCGACGAAGTCAAAACATATAGATATCAAGTTCTTAGTTGTTAAAGAAAGAATTTAGAGTGGACAATTGTTTATAGAGCGCATCAGAACAAACTCCATGGTTGCGGATTCGCTTACTAAGGGATTGTCACCCGAAGTGTTTCATGAGCACACTGCTCGTATGGGTGTCATTTCAATTGAGGATATTCAGATTTAGTGGGAGTTTGTAATTTTAGATGCTTTTATGATATAGACATATTTTCAGTTATTTCAGTTAATGGATATGTTGAGGTTATTTTCTACAGAAATGAAATTTCAGTTTATTTACACTTTGTTTTTGTTATGGTTTGATCTCACTAAGGTTTAAGGGTGGACCAATTGGAAATAGGCATGTTAAGATCACATTACATGAAATTTTTCATGCTACACATCCACATCATGATCCATGTCATTTAATTGTATCGGCATATGTGACCATTGATGGGTTGAGTTACGATAGCTGTAACAAAGGCCGCTTTGATCCTATGTTGGTATAATTGATGGACGGGATTGGTTAGAGATACATTTCGGTAATGACAGCAAAGTTGAGCTCATTCGGTTATTTGTTTTGTAAAGTATAATTATGAAGTTATACATATGGCCCAAGTGGGAGATTGTTGGATCCTTAATCCAACATTGGGCTCATATGTAAATAATTATGCATTGTGGGCTGTCAAATAATCTAAGCCCAATTAAAAAGTGATCTGTTAAGTTTTGAGCTTTAATGTATCAAATAGAGTGTGGGCCTTTAATGTATAGATACTAAGATAATTATGTTTTCTTGATGGACTGAAACATAATTAGGGTAACGGGTTGTTACCCCTATAAATACAGCGGTTATGGTCCCCAAGTCAGATGAACGAATCAGATTTGTTTCTGTATCCCATCATCAGAAACTAGTTGTCAAGAGAAACTTAAAAAATTCTCTAAGAAGTTCGTGTTGATCTAGAAGACTTGCAACACAGATCTAAAGAGATATAATCATTATGGATTCAGGTACACTTTCGCTTATTGTTTATTTATTCTTGATGATTTGACATGATTATTCTTGGTATTTGAGTAATAGTTTTCATGTAAAGATTTAAAGTTTTCAACACTTCGTCCATGCAAACACAAGGAAATGGCATACGTACGATGCAATTGATATAATTAATAATACAAGCGCATAGACGACACAGTATTTATTATTCATTACAGAATAGCTGCGCGCACCCGCCCAAGTTCTACAACCACTTTTTAGCTATTGCAAAGAAAACTTAAATAACATGGAGATGGAGGCACGAGGAAAGGAATACAATCATAGAACTGAAAGCTAAAAGAATATAAGTATATATATGAATATATGTGACCTCGAGTTAAGGTCACTCAACATTCTACTATCATACCTCTGTCACGGAATTGAATAAACCTCGAATAACCAAACCCAAACCCAAACCCAAGTACCCCCCCAGCACTGCCTGCGTGGACCCCTTTTTTTCTACCTAATTTTGGAACTTTCTAGTGTTCAGAGGGGTCGAGTGTGTCGGCCGCTCGCCCTGCCACAAAGCAGAGCATTCTTTGGAATGGGATATTCATCCCTTAGCGAAGTAGAATCCGTATAAACTCTCAGGTAAAATTGTTGTCCCAGATACTGTCGTGCCCAAAACTCCGATCTCAGATTCCACATTCCCACATTGTCCAGCGCTACATAAATGGCAGTCCACGATTTCGGATACACCTGCAATTTTGTTTTGGGTCAGAGATCTCGTTTTCCCAATGAATAACTCGTCACCAGTGCACACCCAAATGGTAGTAGTGACCGCGAGTTCTCGTCTATCCATGACTATGGGCAAATGAAGGAAAAGATTGAAGGGGTTTCATCTCTAACCTGGACAGTGCATCGAGCGACTCCATCTCGGAGATTATATTCATTCCTACTGGCTGTCGACCACGTCCCTCCATCCATTCTGCATTTCAAGATTTAATTTTAGATGCATCATTTAGACTAGTTTGGCATATGCATGGTTTGATAATGCTAAAACTGTGCTTACCCGACTACAAAGAAAGAGTAGCCATCAAAGTGGTAACTTTGAACGATGTCCTCGTAGTTTTCAAAAACAATTTCAATGAATGCCCTGTAGTCGATGCCCATCACCGCCGTGTCAAGGTACATTCCGCCACCGTAAGGGTTCTCGGCTATGCTTCCGACGCGAAAAACGCCGCTGATCTTGAAGAAGTCTGCCAGCTTGAGAGGAGTGTCTGCCGGCACAAAGGAGACACTGTTGATTGCGTATCTTTGCTTGCCATTGATGAGGCCAGCAGAACTGGCCAGCCTGATGGTCTTGGTTGTGTTTATGAGCCCATAGTGGTATGAGCCTTGCGGGTTAGGCCTCGGCCCGCTGGCTGTCAGATTAGTCCTGAATAAACAATACACTGTAAATTCCATGCCATGCCACCGGTGCTAACTTGATTAGGATAAAAGTAGAGTTGATGATGAAGGTGATCATTATTGGAGAAGAATGAGTGTCATTTATGGTACCTGATGGATCGAGCTTGGTTGATTGACCAATCGATCTGAATGGTTGGGCCACCGGGAGGTGGCCCAGAGACCGGACCCGCAGAGTTGCTGTAGTGAAGAACGCCAGTGGTGGTGAGGACCTGAGAGGTGAAACGGGTAGAGACAACTATGTAGTAGTCTTGGCCTGGCTGATCACAAGTGATTAAAACCGAGTAAGATTGTCCAAGATGAACATCCAAGGAAGAGTAGGTGGTTTGGAGAGTGTGTGTTCCCTCCACCTCCACCAACTTCATCTTGTGGTTTTGAATCCGGAAGTTGAGTGAATTCTGCAATCCGACGTTCGATATTCTAAGCCGATAAGTCTTTCCTGTAATCATCATCAAATGGTAAAATGAGTGATCCTGCAGCAAAGGGCAAAGTAACACAATGGTATATTTTTTGAAGATGGTGAGGACTAACCCTGTTCAACTGTGAGGGAAAAACCATTAGGCCCACGGCCATTGATAAGAATGCCATCAGGAAACGGTAGCTTCTTGCCTCGGTCTAATTTTGTCTTCAAATCCTGGGCCAGATACAATTTGATTTGCTTCCATTAGCCAGCCATATAAAACAAAGGCAAAGAATAATAAAACTAAGTAGTTAAAAGTTTTTTGAGTTCAATAGAAAATTTGAAACCAAACCAGCCCAATGATTGGACTTGATATGGGCACATGATGTAGACAAATTCGGTCAATGGCAGGCAGATTGTCTTCGGTCCAATAACTGCTGCAGACAAATTCTCTTGTTTTGGGTTTAACACGGAAACGTGGCCCAAAAGAAAGACTGTCCAGGCATTTTGAGCCCGGCCCACAGGAAAATTAATAGCATTCGTTCGGTTCAACAAGACAAAAGACTAAAGAATAAATCCAACCCAGCCGAGGGCCCAGCATTATGCTCAAGTTTTGTTTCAATCAAGACGACAAGTTTTGGAATAGGAATTATATCCTCTTTAATCGGGGGGCGGGGGGGAGGGGACGGAGATGATTGCAAGTTGGGCTGGTTGCCTTTATGAACTCACATGAATTTTCATCCACTGAGATCCAGTGCACTAAAAGCCAACTGCTTCATCGTTAAATTTCTAACTGAAATGTAGGTGCCCTTAACTAATGGCTAGTAAAAAACCAAAACTAGCTAGGGAAGAGTCAAGCCCCTGAAAAGAACCCTAATTTTTGCCTTTCCAACAGAAATTCCTCTCGTGCTTAATTTTGACTCTTAAATTTTTAACAAAACAAAACTAATTAAATCATTTTAAATCAACTATTCGGCAATAAACCATGACAGCAAGCCTAGTTTTTAAGACTTTTTCAACTGAAAAAAATTAAAAATAACTTATGCCTTTTGACCTGTTCAATCAAGTCTTCTTAAGTATGTTACCTTGTGACCAATAAATCACACATTTGAGTATAAATAAACCCCTCCACATGAAAAATAAGAAAACGAATTCATACACATACAACTCTCCCTTAATTCTCGCCGCAAAAGTAAAAATTCTTATACATGAAAAAAGCTTCACTCCTCCCTTTATAATTGAGATTTGAGAAGTCATAAAGTTCAATCTCTTGATCTCCTATTATAGACTAAAATGTTTTTTTCTCTTTTTTCTTATTCCAAACAAGGTGTCAGTATTTTGCATAGGCTCTTTTAGGTTAGGTTGGCCTTTTAATATTGTACCTAAAAAATAATGAAAAAAATAAAAACCAAGTCCAAGTTTTGCCTCCACTTGACATGTGACGAGAATAGTCGGGAATGAGCTGTATGCACTCCCTTATTTCGTCCAGCTGGACTCCACTCCCAAAGCACATGACTCTTCCCAACTCATTTATTTCTCCAGTCCTCCTAAATATACACCTTGAAAGAAATGCGGGGTCAAATCTTTCCAGCTGTTAATTGCTGTACTCTTAACGACCCACGAAAAGTCATTCTACGTACTCTTTAGACACCGACACTGGCACACGACCATATCAACGTTAAGGTGCACCCCGCCAAAGTTAGACCACTGGGTTCATTCTACTAACCTGATCGGTTTTAAAATTCCAAACTCAGGATCCAACTGAACCCATCGAAGAATTAATAAATTTGAGTTAACCCACCTCCCCTTAAGTGGTTCCCTTGTCACTTGGAGCCCAAAAAAAGTACACTAACTGGAAGGGGAGCCACGATAACTCAATTTCACATCAATCAATAATATAGTGAAAGTGATCTCGGATGCACCCATAATAATCTCTAACTAATACTTTGAAAACATGAGCGAGGTGGCCAAAAGTGAAGGGTTATTACCGTGTGATTAGATTTGTACCAATCCCCGATGAGGATGGTGTGGTCGCCAGCAGGGTCGGGGAAGGGGACGGGTATTCTGGGCCGGCTGAGGATTCGGATGCCCCCAAAGCCGCCGGCGGCCTTGTGGAATGCAAGGGAAGGGAAATAGTAAAAGCTTCCAATTTGGTCCTTCACTTGGAGGATGTAAGTGAAGTTCCTGCCTGGAGGAATCGGGCATGTTGTTCCATAGACTCCATCTTCATAGGAATTCCTCCTCTGTTGAATCCCACTCCTGCATTTCCCAAATAAAGAATGATTAAAGAGACTTGCCACTTAAAACATTTCATTCAAAAAATAAATTTTGCAGACTCTCGGAGAACGTGTCGTATACTTCATTCCATGTCGTTCAATTATTAAATGCTTTTTTGATTTCCAGTTTCTTCCGGCGTCGTGCATCATAGATTTAAGCGACAAACACAAAATTTCAGGCTTGTCTTATTCCTTGCTAATCAGACAGTACGCAACAAAAACACCAATCACAAGCAAGAACAGAGGAGCCATTGATTTAAGATTCCTGGACGATTTGACACCAAGTGAGAACCTGTAAATGTCGGACAGAAAATGCTGCCGAGATTCTTCCAGGAACCCAGTGAATTTGAAAGAGAGTGAGTACAGATTCTCAGCTCTTTCAAGCCCTTTGTCCAGATTCAATGGCAAGAACTCAATGTTCAAGGAAGGGACTAGATTTGGCCCACCGGGGGTGGACGGGTCACGTGCAGACCCAGCGCCTAACAAATTTGGCTTTTAGAGGAATGTCTTGTAGCTAAAGTTCAAGAATGAATTATTAGGCCATCGGAGCCATTTAGGGAGCAATTAGCAACTTAGCATGCCAATAAAAATAAACGGATTAATTATGGATCCACAATGATGAATTTTTTAAAAAAATAAAAATAAAATCTTGGGTGGCGTCAATTTTATAAACGCACTTGAAATCATTATTGGAAACATGATTCTTTTTGGAATGCTACAAGTTTTCACTCCTCCTTTTTAACAGTAAAGCTTGAATATTTTATGTGGGAAGCTTAGCGTAAACCCTTGATATATTCACAATTACATTGAATATTTCTTCTTTTTGAAAAAATGAGCTACTATCGCGGGCTTAATTACTCGACCTAATAGGAACGCCAGATTTAAACTATGAACCTCAGATTCAGTGAGCAATGAACACAATGTTTCTATCACATGTTCCAGACCTGCAATTTTATGACATTCTCGCGAAATGTTCACAAGAAATTGGCATTAAAGATAATATGATAAACAATAGTACACATTACTTAAAAGTGTTGGTTTGAGATTAGTGGTTTTTCTTGATTTCTTATCGACTTTTATATTCACAGAATTCATTTATTCTGCACTTTATTCTTTACCAAATTGGAAGAGATTTCATGACGAAGTGCAACAAACAAACTCGATTGTGGGCTCCTCCAAACAAACAAAAACCAGATGACTTTAACGCAGGATTGTAGATCTGCGTTGGCTAGTGCGCCATTGGCCACTTTGCTCAAATTTCTAAAGCATTGTAAGTGATCAAAGCAAAGTGTGAAAGGGGAAAAAAAAATCTCTAACCAGGAGAGGAGAAAGGGCTCATCCAAGCTGTTAAACACATTGACGATGAGATTGTCGTTGGTAACCGAGTAAATATCAGGGCCTGGGAATTGGCCATTGATGAGAATGCCCTGCAAATAGCAATCGTACGGATCAGAGATCGAAATCATCACTTATCCTTAGCCACTACTACTCCAAACGTCTGAACACAAACCTGTTGGCGAACACCAAGAGGGTAGATGTCTCCATAAGTGACATTCCAGTTGAAGAACCTGTACGGATCTTCAGCTCCAGCAATGGCTAAAAGGAGCGCCGCCACAGTGACCCATAGCCTGGCCTCCAAATTTAGCTGCATTTTGAGCAGCGTATAGGAAGAGGGAGGGAGGGAGGGAGAGAGAGAGAGAGAGACTGTGTGTGGAGGAGAGGTGTGAGTGGTAGCAGTATACTTAAAAAGAGGTGGGAAAGAAGGGGAAGGAGGGGGTAGAGGGAAAAGTGAATGATGAGGGATGGATGGCTATTCAAAGTGCAGTACAGGAACTAAGAGAGGGAACAAGATTAAACATACATACAATCCATCTCAGCCAGCTTTGTGGTAAGAGTTTATAAACAAATTTTAAATTTTTACGTATTCACTGGGGGTGCCCTATGAGCTATGACGCAATATTATATTAACATCATAGAAATGCCAGTTTTTATTAAAACTTAGAAAAAAAAAAAAAAAAAGAGAGAGAGATCGTAACAGCACGTGAATATTACTTTTTTGGGGAGGTGGGATTGTCGGTGCGTACAGTAAACGGCGTCGTGCAGGGGCCGTGATGTCCCTCACATGGGGATGTTTATGTTGTGGGCGGGTGGGTGTTGGGAGGCTTGTTTTTGGTGGGGGATGAAGTTTTGGCGCCTTCTTCTACTTACTCTCGGATTGCATGTGCTCTCTTAACCTATGCCCCACTTCTCCTCCACTTATTTCTTTCTTCCTAAGTTAAAAATGGCATTTGTATCCAACAAATAGATAAAATTCCACTTCTTTCTTCCTTCACTTCTGATTTTCACTTGCTACTGCTGGTACGTCCTACGTGACACTGACATTATTTGGTACAATTTTGGGATTGTAATATAAGAGTTAAAATGACGGAACTATAGTTAAACCTGTAACCATGTTTATCAATTAGAGTAAGGGTTCGATTATGATCCATCTATAAGCTACACAAAATATAGCAATGAGGTATGGATTGTAATAATATTCCTTTCACTGATTTTTAAAATTTAAATTTCTCTCCCTCTCTCTATATAATTTATTAACTAATACAATTTTTTTCACCAATTTTTAAATCATTTTATTTAATTTTATATTTTATTATCTATTATAAAAATATGTTTTGGCCATTTTAATTATCTAGATGGAATTATTGTAATTACAACAATAATTATTTCTACTTTTCAACTCTTTTTAAATCTATTTTTGAATATGAATTTAGAAAATAAAATATTAATTTTTATTTTTATTTTTTTGACAATTCATATTAATCATAAAATACTATTTTAATAATAAATTTGTTGTTGATGTTAACAAATAATTTTGAATGAATTTGATAATAAGGATATTTTGATAAAAAAAAATTTATCTTAATACTTATCATATGCATTAACAAATATATAGAAATAAAAAGTATAATTATCAGTGGATTTTAAAAAATTTAGTGAACAATCTGATAGAAATCTTGTAATACTTCACACCCTCATCTTAACCATTCCATATATTGATCTAGAAAGTATTCCAAACTTATTAATATATTTTATCTTACTCATTTTAACAAACGCCCCCTTAATATATAATATCTACTAATTTCAGTTACTTATTTCAACTATGAATCGAACGTGAAAGAACATAAAATCATTCGTTCTAGGGAGCTCCAATCCAGGGGCGGATCCAAGGGCCGAGGCGGGGAGAGGCTGAAGCCTATGCCAACTCTCCCCAAATTTGTCGGTGGATGGAATAATAGGGACAATGAATCCATTTGACCATTGATCTTGCATATATATATATATATATATACATACACACAAATCTCTAGATCCGTCCGTGCTCCAATCATTACCTCACTTGTAGAACGGTTGTTGCATCTTGCGAATATTGAGGATGTGTTTGATAGTATGAAAATTTCATGAAAAATGTCATGCTCGAAGAATTGAATTCTATCTTTGTTGTTTGACACATTGCATTTTTTATATAATTGAATTCTATGATACAATCATTAAACTATGTCTTGATCTATTTTCCATGAAAAATTTCTTTTAGGGGGTAATTTTTGTTTTTCATTCAAGTTGAAAATGTTTTTTTTTTCCTAACTAAATGTCATCAAACAAGGCCTAATTTCAAGTTCAGATGGGTTAAATAACATTAATTTCACATTAAAACATATATATATTTTACAGGTAAAATACATAATATGTATGTATGTGATTTTCAAAGATTAATTAAAAAATAAACAAAAAAAATTCTCATTATAAAATTAAGAGTTATCCTTTCATCGTGCTTGGGTCGAGAATAGGTGAAACGAACGGCCAATCGCCAATAGGATCAAACTCGAGGGCTTATTATTAATCAGAATAGAAAAAAAAAAAAAAGTGTTGTAAATTCGAATCAATCATGCAGCGCAGGAGCAGTTTGCGCGTAAAAAGATTGGCACTACTTTAATTAGCTTCACGTGCCTCTCTCTACGATCCAAATTCCTAATTAGTTGCGCATATGAATGAATGTGAATGGCTGTCTGGCTGGCTGCTTCGTCCCTCCAGCCTCTATCCCTTCCCCCAGCAGGCAGGCAGCAGCCAGCAGCATTATCGTAACACACGTATATGTATATCCAGCATTTATTTGCAGCACATGCAAGAGAAGAGAAGAGAGGGCTGCCTTGTGGTCCATTTAACACAACTTATAGATGTGGTATGAAAACTGCAAGAAAATCTAAGGGGCTTAAATATATATATATATATATATATTTAACAGAAAATGTCAACTGTAAATAACCAAATAAAATAATAATAGAGTAATGCTATCATCTCAAGGCAAATAGAGATAAATATGAAATGAATAGTGATGATGTGATAATTTAGGTGAAGATACGTAAAATGTCACATCATCATTATTTATCTGAAAATAATAGCATTACTTATAATAATAATAATAATAATAATAGTAGACGACGCAGACTTGTCCATTGAACAAAGCGGCGAAAACGCGTCGAGCTCGCATGTGCCATCATTGCGGAATCAGAGCCGTCTGGTAATTCAAACTTCAAACCTCTCTCTCTCGTGGTGGTTCATTTCAAATTCATCATCATATTAACAAGCCGCATGTCTTCCGAATTTTATTATAAAAAGTGTTTTCCCGCCTTAGAAATTGATTGAAATTGAAAAGGCGATTTGCCAACGAACCAACAAAACAAATGGAGAAACAACTATGTATACAGCCTAGCACTTCGATCACTTTGCTGGGGAGTGGGACCTATTGACCGCAATTAGTGGACACATTTGATACCTAAAAGACTAAAGTCATAATCAGAGAGGGATGCTTGAACTTCAAGACAAAGACTTATAAATGACCTGCATCCCCACACAATTGCACTAACCAAAGACTAGGATTATAGTGTATACTGGGTAGCTCTTGGGTCCGAATAGGAAAAGGAAAAGCTGACCATCTAATTGATGGTAAGTGCCTGCAACAGCAACCGAAGCCGAAGTCAATCCGGTAGTCATTTGGGCTCCGAGAGGGTCTCTTTTTTTAAAGGCTTATAAACCTTTTAAACTTTTTTTACTTTTAAACTGTATAAAATTTTAAAATTAAATATAACCTATTTAAATAAATATTCTTTAAACTGTTAGTTAAATACTTATGTTTAATTTAAAAAAAATTGATAAAGTTATCATAACTTGTCAAAAAAATAAAAATGAACATATTACTTAATAATATAAATAATATTTATAAAATATTTAATTTTTAATAAATATAAATTATAAATTAATGCCTAACTGATAAAATTATTATAATTACACGTTAATAAATTATATATAATTATTAAAAAATATATTAATATAATATATATTAAATATATATACACATCCAATAGAGGAGAAAACAATGATATGGAGGCACGGGCGACAAACGACAACGATGGACATGGAAGAGGCAGCGGTCGATGATGACGACCGAAGCTAGAGGGAGATGACAACAATAGTGAGATGAAGGAGATGGATAAATTGAAAATTAAGAAGTTGTCTGTAGGTAAATCTATCTTTTATTTGATTAACGAAATAAACTATCTAAAATTTATTTGAAAAAATTGGGTGGGTGAGGGGTGGGGGGGGGGGTTGAAAATGCTGCTAAAATAACTTATAAATTTGTTAGCATTTAAATTCATAAATTTTAACAAACGTGTAACAAAAAAAATTATGTAGTTTATAAGTGGTCAAACGGGTAAGCCAAACACTCTCTAAAAGTTGTGCTTAATCGTTTTGGTGGTGTGAAGTGAACTGCCATCACACCACGAATATCGGAAGAATTTGCAAGGTTTAATAACTGAGGACAATATTGGTAACCTAGTAGCTTCTATCGCCACTCAATATGAAACCCCTTTACTTTTCGAAGTCTTGTCCACTTCCCAGAGATTTAGAAAGTAGATTACAAAGAAGGATTCTGTCTCTGTATTTCACCTGATAAGATTTGTGTAAGGAAATCATTTCTAGTTCCAAACAGAGTGTAAAAGCCCTCTAAAAACACGTGAGTGGATAGGAGGGGGGCTAGTGTCCTCTCTAGTATATATTCTTGTATATATTCTTGGACCATATTGCAGATATTTTATGAGTTACACTATGAGCTATATAATATATCATAAATAATAAAAATATTTCTTCCGTCCCATCACATCTCAGCATCTCGTGCTACCTCACCACCTTAAGTGAAGGGTATTTTTGTCATACGTCTCACCACTTTACGTCGCCTTATCATCTCACTTTATCACCTTAGATGAAGAGTATTTTAAATATTTTAACTGTATTATATAATCGATGGTATAACTTATAAAATGCCAATAACATTTTTCTATATTCTTAAATCACTCAGAAATGGGTCAGGCCCATCTCCAATCCAAAACTAACGATAAATTTCTGATTGAACTTGAACATCAAACTTTTGACTCGGGGGATTTGGAACACACAAAAACCCTTAATTATGATGATTTGGAAAATTTCTCTAAATTGCAGAAAACACGCTACATTGATATCATGCAGAAAGTTGAAGATGCTCTTGATAAAGGACCTGGTGTTTCACATCAAGGCATGGTTCCGGAGGACGATCCTGAGAATGAAATTGTTATCATCCACAATTTCGTCCGAGACAAGTTTAGTTTCCAGAGCTTGAATCACTTGTTCAGCATCTGATTGATTATGACAGAGTCGTTAAAAAGATCGGGGAATGAGATGGACTTACCCCTCGTTGATTTTGGAAGGGGTTTTACCCTCGGATAATATTATGGTAGTTTCTGTTGCAGCATCAACCACTAGTGGTAAACCCCTTCCAGAGGATATCCTCCAAAAGACAATCGATGCATTCTTGTGGGTTCTCGCTCTTGATTCAGCAAGGGAAAAGGTCTTGGATTTTGTTAAGAGTAGAATGGGATATATTGCACCAAATCTTTCTGCAATTGTTGGGAGTGCCGTTGCTGCAAAATTATGGGGACGGCTGGTGGTGTGTTGGCTTTAGCTGGGATGCATGCTTGCAATATTCAGCTTCCCGCTGCTAAGAAAAACAACTTAGCAGGATTTTCTACTGCGACAACGCAGTTCTATGCAGGTTATCTCGAGCAAGCAGAAATATTTCCGAGCCCACACCCCTCTCTAATGACGTGTGCCTGCCGACTGCTGGCTGCAAATTCAACACTTGCAGCACGTGTCTATTCTACAAGGGGAGATTCAACTGGAAAGACAGGAAGATCCTTTCAGGAGGGAATTCGTAAGAGATTTGAGAAATGGCAGGAGCCGCCTCCTTGCAAAGCAGCCTAAGCCTCTTCCAGTCCCTAATTCTAAGCACAAAAAGAAGATAGGTGGTTGGCACTAAGAGCAACTTCAATATTGGACACCAAATTCAGAGCTAATTTGGTGTCTAACACTGTTTTAGACCAAAATTTTTAACACAAATTGGTGTTGCCTCCCATGTGTAACACTAAATTGGTGTAAAGAAAATCTTTAAAGAATATTCTATAAATAAATATTAATTAATTTACCTAACTTAGTATAATATAATTAAAAATAATTAATCACATTTTATATTTAACTTAGTATAATATTAATTAATTTATACATAAACAAAAATAATTTATTTTATATTAATATGGTATTTATAAAATATATTTAATATTATACTCATTTTATAAATTTTAATAAAATATTTTCATCGGTATATTTTTTATAACAATTTAATTTATATTTCTAATTATTAATCAAAATATACAAATATAATAAAAATGATAAATAATATAAAGGGAATCAGTTATTTTGAAATTATACAAAGAGGGGCAAAATTGAAAATAAAATGAAAAAGGAAATTTGGTGTTCATGAATAATATAACACAAAATTTGGTGTTATACTATTCACTCAGTACCAAATTTGGTGATTGAAAATTGTGTCAAACACCAAAATGGTGTACTCGTTAGAGAGCGCTTCTTGCGCCAAATTAAAGTTGGCACGAGAAATGACGCATTCGTTGAAGCTGCTCTAAGAGCAGCTCCAATGGAGCGGCAATTGCAAATAGGCGCTGGAAACGTCCCCAATGAATACACCAAAATGGTGTTGGGCACAATTTTCAATAATCAAATTTGGTGTTGAGTGAATAGTATAACACCAAATTTGGTGTTACATTATTCATCAACACCAAATTTTCTTTTTTATTTTATACCCAATTTTACCCCTCTTTGTATAACTTCAAAATAAGTTATTCCCTTTTTATTTTTTATCACTTTTATTATATTTGTATATTTTGATTAATAATTAAAAATATAAATTAGATTATTATAAAAAATATATACCGATGGAAATATTTTATTAAGATCTATAAAATGAGCACAATATTGAATATATTTTAAAATATTTAATATATTTTATAAATACCATGTTAATATAAAATGAAATATTTTTGTTTATGTATATGAATTTTTGTATTTTAATAATTACTTAATATGAAGAAAATATTCTTAATGCAAAAATTCAATAATATAATGAAAAGCAATAATTTTTCCATTAACTTAAATTAAAAATACATGATGAAAATAGAAAAAAAGCTTAAAATAAAAACAACAACAACATGGCTTAAAAATAAAATACTTTCTATTCTTAATTCTAAAGTACCATTTAAAAATTGGGATGATCATCTCCATTTCCTCCATAACTACCAAAATACTGGAAAAAAATTGAAATATTAAGTGAAAAAAATATTTATGGGAAAAATAGTTTCTTTGATTTAAAATATTTATTGAAAAATGAGATGGATAAATAATTAGGTGGATAAACAATTAATTTGATAAAAGTTATGCGAAAATAATTAATTAAAAATTTAGTAAAAAAATTAATTAGAATAACATATTTTGAAAAAAAATTAAAAAAATTATGACTATAATTTTTAATTTTTTTATAAAATATGACTAATTATTTTTAATTATATTATACTATTAATATTTATTAAATACTTATTTATAGAATATTCTTTAAAGATTCTTTTTTACACCAATTTGGTGTCCAACATTAGAGACAACACTAAAATGGTGTTAAAATATTTGGTGTAATCTACTCTTGGACACCAAATAATTGATGTCCAACATTGGAGATGCTCTAAGAGCAACACCAAGGAATACATCATTTCCTGCGCCAACTTCAATTTGACGTTGAAGGGCTCTCCAACGAATACACCATTTTGGTGTGGGCACAATTTCTAATTACCAAATTTGGTGTTGGTGAATAGTATTCTTTTTTTTATTTTATTTCTAATTTTGCCCCTTTTGTATAACTTAAAAACAAACTTACTCCTTTTATATCCTTTCACTTTTATTATATTTGTATATTTTGATTAATAATTAAAAATATAAATTAAATTGTTATAAAAAATATATACCGATGAAAATATTTTATTAAGATCTATAAAATAAATATAATATTAAATATATTTTAAAATATTGAATATATTTTATAAATACCATGTTAATATAAAATGAACTATTTTTGTTTATGTATATGAAAGTTTTTTATTTTAATAATTACTTAATAGAAAGAAAATATTCTTAATGCAAAAATTTAATAATATAATAAAAAGTAATAATATTTTCATTAACTAAAATTAAAAATACATGATGAAAATAGAAAAAAAGTTTAAAATAAAAACAACAACATGGCTTAAAAATAAAATGCTTTCTATTCTTTCTCTTAATTAGAATAACATATTTTGTAAAAAATTTAAAAAGATTGAGAGTAATTTTTATTTTTTTTATAAAATGTGATTAATTATTTTTAATTATATTATGTTAAGTTAAAAAAATTAATTAATATTTATTTATAAAATATTCTTTAAAGATTCTCTTTTACACCAATTTGGTGTTACACATCAAAGGTAACACCAATTTGGTATTGAAAATTTTGTTATAAGATACTCTCACACATCAAATTGACGCTGAATCTGGTTTTTAACATTGGAGTTGCTCTAAGGAGATGAATGAAGGAAAGGTATGCTATGACAGACAGGAGAAAGCTGGCAACCAGGATGCAGTTTCGTGTTCCTGAAGACAGTCCTTTAGGTGATGGATACGTTCAGGGATTTGGAATGCTTGGCCAGGCTGCAAGCAGCAAGTTGCGTGCATTGGCTGGTAAAAGCAAACTAGCTGCAAAAGTAGCTAAGACGTTCAAGGAGAAGCAATGGAACAAGAAGTGATGCTACCTCAGGGCTTAACCTCAACTTTAGCCTTTTCACCTGTGCATGCGATTGAGCTGTCAAGTCCACTGGGTCATGCAAATCTGCTTGCCAGAGGAACTCAAACCACCTATTTTTCAGGAACAGAACGTTTTTCAAAGATCAAGCGGACCTGAACCGATCTATGTCAGATTTCGTACAGATGTTGTTTCCTAGTTGTTCTAAATACATAGAAGTGAGGTTTGTTTTAGGGTGTGAGATTTATCGGCTTATGTATTATTAACTTATATCATGACTTATGTCATAAACTTATTTAGTATTATTATATATAGGTATACAATTTATTGTTTGATAAAGAAATTTATTTTCTTCAATTAGAATTTCTCTCTCTCGAGTTTTCTGCTTCAACATGATATTAGATCCACCATCCAAACCCTAGTTGCAACTGCAGCCTCCTTGTTGCCAGTCTCCTCCAATCAACTCCGGCATGCATCCCCTCATTTCCAGCAGCCTCCAGCTCCTTTCTGCACTCTGTCCGTCGCTGCCGCAGCAGCCGCCAAATCTCGCTGCCTTCTCCAGATTTGCCACCACCGTCACTGCCACTTGCCCGATGCCACCAGACCTTGCCTCCATAGCTGCCGTCACTGTTGCTCCGCTAATCTGCTATCGTAGCCACCTCCTTCCTCGCGGGCATCTTCTATAGCAACGCCCTCATGTGCCCTTGGAAAAACTACATTTGTAGTAAACTTGACACACATGGTATATATGTTGTGGTGAGAGAGAGAGTGAGATTTATTTTTATAATATGGCTTATGTCATGACTTATTTAATATTAGTACATATAGGTGTACAATCTATTATTTTGAGAGAAAAATTTATTTCCTCCAATTAAGATTTCTCTCTCTCAACTTTTCTGATTCAACACAGGGAATTCTGTAAATTTTCTATACAATGAACAACCGGAGATGTTTTTAGGACTAGTCTTGATTGTTTTACCTACACCTGATTCTTAGGTACATTTTTTGTATTATCATTTCGCTGGCTTTCTTTTTAAGTTAGTAAAGTGATTTAAGTTCCGTCTTTGTGTTGCATTCCATCTGGGAACGCTTCATTTTTGGGTATGGAGTTGGGACTCTTTTCCCGACCAGATGGCATAAGACGCCTGTAAAGAGTTTAAGCTGCTATATAACTTTGGTTTTCCTGTTGGAAAAAATAAAATAAAATAACTAATACTAATTCCTGATATCTACTTTTTGTCCTACATCACAAAGACTGCTTCGGTTTCTAAGCAATGGAAATTGAATGTGTCATCTAATTTAATATATATGACAAAACTCATCAAATCATCAGCACAGCTAAGAAACTGTCATCAGGAAAATACATTTGAATTGTAAAATGTACTATAACAGGCCAAAAGAAGCACCAGGTCATCTAGTCTAGACCTGACAATGGTTCAAATTTGGGCCAGATCAGATACAAATCTGTTAGGTTCCGTCATGCCCTAGGGTTGGGCTAGGGTTTCTAGGTTTAGAAAGGGAATTGAGAAAATTACGAGAGCGAGAGACCAGGAATGTGTTTGGGGGGGGGGGGGGGAGGGTGTCATCAAAAAGGTAACAGAAAGTGAAAGAGAGAACAAAAAAGATTTAATTCATTTCTCAACATAAATTCTCATCCTCTAGCTGTGGTTTATTTATATTCTCATAGACTCAAACGTGCACACATGTGTAGTACAACCGGTAAGCATAACCGCCTCTATAGCTAAGGACAAATATCTATAACAGAAAAGAAAGAAAAATTACAATTACTGTCATTGAAAAGTGACTGATAGGAACCAGAAAAGAAAATACTAAAACTTTTATTCAATTCACTAACTCAATTCGATTACAAGAAGAAAACTGGGCATTCAAAAGACTCTTAACTCTCCCAAGAACTCAATACCAAAATCTTCTTCCCCTGCCAATATCTTCACCCTCTACATATATCCCTCCCTCCTCCTCAACTGCATTCTGTTACGCACACTTGTTGCGTTGTTACACAACCCAACAATTTCCCCACTCTATCCTTTACGCACATGGCTGACTGTTATGCCAACCACCCAATTTACCACCCTACCCTTGTCTCTTGGACCTTCTTTGATAAGTCCAATGAACCGGGACCTATCAGTGACAAATTCCCCCCCCCCTTTTGAAATGTTTCTTGTCCCCAAGAAACCTATTATAGACATGGCTGACTGTTATGCCAACCACCCAATTTATCACCCTACCCCTGCCTCTTGGACCTTCTTTGATAAGTCCAATGAACCGAGACCCATCAGTGACAAATTTCCCCCCCCTTTTGAAATGTTTCTTGTCCCCAAGAAACCTATTATAGCTGTGCCTTTTTCGTTACCCAATTTTTGCTGGTTCTTCTCCATCTTTGCCTTCTACTTCTTCTATACTCATTGACTATCTTCGACATCTGTGGCCTGGGTTGAATTTGTCTCCAAAGTATGGCATGGTCCTAACCTCCTTCTATACTCCATCATTGATGAGGTAGCTACAACAAGACTAGGATTAACCCCAAAATTTTTATTTTCCTGATTGCCAGTTGTTGATTGAGTGAGGGTTGGTTGTCAGTTGAGGGTGTGTACTCATTGAAAATAGCTTCCAAGGCAAGCTCGTATAGCCTTGCCTTCTCAGCAGCTTGCTTCACTGTTGTAGGCTACATCATCTTGACAGTGGGTCTCAGCTCATCAGTTAACCCACTAATAAAGCTGGACACAAAATATGACTTGTCTAAGGTTGGGTGGGAGATGATCAGAAATGATTTTAGTTCCTCAAATCTGAGCAGATATTCATCCACCATACCTTGTTGCTTCAGCTTGTTGAATTCCTCAATAATGTCCGTCATATCCCTCTCCCCGAATCACATACAAAAATTGTATACGAACTTTGGCCAACTCAATTCTATTCTCATTCTACTCCACCATTGAAACCACACATCCACAATGTCAATGAGATAGACAACTGTCAAATTCACCTTTTGTCCTTCCACCACTCTATAGTAGTAGAAGAATGCTCACGACGACATATCCACTATCATGGTTTGTTTCCTTTGAATACCGAAATGTTCAATCTCAATATTGGAGTAGGGTATGGATTTGTATAGACTCCTCTTGTTGACGATTTCGGCATCAACCTAGATTGCTCCTCTGTCTCTATAGGATTAGGAGTATGTTATCTATCTCTAGATCCATCCAGGATCAAAGCCGTGTCAGTCCTCAGGGGAAAGTCCACCGACAAGCTCATATTCAATATCCTAGACAATAGGCTTAAAACAGTGCATAGTTATTGACCAAAACTAGAGAATTCTTCTTTAAGACTAGAGAAGTCTTCTCTCAGTTTCCTTTCCACCGCCATCGCCTTGACTTTGGCTCGACTCACCTCCTCTTAAATCTAACGGAGGCCGAGTTCCATTGTCTCCAACCTCTTCTCTAATTGCTCTTGGTGTTGTCGAAAGTCGAGCTCCAATGCGTCCAATCGAGTTTCCAGTTGCTTCATCCTTGTTCCTTCTACAATCACTCAATTCACCATTTGCTCTTTTAATCAAGTAACTACTGCAGTTTACTGGGTTTGATCGGTGGAGGTACCTAATTGCAGTGGCATTGAGCTGCAATCGCTTAGAAACCTACTGTGCAACTTTTGAAACTAGCACTCCTGATTTGCAATTCCTACCACTTCATAAACCTGTTGTGCAACATCTAAAATTAATTCCGCTTCGCCATCGAAACCAATCATCAGGTCCCGATTCTTCTTTAGTTGGCTCTATTGGTCGCCAGAATTCGCCTAGCTCTACTTCCAAAGAATTGCTTACTTGTTTTCGTTCCATCTCTTCTACCTTCGAGTCGACTCGGAATTCATCGTGTCAAAAAATAACATCGAAAATTACTTGAATGTTAACTAAAAATTTCTTTGCTCACAGTTGAGAATAGCTTGGCTCTGATACCAAATGTCACGCGCTAGAGTTGGGCTAGTGTTTAAAAGGGGAATTGAGAAGATTAAGAGAACGAGAGTAGAAATGGGAGGGAGGACTCCAATGGAAGGAAGGGAAACAATAAGAAAGAGGGTGAATGTTAAGAGAGACAGAGAGAGAACATAAAAGATTCAATTCATTTCTCAACATGAATTCCCATCCTCTAGTTGTGACTTATTTATAACCTCAAAGTCTCAAACATGCACCCATGTGCAATACAATTGATAGGCATAGCTGCCTTTATAGTTAAGGACAAATATCTATAACAGAAAGGAAGAGAAAATTACAATTACTTCCCTTAAAATTTGACAAGTTCTAGATCCAACAAGTAATGATATCATCCAAATCCATTTGTACTTGCTGGATCTCAACCAGATCTAAATATCAAAGATCAAGATCTAGTCCAAATCCATATTTTGTCTGAATTTTTTTTTTTGTTTGTGTTCTTACAAATGTGTACATATCGACACACACACGTATATCTACATAACATGTTACATTATATGCACATATATGTATATACACACATATTAGGGATCAATGGATATGAATCAAGTATTGAAATCCATTATGTTTATATAGATCCAAACTGTGAGAGATTAGAGGTAAAACTCCAACATGAAAAATCAGCTTAACAAGTAGAGGGATCCTCCTCCTTATATATAGTTCAGGTCTCCCTTGTTGAGACAATGTGAGATTCTCACACATCCTTCCCCCTCTCCTCCCAAAACGCCAAAACTTCTTCAATAACTGATATATGCCCAAGTGATCAGGCAGCGTATTAATCCATAACCACGATCGAGGGTAGTCCCCCAACCAAGGATTGACTCTGATACCATGTGAGAAGTCAAAGGTAAAACTCCAACTTGAAAAACCAGCTTAACAAGTGATGGGATCCTCCTTATATATAGCCCAGGTCTCCCTTGCTTAAGACGAAGTGGGATTCTCACACAAACCAATTAAAAATTGGATATAACAAATTTGGGTCAATTTGATCTAAGTCCTGTCCATTCATAAATGGAATAGACTTCATGGATCTGAACGGCTAACAAGCATTGTATATATTGCATACATGGTCAAATCCCATACTCCAGGGACAGAACCAAACTTTAGTCTCAAACTTTAAAAAAGAAACGAATAAACAATTAAACGAAATTGTGTGAACCTGTTCAATTCAACACCTCTCTAGTAATGGTATAGTGACATACATTATCTAAAAAAGAATGTATATTATGACATAAAAATTTGTACATATCATACAAATTTACTATATTGAGAAATCTAAAAAAATTTTAATGTACATCCCTCTCTCTCTCTCTCTCTCTATATATATATATATATATATGCATGCATCTATTCTATTATACAAGCAAACACCAAATTTGGTGTTACCAAATTTTGAAGCCTGTCAAGTTTTCTTTACTCCCAAAATCTTCCTCAGTACTTATTCTATAAAGCTCTATCAAGATTTTGTTTTTCCAAGGTGCCATTAATTCATTAACCAATTACTCAGTTTCTCCATCAACGCACACATAAAATTTCCTGTAATGACCACCCACAACTGTATACGCAAATTTGCAAAACTATTCATATTACAAAAATAAAACCAAAAAAATTTGCATTTATATAAATATTTTTATTTAATTGCACGTGCCCACCCCCAATACATACATGTATGTACATAGCATACATACATGTACAAATATGTAAATACATATATATTTCTTATAAAAAGTAAAAAAAGTGAATTTGAACCAGATCCAGATCTGTGAGATTTAATCCAAGTGCAAATGGATGTAGACCTGATCATTACTTGTCATATATGAATACTAACGGATTTGGATCGAATCTGGCCTAGATCCATAAAATTGCCAGGCCTATTTTAGTTAGACTCCTTGATGGGGAACTGGTTTAGGAAAAATCTATGGTCACTCATCCACAAGGAAAAATCTAGCGCTGTGTGTGTGTGTGTGGGGGGGGGGGTGTAGGGGTTGGAGCAGGGGAGATGACCATATTCATAGATTATACAAAACATTTTCACTGCTTAAGGTCACAGTTCTTATGCTCCAAAGTAGCATTATAAATAGGATCAAGGAATTCAGCTTGAATCTGCTGATAAAACATTTATCCTGCTATAACATATACATTTAGTCTCAGTTTCTTCTCCAAAAACAGCCATATTGCCTTTTCTGAAAGATTTTTTATTTACCTGAACTAAGTCCTGTAAATAGGATAAACAAACTCATTGGATCAAACAGGATAGCAATTTGCACAAGAAAGGTCGTGGTTGAAGAGTAAGAGGGATTAATGGCTTTCAGTTTGGACATTCAGCTAAGTAGGCTTCAAAATTGTTGTGTTTATTAACCATATTCTCGCATGATATATTTTCTGTGAATGTGTGACGCACATCATAAAATGCATCTAAACCCCCCTCCCACCCCCAACAAAACCAAAAAAAAAAAAGTTTTCTGGATGAAAAAAAGAAAAGAAAAAGAAGCAAATATGGCAGCTCTAGTTTACACCTTACCAGAAAGTGGAATGGCTTAATGGGTCTGAATTTGATGAAAGAAGCCCCTCCTAATGCAGCTTCAGTCCTTGCCACTGTCATACAGGTGGTGAAGAACTCTTCCATTCTCTCAATGATCCTTTCCACTGGTTGCTAAGAACTTGCGTCCAGAATACTTCTTTTCAGTTTCTTTATGCTCCTACAGTTGTTGTCACCAACCCTACAGGAATATTCTTCAACTAAATAGAAAATTTGATCTCAGATTTAATTCAACAACTCCATGTTGCTTTCCATCCCCAATCTAACTGCTTAAAGATTATTAAGTTCAAAAGATTTAACACTTAGCATGGGAGCATAAGATCTAGCATATTTTACAGATAAAAGTAACAACATATCAAAGTGCAAAAAATCAAGATTGTCAGATTGATTACTTTTTGCAGAATTAAGTAAAATTTTCTCAGACCCACAGCAGATTAGTTATAAAAAACAATGTGAAATACGAACTCATCACAAACCTAAAATTCTAGGTATCTAATTCACATCTACAGGTTCCAAATTACAAATCACCTCACTTGTTCTCATATGATATCATTCTATTCAGCATTTAACTAACTGAAGACACAGTGTTAGCTAAATCCAGTAATTTTAGTTAAGTTCGTTCAAAATGTTTCAGCGGTTAAAATGGCCATCATCATCTCCTTAGAGCTTCCAAACAAAACCATATCACTAAATAAGATATTTGCTCATACTGAAGATAAATAAACCACCAAGCAATTCTTACAAAAAGAAAGAAAGAAAGAAGAAAAATGAGAGAAAAAATTAAGAAGGAAAGCCACAATTTAACACAAGTGAACAAGGGAGTTGCAAGATGTTCTTGGATTATTTTTTAGCATCATGTGGTTTGAACTTATTTTAAAAAACTGAGCACTTTTCTGAGGTGGTTGCTGATAACCACTTTGCCATTCCAAGGACTTTAAAACATTACCTCACAAAGCAAGCACAGAAAGCTAGCGCCGCCTACATATATCGGCTGAATTCCAGAAAGAGTTGAAAATTGTCTAATTAGAGGAAAACTTTATAGAAATTAAGTACAATCTGTTAAGAACTCCCAGAATGAGCCTGTTTTCGCAGCAAATCCACACTTGTCGTCCAGTTATAACATCCACAACAAAGCAGATTGACTGAAATTAGAGAAGTCCATTAAATTCAACACAACAATAAAAACCCTAATTAACTCCTGAGTACTTGGCGACTCACTTGAACAGCCGTTTTGGCATTCGATAGTCATCGAATCAAACTACTCATTGTCGTCGCCGAAGAGGCGGCGGAGCCTGGGAGCGAAGAGGCCGGAGGGCTCGAGAGCGGCTTCGGCGCGGAGGCTGGACTTGATGTGGTTCATTCGATCGACGAGGCCTTTTTGCTCTTCTTTCAGGGCGGACGTGTCCTCTTGGAGGTCATTGAGGCGGTACTTCTGCCCCAGTGATCGGACGCTCAAAAGTAATATTCCCGTCATTACGAAGAACTGTATGAAGCTGTCTTTCCTCTTCATTGCGATCGCTGCAAAGCCTAGTGGTTTCTTCGTGCTTGGGACGCCGGCGGGAGAGTTCGGCGGCGCCGACGAAGTCATGCCAGGATTTGTTTTTGTTTGACAACCGGGGAACGGGTCCGCAGTCCAGTCTCCAGCGTTCGGAGAAAAGAGAACTAAAATGGTAAAATCAGCCTTGTGTTCGGTTGCGCCTCTTATGACAAGGCTTTGTTCGGTTCGGAAATGGATTGGAATGGAATTGTTTTGTTCAACCCTAATATATATATACACACACACACACATTTTTTTTTCTTTTTTCTTTTTTTTTTTGGGAGGGCGGGGGGTTGGGGGGGGGGGTTGTAGAGAAAATCTTATAAAATTAAAAAATAAAATACAATATATCTAAAAAGAAAATACTTTTTAATTTGATTATCTAAAAGAAAATGCTCTCTGGCTTGAATGAAAACAATAAAACTTGGACTGGGAGGAGAATAGATTATTAATTGTCTTTCTCAAACCAATAAAACTACGAACATAGAAAATGACAAACAAGGTCTTCAGAGGAGCGGACTTGGATCAACAGAGGCAAATGAAAGAAACTCCTGATCTTCAAGTAACATGGCCATCTCTGTTCCATCCAAGGTTATCCATGCTTCTATGCCATCATCCTCGTTTGTTTCCATTATGTGAATCAAATTCATGAACACTGGTCCACTTATCTTGTGGCTGCCCACCCAGTTGGGTTTTCCCCACCCAAAATCAGTGTCATATATCCCAAATTTGGACCAGCTAGTGAATCCATAGTAGTCCACTGGACCTTTGGAGTATAATTCAGCCATCTCTTTCACATTCTCACAAGTTATTTCCACCCCTTCACCACTCTGCAGCTTCTTCACAAAATCAGCATCAATTCCTGTAAATGTCTCCCTCAGCTTGAGAACCAGGGAATGCAGCTCTGTGTCTTCCTCGGCCGAGCATTTTGTGTATGGTATCCAGAGGAGGTTCCCCATGGAGAATTCTGGCAAAGGCGGCACCATTCTTCTGCGTAAATCCACTGCGTGAGACAGTATCGATGGCCTCCTGGAACCTGCAATTGATTCTGCAATGGACATGGCGAATTTCCAGATCAATGCGCTCACAACCTCAATCCGGGAGGGGTGCCTCACGCCTGAGCTGATGGCGGCTTTGTTCTTGAGCGCTGCTACTGCTGGTGCATCGAAGATGAATCTCCTGGTAATACAATTCCCTGTTCTGACCATGGATCTTCCCAGCAGAGTTATCGAGCCCATGGGAAGTTTATCGGTTGGTGGAAACAAAGATGTCGCATCGAAGGTGGGGGATATGCTCTCAAAGGAGCCCTGAGCACAAGCAGCCCAGCCTTTGAGAAATGCACTTGTTGATATCCCATCAAGAATCTTATGAGAAAGGCAGAAGCCAAGAACAATCCCGGAACAGTCAAAGACATTCACCTGAATCATAATGATACCAAGAATCTTATGTTAAAAGGTAGAAACCAAGAACAATCCCAGAACAGTCAAAGACATTTACCTGAATCATGACTGGATGAATTCCTGCATAGGGCTGGATCTTGGCGGGATGGCAGGGGTAGAAATGATTCAACAAGTCGAGATCAGGTTCTCTGAGGAAATCAGAGAGATTACAATTCACCCGGGCTTCTGAGAAATACAGTCCCTCGTCATTGCAGTCAATGGAGAGCTGGTCATCTTGGATTCTTCCAGCGAGGGGGTAGAAGCGAGTTAACGCCTTTGACAGGGATTCTTTCAACTTGTTTAGTGCCTCCGCAGCTTTAGCTTGGCCGCTGGAGTCGTCTTTCAGATAACAAAGGGAAACAAAGCTGAAAATAGTAGGATGCAGTTGATCTAGAAAAGACAGCTTATGGGTTCTCAAATGGTGAGGAGTTGGTGAAGATGGTTTAACGTTCTCTACGGAGATGACTGTAACTTTGGTCGTCATAGTAGTGGCCATCAACAAAGTGCCCATTTGTGTCTGTATTTATGAATCAAAGAGAATAGAGCTTGGATGACTAAATAAAGTGGTAATTAACGGTAGGTCAAAACTGAAAAACTGCCATTAATACATGCTATTTAGTTCAAAATTAAATCTCGTAACTTCCAACGTTTCTTCTTACTGTCCAGTGCTATATAAGCAGAATTCATTGTTATCAAATCACGATTAATTATTCTCTCTTTTTCTCAGTTTCTAATTAAATATGCAACTAAAAGCTAAAAGGGAATTCTTCTTCAGGAAAGAATATCAAGTCGGTGTGGCTTTGAGCTTCATGCACCCCAAAAAAGTTGGAGAAAGAAATTTAATTTGAGGAACAAATAACAAATTTTCCCTTGAAAGCCAAAACATCTATTAAAAATGAATGCTACCAAAATTCGCTATTACAATCTGTTTTGTTTCTGCTATATTATCGTTTAGGGGTGTACAAAAGCAACTACTGTAACAACTGACCGTTAAGCTAAACGGACAACTCTCGGGTAAAGCTATGGTTTCTGGTGTTCACCACGTTAATATTCCTCAGCATTCCTCTTCATTGGATCGGGGGGAACTACAAGTCTTGAATTAGTTCTTCTAAGCATGATGTGCAGATAATATTTTACCTGCAAGAATTCTAAAATTGCTAGCAACTGGACTCTCTGATCTTTTGATAATCCTTTAATGAGGCCCCAAATCCTGAAAGCGCAACAAGCTGAAGTTTTACCCCCAGAACATCATCAGAAATCTAATGCTCCGCATTGCTTGCTCTGTATAGTTTTGGTCCCCTTACTTTGATCATTATGCTTTTTGTCATCATTACCGAGACCTCTACTTCGTCCAATGCCTAGCTTTGGCAAACCTCGATTCAATCCCTCTAGCAATACACAGGCTTTACACCATTTCTGCACATTAGAACAAAAACATATGATGAGTGACTCATGCTCTAGTTCAGATGTCGGTTTGGACAAAAATACAAGAAAAGCAAAAAAAAAAAAAAAACAAAGAGAAAAAGGATGACATTTACACAATTGCACTGCTAACTTGAGACTAAACTCTGAACAAGAATACAATCCACAAGGTTCAACATACCACTAAGGGCCAGTTTATAGAGAAATTTCAGTATTGTATAATAAGGCTAAGAAATACGTCAATTTCACAATAAACATCTCATAATTCAACATCAACTGGCGCAGGTTGAAGTAAATGCAAATGTTACCTGGCTAGAAATGTAACCACAACGTTCACAAGTTCCCTGCTCTGGCATTTTAGTAGAAGTGGAGATCCTGAAATTCTCACCTGATTTAATGATGTCAAGGATGGCTCTAGGCCTGCATTAATTTACCATCAAGATGTTAAATCAAGTATAACATTATTTTCTGTCTCACTAAAAGGGCACTTGCAGCTGAAAAGAAAATAACTACATAACAACCTGATCCTTTCTAAATCTTTAATGAATTCACGTGCAAAGCCACGATAAGCATTCGGTGAATAAATGCCTACATTTATAAGCAGACAAAGGTTTGATTATATCAATACAAAAGACGGAATAGAATAAGGAAAATGTACAACCATGGCATCACAAACCAAACCAACAGAAAAAATCGACCACCATCATTGAAACAATTATGGAACAAATGGAGAGAAAATAATAAAAGAAAACTCACTCGCTGCAAAAAATGAAATAAGACAACTCAAGCCTGCAAACGTGAGGACTGGTAGAGGTACCATATTTATGAGAATAAAAAAATAGAAGAAATCTCTAGAACAACAAATGTCGAGATATAAAATCAAAGCATGTAGGGAAAATATATGGAGCAATACTTGTTCATCAAATAAAAATTAGAGAAATATTCATTAAAAAAATGTGTTGAACAACAATTGCCAAGAAGAAGGTAGCAATAAGCTCAAGAATTTCCACTTCATGGGATGAGCTTCGGAAAGGGAAACTACAAGTAAATGCAGCAAAACATGCATGGAACCAGTCCATCTAAAAATAAAGCTGGAAAGCCCATTAGGTAATAGCCAAATAAATCTAAAAATAGTGCAGATAGAGCTCAACGAAGAAAAATCAATAAGGTGTTAAAGGCCCGGATTGGGAAACTCCATTCAGGTGGTAGCCAAATTGAATTTAAAATTGTCCAGGTAAGGCTCAGGGAAGAAAAGCCAATAAGATGGCACAAAATACAAATCCACGTAGTGAACACCAAAAGCTTGCAACTACTCATCAAAGAAATTCAAAAAGTGCTATAAGAGAGAATGGAAAGTTTCACGGATGCAATACGATGACTTCAAACCAATAACTTAAATAAGGGGCTGAAAAATTACACTCAGTTGAGAAGTAGTCCAGCTTCTTAAAATATGCATACGTTGACATCTGGTCAAGGTTTGACAAGTAAAATCAAAATAATCAGGGTAACAGAAAAATGCTATATTTAGGCATTAGTCAGCAATCCTGTGACAAGGATATATAACAATCTCTTTCTCATAGGTGTATTTAAAAGGCTTGCATCTTGGAATTGGTCCATCTTCACCAGTGGTTATAGATGTGCATCGGCTCAACCTACATCATGACAAGCATAACCTCAATACCCCAAATAAGAGAGAGAGAGAGAGAGAGAGTAATAAAACTTAGACAAGAATTACCTAGCAATGTCACCTCTTAATATGTTTAAAAGAACTGTTTCAGCAATATCATCTGCATTATGCCCGGTAGCTAGCTTATCCACTTTCAGCAATGCAGCACCACGATCAAGAGCCTTTTAGATACAGTGCTCCACAATTACAATCAAATTTAAGAATTATTCATTACAAGAAATCATGCACATAGGTAGAAACATTTTATTCTCCATCTAATTTAAAGGCTTACAAATGTTGGAGTTAATTCCTTTGCAAAAATGGAAAAACAAGTCCAAAACAATACACTATTTGAATGTTTCTACGTTAGAGTACCATCCTCTATTTGAATGAAATTCTTACAAACAATACACTTGTATGAAGTATTTGAAAAGATTAAAAAATAAAAAGAAGTTTTCCTCAAGGCACCAGTGTAAAGAATAGAGCATGCACATGGTTGTTAGCTTTATCCCTTAACATTCTAAGACCACTTGATCTTGAACCATGTATGGTTCAATCTCACTGTGATTCTTGCTTGGTAATGAATTTCTTGTAACCCACATACATAAAGAGTGTATAAAAAAAGAGAGAGCAAAAGCTGCTTCTGGTTTCCATTAGATTCATTATTTTGATATGTTTGATATATGGCAAATTTAAAAAATGAAGGAATTTGATTTGACAGAAAGCAGCAAAAATTATCCAAATTCATGAGAGCAACAACAAATTAAGCAGATTACTAGTGTATCTTTGAAAAATCAAACCTCTAGCAGCTACTGGGAACAAAATTGTCCACCAAAAGTAGGTTTAAAACCACAGTAGTACTGTTGCAAGAATGGAACTTGTAATAATGATAGCACATTGGTAAAATCAGTATGATATATTAACATTGTTTTAATAGAAACCCAAAACCATTAATGATGAGAATCATAGAGGGCCGACTAACAATGACGCAATCGAATCAGTCAATCCAGTCAGCCGTGTCGGAATTGGATGAATACTAATTCCTTTTTGACTAGGATTTTTGTTCAACAAGTTATTTACTTTATTTCCTACGTAATTTAGGATTGAGTTAGTTTTATTATTCCAACTTGTAGTTGGATTAGGTTAGTTTTATTATTCCAACATGTAGTTGGATTGGGTTACTTTTGTTATTTCTACTTTTATTTGGATTGGGCTAAATAAAACCCATCAGATTTAGGATTTAGTTTATTACTAGGTTAAGGATTTTTATTAGTTTTCAAGTAAAATTAGGATTTAATTATTTTTGCCTATTTAAAGGCTTTTCCATTGTAAAAGGAGGAGAAGATAATGAATTTTATTTGAGAGATTTCTCTTTTTCTATTTTGTTCTTTAATGAACAAAACTTCGAACTTATCAAAGGATTGATTTCTTTGTGGCGTTCAAGACTAGAACTTATCAAAGATCTGGGCAGTATTCGTGGCGTTCAACAACCAATTCTTGGTTCTTGTTTTCGCACATCAACAGGTGTAGATTTTAATATAATCTAGGTTCTTGGTTGGTGAATCAACGAGTCGAGAATTCTTTGCCTTATATCCGATTTTGCCTTCTCTGGGGTTCGTTTCAATTTTTTGTGGGTTCTTTTGGCTTCATTCCATCGCGGGTTCACATCAATTGGTATCAGAGTTCCGGATCGCGCATCAGTTGGTATCAGAGCTTGGGTTCTAAAATCAGGTATTTATCTATCCTTGTTTACTTCTTTTTCATTCCTATATCAAAAAATATGCTTGAAATTTGGGAAAGTAGGCAACCACAAAAATTTCTTGATGCTAGGTGGCAACATAGGCGTGGTGTTTGGGCTGAATTTGAGGAAGAATTAAAGTTCATGAGAGTTGCTGAAACGTATAGAATAAGAGAAGAAACATGAGATTGAGAGTACAGAAAAAGGTGAGGATGATAGTGGCAATTAGAATGTTCATAATATTGAGGTTGAAGAAAAAGATGAGGGCGAGATAAAAAAGAGTCTCATTGTTCAAGAAAGTGAGGTTGAGAAGGCTCTTATGGAAAATCAACAAATAATTTTACATAAGTACGAGAAGCCCTACGAAACTAACAAATCTCTCCCAAGTTTGGTTAATTATTTGTTGCAAGATTTCGAGGATGTGACCTTTGATCTTGGTGAACCATTCCAAGTGCTTGGGAAGATTCATGACTATGTCGACAAGCTGATTGTTCCAGTTTATGATTCGAGGACAAATCATCTTAAAGAGGGAGGGAATGATGAGAATCATGGAGAGCCGACTAACAATGATGCAATCGACTCAATCAATCTAGTCAGCTGTGTCATAATTGGATGAATACTAATTCCTTTTTGACTAAGATTCTTGTTTAACAAGTTATTTACTTTATTTCCTACGTAATTTAGGATTGAGTTAGTTTTATTATTCCAACTTGTAATTGGATTAGGTTAGTTTTATTATTCCAACAGGTAGTTGGATTGGGTTACTTTTGTTATTTCTATTTCTATTTGGATTGGGCTACTAAAACCCATTAGATTTAGGATTTAGTTTATTACTAGGTTTAGGATTTTTATTAGTTTTCAAGTAGAATTAGGATTTAATTATTTTTCCCTATTTAAAGGCTTTTCCATTGTAAAAGGAGAAGATGATGAATTTTATTTGAGAGATTTCTCTTTTTCTATCTTGTTCTTCAATGAACAAAACTTCGAACTTATCAAATGATTGATTTCTTTGTGGCGTTCAACAACACAATTCTTGGTTCTTATTTTCGCACATCAACGGGTCGAGAATTCTTTGTCTTATATCCGATTTTGCCTTCTCTAGGATTCGTTTCAATCTTTTGTGGGTTCCTTTGGCTTTGTTCCATCACGGGTTCGCATCGATTGGTATCAAAGTTCCGGATTGCGTATCAATGTATCAATTAATATAGAAGCCTGAAACCAGGCAATCATAGAATTGTAAAACTAGTTGTTAGAAAAAGATAGATGTATCAGATAATGAACTTGGAAACTAAACTAGTTAATTTTGATTTGCTGCTGATGACAGATAAATACACAAACTGGTTGACTACTGAACACATAGAAATAGGCATAAAAATTCAGAAATTCTTGGTTTCAAACCCAGAACAGAAGATAAAAATTTATAAGTGCAAATTGTCGTGTATGGAAGAAAGGGCAGAACCAGAACGAATTTGAGCTCATCCATATGAAAATGCATAATCCCCCTACCTGGCGACGAAAAACCCCACAAAATGTGCAATTGTTCTTTAAACCAATAATCTTCACTATTTCATCCATCGTCCATCCATACAGGTCCTTGTAAGACACCACTTTTAAAGGCAATCCATACTGAAAAGAAGCAGATAAGCACAGAAGTCCTTGCTTACAAAGACAGAACAAATCTAAAACATATTATAAGCTAAAATATACGTGCTCAGAACATAAGTACAGAAGTCAATAAATAATAGTTCAGTCAATATTTTGGGCAAGATAAATCAAAGTTATTTTTTGTAAGAAAAAAGGATACGCATAAATAACAATATATGGGCAAAAAATTGCTAAATGACAGCTCATCTCAAAAATAAAACAAAAAAAGTAATTTACTTAATGGACTCAGTTGTCAAAGGCTCAAGGTGAAGTGAGGCACAAGTATTTGGAGCCAAGGTGCAAGGCATAGGCGTGAGCCTTTTGGATGCAAAAGGCCCACATTTATTAGATAGCTAATAGGGTGTTTTTATTGTTTTGTCAAATTTCTTTTAATTTTTTCCTAGTTATTACTAGTTAGATTTTAACAAGTCCATCAAAAAAATAAAAACAGAAAAATTATGACAAAGGCACAAAAGGCAGGCCACTTGCTCCTCAGGGTGAGGCACATGCCTTAGAGCCTAGGCGCGCACCTCATAGAGCAAGGCACCCTCAGCTAAGCCTTGAGCCTAGCGCCTAGGCACACCTCAGGCACAATTTTGACAACTATGCATGAACTTAATTTCCAATGTGCAATGAGACAACTATTCTATGTGATATCATAGTATGGTAGAAACATTGCAGCAAGATCACAATTGAGTCCATGAATGCATTGAGACAACATTGCTGCCAAAGTGCGGTTAGTACAAATAGACCATCTCCTTAAGGATTATCCATTGTTCAATGTCCAAAAATATGATAGAAAAGGAACAAACTAAGTAAAATAAATGAGAAGGATGAAAAATACAACTATGTATTATAACTATGGAACATTTATATGGACCTATAACTCAATAACAACGGTCACCTGGATTTCATTTCTTTTGACAGTTTCAAGAGAGTCATCCCTATATCCTGTGATGCCTTCATCAACTGACAAGAGAAAGAGATCCAAGCCATAATTATGCCGACGATTCAGCTCTGACAACACATAAGCAAGTACAGTTGAATCTGCAAGAACAGGGGAGACCAAGTCCATAACGTTAATATATAATTAATTTTGACTGAATTGATTATAAAAAGAAAAACAGCATGATCTCTAAGAAGTAATAAGTCCACAAAAACAAACATGTAAAGCGGGGAGCATGAGCAAATGGTCAACGGAATATAATTCAGAAAGACAAGGTTATTCTAGAAGATGATCATAATTAATTGATCAAATCAATTATAGAAACGAAAAAAAGACTACAAGTTCTTTCTTCCGAGCATTATAATCAGCAAATTCATATTTTTGGAAATTCCCCTAGCAATCAGACAAACACACTTGTTGCGATACCAAAATCGAAATTGAAGTAGACGGGCATCAACGCACTCATCACCTTTGCCACCAGAAGCTCCAATAGCAATGCGCTCGCCGGGCTTGAAAAGCTGATTATCCACGATAACCCTGTGGATCTCCTCCTCAAAGACGGCGAAGAAACACTCTCTGCAAATCTTTTACAGCCACAGGAACTTTAGGTTTATTAAAGCCCTAGCATACAGACGGTAGAAGCTGAGGCGAGAAAGCAGAGAAATTTACCTGGTCTAGGGTTTTAGGTCTCTTGAGAGCGGGCCTTCTTTGGTTGCAGACACAGCAGAGTCGTCCCCCGCCGCGGTCGTTCTTCTTCGGCATCTCATCTTCCATCGTTCCAATAATGTCGAAGCTTACACCCACTCAGAACCGCCTTACGTAGGTTTCAAGCTCTCTCTCTCATCACCACCTCTATGTTCCAGGGGTTTTAAACAGTGTAAAATAGTCACATCCCACCTTTTCCCAAGCTCTCTCTCTCTCATCACCACCTCTATATTCCAGGGGTTTTAAACAGTGTAAAATAGTCACATCCCACCTTTTCCCAATTTATAAGAATCGGTCGAAGTACAATGATAATTTTATTTAAATAAAAATATTATCATTAATTTGTCTCAAGCTATAAAAGAATAAACAGTTAGAGCCACATAAAAATTATAGCGCAAACACTCTGCTATCTAAATCAAACGCTAAACAAGTTGAACACTTGGGTATTATATTTACAGTAGTATCAAAGACATACTTTATTTATATAGAAAGATTAATGTGAAATCTAGTGCTGTGATACTAACTAATTTGAATTGCGATGGAACAAAGTCAAATGAACTTATAAAAATCTAGTGCTGTGATACTAACTAATTTGAATTGCGATGGAACAAAGTCAAATGAACTTATAAAAGATTGAAACAAACCTTAGAAAAAGTCAAAATCAAATATAAGGTAAAGAATTTCAACCCATTAATTCACAAATCAAGAATCTACATTATATTAAAATCTAGACTCATTGATATGCTTAAACAAAAATCAAGAATTGTGTTGTTGAACATCGCAAAAATTGTCTATATCTTTGATAAGTTCAAGTTTTGAATGCCACAAAAAAAATAATTATTTGATAAGTTTGAAATTGTGTTTATTGAAAAATAAGATAGAAAAGAGAAATCTTTCAAATTTAATTCATAATTTCATTTTCAAACTTTCAAGCATCTTTTTTGATATAGGAATGAAAAAAAATAAAACAAGGATAGATAAATACCTGGTCTAATACCAATTGATGCAAAATTCAATGCTCTGATACCAAGATGATGCGAACCCCATATACCAATATGATACCCACAAATCAAATTGGAACAAAACCCAAGAAATATTAAAACAAATTTAAAAAGATATAAAGAAAAAACCTTGACTCGATGATTTTTAGAGAATTACGAACAAAAGGCACAGTCGCCATTTGATCACCACAAGCGTTAACATGATAAAATCTGAAAGTTCTTCAAAATAACAAGCGAAAATCTATCAAATTTGCCTTCAAAATCTAACTTATCTTCCACTTTCTCATCTCATTCTTGGAAGTGGAGTCTGCGCCTTTGGTTCGTGATTCTCCAAAAATCATCAGGTCAAGATTTTTTCTTTCTATCTATCTTTTATAAATATGTTTTAATATTTATTAGGGTTTTGTTCTGATTTGATTTGTGAGTGTCATATTGCTATATGGGGTGGCATCAAGTATGGAGCTGTTAAGCTCAAGAATAAGAAAATAAGATTTTTATGATAAACAAAAATATTTTTATGATATAAATGTATTTTTTCAATTCATTGTGAAGAAAAATATGTGTGCTTCATTGTATGTATCTTAAGTCGATTGATGATTTATCCTAAGTCAGTTGAAGTAATATAGAATGTTTCTATATGATCATATGTAAGTTTGATCGACCTAAGTATAACTTAAGTCGATCGAAGTTGGCTAGAATCATGGCCTCTTATCTTAGGTCAACCTAGCTTTTGATCGAAGTTGTGCGAATGGTTGCTGGACAACTTCAATCGACCGAAGTAGTGCATTCGGTTGACCAAAGTCCAATGGTCATCTCTGTTCCTCTTTGTTTTCTCATTTTTTTTTGTTGTACATTTAAAGATAAATTTTATATAAATATTTTTCTTCTTATACTTTAAAAAATTATGTCTTGATATGCATATCTTTTTCTTGTACAAAAAATAAAAATCTCTTTTTGAAGAAAATGTGCTTTGACTTTCCTTTTGCAAATTTTGATTTTATTATCTCTAACTCTTATGAACTTTTTGTTTCAAAAAGTTTATGGATAATTTTGATTTTTTGTACAAAATATTTTTTTTGATGTGTCTATAAATTAAAATACCTACAAATGTTGAAATATATATGTGTGTGTTTAGAGAGGCTAACAATATAGAACAAACTGTTGAAAGAGCATTCAAATAAGAGTGAGAAAGTTCAAAGTGTTGGAAGTGTGTTGGTTGGTAGAATTCTTAACATTGGTGACTTGTTTAAAATTGTCTCTGGTTGTAAATTTGTTATTTTATTCATTGTTGTGTGAGGGGTTTGTATTTGCTAGCAGTGTGCTAGTGATTCTTGCTTAGACAAAAAATTGTATGTTGGTTCTAATTCCAATTAAAAGTTAGTGCTATATTTTTACAGTGAAATCCTCAAACTTAGTATTGGAAGAGAAGATTAGGCTTTTAAGAGGTAAACCTCCATAAAAATTCTCGTATTCTTTATGATTGTTTAATTTTGTTGTTTTTATTCATCTTGCAATTACCATTTAACAATATCACAATTTAAGAGTTTTCAATAAGAGATAAAATTATAAATTTTTGAAAAACTCAATTCACCCTCTTCTTGGATATTTTTCTAGGTAACAATTGGTTTCAAAACAGGTACATAATCTGCTCTAGTTGTCTATTTCTCTTTCTTGTGATTTTTGTCTTTAATATTGCATTATGGTAGACATTATTGAAAAATGGTACAACTAAAAGACAGTCCATAAATTGACCTCCATTGTTCAATGGTACAGACTACACTTATTAGAAAGCTAGGATGAAAATATATATTCAAGCGAATGATTATGATGTATGGAAAGCCATGACTCAGGGTATAGAAATGCCTAGTATTATAGAAGATGGGAAATTAGTTCAAAAACCTAAGGAAGATTTTGATGAAGAAGATACTAGGAAGACACAAAATAATACTAAATTTATAAATCTTTTATATTGTGTACTTTCACCCACTAAATTTAATAGAATCTCAAGTTGTGACATAACTAAGGAAATATAGGATATGTTACAAGTAACACATGAGGGGATTGATTAAGTTAAGGAAACTAGGATTGACATGCTTGTCGATAGTAACACATGAGGTAAGCTTATTTATAAAGGGGTATAGAGTAATCATTTTGGAAAGACTTTTGGATGTCATAGTTATCTAGTTTGCACATTGCATAGGACCCCCCATTTTTTGGGAAAATGTTATGGCAATGAGCTTATCTCTAGGGCTACCATCGTCTACAAAAGACCCTTGTGGTCTCCCACGGCCAACTTATAAAAGCTGTTTTTTGTAGGAGATTAGGTCTATTGTGGTTAGTATGTGGTGTTCGTCCACTATGGGAGACCGAGTTTCTCGCGATCTTCCATGAGTAAATTGGGTCGACTTGTTTATTTTTATTATTTATTTATAATTTTTTATTAATTTTTTGATATTTTTACCATGATATACCAGCTGCAAACTTAGTGTTTGATATTAAATTTTAAGAGTCACAAAATTATAATTTTTAATTTTTAAAAATTAGTAGACAATTTGAATGGTAAGTGACTAATTTCTATAGAATAGGTGTGTTGATTGTGATTTTATCTCTTAATTTCTTCTTGAAATTACACATTGCCAAATATATAAACTCATTTTATATTATTTTTTTCTCTTTATCAATCCATCTAGTATAGTGAGAAGAATTTCTTCCAAATAGTTCCCAAGGCACATGTTAAGTGATTGGACCACGATAAATTAAGATTTGCACTAATAGGTCGTGAGTTTGATTTTTTATCCTGCGTAGTGAGATAAAGTTTCCATCTGTAATTTATTTCATCTGTCGAAATCGAGGACATGAGGAGCGGAAGACCGCATAAAGACAGTAATCCCAAGAATTTCTTCCAAACAAATCCATCATTGTCCATTATGAGCCACCAAGAATATCATTTTCCTCCACCACCAATATCATTGTAACCCACTCATCTTTTCTTTCATTGTCTAAAAACATCGAAAAGTACAACTACGACCAGTCATTTCCTCTTGGGATTACTGCCCTTGCACGGTCCCCTGCCGTTCGTATTCTCGATTTTGGTAAAGAAGATAAATCGTAGATAGAGAGTTTGTCTCACTATGCAGAGCAATAAATCATACCTACGACCTACTGATGTGAATTTTAACTTATCGTGATCTAATCACTTGACTTGCCAATTATTTCCTCTTAAATAGATTATATTATGCCCAAATCTACCACAATCAACTCCTGCTTCCCAAGCAAATCTAGCCCAAAGCCACCACTATATACCCATTCCCTTCTGCTGCTATAAAACATCAAAAGACACTCTGACCAAATGTCTTCTCCTAAACAAATCTAGCCCAAAACCACCCACCATTTTCCCGGTTGGAACCACTGTGATCCAACCCTCCCTCTCTTTCGTTGTAAAAAAAAAAAAAATGGAAATCACCCCTAACAAATTTATTTTTTTATCCATTCAATAAATCTTTATTAATTACACGTTATCATATTTATTGTTTACCCATTAAAAATGTAAAAAATTAGTTTTGTAAGTTGTATTCATCAAGTACATGATTATTTTGAATTAATATTTACTATATTTTAAATGTTGTTTAAATATTATTTATTTATTTTCCATTAACCAATATTTTTCAATTAAATAAAATTTTATTTTTACTCAATTTTTATTTAATATTTTTTAGCCAAAAAACAAAAATAATTTTTTTCTAAGATATATTCGATAATTATATGAATTTTTGAAATAAATAACATGCTGTAAGATTTCCAATTTTTATAATATAAAAAGGCATTATTGTCAATTGATTGTTTTTTATTATTTCATTTCATCAAAATTAAGCCTAATAATACAGTAAGGATTTAATTCCCAACTTTTATTCTCTCCAAAATCATTTTATCTAACCACACATGACCTAAAGAAATATTATAATCTTGTAAGTGTTAAAATGATGTGTTCAAATGGCACTATAATTTTAGGAGTACACTTCATCAATCAAGTTACATGTAAAGTTTTACGAAATTAATTATATCTCACATTGCTATTACGGATACTATTATCATTATTATTTAAAATTTCACTCTTAAATTTTATTTAGATATAAATAAAAAATACTCAAATTTTGGATGAGACATGACAATTGTACTGTACTCAACAAACTTACCACTTAAGAAACTATTTGGCTTTATCATCTTTAACAAGAATAAAATTAAATTTATGCTATACTCTTAGAACATAAATTAAGTGATCAAATAAGTAATATATCTACATTAATTTAATAAATTACGAATTCGATATTTATTCTACACAAAGGCCAAACGTTTAACTTGTGACTTACATCCTCTGATGTAATCAAAGGTATGAAAACCGTATAAGCAGGACATTCCAAGTTAAGTTTATGCTATAGATTATGTAACAAAAACAACCGAGTACAAGAGTCTAGAAAGAGAAGTTATTAACATAACTAATGCATACATTCTAGTTTGCTTGTTTATTTTGTTGGTTGTAACTAACCTTAAAAGAGAGGGGGAAAGAAATCCACACGACAAAAGTAGTTATCAGAAGGGTAAAATAACTAGCAGCCCCCTGTACCGCTGAGCCAATCACTACCCAGAAAAACTGAAACTTATTTACCAAATACATTAATATTCTCTCACATGGCTAGAAGTGTTTACATTAACAACGAAAGCATTACCACGCCTTGGGAGCAAGCATAGATGTCGAATCTATAACCACATATGAAAAGAAATATCATTGTAGTAGTCAAAAGGCCAGAAGAAAATTAAAATGCTTCCAACTTTTGAAAAAGAAAGAGAACAAGAAGAAGAGAACGATACAAGAAAATCCAATATAAAAATATCTGTCCACTTTAAATATTTCACAGAAAAACTTCCCCATGGCACATGGGAAGTGTATAACGCTGGTTCTATCCCATTACACTGGAATGGAATAATAAACATGAATCCATCCAATGAAGCAACCATATCATTATCAGCTAAAACATAAATCAAACAAAACCTATTTATACAAGGATTCTCAAACAACCAAATTTGAACAGCCATAGTCACCGGGAACTCCAATTAATCCTTGCTAATCACAATAACATTGCAAACCGTCCTTGATGGTACAAGGTAATCATGATTTTCCTGCATAATCTTTTTCACCCAGAAGTCGTCGTTGAAGATCATCACAAAGAACCTCCAAATATTCCTGCACAACATCCCACAGAAAAGGAAATAGAAAGAATATCAACTGTAAAATGTGATGAATTGCATCAGCACTCAGCAAAGAAAAAGCAGTGTTCAATTAAATACTTACACTTGCAAGGCCCTCCTCACTGCACAGTTGGTTCACAAGATCATCTCCATCGCTCCTATCGTCATATAAATGCGTAGCACTTTCCACTATCGAACGGAAAATATCTTCAGGTGGATCCTGGTGTTCAATTCTCTGTGTCACTTCATCTAGGTCAATCTAGAGAAAGGACTCCCAATCAGAAATAGCAAGGACATCATTCCAAATTAAGCAACTATCAACTCCATGATATTTAAAGACGCATTGTGATAACAGTTTTGTCATATCTGCAGGTATGTATAAAACAATAAAAATCACAGCCTTTAATCCTACTAGATAGAGTTAGCTACTTTTCACATGCAAAAAAAAATATATTTTTTTAATCTTGTTTCCCGTATTTGGCTTGGATGGGAAATATGTTCCATAAAAAGACACTTTTCCTCCACTATGGTTCTTTCTGAACCTTCAAGAGCTAAGGATCATTAATTGGGCAAATACTAGAAAGCCTTCCTGTTTTAGACAAGCATTAATGTCATAGCCTACATCAATTGGAGATTTACTGTGGGCCCTACTGAAAACAATAGAATCAAGGTAAACCTATCTTTTTTGTGAGGGAGTAAGAGTCAACATGACAACAATTTCACATGATTAGGGAAGAGAGATCGTCACATTCCACATCAATCAGAGATGGATGTCATAAAAATATAAAAAATCTTGAGTCAACCATGCCTAATAGCAAGTGTCTATGGGATGCGAGTCTGTAATAATAAGCTCCAAAACCTAATGCTTCGTTATGTTGCTGTATTGGGATTCTCCAATATGGCATCTTTTGCCAAGGGTGTCAAATTAGCTCTCTGTCTTGGGCACATCTCCCATTGTGAGGAGCTGAGGTCCTTGCCAGATTGAATATATGACCTCCTTCCATCAATTGGATCATTGCAAGGTTTGGAATTGTCCAGGAACTGAGCCTTCCCAAAAGGGGGTTTCACCCAGACTTAGGGAGACTCAAAATCATGAACCACAAGAAACTTGCATCTCACAGAGAGGGCTGGAATTCATTTGGTCTTTTGCTGAATGGTTCACTGTAGATTTGGAATTGTCAAGGAACCAAGCAATTTCAATAAAGGGGTTGTTGCCCAAACTTAGGAAAACTTGAAATCAGGAACCACAAGAAATTTGAGGCTTTGCTCCCCAGAGAGAGACAGGCATTCATTTGCTCTTTTTGTTGTTTAATTGGTTCATTCGTGAATTCCCAATCACAAGATGATGTAGTTATTATTGTTGTTGTATACCTATTGCTTGTTTTCAACTACTATAAATAATATAATAAAATTACTGTCATTTAGAAGGACGTAGAAAGGGAGCAAGTGAACTACTGTACTGAACTATAATTTCTCCACATCCATGTGCTAACAAGAAGTTCTACTCACCACCTTAACATTGTGTAGAAAGAATCCAAAAGATGCTCAAGTATAACAAATTAGTGCTCAACATTCTCCTTCAGAATGTTAATATGTGACCATTGCTCCTCCAAAAAGTAACCCCCATGGTAAATTTGGTTATAACATCTTCTGAATAAAAAAATTATTGTCAATATACTAAAGTCTAATCCACATACTATGAGAAACAAAAAAAAGGGTAAAATATACCATACTCCTCAAGTTTGCTAAAAAATAGGGAATGCCCCTCACATTTCAAAAATTGCACTAAATACCCTCGCTTTTGAAATATTGTATTGAATTCTCCCCTATGTATAAATACCATGAGTAAGCTTAAACAGAATATGACATAAGAAAAATATGATGGATTGTCCAAAATGCCATCAAACTAAATTAATGGTTTATTATATCCTTAAGAGTTCCTCGAAGCCCATACATCTCAGAGCCCTCCCCACTCCCTTCACCACTGTCAATGACAACTTTGACCAGGTCATTGAGTTCCTCACCTCAGTGACCATCTTTCCAAGTGTCTCCTCCCTGCGCCCTTAAACCCCCCCTCCCTTCCTCCCTCTGATCTTCTTCAATGCCACCCAACTCCACAACAAAACTCGACCTTCGACTCAAGGCTCTCTGTCACTTTGCTTTCTAGTTCGACAAGATGGATAATTACATACATATTAGCTATAAATGGAGGAGGTAGTACCAAACAAGCCACAACACACAAACAAATATAGAGGAAAATCTCAAGAAGCACACTTCTTCAAAGGAGATGAATCGGAAAGGAAAAGCAAATGATAAACAAGGTCTAATTCTACATTTTGTAACAAGTGGGGAGTCAATGTGATGTAAAGTGGGCATTAGGGGAAATACAGCAAAATTTCATTATGGGGTATACAGAAGGTGTAACCTAGGGATTCGAAGATGAAACAGATGAAAAAATAAAAATAAGTTGGATCAATATACTATTTGTTCATAGAGAACACAGGAAAAAGCAAATTGTAAATATATCAGAGTTGTGCTATTTGGTGGGTCTTCAATTGTTCCTGATTTTACATTGGTAATGCTTCAATTTTCATTCTTGCTTTGTCTTACACCTCTGATTGCATCACTATGGCTCCTTGTGTCAAAAGTCACCTCTGTTTATGTATATGAATTTCAAAGAATAGTCCTTTCTTTAAGGCTTTCTGGTTTCAAACATTATATAACTTCTCATTCTTAAACCAAAGTTTTTGGTTTAGTTTGCTGAGGCTTAGTCTTGAGATCAAGTCTTTGACAAGATTTTTTATGAGATTTAATTGTACTAGTGCATTTCACATATTAGATTTCTTTAGGATTATTTAAGGTTTTTGGTTCTGGCATCTAGTCTTCTAATATGGCTCAAAATATATGCAACTTCATAAATTCTTCTTAAAGAGCAAAGTGATAACTTCATAAAGTATTCAATAACATCCGTTAAGACACAAGGGTGGTCATTGTAATTTTTGAAATGTGAGAGGTACTCTGTATGTTCATAAAACCTTCTGGGATCATGGTGTAATTTAGTTTGGAAAAAAAATCTAGACATAAATAGCCATCTCAACACAGCAGATCGAAGAAATAAAAACACCATTGAAAATGTCCATGCAAAAAGTAGTCATCTCTATCTATTGTCGCATCTTTCTGTAGAGCCATTATATCTTATACCATATTTAAGGGTTTCTCACTAAATTTGCTTTGGTCTTCCTCTACCTCTTCTGTCAAAAACTTCCTCTGTTCTATCAACTCACCTCACCACACCAAGTGCATCTATTACTCTTTTTATCACATGTCCAAACTGTGTAAACCATTCTCTCATTCAAAATTGTTTATAAGATAAAAAAAACTAAGTTTCATAACAATGAGAGTAGTTTTGGTGTTTCAATATAAACATCGAACACAAGCAGTGTTTCTGACCTAGCCCAACTTAACCAGTGTCCTATGAACCCAGGAGAACTGCCTTACCCTAATTGGGTGGCTTTTATACATAATGGACCAGACAAGAAGAGCTTTGAGGGGGAGAACTACTGAAACAAGCTGCACACAATGTGGTTAGGAATTTGAATCCATACACGAAAATTATTTGCTGCCTTTTCAAATAATTCCTTCTTTAGCCAACTAGTGTTTAATAGATGCATGCATGGATAACATTAAGATTCGATGTCTAAGATACAGACCTGAGAATGTTTATCATTTTCTTCCTCGTCTCTGCTTAAATCTCTCTCATTATACTGTGCCTGAGGATTAGGGTCTATGACAGGCATAGTCTGAGGAATATTGGAGCCACCACCGAGGGCCTGAGACACAACGGGCATCATCTGTTGCACCATACTTGTCAGATCAAACCCACCACCTTGGCCTCTTCCAAAACCTGAAAACATATTTCCAAGATCTTGGCCATCAATTTGTTGAGCAATCTGATTAACTGTATTCCTCATAGCAGGGCTTTGAGTTAATTGTTCCAACATATTCCTCAAGACATTAGGAGAACCAACACCAGTCTGCTGTGAAACCCCTGATAGTATACTACCAAAAGCAGGACTCTGAAGAACCTGAGACATAGCACTTGCTGCATCTAACTGCTGGCCATCAAGACCTTGTCCTCCCATTTGAACACTTTCTGTGATAGGCCCCATTGCTGGAGGCAATCCTGAGGATGGTGTACTCCTATTCCCCCTGTTTGCAAGAGATGCCAGAGATTGCAAGACAAGTTGGCCATTTGAGCTTGTTTGTTGGTTTTGACTGGAAGAACTAGAAGTTTCTCCATCACTAACCTTGTTTTGGGACCTTGGTTGCTTACTCCGCCTCTGATCACAAAAAGAAATACAAAATTTCAGTACAGAACAATGACTTTGTAAAATTGAAGGAAGCAAAGCATACAAATAAATTAGAGCATAGAGCAAAATTGAAGTAAATTCAAAAGAAGTACCGGAGAACTAACAGTAGAGCAGCTATCGTATCCACCAAACCCCCAGACTACCGAGTAACGTGGCACGTAAAGCGTGCATCAGTGCATAGTTGAAAAAGGCTCAAGGCACACTGAGGCACCAGGGTGCTTGGAGCATAGGCACAAGGCTTTTGAATACAAGGTGCACATTTAAAAAATTTGTATAAAAATACTTATACATCATTATCTTAAATATATATCTATAAAGAGGTCAATGCAAACTTATAGAACTCATAAAGAACAAATAACCAGCACTATTTAACTAAATAATCAGTGCAAAATTACACAGGAACAAAAGGTGTGTGCCTTGCGTCTTAGTGTGAGGCACACCTTAGCACTTAGGTGCATGCCTCATAGAGTGAGGCACCCACAGCCTAGGCATGCCTTTAACAACAATGCATTAGTGGAGGACAAAAAAGAACGAGCGGGACAATCACCAATCACAATCAGAGAATTGAAGTGCCTCCTCAACTAACAAGTCAAACTATGATGACCAGTTAAAATTAAGCATACCATAGATGCAATCTCTCACTCAGTTCAACCAAAGCACCAATTCTAAAGGTATTATAGCCATCCCATAGAATCAGGCAAATACTTGTATACATTAGTACCCAAATTGATGTCAAGACCTAAGTCTTGAACCTAGGGTTTTTAAGGTAGAAATGAGAAGAATGGAAGAAAGAAACGGAGAGAGAACAAAGAGAAATTAGGGAGAAAATAGAGAAGAGAATTGAGAAACTGAATTCAATTCTTGATTCCCTGTCCAAACAGATTGGTTAGCTTTATATATAGCTAACCAATCAACAGTTACAAATCAATTACAACTTGTAAGAATGTTTAATCCTGAGATACACCAAACCTCCCACAACAAACTTCCTTTCACTTCTCTTTCTGTCTGCATATTGCTTCATTCGATTTTGAGCAGTGGATAGCTCTCGTTTAATGAGTTTCAGTAGTTCCTGGCGAGTCTGTAAATAGGTATCCACAGCTGCAACTGAAGAGGAAGTATCCAGAGTGGCAGGTAATAGAGGAGGTTTAAAACCAAACAGGGCCTCAAATGGGGACATTTTCAGTGAGCTGGCGGGGTACCTAGAGTTGTACCACCATTGAGCTAAGGCCAACCATTTATACCAACTCTTTGGTTTCAGGAAGCCAAAACACCTCAAGTAAGCCTCCGCGCATTGATTTACCCTCTCTGTTTGCCCATCCATTTCAGGATGATAGGCTGTAGACATATGTAGCCCAGTTCCTATACTTTTAAACAAATCCTGCCAGAATATACTAGTAAAAATTTTCTCTATCAGACGCAATAGGATGTCTGTCCACCACTACTAGAATTACATCATTCCCTTCTGATTTTGGCAGTCCTTCTATGATATCCATAGGAAGACATGCCCAAGCCTGCTCTGGAATTTTCAGCGGCTGTAATAAACCGGGTGCAACCACATTTTCATGTTTGCATCATTGACATATATCAGAAGCTAACACAATCAATCACAGTTGGTTGTAGTTTGGGCCAATAAAATAAATGTTTTGCCTTGTGGTGTATGGATCTTATGCCCAATGACCCCCTAAGGGTGCACCATGTAAAGACTCTAATATTTGAGTCCTGACCTGAGCATTATCTCCTACCACAAGTCTTCCCTGAAACCGAAGTAATCCATTACTCAATAGTATGGCCTGGCTAGCTAGTTGGACTAATAGAGAGCTGGGTTAACAGATCTTGTACCCAAGCAGTAGACTCATAACTAGCAGTTACTTCTTGTAGCCAGTCTGGAATTACTGAAGAAATGGAAGTACTATAACCATATTCAAACTGCAAGAACAATGCGTCAGCAGCCAAATTTCTAGTCTAGGCCCAGAAACTTTGACATTCCTTTCCACTGTAACTGTGTATGTAGTTGTTGTTGAAGGAGAAATTTAAGGCTCTCATGATCAGTCCTAATTATGAACTAACCCCCTTCCAAATAATGGCGCAATTTCTCCACAGCTACCAAAATTGCTATCAATTCCTTATCATAAACACTGGGTCCCAAGTGTTTTGGTGCTAAGGCTTGACTAAGGAAGGCTAACGGTTTCCCTTCCTGCATCAAAACTGCCCCTACTCCTTTATCACTCGCATCAATTTCAAGAAAAAAAGGCTTTGTGACATCTGGCAAAGCCAAAACTGGAGTTTGTGTCATAACCTTTTTTAATTCAATAAAGGCTGCCTCTACTTGAGAAGTCTAGTGAAACCCATCTTTCTTAAGTAGCTCAGTCAAGGGTTTACTTATAAGCCCATAATGCTGAATAAATCGCCCATAGTAACCAGTCAATCCCAAAAACCCACATAAAGACTTGACCGTAGTTGGTCTAGGCCATTCCACCATACCTGCAATCTTCTTCAAGTCTGTACTCACACCTTCTCCCGAGATAATATATCTCAGATACTCCACATGATTTGTAGCAAGAGTACATTTGGACTTCCTAACATACAATTGATTGAATCGAAGGACTTCAAATGTAGTCCTAAGGCGGTCAAGGTGCTGGCCAAAAGATTTACTATACACTAGGATATCGTCAAAGACCACGAGTATGAAATTTCTCAAATATGGACTGAAGACATGGTTCATAAGAGCTTGGAAAGTGCGGGGGCATTGGCTAAACCAAAGGGATAACTTTAAACTCAAAGACCTTGGTGGGTTTGAAATGCAGTTTTAGGAATGCCTTCAAGTTTCATTATAATTTGACGATATGCTGCCCTTAGATCAAGCTTTGTAACAATGGTTGCTCCCTTTAATTCATCAAGAAGGTCTTCTTCTATAATTGGTATTGGAAACTTGTGTTTCACGGTAATAGCATTTAATTGACGGTGGTAATACAAAACTGCCAAATACCATCTTTCTTGTTGACAAGAAGGACAAGGGATGTAAATGGGCCATGACTAGGCTGAATGATAGAATTGGTAAGCATTTCTTGACCAAATTTTAAATTTCTGTTTTCTGAATTGGAGGTTATCTGTAGGAACGAATATTAATAGGTTCAACATTTGGTTTAAGGGGTATGTCATGGTCAAATGATCACTGTGGGGGTAAGGTTTTAGGCTTTACAAATAAGTCCTCAAATTCAACCAAAAGTAAATGTAAAGAGTCCGAATTGTGTACCTCTGGTGAGGTTTGGATAATATTGCTGTAAGCAGTCTGTGGTCTCCACTGCTCTAGATAATCAGCCTCATTTAACTCTTCTGTCTCACAGCATATATGGAAAACATTTGAGCCACTTGAGTCATTTTAGTCTCCAAAAATTTCTGTAATTTTTTCCAGAAATTAACTTGCAGGCTCCCATATCCAGGCTGCCTATTAAAGCCTTGATCTTTTCCCATCCTTCTCAAAAGTAACCTCCAGTTTGTTAAAGTCAAATATTATTGGACTGACTGTTCTCATCCAGTCAACCCCTAAAACTATATCACAACCACCCAACTTCAATAGTCGTAGATCAGTAATAAATTCTTGTCCTTGCATCTCCCAACAAAAATCAACACATTTGGATTTACTATACATTTTATTTCCATTTGCCACAGTAACTGATAAGGGAAATGTACTCTTCAATTTGCAATGTAAATCCTTGGCAGTATTTTCATCTAGAAAGCTGTGAGTACTGCCGCTATCAATCAGCACCATTTATTTTCTACTTCCTACTTTTCCTTCAACCTTTATGATTGTATTAGTAGAACATCCTTTTAGGGCATGTAATGAAATTTCTCCATCTTCATCTTCAAGGAAATTTTTATCAGCTACTTCAATTTCTTCAGAAATTTCCTCCTCATCTTCATTTCTGCCTACTAGTTGCAGCAACTGTCTCTTGCACGGATGCCCTGGAATAAATTTTTCTCCACATTTATAACATAATCCAGATTGTCCCCTATGTTCTAAACTGGAAGCGTTTGCTGCATTCAGTTGGTAAGGATGTCAGGAAGTTTGACCATAGGAAATCTTCAGAAAAGAATGTCTTATTCATTCCAGAAGCAACATTTCTGGTAAAGGTTTAAGTCTGGTTACTGCTAGGCCCAATTCCCTTAAATGGAATCCTCTATGTTTTTTGAATAGAGCTTCCTCGGTCAATTCCTGTAGTGTTGCCTTTCCTGCTGCCTGCTTAACCGTTGCAGGTTGCAGCATCTTAACTGTTGGCCTCAACTTATCACTTAGGCCAATAATGAAGCTAGGTACAAAATAGGCTTCAGATTCGGATTAGTAATGACCAGACTTTAGCTCCTCAAATTTTATCTGATATTTAAGAACCGATCCCTCTAAAACTAGTATCATCCACTGCCGGTCCCAAGCCCGGATAAAGGAGGAGGGTTACGTTAGGTAGCCGACAGCCAGCGTAAAACCTAGTCGGATCCAAATATGAATTCTAGACAAACTATCTGTTGGGATGTAACCCACATAGAAGTCTAGAATTCATGTAGCCAACCCCACATAGTGGGATAACGGCTGGATATGTTGTTGTTGTTGTTATTTAAGAACCGATCCCACCTGCTTCAATTTATTAAATTCCTCTAAAACATCAGTCATATTCTTATCCCCAAACCTTTCACAGAATTCTTTCACAAAATCTTTCCATATGTATTCAAACCTAAGTTTTGCCCAGACTTGATACCAAGCATCAGCAGTATCATTCAGATAATAGGCTGAAGCCAGATTGACTTTCTGGAATTCTGGTATATTATAAAACTGAAAGAACTTTTGGCATCTCCTTATCCACCACCAAGGTTTTTTTTCCACCAAACAGAGGAATTTCTAATTTTGGCATAGGGACATTGTTGTGAACATATGGAGTACAAAAGAAATTATTCTCCAATCTCCTCTCAGCCATCTGATTTGTCAAATTATCTCTCTCCCAGATATTTTTAATCTCTAACACAAGCAGTCTAGATGGTCTAGGGTTAAGACCATTACCTTCCAGAATTGGGTCATCATTCTCCTTCGGCCAAAAGTCCACCAGCAAGCTGATTTGCGGAATTTTGGAAAACATCTGCAGGAAGCCATAGAGTCTTTTAGCCAATGATTGAATGCCTTCGTGATGCTTACTCGATCCAACTTCTAAGGCTTCCATTCAAGTCTACAGGTTATTCACCAAGGAATTAACTTGGTTAACCTAAACCTCCAATTCCTTCATTCAAGTTCCGTCTGCCATCTCCAATCGATCCAGGCTATCTAGCTAGCAGTCCAAGAACCGACTGCTCTGATACCACAATTGTCAAGACCTAAGTCTTGAACCTAGGGTTTTTAAGGTAGAAATGAGAAGGAAGAATGGAAGAAAGAAATGGAGAGAGAACAGAGAGAAGTTAGGGAGAAAACAGAGAAGAGAATTGTGAGAGAAATGAGAAACTGAATTCAATTCTTGATTCCCTCCAACCAGGTTGGTTAGCTTTATATATAGCTAACCAATCAACAGTTACAAATCAGTTACAACCTGTAACTGATCCTTTGCATAAATAATCTGCTACAACTAATATATAAAACACAACTCTACAGCCTACTTTAGCCTACAAGCTTGACAATTGATAGAACAAATCTCAGTTACCTACTTGTCCCAAGTCATGACCATCCCAAAATCCAAAAAGAATTTTGTTTCAAAATTCAATTATCCAATGATGGCGAAATTGTTTTCATGTACTCATCCAGGAGCTGCTTTTGGGATTCAATTCTCCTCTCTCCATTGAGTAGCTAGCTAAGGAGGAGGCTATTAGTATTGGTTCACCAAGGTCATGGAAGTTAACAGCTTTAAGGTGGCTCTTGGGTAGCAATTCAGTGCAAAAATAAACCCATGGATGCTCATCTTGTTTTGATTAGATCATAGGTCTCCCTGTGCTCCTACCATGTTCTAGAGTGTTTTAGGCCATAGGCAATCATTGCAGAGAATTAACAGGAGCCGTTGCAGGAACTTGAGCTGGGTTAGGATCAAATAAGCCCTCTCCTTTCTGCTTCGGCTTTCAGCATTTCACACCCTCCACAGAAATCCCTAACCCCAAAAATCTCCAAACTTACACAAATCCCCAAAAATCCACAAACCCTCTGACTTCCACAAAACTTAAATGGCCCCAAACTTCGAGACCTAGCTGTCTCGAACTGCTTGCCTCCTGAGAACTCTCCATCTTCATGCCTGGTTGCTATGGACTTAACTCTCAAGATCGTTCATCTCCATTAAGCTTCTTCATCTTTGTTGTCTCAATCTCTCTGCGGATTTTACTCTCATGAAAGTTGTTTCCTCCATGTTCACCTAAAGATCAAGTTTGATATGTGCGAATTGGTTAGAATAGGACGCTGACTCTGCCTCCTATTTAAGGTTTTATGATGTGGGAGCATCTCAAGAAGCCCAACCCAAGAATTGGTCCATGTCCCAACACATGATTTTCTTGCTGTCAAAAGTCAAAATCAGGCCCATTTTTCATCACTCGGTTGGATGTCCATCCCAAAGCCTAAAATAGCAAAAGAGTAGTCATTGGAGAACTTGGGATGTCTAGTTTCTACTAAATCAAATTTGATTTTTCTAAAGTTATGAATTTGGTTTACAGGCTTTCAGGCGAGTCATTATTCAAAAGTCAGCAGTTAATGCTTAGCAGAATGACTCTTGATCTTTATATCAGTAATGCATGCTTGAAATGAAGCTTTTAATTCTACATTTGTCCTAGGAGGGATGTTTTAGGCTACAACTGACTTTTAGAGTAATAAATCAAAGATTTGAATAGCTCTTTTCCCCTCTAGAATTTTATCCCTTTTTTGTGGATTCTATTGAGTGGCGAACTAAAACCCTAGTGTTTCTGTTTCTCTTTTTTGAATTCCAAACTTTTAGAGTAATAAATCAAAGATTTGAATAGCTCTTTTCCCCTCTAGAATTTTATCCTTTTTTTGTGGATTCTATTGAGTGGTGAACTAAAACCCTAGTGTTTCTGTCTCTCTTTTTTGAATTCCAAAGAGTGGTTAGTGCTTTTGCTCTGATCTCCAAGGTTGTGAGCCTTCATCCATCCAAACCTACTTCTTTTTATTAAAGATTCCGTTGTCGACAAACATCAATCTTATTTGGGTTAGTTCAAGGTCCATCCCTTGTCATTTCTGGGAGTCTTATGTGCGTTAGCAGGTTCAAATTCTCATATTCCCTCTCTATAGATTCCCACTTAGGTACAATATCAAAGCTCAGGTTGTGATGGCTGTTCGTGGATGTCAGGTGTTCCAGAGAAAGATATTCATGATTCCGAGATGGATGAAAAGAGACCACAAATGCAAGAACTAATGGAACATTTTAATCATTTTTGAAAGCTTAGAACATTATGAAGATAAGCGGTAATGATTTCAATCTTTTCCATGGTGATTCTCATGATGGTTCCTCTTCTGAGCATCAACAAAGTAGAAGGAACCAAACTCTTCAAAGGGAAAGAGATGAAAGGAGGATGCAACCTGATGAATATCTTAATTGGCTAAACACCATAAAATGAGAGTTCAAATTCAACTAATGCCTGGAGGATCATAAGGCCCGGCGGCCCCCAGACTCAGAAAATATGCTTCTTTATGATGGGAGAATTTGAAGAAGCAAAGGGCTTTTACAGGAGGCCAATCAAAACTTCAGAGAAAATGGAGTTAAAAAAATGCTTCCAGCCTGAAACTACCAGGTGGATATGTTCTCGAAAATTCAGGCTTTGCAGCAACATGGCACAAGTGCAGACTGTGGAGGAGCATACTACTGAATTTGATCACCCTTATGTTGAAGTCCGGTATGTTCAAACTGGTAGGACAAATTGCAGTGTGATATTTGGGGGCTTAAAAAGGAGATTGGAGATGCAATTTGCTTGCAACCATACTAGCCTTTTTTATGTGAGAAAGAATTGTAAAAAAGGTAGCAAAAGGAAGGTAGAAAGAGTTTCTCTAAGCCAACCATTAGATCATTCCCTTCAAATTGAGGAAGCAGTTCTAATTCAGAGCTATCTTCCTCAAACAAGCCCACTAGTGATAAAACTCTTCCTAAGAGTGACAAGCACGACAGTTCTAATACTATCTCAAACAAGTGTTTCAGATGACAGAGCTATGGGCACATTGCATCTGAACATCCTAATCACAAAGTTGTCTTCTTGGTATAGAAAGATATTTAAGAGTTGGATGACAATATTGATGAACCAGAAAATAATGAGGAAGTTGTGCATGCAGATGAAGGTTAAATGTTTGTGCGAATGCGAATCCTGTGGAACAAGACCACAAGTGGCTAAGTGAAAGAATTTTCATACAAGGTACATTTCTTGGCAAAATTTATGACCTTATTTATCATTGATGGGAAAAGTTGTTCTAATGTAGTGGCAGCAAAGACAGTCAAGAAATTAAGCTCAAAATTGAAGAGAATCCTCAGCCTTAGATAATTCAATGGGTTGACATTACACAAATGGGATAAGGTGAGGGTAAATAAAAGATACTTAGTTTAGTTTTCTATTAGAAAGAATAGTTAAAATGAAATGTGGCGTGCATTGCTCCAATTGATGTTTTTCATCTACTTCTCCATAGAACATGGCACTTGATAAGAAAGTATTCATGATGGCTTCAAAAATACTTAAAAACACTTCTGTGAAAAATGGTGTTAGAATTCTTCCAACTCCAACTAAACCAGAACTTATTCCCAAGCCTTCTAATGGGATGGAAACTCTATAATATCTGGGAGCTTGATTAAAAGAGAGTTGCTAGAAAACAATTGACTTTGCACTTGTTCTTGTGTGAAAATCAGATGCTACATCAAGTGAGTTTAATCCTCTAGTTCATCCTCTCTACGAGTTTGCAGATATTGTTTTCAAGAAATATTATCTAGTCTACCACCTATAAGCGATATTCAGCACCTCATTGACTTGAAGAACAAGGCAGCTTATCACATAAAGAATTTTAGCGGCAAGTTGACCTGTTAACAAATGGATTACTCAAGAGACTGCTGTTTCATCGTTGTTGATGCCCAAAAAGGAAGGATCTTTCTGTATATGGATAGTAGAGCCATCCATTAAATCACTATTATCAAGTATAGTTTTCCAATTCCTTGGCTTGATGATTTACATAATTAACCACATGACACCACTATTTTCTCTAAAATTATATTTGTAATAGTTATCACCAAAATAGATTGACACCTAGAGACGAATAGAAGACAGCCTTTAAAACAAGATATTGTCTCCATAAGTGGCTAATTATTCCATTTGGGCTGTTTAATGCACCAAATTCATCAAGAAAAACTCTCAAGGCAGCATAGCTGTGTCAACAATAAGTAATGTCTTTTTGACTACATAAGGCCACCAACCACACCAAGCCTTGAATCCAATTAGGCAGGTGAAGATAACCAACAAACAATGAAATAAATGAATAAACATTTAGTATTTCATAGCAGCAATCGGAATGAAAGTCTACATGCTCCACTGGGAAAAAAAAAGAAGAAAATATGAAGATAAGAAAGATAAGGAATTCATGAATTTTTCTAGGAGAATTCACGATAATTATACCCTACAAATAGAATTTTGGACAGGAAATTTGTCACCTCACCTTAGGTTGCAAACCCCCCAGCCCCAGACCAAGTGGGACAGCTGTTGCACCCTCTGGATTATCATTTCCCTGACTAGATCTTGAGGCAAATGCTGAATCATCTGCCAATTTTAGTACCGTTTCTCTATTAGACCAGTTACCGGAGCCTTCGACTGAGCTACTAGAAGGTTGGTCCCTTGAATTCAAACCAATTTCTGAAACCTCAAGGTTACTAGTTTGTTGGCTGTGAGGATGTGCCTATCAGACATGTCATAAGTTAACTCTTATTTCAAGTCAACAATTAATATAAATGCAGGTAAAAGTAAGCGTGCACCATATACCTTCCGGCTCTCCCTCTCAGGTGTACCAGTGGGGACAGATAGATCCACCTCTCCACCTTCATTGTCAGCCAAGTTTGTAAGTTGATTGTTCCCCCCATTGCCAGCACCGGATGTATTCTGAATGTTAAAGTTCTCTGATTGACCTACATAATGCCAAAGTCAGTTCAGTATAAAACAGTAGTATTTACAAGGGGCCTCAAGCATTAAATCTTTGCAACCTGATGGAGCCAGATTTTCAGTCCGCCTATTATCATCAAAGTTTCTGATTCGTGAATTCACTTCGGCTATAACATTAGATAGTGGAAGAGAATCAGCTGGTGGCTGTGAAACAGAAAAACCAGTTTGAGAAGCACTGGAAACTGTAACAGGAGGTCGAGATGGGACAACTGCGGCAATAACATTTCTCACAGGCAATACCCGTGTTTGGCCTGAATCTCCAGAACCAGATCGATTAACATGTTCTCCATGCACCCCTTCTGCATTAGATGTCCTGGGACCAACAGCTGAAAACAATAGTTGCAGGTGAGGATCCCAATTTAAAATATTTTTATGTCAAGCAAATATCAAAAGGAAGAACAGATTTAGCACAAAAAAAAAAAAAGGTATAAGAGATTCACAGAAAACTTATTTAATTACCAGTGTGAATATGAATGTTCACATGTCTTGGAACGGTTCCAACACCAACTGCACCAATACTAACAGAACCTGGAGTCCCAGTATTTGATGGACCGCCAGCAGATCCAGTAAAAAGGGAGTTGGTTTGAAGTGGAAATGGCTGCAAAAATGAAATACGTGTAATTCAGATTGTAAGCAGTCAAAATTGGCGATACAGAGACAAATGGTCACACAACATGATGGGAATTATAGTGATTAAAATTTTAACTTCGGATAATTATAACTAGGGTGTATCTTTTAGACGGTACTTATGCCTATAAATAGGCAAATAATTTTATCAGAGATTATTTTGATGATTTAAACAAAGAATTTACTGATTACCCTCCCCTCCCTCCCTCCTTTTCCTCCTTAATTCTCCTATTCTTCAATATTTCACAAAATTCTGGCTCTTCTGCATCAAAATTGGTGTAAGCCTAGTTTTAACCCATCTTTGAAACCTGCTGCAATAACAGTTGATCAACATCTTTCAACCATCATATTTGCAGCAATACGACCATCTACAATCATCACCACACCATCTCAGAACCATTGGAGCAGAGCAACCAGAAGTTTTGCAAAAACAACCCAAGAACATCAACAGCAATGCATCAACATCATGATATCCAACAGCCGGACAGCAACATTACTAAATGTAAAACTTTTAGGAGACACTTAATAATCTTATTGCACAAACTATGAACACAATCAGCTCTCTTCTAGAGAGGACATACAACAACAAAGAAAACAACAAGAGAGGAAAGATACAAGAGAGGAAAGATAATCAACAATAAGGAAAAAGGAAAGATATATATAAGATCCTAATTCTAGTTTAGGAATTAATCCTAACCAAATCTCCATTGCCTTAGTCTTGGATATCCTGAACCAACACTCCCCCTCAAGCTGGAGAATGTATGTCAATCATTCCTAGCTTACATACTAAATCCTCGAACCTCTTAGCTGCAAGCCCTTTAGTTAACACATCCGCTACTTGGTCTTTAGATGAAACATAGGGTATTTTGATCAGGCCTGCATCCAGCTTCTCTTTAATGAAGTGCCAATCTATTTCAAAATGTTTTGTCCTGTCATATTCAACAAGATTATGGGCAATGTTGATGACTGATTGGTTGTCACAGAACACCTTGATTGAGCCTTGAACCCTAATCTTCAAATCTTCTAAGATGATTCTTAGCCACAACACCTCACATAGGCCAAGAGCTATTGCTCTGAATTCAGCCTCCACACTTGATCTTGACACAACACTTTGCTTCTTACTCCTCCATGACACAAAGTTTCCACCAAGAAATACACAATACCCACTAGTTGATCTTTTGTCAATAAGAGATCTTGTATAGTCTGCATCTGTAAATCCCTTAATATCCAATTCTTCTCCTAATTTAAACAAGATCCCCTTACCTGAGGTAGCCTTCAAATAGTTTAAGATCTTTCTTACTGCCTACATATATTGTTCTGTCGAGTTGTGCATGAATTGGCTCACTAGGCTAACACCAAAAACAATATCAGGCCTAGTGTGAAACAAGTATATCAAACGTCCTACAAGTCTTTGGTATCTGCCCTTATCTACTGGTCAACTATTAGGATCAACTCCCAACTTGTTGTTTGGCTCTATTGGCACATTAGATCTCTTCCTCCTGATACCCCTGTCTTAGCTAACAAGTCCAACACATATTTCCTTTGGGAGAGAAATATTCTAGCCTTAGAATAAGCAACTTCAATCCTTAAGAAATACTTGAGGAGACCAAGGTCTTTAATCTCGGATTCCTTGGCTAACTTGACCTTGAGAATCTTCTGTTCCTCTTCATCATTCCCTATGACTATTATGTCGTCTACATATACCAATAGAGCGGTAACTTTCTCTTTGTCTGAATGCTTGGAGAAGAGTGTATGATCACCCTTGCTTTGGTGATATCCCATACCTGTCATAGCCCTGGAAAACCTACCAAACCATGCTCTGGAGGACTGTTTGAGCCAATGTTATTAAAGGCCTAAGGCGCACAAGGGTCTTTGGAGCCTGAGGCGCAAGCTAAGGCACGAGCCTGGTGGAACTAGGCACAAGTTAATAAAAAAAAATACATGTCCTAGTTGAAGAAAAAAGTATAAAATAGGTCATAACTTCTAATAATATTTTAACAAGCATGTTACAAAAAAAATATAAAATTCAACATATGCTAACTATAATATTTCCATGTTGGATCTTTTCTTCTACCAGCAGAGCTATTATCAAGATTAGGATCAATAGTGTTGGATGACATTTCAAATTTTTTATTCCTCCAAGATTCACAACATGTCAACAACAATACCACTCTAAAGACCATCTTAAGAAAAACAAAGAGATTATACTCAAACTCAAGCAAATACCAATCATCATGCAAAGTTATAAACAAACACATAAACACTACAAGTCCACAATCAAGAAAATGTTTTCATTTTGAAAAATGCTACTTCTCTAAGTCTGGAAGATTAGCACATTATAAGAAGACAAATAAGAAAATGTTTTCATTTTGAAAAACTATCTGCAGGTATTTTGATAGCTAATATTCATTGTTGTTAAAATTATTTTTAATGAATTTTTCAAGAAATAGTAAATATGTATTTTGGGGGTGATAAAATCACTAAATCTCAAGCTTGTACTAAAACCAAAATTCTATTTTCTTATTGTTGTGGATTTTGATTTTTTAGATATTTTTATTAAATCCAAATGGGGGGTACTTTCTTATTTACATTTATGTATTAAAGTAAATGGAAGGTAAAATATAAATTAAAAAAAATGTGGACATTTACTTAAACTAAAGAAATGTAAATATATTGTAATGTATACATGCTAGAACTGAGAAGAGGGGAGGCTAGAACAAAGAATGGCAGCTGGTTTATTTAAGTATAATTTGAATTAGGATTAGATTTGATTAAAATATAGCAAGAAATCAATTCCAATTAAATATTTTCTTAAAATCTGAAAACTAATACTAAAATTAAACTAAAACAAACCATGTGTAGCCTTGGCATGCCTAAGCCCAAGGCTGCGCTTGAGGGCCTGGGTGTGCCCATGTGCGCCTGGGCAGATCTCGCTCGCTTGATTTGTTGCTAGGCGCCAGGCTTGCGCCTGGTATCAAGGCGCGCGCCTTTAATAACACTAGTTTGAGTGCATAGAGTGCCTTCCTTAGTCTACACACTTGCCCTGCTTCCCCTTCCTGAAATCCAGGGGGCAACTCCATAAAAACTTCTTCTTCCAAATCTCCATGTAGGAATACATTTTTGACATCCAACTGCTGTAGGCTCCATCCAAAATAAGTTGCTAATGATAAAAGAACTCTCACAGTTGTCAGCCATCTTTTCCACAGGTGCAAATGTCTCAAGATAGTATATGCCATATGATTGAGTGTAGCCCTTGGTGACCAATCTAGCTTTGTATCTCTCTAGGGTTTCATCAGCATTGTATTTGATATTGAAAATCCACCTGCAACCAAATGGTGTAACACCCTGTGGTTGAGGCACTAAGTCCCATGTATGATTCTTCTTTAAAGCTTTCATCTCCTCCAACATGGCTTGCCTCCAGTCCAGGTCTTTTAGAGCCTCATCAACTGACCAGGGCTAGGTCGTTCTACCTTGAGGGACCAGGTGAACAGGACAAACAAGGGCAGATTCCTCTTGTCTCATGGCTCAATCTAACAAGGATCAAATGTAGCTGCATCATTACAAATTTGGTCATCCTTTTTTTCTTACTCTAAAATGATGTTCCTAGAATTGTTTAAGGGTCTAAATGTCAACAGTTTCCATTGTGTCGTGTGTGAGTTTGCAAAACATAAAAGAGTTTCTTTTGTTTCATCTAATAAAAGGACTAGTTCTCCGTTTACCTTAATTCACAGTGATATTTGGGGTCCCTCATCAGTTCCTAATATTTCTAGGGCAAGGTGGTTTGTCATTTTTGTTGATGATCGCACTAGAGTAACATGGCTATATCTTCTGAAAACTAAAACTGAAGTTAGTAATATTTTTCCTACATTTTACAATATGATTAAAAATCAGTTTGGGATAGGTTTTAAAAGGGTTAGATCGAACAATGCCAAGGATTTCTTCAACCAATCCCTATCTGTTTTTTTTCCAACAGAAGGGTATTATGCATGAATCATCTTGTCCTTACACTCAACAAAACGGAGTGGTTAAGAGGAAAATTGGGCATCTACTTGTTGTTATTCAAGCGCTCCTATTCCACCGTAATGTTCCTAAACATTATTGAGGAGAAGCAACCCTAACAGCTACCCTTCTTATGAATAGGTTGCCCTCTCAAATCCTTGGATCTTACAGCCTAATTCAACTGTTAACCAAATCCTTTCCTAATTGTCATGTGTCTACTCCAAGGTTGAAACCCAAAGTGTTTGAATGTATCTCGTTCGTCCATATTCCCACTATTAGTAGGGGTAAGTTGGATCCTTGAGCTTTAAAGTGCATATTTCTTGGATACTCATTTACTCAAAAGAGCTATCGGTCTTATCATCCCCCTACCAAGAAGTACTATGTGTCAACCGATGTCACCTTTGTAGAAGGAGATTCTTATTTTAGTAAGTCTCAGTCTTCGGATCAAAGTCAGTCTCCTATTCCTATTGGACATGATCTGCCATTTTTTTTTTCTCTCCCAACCACTAGTCCAAAGGATTCATTGGGCATGACATTGGAGGAGCCTGTTTTGAGTACTCCTCGATCGCTAAAAGTATATTCAAGGAAAAAATGGCCGGCCTCTACGCCTATGCAAGTCACAACACCTTACACAAACCCTACTTCTATAGCTGACAACACCAACAATACCATCAGCCCACCTTGCACATTATCAGGTAACCCCATTGCTAAGTCTTTCATACCTAATGATAATAACTCTACCCTACACCCGAACCAGCACCCTCCAACAGTGACCTTGTTTGGCCTATTGCCCTTAGGAAGGGTACTAGAGCTTGCACTCAACACCACTTACATTTGTTCCTATCCTATTCCAAATTGTCATCCCCTCATAAAGCCTTTCTTACCAACCTTCATACCATCCCTATTCCAAAAAACTTTTCTGAAGCAATAGGAAACAAGCATTGGAGAGATGCCATGGAAGCTGAAATGGCAGCCCTAGAGAAGAATCAAACATGGGAACTTGTTCCATTACCCAAAGGGAAACATCCAGTAGACTGTCGATGGGTATACACAGTTAAGTCTGATGGATCTTTAGATCGCTACAAGGCACGGCTAGAAGCTAAAGGGTATACTCAAGTGTATGGAGTAGATTATTTAGACACTTTTGCCCCTGTTGCTAAGTTAAATACAATCCGAGTTCTTCTATCCTTAGCTGCTAACCTACACTGGCAATTGCATCAGTATGATATCAAGAATGCATTTCTACATGGGGATCTTGAAGAAGAGGTTTACATGGATCTACCATCGGGTTATGACTCCCCAAACCAAGAAAAAGTGGTGTGCATGCTTAATAAAGCCTTACATGGCTTAAAACAATCACTGCGGGCATGGTTTGGAAGGTTCACAAGGGTAATACTTGGCCAAGACTATAGGCAAAGTCAAGAAGATCATACTCTCTTTGTTCAACACTCGGCCACAGGGGGAGTAACTATACTTATTGTTTATGTTGATGATATCGTTGTTACGAGCAATGATGAGGAAGGCATGCATAGACTAAAGGAACGCTTAATCTGTGAGTTTGAAATCAAAGATTTTGGATGTTTGAAGTATTTTTTAGGCATAAAAGTGGCACATTCAACAAAAGACATTTTCATTTCCCAACAGAAATATATCATAAACCTTCTAACTGAAATAGAAATGCTAGGATGCAAGGCAATAAATACTCCCATAGAGCCAAATCATAAGTTGGGAGAAGTTCTAAAAGATAATGTGGTTGACAAAGGATCCTATCAAAGGCTAGTTGGAAAGCTCATTTATCTAACTCATACTCAGCCAAACATAGCTTATGCAGTGGGAATAGTCAGTCAGTTCATGCACAACCCTAGAGAGAGTCACTTGAAGACAGTTTATCGGATACTTCACCATTTAAAGGGAACACCTAACAACTGGGAAAGATCTTTTGTTTAAGAGAGGCGTAACTATAACCCTTGAGGCTTACACAGATGTTGATTATGCAGGATCTGTTGCGGATAGAAGATCTACTTCGGGTTATTGCACTTTTCTAGGAGACAAATCTTGTAACATGGAGGAGTAAGAAACAAAATGTGTGGCTCGGTTAAGTGCAAAAGCTAAGTTCCGGTCTATGGCCTTAGGAGTGCATGAATTGATGTGGCTAAAAATCTTGTTGGATGATCTAAAGGTCCAATGGCAGGGTCTTATGAGGTTTTATTGTGATAATAAGTCAGCAATAAATATTTCTCACAATTCAGTTCGTTTCAATATGACAAAACCAAGCATATTGAAGTGGACAGACATTTCATTAAGGAAAAATTGGATAGAGGGTTGATTTGTACTCCATATGTCTCCTCAAATGATCAATTGGCGGATGTGCTAACAAAGGGATTATCTTCAGCTATGTTTCAAAGGTTTGTATGCAAGATTAGAACGGATTATATCCACTCACAATCTTGAGGGGGAGTGTCAACAATCGGTGTCAATCAATATATCAATCAGAGCAAGATTCTATCAATCAATCAGAGCGAGATTGGAATTGACATCCTTTCCTTTTTCTAGAATGGGAATGTATATATTGTTGTATCTTTCTATCTTTGAATTGTATCCTAAGTTGTATAGTGTCCAAAATCGATTTAGAAACTTTCTTGTTTAGTTTTTAGGAGCTTCCTAACTTAGCAGGAAGATTGTTTATATATTAGCATATATCCCATTGATTTGAATAAGATTGAAGAATTATTTTTCCCATCCTTTAACAAGTCACTCTCGTCTGCTATAGGATTTCAAACCCCCTATGAAATATGGACAGGTCATAAGCCTAGCTTAGATCACTTAAAGAGTGTTTGGATGCTTAGCTTATGCCCATGTTAAGCAAAGAAAGCTAGAGCCTAGGGCAAAGAGGTGCCTGTTTATAGGATATCCTTCTGGTGTGAAGGGTAATAAGCTGTGGAGTTTAGAATCAGGTATGCCTAGGACTATAATATCTAGAGATGTCACCTTTGATGAAAATTCCACTATCAAAGACATTAAAATAGATGATTCTAAGGATGAGGAAGGGAATCTAAAGGCTGTCAAGTTGAACAGCAAGAACCACCTTTGAAAATGTCTTAAGACAGCCCTATTGACCAGGATCCAGATTATCAAAGAGAGAGTAAAGGGTCATCTAGTATAGACAGTGAGCAAGGCCATGAGAGATACAATGTTGCTAAGGATAGGCAAAGAAGAATTAGTAGGCCACCGGTGAGGTATGGATATTCAAACTTAGTCTCCCCTATGCACTGTCAAGTGCAATCGAAGAAGCTGGTGAGGAGCCTCTTACTTATGAAGAGGCAATGCACTCAAAAGACTCCAATAAATGGCTGGCAGCCATGCAATCTGAAATGGAGTCACTTACGAAAAATAAAACTTGGACTTTGGTGGAGAGACCCTTAGGGAAAAGAGTTGTAGGCTGCAAGTGGTTATATAAAATCAATGAAGGTGCTGGAAATGATTGTAAACCTAGGTATATAGCTAGGTTAGTGGCAAGGGGTTTTACTCAAGTGCCCGGGATAGATTTTGTTGAATTGTGAGCACTAGAAATACTCAATCTTGGCCGATTCACAACCACACACACACACACGGTTTACCCCACAACAGAAAATTAAGAACAGCAGAAATGAAAATAGAGTAAAAATGTGCAAACCACACAAGAAGACAACCAGTTTTATCCTGGTTCAGACCACAATTGTGATCCTACATCCAGCCTATGTCCCGATAGCAATCCACTATGAAATCTTCAAAGAGTAAGTACAAGAACCCACTCACACGAGTACAATACAATCGAGATTACAAAACACTATCTTCCTCGACTTTTCACTCAATTTTCACACCACTCAGATACTATCGGAATGATGCCTCAAGCAACTGCCCCCTGCCTTCTATTTATAGACAATTAAGGCAGACCATAAAAGGAATATAAACGATTACACATTTCCTATTATACCCCTCATACATAAGCTACCGTTAGACTCATTCTAACTTAACTAATCCTGCGCTTGAATATTTCGAGAATTCCCTTGATTCCATCTAACTCTTATAAGCTATACTCGATGCAAAACACAACAGATTTTAATGAAGTATTCTATCCTGTGGTGAGCCATACTTCAATTAGAATCTTACTTGCCATAACAGCACATCTAAATCTTAGCCTAGACCAAATGGATGTTACCACTGCCTTTCTTCATGGAGAATTAGAAGAAAGCATTGTAATGGAGCAGCCAAAGGGGTTTGAAGTTAGAGGAAAAAGAGCGCAAGTATGCTTGCAAAGGAAATCCCTCTATGGATTGAAGCACCCTAGGGAGTGGTATAGAAAATTTGATTCATTTATGATAGTCCAAGGCTTTAAAAGGAGTGCATTTGATTCCTCTGTGTATTTCAACCATATGCCTAATGAGATATCCACATATCTTCTTCTATATGTGGATGATATGTTGATTGCAAGTAAATCAGTTGTAGAAATTCAAAATTTAAAGCTGAGATTAAAATCAGTCTTTGAAATGAAAGAATTAGGAGAATCTAAAAAGATATTAGGCATAGAAATAAATAGAAATAAGCAGCAAAGAAAGCTTGTATTGTCCCAAAAATCCTACCTAGATAAGCTGGTTAAGAAGTTCAATATGCTTGATGCAAAAGATGCATCAGTCCCCTTTGCTCAGCATTTTAAATTGTCCCATGAGCAGTCACCCACTGATGAAATGGGTATTAAGCAAATGAGTAAAATCCCTTACTTAAATGCAGTTGGCAGCCTAGTGTACAGTATGGTCTGTAATAGGCCGGATTTAGCCCATGCTATGAGTGTATCTAGCAGGTTTATGACAAATTCGGGTAAGGCTCACTGCAATGCTGTAAAATGGATATTTAGATATGTTAAAGGAACAATCAATATGTCTTTGGTTTATGGTGGAGCAAAATTAGAAGAAGAGCCTTGCATTTTAGGGTTCACAGATGCTAACTATGCAGCAGATTTGGATAGGAGAAGATCATCTATAGGTTATGTTTTTCAGCTATCGAATTCAACCATAAGCTGGAAGACAAATCTGCAGCCTGTGGTGGCTCTTTCAACCACTGAGACTGAGTATATAGCTGTTACTGAAGCTATTAAAGAAGTCCTTTGGCTGAAAGGAATTGTTAGTGAACTACTAGGAAGAAATGTAAAGGCAAATCTTATGTGTGATAACCAAAGTGCTATTCACTTGGTCAAGAATCAAGCCCACCATGAAAGAACCAAACACATTGATGTAAGGTATCATTTCATTAGGGAAATTCTTGAGAAAGAAGAAGTTAACCTAATAAAAGTTGCAGGTGAAGAAAATGCAGCAGATATGTTTACCATGGCTGTTCCCTTATCTAAATTCCAGCATTGTTTGAAGCTTCATAATGTTTGTTTGTGTGAATGATTAGGTTATCATGCATAGGTTATCATGCAGGACCAAAGGAGAGCAAGATCAAGCTTTGAAGGATGGACCGTACTCAAGGCAAATGGTGGAGATTTGTTAGCATGTTTGCCTCGAGTAAGCCTAGGATTCAGTGAAGCAGTCAATGTATCAAGCGGCTGGTTTAGTTAGGCGGTATGATTCTAATGGAAATTCATTTAGTTGGGGGTAAAACTTGTAATATCTAAACCGATTATATTGTATAGATTTATCCTCCCTCTTAGTCTATAAATAAGGGGCAGGGGGTAGTTGTTTGGCATGCATGATTTAGATGAATGAATTCTGTGCGAAATGAAAGACTAGAAATCGATAGCTCTTTGTAATCTTGGCAAGATCAGGAATTGTACTTGTGTGATAGGCTGGTTTTGTACTAATCCATTCATATTCAAAGGAAGGCTGCTCTCGAGAGGTTTGAAGGCTAGATGTAGGATCATTCAATCGAATAATCTGAAACAAGATAAAGTCTTGTTGTCTCCGTGTGGTTTGATTTATTTTTTGTATTTCGATTACTGTTTTGTTGTTCTTGATTGATCCGTGTCTTCTGTGTGTGCGAGTGTGTTTCAAATCGGTCTAATTGTTATTCCAGTGCTCCCAGGTTTAACAGTCTCTACTAAAGAAGTCTGTGGAGACGAATGTTGCCATCAGTCCTGACCTACCCCCTATGGATGAAGACGTTGAAGTTGAAGTAGAACCACAGGCCATTGTGGACAAGCGGGTAATTCATCAAGGCCCTCTACCCCTCACTCAAGTTCTAGTGCAGTGGCCTCACTTGCACCCGAATAACATGACATGGGAATACCTACCGCAGCTACTGAAGCAATTTCCGCAAGCAGGTCAATTACTGACCTTCCTTGGGGACAAGAAAGGCTTCAAGGGAAGGGGATTGTCACAACCCTAAGGGTATTTTTGTAATAGAGACTATAGAAGAACTAGCCACTTGTACCTATTCGGTTATGTCATCACAACCAAGGGTAGTAACCTATAGAAAGGCCATGTAAGGAGGATGGGGATGGGGATCATGAATGAAGAGATCGATTCTTTCCCTCTAATTTCTTTCCCTCCTTTTCTCTGTCTAATTCCCCCCCCTCTTTCAATTCTCCCTCCACTTTCCTCTCTATTCTATAATTCCAGAATTGGCCAAGCCTCAAATCCGAGGCGTGACAAAATCCTTCTCCAACTAACGAGCCAAATGTTCTTGTTAAATCCGCCACTAAACATATTCAAGAATTATGTGCAGGGGGGCAAAAAATTCTATTAATTCGCTTCAACCCTCTGATCAGCCCCTTAAAGCCTATTTAAGGAGACCTAAAAAATTTTCTCAAATCCAATCATCTGAACTGAATGCAGGTTCTAACCTGAAAGAAACTAGAAATGAGGATGATCTTGATGTGCCTATTGCTACAAGGAAGGGAGTAAGGTCTTGCACAAAACATCCTATCTCGAACTATCTTACTTATGCTAAGATATCTCCAAAGCATAGGGGAGTCACTGCTTTAGTTGATGAGGTAAAAGTCCCTACAAATATACAGTAGGCTTTGGAAAATCTGGAAAATCATAAGTGGAAAGAGGCTGTATTAGAAGAAATGGAGGCCTTGGTTGACAACCAAACTTGGGACATTGTGGAGCAACCTAATGACAAGAAAATAGTGGGCTGCAAATGGATATTTCCAGTAAAATATAATGCTGAAGGAAAAATTGACAAGTACAAGGCAAGGTTGGTTGCACAGAGCTTTACTCAAACGTATGGAATAGATTATGAAGAAACTTTTGTCCCTATAGCTAAATTGAATTCCAATAGAGTATTATTGCCTATTGCTGCAAATCTGAATTGGGAACTTCACCAATTAGGCATAAAGAATGCCTTCTTGAATGGAAGTTTGGAAGAATAAATTTTCATGCGCATATCTCCTAGTTTTGAATCATTTGAAAATCAAAATAAGATATGCAAACTAAAGTAGGCCCTTTATAATCTAAAGCAGTCACCTAGGGTATGATTTACAAAATTTAGAGCAACTATGAAGAAGCTTCGCTATTAACGCTTCGCTATTAACAAGGCCAGACTAATCACACTTTGCTTGTCAAGCAAACAGGAAATGGAAAATCTATTCTAATCGTATATGTGGATGATATGATTCTTACAAGAGATAATGCTACAGGAATTCAACAACTAAAAGAGTCTACAAGTTGAGTTTAAGGCAAAAGACCTTGGAACACTTAAATACTTCCTTGGCATGGAAGTAGCAAGGAGTAAAAAAGGTATTTTTATCACTCAAGAAATTTACCCTAAATCTTCTCACTGAAATAGGGAAAAAAGGGTGTAGATCTACAAGTACTCCTTTGGAACAAAATTGAAAAACAAGGAGCACAAAGGCTGATTATCCTGTGGACAAGGCAAGATACCAAAGACTGGTAGGAAAATTAATCTATCTATCTCTAACAAGATCATATATTGCATTTAGTGTGAGTGTTATAAATCAGTTTATGCATGCTCCTACACAAAAACATCTAGATGCAGTAAATCATGTTCTCAGATATCTCAAGGGTACACCAGGAAAGGGCCTATTGTTCAAAAAATGGGACAACTGAGGAATTGAATGCTATATTGATGCAAATTAGGCCAAAGTTGTTGAAGACCGTATATCTACTTTAGGATACTGCACTAAATTATGGGAAAACCTAGTTACTTAGAGGAGTGAAAAGCAGTGTAGAAGTAGAGTAGAGAACAATGGCCCAAGGAATATGTGAATTGATCTGCTTGGGAAGACTGTCACACGACTTAAAGATATCATGGGATGCACCTATGAAGCTATACAACAACAACAAATCAACCATTAGTATAGTTCACAATCTAATTCAGTATGATAGGATGAAGCATATAAGGATTGATTAACACTTCATCAAGACTAAAATTGAAAAAGGAACAATTATCCTCTCATACATTCCAGCTCAAGATCAAGAGGTTGATATTCTAACTAAAGTTATATCGAAGCCAAGTTTTGAAGTATTAATTAACAAATTGGGAATTATTGATATCTATTAACCAGCTTGAGGAGGAGTGTTGAAATATTGAGAAAAAGAGGGAAAATCAAAATTTTGAATAAGGACGAGAATAAGAGATAGGGTTGGTTGGAGATAAGGAAAGATTACAAAAGATTAAACTGATAAAGGGATAAGGTTTCTAAGAAAAAGGAGTCAATTGATTACAAGCGATAATTCGAGCTCTAATGATAAACTTTATCCTTTAAAGATATTTAATTTTTTCAGTTTCTTAGGAGATGTTGTAGAAAAATTCCTGTATATATAAGTTCAATAAGATATTGAAGCAGATTTCCATTTAATCAAGAAATTTTCTTTTCTCTCTAATCGAGTATTCATCCCAAGTTACTCAACTATTCCTTCAATTTACTCCAGAGTAAACTGCTTCAATCAGCAGTTTTTTGTTTTGTTCAGTACTATTGAAAGAAGCATGCCAAGTAAAAACCAGGAACACAACAAATACATCATAAAAAGTAGACCATAATTCTTGGGGCATCAGACAATCTTCAACTTGACAAATACAATTGACCAATATGGTTTTCAATTAACTTGTACCTTGAACCATTATAGATACCACATAAAAAGTTTTCAGCTTCAAAAGCACTAACTATTGATGCCATGACTGAAAAATGTAACATCTAATCATTAATAAACCTGAACCATTATAGGATTTGGCCCTGATGGAGATATATACACAGAAGGCCCAGCATTCACAAAAGACTCAGCCTGCAATATACATACAACAGTTAAAGAGAAACGCATTCCAAACTAAAAACCAAAGTATGGAAGAGGATGGGCACTTACTGGAGATTGTCCCATACGCAGTGTCAGAATTGTCCGGCCAAGCTCTAGCAGAAGAGCACCTATATGGTTTATTGCAAGTCCTACTTGCATTGATTCGGTCTGAATTTGACCCCTTGCTGAAGGATCAGTAGAACTACCCTCCTGTTCCAGACGTCCTGCAATATGCTACCATGTTGCAGCATAGTGAAAAAAATAATAGTAGTATCAGAAAAAGGTAAAAGCACACTATGTTTATTCAGCCATTTCAAGCACTACTGTATCAACAGCAAAGACAACATCCAATTGCACAGACTGCCTCACAGGATAATCATCCTTCTCATAAGTACTTTTGGAAGACACTACTGTCATATAAATATATTTAGCCAAGCAATGGATCATCAAATACCTCCAATATCAATTTCAATTTGGCATAAAATCAACTAGTGAGACTGCATGGTAACCAACAATTTTATAAGATAAAAAGATTTATGTTCCTTTCTTTTTGTGATAACTAATAGTAATATAAAAGGGAGACCAGACCACCTCAATGGAGTAAAAAGACATGCCAGAAAACAGCAGAACCTATCTGTGTACAACAGAAAATGTCATCCAAACTGCACAAAAGTATGCAGGCAAAAGGGTGTAACCTCTCATCCATAGAGAGGGAAAACAATGAAGGTTCCTTTCAAACAATGCATAAAACTCTCTAAAGCCTTGATATCTTTTTTTTTTTTTGTTTCCCTTGCACTCCAGATAAATCACATGTAAAAGAAAAGAGGAGTTAACTATGACAATTTTTTTTTTAAGTTCTTTCATTCCCTTACCCCATACATAAGGTAGATAAACAGCTGAAGTTGCAATTGTAAATGATGAAAAGGCTAGTTTTGCATGCTTAATTGATAGAAGAATTTGCCGTGTAAAAGAATGCAGCAATAAGGTGCAACCATCTTCGAATGGCTAGAGTGCATTGCTTCAACCACTATTTGTTCTGAACATACACTCTAAAGTTGATACCAAGTTATTTCCAAATATTTCAGCATTTATAAAGGGCACCTTTGGTGCACAAGGCTCCCTGCTTTGCAAGAGTCAAGGGAGGTCATTTTATATGAAGCCTTACCCTTGCTTTTCCACAACTCAAACCCATGACCACCAAGTCAGAACTCAAAAGCATTTGTATATTCTATGAAAGAGAGAGATGAAGACCAAGAAAAACTAGGTGGCAGATTCTTAGGTATGATATGAGTCATAAGGACTTCCCAGAGAATAAGGTCATTGATTGAATTGATTGTCAAGCTAGAACTCAAGTAGTCACCCCACATAGTGGGATTAAGGTTTGATGTGTTGTTGCAACTGAACCTTGGCTTGTTGAAACAAACATCAAAATGTACATGGAAATTAAATCACATCAACATTGTTTTTTTTTTTTTTTTTGACATATACATAACCTTAAGAAACACGATCTCGAGCCTCTACTTCTACTTCATCAAGAGAATCCAGTAGCCCAAGTAGTAAGCACTATTGGTATCCCAGTATATCCCCTATGAAACACATCCCATCATAAAATTCTGAATTTTCTAAAATATGAGTGAACTAAAACGCGGCCTAGGTGGCCGCTGGCCACCGCGATTATGGCCAAATCAGCCACCTTAGGCGCCGGCCCGGCTAATCGGCCAAGGCGGACGTCTAGCAGCATGAACTGCCTGGCCGACTATGGCCTAATCAGTTGCCTAGGTCGCGTGAAGCGCCTGGGCCGCGTGAATCGTTTTAGTATAAATTGATTAGGGTTTTGTTTCCCCTTACCCATTACCCCTTCTCTCTCGTCTCGTCGATTCCCCTTCTCTCTCGCGCGCACCGACAGTCTATTGTAAAGTGGTCGTCGTCGTCGCCTCTCTCGTGCTCGCAAGCCACCACAGTCTCTTGCAGTTGCAAAGTCACCACCATCTCGTGCTCACACACCGCCACACTCTGGTTGTCTCTTGCAGCTTCATCTTCTTCACTCACCCTCCACCTCCTTCGATAAGCAGTAAGCAAGCAGCAGCAATGCTGTTGCCTCTCCCTCTTTTGTTTTCTTTTTGTTTTTTTGTTATTTAATTTAGTATTTAATATTTATGTTAATATTTGATTATTTGTTATTCAAATACTTATTAATTATTATTATTAATGTTTTAAAAAATTTAATATTTGTAACTTGCAAGCAAGCAACAAATGTAGCAAGCTGCCTTTGTTGCTGCATGTTGTTGCAGTGGTGCTGCTTGGGGCTATTGTTGTTTCTTGGCTTTGTTTGTTAGCTAGTTATCTGTTTTAATTCAATCATTCAATGTCAATTTACTCAGGAAAAAAAAAAGAAAAAAGAAAGTCATGTCAGATGGAATTAGGAGTACAGAAGCATCGTTCGATGCCGCCTCAGTTCTTAAAAGGAAATCAAATGATGTCGGATGGGAGTATGGAATGTTAATTAATCCGAAGAATATGGATAAAGTTAAATGCAAGTTGTGTGGTAAAGTTATGTCTGGAGGAGTTTACAGAGTCAAATAACACATCAGCCATATTTCCAAAAATGTTTCTACATGTCCAAAATCTTCTCCAGATGATAAAGCTAAATGCATGAATGTTATTGCTGAGGCAAAGAGCAAGAAGAAAAATAAGAAGCAAGAGGAAAATATGATGAGATCCTCGGTTAATATTTCTGAAAAAGGGAAAGGGGTGGATGATGAAGATGAATTGGAAGAGTTAGAGAGCAAAAAAACGCCTCATACTCTTGGCCCTATAGATAAGTTTGCAAGCTCCATTAGTCCTGAAATTTGTTTGAGTTCGAGAATGACGCAAAGGCAGCAAAATATTAGTGAAGCACTGTTTAAAGAGAGAACACAGACTGTACAAAGATATTGTGCTAGATGGGTGTACGAAGCCGGTATACCTTTCAATGCTACTGATCATGATAGTTTCAAATTGTTTGTTGAGGCGACTAGTCAATTTGGGTCAAGGTTCAAACCTCCTAGTCAATACCAGTTGAGAGTACCATTATTAAAGGAAGAGGTTGACAGAATGAAAGACTTACTGAAGAAGCATGAAGAAGAGTGGGCACAAAATGGGTGCTCTATTATGACAGATGCTTGGACAAACAGAAAAAAGAGCATCATAAACCTATGTGTTAATTCTAGCATGGGTACTGCTTTTCTTTCTTCAAAAGAAGCATCAGACGAAACACATACAAGTGAACTCATATTTGAGTATGTGGACAAATGCATTGAGCAAGTTGGGCCACAAAATGTTGTCTAAGTAATAATCGACAATGCTACCAACAATATGGGAGCGACAAAATTATTGAAGCTGAAGAGGCCAAATATCATTTGGACATCATGTGCTACTCACACCATCAATTTGATGCTTGAAAGTATTGAAAAAATGCCAAGATATAAGAAAGTCATTGATCAGGCAAAGAGTTTGACAATCTTCATTTATACACACCATAGGATCTTGTCCTTAATGAGGTCATTTACGAATAAGAGGGATATAGTGAGACCAGAAGTCACTAGATTTGCTTCTTCTTTCCTTACTTTGCAGAGTTTGATGGAGAAAAAGGCCTAATTGAGGTCAATGTTTACCAGCTCTGAATGGAAGGAGTGTAAATGATCAAAGACTGTTAAAGGAAAAGCAACATATGCTATTCTGATGAGCATTGCTTTCTGGAATGGTGTAACTTTATGCCTTAAGGTTTTTGCACCTTTGGTGAAGGTGCTTCGAATTGTTGATGCAGATAAAAAGTCTTTTATGGGCTTTTTATATGGAGAGATTAAGCAAGCAAAGGAAGATATTAAGGAGACCCTAAATAATCTTGAGAAAAACTATCAGCCTGTTATAGAGATTATTGAAGCAAGGGTGAAAGATAGGCTAGATAGTTCATTGCATTTGACGGCTTACCTTTTGAGTCTCTACTACCTTTTCAAGAATAAGACTATATATCTTGACAATGAAGTGATGGATGGGCTTTTTAATTGTGTGGAGATGTTTTATCATGGTGATGATCATTTTGAATTGCAAGGTCATGTCATAAATGTTGAGTTGCCAAAGTATACCTTTTGGAAAAGTGTGGGCAGCTCAAGGTTGTGCAAAAAATGATGATAATTATAATCCAGGTATAAAATTCATTTAGTCCTTTTCTTAGTTCCTAATGTGTATTAGTGTATAAATTTGTTTACTTTATACTTGTTAACTTATGTAGTTATATGGTGGATGACTTATGGAAATCAAACTCCAAACTTGCAACGAATGGCAACAAGGATCCTCTCGTTAACCAGTAATTCATCCGGTTGTGAAAGAAATTAGAGCATTCTTAAAGGGGTTAGTGTATATTTTAAAACATTTTTAATATTTTAATTTCATTATCCCTATGAAAATATGAACTATATTTCTTTAATATCAATAACTTATCTATCATTTAAATTGATATTACTTTTATATTATTTATGTAGATACATACGAAGAAAAGAAATAGACTAGATGTGCATCGATTAAACAATCTTATCTATGTCCAATTTAATACAAAACTGATGAACAAGCAAAAGAGGGAGAAGGAAAAGAATGTTGATGTGCTACTTGCTAGTGATGCCAGCAATGCACAAGGATGAATTGTTGAAGGATGAGATGATGAAGAAATTGAGCCTGGTACGGGGCTTACTTGGGAAGTGGTTGGTGAAGCTTTCAGAGCAGACGAGATGCTTCAACCTCGAAGAAGAAGAAGATGAGCAAGAGCTCAATGAATTTGATTTTGAGTCTGATGAAGATCATGCATTGGAAGAAAATGGAGAGGAAGAATTCCAATTAGATACTTAGATTCTTCAAGTATGGTTTATATTACATTATTGTGGCTTTTGTCTTATTGAAGTTTGAACCTAGAACTAAACTACAACAATTGTTTTCTCAAAATTAATTCTATATTTCACTTGTCATTCCATTATTGTTGTATTATTTGTTTATGTTGCATTATTGATGTTTTTCAACTTTGATTTAATTGAAAATAACATCAAATTACATCACAAAGTTAAAAAAAGAAAAAATAAATAAAAAAACAGCAGTTTTCTTAGGCCCCGCCTACCCTAGGCGCTAGGCCCTAGGCTAGCGCCCGACTAGCGCCTTTTAGAACACTGAAAATATCATTAAATATTAAAAAGATAATTGATAACATGTAAACGTATTCTCTTTAGTAAACTCAAAAGTAAAGGAGCCAATCAAAAACCAATTCCTTCAATACTTCGATTCAAGAAATCAACCAGGAGCCAAAGAAACAGTTATACAAATCAGAAAAACATCACAAGTTTGTAAAGAAACCAGGTATTAACCAGAGTTATTAAAGGCGAGCGTAGGCGCACCTTGGGCTTAGGCGCGCCTGGGCTTTTTTAATTGTTTTTTAAGTTTTTATTTTACTGTTTATTGCTTTATTTAATTTTTTACTATTTAGGGTTTAAATTTATTGCTTCAATGACAAATTTGACAATGAGTAAAAGGGCTACTACTTCAAATGCTCCAATTGAATTTGAACTAGATGGAGATGGAGAGGGAGATGATATGAAAGAAGATATTAGAGATGATACTTCTAGTGATGAAAATATGAAAATGTCTGATCTTGATGATGAAGATGATTTTTAGATTATTTAAAATGCATGATAAGTTAATTTTGATTAAGATTTAAGATCTATAAATTGTTATAAAATTTAATTCAATTTGACTTAAAGACTTTTAAATTGCATCTTTTGGCATTTTTTATTGTTCTTTTCATTAGTATATGTTGAATTTTTTAATTTCCTTGATAACATGCTTGTGAATATATTATTAGAAGTTATGACCTATTTTATACCTTATTCTTCAACTAGGATATATATTTTTCTTTTTTTTTTAGTTAGCATGCGCTTAGTTCCATTAGACACGTGCCTCACCTTGCACCTTAGGCTCCAACACCCTTTTACGCCTTAGGTCTTTAATAACACTGGTATTAACTCTTCTATTACGAGCATCCTTTCTTCTTCTCTTTTCTTTTTTTCCCTTTTTTTTTTTTTTTGGGGGGGGGGGGGGTGGTGTTTCAGGGGTGCACAGAACGGTAGTTAAATCTTAGAGCACCACATCCTTTCAGCATTCCTTGTCAGGATTAGTACCAAAATAGGTTAAGGGCTTGGACAGGTAGCTAATGCACTCAACCGCGTATAGAAACAAATGTATATAGGATTAAAAAAATTCAATTAGTTGCTTGCAAGCATGGTTGTCAAAGGCACAAGGTGCACAAAGAGTGCCCGGGCCTAGGCGCGAGGTGAAGCATGAACCTCATGTACGTGAAGCACATGTTTATTCAAAATGCTTATAAAATACTTTTACACCATTATTTTCAATATGTACTTGAGAGGTAATTGCAAACTCATAAAATCGTGAACGACAAATAACCAACACTATAACGAATAACAACTAATTAATATTTTTTCAACCACTATAACGACAAAAAAATATTTAGATGAAGTACAGCAGGAAATAGCATCCAACATAAAAAAATAACGCTAAAAATCAGTGGAAAACAGTAAAATAAGAGGTTAGGCCAAAAAAAAAAAAAAAATACACAGCAGACTTTATCGAGCAAAAGACAAAAAACAGAAAACAGAAAGAGAAAAAACACAGTAGGATGCACAACACAGTCACATAGCAATGAAAAAAAAAGTGATGGAAAGCAACACGCAAGAATATGAAATACAAAATAGGTCACCAGAGTAGGTTCGCCTGCCTCCGGCAACCCTGGCAATGAAAACAGGTGGTTGGTGTTGAGGCCCACAAAAGCAACTTGTTTGTCTACTAATGAGTCCGCACAGAAGGCTGTCAGCCCATGAGTCACATGTGCATGACACAGCTTCAGCAAACATCCAGCTGCCACCAGCAGGCTCGCCTAATGCCAATATGCACTTATTTGGACAAGAAACTACCCCTATGATCACAAATAGAGATAAAACAATTTTGGGGGATAAAAACAAATAAATAAATACCTAAGGTTATTGTGGCAGAATCAATTTGTGGAAGGGGTTTGTCGTCAATGAATAGAAGAAAATGATTCAGTGAAAAGGGTTTTCACTTCTCTCAGGAGAAGTGTGGGTTATGTGATTCTTGATTTGTGGCATTTGAGTTTGCTTTTAGGTTTTTAAGGGTATTAAAACATAAAGTGCATGGGACTAGCACCTGCACCTTTGTCTGAGGCACACGCAACTCTGTCTGAGGCACGCAACTCATACAATTATTACAATGTTGAATTCATAAACAGAACTATATATAGTTCCTGAACCTTCCAAGTCTAGTAATGTGTGCACACCTCGCAAAAAAAATATTGTGCTAACCATGCTAATTAGAGCAATTATACCTATGAAGCTTTACTCTTACAGAATTAGAGTAGCCTAAGTCAAAGCTTATATATACAAAAACATTACAACAGATTTTAACTTACTTTAAGTTTAACCAAATTTAGTTAGAGCCACATTAGCTTATAGTTTCAGTTCAAACCAAGTTACCTAGAGCAAAAATATATATACAAAAATAAAAATACATTCTTATCATCCTATCCATTTTTTTCCTTATTTAACCTAAATGATACAAAATTATATCTCATAGAATTATTCTAAACAAACAAATCTAAAATGCAACAAAAAGCTGTTACTGTTCTCAACTTTTCCTATAAATATAGTTTTATATTTACATCTTGCTAATCAACTAAAATACAAGAAACAATTACAAGTTGAAAACTAAATTCACAACCAAAAAATTAATTAGCTATAATTTACATTTCATTTTTTTCTTTAAATTGTAGTTCTTCAACAATTCTAATCAGAGTATTATTACTCAACAACAATCACAAGGCTTAATCCTATTAAGCGGGTCAAATCTGAAGTTATCACATTATATGGAATGGTCAGCATAAAGAAACAGCTATCTAAGAACATTACCAAATCTGCATTTGATATACATTTTATTACTTTTTGTGCAAAGAAGATAAAGCTTTCTAATGAATTTGACAGCAAAATCTGAGTACGTCAGAATCAAAGACATACAATAACCCCTACTTAAAATCAATATATGAATACCTAAAAAGAAAACAGAAAAAACATGGTTTTGGACTGGCCAAAAAATGAAGACCCAAGACAGATTAGTAAATAAACAAACAAGATGAAATATCGAAGTACAGTTCTATGATAGTAGTGCATACAGATAATGCAGCAATAGTGTGACCACTCAAAAGACGTTGTGCTTGTCGAAGAACAAGAGCTAACGCTGCAGGTGTTGACACCCCACGTGTATTTGAAGGCAGTTCCCCTGTTGTCAGATCTTCATTGTTGCTTGGTGACTGATTTGGAAGATAACCTACCCACGGATGCATATAGATGTATATATTATTCTTCAAATAAGAACAAGATGAGATCATTTAGGCTACAAAAAGATTATCACCATTCTGTGATAATGCTTGCTCCATGCGGCTCATGAACTCTGAAAGTGTGTGCAGAGAATCAGGAATGGGCTGTCAATTGGGAAGAAAATAAACATAAATAAAACAAACCAATGCATGTCAAAAAAGATATGATAAGGAAGATGGAATAATTTTTACCGCATTAAGAGAAGGGAGAGGTACAGCTGCTCCAACTGGGATTTGCAAAGCAGGGGGCAAGGATTGATTTGGTAAGGCATGCCCAGGCTGTGCCTGAGTACCAGATTGGCCCTGAGGGCCAGTATTATTTCGTCTACCTTCTGTTGCACTTCCTTGAGGAGCCTGAAAAGCAGTACTGAACTGTAAAATTTAACCAACAGATGAATCAGATAGCTGATAGCAGATACTTCCAAAGAACAAATAGATTTCCCAACCCACTTTGACAACCTTAAAGGTAATTAATATTAATGTTCAGAATACTGTTAAAGTGCATCCTTATTGTCTCAAACCTAAATATAACAAAATCAAACACTCAGAAGGTGAAATAAGGAAGGCCAAACCTGCATGGTAGGTTGTACACCGCCAATAACTCCGGGTGCAGTCTGGTTCCCAATTCCAATAGAATTCAAAACTGCCCCAATAACCTGAAAGCCAGGCAAGAAAACATAAAGCATTCAAATGGTGAGACTCTGGACGGACAACATCAGTAGTCCAAGGACCAGAAACACACCCTGGACAGATCTGGCACAATGCCTTCACCTTGGTCCCCAACATTAAGGGTCCCAAGAACTACACTATGTGATATTTGCCCAATGCGTGGTCCTGCAGCATTTGCATCTTGTCCTGCCAAATGACATAGAAAAGTTCTCTTTGTTTGAACTAAATGAAATCCTGTATGTAAAGTTCACAACCAGGTAAAAGGAACATAGCCAACAAATGAATACCTCTATTACTATTAATTGCACTCGTCTCTCCAGAACTTGAAACAGGAGGAGGCTGCAATTCAGAAGGCTGCCTGGCAACTAAATGTAACGTATGCCCATTTTCAACATCTACTCAAAGTCAAGGCTTTATAACACCAAAGAAAACATAATGGACAACTCTTAGACATTAAATTGGATATAATGGCCTTACAAATGCTAAAGCCATGGATAAAGATGCCAGACGCCCACCTAGGGAGATTAAGGCCTGTGATTCTTATTATGCAAAATCAAGGGATTACAATACAAACCAATAATACAATTAGGCCTTGACATGGAGTGAAATCAGAAACCAATATGGCTGTGCTTTATCACAAAGAAGAATAAATAAGGAAACTATCTATGATGAACATTGTTAAAACTTTGCATGACAATCTATTTCCAAACGTCAAGGCCTCTAAAATAACCAACCAACAAACAAACAATCTTGAAATCAGTAATGATGAAAACATTCTGCTACACCAACATAGTCTACCCCAAAAGGTAGACAATATTAGAAACTTAACCAAATAATGATACCATTGGAAATCAAAAGGGAAGAGAAAAGGATGAAAAGAATTTTATGGGGTCCACCCCCCAATTACGGCCTTTCTTATAATTACTTATCAAGGGAAAGAAAGAAAACAAAATATAGAATGTTGTCTTTACATGAATGCTTGTAGAGCTAAGCCATCAAACCATATCAGTCTATCATTTTATGTCAACAAACACTATAGAGCTGGCAACAAACAATACATGCAAAGCCCTGAAAGTTTGCCAACATACCAATGTGCACATTCCTGAAATTCCACCATTCCCTTTTACCACTACCATGCATAATTTTAAGATCCGGGTCATCTACACATGATTGCAGAAACAAATCATAATTGATTGAAATAGTAGGATACGATATTCGGAAAGCGGGTGATCATCTTTCAACACTTTTCCCCTAAATATCAGCCGCTGCTGTCCAACTGGCAAACCAATTTCACTGGCAATTTTCTCCTTGAACAGTAAAACTGGAATCTGAAATTGTACAACATCAAGAATACATAAAGTATAATTCATTAAAAAGGTCCAGTACATATACTAGAGAACTAGTTCAGCTAGAAGACTGGCCATGCTTATGTTACAAGGTATTAAAAAAAGGTCCAGTACATATACTGGAAAACTAGCAAAATTGATATAATAGTTACAAGGTACGGTGATATTATCATTTGTTATTACATTTTTCAGTGACTTGTTTTACTTGGGAGTTATTTTTTTCTCTTTTTGGTCTCCATTCTACCAGCTTCTGGTTTGGAGTATAGCGGACAAATTCCTTGAGTTTTGTACAAAGTCAAGTCTTTGGAGTAAGATAGGAAAGCCTTCGAAAATTCCAAAAACTCTCCTTCGTCTTACAGAAATCTTGTTGCCATTTTGAAGCGGGTTAGAGACAATTTGTCCATTGTTTGTAGTTCTTTCCTGAGTTTTTTGGATGACTTGTCCTGGTAAATTATAGGGGTTTGTTTTGTTACAGATACAGAGTTTACTCTTTTAAGGTGTTTCTTCCATTAATATTTGTTTATGTTTGAGATGGCTTAGATCTACACAACAAAGACCAATACATGCCCAATAAGGAAAATGTCATGACCCCAAGGATAGATTAGTAATATGTATTATATGTGTTTCTGCTTTGGTTGTACTCTTATGCTGTAGATGTTAGTACCTTCATTTGTTGCTAGTGTAATTAGAGATTGTATGTTTGTTGAATGATATTTGAATTTCAGACTTTCCCCCTCATCAATTTTCTCTCAATTTCCTCTATGATTTCTTTATTATTCCCTCTCAATTTTCTGTTCTCTCTCTATATCACCTCCATTATCGCTCTCTTTCTGCTCTAATTCTCCCTATCTTGTTGTTTTATCTTTTTCGATTTCTCCCAAATTTCATTCTAAACCCTAGGTTAACCCTAGATATATGACAATTTGGTATCAAAGCCAACGATTCTTGGTTGTGATTTATGGCGATCCCTTACAATAATTCCTATCTGACTTCATCAGAGATGGATCACAAGCGAGCAATGTAGCAAAACCAATAAAGATGAGCCAGGCGATTTTCGGTTAATTCTCGGCTTGGATTTGAAGGCAAAGCAAGGGGTTGATCTCAACTATGAATTCCGATAAATTTTGTTCAAAATTGGAAGGCAATGAAGAGTCGGTGATCCTCGGCCACTGAATTAAGATTGAGGCAAGTTTGACTCATGAAAGCAGAACATGCCAACATTTTTTTGCGCGAGTCCAAGCAACAGAGTCAATCAAAGAAGGCACGGGTCCTGATAATTGTCTTTCAACAGGCGGTACCTACATATCTAGGCAACTCCTAGAAGCAATGATTCACACAATTTAGAGGTGATCCTAATCCAAAGCCAATTAGGTCACGAAAAGTTATGGATTCAAGATGTCCAGAGCTCCTATTCCTTGGTCTTTGACTTGTCCTGCTCGTGAGATTTCTACCATGGCTGACAACGCACGCATGAAACAATTCAAGTCTCAACTGCAGCAGAAGAATGCTACAGTTTCAATTGGATACAACAAAGATCATGGAGCGAGCCAGAATCATGAGACACGAGAAAAGAAGTTTGATAGTACACTTGCATGAGGAAATCGACAACCAAATTCACAAGCAAATGCAAAATTTTGTAGTGATGTTGTATAAGATGTATTAGGTTAGTATTCCAGCTGAATTCTTTTATAAATCAAGTGGAGATATCTCAAATGACTACCTCGGAAGTTCTAATCAAGAGATGATTGATTCAAACAATCAATCATCAAGATTAAACAACCATAACAAAGAATGTTTGGGGAAAGAACTGTTAAAGGTGAACCTCTGGAATATGTCGACCAACAAAGAGAAAAATACGCTAATGAATTAGCATTAGATCAGGCAAATCCAACTGAAGAACCATCCATCTGTGCGAATATTGGTGTTAGAGTCCTTCCTCAGATTTCGGACTTACGAAAAACTGAGGAACATTCAAATTTGAAACAAAACATTGATTCATTAGATAAGCCACTTATGAAGCAGGTTAGAGCTAAGAGTGGCGATGCCTGTAACATCTATCCTAAGCTAGGTCAAGATTGTGATGGTCCACATGCAGCTAGAGAAGGTTTGGCTGAACAATTAGGACCTGAACAAATTGGTTCTAGGGAAACTAATCCTAAGGCTGATGATGATGAACGTGAACAGGCACTCAATGAGGACTTGGACCAAAGGAAGAAGCTGGAGGTTGAGAAAATGCATTCTTTCACTGGAACTTATGTTGGGAGCAGTGTTCAAAAAGGCAGCCGCTGAGGTGTTAGGCGGCCCCTAGCCACTGCGATTTCATGCTAATCAGCATCCTAGGCGTCAGGCCCTCCGCAGCTCAACCTTGATGTTTTCTCCTCTTTGGATTTCATCATTGTCCCTAAAGGTGCAAATTTTGACGTTCGTAAGAGCCGTGTAGAGATGGTCGACGAAGGTCCAATGAGTGTCCTTACCTCTAAAGCTCAAGAACACGTGATAGTTGTCGCTACTCCTAGAAGCAGAAGAGGAAGAGGCAAGCTCTTTGCCTCTTGTAGTAGTAGTCATTGAACAAAGGGAGCAAAGATGAATGGATCTATTGGAGAAAACTAGAGATCAATCAAAGTCTACCTCTTTGATTTATCATCAGAATGATCGGGTAGAGACTAGAGAGCATCGTCAACTTTGAAGTAGATGGAACTCGTCTGGGAAGACGAGAGAAATTTAGGGGAGAGAGAGAGCAACCAAAGCAAAGCAAAACATTGGTCAAAAAGCACATATTGTGTAACATTCTGTATCAAGTAATAGGAAGGACCAAAACAACTTACCCTGATGGGCTTACGCGAACTTTCCAGGTGTCACCCATCCTTAAACTTCCCCAGCTTAAACACGCTTAACCTGAGAGTTCTTTATCTACATTCAGCCCAAAAGGTATCCAACTAATGTTGTTTCCTTCCTTACTTATCCTCGATATATACTACTCTTCTCTAGATTCTTGAATATTACATTCTCCCCTCCCCCCTTGAGCACATGACGTCTTCCTCATTCGACCTTACAACTGGTCCCAGATCTTCTCCCCTTTGGGGGTGACCATCCTAGAAGCCTACCAAGAGCCCCTCCTTATTCAGGAGCTCGCAACCCGACGCCACTCCCCCACCCTCATTGGACCGCCTTCTCCAAAGGTCGGCTCTGATACCACCTGTAACATTCTGCATCGAGTGATAGCGCCTGAATACTAGTCGGGAGGAATGGTTTTGGGGAAGAAGGTCCTAAGGATATTGTTCCTTTGCCTTTGGTTCTAGACCAAGCTGAGGGGTCCTTGGCTTGGGTTAAAGTAGCTATCAAACAATCCCTAGTGTTGGTTTTGGCAGGGAAGGAACAGTTTAAGTGGACTGAATAGAAGGACTACCATAAGGTTTGGGAGAGGATGGAAGAGGAGGTTGTTGCCAGACTGCTTATCATTACAACTCACTGGCATAATTTCTATATAAAGACCCTTGAATAATACATTTTACATTTGTAAGAAAAGCAAAACAGAAGGAACATAATGTCAGATCCTCGATCTGATAAGGAACCTTCTCGTAATTGAGAGAAGGCCGAATAGGCGAGAAGGAGAAAAAAGAGAGGAAAAAGAGAGAGAGAGAGGGATTAAGAGAGACAGAATTTGAGAGAGGAAAAGAAGGGAAAAGATCAATGTAGAATTCTCACATGATCCCCATACTCGGTAGCCTTCTTTATTTATAAGGGAGACAATTAGTACACCTTCTAGAACCGCCACTTGGCCAGCCAAGCGACCATGTGCACTTATCAATTATTCTCTACATCTTTTAGTTCATACACCCTAGTAACTACCCCAACTAACTGAAGTACTAGTTACAATATTACCCCTAGGCTATGACAACTCCCCCCTCCTTGAATTATTTCTTGTCCCCAAGAAATTAAAGGAGATTAGTAGCCCTAGGAAACCGCTGTAGAAGATCGAGAAGGTACTCCCAAGTTGTGTGGTCGAGATGCAAGTGTGTCCACTACACTAGAACTTGTGTGAGTGGCAAAGAATTTTCGTAGGTCACCCGCTTTTCCAGTATGGCTTTAGGCTTTGCTTCAACGATGGAATCTTCCTGGAGTTATGGCAGCTCATGGCTGACTCCTGCTGTTGTGCCAATAGCCTTCTTTAAGAGAGAGACATGGAAGACTGGGTGCAACCCCACGCCCTCTGGAAGAAGTAGCTGGTATGCCACTGGTCCGACCTTCTCGATAATCTTGAAAGGTCCATAGTACTTAGGAATGAATTTAGATATAGGCCCCTTGGCAAAAAGATGATGTTGAAATCGCTTTACTTTCAAAAGAACTTCGTCGTCTACCTCAAAATTGCGGTCCGTGCGGTGCCTATCTGCCAATTGTTTCATGTGATGCTGAGCTGAAATAAGCTCTTGTTTAATAACTTGCAAGGCCTCTTGTCTGGCCTGTAAGTATTGGTCCGCAGTAGTTTCTACAGGGCTATAGTGCATGATAGCTGGAATTATGGGAGGGGGATATCCGAATAGAGCTTCAAAGGGAGTTCTCTTGTAGGCAGTGTGATAATTGGTATTGTACCACCACTGGGCCAATGCAATCCACCTATTCTAGCTCTGTGGTTGGGTAAAGCATAGGCACCTTAGGTATGTTTCGAGACATTGATTAACCCTTTCTATTTGGTCGTCGGTCTCCGGGTGGTAAGCTGATGACAACCATACCCTAATTCCCAGTTCGTGAAGTAGGGTTTTCCAAAATTGGCTAGTGAAAATCTTATCTCTATCTGAGATGATGGCACGTGGCACTCCATGTAGCTTGAATACATGGTCCATTAGTTTTCGGGCTACCTCTGCAACCGTAAAGGGATGCGCCAATGCAATGAAGTGACCAAACTTGGTGACCCGATCGACCACCACCAATATAGTGTCAAAGCCTTCCGACTTGGGCAGCCCTTCGATAAAATCCATAGTTATCTGCTCCCACACTTGGGAAGGTATCCCTAAAGGTTGGAGGAGGTCGGGGTAGGGCACCTGCTCATGTTTACATCATTGGCAAGTGGAACATCTTAGGACATGTTGAGTTACATCCTTCTTAAGTCCCGACCAGTAGAAGAGTTGCTTCACCCGATGGTATGTTACATTTAGTCCTAAGTGACCCCCTATAGGAGAGTCATGTAGAGACTGTAGGATCTTTTTCTTCAATTGCTCATCCTCACCAATGACCACCCTGCCATTGTATCTAAGCAATCCTTCCTTCAATGTATACCTCAAGTCCTCTTGGGTTTGTACCGATAGTCGAACCAATAATTCTTGGATCCAGTTAGTCTTCTCATAGCTAGCGGTTATGCCTTACACCCAGTCTGGTATCAAGGCTGAAATGGCATGGGCACTACCCTGCACTTCTCTTCTGGACAAAGCATCTGCTACCAAATTTTCTCGCCCCTTCCTGTATTAGATTACATAATCAAATCCCATGAGCTTTGAAATCCCTTTTCTTTGTAGTTGATTGTGAGCCCTTTGTTGGGATAGGAATTTAAGGCTCTTGTGGTCGGTCCGGATGGTGAAAGGCCAGCCTTCTAAGTAATATCTCCACTTCTCCACTACCATTCGGACGGCTAGCAGCTCCTTGTAGTAAATACTTAGGCCTACATGTCTTGGAGCTAAAGCTTGACTCAAATAGGATATCAGCCTGCCATCTTGGATTAGGACTGCCTCGACCCCTGAATCGCAGGCATCTGTCTCCAATATAAATTCCTTAGAGAAGTCCGGTAGTGCTAAAATGGGTGCCTTGGTCATGGCCTCTTTAAGAGACGCAAAAGCATTGTCAGCCTCAACTCCCCATTGTAAGCTATTCTTCTTCAGCAAACTAGTGAGGGGTTTACTGATCAAGCCATAACCTTGCATGAACCCTCAGTAGTAGCCTGTAAGTCCTAGGAATCCCCTCAATTCTTTGAGGGTTTTGGGTTTGGGCCATTGTGACATAGCTGCGATTTTCTAAGGGTCTATACTTACCCCTTGCCCTGAGATGATATGGCCAAGATATTCCACTCTTGCCTCTGCAAAAGTACACTTGGACCTTTTCACATAGAGTTGATGGTGTTTGAGGATTTCAAAAGCCTTCCTTAAGTGGTTTAGGTGTTGATTAAGGCTGGAACTATATACTAAAATGTCATCAAAGAAAACCAACACAAATTTCCGGAGGTATGGAGCAAAGATATGGTTCATGAGGGCTTGAAATGTTGCAAGGGCGTTTGTGAGGCCAAAGGGCATAACCAAGAACTCATAATGTCCTTGGTGGGTACGAAAAGCTGTTTTGTGATAGTCTTTTGGGTTCATTCGTATTTGAAGGTATCCCAAAGTGAGGTCCAATTTAGAAAAAACAAATGCTCCAACTAGCTCGTCAAGGAGATCTTCGATAATGGGAATGGGGAATTTGTTTTTTACGGTGATGGAGTTAAGCTGCCGGTAATCCACATAAAACCTCCATGACCTGTCTTTTTTCTTCACTAATAAAATCGGAGATGCCAATGGGCTTTGGTTGGGTTGTTTCAAGGATTTGGATAGCATTTCCTTGATTAGCTTTTCAATTTCGGCTTTCTGTATAGGGGAGTAGCGGTATGCTCGGAGGTTTATGGGTGTACTATTTGGTTTAAGGTGTATGGAATGGTCAAGGAATCTAAGAGGGAGTGTGGTAGGTGTGGCAAATAAATCCTCAAACTCCATTAACAATGTGTGAATTGGGCCATTAGAGTGTACCTGATTGTCTGTCGAGGGTAAAGATTTGGCCAAGTGCTGCTTCCCACTGCCCCACCTGCCTGGTGCAATTTCCTCCTCTTCACCAACATCCATTTCTCGAGTATATAGGGAGTGCAACTACCCTATGGTTGTTCCCCCTTGCTCCAACAGTCTTTGCAGTCTTTTCCCCATCACTACTTTGCACTCCCCTGTTCCTTAGCATCCCACTAGAGTTATCTTCTAACCTTCCCTGTCAAAGGTGACCTTCAATGTATTGAAATCAAAGACCAAGGGACTTACCATTCGCATCCAATCCACCCCTAGGACCACATGACATCCCCCTAATATTAGGATTCGTAGATCAGCAGAGAACTCATACCCATTCATCACCCATCTGAACCCCACACAATTTGATTGACTCACCATCCGGCTTCCGTTAGCTATCAAGACAGAGAGTGGAGCAATCTCCTGTAAAGGGCATTGTAATGCAGTGGCTGTTTCCTCATCAAGGAAACTATGAGTGCTACCACTGTCAATGAGGACTACCAATGCCCTCTTCCCTGCTAGTCCCTTCACCTTAAGCACCTTGCCCGAAGCCTGGCCTTGCAGCGCATGCATAGACAATTCACCCCCTTCTTCGTTCTCGACAGGTTCTCCTTGTTCATCCTCCTCGGCTTCCTCCCTGTCTTCTTCTCTCAGTCCTTCCATTGTCAACAACATCCTTTTACATTGGTGGCCTGCTCCATACTTTTCTTTGCATCTGAAGCAAAGTCCCAATTACCTCTTCTGTTCTATAGGTAGAGACTTGGCGAGTAATTGGACCAGCGGATTTCTTCCTGATTGGTTGGCCAGGATTGGTTGTTACTTCTATTCATCCCAGTGTAGGATGTATCCTCCTTCCCTCCTTTAGCCGACAATCGATGCCTCTTGGCAAAGGTTTCTAGTGACAATTCGTGAAGTCTGGCCTGTTCCGCGACTTGCCCCACTGATGTTGGGTAAAGCATCTTGACCGTAGGTCGAATCAAGTCATCCAACCCGCTGATGAAGCTAGATACAAAATAACTTTTATCCAAGGACAGGTGAGCTAGCGACAATAGTGATCGTAGCTCTTCGAACCATACCTGGTATTCTTCCACCGTTCTCCTCTGTTTCAGTTTATTGAATTCTTCAATATCATCTGTCCTGGTCTTCTCCTCAAACCGACTACAGAGTCCATTAACGAACTCTAGCCAACTCCACTCAGCCCTTTCCCGACTCCAATTCTGGAACCAGGCGTCCACTACATCATCCAAGTAAGCGGCTGCGATGTTCACTTTCTCTCCTTCAGCCACCCGATATTGGTAAAAAACTCTCTCACACCATCTGATCCACCATCGTGGCCTGTCCCTTTCAAACGAAGGGATGTCCATTCTTGGTCCTTGTATCGTGAAGTGATTTCCACCACCTCCACATTTCAGATTGTGTTAATCAATCTCCATTCCTTCTTCGGTCTCTCCATGACCGTTATATCTCCGTCTCTCCCTTGGCGTCATCAAAATTGGCCCCAATGACGCTCTGGGAGGAAAATCCGTGGGTAAACTGGCGTGCGGTTGTTGAGCAAAGAGGCTTAAAGCAGCACTCAATTGCTGATTAAGCTGTTGGCTAAGCCCCACAATCTCCTCCTGTAGCCCAATCACTGCTCGATCCACTGTCCGATCCAAATTAGTAGCGTATTCCGATCGACTTCAATTAATCTCCTCCTGTGTGTTTCTGTTGCCCAACTCTAACAGATCCAGACGGTCCTCCACCTGCTCCCGATATTGTCGCAGTCCACCCTCCATAGCATCCAATCTAGATTTCGTCTGTTTCGCCCTGGTGCCGTCAACCATCCTTAGCGCTCAGGCAACCTAGCTCTGATAAAAATTGTCAGATCCTCGATCTGATAAGGAACCTTATCGTAATTGAGAGAAGGTCGAATAGGCGGGAAGGAGAAATAAGGGAGGGAAAAGAGAGAAAGAGAGGGAGTGAGAGAGACAGAATTTGAGAGAGGAAAAGGAGGGAAAAGATCAATGTAGAATTCTCACATGATCTCCATCCTCGGTAACCTTATTTATTTATAAGGGAGACGGTTAGTACATCTTCTAGAACCGCCACTTGGCCAGCCAAGTGGCCATGTGCACTTAGCTATGATTCTCTACATCTTTTAGTTCATACACCCGAGTAACTACCCCAACTAACTGAAGTACTAGTTACAATATTACCCCTAGGATGTGACACATAAAAGTGAAGAGGAAGTGGCCTAGAAGGAGAAATAAAGAAGGAAGAATAAAACAAATAGAGAAAGTTGGGATTGGATGAAGAGCAGTGGTCAGTCGCTGCAAGTTATTGGAGACAAAAACTCTTTCAAAAAGGGAGGAATTGACACGACCCCAAGAATCCCCAAGGATAGATTAGTAATATGTATTATATGTGTTTTTCTTTTTGTTGTACTCTTATACTGTAGTTGTTAGTAACTTCATTTGATAAATGTATAAATAGGCTAGTGTAGTTAGAGAATGTATATGATATTTGAATTTCAGACTTTCCCTCTCATTAATTCTCTCTCAATTTCCTCTCTGATTTCTCTATTATTCCGTCCCAATTCACTATTCTTTCTCTCGATCACCTCTGTTACCTCTTAATTCTCTATTATCTCTATCTTTCTGTTCTAATTCTCCCTATCTTGTTGTTTTATCTTTCCTGATTTCTCCCAAATTCCATTCAAACTAGGTTAACCTAGGTACATGACATACAAGCAGCACAATCCGATACTATCTATATTGACAGTACTCCCATAGTGTGCAGCCACCAAAATTTAAGTCCAATTGGAACAATAAAGAACTATATTGTTTTTAAATGAGGATTCTTACACTTCCTAGAGCAAAAAGAAGAACTATGATCCACCCCAAGTAGTTAGAGACACCTTAGTTTACCAAAAAATAAAAGGTTGAACAATGCTAAAGCCTATATTATGCATAACTAGTGGTTTTGTAAAATGCCAAGTACAAAATACAGCCGATACTAAGACTAGATTAGGGAATTACCATTATTAGGATTTAGGAAGTTAACAACATGAACAGGTAGTAAATGTCAATTAAAAAACAGAAAGAAAGAAAGAAATAACAAGAAAAAAATGAAGAAACCAAGTAATTTACATTTTTATCCACTTTAAAGCTATAGATCTGTGAATCTAGAGTCTTTATATTCAGCTCCACCATTGATTCAGAGCTTTCGCCATAAACATCACTTGGACTCGAGCCTTCAATTGAATGATGATCTGCCATTTATGTTGAGAGGAAGCTGATTGCTGAAGAAGAACAGACATGGTAGAATGGAAGAAAAGTCACTTAGATCTGCTATACTTGGTTCAAAAGATGATAGTATGTTACACAAATATATGTTTATGGATGGCATACAGTTCATATACCTAGTTGTTTAACTTTCATTTATTCACATGCATCAGAATGCCAACATTAGCATCAACACCAATAAAAGCATGCCAAACTATAACATCAGCTCTTATTCACCAGCAAATATCTCACTCAGTTTAATAAGATCGTGATAAACTTTTACATATTACAACTAATTCAAAAATGTTGCAGATTAAATTGTAAGTTCAAAATTGAAACCATATCCTCCCTGGTCCATCACCTGTCATGAAAAATAAAATCCAATATCTTCATCAAGAGAGTTGCCTCTCCATAAACACTTTACCCTGCCTAGAACAAATATCCCCAATTGTAACATCCATGTTGCTTTACAACTAGCACAACAGAAAACGCAACTTGCCAAAGGCAGTTGTAAACAAGTTATTTAAGGTCTTCTCCTGCTTCTTGTTGTAATTCTTGTAGAACAAAGAATTTAAGTTTCACCACTTTCAACCACTGCTTACCAGCTAAGGAAGATAGTGCTAGCTATAGTGAGAGGACGTCCGGAACATCACATCAGGTAACGTTAATGATCCATGGTCAAGCCAGGAACCTTCAGCTCCCACAGGCCATACAAGGTCTTTTGCCAGAGTTGGGCAGTCTATTCCCAAAACTAATGAGAGCATAAACAATCAACCTATTTGCATTCTATCCCACGTGAATATTAGGCGCCAGGTAGTGTATCCAAACTGCTCGTAAGGCAAATGCATAGACAATTTTTACCTTAGTTAAGGCAACAGGAGAAGAAGCCGATAAATTTGTATATCCTTCACACACAATGCACGCTCGTCCGGAACAAGAAAAACCCTAAAAGTACGGTTCCAGGAAACGTTCAAAAAAGCGCCCGACCGACCTTTGAACCCATATCCAATATAATATGAACAACGAAAAAAAAAAAAAAAGAAGAAATCCAATGTTTAAGCATATCAAATTGAAGGCAGCGGCGATATGAGCGAAACTTCAAAGTTGAACCATTTGGTTAACATAGGCCGAAATGTTATAGCAAGTCAACCTCTGGACAAATGAAATGAATATATACGCGCACAAGGGTTTTCCGGATAGGGAAAAACGAATGGCGAGTTACAGTACAAGATAAACACAGATATGGTTACACATACAGACCGTAATAGACAGAAACGTAGATATCGGACCTGTTTGATTCGGAAGAAGTTGAACAGAAGACGGTGGTGACGAGTAAACCGAGAGAAAATGTTCGATCGTAGAAAGCAGAAGCAAGTGGCCGCACCGCCTCGCTGGGGTTTCTTCGCGAAACGGATGCGATCAAGATCTGGTGCTACCCTTTTGATTCTTTGGTTTGAGCCAGCACGGCAATGCCCTTTTGCTTTCATCCATCTACATGTTTCTGTTTATGGACTCTACGGTTCCAGAAGAATCTAGATTTCCACCGTTGAAATTTCGTCAAAGCATCATGGAGGCAACGACGTCGTAGGGTTACCAGCGATAATAGAACAAATGAAAGATAAATTCCATCGGGAAAAAAAATAAATGAAGTTTGGTGCCTTTTCTATTTATCATTAAATTTTAATTTTTTGTACTCACTAATGTTTGAATTTTTTTACAATGTGATCACATCTAAAATTTTTCTACAAGTCCTTCGCTGAAATTAGTGAAGTGGCACTGATGTCGCAAATAGGGATGACAATTGCAATCAAAATCGTAGGAAGTAAACCGGTCAACGCATTTAAAAATCATTTAACTAAGTAATGGTTTTATTTGAAAAAAAACTGAACACTACTTCAATGGGTATGATTTGCTTATAATTTTCACTAAATGTAAACTAAAACTTAAATCGAAATCGAACCAAATATACATATATATAATATATTTGTTTATTTAATATATTATATATACACATAATATATATATATTGACTAATATATTTTTTTACAAATATTTTAACTAATACATTACAAATATATAAAATATTTAACATTTATAAAGTAATTAACAAATAAAAATAAAATCTAATCTTAAATTATTTTATTTTTATCAATCAAATAATTATTAATAAAAGAACTAATTAAATATTTTTAAATAAATAAAATCTGGCAGGATATGCCCTGCCTGCCTTGTTTGCCGCCTTGTTTCCCTAGGGCAAAGGAGTCAAATCCCCAATATGGATTAAACTAAAAAAATCATAGTTAAAATCAAAATTAAATAATTTGGTTATAGTTTTTAATTTTTAAAACCAATGAGTAATGGTTTAATTTTAATTTTAGTAGTTTAAATTTGGTTTGGTTATAGTTTTGGCAAAAATAAAAATCAAACTGAATCATTGTCAATTCTAGCAAATAAAAAAATTCACATACTAATTGTATAATAAAAATCAATTGGATGTTATTACATGTCAGCGCAAATTAAACTCATATTTCTCTCTTTCTATGTTTGTCACCCCCAACTCTTGATAGTGAGTATGTGTGTGTGTATGACTTTCCTTCTTTACTAAGTTTTCTTGTGATCTTCCTAAGACTTGTTAAGTTTTTTTGTGACCTTCCTGAGTCTTGCTAAGTCTTTGCAAGTATTTCATTTTTTGTTAAGTCTTGTAAAGTCATTCCAAGTATTTCCTTCATCTCCAAGGTCTATCGTCTTACTTGGTCTCCAAGTTCTAACTTTGCTTGGTTCCTAAGTTTTTTTAGCCTATATATATTTCCCTAAGCTTTTTTGAGTTTTAAGGAAGTATCTTTTGTCTTCTTGAGTTTCCATCATTGAGAGTGAGCCCATTTTTTGAGTTATACTAATTTCAGTTGTTTGTGGATGCCATCTACCGAAGAAGTCGTTTCATCCTGTTGAGACAATTGTCGAAATCTGCTTGCCACAGGTGTAGGGCGCTAACTGTCTTCAGGACAAAGCAAAACGCGACTCGACCTGCTTTTGTTTTTTTATCTCCTTAACGTTCTAGCTGCGATGGTTACTATTCAACTATCTTCTTCGCTTTGCAGTTCTGGTAATATCTGTTACTATACACGTACGAGTTGTTACTAACAGAAGTACATGTTGCTGAGATCAGAAGTTTATCAACTGTTATAATAGTGGTTAAGTGTTATAGTTTGCGTTCCATATTTTGTATTAGTTGGAACTGATATTTTGTATTGAGTGGGTTGTTATTGTGTAATCTTTTTATATATACACTCTATGTATCCCTAACACCAACATCTCCACTTCTCCATCGCTATTACAACCTATTGTCATCACCGTTGCAATTTTTGTTGTTGCCTCTATCATCGTTCTCCTTTCTTGCGCCTTTCTTCTTCTTCTTCTATACATTTATAGCAATTTTCTTGCATTAATCTTTCATGGCAACTACACTAAATACTAAACAATATAATTCCAATCATATGGAAGAATTAAAGTTTGGTTTGCACTAACACATGACAACATTCTATTAGTTTTTATTGTATAATCAACATATATGGGTTTTTTTATTTGTCACACCAATGCCACTTCACTAACTCCAATTGGGAGCTTGCCAAAAAAATTTAAATGTGATCACATTGCAAAAAAATTTCAAACATTAATGATTACATTATAAAAAATTAAAGTTTACTCATCAATGTCAAAATTTTGTGATATTTAATATGATTTACCCAAAAAATTACTATGGAATTAGGAAATGAACTCTCAAACTTTAATAAATGGTAGTGCAACTGATGAAGTGTGTTATTTGTGTTCGGAAAGTTTTTTAGAAGCATCTTTAATTTATTTTTTGTGATTTGATGATTTTTCATCTATTTGATTCGTACGTTTACTAAAGTAAAATTTATAGTTTTATTAAATAAGGTCTCTAACAAAATTTTATTTAAAAGAAATAAATAACTTGACGAGTTAATCTTATGAAGGGTTTGTTTACATAGGAACTCGAATGGGTGCCTAGTGTTTTGTCGCTTAAAAAATGCTAGTCCTATCTTTCGTGCTTAGGTCTTTTTATTTTTAAATTAAAAACCGTTTTATATGCTTTTAGAAATATAAATAATCGTGATATTAACAGTTTTTGGGCCATTTAGATGGACTTGGGCTTTGTAATTTATTCACTGGGTTGATTAGCTCTCAGCCCAGGTAATTATGAATTTTTTCTTTTTATTCCAAAAACATAAATCGAGTATTTAGATGACTAATATGTTAGTATCAATTCAATAAGTTATGAATTCGATTATTGTTTTGCGTAAGAACCAAAAACTTAATATGTTATTTACCTCTCCTGATATAATTAAGGACACGAGTACTGGGGGCCGCACAAGAAGAGTTATTCTAAGTTGGTATTTTTTTGTCTAATCATAAAAAGAAAGAAAAAACAAAATTATTTGGGATCTCAAAATGAGATAAAAATTACTAAATAAAAATATATACCATGTTATGTTTAATATATGCACTTTTAAGTGTTAAATAAACACAAAACATATGCCTTTTATTGTCGCGTTAACCATCAAAGTTCATATTTCATTTAAAACTTGTCTGTCTACTATTTATATTTAGCTTATATTATTATATAAATAAGCATCCTCTTTTAATACTATGAAACTATATCAATAATACAAAAATAGTCTTAGCATTACATAAAAACAAATTTTTATTTAAAATCAACCTTAACCATAAAGATAAAACAAAAATAAAGCTCTAATTACTAAGCCAAGTATCAGAGCAAAACTGGCCCTCTTACTCAAAACCACAAAACAAATTGATTAATACTTCTTGAAGCCTTAAACATTTCTTACAAAACCATCAAAACATATATCATCCATAAATAACATAAATGAATAATTCCTAATGTGCATCCAAATTACCTTTAGTGACAAAAGACAATATTGCCTTCTCTTGAAGGGCAATTAGGTTATTTGCAAAAGGTGACATTTCTTTCTAAGTTTTTTTGTCCAATCTGCTACTGGTAAACATCTTCTTTCCTAACCCCTTAATTGGAGGAGATGAACCCATTTGTAGCCCATCATCTTTGTAAGTTATCCCCCTTAGTTTATCTAATTCATCAGCGTATCATTGGCTTAAAATTATATTTACATGTCATTCTCTCTTCAGGGCCATGGGCCATGGGACATGGGATGCACAAAAAAGGCTGATCTTGGCTAATAACATATTAAAATCATGTTTGAAAAATTTGTAAATATTAAGTCTAAAATGGGTCTTCAATCCTATCGTCGAATAAAAAATTGCAACATATGGCACGATTTTCAGCAATTTTATTTCAAAATAAGAGGGATATTTTATTTCCAAATAGACCTTCATTTTAAAATAGGAATTTTCTATTTCAAAATATATGTTTGTTTCTCCATACTTTCAATAATTCAATATTCTATTTCAAGATGACGTTATATCCTATTTTGAAATAGACCTCAAAAGATTTGACTAATTTGATCTTTATGGCCACGGTCAATGTTAAGGAAAACTATGGGGAGTCATTAAGAGGCTTTGGAAACAAGTCCTCAATTGGTCAAAATTGCTGATTGAGCGATGTGGAAGATTTGAGTACCCCGCTCTCGCGTGCCTTTCCAATGTCACCAAGAAGGCTTGGCACCACACGGCGTCAGTAGTGGCTTGAAGAGCATGCGGGAAAACAACTCCACATGGTCGGTGGTCCATCATAAAGCTTGGCGGGGATGAAGTAGCATCCGGGTGGCACCTTGGCCGTAGTGGCTTATCTTGGTCCCAATGCTCAATGCCCCCTCTTTTTTCTTTAGTTTGGCAGTTTCTTTTTCGGAGTCACTACAAAAAAAAAATATTTTTAAAGATAAAAAAATTCATATCTAAACTTCAAAAATTTAATCTCTAATTGGTTAAAGGCTGATTTTTTTTCGTGTCTAAAGGCCAATCGCTAACCAACTAAAGACAAATTTTTGTTTTCATATTTAATTCAGAGATAAAAAAATTTCGTCTCAAAATTTTTTTTTGTCTCTAATTTAATTGTGTAATCAATCTCAAAAACGGTTAAATTTTACATTTACACACAGAATTCTTTTCATCTCTATTTTGAATTAAAGATAACAAAAAATCATCTCTAAGATGAGGTATGGATTTAAAAAATTTAGAGGAAAAAATAATTTCATCTCTAAATCAATTATGGAGGAAAAAATTAATTTATATTTCTTCTACAGGTTGCCAACCATCATCCATGGAAGATTCCTATGATTGAAATTGATCATCAGAATCATCTTGATCTGGAGACCAACGTACTCAAAAAAATAAAATGATCAAACGATCAGATCTCAATAGTATGAAAATTTATTTTTTTTTGAAAAAAATGTTATTTGTTTCTAGAAGGGTATCGCTAACCACCATCCATAATAGATTCTAATGATCGAAACTGATCATCAGAGTGGCATTGGTTTGATAACCAACATACACAAAAACTAAAATGATCTAACAGTTGGATCTCAATAAATCTAAAAATTATTATTTTTTAAATGCTACCTGTTTCTAGTCAAGCATTACCGGCCACTGCCCATGGTAGATTCCGATGATTGAAAGTGATCATCGAAATGGCCTTGGCCTGGTAATCAATATACCCAAAAATCAAAATGATCCAATGGTCAAATCTTAATAGATTTAAAAATTAATTTTTTGAAAAAAATGTTGGTCATTTCTAGAAGGGCATCATCGGCCTCAATCCATGACAAATTCTAAAGATCAGAACCAATCATTGAAATTGCCTTAGTCTGGCAAACAACATACCCAAAAACCAAAATGATCCAACGGTTGGATCTTACTAGATCTGAAAATTAAATCAAAGAACTTTAAGTTCTTACCTTAAATTGGAGAAACTCTGTTTGCCGACGTCTGGAATTGTAGTCAGTGGCTAGAGGAGAGAGAAATGACTATCGGATGAAAGGAAGAGAAGATAAGTTGATAGCTGCTAGCCAGGGAATAAGAAGAGAATGAGACATAAGCAAGAGGGAAATGAATAGGTGAAAAAGCAAATAAAAAGAGAATGATGATGGGAAACAAATAAAGGCAAAAGCAAGATGATGGCCGACTGCTGCTAGGCAGAGAATAAGATGAGATGGAGATATGCAAAATGAAAATAAACAAGCAAATGAGAAGAAAAAGATAATGATAAGGGGAAACAAATGAAGGCAGACACACACATATATATAGATTTAGAGACGAAAAATTTCGTTTCTAATTTCCCTTTTTGTTCAAATTAAAGACGAAAATTCTATCTCTGATTTCTGTCTCTACTTGAAATAACCACCAAAGACGAAAATTTTTTAGTCTATGAAATCAAAGAAATTTTTTTTTATCTCTAATTCCATCTCTATAGGTTCATTTCCCATCTTTTAGAATAGACAAAATTCAGAGACAAAAATTTTTGTCTATGATATTTGATGGAAAAAAGTTTCAAAGATAGAAAATATTTTCTCCTCTAATATCAGGGACAAAATTTTGTCTCTGATTTGGAAAACCTTCAAAAACAGAATTTGTTGTCACTAATTTCGTCTCTAATTTAAAGACGAAAAATTATGTCTTTAAAGCCGTCTCTAATTTAAAGATGCCGTCTCTAAAAAAAAAAAAATCAATTATTTTGATTATCTATCTCAAAATTTGTCTCTGTTAGACACAGAATTTTGTTTGTCTCAAAATCCATCTTTGTCAGAGACAGAAAAAAATTTCTTCTCTAAATTTCATCACTAAAAATGATTTTTTTTTTCGTAGTGAGTCAAAGTTGCTTCTCCTGTAAAGTCTCACTTTCTCAAGAAGGAAATGAGCTCGAAGTCTCCCCTTCGAAGAGGCTTTACTCACAATAGAAAGGGTGAGAGTTCCAATTTTCCTATTGTTATTGCTCATTTTGTTGTTGTTGCTACTCAGTTTGGTAGGAGTTCTAATTCTCTTACTAGAGTTGTTACTTGTTTTGGTGGATATATATTGCAAACAACTTGGTTAAGTGTTGAACTTGGCCTTCTAGTTAAGTGAGGCGATCAAGTGGGTATTGGTGTCCCATCGAAGGCCCATTGAAGATTAGGGGAGAGCAAAAGTTCGATTAAACTGAACTAATTGAACCGAACCGATTGAACTTGTCAATTGGGTTTGATTATTTTCTTGCAATGGTTTGGTTCAGTTACCTTTTCTAGGAAGTTCGATTTTCAATTTTTTTATGCCATAGATTATTTGAAAATAATGTCCACCTGGGAGTTTTTATTAATAAATTCAAGTGAGTGTATTTTTAATGAGTAATTTCAAGTGAGAATATTTTTTTCAAAGAATAAATCATGATTAAATGGCAATAAAATAATTAATAAAACTTATAATAAAAATATTTATGATTTTGAAAGCAAAATGGTCCAAGAAAAAATGTGGCACTATTCCCTATTGTTGTACCGAGAGAATCAATAGTAAGAAAAATGAGGATTTTTAAAGAAAAAATAAAAAGGAGAGATAAAGGCCTTGCGGTAGTATGCCGCGATCCCTCTTATGGTAGCGGCCTTGCCACAAGGGTTTTGCAGCAGTGTGACGTGAGCCCTATTGTGATAGTGACTTTGCAGCAAGCCTTATGGCAAGGCTTTGCGACAACGGCCTTACTGAAGGACCATAACGAGGATAAATAGCATGCAACGGAAGCGTTTTTAAAAATAAAAAACTCTCCTCGTATTGATTAGAATCTAGGAAACTTACTTTTCCTACGGATCACTGGACGAAATGGAGCGACAGGAGGAGGAGGGGCGGCAGCTTCTTCGCGTGGTGGAGACGACGGCTGTCCTGCAATCTTTCGGCTCCCTCGCATCAGATCTTGAACGCTCTCTTGATCTTCCAAGGTATGACTCAAACTCGTGGCCTCTCTTTTGGTGAAGGAGAGTAAAAACAATTAGGTTAAAAACAACTAAAGAGAGAATATATATATAGGGAGAACCCTAGGGTTAAAACCCTAGTGGGCCAAACCCTAGTGGGCCAAGTCCATTTAATTAATTTTCTAATTGGGTTAGCCCAATTAATTAATTAAAAACTAATGAACTATTATTTTATTCTAGCCCAATTAATTATGGACCATTCTGAATAAAATAATTCTCTCTCAATGTAATTCACCCAACAAGCCAAATGTATTAAATAATACATGAGTTATATCGAGCTACCCTAGGGACCAAAAGACAAACTATTCATGGCTACTAGAATGACCAAAATACCCCTGCTACCCAGTAGCTATATTTTGTCATTCTAAGTGTTCCAACTATCACCATATGGTAACACTGACCCCACGAATAATTTTGCATGTGCAATGTCTTTGACCTACTAGTGCAATGACGAAAATACCCCTCTGTGTAACACCCATCATTTAGAAAGGAACAATGTACTAACACCTCTCTAAATGATTTCTACCATCCTTAGATCACTAGTCCAATAATCCGTGACTACTCGAATGTACTTGCTTATCACTGGGAGCTACCCAAAAGCACACACTCTTAAGTCACGTTCCCAGGGCCCTGGATTATTTGATTATTCTTGGACAATCACAAGGGGGTGAATCACAGAAACTATCTTATATTAGTTTGTCTTAGCTAATTAGAAACCATACTCCCAACTCACAAGTTTATTGATCTTTGATAGACCTCACCTACAGTGAATCTAAGAATATAGCTCTAGGTTCACTAGACCACCAACTAATACTCAAGTATTAGAGTACTCGTCCACGTAGTAGCAGTGATAGACCAGCTCCATGATAATTAGTACTTTGTCATTAGCTTCTATCACAGGTCCACTCTACGCATTCCAAATGCGCTTGTACAATTAGAGTAAACGGATTGTTTACTGGCTAAGGCAAGCCATCCTCCATTAGGATCTATTGCACAATGATCTTATCGTGATAGAATGCCCAGTTCTATCAAAAGATCAAGAGTAATATTTTCTTGCTTATTAAGTACTCATGATTCATGCCTAACTGTGAAGAATGACCCATCACATGAATCACTTACTTAATAACATGGACACTTTTCTAACAATTAAATGAAAATAATATATGTGCCATAAACTGACTAAAAGAAACATCATTACCATAAATTAAACAAAACGTGTCTTTAGGGCATACATTTCCAACACTTATCGCAAGGCTCACGACAAAGGCTTACTTGCGGCAGTCCGAGTTTGTGGCCACACACCTCGTGCATGCCCCACTCAACAAGCAACACGTGTCACCATTAACCATATTTGAGAATCGTGCCCTATAAATACCCAACTATAAGATAATGAAAGGGACTTCCAAATTCGGTAAAACTTCAACACATTGACTACGTCTTTACTATTTTCAAGAATAATTATCCTAATCCGGTACTGACTTAGGCATCAGAGGGTCGTTGCGGGCGAGGATTCTTGCGAGTCTTCTAAACCATTTTTGAGTGTTAATAGGGCAATATCCTCGCAGTGAGATCCTTAAGGCGAATGTGCTTGAGGCAAAATCCTTGTGGCGAGGTCCTTAAGGCGAAGATCATTGCAGCGAGATCCTTAAGGAGAAAGACCTTGCGGTGAGATCCTTAAGGCGAAGATCTTTGTGGTTAGATAGACCCTTGTGGCAAAATCCTTGCGACGAGATTCTTAAGGTGAAGGTGTTTGAGGTAAGATCCTTGTGGTGAGATAGATCATTGTGGCGAGATAAATCCTTATGGCAATATCCTTATTGTGAGATTCTTAAGGTGAATGTGTTTGAGGCAAGATCCTTATGGTAAGATAGATCCTTATGGCAATATTCTCGTGGCGAGATCCTTAAGATGAATGTGCTTGAGGCAAGATTCTTGTGGAGAATTCTTACGGCGAAATCTTTAAGGTGAAGATCATTGCAGTGAGGTCCTTAAAGTGAATGCTTTGCGGTGAGATCCTTAAGGCAAAGATCCTTGTGGCGAGATAGACCTTTTGTGGCGAGATTCTTAACGCGAAGGTGTTTGAGGCTAGATCCTTATGATGAGATAGATCTTTGTGGTGAGATAGACACTTGTGGCGAAATCCTTGCGACTAGATTCTTAAGGCAAAGGTGTTTAAGGCAAGACTTTGTAATGAGATAGATCTTTGTGGCAAAATCCTTTGCAGTGATATTCTCAAGGCAAAGATGCTTGAGGCAAGATCCTTGTGGCTAAATCCTTGGGGGAAATTTTTAAGGCGAATATGCTTGAGGCAAGATCCTTGTGGCAAGATAGACCCTTGTGGCGAAATCCTTGCGATGAGATTCTTAAGGTGAAGGTGCTTGTGGAAATATCCTTACAGTGAGATCCTCAAGGCGAAGACCCTTGCGGCAAGATCCTTAAGGCGAAGATCATTACGGCGAAGATTCTTACAGTGATATCCTTAAGGCAAAGATCTTTGTGGTGAGATAGACCCTTGCGTCAAAATCCTTATGGTGAGATTCTTAAGGCGAAGATGCTTAAGGCAAGATTCTTGTGGCAAGATAGACTCTTGAGGCGAACATCCTTGCGCACGAGAATCCTTGTGGCAAACTCCCTTGTAGCAATTTTTCTTACGACAATCTTATTGCACCCGACACCGAGCTCAAGTAGGTCCCACATTATAAAATTTAATTGTTTTATCTTTTACAACAACATATTTGGTTTTTTGTTTGAAATAACTGAACTAACCAAATTGACTAAAATTACAAAACAACATCGTTTTGGGTGCAATTTAAAGAAAAAATGACAAACAAAAAAAATAGAATGGCGGAAAAATCGAATTGATGTTCAGTCTTTTTGCCTTAGCCTTTACTTGACCCTAAGGTTTAGCATTCTATTTGAATACTAATCGCTAGAATGTAGTTAGAAGTCACCATTATCATTGCCATGTCCAACTATCCATCACTTTCAGAGAACAACGAGAGAAAAGATAGAAGAGATATGAAAGTCATCCCACTTAATATTCAAATTGTGGTAGCAAAATCTCAAGACATGGAAGACCTGTGACTCCTTCCCTTTTGTCTCTGACTCTCTAATGATCCCATCGCTCCCTTTGATGTCGACGTTGACCCTTCTTCTCTACCTTCAATGCCAACAACAGTCAGCTCTATTCCCATCGGCCATCGGAGTCACTACTTGGGCCCATTCGGTAAGTTTTATGGCAACCTTCTTGTGGGTGGGTATTCTACATTAAAACCTATATTTATTGAAATCCAACCATTAGATCCTTTTGTTTTTTGAGTACGTGGGTCATTGAGCCAAGGTGAATTTGATGGTCAAATTTGATCATCGAAATGTACCATAAATGGTGGCCGACAATGTTTTTCTAGAAACTAGTTTGAGTTTTTTGACAACAAAATTAATTTTTGGATCTAAAAAAAATTAACCGTTGGATCAAACTCATTTTTGGATATATGAATCGCTGCAGTTGGAGAATCTGATGATCGGTTCCAGCTATTAGAACCATTAGTCAGCTAGGTGGCCAATGGCAACAGTAAGGCCAAAATTAGTTTGGTCTATTCAACTATTTTTTAATTTGTTCAGTTTATTCGATTTGTTCAATTTTTACGAATTTTGTTTGATTTTTTTGTTTTCAATTAGTTTGGTTGGTTCTGTTCAATGTTATACAATGGTTCAATTTTTTTTATTATTGAATTTTATTCAATTCAGTAATCGAACCAATCGTCTACACACCTTTATTAAAGACGGGTTCTTCAATGGTGGTTGATGTTCCAGATTGTTCTTGCTTGTTTAGGTATGAGTTAGTCGGGCCATCATCTTTAGCAACTAAGATGGTCTGAAGGCTTAGTTGTGCTATGAGGCAAAGAGAAGTAGTCTCGATCCCACAGTGGGTGTTAAATGATGATGTCATTTGGAATTGATCGCCAAAGCTTTACCTCTATGCGAGCACTTGTAAAAAATTGGAGGCTAGTTCCTTTAGTATAACCTTCGAAACTCAAATTAGTAAAGGATATGAGCAATAAATACGTAATGAGCATTAAGATTTATAAATGTATGTTTACCTATAGGGGTCATAATTTTTATGTAGGCAAAGTAAGTTGGGATACTTAGAGTTATTTCTGAGATTCTCAAGCTCAATTACTTTGAGTTGAAGGCGAATTCTCCGAACTGGATAAAGATGGTGGTAGGCTTGAATTATTTGGAGGCGAAGTAAGTCGGGATACTTGAAATTATCTCCAAAGTTCCCAAGCTCGAATATCTTAGACTGCAAGTGAATCCGTCAAACTAGAATTATCTCTAAGGCTCTCGAGTATATTTATATCGAGTTGTGTTGATTGTAGTTGAATTCTTCAAAATTAAGAATTAGGAGTTAGATTTTGTGAATTTCTCTTTTAAATCTGGACTGGATGAAATGACATGTGTCATTTCTCTATTACATGTTAATAAGAACACGTAACAACATAAGATTGGTTATTTTCGAAATAAATTAGTAATTTTATCTTTTTTGTTGATATTAATAATTAATACCATCCTAAGCATGCCACTAATAACACAAGTAGGGGTGGATCTAGGAATTTAGAATGCAGGGGGTGAAAATTTTAAAAACTAATGTAATGAATTCATATATAACAAAAATCATTTTTATTTAATTTAAAGTTATTTTCGATGAGGTTTTGAAACAGAAAATTCATCTATAATAGAATCTAAATCTATTTTCTCAACAAGTTCTAGTTCAATATTGAGTATCATACAATTAGAAAGAAAGTCATCCTATATTTTGCTACGAAGTTTTGTTTTCACATGTTTCATTGCTGAAAATGCTCGCTCAATAGTCACAGTAGAAACAGGTAAAGTCAGTATAAGACGAATCAACTTAGTTGCTATAATATAAGTCTTCGACATTCCACTCTCAATCAAAATACGACATAACTCAACAAGTGTAGAAACTTGAAAACAAGGATCACTCTTCATATCTAGCTCATAATGTTGCAGCTCATATTCCAAAGCACTAATGTCTTGTCGTGAAAAATCTTCAGGATAAAATTTTTCTGCGAGTGTACAAATATCACGACCATTAAATGATTCAAATGAGTTTTTGGGATCTAAAGTTGCATTGAGGGAGAGAAGTTCTACTGATGTATCATTAAATCTTGTATTTAACTCCATCAATACAAAATCTATTATTTCATTGAAAACATCAAAGTGATAATGATGTTCCATTGTAATTTGATCACGAGAACGATAAGGACCAACCTTATAGAAACTATCTAGATCAGGTATGTCAACATCATACTTAGAGCAAAAGCTTTTCACTTTCTGAAAAAATTCTTCCCAGTCATCATCTCTCAATTTTTGAAGAAGTGTTTTTGTTGTGGAAACAAATTTTATAGCAGCCACGATATCTTGAGATTTCATTTGAAGTGTTTGACAAAGAACATTAATGATTCTTATAATGTTATGCATTAAGTGCAGGCTGAACACAAAATCAAAATTTTTCAATTGTTTGTAAGCACCAATAGTTTCAGCTGGAGATCTTCCCTTCGAAAAATAGACACTAAGATACTCAATCACCTTGCAAGTTGCATTGTACATATTTATCAAGTTCTTTGTAGAGTCATAATGAGAACTCCAATAAGTAGCTCCAGATCGTTGCAAATTACCCATTTGATTGGCCTCACTTCTTGACTCACGCTCTCCAATAGCCAACATACACTCAACTTTTTTTTCTTTGAGCAGCTTGCAACTCAGTAACGCTCATTGGAGAAGAAGTGATAATATTGATAATATTGTCCAAATGAGAAAAGAATTGTCAAATAACATCAACATCTCTAGCTGAGAAACCAATATCAACTGTAATTGATGGGCAAAACAATGAATATAATATGCATATGGACAATTTCTAAGAAATAATGCCTGAAGTCCATTCCAAGCGCCATGCATGTTACTAGCACCATCATACCCTTGCCATCTCATTTTTTTCACCTAAAGCTCGTGTTGAGCAAGAATATTGGATATCTCATTTTTTAGATTTGTTGATGTGATATTACTAATGCTTTTCATATGAAAGAAGCGTTTACCCTAACAATTCACAAACCTCAAGATTATTGCCATTTGCTCTCGATTAGATGCATCTTGTGCTTCATCAACAAGAATACAAAAGCATTCATCCCCAACTCTTCCTGAATCATCTTTCTTACTCTATTGGCCATAATGTGCAACATCTCTTTTTGAATACTTGGAGCAATGTATTGAGCATTTTGTGGAGCATTCTGTAATACAACATTATCAATTTCTGGATTTGATTCTGCTACAAACTGTATCATCTCAATAAAATTCCCACGATTCAATGAAGATGGAGATTCATCATGACACCTAAAGGCACAACCTTGAAATGCTAGCCATTGAACACTTTGAAATGAAGTCTTCACATGCAATCGATGTCTCTCAACTTCTTCTCTCGTCACAATATGCATCACCTTGTCAATATGTTGAGACGATTTCATCAAATCTTTTGCTCTTCTCTCACACAGATTATGATTTGATGAACCAATATGAGTAGGAAAAACACATTTTGATCCATCATTAACCCTATTCCATTTGTTATATCCAATAGTGACCAATGCTGAACTATTGGACGAATTACCACAAATTTGAAAAAGAAAGCAATAGAAACAGTAGGCCTTATCCATCGTAGGCGAATACTCCAACCAAGGAAACTAACTGAACCATTTTTCCTGAAAACGACGAGATTGAGATTTTCCTTTTGTCCTCGGATACTCTACAAGTTTTGGTTCATAAGGCCAAACTTTTAGATATGCCACTCTAATCTCATCACGTAGATTAACAGAATGTTCATATAATTGCTTTCTTTTCCTGTATCTCGTTCAATGGTTGTAGATGGTTGCAATTTCACTAGATTGATTTATCTTTGAAAAAAACAAATATAAATTCTTACTTTTCTTGGGAGGGGGTTGACATTTCTTTTGTAAATTCTAAAAATCGAAAACAAAAAATAACAATCCATTAATAACACAATAAGTAAAAAACAATTCAAAAATCCAAAAGTGTAGCAAAGAGTTTATTAGATTTAAATTAATTTTAATTTTTTATTATTTATTATTTATGTATTCTTTATTTTTAATTAAATTTAATTTAACTTTATTAGGGTTTACTTAAGTTCATTAAAAATGAAAAGAGTGTTCAAACAAATATATATATAGGGCTCTCTAAAAATATTTTTAACTTATAAGAGTTTTTATGCAATCCTCAAAAAATAAGAAGTATAAGACAATTTATCCTAGACATAATTCATAGAACAAATAATTTAGTATATTATTAAAAAAAATTTGAAATGTAATAATATAAAACAAATCCGTCAAAACAAGATAAAGAACAATCTTAAGAGCACATACAAAAAATTGAACCAACATGAATAATTGTTGAATTCAAGGCTTAGTCTCTGCCATTGCTAAGAATATGAATAAATATGAATAAATGTTGAAATGTAATAAGATGAATAAATGTTGCTTACCTGGAGAAGTAAAACCTTCCTTGTGGACCAGCAAGCTTGATGGGCTTCGATTCGATTGTGCGGAGGAGGACTAGAAGTTTGGAAGGTAGAAACAACAAGGATCTCACAGTCACCCCTACAACACCGCCAAGCCGACAACCTCCTTTGCAGGAGAATGAAAGTGCCCATATTCAGAGAAGACAAAATCATCTCACAAAAGAGAGAGAGGGGGGGGATCGGGGGGAGAGAGATAGACATTTCAAGTAAACCATCAGATTTTCTCTTATTCATCATCACTTTTTCTTCTTTGGTTGAACCATTGAAGAGACATTTCAAGTGGTAGTGTGTGAAGGAATGGACTAGTAGTAGTCTGGAGAGGTTCGGCGGTGTAATACCCAGGAATGATTTAAGGCTATAAACAATATTTGATGAAGGGTACAAGTGGAATTATCAAAAGAATAAGGCTATAGGACACACTGTTGCAGTCTTAAGAGACCAAAACGGCCAGAGGGAGTACCTCGGACCTTAGATAGCCAAGAGAAATGGTAGAGTATCGACGAGTGATTTAAATTATGATTTTTAGTGATGAAAGAAATTGGATCGGGAATAGTTTTCGGTACAACTGTCGACCGGGCTGAGAAAATCGAATCGTCGTAAGAGATGTCCAGAAAGTCAACGGAGTGCGTCAAGGACTAATATTTTATGTATAGAACAACCCTTAAGTAATTTCGGGTTGAAACAAATGGATTTAAGGTCAAATTAACCAGTCGGGCCTAAGTGTAATTTTTTAAATTTACCTGAGGGAGGTCAAAAAGGTAATTTTTTGAGGGTTTCGAGATTCAAATGAGAAGTACAAATCTTGTAGGACTTAATCGTGGTATTGGATAGTTCAGGGGTGCATTGAAAAGGGCAGAAAAGTCATTTAAAGAAAACAGGGGGCTAAAGTGCAATTTAGCAAAAATTGCATAGTGTGAACGCGAAGGGTGAAGACGGCCGCCGCAAATCCTTGCACACGGAGGCCAAATCTGGAGATTGGACGGCCAGGGGAGGTCGTATCCGGCGGTGTGAGGCTTGGGGACCAAGTCATGATTGTTGGATTGGCCGAAATCCGATCGGTTTTGGGGTATAAAAAGAGCCGAGGGTTTCGGATTTTGAGGTGTGAAATCGACCTTGTTTTTGGATGTTTTTGGGAGAGTAATTAAGGGGTTTCTGATCCTTGCATCAAGGAGAAGAAAATGGGAGTGTTTTGAAGTATTTTGGATTAGTTTGGAGGCTATACGAAGCTTGGTCGACATTGGGTGGCGGATCGCCTACCACCGCTGCAACTGGCAGTTTAGGCCATTTTTCGGTGGCCTTTCAGCCTAAAACTAGTTCCGTTGGGATCGAATTTCAAAGGGCTTCAAGGGGGTGCCCTTATTTTGGTCATTGGAAGAGTCGTCGACGACCGGATCTAAGGAAGAAAATAGTGGCGCGTGGCTGCACGCGCCAGTCTTCACTCGCTCCCATGCGCTAGGCGCGTGGATGGGGGCATTCCAGTAATTTCTCCTCTAGTATTTTTATTTATTTATTTTAGGATTTATCATGTTGAAATATTTTAGAAAATATTTAAGGAGATAATTATTTTGGAATTATCGAGGTGAAAATTGGGAGAAAATAGAGAAAATTATGAAAAAATTGAGGAAAATGGATTTTAATGCTTCCTTAATTAAATATGGTGTTTAGGAAGTATTGTGGCTCGAGGTTGAGTATAAGTTCAAATATTTGGGATTTGGCACGCAAATCGAGGCATTGCACGAGGATCGAGGTATTTCGAATGCTTACAGGTGAGTGGTTTGACTTTAGTTTTACCCTTATTTTGAAAATGTGTTGGAATGTGTGTAGTGGGTTCAGGTGGGTGGTGTTACCCTCCCGAACCTAGGTTACACACGATTGGACCTGCTCTAGTGAGTGGTTTTACCCTCCGGAACTCGGATTGTTTGCAAAGGCGTTTACTTATGTATTTGTGGTATCATTTGTATATTGAACATATGTGATATATTGCATCAACTATTTTTACTTATAAAAGAGTCGGTGCATGGCGTGTGATTTTCATATCATCGGGGTTTTAATATTCGTGTCGGTGTTGTGTCCGTGTGGGACGAGATGGGGTCTACTTGAGAATGAGAGAATGTTAATCCAGGTGAACGAGTGTCATGGTGGGGCACTCGAGGGATTAAGTATGTCGCGGCAAGGTCAACCCCAACGGTGTGTGGAATGGTGTTTTCCACGGGAGGTTAAGTATATCAGGGAGATTTCTCAAGTTAGACGTGTCTTGCATGTTGTCGTTTGTCTGAGTATGCCATGCTTATGTGTCTTTCATGCATTGTATAAACTGTTTCATGTCGTCACTTAGATGTCTTATCATCTAACCTAGGCTATGCCCCTAGAACGTGTTATGTTCCAGTCAAGGACTACTGCGAAGGCAAAGACATGGCCGGTTGAAGGCCAATGGTGCTTAGTTTGATAGTCGTTGTAACGTTTGGAGGTTGTAGTATGTATTTCAGCCTGTGTATGAATAGTTGTATGATAACGTTGTTGTCATTTGGATATTTGTATTACGTATTTTGTTAAGGAAATACTATGTAAGAACCATGGTGTTTTGATGTTAATGTATCTGCTGCGTTGTACTATATCTCGTTTAGTTAAAAATTATTGATCTTGATAGTTAAACGGGCAAAGCTAGGGTTCTCGGGGCTTGTATCTGCATGTGAAGATTGTTCTTGATACACCGCGCATGTTGAACTTGGAGGAAAAAAAAAAGAAATCCTGGGAATACCCTTATAGTGGCACGCCTGGCGAGATGGGGTGTTATAGGCAGTGGCGATCACATTGAAGGGACAATTAAGGGAGCAGGTGGCGGACTGCATGGACTATATATATAAATTAATGTTTAGTCAGGGCTAACACATGTCGAAACCCGTGCCAACCCCCTACATCTAGCCCTGCTTAAGAACACATACAAAAAATTAAACCAACATGAATAAATGTTGAATTCAAGGCTTAGTCTCTGCCATAACCAAAATATGAATAAATGTTGAAATGTAATAATATGAATAAATGTTGCTTACCTGGAGAAGTAGAACCTTCCTTGTGGATTAACAAGCTTTATGGGCTTCAATTCAATTGTGCGGAGGAGGACTGGAAATCTAGAAGGTAGAAACAACAAGGATCTCACAGTCATCGTTGCGACACCGCCAAGCCGACAACCTCCTTTGCCAGAGAAGGAAAGTGCCTCTATTCGGAGAAGGCAAAATCAACTCACAAGAAAAAGAAAGAGGAAGGATTGAAGGGAGAGAGAGAGAGATATTTCAGGTAGACCACCAGATTTTCTCTTATTCATCATCACTTTTTCTTCTTCTTGGTTAAACCGTTGAAGAGACATTTCAAGCGGTAGTGTGTGAAGGAACGGACCAGCAGCAGTCTGGAGAGGTCTGGCGATGGCCGCCACATCGAAAGGACAATTGAGGGAGCAGGTAGTGGGATGTGTGGACTATATATATATAATAATAATAATAATAATGTTTAGTTGGGGCTGAGCAATATTTAGTTGGGAGGCTGAGCTGTCTGGCTTTTATATATATATAAATTTGTTGGGGGCAAAAGCACCTACAAAACAAGTTAGTGCATAAAACAAAAACCAAAGAAAGTAAACCAATAGCAGCAACAAGAAGAACACGAAGTAAACTCAATGTTTTAGCCAACGAATGACAGTCACAAAAACAATGGATCAAGGCTCAGTTCTGGATCATTAACACTACTTAGGTAACTCTAAGAATAGGGACATTAAGCCACAAAGGAGCCTAAACCCCTAAGAACCGAAAACCCTAAAACCCCCAAGCTTTTTAGCCAATCAACACCTCTCACCCATGTCACACAAGTTTCCACACACAGTAGGATCCACCACAGAACGAAGAGTAATCACGAAGATATCGGGTTTAACAATGTCCAAGAACACTTACCAAAGAAAAGACAACAACTCGGAATAAATAGGCGTCCCAAACGCCATTGACGGACAACCACAACGTACAAGGAATGTGCGGCACCCAGCAAGGAAATGATTGCTAGACCAAGAAGGAAAACAACCCATGAAGGATCGGCCATACAAGGAAAAAGGCAAGACACAATCGGTCAAGAAGAGGGGAATGGGAGAACACAATCGACCGCCACACACACATGACACAAATAAGGGAACAAATCCCTTATATATGGGAACCCTAGGGTAAAGGGTAATGGGTTTCATGGGACTTGGGCTTCATGGGCTTCCTTCTCTCTTGAGTAAATGGGGGAAGGCCCATTTCTCCTCCAAAGAAATGGTTAAGGGCTTATAGCCCAACTTTTATTTAGGCTGCAAATAAGGGTGTTGAACTGTTGCTTCAATCTCGGGCCGAAGTTTATGAAGCTAACCCGAACCATCGTCATCACCTTGGGCCTCATTAAGAAACATAAAACCCAACAATCTCCACCTTGATTTCTAATGATGCCAGCACACACAACTAACAAGAAACAAGCACATGCAACAAATGCACAATCTTGAGCTAGTTATCTCTTCATCCCACTTAGGTTTGGATCTCACTAATCCTCCCACTTAGGGTAAGAACTTTCTCATCCTCCCACTTAAGCTAAGATTTCTCTCATCCTCCCACTTAGGTTAGGATTCATCCTCCCACTTAGGGTAGGATTCATCCTCCCACTTAGGGTAGGATTTACCTCATCTTCCCACTTAGGTTAGGATTGACTCTCTACCTTGCTCAAGGTGGTGGAAATAAGGATACTTGACCTTTCTCTAAAATGGAATGATGGACACACAATCCTTATCCTTCCACTTAGGCTAAGGGTCTCTCTAATTCTCCCACTTAGGCTAAGGGTCTCTCTAATTCTCTCACTTAGGCTAGGATTTCTCACTCATCGTACCACTTAGGTTTAGATTTCTCTCATACTACCACTTAGGTTTGGATTTCTCTCATCCTACCACTTTCTTCCTTTAATATACCTCACTTGGATCATAAGAGGTAACCACATTTGTCTCTGCATGATCTTTCTCCTTTTCTTTTTGTTTGCCCTTCTAAGCATAACAATCCTTAATGAAGTGTTCGATTTTTCTACAACCATAACACTTTTTACCTTTCCCTTGGGTTTTGAATTTTGACCTATCTTTCCCTTTCTTACTACTTTCCTCTTGATTCTTAAATTTAGGTCTACGTCTCATCATGTAGACCTCACCATATTTTCTCTCACTCCTTAATTCCAATTCCTTTCTCCTAAGAGAATCTATGACAATTTCAGGTGTTAACGTGTCTCTACCATACTTAATGGCATTTTTAACTTCTTTATAAGTATCAGGAATGGCATTTTACAAAATAATTGTCTTGTATTCCTCCAACACTGTTTCACCACAATTTATGATATCTTGAACAACTTGTTAAAGACATTTAAGTTGTCATCTAGATCCCTAGAGTGGTCAATCTTAAAAGTAAAGAAACTTTTAAGTAAATAAAGTTTATTAAGGGTGGATTTCTTAACATATAATTTCTTCAATTTTTCCCAAATTTCTTTAGTTGTGTCAAGTTTTCTTACTTTCCTTAACATTGAATTAGAGATATGCAAAATTATAGAAGTATAGGCAAGTTCACCAGTTTCAAGTTTTTGTTCATCTTTAGTACCTTCAAGATATTTTCCATCTATAGCCTTAGAGACTCTATTATACTAAAATTCCCTTCATTTTCTATTACCATATAAAGAAATCCTCATTTCCATTAACCCCTCCCCCCCCCCAAAAAAAAAAAATTCGAAGTTGTTGTCATATTCACTAAGTATATGTACTACACAAAATATGCAGCCTAGTTAACTTAATACAAACACACAGTTTAAATTTAACTAAGGCAGCATATTCATAGAGGGATATCAAATCAAAATAGGAACAAGATTAAACATAAACAAATAAATTTATTTTACTAATAAAAAAATAGCATTCTGAAACTAATTGCACACAACAAACTATATAGGCATAGAATAACAGGAATCAAACAAAATACGAAGCTAATACTGGATAAAGATCATAAACAAATTCTGATGCTTAACAGATTTACCAGGCAGGATAATGAAACACTAAGCATCAAAACAGGCACAAGTAAATGCATGTTTCACAAATATCATAAAGATATCACAAATTTACTTAACATTAATTAAAGATACCAAGCAATTAAATAATCACAAGTAAATCACAAATAAAATTTCAAAACAAACACTGGATACCCATTAAAAGTATAAGAAAATTAGATATGCAACCTAAGGAGATTTTTAAAAAAGCACAAAGTTTTAATTTAAAAAAACCTAGGCAGCAGATTCACAAAGAATTAAAGACCAATTAGGAACAGATTTTTCAAGCACTTAACAATTTCAGTAATAACACAAATAAACACAGATAATCACACGGATTACCCTAGTTCTAGAAACATGCAATGGTTACCATCACAGGATAACCCCCAATCCTAATAGCCACCCCCACACGATGACTGCTAGTTGTTGAAAATTTAAATAGGGTTTGAAAATTTTTCACCGAGTGGACTATTTTTAACAGTCCGTAAACAAAAGAGAGTTGGAACCACTGCCTCTGTCGCACACCGTCGCCGAAGTTGGCATGTGTCGCCTACCGTCGACTTCTCACGAGCCACCACCAGTTAAGGGGGACTCTCATTGGTCGATCAATTTTTCGCTATTGGTAGTTTCACCCCCAAATCGAATCCTGCACATAGCAATTGAGGAAACATGGATTTGGTTTTGATAAAATTCTTACCGTGAAATCGAACCCAAAACTGAAAGGGGTTTTTTTATTAGGTCTTGGTTTTTGAGCAACCCAGGAGCTACACAAGACTCTGATACCAATTGTTGGGGCGAAAGCACCTACAAAACAAGTTAGTGCACAAAACCAAAACCAAAACCAAATAAAGTAAACCAATAGCAACAATAAGAAGAACACAAAGTAAACTCCCTGTTTTGGCCAACGAATGGCAGTCACAAAGACAATGGATCAAGGCTTTGTTCTAGACTCGTTAACACCACTTAGGTAACTCCAAGAATAGGGACACCATGCCACAAAGGAGCCCAAACCCCCAAGAACCAAAAACCCTCAAACCCCCAAGCCTCTCGGCCGATCAACACCCCTCACCCAAGTCACACAAGTTTCCACACACAGTAGGATCCACCAAGGAACAGAGAGTAATCACGAAGATATCGGGTTTAACAATGGCTGAGAACACTTACCAAAAAGAAGATAGTAACTCGGAATAAATAAGCGTCCCAAATGCCATTGACGAACAGCCACAACGCACAATGAAGGTGCAACACCCAGCAAGGAAATGATCAATGGACCAAGAAGGAAAACAACCTACGAAGGATTGGCCATACAAGGAAAGAGGCAAGACACAATCGGCCGAGAAAAGAGGAAAGGAAGAACACAATCGGCCGCCACACACACATAACACAAATAAGGGAACAAATCCCTTATATATGGGAACCCTAGGACAAAGGGTAATGGGCTTCATGGGCTTCTCCATCTCTTGAGCAAATGGGTTAAGGCCCATTTCTCCTCCAAATAGAGGGTTCGGGGCTTATGGCCCAACTTCTATTTAGGCTGCCAATAAGAGTGTCAAACCGTCGCTTCAATCTCGAGCTAAAACTTTTGAAGCTAACCCGAACCATTATCATCACCTTGAGTCTCATTAGAAAACATAAAACCCAACAAAATTAATGTTTAGTTACGGGAGGGGGGCTAGGCTGCTAGGTTTATATATATATTAATAATATTACTATTTAGTTGGGGCCGGCATGGGTTGAAGCTCGTGCCAGCTCCCCTACATTTGCTCCTAATATTAACAATATAAAATTAAATTTTCTGATTTTGAATGTCCTCAACAATCATATATTATTTTCTCAAATCCACATATTGCATTACAAACTTATCAAACATAATTAATTCTTATCAATTAAACCTAAAAATTATAGTTTTTTTAGTCTTCGAATGATTTAATAATAGTTGAGGCATTTCATGGAATCACTTCCCTTGGTGGTGGCAGTAAATGGCTATAGCACTTAGCAACAAGCTTGAAACAGAAAAAAAATTGACTGTTAGAATCTTTAATATTAACATCTCCTTATTAGTTTCCAAAGACATAGTCTAACGGTCAGGAATGATCTTAATATTGAAAAAGGTGTGTTGTCTTCACATTCGTAGTTGTGTCAGGGATCGAATAAGGGACGACCATGATAATATGCAAATCAAAAATAAAAAAAGGTGAAAGAAAACATGAGTTGAAGGCTCAAAGCCGTTTTGCGCATTCAATTTAGCAATGATTCGTCAGTGTCACGCTCTTGTGGCATCAACTTTTTTATCCAATGTATGCCCTCTGGAGGAAATAATAAAATAAAATTTAAAAAACAAATACAAAGCTCAGCAAAATTGAAGATCATCTTTAATAATATAAAAAAGAGATTTGAAACAAGTCACGAGAACATACTGTACATGTAGACAAGTGACGAGAAAGTCTTTGTCTTGTAGCGGCTGCCGCATGATTCCTATATTCTATTCTCTTTTTATGGAGACAACATATTGTACATGTAGACAAAAAATAATCCAACAAAATTAACTATGATATAATTATATTAATTATGGTTGTAGATGACCTATATTAATTCTATCATATTCATCATAACCAATGATTGCATCAACATGCTTATATAATATTTTTTGTACTCATTACCACTAGTTGGTGATATGTTTATTATCATTTATTAAGAGTTTTAAATAAGAAAACTTTTATAGATAAAATTATTTAGTTACAGATTTATTATTATTATTATTAATATTATTATTAATTTAGATATTAAAAAATAAATTTTATCCATTTTATAAGTCCTCGTATAAAAAAGAGTCATAATAATTGATTCCATAATCTATTATCATAACTACTTATCATTAAAATAAGATGTGAATATTTTTAATATATTTTTCAAATGTCACCATGAAAAATTATAACATAAGATTGACAATATATCTTTGTTGTCTGTCTACTATATATTATATATTTACGGGCAATTTTCAAAAAATTTACAAATATTATACCTTATTTGCAATTTGTTCAAACTTGCCGGGGGATTTTGAGAAGTGTTACACTTAAAATGCATTTTTTCAAAGTAGAGGGGGCTAATCTGAAAACATTTACCCTGACACCTAAATTGTACATTTAAACTATACCGTGCTAAGTATAGGTGGGCCACGTGGCTCCCGCCATTACAAACATGGATATGCATACATACATGTCCATATATGTGTACACACGTACTTGAACGTATACACATAAAAAGTATTTTATCATGCAAACAAAACACTAAAAGAGCAAAATTAACTTTTTTGTGTAAATATTTTATATTAAAAATATTTTATGTCAAAATAAATAGAGCCTAATTATGAATTTATTTTATATTAAATTAGATTAAGATACATTGATTTTATTACGATAAATTAATTAATGCAAGTTAATTGAGTTAACACTTAAAGTTAAAATTAGTATAGACCAAACTAATGTAGGTGGATGAGCTAATCATAAGATAATTTGTGGATTTTCTATATCTTGTTAGGTTGGGTCTTCTCTTTGTATCATAAAAGTTAAAACTTTAGTTGTGTGAATACAAATGTCTCTTGTGAAAGATAATGTTTTGATAATAAAATGTTAATACAAAACTTTAATTGCTAATATATCAAATAATCGAGTAAGCTCTTTATAATTAAATCAAAAGATACAAACATATTCAAATAAGAGGTTTCTAAGTATTTGAATGAATATATTATGAAATATATGTTAACCATCTTTCACACTATCACTCGAGTGAATTAGTGTTAGTTATTAAGTAGAAAAATATTTGAGCTTATTGAAATCAAATATCCAAACAAGCTTGCTATCAGCTTGTCAATTTCAAATGTCTCTATGTAAATCATACAATCAAGTGTTTGAATAGTTTTTGAATATCTATATAAGTAATTGAGTGAATCATATTCATCAATCGATTGAAATATATCAAATTGATCAAATGAATCATTTAACAAATCAAGTAAAGATAATATGCTAAAATATTAAATGATTAAAAAAAATTTCCAATCAAGTATTGGATTAGTTGTAGGGTGTCTAGTCTCTAGATTATGACAACAATCAATTAAAGTATATGCCAACTCGAGTATCTTGTTCATTCAATTGAGTAGGTTCAATATCTTAGTCAAAATATTTTGAAAAAAAAAAAGAGAGATCAAGTTCTTGTCACTATAAGAAACAAGATTTTTAGTGGAAGCCAAGACCGTCACTAAAAGCATAAAAACTCGTCACTAAAAGTTTTAGTGGCCACTAAATTGGTCGTCACAAGCTGTCACTAAAAAGTCTGTCATAAATAGTATTAGTAGCGATTATTGGCTGGCCGTCACTAAAAATACCGTTTAGTGGTGGCCGGATGTGACGGTCACAAAAATTTTTTTAGTGACAACCGCAGTCCTCTGCCACTAATGTCATTTTTTGTGACCGTCATGGCCGTCACAAATAATGACTCTTCAGTGATGGTCACCGTTGTCACAAGTAATGAATTTTTTGTGACGGCTTTACTGGTTGTCACAAATGATAAAATTTTAGTGATAGTGTTGGGCGCCACAAAATGAACGTTTTTTAGTGACCACATTATATTGGTTGTCACAAAAAGTATTTGACAGATACTTTTAGTGAGAGTCATGGCTGCCACAAAAAAAGACATTTTTAGTGATCACTTTTTGTTGGCCGCCACAAAAAATGATTTTTATAAAATTTTCCCACAACCCACTACTTGTTTTTCTATATTTTAAACCCTATTAATTTAATACATTGTATCCAAAATAAACACCATTCTAATCATCAAGAAACTTCAAAAAACAACTTTAGTCAATTAATAATTGACTAGCACTTTACATTTACATTATCATAAAAAAAAGATATCTATTAATTTACAATCACATTGTCATCAAAAAGACATCTAGCACTTTACGTCAAAAAAAGACATCAAACAATTAAGTCTAGTCAATTGTTATTTCTAATCCTTCCTGCCCTAACATCTTCCATAAAAGCTTCAAAAATTGATTGCCTTTCTTTGACTTGGTCCAATTCTATCGACAACGCTTCATTTTTCTCTTTCAAAAATTGCATTTCATTTTTCAAACCATTATTATGCTGTCGCATTTGTTCTAGTTCTGTAACAAGCTTATGACGAGATGGAATCTTTCTAAGGATAGAAGAAGGAGTAATCTTATCTTTTCAATTGACTGTCAACAATTTAATACTCAAGTAATATCATGAGTTATCCAGTACCAAAATTGTTCAATCAAATTTTCTCTATAAAGCATATATAATAATTGATATTACTATTTAGTATTCAAGTAAGTGTTATTATGCAATTGAGTATATAGCATTACCTAGTTAAGTGAATAAATTTTAGACAAAGAGTTAGTCTCTATAATCTAAAAAGTAATTGACTAAGTATTCATGCAATCAAGTGAATCTTGTGCTCAATTGATTGGTTATTAGTATTAAGTCCACTCGAGTATGTGTTAAATCCAATCAATTATCTTTATTTTTTACTCGAGTATTTGTGTGATAAAATTAAAAAATATAATCGTTAATTAATCGTTACACAAAGCGATTAGAGATGATAGTTTTGATCATTTGAGTTTTTTTCTTTTTTTTATGTGGTTTAATTACTTTCTTTTTTAATAAAAAGAAAAATATGTTTATATATGTTATGCAAAATGCTTTCTCTTTAATATTTGTATATCTTGTATAACTAATTTGACTATTATCAGTCAAATCAAACATTATAAAAAAATTATTTTTAGAGACGAAATTAATTTCTATCTCTAATAGAGATGGATGACCAAAATAACTGAAATTTGTTTTAGAGACAAATTTTCCAACTTTAAATCAGAGATGAAATTAGCAAAGACATAATTAGTGATGAAAAAGTTGTGTCTCTAAACGTTTTCCAAATTAGAGATAGAAATCAAAGACAAAAAAATTGTCATCTCTGAAGTTTTTTGGAATCAGAGTTTGAATTTTGTCTAATATCATAGACGGAATTAGAGGTGAAAAAATTTTCGTCTGTGAAGTTTTTCCAAAATCAAAGACGAAAATTACTCCATTTCTGAGCTTTGCTTGCTCTTAGAGACGAGAAAGAAAAAAATTTTCAGAGACAATTTTTTTGTCTCTAATTTAAACAAAGATATAAATTAGAGGTGGACTTTTTTTTTTTTTGGTCTTTAAATCTCTTTATATATGCATACGAAGTCTTCTACTTCTTTTTTTCCTCTCCACCTTTCTTCGCTTATTCTTTTCCCTCTCGTTATGTCTCATTCTCTTCTTCTTCCTTGATTAGTGGCTGCTGGCTGTTGACTCACCTTTTCTTCCTCTCTCATCCAACCACTGACTGCTATCCCAAACGCTAGTAACTAAAGTTTCCCCGATTTAAGATAAAAACTTAATGTTATGTGATTTTAATTTTTAGATCCAGTGAGATCAAATTATTGGACCATTTTGGTTTTTAGGTATATCTCTTTCTCCTCCACCTTCATTCGCTTATTCATTTCTCTCTCGCTGTGTCTCATTCTCCCATTCTTCCTCAACTAGCAGCCACTAGCCGTCAGCTTGCCTTTTCTTCCTCTCTTATTCGGCCACTAACTACTATCCCAAACGCTGGCAATCGGAGTTTCTCCGATTTAAGATAAAAACTTAGACTGTGTTCTCTTTGTTATTTTAAGGTTTCAGTTTTCTAAAACAATAAAAATGCGTTTATTTTGTCATTTTTAAAAATATATTTTCGAAAATAAGAAAAAAATTGTAAAGGAAATCCAAAACAACAAAATTGGTTGTTTTCAACCAAAATAATTTCCAAGTCCAAAATATGGAAAACACAATTCATTTTTCATGTTTTAGCTCTAAAAAAGAAAAGGAAAAAAAAAGAAAAGAAGGAAAAAGGAAAAAAATATATTCTTAAATTTCAAAAATAAAATTATATATTTATTTAAAATTTAAAAAAATATAGGATAACATATAGTATATTATTAAGTATATTACACATATTACGTATAATAATATTTAATATAAATTATCACTTAGATGTCACTAATTTATTAATCAAATTTATTATTTTATTTTAATAGTAAAATTTTATTAAAAATAGTTAATTTTATTATTTAATAATCAAATTCATTGAATAAAATATCATAAAAGAACAAATTTTGTTTTAAGAAATAATTTCTTAAAATAACAAAAAGAACATATTTTTAGTTTTCTGAAAATAGACTATCAAAATAAAAAATTGAAAATGAATTTAAAACTCAAAACTTAAAATTAAAAACTCAAAGAGAACGCAATCTTAATGTTATGTGATTTTAAATTTTAGGTCCAATGAGATCCAACTATTGGACCGTTTTGCTTTTTGGGTACATTGGTCACTAGACCAAGATGATTTCAATGATTGATTCTGATCATCAAAATCTACCATAGACAGTGGTCGGCGATGACCTTCTAGAAACGGGTTGCATTTTTTTAAAAATAAAATTAGATTTATTGAGATCTGATAGTTGGATCATTTTCGCTTTTGAGTATGTTGGTCACCCAACCAAAGCCATTCTAATGATATGTTCTGATCGCCGAAATCTACCATGGATGGTGGCCGACGATGCCCTTTCAAAAATGGGTATTTTTTTAAAAAAAAAATAACTAATTTTTATATCTATTGAGATCTGATGGTTTAATCATTTTGATTTTTGGGTATGTTGGTCACTAGACCAAGGCCATTCCGATGATCAGTTTAGATCATTAGAATCTGCCATGGATGATGGTCGGCAATGCCCTTCTGAAAACATGCATCCTTTTATTTCAAAAAATTAATTTTCAAATCTATTGAGATCAAACTATTGATTGTTGGTTTTTGGATATATTTGTCACCAGATCAAGGCAATTCTGGTGATCAATTTTGATTGTTGGAATTTGCTATGAAGGATGGCCGGTGACAGGTAATTTTTTTTAAATTCATCTCTAAATTTAGAGATAGAATTTTTCTTGTCTCTTGGAGACGAAAAAAATTGTCTAAAAAATTGTCTCTAAATATAAAATTTGACTATTTTTTAGATTGATTACACAACCAAATTAGATATAAATTGTTTTTTAAGCAGGAAAAAATTTGTCTCTAAAGCTAGAGACATAATTTTTTTCATCTCTAATAATGATAGAACAAAAATATTCGTCGCTAATTGTTTGGCGAAAAATCAATTAGAAACAAATCAAAATTCGTCTCTAATTCTATTTTTAGAACATTAGAGATGGAATTTTACTGTAATACCCCATGTTTAGATAAGATTGCCACGTAATTTTAATGAGTTTAGAACATCGAAAAATTGACTTAATAGCAGTTATAAGTACCAGAATCAACTACAGGGAATGTCTCGAAATGAAATTGTCTAAGAAAAATTATATGGCCTTAACGAGCGTATCGAGATAGGATTTATGGTATCGAAAGAAATCGAATTCGGAACGATTTTCGGTACAACTAAAATACAGCTGCTATTTAGACTGTAAAACCGAATCGTTGTAGGAGGCTCCCAAAAAATCAACGGAACCCTAGGGGGGCTTTGGTTTTGCGTAACGAGCAACCCTTCAATGGTTTCGGGATGAAACGATAGCCCGGTAAGGATACTGGGGCGAAATCGTCCTTTTTAACTAAGTTTCAAGTTATTAATTTTACGTTTTCTGTATCAAAATGCAAATTAATTCAGTGTTGAAGGGTATAATTGAAATTAAGGAGTTGCCCAAATGATATTATGAGAAAATGGGAATTTAATAGAATAATTTCTTATAAATATTAGTGTAATATATAATTATATAGCCATATATATACATGTGCGCGTGTGTGCGTGGCCAGCTTCTGGGAAGCTTTAATGGCCGCAATTTTGGGCTGCAAATTGGAAGATAGTGGCAGCAAGATTTGAGGAAGATAGTTGCAGCGGGATTTAAGGAGATTGGCAGCAAGATTTAAGTGGCTGAGCAATTAATATGATGGATATATATATGTACACGTTCGAATGGAGTAGCGGCCAAGGCAGTGTAGGCTATAAATTGGGATGCACTTTGGATGATTAAGGGCAGCAAACAAGTGAGAGATCGGGAGAGAGAGAGAGAGAGAAAGAGAGAGAAACTCGTGAGAGCTGGGCCGAAGTCGGCCATGGAAGAACCAGCGAGCAGGGGGCCACGGCCGCGGCCGTGTTCGGCCAGCAGCAGCGAAGTCGAAGGTCGGCGGGGGCATGGGTAACGGCCGGTGAGGCCGAGGAGGTTGGTGCGACGGCGTGGGCAGCCGAAAGCCTCGGTAGTGGCTGGTTCGATCGGCCATGGTCGATGCGCAGCCAGTAGGTGCAAGTGCGGTAGTAGCCGCAACGAAAGAGGCTGTGATGATGGCGGCGCGAAGGCGATCGGAGGCTCGAGCGGCGATAGTAGAGATGGTCGAAGGCGGCCGGGATGGTTGGTTTTAGCCATGGCAGCACGCAAGTGCTGGTTCGCCCACGCAGAAGCAGGGGAAAGAAGAGAAGAAGAAGAAAAAAAGAAGAAGAAGAAGAATAAGAAGAAGAAAAAGAGAAGGAAGAAGAAAAAGAGAAGGAAGAAGGAAAAGAGAATAAGAAGAAGAAGAAATAAATAAGAGAAGGAAGAAGAAAATAGGAAGTTGCAGGTTGTGCGGGAAGAAGAAGAGGAAGCAGAAGAAGAAGGAGGAGAAAAAGAAAAAGAAGAAAAGAAAAGAAAAGAAAAAAGAAAGGAAAAAGAAAAGGAAAAATGGAAGAAAAAGGAAGAAAAATCCCAAAAACTTTTCAAAAAATAGAAAATGATGTTTCGGTAATATCTCGGAGATTTTGGCGAAAAAACGGCCCTGGCACGCGTTTCAAGGATAGGGCACGCATATCGAGGAAATCAGATATGCTGAGTTAAGGTGAGTAAAATTTCCTAAAAAATTTCAGAAATTCAAGAATATTACTTTATGAATTTTCGTAGTGAAATATTTGAGAAAATATTTTAGAAATATTTAATCTGGATTTATTGAGGAAAAATAGGAAGAAATAGAGAGAAAATTATAGAAAATGCCAGAAATTATGCAAAAATAGGTTTTAATGTTTATTTAAATAATTATGGTAATTATGATACTTTGAGGCTGAAGTTGAAGAGAGTCGTGTAAATTTTGAGATTGGCACGCAAATCGAGGTAAGACACGGATATCGAGGTGAGTCGATAAGTTTGAGAAGGTAAGTGGTACTTCCTCGAAAATGTTTTCATCATATTGACATGCCCTGATATGTATCCATCACGTAGAATGCATACATGACTATGAAATGTATGAATTCACGTTGATATCATTGATCACACGCATATGAGGTCGTAAGGAGTATGAACTAGCACCGCTGCCTTACCAAGGGTGCACCCATACACTCCGGTCTCGAAAGAGGTGGCCGCTAAAATGGTAGGTAGCATGAGGGGTGTAGTTAACACCTATGATGAAAGACATTGCATACACACATGACATGACATTGTGTATCCTTACTTAAATGATTCATCATCTAACTTGGGATTTGCCCCTAGAATATTCAAACGTTCCAGGTGGAGATTGTAACAGATACAAGGATAAATGAGACATGAAATAGTACTTAGCAGAGTACATGAAGAATGAAATGTATATTATGTAGCCCATGTATTTAAATTATACTACTTTGAATTCTGAATGTTTTGAGGAATGTTGATGTATATCGTTGTGGTTAATGAAAATATAAAAATTGATTTATGATTAATGTTAAGATATCAGGTTTCAATCTTTGCTTTCACATTTAATGTGTATAGTGATTCTCTTTCGAGAAAAATGATTGGGAATTCTGGGACGAATTCGACGTATAATGTGATTTAGAATTAAGTTTGAAAAGAAAAATTTTATTGTCCCAGAATTGTCCCTATTTATAACGCGCTCTAGAAAGTGGGGCGTTACATTTACTCTAAGCCCGATTTTTTTTTTTTTTTTGCAGTGAAATAAGCTGTTGAGAATTATAGGTAACTGACATTCTAAATTCAAACTCAAAGCTTCTATAAAAGCCATTAGCTACACGAGATTAAGCTGCTGGTGAGTCACAAATAATTCATGTCTATGGCCCTTGAATGTTTAGCATGATCATATTCTTCTCCCTACTCAAGTCATTATCTAGATGTCATTCATAAAGATTCTTTAAAACTATAAATTGTTAAGAGACTTGTGTGCTTCCAATTTTTATTCTTTACACTTGTCTTGTAAAATTCCTTGTGAGTTGTAACTTTTATTCTTTGAGGGTTATCTTGTAGTGGGTTCTACCTGATCCCAAGAAAAGGTATGTTAGGTTATTTTTCCTAAAAGTAGAGATACTACTAAACTTAAAAAAATAGAGATTTTAATTTATCTTTAAAAAAGTTGAGATTTCAATTTAGTTTTTAAAAGTTGAGCTTTTAGTTTAGTTTGTAAAAACTAAGGTTTCAATTGACTCTGTAAAAGTTGTGTATTAGTTGTAGTTGATCTTGTGAAAATCTATCCATCCAGTGGAATGTTTTTAAATTTTCAATGAGAAGTTAAAGTAGTGAATGTGATCGCTCTAAATATTATATCTTATGTTTGACTTCTATTTCTCTTTATATTTAAACTTTAACTTGTTTTGTAATCACATTTTATGTGTTAAGAGTGTTTCTTTACAACAAACATAAATATTTTCTTATCAAAGTACAAATTTTGTAATCTCAAATGTTCATCAATGACAATCCTTGTTCAGCAACAGTTTCTCTTTGAAAATAAAATTATTTAAAATTAGATTTTATGCATGAATTTCAAAATTTGCATAAATTTTTAAAATACCCAATTTATCCCCCCTTGGGTGTATACTCTTAGAGTGTGTTTGATTGCACACATTTTCTATAGAAAATATGTAATTATTACATATTTTCTATAGAAAACAATCAAACACTCTTAATTTTTTTATGAAAAAATATGTATGGTACAAGCATTTAAAACTTATTTCCATAGAATTCATTTTCCAAGGGGATGGGATGATTTTTATTTTCTAAACAATATTACCTAAAATTAAATTCTAAATAATACAATCAAACATACCCTTAGAGATAATTTACACACCCTTCTTAAGGGTGGGTACATCCTTTACCCTATTAGAGATAACACTCAAAAGCTAAAGAGAGAAAGGTGAGCCTTTGCTGTAAATTTGCTGTAATAAGATCTTTCTGTGCAAATTTGTTGCAAAGAACATGGATATTAAATTAGGTTTGTCCATAAATCATAACGTGTATTCTAAAATCTATATTATTATATAAGCAACATTATTATATAAGCCACATTATGTTTTAGTGTTATGAAATCATGTTGATAAAGTGTTTTCTTAAAATACCGTTTATGCTTATTCCTTAAAAAATAAACATTAATTATGTTAACAAAATTTAAACTCATAACCTTCAAATAATAACTAATTTCTCAAATAGCTTTACCATTACACCAACACTCATTTTATTTAAATTTTCCCTACAAAAATTACAAAGCAAATTGTGACTATTACATATCCCCCAATGAACTTTCATTTATTATTATTTTTTTATATTTTTGCATGAGTGTAGCACTAATCACCTCTCCAATAGTATTTTGAGCAATCATACTATAGATTATATGTATGTTGATTTTTGTTAACTATATATATATAAACCAAAAAATATATTAATCTCATCAACTTTGGCAGCACAATCAAAGAGAGCTGAACTTGAATTAGGAAAAATTACATGTCATATCTCTGGATAATTAAAAGAATCACTTATGATTTTTGAAAAAATGCAATAAGTATCACTCGAGGTTTAATATTATATTATAAGTTTTCCTTTGTTGTTATTTAACCCCGTTAAATAGTTTAAAATTATTAAATTACTCTTTTATATAAAACCTCTTTTCTCTTTCTTCTCACTCCTTTCTTCTCCCACATTTCCCTTTTTCTCTCATCTCTTTTTCATTGTTGCTACTTTCATTACAACAACAACAACAACAACATATCCAGCCGTTATCCCACTATGTGGGGTTGGCTACATGAATTCTAGACTTCTATGTGGGTTACATCCCAACAGATAGTTTGTCTAGAATTCATATTTGGATCCGACTAGGTTTTACGCTGGCTGTCGGCTACCTAACGCAACCCTCCTCCTTTATCCGGGCTTGGGACCGGCAGTGGATAATATCCCCTGGCGGAGTAATGATGAAATGCAGTTTTAACACCATCTTCACATGGAGAAATTTCATGAGATGGTGGTGAATGAAGATAATTGATATAGTTGTGTTCCATAACTTAGTTGACATGGTGAAACCAACAAGTACAATATGGAAACACAACAGATTGTTGCTACTTTCATTGTTTACTTTTATTCATCATTATCTTTCACCAACCTCCCTTCATTGTTACTAATCAACACTATTTCTTGATAATTTTTTTTTTCTTTTTTCACTCAATCTCATACACACTCCCTCTCCCTCCCTCTATCTCTGTTATGGGTTTGACAAAACCCAAATCATATGTGTTACGTTAAACTCTTTTTCTTCTTCTTCTTCTTCTTCTTCTTCTTCTTATACTTCATTTTTTTATTCTTTTTCTTTCTCTATGTGTGCGTGTACGTGTGCGTGTGTTTTGGATTTGACGAAACCTAGATGAATTTGGGTTTCGAACATTTCATTTTTCATTTCTTTTTATTATTTTTTCGCCTTTTATATATAATTTGGGTTTGACGAAACCTAGATGATTCTAGGTTCCGACAAACTCTTAATATTCTTCTTCCATTTCTCTCTCGAGTTTGATAGAATCTAGATCATTTGGGTTTTATCAAACCCTTATTCTTCTTCTTCTAGGTTTTACAGAATACAAACAAATCTAAGTTCCACTGAACCCTTGTTTATTATCTTGATTTTTCTTATTCTTCTTCATTTCTCTCTATTTTGGATATGAATGAACCAAAGTGAATTCCAATTAATTAACCTTTCTTCTTTTTTTTCTTTTCATTTTTGTTTCGTGCTTGGAGAAACATAGAACGTAAACCTTTTTGCTGATGATGTTTGCTGACAAGGATTTCACTCACTCAATATCTGTCTCTTTCTATTTCTTTCCATTTTTATCTTTATTTATGACTTATTTTTCTTGTTTTTTTATTCGAACTTAGATCTAGATTTATCACTAGTGATAAACCTATAAGCAAATGAACCAAACAAGTTTTGTGTTGACGTGGGTTTATTTATTATTTATTTTTATTTTTTAATCAGACAAGAGATGAGAAAAAATAAAAGATAAATTAGTCATTTTACCAATTTATTTAACAATAAGACTAATTATTGCTATTTTTCAGACCTCAATGAGTTTCTTATAATTTTATCAAAGCTTAGAGGTATTCTTTGCAATTTACTCATAGGATTATTATAGAAGATTCATAGATAGATTTGGAAAAACAAATTAAGGCAAAACAAATAAAATAAAAAAAATAATGGGCTAAATGGCAATATGGCATTCTTCTTCTTCAAAGACGAAAGATGAAGGGTTAATTGGTTATTAATTTATTGAAAATGCTATTTGTACTCATTAGATTATACAATGTAGTTAAAATGATAAAAATATCTTTCACCTAAGGCAATGAATCGAGGCAGTGAAGCGGTGAAGAGCATGACTAAAATACCTCTCACCCAGAGTGGTGAGGTGGTGCGAGGCGTATTTTAGTCATTTGCCCGCGTGTATAGCTCAAGATGTAGCCCTTGATATTAGTTTGGTCTTTAATTTATTTAAGTTGTGTTTGTTAATCAAGATATAGGCTGTAAAAAATGAGATATGCTAGATAAAAGTGTTTTATATTGTATTTGTTAAATTTGTCTAAAAAGAAGTCATGTGATTTCTTATTTTGAACTTTTTAGATAAATTTATCTACACATTTTGGATAAGTTATTTTATACCTTACAGATAACTTATCTTGATATAACATTATCTTACTCATTTTAACAAAATTACCTTAAAACATAGATAATTATTATTATTTATCAAATATTAAGGATTTTTTTGTAATTTTATTAAATTTCAAAGATGTTATTTACAATTTACTCATTGAATTATTACAAAAGATTCATAGATAAATTTTAAAAATAGATTTAAGGCTAAACTAATAAAATAAAAAAATAATGGACTGAATGACAATATGGTATTTCTCTTCCATAATTTTATAAGACAAAATCAATGAAGAGTAAATTAATTATTTTACCAATTTATTTAATAATAAGGGTATTTGTTGCCATTTTTCAAACATTAAGAAATTTTTTATAATTTTATCAAACCTTACAATTTACAATTTGAATTATTACGGTTCATAGATAAATTTGAAAAAAGAAATTGAGGTTAAACTAATAAAATAAAAAAATAATGAGCCAAATGGCAATATGCCATTCTTTTTCCTCAGTTTAGACGATAAGAGCATATCCCAAGAGAAGTGATATTTTGGGATGTTAAATTACTTATTTATAATTTTAAATAATATTATAGCATATCTAAAAGATAAATTTGCTCTAATGGTAGGTGTTAAAATATGAGTGTCATTTTAATATTTTTTTTATCAAATTTCAAATTCAAATAATCAATTAAAATAAATTCTATCAATTAATTAAAATAAAAATAATTATATATATATATATAATTGACTATATATAGCTTTCTGCTCCTCTCTAGAAACTTTATTTCCCCATTCTGCGCCTCACCCTTTTCTCTCCTGCCCCTCACGACTCGTCCTTCTCGCCCTCGCCAGTTGCTGCCTCTCCATCGCCCTCACAAGCTCTACTCGCCCTCGTCCTCGTAGGCGCTGCTTGCCTTCGCCTTGTTGTTCTTCTCGCTCAACATTGCTTGCCCTTGCCTTTTACCTCTGGTTCTCTCTTGCTCTGCCTTGTCTTCTTTATTTCAGATATATATATATAGAATGTTAAATATAGTTGTTGGATTTTTAACCGTTAGCAAATGCAACATCTTTTTTTCTCTTTCCAAGAGTTGTAAAAATGACATCAGATGAGGGGAGTTTGCAACTTCATATGCCACTCCCATTGGAGTGGACATTTTGTATTTCGGGGTGCTATTTCGGCAGTTATGCGGATGGCATCTCGAATGGCAACTCCCGTTGGAATTGCTCTAAGAATTCCAAAGTTTTGCATGGGCTATGCCAACGTTTTGTTTTTAACTGAGCAGAAGCTTATCGAAATCTCTGTCGTCGTGACAACCAACAACCATCAAGCAATGAGCTCTCGTCAGATGGCCTATCAGCAACAACCTTTCTAAGTAGGTTGATCCCGACTTGTTTGGAACGGTGTTTGGCTCACCTTTCTTTTTTTCCCCATAATTTTTAAGTTATTTAACTTTTAAGTTAAAATTTGAGTAGCATTTAAATTGATAATATATTTGAATAAATATTGATGTGGCATTGCCTAAATTACTAAAATACCCCAGTGCGTGAGTAGTCTCTCTTGCCATATGGATCGCCCAAGAGTCTGACACCTGGCAGGTCTACGAGGCAAAGCGTGGAACAGTCCTATACGATCAGTAAAAGGACACGTGGCAACGCTTACAGAGCAATCCGAAGTGGAGTCTAAAAAATTCAGACTGGACCGTGAGATTCGTTCCAGTTATGACAGGTTTCCAACTCATACATTTTCTACTACCTGCATTTTCTCTACTGATTTGAGCATCGAAGTCTACCCCGAGAGATCCCAGCCTTGATGCTCCATTGTCTTGCAGGCTATATTCACGAGGTCAGACATCGCCAAGTCCGAAGTTGCCACTCTCGAGATCTAATTGTCGAGGTGACACGTGATGGTCGATATCAAACACCATCATCATTGTCGAGGTGGCACGTGGTGGTCGATCTCAAACACCATAATCAAATATATTTATAAATTATTAATTAATAATTATATGTTTGATTTGAAAGAATTGATAAATAATCAAAACTTAACAAAAAGACTAAAATAGACATAATATTGAATAATGTAAAATTTTACTATTAGATATTGATAAATTATACATAATTATTAAAAATATATTAATATAATATTTATTATATATATTATATATAACAATAATATATATTATTATTGTTTTATATATATACACATACATATACATACATACACATACACGTAATAGGTGATGGGGGCACAAATGGGGAAGATAAAGGTAAGGACAACGATGGGTAACTGTCGATGGGGCGATGAAAGAAAAGTTGAAATAGATGGGGGTAGTGGGTGATAAGGACGATGGCCAACGGGAAGTGGCTGGTGAGGGTGACGACAATGGTTGATGGTGGCGACTGGAAGAGCTAGGACAACAGGTAGAAGTTGAAGAAAAAAGACATAACTCGAAATTAGTAAAAATGATAAGGATAAAATGATAAATTGATCAATTAAGACAACTTATATATAAACAACATTTTACAAAAGCTCTTCCCCCACCATCTTTCGTAAAACACTCTATGGTAGTGTTTAAGCTACCTACCTAACGACGGTGAGGTGACACCTCACCAGCTATTTGTTAATAGCGCATAAGCTGTATCAACGGCTTATCTCAAACTGTTAAGCCAAACACCCTCGTAGCCACTAGTCCAGAAGAGAGAGTGAGCGTCTGGACCGGTTTTCTTTGCAATGGAGGTGCAAGATTCACGAAACACGGCCGGGAAGCCAATCCGATGCAGAGGTCATGATCCAGCCTTTATTGTTTCTGTGACGATTTTTGAAAAACGCGTTTACTCGAGGATTGGAATTCTTTCCTTTTTTCCCCCCGTCTTTTCCTCTTTCCTGAAATTGATAGCTTGAAAATCTGTAGCGGCGATTAGTCGAGCACCTGGAGAGCCACTGGTGATAGAGGAGGTGATTGTGGCCCCTCCGAAGCGTTACGAGGTTCGGGTTCGAATCATATGCTCCTCTCTCTGTCACAGCGACATCACTTTCATGAAACTCAAGGTAATTAGTCTGAATTTCTTACCAGTAATATCTGTCCATTTTGGAACTTGTGGAAGCGGAATGGAGAGAAGGCAAAGTGAGTGAGAAAATTCTCTTTTCTATTTTTTGGGACTCGGATTTGTGAAAGGGATAAAAGAAAAAGGAGTTATTTCAAGTGCATGAAGCACTTAAGAAAAATGCATATGCAAATTAATTAACGTTCTTTTTACAATCCTAGTTCCCAATATAGCCCTAGGGAAAAAGATTTTCCGAGGAAAAACAGAGAAATATGAGGTCTTCTCCATTTGTCTTCCATAAAGTGGTTTTGCAACTTACTTGTTTGGTTGATGAAATTGGCCTTTTGTTCCATTTTTTGTTGAAGGATCCTCCCGGATACTTTCCAAGAATTATGGGTCACGAATCTGTCGGGTAACTTTAATTATGCCAGTCCCTCTATCTTAATAAGCATGTCTTAATTGTCTTTATTTATTTTATTTTTTGGTTGACTTTGGAATCTGATAGACAGGGAATCTGATACTTGGTCTGAAGTCAGTTCTATCTTGTTTCTGTTTGGAATCCTTGTGTTGAGTGAAGTGGTTCAGAAATTCGGGCTCAACTCTTATAATTTGATTACTGTTATGGTTTGAAGGTTGGATTTGTTAGTTCCGTGTTTGAATTGTGATTCTCCAGGGAAAGTAAAGGAGAATCTTTAATGCATAACCAAGCCCAAAATGCTTTTTTTAGCCACAAGTACCTTTTTCATTTTTCTTCTTCTCAGTCTCCCAACTCATTCTAAATTAGTAAATGTAACTTTAATTATGTCATTTATTTTTTTCTTTATAGTTTTCCGTATTCCCCATCCAGATTCATGTTATGAACTAGATAGCTTAAGGGTACTCATTTCTCATGGTTCATAAAGAAGGTTTTTCTTTTTCTTTTTTTTTGACGGAGATATATGTTTATGTGTTTTTTTTTTTGTAACTCAAAATATACAAGTGAACGAATCCTTTTCTTCCACTTCTTATCTTTCTCCTTTCACATCACTTCCCTCTGCTGATCTAAGGTTGAGGTTCCCTTGATTCTTTTATTTAAAGTATCTGTCTCAAGGCCTGATTTTTCTACTCCTTATTGTAATTGAGCTTGTCAGAGTAGACCATGCACTGAAGCAACAAAATAAACCAAGCATTGGCACCGTTACATCTATTTTTTTTGTTCTTCTTGCTATTCTAGTTTTTTGTAATTTTATCTTTTCCTTTTGTCTTTTGAATGATGGTTTTGGTAGATTTTTAGTTGTTTATTATCTTTTATTCTATGAACCACAATTTGAATTTTTTATGTCTCCTTGAAAATCCTTTAGCGCTCAACTTAATCATGAACTCCTGAATTCTCATTCATTTCCTTAGACTATAGCAATATCGTTTAATTATTATATACTATTTCTTTTTCCAATTATTCAGTAATATAGTAAAATTATAGTATTATTTTCCCTAAAGGTCATTGCACTCTGGGAAATTTCATCTGGAATGCATGGCCGTAGTAGTGTTTTGATGTCAAGGCTGTCAATTTTGGTGAATTTACTCATCCCAAACAAAAGAAATTAAGTTTGAGGACTGGAAGATATGGAACCTTTTTGTGATGAATGTTTGTCAAATTGCAACACTAGCTGCATTGGACTCATTTCTTTGTGTGGAAAATCTTTGCCCTGCAATTTGGTATTTAACCATTTTATTAGCAAGTGTGCCATATAGCCTTGTCTGGATTATTTGCCCCTGCAATTCTGAATGTTTCTTTGTACAAATTTTCTGATCTAAAACTTGCTGAATTTCTTTGTCAACTTGTTCATCATTCTTGCAAGAGCTAGAAAGAAAATGAAAATTGGAAGGAAATGATGAGAGAATCAAATTAATGAATATCAGCAAGAGCGGTGAGTTTATGTACTGCTCTCTGTTTTTCAACAACGTAACTGACATGCCAGCTGTCAGTAACAAACAGAACACTGGTTGTGTTTTCTGTTTGTAGCAAACTAACTGACTGCCACATAAGTTAAGTAAGAAACTGAAAATGAACCGTCTACAAAACAAGAAACTGAATAAACTCTCCTTCTTCTATTCTCTATTTCCTCTATCCTTGTAATTAGAAGCAATTTTATTCTTAACAATTCTTTAACATAATCAATAAATAATGAACATGATGTTTTTTGGGACTGAAATAGAGTTCAAATTTTGCTCCCAAATTTGCCCATTTATGTATGCTGATTTTAGCAGCTGTTTTACTTGCTGCCTGCTATTAAGTTCAATGCGTCTCCACACCTGATCCACTGCATAGTTAGGTCAACTTTTAGCTCCATGGCAGGGGATGTAAATGGGGCCCAATTAACCCCACTTATAGACTTGTTTTGATAAATGTTCAAATAAGCCTTAGGCCTATATCCCCCAATTATGAATTTTCATATTTGTTTTAATTTTGAATGGGGTTAATTGGGAACCCATTGGGGGGCCATTTACATCCCTAGGGATGCTTTCTCACTAAGAATTTTTCTAATGGTTTTTATATTAATGTGCTGTAAGGATTGTGGAGAGTGTTGGGGAGGATGTAGATGAGGTGACTGAAGGTGACCTTGTCATCCCGTCCTACATGGCAGATTGTGGAAAATGTACTGATTGCAAATCCAAGAAGAGCAACCTGTGTTCAAACTTACCTTTCTCAGTCTCTCCTTGGATGCATAGAGAGGAGACAAGCAGGTTCACCGATCTTAAAGGGGAGACTTTATACCATTTCTTATTCATTTCAAGTTTTAGTGAGTACACAGTGGTAGATGTTGCCCATTTGGTAAAAGTTGACAATGCAACCCCGCCAGATAGGGCATGCCTCCTCAGTTGTGGAGTGTCAACAGGTAACAGGTTTCAATTTTGTCACATTTGTATTATGTTGGTTATAGTTGTAATTATGTCCAAGATTCATTAATTGGCTAACTATTTGAGTCCCAATTACTGTACAATAAAATTCATCACTTTTTGACTAAAAATAATAGCGAGGCCTTTGTATAAAACAACAACAAAGATGAAATTGTTAGGAAAATTTACTTGTCATAGAGACAAGAACAATCATGAGCCTTAATCCTAGTAAGTGGTGTCAGCCACTTGAATTCTAGACCTCCAACTATCTCTATCTATGGCTGTCTACTCTGTACCAAACATGATTTTGACCTTTTTGGCATGCATTGTTCTGTTCTAGTTTGCTAGAGTTCATCTAGCACCACCCTACACCACACTTGTCCTCTCCTTCTCTAGGCCCTCAAGTACAACCCATGCCTTTATTTTTATGGTTTTTTTTTTTACTTTTTGACTTTTAAGTTTGACTAATATCATTTTCAACAGCATATTTGCATCGCCATTTCACTAATAAAATCCTGATAAAATAAGTTTTACACACTCCAAAGACACACAAGTAGCATAAAGTTGATTTCAGCATTAGTACTAGTTTGTCAACTTGAAGATAAGAAGGTAGTGTCATGTACCTAGGGTTTAGCCTAGGATTGGATTGACAATCAAAATGATCTGATGGAATAGAATCAAGAACAGAACATTGGAGAGGAAAAAATGGACAGAAATAGGGGAAGGATGTAGAGAGAAATGAGGAAGAGCAATAGAGAGAAACGAGAGGGAGAATGGAGAGAATTGTAGAGAGAGAATCAGAGTTTGATTCAAACAATTCAAGCATGCCCTTCCATCCTCTCTAGCTGTGGCTTATAGAGCCTCACAGCATTGCACATGCACCCATGTGCAGTTACAACAGTGACTATAACTGCCTATAGCCAAAACAAATAGCTATAATAGAAAGAAGAAAGGAAATTACAAAGTATAGTAATGCATGTAAGCTAAATACTATTATATTTCCTATTCTATCCTTGGGGATCCTCGGGGTCATGACAGGTAGCTTTCCTAGTTATGAGATGTGTATCCTGTTTGTGCTGATGGGAGTAATTGTGTATCCCTGACACTCCAAAGGCACACAAGTAGCATAAAGTTGATTTCAGCATTAGTACTAGTTTGTCAACTTGAAGATAAGAAGGTAGCTTTCCTAGTTATGAGATGTGTATCCTGTTTGTGCTGATGGGAGTAATTGTGTATCCCTGTTTGTGCTGATTTTTACACAACTAGTATTGTTTGCGTGTGTGTGTGTGTGTGAGGGAGAGAGAGAGAATCTTCTCCAGTCCATCCTCATGACATGGCATCACATCTAGCTTCCTGGCTTTACAATCAAATTCTGCATCATAAAGCACTTTCACTTGATGAAACTAATTGCCCTGGAGCCTGAAAAATAAAATGCAAAAATAAGTACAACTTGGTTTTCAGGGGTAGGTGCTGCTTGGAGAACAGCAAATGTGGAACCGGGATCAACTGTCACAATATTTGGGCTGGGTGCAATTGGATTAGCGGTACAGTTCTGCAGCAACTTGCGTAGAAGTCTCCTGCTCCACTCCCTATTCTTTCTCTCTATCTGATTGCTTCCTCTCATATTATACTATGTTGAGCTAACCTAAAAAGGAAAAAAGCTACCAAGCTTGTCATGTGATTACTATCATGCTTATAGTTTGGTGTCATAGGTTGCAGAGGGAGCCAGACTATGTGGAGCAAGTAGAATTATTGGTGTGGATGTGAACCCTGCAAAATTTGAACTTGGTAAAAATGCAGTTTCAATTTTCTTTTGGTGTTTAGTATGATGGCAGACGAAGGATCCCTTCCTTTTCTGTGGAATGCAAGTTTCATGTGATCTCACATGATTGATTATAGATCTTGGGTTTTATTTGCCAATGCATTTATGAAGTGATTCACGGACACTTAAATTAGAAGTTTTGAACAATCTTCTGAAATGATTAAGCAACCTCTATATATTGAGTCCGTTTGACATCAAATAATGGAAGTTTCTTTTTTACTCAGGGAAAAAGTTCGGATTAACTGACTTTGTGAACCCTGCAAACTGCACGGAACAACCTGTGAGCGAGGTAAACTTGTTAACTCAAGCACTTTTGTTGGCACAATGCATATCCCCCTCATTCTCTTGATCTAAAGTATTGGAATAGAATACTAAATTTTGAAGAAGAGATACAGGCATGGTTGAGATTGTGCCTCACATGGAACTTAATATTTCAGCAAGTATGTTGGCTAATTATTTTTTATAGCTTATTTTTAATAAAATTTATTAATTATTTCTTATCTTCTTGGACATTAAGTTAATAAGTTGCAATAAAGGATAAAATAGTAGGTTGTAATATTATTACTTCATTCTTCTTTGACAATGAGCAGGTCATAAAGAATATGACTGGTGGAGGTGCAGACTATTGCTTTGAATGTGTTGGTTTGGCATCCTTGGTGCATGAAGCATATGCTTGCTGCCGAAAGGTCTCTCTCTCTCTCTCACACACGCACACAATGTGAACTATACACACATGCTCATATCATTTGCCTCTGTCTGTGTTTGTGTTATACTACACACCTCCTATAATGCAACTGCCAATGTGCCTATTGTTGATTAAACAATTTGTATACATCATAAAGCTTTGACCTTTCAGGAGGTAGTACAATGTTGGGTACGCGTTTTTTGAAGGTTTAAATAATAAAGATACACCTCTTTCACAAGTATGAGCTTTTTGAATGGTTGGAAAAAAGTTTTAACATCTCCATGCATTCAGGAGATCCAGCATTGAAATCTCACCATCTAACTGGCTAGCCAAAAAAAATCTCACCATCTAACAATTAACCTTCCATGTGTTTGGCCCCATCAGTGTAGCTTGGCTGCACATGAATTTATAAGTAATTTATCTCTCTCTAAAAGTTAAAGGCTTTTGGTGGTCAAGTGTTTAATAGTGTTAGCATCAATGCTCAGCTTCCTGAATGTGGTTGGATAACATTTGTTGAAATTGTTAAGATTATAACTCTAACAATGAATTTGATATTTTCTGGTGGAAGTGAATGAGGTGGCTTTAATTGTGCCTGTCACAGCTTTTATGCTATATGTGCATGCAAGAAAATAAAGTTCTTTGTATAATGCTCACCAGCTAAGATTATAAGTACTCTAGGAGATGATTACCGAATTTTACATCAGGAATTTTATGAAAAAGTGCTTTGATTGGGGGAATCATTTGGTCTATCACTTATCTTTTGCCTTTAATCTACTTTCCCCGTCAATAAAAATCTGTTGGTTCCAAAATCATCCCTAAACTATTTCTGCAGATATTCCAGTATGAAAGGATAGAGTCCTAAATCTTACAACTTTTTGGTGTATTCGTTGAAAATCCCAAATTTAATTCTCCTAGTCAAACTTCAGGGTTGGGGAAAGACAGTTGTAACTGGAGTGGACAAGCCAGGAGCAAAGTTGAGCTTCAGTTCTTTTGAGGTCCTTCACAGTGGGAAGCAGATCATGGGCTCGCTTTTTGGAGGTCTAAAAGCTAAATCTGATATTCCAGTCCTTCTCAAATGGTATATGGACAAGGTAAACTGAAATTTTAGTAATTTTTTCTTTTAAATGTTGTCTAGATAGCAGGAGAACTCTTTCTTGGTTAAGAAATCTTGAGAGTTTTGGTGCTTTAAGTGGGCCGGTTTCTTGACTCTACATTAAGTGACATAATGTTGTCAATTTAAATAATTGATAAGCAATTATGAGAATGGGAGCTGTAGACACCAAGGGTTGCTTAACTCTATATTGGCACCTCACAACTCATCCCTTTAACTAATTATGCTTTCAGGAATTGCAGCTGGATGAATTTGTCACACATGAGGTGACCTTTGAGGACATCAATAAAGCTATTGATTTACTTATTGAAGGAAAGTCTCTCCGGTGCGTGATTTGGATGAAGAAATGAATAACTTCCTCTCTTGTTATCTGTTTATGTCTTCCCTAGAGACAACTTATTGTGGGCTTAACTGTGACTCCAAAACATATGACTTTTGGTGTTTGGCTAGATTTTTTCATTTTGGTTGATTTTTAATTTTAGATTTCTGAAGCAAAGAGCCTCCTATCTGCTTCTTTCTTTGTGCTGAGATCATTATTTGTAACACGGTAAAATCATGATATTTTGCGATCTTTCTGTTGCAACTGGTTATAGTAACAGAACAAAGCAAAGAGAGGCTTTCGGGTAATAAAATGCGTCTTTGTTTATGATTAGATATTGGAAACACAGAGGGAGAAAATATGTAAAATATCTCATTAACCATTTTATTCATAGATCTCGACTTTAAATACCTTATAACTAAAACATCATTTAATTATAAGAATTTACAAGAATGCCATTCATTTAACAATACAACAAACTAACTAAACAATAAAACAAACAAACTAACAACAGTAACATATAAAACAACAATATAACAGAAACAAAATACAAAAGAATACAACAAACTCTGTTACTCCCCCCTCAAGATGGACCATGAGGATTGAGAACAACCATCTTGGACAATAAGGAAAACAATTGAGTTGTCAGGAAAGCCTTAGTGTAAACAAACCGGCCAATTGATGATGTGTCTAGATGGAAAGAAGTTTGATATGACCAGCAACAACTTTATCTTGAATAAAATGGTAATAAAATTCGATGTGCTTGGTACGTTCATGAAATACCGGATTGTTGGCAATATGCATAGCATCTTGGTTATCACAAAAAAGCAAAGCAGGAAGTGAGGGAAGAACCTGAGAGTCCACCAAAATTTGAATAAGTCAAGTAAGTTTACTAGCAGTAGAGGCTAAAGCACGATATTTAGCTTCAGTTGAAGAACAGACGTAGTAGTTTGTTTCTTAGACTTCCATGAGACCAAAGAATCACCGAGAAAAACACAATAGCTGGTAACTAATTGGCGAGTGTCCAAGCATGAACCCCAATTAGCATTCGAGAAAGCTCAAAACTGTAAGGAAGAAGAAGCTGGAAAAGATAATCCCTGACCTGAAGTAGCTTTGAGAACAAATGATGAACATCATTGAGATGGGGTTTTCCAGGATGAGACATAAATTGACTAAATTTGTGAACCACAAAAGTGATATCAAGTCGAGAAATGGTGAGGTAAAGTAACTGGCCAATGAGACGTGTATAAAGAGAAGAATCCTCAAGTTATTCACCCTCATGCAAACTTAGTTTGAGATTAGGAACCATAGGTAGAGATGTAGGTTTGCTAGTAAGAAAACCCGTGTCTTCCAAGAGTTGCAAAGTGTAATGTCTTTGAGAAAGAAAAATATCATTCTTAGATTGAGCAATTTCTAATCCAAGGAAATACTGCAAACGACTAAGATCTTTCAATTTAAATTGGCTATGTAGAAATGTCTTGAGAGAATTGATGGCAGTCAAATTTGGATTAGTGACGATTATATCATCCACATAAACAAGAAGAGCCACAAAAGAAGAGTCATTACCTTTGGTAAACAAGGAATAATCAGATTTGGACCGCTAAAAATCAAATTGAACAAGGGCATGAGAAAATTTTGAGAACCATTGCCGAGGAGTTTGTTTTAAACCATAGATGGACTTATGTAATCGACAAACCAACTTCCCCCACTTAATACTAGAAACCTTATTTACAGAAAAAAAATATACTAGAAACCTAAGGCTTATACCCAAAAAGTAAATCCATGTAGGCCTCCTAAAAAAGATCTCCATTTAGAAATGCATTATTGACGTCTAATTGAACAAGAACCCACTACTTCATAGAAACTAGGGCAAGTAAGATCTTCATTGTAACAAGTTTTGCAACAAGAGATTAAGTATTTAAGAAATCTAGCCCTTTCTGTTGAGTATACCCCTTTGCCATTAAATGAGCCTTATGCCTCTCTATGGAACCATCTGACTTATACTTAATTTTGTAAACTCACTTGCACCCAATGGTATGCTTATTCGAAGGAAAAGAGGTGACAGTCCATGTGTTATTCAAATGCATAAAATCCAACTCAACTTCCAGTGCATCTCTCTAGTGAGGATATTGAACAACCTGGTGATAGAATTAAGGCTCAAAATTGGAAGAAACATTAAGAAGGAACGAGCTGTGAATAGGAGAAAATTTAGAATAAGAAACAAAATGTTGCAAAGGATAGTAGGACCGAGTGGAAGGAAAGGGTTTATGAGATAATAGGTTGCAATGATAGTTACGAAGATAAGAAGGAGGTTTAATTTTTCTAGAAGTCTTGTGGATAGATATAGGAATAGAACCACCAGAATTAGAATGGGAATGATAGACTAATCCTCAGTTAAGATGGATGAGGTATTCAAGGGAATAAAGGAACAATAAGGTAAAACTACATCAGGAAAGAGATTTATGACTTCATTAGGAGAAGTAATAGAATGAAAAGGAAAAATATGTTCATGGAACATCACATCTCTGGAAACAAAGACAGATTTGGTGTTAATATCATACATTTTATATCCCTTGACACTTGGAGGATATCTTATGAAAACACATGTTGTAGCTCGAGGAGAAAATTTTGTTCGACGAGAAGGCAGTGTAGAGTTAAGGAGTAATTCACATGGGAATAATACAATACCTGATAGGGCAAATTGTTTTGTAGAATAAGAGCAGGAGTCCTATTAATCAAGAATGTAGCAGTAAGAATACAGTCCCCCCAAAACTTTATAAGAATTTTGGACTGAAAAAGCAGTGCATAGCCATATTAAGGAGATGTTGGTGTTTCCTTTCCACCACTGAGTTTTGTTCAGGCCTTTCAACACATGAAAACTGATGAATGACACCTTTAGAGGCAAAATACTCAGTAAATTGTAATTTTGGGGCATTATCAAATCTAAACCATTTAATCACCTTATTAAACTGAGTTTCAACTAAAGAGAAGAACTTGGGAATGATGATCCTAGCCTCGTATTTGTGTTTCATAAGAAAGACTCAAGTAAATCTAGTGCAGTCATCAACTAAAGTGAAGAAGTATCGATGCCCAGCATAATTTGGTGTAGGATAAGGGCCCCAAGTGTCACAATGCACAAGTTCAAAAGCACATGAAGACATGTGATTATTTGAAACAAAAGAAAGCCTCATCTGTTTAGCTAAAGGGCATATAAAACAAAAATCAAGTCCAAGATTGCTATAGTGCAATTGATCCTTTAAAGTATCATTTTTCTTAAAAGATAAATGCCTTAGCCTATTATGCCAAGTACTCTTATCAATCACATGAGCAATAGTAAAGTTTTGAATACCTCCCCTATTAGTAACCCTATCACCAGAAGTATCATTGGTGGCACAAAAAACATACAAGCCTTTAATCAAATCACCCTTGCTATCTTCAAATTGTGAGTGTCCTAAATAATTCAAGCATGGGAAGAGAAGTTGAGACTTAAGCCATTTTTCCCAACTAATTCTCTTATAGAGACTAGGTTGAACTTGAATTGAGGAACATATAGAACATTTTTCAATATAATATGTGGAGTATGCTTCACAGTGCCAACAAAATCTACTAATATCTTAGTATGATCAGGGAAAGATATAGAAGCATTTCTAATAGGCCTTAGTTCAATAAATGAGGATTTGCTACAGCAAAAATGGCTAGTGGCTCCAGAATTCAATATCCAATACTTAGGGTTAAACAACACACTCTCATATATAGAGAGACAAGTACTTGACACTTGATCAGTAGAAGTGTCGGACTCTGTACTTGTTTTAGGCATTGTTAGGTGAGAACTCCAACATATTCAGCAAGTGTTGATACTGCCATGGGTTCAAAGATTGCATAAACCTCTTAATTTCCTAAGAATTACCACTTCTTGCAACAAACTTAGTGTTAGAATTTGTTTGGTTAGGATTATTCCGTTGCTTAGGTGTTAGGACCCCTGTTATTCATACCTATCAGAGGCGTAAAAGGATGGGCTAAATCAAGGGTAGCTAAGGAAATTGACTAGAGGATAGAAGAGTCCAAAGTTGGTCAGGGGTAGAATATTCCATCACATGGCTATAACAAATTGATGAGCAAGTATATAAGGTGAGGGGAAAGGAGAGAGAATGTGTGGAAAAATCTGGACAATTGTCGTGGGGAGAGAGAATGTGTAATACCCTAAGTCATTATGAATAATTAGTATATTTAATAAAATTATGCTTATATGATATGTAATTAATTTAGTTATGCTTATATGATATGTAATTAATTTATTTAGCTTAAGTATGCTTATGCCCAGAAATTATACAAGTATGTAAATATAAATATGTAATAAGTATAAAGATGTAAATGTATAGGTATATGTACGTATGTATGTATGTATAAAAAATTATTTCATTTAGTGTATAAATAGGATTTTTTGTATTGCTGTATATATAATTTAGTATGTATGTATGTATGTATATAGCTATGAAAATTCGTATGTGTATATGATATATATATATATATATATAGATATATGTTAAAAAAAAAAGAGCAAAAAAATCTAGAAAATCTGGATTATACAGAGCAGACGCGCAGCCAGAGCATGGCCGCACCTGCAATCGGCCATCTAGGGTTAAGGGGGGTTTTAATGCTTGCAAGGACGTCAGGTATGGCTTCTAGGATGCGTGGCACCGTCGATGGGACGTTCGCGGCCGAGTTTTGGCTATAAATAGCCGAGTTCGCATTTGCCCATTCATCCGAAAATTTCGTGGCTTGGATTAGTCGATTGGGAAAGTGTTTGAGAGATTTGAGAACGGGGTCTTGGTCTTTGAGTCGTGGGCAACATTTCTGAAATTTTTGGTGGCCAACGGAGCAGTGAGGAAGGAGGAATTGAGCTCGCCGAAAAACGCACAACTCGTCGGAGCCGCGCCTTCAATCGACGAATCGAAGTATTTTTGATGTTTTTTTCTCCTTTTTAAGGCTGTTTTTGGAATCAGAGGGTCGAAAATAAAGGGGTAGGTCCTCATTTCAAAGGTCGGAGGCTCGGGAGGTTCACCGGCGGCGAGGAAGTTGCCGGAGAAGATGAACCAGGTGGGCGCGTGGCTGCATGCGCCCGCAAGTAGGAAGAAGGCGTGTGCCACCCTCGCGCTCACCAGAAAAAATAAAATAAAAAAGAAAAGAAAAAGAAAAGAAAAGAAAAGAAATAAAAATAAAAAAAAAAGAAATAAAATTTTGCAAAAATTTTTATTAAATCTAGAATTTTATTTATGTCATATTTTGTGAAAAGTATTTCTGGAAAATGTTAAATTAGCTATTTATTTAAATAGTTCTTCTATTATGGAAATAAGGAAAAAATAGGAATTTAATTCAAAAAATTCCAAGAAAATTCCAGAATGTTAGAAATATTATTTAAGGAATATTAGAAAAAATAAATTAGATTTTTTGAAAGTTTATATAATTTTTATGCAATTTTTGAAAAGATAAGACTTAGAAATAAAAGAAAAATTGAAGAAATTATGAAAAATAGATAAATGATATTCTAAAAATAAGTTTAACGTTTTAGGAGTCCTTGAGGGCAAGAAGATTAAGGAATAGCCGCTCGGCATGATTTTCGAGGTCGACACGCCTTTCGAGACAACTTAGCTGTAAGTGTACCGTTTCAAACTTAGCACGATTATAAATGTTTAACTTCAAGAATGCTTACATCATATTGACATACTATGAAATGTACCCATCACGTAGATTGCATCCACGACATGATTATGAAATACATAAATACATGTTGATGTCATTGATCACACGCATATGAGGCCGTAGGGAATACGAACTGACACTGCTTCCGTACCAAGGGTGCACCCATACACCCCGGTTTCAAAAGAGGTGGCAGCTAAAATGATAGGTAGCATGAGGAGTGCAGTTGACACCTACGATGAAAGACATTGCATACACACATGACATAACATTATGTACCCTTACTTAAATGGTTCATCATCTAACATGAGTTCCCCCCTTGAACATTCAACGTTCTAGTCGGGACATGCAGTGATGATACTGAGGTTAGAGATATGTAGTGACGCGAGACGTCAGGAAACGAGGAAATGTGCCATGTTATAATATGAATAGTTTAAGAATTATGTACATTTGTTTTATTTTCAGAAGTTTATGTAATAACTTTGTAATAAATCCTATGTCTAGTTATTCATATATGTATTGTCATGAGCATATTCGATTCAGCTTCTGCTTTGTATTTATTTTCTAGTGTAAACATCTCGTCTAGCACTAGATATGGTCTTAGGGAATTTCGGGAATAATGTGACTTAGAAAAAAAAAATATAGACCAAATTTCCTAAGGCATAACACGCCCTGATAAGATGGGCTGTTATAGAATGCCCTCTCAAATAGGCCGATTGGTTGTTTTAGCTTTTACTCATCCTAGTAATTGCTGGGATCCTTGTAAACACTGATTCGTTCTACTGTTTTAGTGTGAAATTTAATCCAAAATAATGGGTTATATCATTTTAGTATCAGAGCCTTGATCCATGGGTATCTCCATTTCTGAGAGAGTGGGGGAGTTGGAGGGAAGATTGGAAACTTATCAACAACAGATAGAAGGACAAATGGAGGGATTGCAAGCTGGGTTGGATTCTATGCGGAGTGAATTCCAGAAGGTGCATAACATAGAGAAAAACATGACGATGATGTTGGACCAATTCAACTTACTGATAGAGAGGTGGAAGGCGTAGGAGAAAGATAGGAAAGGGAAACGAGGTGAAGAGAACATACCCTTGGGTTCATCTTTTATAGTGGATAAGACATCGGGGATGGGAGAAAGAGAGAGGGACGAATGCGGAGTGACTGAGGGCTTCGAAAGATTAGATATGAGAGGTCAATGCTTGGAGATGCCATTGTTTGAGGGAGAAGACCTTGATGGGTGGGTCTTTAGGGCAGAACAATACTTCACCGTGAATCGACTATCAAACGTGGAGAAGCTAGACTCGGCGAAGCTCTGTTTTGAAGTAGTTGCTCTCGCTTGGTTTCAGTGGGAGCAAAGGCGTCGGCATGTGAGAAGTTGGGAGAAGCTCAAAGGGATGCTGGTCAATCGATTCCGATGGACTTAAGAAGGCACCACGGAGGAGAGGTTCCTCGCACTTAGGCAGACGGGGTCCGTCAAGGATTACCGCGTCTGTTTTGAGACCTTAGCTTCGTCACTTGAAGGGCTGCCAGAAGCGTTTCTTGAAGGTCATTTCCTAAATGGCCTGAAGCTGGATATCTGGGTGGAGATGAGGGTACTGTGATGAGGAGTTAATTTTTTCTAAATCTTAATGAATTATATCTCTATTTTTATTTTATATTAATGTTTAAATTGAATAATTATACATATTATGTACTATTGTCAAGATGATATGAAGAAATTGACATTTGTTGCGTAATTGAAGATGTTAAAGAGTCAATCGGATGACTAACGTTACTACTCAAATTCAAGTGCAATTGGGTCAACTATTAAATGAAGTCCAATGCAAAGAAGACCTAAGCATTTCCAACACAAGGAAGACCCAAATCTAACATAAAGAAGACAAAAAAACCCAACTTGTGAAAATCTATTTTTATTTTTATTTTTAAATATATGTTTTATGAGTGCTTCTTTAGATGTGTCTTTTAGCTAAAATCCATTTAACTTAAAATGTGTCTTTTAACTAATTTTCTTCCACTAGTTAGGTGAATGTTTTGTGAGTGCCCATTAGATATAATTATGTCTAGTTGTATAATTTTAAATTGTGTGATTTGTATTACATTTTGTGGGCTATAAATAGCTCACTTGGTTGCACTTGTAGGAAACTATTATTCTTGAATCAAAGCATAGTGTGTTCTTAGAATTTCTCTCTCAAGTCTTCAACTTTGGTTTCTATATAGTTGTGTTATATTATTTTTCTGTCATCTTTATTATCCACTGCCTGATTATGGCCAGTTAATTTATGCTTTCTATTCCTCTTATTTTAAGCAGTGTAGTATAGTTTGCTTCTGAAGTTTTATTTTATGTTCTGTTATTTTATCTTTTTTATCCACCGCCTAAGTATGCCCGGTTAAATCCAATCTTGGGTTAAGACAAGGACAATGTCCAACGCCAATGATTCCCAAAGAAAGCTGCGTTTTAAATGAGTGACATTAATTTAAATTTCAGTATGAGTGTGTATTAATTATTAAGAAAATCACTAGATTTGGATTGGAGCGTAAGCCTAACTTAGAGTTTTCATGTCACGTATGGGAGTTACTAGAACTGAAAACGCTATCATACTCAAACCTGGATGATTAACTTAGTTGTTTTGCGTATTAATTGCAATTGGATTTATGGTAGTTGCTTACACTAGAATCCCGCATATCATGTATGGGGATTGCTTAAATTAGAACTATCATCATCTCTAATTGCATTTAATAGCAGACCCTCATATCTAAAATTTAAATTAATGTTGCTAACATTTTCTGCTAAAAATTGGGGATCAGTGGGTTGGTGCTGAATTTGTCTTAACTCAAGTCTTATCCAATTCTATATTCTCAAATTCAGTATTTATTTTAATTTCTGTCTTGTTTTATTTCCTAGCATCTACTATCTGAAAATCCACAAAAAAAATTCGTGTTGCCAATTCATCCAGATGAGTGTGTGTGTGTGTGTGAAATTCTTTTTCTTTTGTCATAAATAACTCTCTCAGTGGGCGACCTGAACTCATCTAGAAAATAAATGAAATTTGGATTACAAATGCACTCATATACTGGAGAGTATAAACCTCTCACCAAAATAAAAGAAAAAAAATCTAATATAAATTTTGCTGTGTTTTAATTGTAGGGTGAGAGTGCAACCATACTGCGACCAACAGGACTAGAGCAGATGATGGAGTTGGCCCAAAGGATTGAGGAGAGGAATAAGGTGGTCCGTGGAGGTTATCTGGGATCAGGCCCAACTCAGGTATTGGCCCTTTCCACCCCAGTAACAAACACCCAGTTGGTGATTCAGCCCCCTCCATTAGCATTGCCGAAGTTGGCGACCCCTAGGCCCGCTTTCTCGCATCGGCCACCAGCCGTCGATAAGTGGAGCAACCCTCTTTTTAAACGGCTGAGTGAGAGTGAGTTGCAAACCAAACAGGCAAATGGTCTCTGTTTTCGTTGTGATGAGAAGTACTCGATAGGGCATAAGTGCAAGAATAGATAGCTGCGGGTGATGGTAATCTATGAGGAAGAAAGGGAAGAAGGAGAAGAAGAAACAACATAGGATGAAATTGGAGAGAATTCAAGGGAAATAGAAGACACAGTCAAAATAGGAGAAGTGGTGGAGCTATCCCTGAATTCTATGGTGGGGTTAACACCTCCACAAACCATGAAGATCAAGGGAGAAATTGATGGCCAAGAAGTAGTGGTCTTAATTGATAGTGGGGCTTCTCACAACTTCATAGCTGTTGAACTGGTGCAGAAGCTGGGGCTGTTTCGGACTCAAACGAGACGTTATGGAGTGATCATGGGGTCAAGCATGGCTGTTCAAAGGGTTGGAGTGTGTAAGTGGGTTACTCTGCAATTGCAAAATGTTGAGGATTTCCTACCATTAGAGCTAGGAAGCTCTGATGTAATTCTTGGAATAAAGTGGCTAGCCACGCTTGGGGAGACCCAAGTAGATTGGGGTTCATTGGTTATGAAGTTCAGATCGGGGGGTATGACAATAACACTGCTTGGGGACCCCAGCCTCAGCAAAACATTGGTAACCTTGAAGTCGATGATGAAGACCTTCCGAGAAAACCGAGAAGGAGTGCTGTTGGAGTTGGGAAGTTTGATAGTTGAAGAAAAGAAAGAGGAAGAGGTGGTTCTTGGGGAATTGCAGGACTTACTGGAAAATTTTAAGGAGCATTGTGGGCTACCCCTACACTGAGAGAGGGATCACATGATTACGTTACAATCTGGCGTCCTTTCTGTAAGCGTACGACCTTACCATTACCCCCATCCCCAGAAAAATGAGATTGAGAAGTTAGTTCGAGAGATGTTGGCAGTAGGTTTTATCAGGCCGAGTATCAATCCATTTTTCATCCCTGTGTTGCTGGTCAAGAAGAATGATGGTGGCTGGAGATTTTGTGTGGATTATAGGGCTTTAAACAAGCTAACAATTCTTGATAAATTTTCCATTCCTGTCATTGAAGAGTTATTGGACAAACTGCATGGGGTTGCTGTTTTTTCTAAGCTAGACTTGAAATCGAGGTATCATCAGATACATATCGCACTGGATGACATTCCGAAGATTGCTTTTCGCACTTATGAGGGTCATTATGAATTCTTAGTCATGTCCTTTGGCTTAACAAACGCACCATCTACTTTTCAATCCTTGATGAATGAGATTTTTAAGGAGCACTTGAGACGATTTGTTTTGGTGTTCTTTGATGACATTCTAGTCTACAGTAAGAGTATGATTGAACACAAGGAACGTCTAAGGTGTGTGTTAAGGGTCATAAATGCTCACTAGCTGTATGCTAATGCTAACAAGTGTATGTTCAGACAACGGGAAATTGGGTATTTAGGGTACATCATCTCCCAAGAAAGAGCGGTTGCCAATAATGTTAAAGTGCAAGCGATGCTGGACTGGCCCAGCCCCAAGTCGCTGTGAGAACTCAGAGGATTTTTAGGCCTTATGGGGTATTATTGAAGGTTTGTAAGGAATTACGACAAGCTGGCTTGGCTGTTGATAGATCGCCTACGGAAGGATAATTTCTCTTGGGATGAGGAGACGGAGCAAGCTTTCCAATCTCTTAAGAGGGAAATGATAGAACTGCCCATGCTGGCCTTGCTGGACTTTTCGAAGGAATTCATCGTGGAGACAGACGTATCGGGACATGGTTTGGGGGCAGTCCTGATGTAGGGGCAGCGACCTATCGCTTTCTTCAGTCATGCCCTAAATCCTAATGGTCAAAACAAGTCGGTGTATGAGAGGGAGCTGATGGCGATAGTTTTTGCTGCGAGGAAGTGGAGACATTATTTATTGGGACGAAGGTTCGTTATAAGAACTGATCAATGAAGCCTTAAATTCTTGATGGAACAACGGGTAGTCAATCTGGAGTGCCAAAAGTGGGTTGTGAAATTGATGGGTTACGACTTTGAGATCCGATATCGCCAGGGGATGGAGAATCGGGCTGCGGATGCCCTCTCCCGCATCCATTCACCTGCAACACTTATGACCCTCATCATTCCTCGAGTATTGTAGCTGGACCAGCTCAAAAAAGAGGTTAACGAAGATAGGACACTTTAGGAAATTATTAGAGAGGTGGTGGAAAATCCTATGAACAAACCCGAGTTTGCATGGGTGGATGGGCAGTTGTTGTACAAAGGGAAATTGTTTCTCCCTAAGGGCTCCACTCTCATTCCTTTGATGTTAAAAGAAGGACACGATGGACAGATTGGGGGCCACTCTGAGTTCCTCAAGACTTATAAAAGGATATCAGCCAATGTGTATTAGACGGGAATGAAGTAGGACATTCAGGGATATGTTAGACCACCCTATGTGCTAGCAAAATAAATATGTGGCGCTGTCTCCGGGAGGGTTGCTATAGCCCTTTCCAATTCCTCGTCAAATCTGGGAAGATGTATCTATGGATTTCATCGAAGGGTTGCCCAAATCGGTAGGGAGGCATTCTATCTTAGTGGTGGTGGACCGACTTAGTAAATATGGACATTTTATTGCTCTAAGTCACCTATTTACAGCAGCAAGCATAGCAGGAATCTTCGTGAAAGAGATTATCCGGTTGCATGGAGTTCCAAACTCGATCGTTTCTGATAGAGATAAAGTATTTGTTAGCCATTTTTGGGAAGAAATATTCAGGTTGCAAGGCACCCAGCTGAACAGAATCAACGCATACTACCCTAAATCGCACTTTAGAGACGTATCTCCGATGTTTTTCCTTCTCCAAACCCAAGGCGTGGTGCAGTTGGCTTATGTGGGCAGAATATTGGTATAATACCTCTTATCATGTTTCCTCAAAACTAACTCCGTTTCAGATAGTCTATGGGCATGAACCTCTCCCTTTGCTGCGTTATGAGAAAGGGACCATGAAGGTTTTAGCAATCGAGCAACAGTTGTTGGAGCGGGATGCTGTTTTGGAGGAGTTGCAGACCCAATTGCGCCATGCGCAAGCAAGAATGAAGAATTTAACAGATAAAAGGCGATGAGACGTGCACTTTGAGATTGGCGAATTGGTTTATGTGAAAATTCGCCCCTACCGACAAAAGACGTTGGCCACTAGGGTGAACGAGAAGTTGTCATCGAAATTTTATGGGCCTTTTGCTGTGGAGAAGAAGATTGGGAATGTGGCGTACAAGCTGTCCCTACCACTTTCCTGTGCGATCCATCCCGTTTTCCATGTCTCCCAGCTTCGCAAGGCAGAATGAGTAGTGTAAGAGATGACAGAAATTCCAGACCAGCTCACTGTTGAGCTGGAGATGAAGGTGGAACCAAAATTTTTGTTGGGATTCAAGTCGGGGACAAGAAAGAATTTGAGAAACCTTGATGTTCTAATCCAATGGAAGGGGCTGCCACCCTTAAAGGCAACTTGAGAGCCCTATCATCAGCTACAACAATAGTTTCTTGAATTTCACCTTGAGGACAAGGTGTGTCTCTTGGGCGGGGGTAATGTTAAGACCCCTGTTATTCATACCTATCAGAGGCGTAAAAGGGGGGTGGGGGGGGAGAAATCAAGGGTAGCCAAGGAAATTGACTAAGGGATAGAAGAGTCCAAAGTTGGTTAGGAGTAGAATATTCCTTCACGTGGCTGTAACAGATTGATGAGAAGGTATATAAGGTAAGGGGAAAGGAGAGAGAAGGTGTGGAAAAATCTGGGCAATTGTTGTGGGGAGAGAGAAGGCCCTTTCGAATAGGCCGATTAGTTGTTTTAGTTTTTACTTATCCTAGCAATTGCTGGAATCCTTGTAAACACTGATTCATTATATTGTTTTAGTGTGGAATTTATCCAAAATAGTGGGTTCTATCATTAGGCTTGTACCCTAGGGGATATCCATGAAATTTATAGCATTTGTCTACTTTGTGTCCATTATACCCACAGTGAATGCATATAGGCCTTTTCTGAAATCTATTTTGGTTAAGCTTACTCACATTATGCTTAACATAAAATGTAATGGGATTATAACCATTTGCATTAAGAATAGTTCTCTGATTTTCTTTTTGTATAACCAAGGCAAATTATAGGTTTGAAATGCTATGACACACACCCAAAGGGGGGTTGAATTGGGTAATTTAAAGAAATATGATAGAATTTAAAATCGTTTTGATACAAATAAGGTTTTAGTGAGTTAAAACATAAAATATGTATAGAATGAAAAATGCAATGCTTAAAAGATTAAAAGCAAAAAAGATAAAGAACACAAATGATTTATAGTGATTCAGCTTAAACCAAGTCTAATCCACTATCTTAGTTTCTCACTATGGATTTTAAACCAATTCACTAAAACCTCTTACTTAGACAAGTAGGCCCTCTAGTTACAAAAGTTAGGAAATATAAGAAATGTATAATAAGAAAGAATCTAAGAGATGAATTTTTTAGTTACAAGTCTCTCAAAATGATATAAGGGTTGAAACAAATAAATACAAATGAAGATCAAAACCTTTGAGAGAAAATTATGAAAGCACAAATACAATTGAAAAGTATGAAAATAATTTGTAAGCTCACTTCACTTGATTCTCATCCATTAGCTTCTTCTAGATCATTCTTGATTTGTATTTATAAGCATCCTAAGAGCTTCAAGTGAAAACTAGTCGTTTGTAGCCGTTGAATTTTGAAAACTAATCATTGGAGACTATCAGAGACAAACTGTCAACCAATTTTCACTCATCTGTCGACAGATGAGTGAAAATCGGTCGACAGATTCAATGCAAACATTTTGTTAGTTGACAAATTGAATGACTTAGTGGACAAATTCAAGGGTTAGTCAATAGATGAAAATGAGTTCGTCGACAGATTGAAAACATTAATCAACAAATTTAAAGAAATATAAGTTTGTACACATAAATGAACAAAGGAGCTTCCAGTTGGAGTGGTTCCTTGTGTGCACTTAAGGCTTAAGCTTGCTGGTGGTGTGGGTTTGAATCCTGAGGGTAGCAATGTTGATTTTTATTTTTAAGCTCTTTGAAAATTAACTTTTTGGAGTATTTTTAATTAAATAAAAATCATAACATTTCAAATGCAAATTTATCACATGGTGAAATTAATTTTCATTTAATAATAATTTTTTTAATCAAATAAAAATATAATATTCCAAATGTCATTAAGAAATTTATGACAAGATATTTTGGTATTAAATTTAATTTTTATTCAACAATTTTAATCAAATAGAAACATAATATTTCAAATATCATCAAGAAATCTATAACAAGATTTTTGACATTTAATTGTATGATGAAATTAATTTTTTTATTTTTGGTGCTTAATAAATCATATAAAAGAAATTTAGAGCACCAAGTAAATAAATAAAAATTAATAAAATAATTTCATCATAAAATACAATTGAATTTTGTCATTAAAATCATGTCAAAGACAAAAATATCAATCTATAAAGAGCATGTATGGTCTCTTGCCTTTGAAAATGTTTTACCTTATTTATTCAATGGTTCAAAATCAATTTATAAAAATCATTTAAGAGATTTTTTTAAATCTTAATACTTGTTTTTGTAAATCTCTATACATGTAATTAATTTGAAAGGTACTTGAAATTGATTTTTGTTTAAAAACCTAAAAACCATATATTTGACTTGACATATAAATCATTTGTTTTTCATCATCAAAACCAACACAAGAGTAAAATATTAGCAAATACTTTGTTAATTGGGGGAATTGGATCCATAAGCAATAGTTGTCCCTTAATTTGTGCAAAAGAATCATTTAGCCCCATTAAGAAAGACATTACATATTCAACTTGATAGTGTTAACCTAGGGATTTAGTACCACCACATGTACATTTCCCACACGAGCACCCTAGCCTATAGTTGCTAAGTTCTGCCCAAAGAGTCTTTAAGTTTTGTGAAATATGCACTCATGGATAATTGTTCCTTATTCAAATTCATCAATTCCCTCCTAAGCTGAAAAATTCGAGGTCTGTTACTTTGTTGAAATCTTTCTTTTAGATCAGTTCATATATCGTGAGCAGAATCAAAGAAAATTAAACTTGAAGATATCTCCTTAGAAACAAAGTTCAATATCCAAGAAATCACCATATTGTTATTTTTGATCCAAGCATTGAGAAGAAGAGTGTCACCTGATGGTCGAGAAATCGAACCAGTTATAAACCCTAGCTGATTCTTTACCGATAATGCGATCCACATTGCTCGGCTCCAAGAAGCGTAGTTATCTCCTGTCAAAGGCTGAGACACCAGGACTAGGCCGGGGTTGTCTAAGTGATATAAGAAAAAAGGACTTGTTATGTCGTCAATGGCGGAATTTAGCCTTAACGAGGAAGAGGATAGATTTTCCATCGCCATAGATCAAAGATGGACGAATAGATTTTGAAAAAAAATAGAAAGATATAGAATAAAGGAAATTGCAAGATTCGCGATTATAGAAGAATAGTCGATTGCAGATCTCCAAACAAGGAAGAACCGCAAGCAATTGAAAAAAATACAGACCTCCGAGTAGAGATTCACACTACGGTAGTCGGAGAAGAAGAGCACGACGTTAATGAAAAGAAGAAACGAAGAGGTGAAGCAAGTGGAAGGCAACCTAGGGCTTCAAATTCACTCTGATACCATATTAGAGAGAGAGAGAGAGAGAGAGAGAGAGAGAGAGAGAGAGAATGTAAAATGCCTCATTGACCATTTTATTCATAGATTTTGGCTTTAAATACCCTAAAACTAAAACATCATCTAATTACAAGAATTTACAAGAATGCCATTGGTTTAACAATACAACAAACTAACTAACAACAGTAACATACAAAACAACAATATAACAGAAACAAAATACAAAAGAATACAGCAAAGTCTGTTAGATATGCTCTTCATGTGATGGCATTTTCAGAGGGATTCTTCCTCTATAACGAATTTAGCTAAGAAGCAGAGCTACTTCACATTGACTGAATTAAAATCTACTTAAATATAGTGGAGAATCTCCAAGTATTTTTGCAACTAACTGAATTAAAATCTATTTAAATGTGCAGGAAAATCACAAAGTATTTTCTCCACTTTATAATTCTTAAACTCTTAAATGCAAATCATTATTTACCTCATTTGCCTTCTGATAGATACAGAAAAGGTTTAGCTACTCGTAGTTTTATTTCATCTAGGGGAAGTGGTGCACTTCTGGATTGTTATCTTAAGACACAGCAAATGCACTAGATGCCCCAGTAAAGTATTTGATTGGGGATTTATCTGTTTTCCTTGATGATCCAAAGTGCCTCAAGCGATAAATCCCAGAGCTAGCCTCCTCTGGAACTTCCCATTCGAGGGTTGCTAAGCCATATAAGCTGCTGTTATCTAATTTCCACTTGAAGAATAAGCTGAAATCGTCATCATCATAAGCTGGAACCCATCTTTCCCCTTGAAGCATCTCTAACACAGCAAATGTGCCTTCGGTCAACAGGTCATATCTGGGGTTGGGACTCCAAAACGTGGCACTTGCTTTATCTCCCTTTCTGAATGAACCGCTTTTGGGAACTGATATGTCTTCCTTCATGTCACCAAAGTCTATGCCAGGGGGAGGTGAGTCACCAGAAGGGTCTGGCAAGAGGCTGAGCTGAACAGAGGAGAGATCTGGAGGTGATGGGCCTTTCTGGGGTAAATTCTCTCCTTTGGCCATCGCTTTTGCAAGCTTCTTAAATTCTTGAATATATGCTGATAATGTGTGCGGGCCATAGAGTGTTGAAGCAGCCTGTACAGTTCATTATATGTAGGCAGATTACTTCAATTTACCATTAAGTCATGACTTGATGATTGTGTACCCCCATTGTATCTTGAAACTAATCTAGTGCTAACTCATGAACCCGAAAGATGAAAGCCTGTATCTCAAAGTTAGGGATGTGTCCTATTTGTTTTTGATGAATTGAAAATTTGGATCATATTACAAATGAAAAGTCTAAAAAAGTTATTTGGGTTGGCTTGGTTATCATTCTGAAAATTGTTTTCTTCTTTTGACAACGGATAAATTAAAAGAGGATGAGTTTGGTAAACTAATCCTCTCCTCTTAGCTGGTTTCAAGAATTTTGGTTGATATGCAAATAAACATAAAACAAAAACAATTGATTTGAAATTTTTACTTTTTTCAATTATGAAATTAAATAAAATAAAGTGAAAATACAGAACCATAATCAAATGGACTCTTTGTCTACTTGGAGAATAAATAGTGATTTTGCTGAACCCTTAAAGGTATGGTTGACTCCTAGATTAAGATTTAAGGAGCTCGAAGTTAGATATGATCTCAGGAATTAACATTGTTAAACTACTAAAACGAAAGAGATCTTGTCACAAGCAACTTTGTACCTCATATCGTTGTTGCCCATATTCCTCAATAGTTGCAACGTACTGCGAATAAGTATTTGTAAGGCCTGCTATTATGACTTGGGCTGTATTGTCAAATTCACCATTGCCCTCACTTATCAGTGTCTCTTTGACTGCCTCCCTTAGTCTCCGGCCAGCCATTGTTGTGAACTCTGTAATATCTCATAGAAGGTTTAGAGGCTGTTACCTTCTATCAAAAGAATGCAGTTCATGCTATTTGGTGCTTGGTGGTTGTAGAGTGAAAGTAGTTTAAGTTTAAGATGGACATCTGGACTTTTCTGGATAATTAAATACTATTCTTGCAAAACTTTGTTTAGGTAAATAGTTGGAATAAGAATAACTAGGCAGTAGCATTTTTGAAATTAAAAGTTAGAATGTTGAATGTTTTGGTTTGAAAGTAAAAGATAACGAGAAATCATGGCTTGCTGGGACTTCCCACTTGTATAGCCATGCTGGGACTTTTTGTTGTAGGAATATTTGAATGCAGGCCGGCCTAAGTTCGGGTAGAAACCAGGTGATCTTTGGTTTTGAGCCTAAAGAAGCTTGTGTCATCAATGGTAGCACCAGAACTCCAAATATTGGTGATAAAAAAGTGGAAATTTGAGTGTTCCTGTTACTGTTAGTGTGGAAGCTACTATAACATGGACATGAACCGTTTATTGGGGGGGGGGGGGGGGGAAAGTTGTGTGAAGGAAATCAAACCTCCTGGAACAGAGAGTATGATCAGCCTGCCTAACCTCAGCATTTGAATTGGCAGAATTGCCGGCTGCATGTACATCCACAAAAGCAAATTAGAAAATCTCCTTTTCGTTTAGCAATTTTTTTTGAAAAAAGCCTAATTTCATAGAGGAAGTTCGGGTTTTGGTTGATGCATGGATTGAGGACATAATAGAAAGTTGCCTTACCGACCAAGCATAGGGTTCAAACATTTCTCCACTGTCAAGCAAAATGGCCTTAGGCTTTTGACAGTCTACCTGATACTCACTTGGTTCCTTCAGCAAGTCCCTCAACTTTTTCCACAACTTGTTGATCTGTTCATAAAACAAATAATAGGAATTTATGTTATGGACTGTGAACCCGAGTGTCAAGGAAATTAATGCTCCAATATGGGCTTGAAAGACAAAAGAAGAAGATACCTCTGTATCGCCTTGCTGAAAACCAAACATACCGGGTCCATCAGTAGTTCCAGCAGCAAAACCTGGGCCCAGGGCTGCTGGACAAGTCTTCACCACCTTTCCATTCAAGTCCACTTCCAAATCTGTGAAATTCAGATGAACATGGCGACAGTCTATCTTCCCAGTCAACTCTTCTTCAGCAGATGTAAATAGCTCAACAGCCTTCTTCAACTGCCTCTCTCCTATGATCCTCGTGCTTAGCACTTCATCTGGGTACCCAGGCCCACGGCCCACGCAGAGAGTGTCGTCGCCGTGGCAGGAAGAGTGGTTGAAATCACAAGGCATTCCGCTGTCAGTGCAGAAGGCTCCAAGAACATTGGGGCTCACATCTCCAACGTTTGATTGACAGAAGGCCCCTACAAACAGAGACCCGTCGTTCTTCCTCACCTTGAAGCCTTGGCTAGTTGTTTTCTTGCAAGGCTGCCCTCCCGTGGCCTTGATATTCGATGCTTTTTCTAGCAAATTTCCATCATCTTTCTCTGCAACTTCTGACTATCGTGTTAAAAGGGGAAAGTATTCAATGTAACTCTCATACCACGTCTTTGGCGCAGTGACATGGCATGACATTTCAATTATAGATAGTGTCATGTCTTCATGGATAGATCAAAGTTGACATACCTGATGTGCTAGTGTTAGAGGATGAGGCGGTGGAGTTTGTGGTGGAGGAAGCGAACCAGTCCTCGAAGAACCTAGCTGCGGCACCCTTGTTGTCGCCGCTGATGAGCTTGTTGTTCCGGCTCATGGAGGTTCCGTGGGTGGCAAACCAGCTGAATGCTCCAATGCTCTTCCGGCTCTCTCCGTCCACAAACTTCAGAAGCGTCATCTCCGTGTCGACATCGCGGCCATACCTGGCTCGTTCCTCCGCGGGGTTTAATAAATATGCGCTCGGGCTTCTGTTTATTCCAGCATTATCCACATCTCCTGCAAAACGACCATATTATGTATTATTGACTAAAATGATTCTCCTACATATAAGTTGGTGCAAGTGCAGTTTATTAGGATCATTTATAGAGATTTAGAGACGAATAACGCTCACCTACGTTGACGAAAATGGAACCGGGCTTGAGACTTTCATGAGCTTGGGCAATGCTCATCTCAATTGCAGTGACAATGGCATCAAATGATTGTGGGACAAATCCAAGAGAAGTAATCGAGTAAAGAAGATACTGCAAATATCCTCCAGGCCCAGCATGAGTATGGGTTCCACTTATTGCCACGTTATCTTTGGTGTACAAGTTTCCATACCTAATTAACAGCACAATTTTTGTTTAGATAAAGATGGGGTAAAAATGAGTGCATGGGCTAGGATTCATACAGATATAATTACCTTGACTGCAGCCTCTCGATTACTCTGATAGTAACAAGTTGGGAAGCCATGCCAGCATCAAGATTTACAAAAGCAAACCTTGCGCCTTGAGGGCTCTCCGCGACCACGAAAGCTCTTGCTCTAAGCCGGAAGTGAACGCCGGCAGTATTCTGATCCATATTGGCGTATCCCATCATGTTCACATCTGCAGCCGGCCCCGTCATATCGTAGCTGCCCACTCCGATCAATAGTTCGCCATTAACACCTCCGAAAATCACAGCCACAACACACACAACAGCTAGAACTCCAACGAGTGATGCCGGAGATGGGCATTGCAGCACCCTGCTTCTGGCCATGAACTACTAGTCTTTCTGATTGGTTGAGGAGTTTCATCTTGATTAACGTCGTATTTATATTTTGGCTCGGGAATTGGCGTAGTTCTTAGTTAAGTTCAGCATTTGGCGGTTTGTAGAGTTTTATGGGTTGGCACAGAGAATCTGTTCTTGGGTTGCTCCGGATGAGGGAGTGGTTGACAAAGATGGGTTCTTGTCTAGTGTGTTTGATGTCTATCTTCCTCTGCCGATGAGATTTGGCTTTTCTGAATTTGTGCTGAATGATCGAAAGGCTTCACTTTCATATGTATATATATACTGCCGTAAATCTAGCGTTTTTTTTTTGAATTTTAGTGTCTTTTTAATGAATTAATTAGTCAAGGACTCTACATAATTATATAGTTGCCAGGAGAAGGATGTACACGCACACATTTATATGTTTATTACATAGGGAACAATATATGTTCAGGATCCTGAGATTATGGGTAGAGTACATGTGCATTTCCTTTTCTTTTCCAACCATTAGTTAACACCAATGTTTTAAAAATCGGATCGGAGAGCGAACCAGCCTATTAATTGGGTCACAGGTAAGTTGATCTGACCGAATGATATTATATATATATATATATTTTATAATTAAATAATATATATATTACATATATATTTTTAAAATACTAATATTCTATATATTATTATGAGAAATGCTACTATTAACTAATATACAACTAATATTTTATATATAATTTTTATATATGTTATTAAAGAATTAATTAAGAATTAAAAATTTAAAAATAAGTGAGAGTGTGAAAAAAACTGAGGTCGGACCGGATCTCAGTTCACTAGTCCGATCGAATTTTGACTGGTTTTAACCGGGTTAAAAGAGGTTTGACTTTTTATATCAAACCGGACCGGATAGGCCATCGGTTCCCGATTAAACCGGTTCGACCGACCGGTTCGGTCCAATTTTTAAAACAATGGTTAACACAAACTATCAAAATGCTTTATATGACCCCTCCCCTTTGGCGGCCATGGCCATGGTGCTAGTTGCTGCGACGATAGGTGTGTGTGTGTCTCTCTCTCTTCGGATCAACAGAAGGTTCGATAGGATTCAACCGCCATGGCTGAAGCCTCTCTCTTTGCATACATGCATGTCGGTCGATTTGATAGGTAAACTTTTTGGTTTCTCAAACAAAAACAAGTTGTATGTAAGCCGTTGTTTCTGGTGATCTTTGACTTGAAATTGCTGATATTTATGAAGTTGGTGATCTTGTTGCAATAGAAATGTTTTGGCCTAAATGCATAATGTACGCGTACAATTTGTACGTATAATTAGGAAAGGTGGACTACAAAGGGATGGATTGTTAATTTTGGTTTCCGGTGTTAGTGTTAGGTGTTAGTGTTGTAATATTAGATTTAGATGGCGCATAGTATGTATATTGGGCCTAAATGATAATTTTGTATGTCATTAAATGGTCATATCTTCATTTATAACTCTATAGTTATAATATAAATAAATTCTTAGATATCCTGTTGATTTTATTTTTAAGCTATTAAAAATACGTGACAAATAAGACGATTTCTTAACATAATTCATAGTCTTAAGATTTCTCAGAAAAGAATTGTGATTAATTGACTATGAACTAGTACATGAGTTATTACATTTGATTAATAAGAGAGATACTACAAAAATTTTGGGAATTTACTCATATAAATCATCCACACATATTATACGTTGGTATTTATCCACACATAATGATAATATGTGTGGGTGATTAAATTAGGCAAACTCATTACATTATTTACATTTATTATGTGTGGGTAAATTGATATATCCATACTTATTTTTGATAGAAAAAATTCTCTCCACTTTTAGAGGTTGGTGGGATATATTCTGATCAAATTTTAGCTGATGTGACATTTATTTCGGATTATATTAACCGCACATATTAATAAATGTTAAGCATGTGTAGATAATTGCTTAAAAATTTACCCACATAATTATAAATGTTATATATGTGTGGGTATTCATGTATTAGTTGATGTGATAGTTTTTTAGATTATATTGCCCACACATATTAATAATTGTTACATATGTGTTGGTAATTATTTATAAACTTATCCACATATAATAGTAATATGTGTGGGTGATTAAATTAGACAAACTCATTACATTATCTACATTTATTATGTGTGGGTAAATTGATATACCCACATTTATTTTGGCGGAAAAAATTTTCTCCATTTTCAGAGGTTGGTGGGATAATTTCTCGGTAAAATTTTAATTGATGTGACATTTATTTTGGATTATATTGTCCACATATATTAAAAAATGTTGCGCATATGTGGGTAATTGTTTATAAACTTACCCACATAATTACAAATGTTATATTTGTGTGGATATCCATATATTAGTTGATGTGACAGTTTTTTGGATTATATTACCCACATATTAATAAATGTTACGTATGAGAGTAATTATATATGTGTGGGTATCTATGTATCTATTATTTCATACTTAAATTACAAAATTATATTGTTTTAATTTTTATAATTTAAAAAATATTTTTTTATTTTATGTACAAATACAATTACAAATAATAAATCTAAAACTAAATTTCTACACTAAAATTCTCCCTTCCCTAAAATTAAATCCCTCTTTTGCTCATCTGCTCATTTCTATAATCCCTAAAACTTTAATAAATGTACGATACTGTTAACCTCATATACAATTTCTATAAGAATAGAGACATAATTGCAAAGCTTTGAACCTGTTCTCGTTCTTTGTAACATTTCTCATACCGGTTATCTTATTTATCTTTTCTTTGATTTTTTTGTGTTTAAGGGTTATATTTACAGTTTTTTCTTATTGAGTCTATTTTCATTAATTCTAAACAAAAAAGAATTATTAAGATTTAATTAACACTATTATAAGTAATTCCTAATATAATTTTACAAATGCACGAATATAATTATTAAGCTATTATAATTAAGTATGAATTATTTGTTGATAATACAATATATTAAAAATTATGAACATATTAAAAAGAATACAATATATGATGTAGATCGTGTTGCATTAGTGTATCTGGACAAGCACGATGAAAAGAATTCGAAGATATGATTGTAGTGATCAATGCTCGATTTTATGGGCGTAGAGTTCACATACGGTGTTTATTTTCAGCCCATAATATATGCTTTTGGGGTAGCTCAATGAGCAGAATCAAACTAGTAGCTTTGCCGCTACTATTATCATGTTTTAACCATTTTAAGTTACCTTTTATAATTATTTACGATTTCTTTATTTTACGTTTGGGTTATGTCTTTGTTTTAAGCCTATTCTGTAAGGCTCAATTTGTTTAGAGTTTGTAGCCCGTTAGGGCATTGTATTTAAATGCTTTTTTGGTCATTGTAGGGTGGTTGCTTTGAAATAAGAGATGTTTTAACCCTATTTTGTAAGGCCCAATTTTGAGTGTGTTACCACGTGGATTGTAGGTGCGCCTATATTAATATATCAAACTAATTTATTATAATAATTAAATTTATTATATAATTAAATTTTTAAATAAATATTAATTTGATATAATAATTTAAATTATTTTATTATTTAATAATTGTCATAATTTAAATAATTTTATCGGTTATCATAATATTGAATTATTTTATTTTTATCAATTAAATAATTATTAATATTATTTTTATAAATTATTTTATTTTTATTTAATAACTAAATATTTCCAAAAAAATAAAAAAATATTTTCCTCCCAAAATTTCCATTCCCTCTTTATTTTAGCCAAAACCCTAAATCACGCACTCTTCCCCTCCCTTTCTCTCCCCTAGCTCTCTCTTTCTGAACTCCTGCCATAGACCCTTTCGCCTCTGTCTCTGTCTCCATCTCTGATTGCCGTCGACCTCGCTTTCGGTCGTCGTCGCTACGTTCTGTTGTTCGATTCTCACATGCTGCTTCAGCAACTCAGAGATCATCTTCCCAAGGTGATTCAAATGATCTTTGATTTTGATACTTCTATGCGAATACAATACAGGATCTAGGAAAATATAGATCATTACAATTAACTTATGGAGAGATGATTGAATTGCAACGAAAACCCTAAGTGTTAAATGAAAGAGAGACATATATAAGCCGAGAGCATCAATCCTAGATTGCAAACAATAAAATTACAATGTCGTCATCACATATTGAAAGTTGAGGAGAAATGAAGAGAAATCTTATCATCAAGTTTTTTGATGGAGACAGAAGGAGGGAGGATTAATTTTACTTTACAGCTTTGTTTGAAGAATGTATTAACATAATCCAAAAGAATGACAATTCATTGGAGAATGGGAATGTTTTTCTAGATGCCCTTGTAATTGTAGCTAATGCAAAATTGTGTTTAGGAAGGAAAAAATTCTCGGATGAGTGGTAATCCTGGTGACCAGGGTGGACTTATTTTAGTTATAAGGAAACAGATTTGTACAGAAAGCATATGCATATATATATAAATTTTTTTTCAATCAATCTTAACAGAACCCATGAATTAGAAATTTTTGTGTGAAATATTTGTTACCTTTACAAAGCATGCAAGTAGAAAAAAATGAAAAATTGAATGATTAGCCATAATTTATTATAGGGTCTCTCAGCTTTTGGTATATAATATGTATGTATGCATATGTATGATGCTTCAATATCAATTAATTTGGAAAGATATAATGAAGTCTAGCTCTAATTCTAGTTCTAGTTCTAGTGCTAGTAGTGTTTCCAACTTCGTATATAGTCCATACACTCTTTGTTGCTACTTGCTAGGAAAGACTAACACTAAAGAAAGACACATACATGCAAATTCTTACCTCAGCTCTAGTTGGCAGCACAATGAAGAAGAAAAGTAGCTCACAATCTAATGAAGATGATCACAAAGATATAGCTCTCTTTCATTTGAATTGATTTTCAACATTGCAATTCAAATGATCTTTGATTTTGATACTTCACACTGCTTTCTGTTGTTCAATTTTTTACTTATGTCTAAAGAAAATGTTAGATCATTGCAATTAACTACTGGAGAAAAAAGTAATATTTGTGGGATCAAAGAAAGCAATTTGGTTACAATAAGGTATACTAAAATCACAAGTGAGTTTAAAAGAGTGTGAAGAGTGTATGGATTGATTGTTTGGTCCATGAATTAGAATATAACATGGATTTGGGGGAGTTTAACTTGAAGGACACACATGATTGAGTTCGAATTTGTGATAGTTTACACTTGACTAAGTTATGGTTGGAATAAACGACAATTATAGTATTTATTTATCCATTGGTTAAACTCTTTTCATTATTGTTATTTGGATCTCTCAGAAGGTAGTAGTTCTACATGTTTCCACTTGGGAATTACAGAGAGATAAAATAGATAAGCCCTAGTACACAACATAAGATGGAGTTATTCAACAATAAGGTTCGTACGATAGGGGCCTTTAAATTTGGTAAGCTAAGCGTTTATGGCCATGTGTGCAATGGTACCTTTTGAATAATTGCGGAGATGAAATTGATGGTTATATAAAGTGAGTTGGGCACATATAAAATATTTTTAACTTGTGATTAATGGTTCATTCTAAAATAAGTACTGAGCCGTTGTTTTATTGTAGTAAGCATAAAGAAGTGTTGTGTTTGAGAAATGTGTGGGAAAAAGATTTCAAATTTGTACAAAAACATGAATTTCCTTCTTGAACAAGGTTAAAATCTTCTGTATATATATATATTTTGTAATTCGTCTTAAACTAATATTAGTTGTCTACAGATGGCTAATCTTAGAGTCAATGGCAATCCTAAAGAAACTAATGATTTGTACTCATTGTCACAATATGCGGATGATCGTTACACAATTTAGCATAGTTGCATTGTCAACGGCGTTAGATTTCGCTGCAAAGAATGTGACGACAAGTTCAAAACATAATGTAGTGGAGTTTGTATAGGGGAGATTATGAGAGTAGCGATATCACGTATTATGGTGTTCTTAAAATTTTAGGATTGGATTTCATCTATTAACGTACGATATTCATGTTTTATTGCAAGTGGTACAATACTGATCCGAAAGAAAAAAAAATTAGTGGTTAATAATAATTTGACATCACTTAACATTACATCTAATTGGTATGCTAAAGATCCATTTATTTTGGCCACACAAGCTCAACATGTTTTTTATTTGAATGACCGGAGTCGGGGAAAGAATTGGATGGTTGTATAAAAGGTAAATTATTGGAACATATATGATATAATTGAGCATGACAATGATGAAGATAGGGTGAACGATGATATCTTTCAAAAGGAAGAATCTAGTGAGTTATCACCTTTTCAGCCAACGAAAAAAAGTAGTCAACACTTCTTTATTGGTTCGACAGAATGAAGAATCAATAACTTTGTCTCATGAGTTGGTGGTTAAACTACGTAAGGAACACGCATTTCTTAATGATCGAGAACATAACTTAGAAGATATTGAGGACTATGATGATGACGATAGATTTTTTATAACTGATGAAATAACTTTAGAATCTAAGATTGATGATGACTCTGATGACCCAGATCATGATGACGATGATGATGATGATGCATGATGTGTGATTTTTTATTACAGTTCTTGCATGGCTACTAGTGGGCTAAGGGGTAGGGGTGGACGAAGAGGAGGACGGTTGGCGGACAAACAAAGCCTGTTGTTGCCCCCACTACATTAGATTCTGGTTCGTTGCATTTAAATTTATTATTGATTTTATTATTTTGCCAACACTTATCTTTGGTGCTTACATGCATATTCATTTTTGTATAGGAACAACTGTTGGAGGATAGAAAGAGCCTATTGTTGCCCCCACTACATCACATTCTGGTTTGCTGCATTTAGATTTATTGTTGATTTCATTATTTTGCCAACACTTATCTTTGGTGCTTACATGCATATTCATTTTTATATAGGAGGACAGACAGAGCCTAATGCTGCCCCCATTACATCACATTCTGGTTTATTGCATTTAAATTTATTATTGATTTCATTATTTTTTCAACATTTATCTTTAGTGCTTACATGTATATTCATTTTTATATAGGAGCACAGGTTAGAGGACAGACATAGCTTATTGTTACCCCCACTGCATCTCCGTTAGTGGAGCCTATTACAGTCCCATCTTCATTAGTTGTCGCACATTCTAATCTGCCAACTATCACAATTTGATTTGCTGCATTTAGATGTATTGCTGATTCTATTATGAGTTTATTGGCTTATAATGTTAGGTTTCATATGATAAATTGCCAAGTATAACAAAGTCACTTCTTGTTTCTGTGAAATTAAGATTTGAGTCATGATTAAATTAAAGTATAACAAAGTTAGAATTCAATCAATTTTTGTGTCTAACATCTTTAGCTGCAGATGTGGATGTGGATGCAATTGAAGGTTCAAATGTATGTAGGAGTACTTATGGACAACGTGCCCGGAAGGTGAAGAAACATGCTAAGGGAAGATTGACTGTGGAGTTCAATTTTACTCTTATGCAAGATATTTGTGACAACGCAAAGATGGTTAATAATGAAATTGGATACATTGTACATAAGAATTGTAGCTTTTAGTACAAGGAATGGAGATATGTACCTTTGACAGTTAGGGCATCGCTTCGTCACAAACCTTTTGTAAGTAAATCATCATTTTATTACTTTTACTTTGTATATTTATATGTTTTCTTATTCCTAACATTATATGACTCTTTTTTTTTTAAATTGTTTTTAATATCTACATTGAGGATAAGAATGCCCAAAAGGTCATCGATAAACAAATGCAACGAGCTTGGAAAGGCCACAAATATAAGATACGTGCTTACTTCAAAGAAATTGGACCAATTAAGGCCAAGAGTAAGCACCATGAGGAAGTGAGCCAAGAGGATTGGGATTACCTTTGTAATCTTTTGGACAAATCCTATTTTTATGGTAATGCTTATAACTGTTTTCTAAGATTCCTCTTTCTTATTAATGAAAAAATATATTTATTAGTGAATTGCTAATTTTTAAAGAAACGAGCACAGAAGAACGCCGACTCTCATATAAAACGAAAGTGGAAATCTAGAAATGGTTCGAGGAGTACAGCGCGTCATCACGTTGTTCGTGGAGCTGACCTGGATGCCCCGATAGGACATATTGAGACTTGGCATCTTTGACATTGGCATTTCTAACATGGTTGGTCGTCTCCAGAGTTAGAGAGGCTAAATATGTAAGTATATTATTTTTACTTTGGATTAGGGGAGGAAAAAGCTCAAATCAAGGAAGATTGGTTTGCATAGTTTTATTTCTATCAATTGAAGAGCTTATGTTGGGTATCTTGTGAAGAGTGCTAGATTCAATCAAGGATAAGTGTTTTGTAGGAGTAAAGAAAGTTGTCAAAAAGAAAAAGGAATGGAGTAATGCATTGGAAATTTCTTCTTTAAGATGTAGTTAATGCACTGGGAAATTTCTTTTTGGAATCAGATTGATCTTAAAACTTGCATTTTCATTTTTTTTCTAGTTTTTTTTTTTGTATTTTTGCCATGTTTTTTGAAAGGTGGGAGGAGTTGATGTGTGAAGGGATTGACTAGTTTTTCTTTGTAACTTTGAATGAATTTGAACAACATAGAATTTTATTTACTATGAAAATATGGTTCAATTATTTCTGAGTATAGTCTGACATTTATCTTGTTAATTACACATGCTTTGAATATTTAGAGACTAATATTTCAAATGTATTTGCTATTTTAATTCACATCTATCCCTGTGAAGATCTAGTTGTTACTTAAGTAGAAGGCATTTGTTGGATTTTCCATCATATTTCTTTATCAATGGCGTAAATAGCATTGAGTGGGTATGCTTAGATTTTTATCTATGGTGTTGAGAAGTTGGATGTAGTTGGTACAAGAAGTAAGCTCATGTCAAGAGCGGAAATATTGGGATAACTATTAGACATAGTAGCATCACATCATTTACCTTTTTTTTTTTTTGGTGATTACTAGAACACTGCTTGTGAAAAATCATAGCCGATTTTGACGATTCAACTGCTTTATATTGGCATAATTGAGATTATATTTTTAATTTAAAAATAGTTGATGATTCAACTGCTTTGCATTTTTTTACAAAAACAAATGATGCAACTAAGGTGAGATAATCCTTAAGATAAAATGACTAATAAGGATATCTCAGAAAAGGTTCTTGGACGATAATCTATCCGCTTGTTTGGTTGGGGGCAATCTCCTAATACTTCTAGGACAACATGCACTAGTGAGGAGTCTAGTCGTCCAACCTACAAACAATTGGTTGAAGATTTGAAGCAGTACAAGTCTCTTTTTGAAGAGCTTTAGGGAGACGTAGACATGTTGCGACAAGTGTTGATTGAGAAGAATATTATACCTCCTCCATCTACTCCACATGTACCATCGGATCATAGTTCAGGACGGTCCCGCTCGGTCCATCCCGTCTCGACCCGTCTAGCTCTGGCGCTTCCCTCCATTCTACTGAACATGAGTTTAACAACAAGATTTAATAATTTATTTTATACTTTTTTTTCAAGAATGTTTGAACTTTTTAGGTGACTTTATGATTTTATGCTTATTTTGTGACTTTATGACTTTTTAAGTGCGTATATATTTGAACTAGATTATAATTCTTGATTTTGTGTGATTCAAAATTGTTTAAAATGATTGCATGCTGTTACATGATATTCATATACATTTTATATTTTTTTGAATGTAATTGTTATCCAAATTTATTGCTGTTATATGCTGTTAATTGTAATGCATGTTATTGTTATGGGTTATTGGTTAAATGTGGGCTGTTGTTTATGAGTTGAGCCCATATCCATTTTCGTGTTGCATTCTGTTGCTGGCCTAGCCCATTTCCGTCTATTCTAATGATGCTATATAAAGGCGGTAAGTTGCCCTAATCTCGTTAGATTGCATTCTTCTTTTCTCTGAAACCCTAAGTCGACGATTTCTTGAAGCGAGACACATCATGTGAATCCTTCGTTCTGATTTCTATTTCAATCGGTTGGTTGGTTGTTTCCATGGTAAGATCGTATGGTAAGTGGCTTTATTGCTTAATCTCTATGTTGTTTTAAATGCCTGAGGCGTGAGAGATTGGTTGGCTGAAAGAACAGATACTTAGCCTTGATCGTGAGATCAGTATAGAACAAAACTACTCTTGTTCTTGTTTTTGGTTTCTGTTTCAATTGTATTTTTGCAATATTGTTTTTAGTTCCGTTTGATATCTTGTAATCGATTGTAAAACTTGAGATCTAGTGGATTGACTAGAGGCGGAGCCTCTACCGTGAGTAGGATCTATTGATCCGAACACGTAAATCGCTGTATCTTTGCTTGTGTGTGTGAGTTGTGGTTTAAATCTTTCGTTTTCTATTTATTGCGCTTGATCTATGTTTGGCCGAGATAATAGGTAGGTTAAAACCTACAAGTGGTATCAGAGCCACGGGGATCCAAGATCTCGGTCAAGCTGTCTCAGACCCGAAAGGTAAATCACATATTTGGTAAGATCTTCGAAGAACCAAGGGTTTCTGATCTTATACACTGTTTTGCCCTAATTTCCTATTTGAATATACTTGCCTACTTTAGTCTGTTAGATATATGCTGCATGCCCTAAATATTTTGTATATTCTTAATCTTGAATAAGTAATCTGTTGTTTACTCTATTTTGTGATATATACTGTCATGTGTTCTGGTTTGTATTTGAAAACCTAATTTAGGTTTAATTAATTTTTGGAAAATTAATTTTTCAAATCTTTGACCAAGTACATAAAATCTAAATAAAATTGATTTCTTATTTGCGTTTATCCCTGTCTGTTCCTATTTCTACTTTAAATCCTGTCTGATTAATCTTAGTAAATTCAAATATCACCTATAATTACCATTCTATTTTATTGTTCATATAAATGGCTCTATCTAAGTATGAATTAGATAAGTTTGATGGTAGTGGTGATTTTTCATTGTGGCAAAAGAAGATGACTGCCGTATTGGTTCAAAACCAGTGCTCTGAAGCACTGGATGAACCTTCTGTAACTGAGAAAGATAAAGTAAAACCCCCTCCTACCCCTGAAATGCGTAAAATAGATAGGTTAGCCTATAGTCTAATTATTTTAAATCTTTCGTTTTCTGTTTTTGTCTCTTGATCTACGTTTAGCCGAGATAATAGGTTGGTTAAAACCTACAAGTGGTATGACTTTGACAAGTAAGATCTATTTAAAGGGAAAATTATTTGGTTTTAAAATGAATACCTCTAAATCTCTAGAAGAAAACCTAGATGACTTTAATGTCATTGTAATCGGTCTAGAAAATATAGATGAGAGTATTTCTGAAGAAAACCAAGCTGTAATTCTTTTAAATGCTTTGCCTGAGTCATATAGAGATTTAAGGACTGCAATGCAGTATGGTAGAACCTCCCTATTCTTAGAGGATGTTGTATTTGCCCTAAGATCTAGAGATCTTGAAGATGATAAGAAACATAAGAAATCAAATAATGTTGAAGGCTTAAATGTAAAGGATAATTGGGATAAAAAATCTAAGAATAAAGGCAAAGGGAATACAAGGGGTAAAAGTAAAACAAGCTTTAACTCAAAGTCCAGATGAACTAGTAGAGGATCCTCTAAAACAAGAACATGTTGGTATTATAAGAAAAAGGGCCATGTAAGAAAGAATTGTTACAAAAGAAAGAAAGACCTAGAAAATGAAAATTCTAGTAATCAAAATGCAGCAAATTTATCTGATGGATATGCTAGTGCAGACGGCCTAATTATGACAGAACATACCATAGGTGATAAGTGGATTTTAGATTCAGATTGTGCTTTTCACATGACACCTAGGAGAGATTGATTGCTTAACTTCTAGCATATAGAAGGTGGGAAAGTCCTAATGGGTAATAATCAATCCTGCAATATAACTGGTTTAGGATTAATTAGGTTTAAAATGTGGGATGGAGCATATAGGACTTTAGATAATGTGAGATTTATGCCTAACCTTAGAAGAAATCTTATTGCCCTAAGTATGTTAGATTTGAATGGAGGGTCTTATAAGTTAGAAAATGGTGTCCTTAAAGTTTTTAAAGGATCCATGGTTGTTCTTAAGGGAATCCGTAAGCAAGGATTGTATGTCTTTCAAGGAGAGACTATCTCTGGCAGTGCTGCAGTCTCATCTTCTGAAATTGATGACACTGTCTTGTGGCATAGAAGATTAGGCCACATAGGAATGAAAATTTTACTATAATTAAGTAAACAAGGAATCTTAGATCCTAGGAATATTAATAACTTAGACTTTTGTGAGATGTGTCCCTTGGGCAAGTCTCATAGGTTGCAGTTTGTTTCGGCAACTCATAAGTCCAAAGATGTCCTAGAGTATGTTCATGCCATCTTTGGGGATCTCCCCAAGTCCCTAGCTTCCTTTCAAGTGCCCAATATTTCCTTTCCTTTATAAATGATTATTCTAGGAAGGTTTGGGTCTATTTTCTTAAGCATAAGAGTGAAGCTTTTGTTAAATTTAAGGAGTGGAAGATCTATGTAGAATTGCAATCAGGCAAGAAATTAAAGACCCTTAGAACAGATAATGGCCTGGAATTCTGTAATCAAGAATTCTCAAATTTCAGCAAACAAGTAGGCATTGCAAGGTATAGAACTTGCAGTGAAACACCTCAGTAAAATGGAGTTGTTGAACGCATGAATAGAACCATTCTAAACAAGGTTAGATGTTTTTTGAAAGACTCTAACTGGCCTTAGAAATTTTGGGTTGAAGCAGTTTCAACTGGTTGTTACCTCATAAATAGATCTCTTTCCTCTACCATAGAATTTAGGACTCTTGAATAGTTGTGGAATGGGAAAATGCCATCTCTAAATCACCTTAGACCTTTTGGATGTATTGCTTATGTCCATAAGAAAGAAGGGAAGTTAGACCCTAGAGCCAAGAAGGCTGTATTCTTAGGATACCTTCAAGGGGTAAAAGGATACAAATTATGGTTGATTGAGGAAAAGAAGACCATCATAAGCCAGGATGTAGTATTCAAAGAATCAGAATACTATACTCCAAATAAGGTGGAAAATGCTAAGGTAGACCAAGTTGATAAATTTCAGTTTGAGGTGGAAAGGGATAGGTGTAATATCCAAGTATTTTAAGAATAATAATAATAATTATTATTATTATTATTTTGTTTGTATTTTAAATATTTTTACTTCCATTGGAGATTATAATTGAGAAAATTAATGAGTTAAGTGAAAAAAAGAAAGCTAAATAAATGGACTTAGAGTTAATGGACTAAGTTGAAAAAAAGAAAGGCTAAATAAATGGGCTTATAGTTAGTGGGCTAAGTTGAGAAATGAAAGGTTAAGTAAATGGGCTTAGAGTTAGTAGGTTAAGAAAGTGGGCTTGAGTTTATGGACTAAATGAAAGAATAGTCCATTCAAAATAGGATTTAGTTGAAAAATAATAATCAAATATAATAGGTGAATTAATGGAGAATATGGGAGACAAAATATGGTGTGAATAAATAATCAAAGATAATGAGTGAATTAATGGAGAATGTGGGAGACAAAATATGGTGTGAATAAATAATCAAAGATAATGGGTGAATTAATGGAGAAATATGGAAGACAAAATATGGTGTGGATAAATAATCAAAGATAAAGAATGAATTAATGGAGAAATGTGGGAGACAAAGTAAAGTGTGGCTAAATAATCAAAGATAATGGGTGAATTAATGGAGAAATGTGGAAGATAAAGTAGAGTATGGACAAATAATTTAAGATTATGAGTGAGATTTAGTGGAAAATTAAATAAAAAAATAATAAAATAATAAAAGATGGTGGATCACTACAATTAAATTAAACTTAATTCAATCTCTATAAATAGAGAAAACTTGAAAGGTTGGAAGACTTGAATTAGAAAGAGAAATATTGTAAGAAAGAAGGATTTGAGAGTAAGAGAGAGATTTGAAAGAAAGAAAGAAAGAGATTGTGAGAAAAATTGAGCTTGTGAAAGAGATTTGAGAGGAAGGAGTAAAGAAGAGGAATTTGGGCACATCAAAGACAAGGTTGAAGAAAGTGTTACAAGGTAAGTGTAAAATATCTCAAATAGATGGAAGTTGATAATATTTTCTTTTATCTTATTATGTTTAATTTTTTGAAACATTTAAAAAAAAATTAAGTGTTTTATTTTATGAATTATTATGGAAGAAATTTATGGAAAATATGGAAAGAAATATTTATTTGGTAATTGTTGGGATAAAAAGAATTCTTGGAAAATAGAAGAAAATAGGAAAAAATTATGAAAAATTCCCATAAAATTTTAAAAGATTAGAAATGTTGTTTTATGAATTTTTGTGGAGAAAAATTAAAAATGCTTGGGGAAGTATTTATTTTGGCATTATTGAGGAAATAATGGGGAGAAATTTAAGCGATTGAGGAAAAATTGAGGAAAATAAGTTTTAATACCCTTGAATAAATATGATGTCCAGGAATCATTGAGACTAAAGTTTGGGTATAACTAAAAGTTTAGTGCGAAAGTCAAGGCGAGCACGTTTTTGAGATTAAAGTACATTTTTCGAGACTCAAGTCGATTTCAAAGGTAAGTTAGTATTTCTCAAACTTAATTTGGCTATGAAAGGTAATTTCTAAAATGCACTATATGATTTGATAGAATGTTAAATGCGATGTATGTTGCAAAGTATGTTTCGACATGTTGACATGGTATGATGTGTGCATATGTCACGTAGATGCATTTACATAAAATGATGATGATATGCATATGTTCACATGTAATCCATCGTTACTCATGCATTGCATATGTTTGAGAGTACGGGTGGGCATCGCTGCTTTACCAAGGGTGCACCCATACACCTCGGCCTGGAAAGAGCTGGTCGTAAAAATGGTAAGTGTTATATGAAGTATGGATGCCCGTCGGCTTAAACAGGCCAAATGACAAGACATTATGCATTTACATTCATTCATGAATATTATACTCTTACTTAGATGGCCGATCATCTAATTGGGCGATGCCCCTGGAATATTTAATGTTCCAGATGGAAGTCATAGCAGAAACGAAGAAAATGAAGGCATGTGATGGCACTCGTTGAAGTGCGTAAATGTATCGGTTATGCATATAACCTACCATGTTATGTCTTGCTATGTTATCTATGATGTTAAATATGATATTTCGGCATGTAATATTAAGGAATGATCATGATTGTGTTTAAACACTAGTACGTTTGAGAATAATGTTATGATTTTATTATGAATATGAATGTACGATTCTGATGTTAAAAGCTTATTAAGTATTAGGTTGCGATCTATCATGTTTTCGCTGTTAGCTATGGTTACCCCAATGAGGAGAATGAGAGAAAGAAAAAGAAATATATGAGATAGAATTGATAAAATAATTATTAATTAATAAATGTCGGGGTAAGAAACGCTTCAAGAAGAACGGGGCGTTACAATAGGATTAATGATAATGAAGTAGAGACTAGCCAAAAGAGTCCTCAAGTGTCTAGCTCTCAAGTTCTTGTTGAAACTAAAATAGAGAATGAGGATAACGAAAATTCAGCTAAAATCATTCCAGAATTGGATGATTATGTCTTATCTAGGGATAGGGTGAGGAGAGAGATTAAACCTCCTACTAGGTATGCTCATGCTGATGTAATTTCCTATGCTCTTAACATTGGAGATTCAATAGAGCATGAAGAACCTCTTAGTTATCAAGAAGCCTGTTCCAGTAAATATAGAACTAATTAGTTAAAAGCAATGAAGGAAGAGATGGAATCTCTTCAAAAGAATAATACCTAGATTCTTGTAAGCAAACCTAAAGATCAAAAGGTTATAGGTTGTAAATGGATATTTAAAAGAAAGCCAGGTATCCGAAGTGTAGAACCAGCTAAGTTTAAGGCTAGGGTAGTAGCCAAGGGTTTTTCCCAAAGAGAAGACATAGGCTACTGTGAAGTGTTCTCCCCTGTAGTAAAGCATACTTCTATAAGGTTAATTTTAACCTTAGTAGCTTTGCATGACCTAGAGCTTGAGCAATTAGATGTTAAGACTGTTTTTCACCATGGAAACCTAGAAGAAAAGATATACATGGACCAACCTGTAGGTTTCATAGAAAAAGGTAAGGAGAATAAGGTTTTCTTGTTGCAAAGGTCTTTTTATGGTCTAAAGAAATCTCTTAGACAATAGTATAGGAGATTTGATGAGTTTATGCTAAAAAAAAAAATTACACTAGGTGTAACTTTGACCATTGTGTCTATTTCAAACAGTTTAAAGGAAAGCTGTTCATATATCTCTTTATATATGTAGATGATATGCATATGCTTATAGCATGTAAAGAAAAGAAAGAAATAGATAGATTGACTCAAGCCCTAAAATCAGAATTTGAAATGAAAACCCTAGGAGCAACCAGGCGTATTTTAGGTATAGATATCAATAGAGATAGAAAAAGAGGTATTTTGACCTTGTCACAATCTGGTTATTTAAAGAAAGTGATAAATCTCTTTGATATGGAAGGCTGTAAACCTGTTACAACCCCTATTCCTCCTTATTTTAAGCTTCATGCTATAAAAGAAAGCTTACCTAAGGAAGAAGTTGAGTATATGAAGAAGGTTCCCTACTCTAATACAGTAGGAAGCCTCATGTATGGCATGATAGGTACTAAGCCTGACATAACATTTGGAGTCAGCCTAGTAAGTAGATTCATGTGCAATCCGTCTAAGGAGCATTAGTCAGTTGTTAAGTGGATTCTTAGGTATTTAAAGGGGTTTATAGATAAAGGTTTAGTGTTTAGATCAAATGCTGAAAATTCCAGCAGCATTAAGGGTTATTGTGATTCTGATTTTACAGCTGATTTGGATAAAAAAAGATCATTATCAGGATATGTTTTCACTTTAGGTGGAAATGTGATAAGTTGGAAATCAAATCTCCAACACATAGTGGCTTTATCAACCACTGAGGCAGAATATGTTGCCTTAACTGAAGCTATGAAAGAAGTTGTCTAGTTGTAGGGAATAGTTAGAGAATTAGGTCTAGGTGACCAGATCTCTAAGATATGTTTTGATTCCCAAAGTGCTATCCATATCTCAAAGAATAGTGCATTCCATGAGAGAACTAAGCATATAGATGTGTGTCTTCATTTTGTTAGGGATATTATATCCAAGGGGCAGGTTAAGGTAGAGAAAATTTCTACTATAATAAATCCAGCAGATATCCTAAGTAAATCAGTCCTAGTAGCTAAGTTTGAGCAGGCCTTAGATTTGCTTAATGTTCTTCCAATGTAGCTGTGGAAGACTTGCAGGGGTCTTTAGTCATTAATCCACTTCGTAATCCATTCTTGAATCAAGATGGAATTTGTTGATTTTGTGTGATTCAAAATTGTTTAAAATGATTACATGTTGTTACATGATATTCAGATACATTTTATATTTTTCTAAATGTAACTGTTATCCAAATTTATTGTTGTTATATGCTGTTAATTGTAATGCATGTTATTGTTGTGGGTTATTGGTTAAATGTGGGCTGTTGTTTATGGGCTGAGCCCATATCCATTTCCGTGCTGCATTCTGTTGCTGGCCTAGCCCATTTCCGTCTATTCTAATGATGCTATATAAAGGTGGTAAGTTTCCCTAATCTCGTCAGATTGCATTCTTCTTTTCTCAAAAACCTTAAGTCGGTGATTTCTTGAAGCGAGACACATCATGTGAATCCTGCGTTCTGATTTCTGTTTCAATTGGTTGGCTGGTTGTTTCCATGGTAAGATTGTATGGTAAGTGGCTTTATTGCTTAATCTCTATGTTATTTTAAACGCCTGAGGCGTGAGAGATTGGTTGGCTAAAAGAACAAATACTTAGCCTTGATCGCGAGATCGGTATAGAACAGAATTACTCTTGTTCTTGTTTTTGGTTTTTGTTTCAATTATATTTTTGCAATATTGTTTTTAGTTCTGTTTGATATCTTGTAACCGATTGTAAAACTTGAGATCTAATGGATTGAATAGAGGCGGAACCTCTACTGTGAGTAGGATCTATTGATCTAAACACATATGTCGTTGTATCTTTGTTTGTGTGTGTGAGTTGTGGTTTAAATCTTTCGTTTTCTGTTTACTGCGCTTGATCTGTGTTTGGCCGAGATAATAGGTTGGTTAAAACCTACAATAATAGATGTTGCAACAATTGAAATTTTAAATATAAAATTTAGCTTTGCCCACACATAATATGTTTTTTAGCCACACATATGAAAATTATCCTCTCATACGAAAATTATTTTTTATATTATTGCCTACACATACTATGTTTGTTACCCACATTATATTTTTTTTACCTACACATATTCAAAATCTTTTTATATTATTACTGTAGTACCCGAGAATTACTTGTGGTTACAAATGGAATTTTATGAATGGCATAAATGAAATTTTTGGAAAGATGAGGTTATAGGGTACACTGACACAGTTTTAACCGATCGAATCAGCCGAAGGGAGTACCCTGGACCCTAGATAGTCAAGGAAAATAGAATAGTATTGACGAGTGTCTTGAGATATGATTTATGACACTTAAAGCAATCGAAACAGAGATAAATTCTCAGTATGACTAATTTTAGCTTAAAAAATCGAATGATCGTAAGTGATGTAATACTCGAGATTTTTAGATTCAGATACTAGAGGAAATATGATATTTTAAGGGATTCTGGATGTTTGGAGACAAAAGTTCAATTTCTGAGCAAGGGGTAAAAATCGTAATTTTTTAGGTTCGGGTAAAAGTGTAATTTACCTCAAAATTAGGGGTATTAGCATAATTAATCCATTCTTCAGGGACTAAAATGCAATTAAAATTAGCTCGAGACCATGTTGAAGGGTCTAAGTGCAATTACCCAAAAGTTCGGGCTAAAGTGTAATTCTTGAAACCTTTTTACTAGGGACATTTGAGAGATTCAGGAAAAGTCTCATAATGACTTTAGAGATAAGGATGAAGTCTCATGATGACGTTAGAGATAAGATGAAGCCTCATGACGATGTTAGAGATGAAGTCTCATGATGACTTTAAGGATAAGATTTGATTGAATAAGAAAATATTTGATTGGATAAGATTTTGTTGGATATGATTTGATTTGGATAATAATGATTTCATAAAATCTTAGAAGATTTGGAATGATTATAGAGAATCTTAGAAGATTTAAAATGATTGTAGAAGATCTTAAAAGATTTGGGAATGATTATATAAAATCTTAGAAGATTTAGAATGATTGCAGAATATCTTAAAAGATTTGGTTATAATTATATAAAATCTTAGAAGATTTAGAATGATTACAGAATATCTTAGAAAATTTGGAATGATTGCAGAAAATCTTAAAAGATTTTGGAATGACTGGAAAAGATTTTAGAAGATTTGAAATGATTGCAAAATATGTATTTCTTGGTGGCTAAGTTTCCAAACCCTATAAATAGGGGGTTCATGGCCAAGGGTTTCTTATTCGAAGTTGTGATAAATTTGTGCTAGACGAGAGTGCTTCGGGTTTAGTGGATAGAGGGCTTTTAGAGAATACGCGAGGCATCACACGCGCAGAGCACTTGGGCAGCACGTGAGGGCATGTAAGGAGGTGGTTTGGTCAAAAGACTTGAGGAGTTGCACGAAAATCGAGGTTTGACACAAGATTCAAGGTGTTCTGAGTTTCGTTCGAGGTGAGTGTTCTATCGCAAAACTTGGTTTTAACTCGTGAGTAGTTTACCCAAAACTTGATTTACTATGGGTGTTTCTATCCTAAAAACTTGGTGTTTGTTCTATCTAAACGTGTTGTGATTTCATGCAAAATGGTTTTGTTGCATGCAAATGGTAATCGATGACGGTTAGTTTATGAGGAAGGTTCATCCCTAAATGTGTTGAACTTGTGCATTACATTTTATAAAATGTTGTTTATATGATGCATTAAATTGTGAAATATGGCATTGTCTTGCATTTTGTGTGTTTGTATGGAATGTCAGCCTAAGATGTTGTCTGGATAGTGCAGCCATAATTCTCCAAGGGCGTGACGGAATAATAAGGGTATCTTGTGCTAATGTGCATGCTGGGATAACCCCCTTGGTTTTCGTGCCAAGCCTTTTGGTCAGGGAAGTTACACTAGGATGACTAGGTGGTCTATACTGTGTTGTTTATGTGGGATGTCAGACAAGGATGTTGTTTGGATAGTGTAGCCATAATTCTCTAAGGGCATGACGGAATAATAAGGGTATCTTGTGCTGGTTAGTATGCTGAGATAGTCGCCTTAGTTTTCGTACCAGGCCATTTGGTTAGGGAAGTTGCACTAGGATGACTAGGTGGTCCATGTGAAATTTTGGAGTTAAGATTGTGTGGTGGTTCCTAGATGCTTAGAGTGTGAACATAATCTCCGACGTAAATGTGGTGAGCTGGGTTCCTGCGTTGATATGACCCTCTTGGGCCGGGACTTAGTAACGATTGTTCTCGAGATAATGGAGAGATGCGTTGACTTGCCTCTCTTAAGCTAGAATCGCGTCGTGTCGATGTGTCGGTATGGTGGCATGGCTTTTAGAGAGATTGTTTTTTTCCCGTGGTAGGGTTAAGCGCTTTAGATTCTCTTAGACTAGGGCTTACTGGGAGTATTTGTTTATTTCATGTCTTGCATTCATTCATGAAAAATGTGTTTTTGAACTTTTACTTAGATGATTCATCATCTAATATGGACTTTGTCCCTGGAATATTCAAACATTCTAGGTGAAGGTAGTAGTGCAAAGAGAAAAGGAATTGCCAAGGAGTGACTGTGATTAGTGGATAGTTTATTTTATGTTATTTTCAATTATGTTGTTAATTTTGATGGCGTCATGTAAACGTTGATTCGACTTATATTATGAATAAAGTGATTTCGATTGTGTCTATTGAGGTTTCGATCTAGCTTCAGCATTTGAGATGATGTACCTATCTTAGTTTATTGACGGTTCATAGTTGATATACTGAGAAGGTGTAACGGGATTTTCGAGGAACGATTTTGTGTTGAGTTTCCGTTGATTAGAGAAAAAATATTCCCGAAATCTTACGTTACCTAACGCCCTGGGAAGGTGGAATGTTACAATTACCACACATAATATTTTTTTTACCTACACATAACGTTTTTACCTACACGTATAAAAATTATTTTTAATATTGTTACCCACACATAATCTTAACTTTACCTACACATAAACAAATACATGTGTCATGCTAAATCATCAACCACGTCACAATTACAACTTCCTGACATAAAAATACCTACATATACGGAAATATTTACCTACACATATGTGTGGGTAATATATTAAGCTTTACCCACACATAAATATATGTGTGGGCAAAAGTTATTTTCTAACCCCTCTTTACCCATACATCTTGACATTTGCATTATGTGTGAAGAAAAATTATAGTTGACACATAAGGTAATTTTTATCCACATTTACGTGTGTGGGTAAATCCCTTAAATTCTTGTAGTGATACTAATGATAAATGATGGTGAGTCACATGCCATATTGCATGAGATGCAAATAATAGACATGTGAGTAGATATTGTTTGAACGTCTACTGAATGTAATGCATGTAATAGATCACATGATTGACAGGATTAATGCTCTGTTATAGATTTTAGATTGTGTATCTGATATTCAGACATGAGACAACACAATTGTCTTGTATATCGGTATTAGAGATTTACCATTAAGCGGAACCATTTGGTGTGAGAGATGGGAAATGCTCTCTGTATAGTTTCTATGCAATGGTGTATGAAGACAAGTGTGAATGTTGATGAGATCCATTGACTTCCAGCGTAACGAGGTGAACATCTTATGCGATCACAGTTGGTTGGTGATTATATGAGTCCTTGGCTAAGGCATGCACAATCGGAAATGAGTTTTCGATGTTGGAAGAAGTTCTGATGTGTCATTTCAATCACCCCAAACTAGATCTTAGCATAGTTACAGAGTCTTGTGAGTTCGATCAGTCCATAACTCTCACTCGGTTGGGATGTTAATCAGTGAAAGGATTATAGTGTATGGTAATCGAATGCCCAACTAGGTTTACAAGAAGTCTGACTTCATTACCATTAAGATCGTCCTGACATAATGCTAGGTCACTCAAAACATTTCGTGGTGTTTTGGGAAAATGGAGAATTTCTCTTAGTAGATCAAAGTGTTCGATCGGTATCAAAGAGTTTAACAGTCTTTCATTGATATATGACTATGAACCTAGAAGGTCACATGAAAACTAAGCATAACATTGGATTAGTGATGCATTGTTGCATGTGTTTTCAATCATCATTAAGAGTTAATGATGATGGATGTTGTTAAGAGTTAACAAAGAGATTAATAGACTATTAAGAGTTAGTGGAAAGACTATTAAGCGTTAATAACGAGTCTTTATGCAATTTGTTGAAAGTTGTATATGAAAGAAGACAAACGATCAATCCATTTTCTAAAACGATCGACCATTTTTGGAAAAATATCTAAAAACATCGATAGGTCCCTTATAACGGTCGACAATTTCTTTCAGTAGGCTTTCTACTTGCGTGCCAGTCTTCTGTTATTGTTAGTGATAGAGCATTTAATGCTCTGTCGCCTTTTCATTAATGAAGAGAGATAGAGAGATAGAAAAGAGAGTATTGAGCCAACTTGCTCATATTAATTAAGTTTTGATGATTAACAAAAATATTTTTATGATATAAAAGTTTTCCCTTACTTATGCAAAAAGTAAATTTATTTTGAATTAAAAGAGAATTGTTTTTAGACATATTTTCTTGTTTTAATCATTTATGTCTCAAAATCTTATATTTGAATTTTCAAATTTTGAATTAAAGAATAATTGTTTTTAGACATGTTTTCTCTTACTCATATAAAAATTAAATTTATTTTGAATTAAAGGAGATTGCTTTTAGACATGTTTTCTTGTTTTAATTATTTATGTCTCAAAAGTATATATTTGAATTTTCAAATCTTGATTTCTCATGCAAAAAGTAAATTTATTATGAATTAAAGGTGATACATGTTTTCTTATTATTTGAGAAAGTCTAAACATTTTTTGAATTTTAAACATCATATTAACCATTTCTTTAATAGCTAAAATGCTTATAAATACCCCCCTCAAACTCATTTTTTGAGTATCCAAGTACTTCCATTGCATATCTAAAGCACTCGAAAGCTCTCAAACACTCTCAAACAAAGTATCCAATCAATCCGAGACTCTCGAAATATTATTACACATCTATCGAAGAGCCACAAGGTAAGAGGAAAAAAGTTCTTCAAGTATTCTAGGACAAATCCGAATTTCTCTATTTGAGGTTATAAATTTATTTATTTAAATATTATTACCTTGTATAATTTGTTCTTAATTACTTATTTGTGTTCAAGTGTGAATAAATTATTTGTAACATTTAAATTACTATAGTGGATTGTATAGGTTTCCTAAAACCATTAAAATCTAGGTGAATCTAATTTCCAAAATAAGTTAGAAAGAAAACCTTGATGTAGTGGTTGCCTAAAATTCGTTGTAATCTAGGTGTGTATCTAGTTTTCAATGTGAGCTAGTGTGGAAAGTTTGATAAAATTATTTTAGTGGAACCCCAATGGTGGTTAGACCTTGGGAGAGTGGACTACATGTGTGTGAAGACACCAAACCACTATAAATTGTGTTGTGCCTCATTGTATTTATTTTTGTTATATCTTGTGGCTTACATTTATTAATAATTTCAAATATAATTTATTATATTTATTAAATATATATATTTCAATAAAATCATTAATCAATAATATTTATTAAAATTGAGAAAAAATTTAATCACTCAATTCACCCCCTTATTGAGTGGCTATACCCTAAGGGACCAACAGAGACGTTGGAGGGAAAAAGAAAAAGAGAACAGTTATCCTTCGGCCACACGATGTGCCCCATCCCAGTTGTGCAAGAGTCTCTCTTGGCTTTTGCTCCTTATATTGTTGTTCTTCTTCTTTCTTTGTTCCATGTTGTTCTCCTTCTTCTCTTGCTCTCATTTGCTTGCTTTTAATCCTAAGACCGTGAGATGATTATCGTTTGTGTTGAGAACCAAAGCATAGCCTTGTATCACCTTCATACAGGCTTGTTTAGCACATGGGTCCAACGAACTTGGCTGCTTAAGCGTGGACTAACTTGGTCTCCTATGCTTATGGGGGTGGCTTGGTCAGTCAAGTTGCAGATCTAGAGCAATTGATGGTAGATTGTGAATGGCGATTCGGAAGCAACTCGTGAAGTGTTCACTGGAGCTTGAAGGATGGCTCAAATGTTTTGGCTTGAGGTTATAACAGAAGCATCAGCTGGCAGCAATATCATCAGAAGAGATAACAATTACTATTTTATTTTCGTTTGATGTTTTATATATATATATATATATTGTTACAAATAAAAACATAGGGATAGCAAACCCTCGCACAAGTCAAAAACACGCTCTGCTGATTAAAACTCAAATGGCCGAGAGTATAAGCATAAACACAACAGATATAATAAGCGAAAGCAACAAAAGGCATAAGGTTTATAGTGGTTCACTCCAAATAGGGGCTACGTCCACTTGAGCTCCGGTAAGAAGAGCTCGCTCCACTATATGAATCGATCTGATTACAACCATACACAAGATCAAAACTGGACAGCCTTGGTTCTCAAAAACGCTCAAAAAACCACTTTATATAGGTTAAGAGCTTACCTTAAATGAACCAAAGAACACAGAATAATGAAAGCAAGGACGAAGATTGTACAAAGGATTTATAGAGAGAAAGAGAGAATAAAACCCTAAAAGAATGACAAAAATGAGTAACTCTCGGCCACCCTTCTCTTTCTTCGTCTCCCCCGATCGCCTCATCAATCTCGAGGCCGCACGATAAATAACGCAACTAGACGGCTGCGATGACAAAGGATAAAGGAAATAGCAATGGCTCGGATGTCATCGTGCAACATGATCTGCAGTAGGTTAAGAGACAAACTTAAAAGGCTTGGGCTTGGGCCGAAAGGAGGCTACCCAAATGACCATCCAGTGGGCGCCCAAAAGAGTAGCCTACGGTTGCCAAGTGACCCCCCATCCTTTGGCATCATTTGATGCTTTATAAAAATAACAAACCCCACCTTAAAGCATCAAATGAGTAGGAAACTAGATCTGACATATGAGTGTAGCATGCTACAATTCTCACCCTCACTACTCTTGATGGTTGAAGAATTAGCCATCATCAATATGCAATAAATTCAAGCAATGCTTGAACTTGGTTGCAGTCAATACCTTGGTGCCCATGTCAGTAGGATTGTTGGCTATTGAAACTTTCTGGATACCCACAGTTCCATTGGCTATCATTTCATAATGATATTTCACATCCACATGTTTGGTTCGATCATGATACACCGGATTTTTGGACAAATGGATGGCACTTTGGCTATCCGAGAAAACAATCACTTTGCTTTAAAGCAAGTGAATTTCCTTGAGAATACCTTGAAGCCATTTTGCTTCCTTGAAGGCATCAATTACAACCACATACTCCACCTCAGTAGAGGACAGGGCAATAAGTGGCTGCAGCTGAAACTTCCAACTGATACAATTTCCACCCAAGGTAAAACAAAAGGCAGTGGTGGATTTTTTTTGAATTTCTATCCCCTGCAAAATCAGAGTCAACATACCCAACAAGATCAAGTGTATCAAACTTTTTCTTAAAATTTAAACCAATACCTACAAAACCATTTATGTACCTAAGCAAATGTTTTAAAGCATCCCAATAAAGTTTCCCAGGATTTGACATTAATCAACTAAGTAAGGAAATAGAATATGCAAGGTTAAGCCTGGTACTTATCATTGATTACATAATTGTTCCAATTACATTTGCATAAGGGACATTTTTCATTTCTATAATCTCTGAATTGGATGTGGGACACTGAGACTTAGATAAAATAACATGTCCAACCAAGGGAACTGTAACAGTTTTACAATTTTGCATTCCAAATTTATGAACAGCTTTTATCAAGTAGTCATGCTGATGTGTTTTGAGGCTATAGTTGCTTCTATTCCTCTCAATTTTCATTCCTAATATTTTCTTGGCTAGACTTAAGTCTTTCATATCAAAGGTTATGTTTAGCATTGATTTTAACTCATTAATCTTTGACTTAGACTTGCTAATTAGCAAGATATCATCTACGTACAACAATAGATAAATAGGAATATCAGAGGGCATAAAGTAAAAGCAATTGTCATATTGACTTCTAACAAACCCAGCCCCTAGAACAAGATTATCAAATTTTTTATACCACTGTCTTAGGGCCTATTTTAAGCTATACAAGAATTTTTTTAGCAAACATACATGATTAGATTTATCTGAAACAACATAGCTAGTAGGTTGAATCATGTAAATGTGTTCATCAAGGTCACCATGCAAAAATGCAGTTTTAACATCTAACTGTTCAAGTTCTAAATCAAATTGAACTACAACTGCAAGAATCATGCAGATTGTCTTAAATTTAACCACAGGAGAAAAAATTTCAATGTAGTGTATTCCCTCTCTTTTAGTAAAACCTTTAGCTACTAGTCTTTCCTTATATCTAATAGGGTTATTAAAAGATATACATTCTTTTAGTTTGAATAGCCACTTACACTGGATCAACTTCTGATTTGTTGGATGAGGGATAAGAATCCAAGTTCTATTGGCCATCAAGAAGGCCATTTCTTCATCCATGGCTTACTGCCATTTTTTATCATCCTTAGAGCTAATAACCTCCTCGTAAGAGGAAGGCTCACTGCTTCTCAATTCAATACCGGCTACCAAGGCACAATACACCAAGTCTGAATAAGTATACCTAGCAAGAGGTCTTACAATCCTCCTGCTTCTATCTCGGGCAAGTTGGTAATCAATAAGATCATGTTGAGGGGAGTCATGATGCTCCACCTTAGTCTCAGTTTCACCATTTTGTTCCTCATGATCAGTCTCATGATCAAAGGTTTGGTCTAAGTTTGATATGGGTGAGGGATCACCTTCTGGTTGAGGTTCTTGTATAACTGGAGCACCAGGTGGGTTATTATTTATAGCTGGGTGCTCCACCTCAATTTGAGTTCCTCTTGAGCTGATAAAATTATCTGTGTTACTATGTTGGGTTGTTTCTTCTGTTTTTGATAATTTGCAAGGGAAAACAGCTTCATTAAATATAACATCATGGTTGATAATAATTTTAACACCCTTAGATTGTCTTTCCCATAGCCTATATCCCTTAGTTCCTTCCTGATACCCAACAAAAACACCCTTTGTGGATCTAGGTTCCAGCTTACCTTCAAATTGGTGAGCATAGGCTTCACAGCCAAAAATTCTTAGGTATTTTAAATTTAATTTTCTTCCGGTCCATTTTTCTTCAGGGCATTTAAAATTAAGGGCAGTAGAAGGACTTTAGTTTACTAGGTGTGAAGCTGTTGCTAATGCCTCTCCCCAGAAAATTTAGGCATACCAGAAGTGAACAAAAGGCACTTGTAACACCCCGCCTTGCTAGGCGTGTCACTATAAGGGTATTCTCGAGATTTCCTTTTTGACTATCAAGTTTAACATGCGCGGTGTTTCAAGAACAATCTTCACATGTAGATACAAACCCCGAGAACCCCAGTCTTGCCTATTTAACTATCAAGATCAATAATCTTAAACTAAACGTGACGTAATACAATACAGCGGAATAAATAACATTAAAATATCATAGCCTACCACGAGTTTCATACAAGATGTTCCCACATCGAAATGTGTATTACAAACTACCAAATGATAACATCATTATCTTACAACTGTTCATACATAAACCGAATTACATACTAAAGCCTCCAGAAAGATACAATGACTATCAAACTAAACACCATTGGCCCTCTACCGGCCACATCCTCGGCCTCGCAGCAGTCCCTGGCTAGAATGTTGAATGTTCCAGGGGCATAACCCAGGTTAGATGATAAAGCATCTAAATGATGTCATGAAACAGTTTACATAATGCATGAAAGACACACGAGCATGGCATACTCAGTCAAACGACAACATGCAAACACGTCTAACTTGAGAAATCTTCCTGACATACTCAACCTCCTGTGGAAACACCATTCCACACACCATTGGGGTTGACCTTGCCGCGACATACTTAATCCTCGAGTGCCCTACCGTATCACTCGTTCACTTGGATTAACCTTGTCCCATTCTCAAGTAGACCACATCCCGTCCCATATGGACATAATCACAACACGAAAACCAATGCCCCGATGATATGAAAATCACACGCCATGCACCGACTCTTTTGCAAGTAAAAATAGTTGATGCAATATACCACATGTTCAATATGCATTCGATGCCAAAATTACATAAGTAAAATGCATAAGCATAACATCCCAAGTTCTGGAGGGTAAAATCGCTCACTAGAACTGGTCCAAATCGTGTGTAACCCAAGTTCGGAAGGGTAAAACTGCTCATCTGAACCCATTACACACATCCAACATACTTTCAAAATAAGGTAAGACTAGGATCAAACCACTCACCTCGAACGTATTTGATTCGCCTCGATTCTCGTCCATTACCTCGATTTACGTACCAAATCACAAATACTTATACTCAACCTCGAGCCACGACACTCCTTAAACATCATATTCTATTAAAGAAGTATCAAAATCTATTTTCCTCAATTTTTCCATAATTTCCTCTAATTTTCACCCAATTTCCACCTCGATAATTCCAAAATAATTATCTCCTCAACCATTTTTCTCAATTTTTCAACACAATAATTTCTAAAATAATTAAAAGAAAATACTGAAAAAATAAATACCAATTTTCCCCTTTTACGCGCCTTCACACTCTCAGCGCGTGGGTGCGAGTGAAGACTGGCGCGTGCAGCCACGCGTCACCGTTTTCTTCCTTAGATCCGGCCGTCGCTGACTCCTCAAATGGTAGAAATTAAGGCACTCCTTTGAAGCCCTTTGCAAGTCGATCTAGATGGCATCGGTTTCAGGCCGAAAGGCCATCGGAAGACCACCGAAAGAGAAGTTGCAGGTCGGCAGTGGCGGTCTTCTACCCGACCTCGGCCAAGCTTCGTATAGCCTCCAAACTAACCCAAAATGCTTCAAAACACTCATATTCTCTTCTCCTTGACGCAAAGATCAGAAACCCCTTAATCACTCTCCCAAAAATATCTGAAAACACGGTTGATTTGATGCCCCAAAATCCAAAACCCTCCACCTTTTTTATACCAAAAAATCGGCCAAAATTCGGACAATTAGCAGTCACAACTTGGTCCCCAAGCCTCTTACTGCCAGATACAACCTTCCCCAGCCATCCCTCAGTCGTCCCATCACCGGAAACGGTGGCCACGTGCAGTTGCAGTGCAGTTGCCGAAATCCTCCTTGCGCGTTCACATTGCCATTTTTTATAAATTGCACTTTCACCCCCTGCTTTCTTCCAATTCCATTTTAGCCCCTACCATGATACCCCTGATCTTTCCAACACCATCACTAGGGCCCATAAGTTTAGTACTTCTCATTTCACCCTTTAAACTTCCAAAAAATTATTGTTTTGACCTCTCTCAGGTAAATTTAGAAAATTGCACTTAGGCCCGATCGATCGATTTGACCTTAAATCCATTCGTTTCAACCCGAAATCACTTTAGGGTTGTTCTATACATAAAATATAGGTCTTTGACATGCTCTGTTGATTTTCCGGACGTCTCCTACATCAATTCGATTTTCTTAGCCCGATTGACAACTATACCAAAAACTGTTCCCGATCCCACTTCTTTCATCACTAAAAATCATAATTCGAATCACTTGTCGATATATACCATTTTCTTTGGCTATCTAGGGCCCGGGGTACTGCCTCCGACTTATTCGGTTGCCTAAAGTTGAGTTAGTGTACCCAATAGTCTTTTTTTTTTCTCGAATTCCACTTGTATCCTTTATCAAATACCGTCTATAGCCTCAAATCATTTCTGAGTATTACAGTACCTCACTTTTTCAAGAAAGGTTCAGTTCATTCTTTCTGCTACCCCATTTTATTGGGGTGTGTTTCTAACAGTTTTGTGTCTAAGTATACCCTGGGAATTGCAATATTCATCAAACTCTTTGTTATAGAATTTTAACCCATTATCTGTTCTAGGAGTTTTGATTTTCTTATAAACTTGATTTTCTACTAAGATCTTCTATGTTTTGAATTTTTCTAACGTCTGATCTTTTGTTTTTAGCATAAATACCCACACATTTCTAGTAAAGTCATCTATAATAGAGAGGAAATACTTGTTATCGCCATGGGTGTGAAAGTACTCAAGGCATTGTAATACTCGAGAAATTCTAAAGGACTTAAGGGAAATTTATCTTGAAGTAAAAATGAAATTTAAGGATAAATTAAGAGTATAAGGGTAATTTATTACCGTATGAATGACCGAATCGACTGCAGGAAGTGCCCTGAAGCCAAGATACCAAAGGAAAATGATATGGCCATAATGAGTATTTCGAGACATGATTTATGGTATCGAAAGAAATGAGATCAGGAACGATTTTTTGTACAGCTAAAATGCAGCTACCAATTAGGCTACAATACCGAATTGTTATAGACGATTTCTATCAACGGAAGCTTAAGAGGGCTTCGATTTTTCATAAGAAACAATCCTTCAGTGGTTTCAGGAAGAAACAAAAAGGTTTAGGGCCAAAATGAAGATTCGGGCTTAAGTGCAGTTTTTTGAAATTACTAGAGGGAGGTCGAAATGATAATTTCTTGGAATATTCGGGGATCAAATGGATGTTTTAAGACTTGAGGGTCTTAATTTGAATTATAAAAGTTAAGGGGCTAAGTGAAATAGGCCAAAAAGGAAAAAGCCAAAAGTTAAAGGCTATAGTGCAAATAAGGAAAAGTGTTGGCCAATGGAATCTGACCAGCACATGGCCGGTGAGCGATGGCCGATTTGGACCACGGCGTTGCACGAGGGATTGTCGGGGGAGCAACTTTTGTAAAAGGCTTAGCCGATAATGGCCATTGGGTTGGCCAGAAAAGCAAGAAAAATCGACCAAAAATGGTCGCGCGATCGAGTGGCTGCAAATCACTTTTTGTGGTCGAGTAAGGCTCGTTCCAGGTCCATATGTGGGAGGTAGATGCTCTAAGGGCCATGGTTTGGCCGAGCAAGGGATTTTGAAACATCGGATTTGCCTATAAATAGGCGTCCATGGTAGCCGAGATTTTCAGAGCTTGGAAGCTCAAATCGAGGGCTTTATCGAATGAATTGGGAAATGGGAATAAAGGGCTTTTGTTGCCCATGCCCTCAAGTTTCATTATGGAGAATTTCATCCATTTTGGTTGAGGTTAAAGAGGGTTTTCGAGGTCGCTAGAAAAAGAGAGGCAGTCGGTTGGCTGAGGCTTCGGCCTCCGGTTGACGGCCTTTCCGAGCTTTTTTCAAGCTCCAAGAAATGCCAAATCGATCAACTAGAAGAGGGCTTGCAAGTGGTGGAGAAAACCAGCATCGCCGGCTTCGCCGTCGCCGGAGAAGACGACCGGCGCGTGCCGGTCACGAGCGGGTCTCCATTGGCCACCACTCGTCCTAGGTGCGTACAGGTGCATGCGAACGCGTGGCTGGGTTGAAAAATCTAGAAAAATGTTGGAAAAAAAGAGAAAAATGTTTTACAGGGGTCTGTGTAAAAAGTTTTAAAGTTCGGATTCCCGATGTCTTAGTATTCACACCAAAAAGCCTCGTTTTGCATGAAAACACATCTTTCGGGTAAGTCCAATATTTTTTCCTTGAAGTTCATAGTCCATGATGAATTGTTGTGAAGATAGATTTGAGAAAATAGTCTCGATAGTATTTATTGGGATTTTTAGAAGAAAAAATGGAAGAAAAGGAAGAAAAAATGAAATAAATGGAATATGGAGATATTTAGTGATAAAATATTATTTTTATGATTGAGGTGATCGAGATGATGTGATTGGTGCAACTCTTGAGAGTTGGCACGAGAATCGAGGTCGGGCACACATATCGAGGTGACACACGCTTTTCGAGGTGTCCTGGTCTTTTGGGCAAAGGTTAGTAATTTTATCCTAAACCTGGTTTTGTGAGTGGTTTTCTCACAAGAACTTATATTTATGATATGGTTGTTATATATGCATGCTACTTATGAATGCAATATTCATTTTATCGTATTGCATGGAAAGTCATGATAATTGCATGGCACGATATTATTGCCGCATTGATATTTGTGCATGGGAATGGGATGTCGCCCCCAGAGTGTAGCTGTAATTCCCCCAGGGCAATGATGGAATAACGTTAGACTTATTCTGCGAAAGTTTGAGATTTACCTAGGATTTCGTGCCAGGCTGGTAGGCCTGAGAAGTTACATTAAGGGCAAATGTTGTTCATGTCATCACATCACGCATTCATATATATGTTTTTGGACCCTCACTAGAAGTTTCCTCTTCTAATGGGTTATGCCCTTGGAACATTCATCGTTCCAGTTTAGACTTTCAGCTCAAGCAAGGAACAGGTTGAGATGAGACGGCACATGATAGTGTAGCCGATAGATTTAACGAGCTGATTCGGATATGTTTTAACTTATGCTTTATTGATGATTAGTCTTGTTAGAATGTTGATAGAATCTCCATATATTTTATATTTGAGAGTATGATGTAATATATGGTACGGATTCTTTATGATATAATATAAGGTGAATTCAGGTATGTACCATATCAGGTTTCGATTTTAAGCTTCTGCATTTATGATGATTACCTGTCTTAACTTATTGATTTTTACTTTAGTATGCTGAGAAGGTAGATTGGGATTGTCGGGAAATAATTATATTGAAAAAAAAAATATTCTCGAAATTCTTAAGTTATTTAACGCTCGAGAAAAGTGGGGCATTACAAGCATGCCTTCGCCAGGTGAGTTCCCTTATGGAAACTCATCCTGTGTTGCTTGCTTAGCACACATGGTTCACAAAAATCGAGGGATTCAGCAGACACTAAACTAAGATATCCTTGGTTTGACAATGCTTGCAAATCTTTTAGGCTCATGTGAGTGCCATAGTTCTGTCTTATTAGTATTAACATAACATGCAGAGTTTGATTTAACAGATGAGTGAAAACAACCATTTAAAACATATAAACCATTTTTCTTTGCACCACTTAGGATTAAATCTTCTCATTTAAAAAAATTCATAGAACCATTTTCAATTTTGTAAGAAAATCCTAACTCATCAAGTGTACTGAGAGAATCAAGTTTCTTTTATGACCTAGTATATATCTTACATCAGTGAGTGTTCTTACTTTGTTGTCATGCAACTTAAGAGTAATATCACTTATACCTTGAACACTACATGAATGGTTGTTACCCATATAAACTATTCCACTTTCTCTGTTATTAAAGTTATGAAACCAGTCAATAATAGGGCATATGTGAAAAGAATAGTCAAAGTCCATAATCTATTCATTTATAGTAGAACAAATAGATACATTAAGCATCTCAGCTAAACAGTTAGAACTACTAGCTGCTACAGTTACATTACTCCATTGTTTCTGTTTTCTCAAATAATCATAACAATATTTTTTTATATGTCCCTCTTTCCCACAGTGATAACACTTTCATTTTTGTTTTTGTTTTCCTTTCTTGTCTTTTTTTTTTCCCTTCTACCCTGACCCATTAAATTGTTCAGCATTCCCTATATAATTTTTTTTATTAGCATTTCCTTTTACAAACAAGTTATTGCCCATTTTCTTAGATGTGCTAAGTTCCAGTTCCCTAGCCTTAATACCAAAAATAACAAGCTCCATACTAAGGACTATACCATTATAACGTAAAGCATGTTTTACAACATCATAGTCATCTGGTAATGAGTTTAACAAAATCATGGCTTTACTAGTATCACCTAATGCCTGATCAATACCTCTTAATAACAAAGTAAGTCTAGTAAATTCATCAATATTTTCATCCATAGACTTAGAGGTATTCATCTTAAAGTTAAACAACATACCCTTTAAATAAACAAAATTAGGAGCAGACATTATAGAATACAAAGATTCTAATCTATTCCAGAGATCAAGGGGGTTAGATATACCGTCAACCTTACAGATTATAGAATCACTGAGATGGAGGAATATCAAATTGAAAGCCTCCTCTCTGATTTCATCAGTTCGAGCTAGCTGCTTAGGTAACCATTTACGGTTATCTACCTCGAGTGCTATAAGCACTTTGTGATGAGAGAGAAAAACTCTCATCTCCTTTTTCCAACTTTCGAAATCCCCTTTTTCATCGAATGTACCGATTTCAAATCAGGTTGATGTCATTTTCATGTTGCACGAAAATATCCTAAAAAAACCCTAGATTACTAACTAAGACTTGTACAACAAACACCCGCCGACAAAGACTCCTCAGAAAAAACCCTAGGACTTATAACAACACCTTCACAGAGAAAGAAAGGAAGCCCTAGATTTCGGAAAAAAGATCAGACACGATTTTGACTTTAAAAAACTAGGATACACAAACTAGAAGCTCTGATACCACTGTTACAAATAAAAACACAGAGATAGCAAACCCTCGCATAAGTCAAAAACACGCTCCGCTGATTACAACTCAAATGATCGAGAGTATAAACATAAAGACAACATATATAATAAGCGAAAACAACAAGAGACATAAGGTTTATAGTGGTTCACTCCAAATAGGGGCTGCGTCCACTTGAGCTCTGGTGAAAAGAGCTCGCTCTAGTTTATGAATCGATTCGATTACAACCATACATAAGATCAAAACTGGATAGCCCTGGTTCTCTAAAAAACTCAAAAAACTACTTTATACAGGTTAAGAGCTTACCTTAAATGAACCAGAGAACACAGAATAATGAAAGCGAAGACGAAGACTGTACAAAGGATTTACAGAAAGAGAGAGAGAGAATAAAACCCTAAAAGAATAACAAAAATGAGTAACTCTCGGCCACCCCTCTCTTTCTTCGTCTCCCCTGATCCCTTCATCAATCTCGAGTTCGCACGATAAATAACGCAACTAAACGGCTGCAATGACAAAGGATAAATGCAATAGCAACGGCTCAGATGTCATCGTGCAACATGATCTGCAGTAGGCTAAGAGACAAAGTTTAAAGGCTTGGGCTTGTGCCAAAAGGAGGCTGCCCAAATGACCATCCAGTGGGCGCTCAAAAGAGCAGCCCATGGTTGCCAAGTGACCCCCCATCCTTTGGCATCATTTGATGCTTCATAAAAATAACATATATATATATATATGCATATGATTGAATTCATTCGTGTCTAGCAAGAATCGATCTATTTCCGTTGCATTTTGTTATGGTTTTTGAAAAAAAATTAAAAATCGACTTGTGTTCTTGCTCATACCACTAAGCATTCTTTAAATTTGGTTGCTTTCAGTTTCAGGCAACTGAGAAGGGGCATTTTGAAAGCCTATTTCCAACATGAGAGGTTCAATCCGGGAAAGCTGTGGGGTTTGGAGTCTGGACTGCAAAGGATTATTTACTCATACAAAGGGAAATAGATTAGCACTATTTGTTGCTAAGCTAAGTTAATTTGCAAATGCAGGGCAAGGAGGTCTGATTTCCCATGTCCAAGGTCATGTTTCTATTAATAGAATTATATACAAAAAAAAAAGAAAAAAAAAAAAAAAAAAAAGAAGAAGAATTCAAGCACGTAAATCTAATCATGAGAGTGAGAGACCGTGATGGATCATGATCATGGATGAATGAGTCTGCCGACAGCCCCTCCTGGCCTATTTGATTCCAATGTGAATTAGTGATGATAATGATCGGAATGAACTCATTACTAATTTGACTTGTTATGTACGTTGTTACATATATAATAAATTTGGGATGATTTGGCTGAGTGGAATGTATTTTTACCACGACAAGGACATTGACAACGAGGAATATGGGCATCATAATAGAGGCATAAATAGACATTTAGATTAACGTTATCCATAGTAGTATAATGTACGTTTTAATTTTAGTAGCAAGTCACATAATAATAATGGACAATAATAATAAGACGTGTGCGTGCGGAGTGGGTAGGCGCAAGAAGTTGTTCAATCAGTAGAGGTGTGGGCCATTAATAATAAATCAAATCGGAATCAGGGGATAAGGCGGGTGACGACGGACGGAGGGTATTGGCAAGTGGGGCCCCGTATTGGTTTCCATGCTATCTGTATGGCTATTTCACGACACTCTCAAATAACTACCATTCAACTACCTCAGCAGCAGCAGCCACGAACACTTAACACTTTGGAATTTAATTTTTTGTAAAAATATTTCATATTCTATAGCTAGCTATAGCTAGCGACCTTTTAAAGCCAATTCTTCGCTTCTAAGCCTCCTTGAGATTCTGTGTCACTCAAAGTGATGGTCGAAACAAAAGAAAGAAAAAACAGAGTGGGGCCGGGGCAGATAGATATTCAAAGAAAGACCACAAAAGCAAACAACAAATCCATTGACAAAATGATCTCACAAACGCGCGGGAACGGCTTACAACACACATAATAATAATAATAATAATAATAAACATACAATAGCAGTGGTAGACTGGTAGTGGTAGTGATGGTGTGTGTATGTATATATATATATATGCTCACTTATATATACTTTCATCAAATATAGACGGAAACACGAAAATGATAATCAAGCAGATCGAGCACCAACTAATATTTTAATAATTCAAGCAGAGAAACCAGAAAGCTGCTGGGAAAGCAAGCAAGCGCCTCAATGGGACTCATGCTCTTTCGCTTTCTCCTTTTCCTTTTCTTCTTCTTCACTGCTCTTCGGGTGATACCCTGGAAGCTTCTCCTTGATCTTCTCCAATATACCTTTCTTCTCCTTGGGCTCCACTTCCTGGGGATACGTCGACTCTACCTCTGTCGGCGGCAGTACATGCTCTTCGGCGCCCTTCTTTTGCTGCCCCGGCAGCTTTTCCTTAATCTTGTGGAGAAATCCCTTCTTCTCTTCCGGCTCCGCCTCCACCTTCTCGATCGGCACTGATGTGTCCTCCTCCTCTTTCTTTTCGCCTGAAACTTTCTCCTTGATCTTCTCTTTCAGCCCCTTCTTTTTCTTCTTCTTCTCTCCTCCCTCTCCTTCCTCCTCATCGCTCGACTGCAAATTCCAAATCCGTCAATCCGATGTATACGTAACACATATATATTATGCATTTCGGGCAAGTAAGATTCAGTTGATGATGATAATATATATATTATTAACTAAAAAACTGGATATATAGACGTATAAAGATCGATCTACTTACAGAGCTTGAGCTGCTATCGGATCGGTGCAGCTTCTCGCTCAGGCTAGGTTTCTTCTCCTTCTCCTCCGCCACGTGCACCTTCTCGAGCTCCGAGGCGATCACCACCTCCTCGTGGGGCTTCAGCTGCTCCACCTCTTCTTTCTTCCCCATAAAATCAAACAAGCCCCGATCTTTGGTCTCAATAACAGCCTCTTCAGCAGTGACAGTAGTTACGGTGGTCTCCGGCTGCTCGGCCATTCTCCGATCACAAACAGAGATTTGAGTGAACAAAGAAAGTAGCTAGCTAGCGAAGGTTCGTGATTAATTTAGAACAATTGTAAAGTAAAAGTAGCTATGAAGTAGTACTCTTGGTTGGAATTCGGAGGTTGTCGATGCTGGAATGGTGGCAATCAGGGAGTGGTGGGGGTTTTTTATAGAAGAAAGAACACGCGGACTAGACGCGATTAAGGCTTAATAAGAGAGAGAGAGAGAGATATGAGATGCCACCCGACACCTGCACGTCACTCGGCAGCAAAAAAAGAAATTGGGAAAAGAAAACTTGAAAAGGACAACCCCAACCCAGTTGGCAATGGCTTCCACTCAAATTTATTTACGTAAACTAATCACTTCAATTTCTTTTCCCATATAATAATATAAAGGTTTCCCCTTTTATCACAAATAAATATATAATATTACCTATTTTTAAAGAATAAGGTTAATTCATGCAAGTGGGGATATATTTTATTTTTTTTAATAAAGTTTATGTCCTACATTTTATTTTAAATAATATATATTTTTTATACTTTATTACCATTATAAAGTACTCTGGACAGTGATTAGGGATGGATGGGTTTTCCAAACTCAGGTGATTTTAAATAAAAGTAGTGTTAACCATTACCTCAACGATAATGTTTACTAGAAAATGCTTTTAAGTCTAAAAAATAAGGTATAATAGATATTTAAATGCCAACAAGTAATATAAATGTTAGTAGCTAGGGATGACAATAGATTAATAAATTAGGGTTCTATTTATTATTTAAATTATTTATATTTTAATTTATAAAGATAAAGTTTATTTGAATATTTATTAAATAAACCCTAATTACATATTTAAAAAATATAAATATAAAATATATTTTGAACATTTATCAAATAGGTAGCAAATGAGAGGACCCATTGTCCTTCATAAATATAATTTATTCTTAAATAATATTTATTTATTATATTTTATTTGGTGATAAATATTTTATAACTTGAATTGTAAAAAATAAATACCCTCCGAAATAAAAATAGTAAATCTCATATATATTATTTAAAAATATGAAACATTTATATTTTCTTAATAAATATCTTAAAAGTACTCATTAACATTATAAAAAATATGCTAATGCTGGACTTACACTCAGTTTGAATTAACCACAAATTTATTTAAAGAATTAATAACATTTATTCTTAAACTATTAACTACTTTTCAAAGATTATAATCATTTTTTAAAAATATAAACATTTTAAAATTTCAAATATTTCAAATTTTTTAATATTAAGTGATAATTTATGAAGATGTATTACTAATTACTTGAGAGTATAATTACGCAAATTAAGTATTAGTCTAACATTATCTTAAAAATAACATGTGTTTAATCTCCGATTACTAAATTATTTAAATTCCTTTAAAAAATTAGGTGGAATAAGTTGCCTAATATTAATTTATTATTTTTGGAATGAACTGACCCACCATGGCTTCTCGTATTCTCTAATTATGGCTAATTATATTAGGGGACCGTCATTTATCTGACACCTGGCCGCCCAGCAAATTAATTAGCTTAGGTGTCAGCCAGCGGGAGCGAGTGTGAGTGGTCGTAAAATGGGGGCAGCGATCATGGGCGCCACGAGTCAAAAGCCAAAAGGAAAGAGCCGCGGGACACGCTGTCATCACTTGAGTACTTAACCAATGGATAGCCGACGCGTGTCGATAGATTTGATCATGTGGTCCCCCTGATGTCGGCCTCGATTAGATGAATACTGGAAAGTCGGTAAGAGACGGCTTAACGTTACCGAAAGTGCCACGTCGGCATAGCGGGGGGGAGCGGTAGGAGGAGTTATTGAGATCTGCGACTTCGAGATGCATGGTACGCCTCGTGAGCCGCCCCTGCATTGGGCTGGGGTCCACGGCGGCTTGGTGGTCGGTCCAATGTGGCCCGATCTATGCAGTCTCTGGATATTTGAACTCAATTGTTTGTTAATTATTATTTTAAAGATAATAATTAAGCTGTGACAGAAATACTTTTATATTTGGATAAAATATATTTACGATATATTATTTTTAATTTAAAAATATTTATATTATTTAATAATGAATATATCGTGCTTTTTAATGTTTTATTGGCTAATAAAATTAAAATACTGTTAACTAATTTTGTTAACGTGTATTTAACACACTTTGCTTTTAAGCATTTGAATACTTTTATTAGTAAATAAAATATTTTAAAACATAATATATTTATTATCAACTAATAAAAATTTATGAATGTTAAAATAAAATTCATTAAATACACTTTAACAAGTACCCTTAATTAGCAAAACTCATAAAATTATTTTAAAATTAAAAATAAGACATAATATATGTGCTTTATCTATTATCTATATTATTGCTCAAACATAATTATAAAATTTATTTGTCATGAAATATTATCTTCAAATCTTGAGAACTTTATAAAAACGAAATCGTTAGTGAGCGCATAATATTACCTGCATAAATGCTTCAATATTTAAATTAAATATTAGAAGATAATCATATAAAAAAATACAGAACTCTTAAACTAATAAAGAGTGAATTACTTCTTTTTAAAATGTGAACTCAATCATTTATAACTAAGTTAGGAAATTTTTTATAATTATTCTTGATATTTCGAGATAGTCTAGGATTTGAAATACCATAGATAATCCTTATCTTTTAATCAATTGACGGAAAAAAACTTAAAACATAGTTTTGCAGATATTTTTTGGGAATACACCATGGGAGGGTTTTCTAAAAGATTTCTAGGTGTCTCAGAAAATAAGTTTGCCTAGTTTGGTTAATGGGTCTCCTAAAAACCCTTATCTCCATAAGGTCTCTCCTAAAAACCCTTATCTCTAATGAGGTCTCTTGATTTCTTTGTGGCTCTTTTACCATTTGAGCTTGTTTTGGATAACTTTCAACAATGAAGCTTTATCCATTACCCATTAATCTAAAAATAAAGTATACTTACTGCAGGACAACCATTACAGTACCTTTATTCAATTAAAAAGTAAAGATTTTGTAAGCAATCAATTCAACTAGAAATTTATTATTATTATTATTATTATTATTATTATTATTATTATTATTATTATTATAAGCAGTAGTAATAAATAGATGTTGCCTTTTTTAAGATAAAATGTATTTATTATATATTATTTTTAATAATTAAATAATTTTATTCATTATTGATAAATGTATTATTTTTTAAATTATTTAATTAAATAATAAAATTACTTAAATGTTAAAAATGAAATATAGTAAATATATTTTATTTAAAAATAAAATGCACCTACTGAACAAAAATTGATGAAATGGTCTCAAACTCATTGCCAACAGAATAATAATAATGTTGACATCAAACTATTTTCATCTTTTCTTTTTCATGTTTGAATTAATTTTAAAATATTTTCTAAGAAATGAAAATAAGTCCTAAAATTCATACCTTGTTCGCTGCGTGGGCTAAACATAAACCAACTGGAAATGGGCTTCAGGCCCAAACTAAAAGTTAAATAGCCATATAGTGGGCCCAGCCCATTTCAGACATTATTTGCTCTACGTCGATTTATTAATTAATTAATAGCTTAATAATAAACTATGCAAGAATAATAAACGATGCAATAATAATCAATCATGTCACAAATTTTATGTCAAAAACGCTCCAATAATATGAAAAAGAGACAATTTCAACCACTAGTCCAATAGTAGCAATATATACTTCAATCAACTACTTTGAACAATTTCAAAGTAATAACAAAGATTATGAAGAATATCATCAGAAAAGTTTGTTGATAAAAAATGTAAAACAGAATACGTGTAGCACAAATAGTCAAAGTTCAAGACATATCTATCTACTAACTAATAGATTAACATAATCAAACCACAAAAATTCTCTGATTATCAGTAATTCTACACTGTCCGAATAACTCGTACCAACGTCTTACCCAAACCAAATTGTTCTGACAAAATTACCCCTTACCTCTCAACAATATTACAAATCTACTATTGAAGACTATCTGGTGAAGAATAGTGTTGTTTGTACATAAGGAGTTTTACAGAAGGAGATATATTGCCAGAATTTGACGGTATATCGGATATATATTGAAGTAACAGAATCGCGATATATTGATGATAAATTGGATTAAATGAAAAGAGGGAAACAAAGAGAGGGAAACCTTCCCTCTTTCCAAACCCCTCATCTCTCAACTGAGCCACCATTCAAGCTGCTTCCTCCACAACCCCTTCACCGGCAACGAGAGGTAGCGCTACCATTCTTCTACTGATATCGCCATAGCCATTGCCTTCAAGCTCCCTGTGAAAGAGTCGCCACTGCAAAAGCAATAGTCGTCTTCATCACCGACCTTTTCCTCTCCATCTCTCTGTGAAAGAGTCACCATAGCCATCGCAGAGTCGCCACTGTCCTCTTTTGATCGTCGCCACAAGGCCATTGGTGCTTGACGATTCAGATCTACCTCCCTCTGATCATTGCTTCTGGAAGCGCAATAGGGAGATCAAACCCAGACACCAAAGACCCAATTCCTTCTTTCCTTATTCATCAAAGAAAATAATTTGCAAGAGGAAGAGAAGATGTAAGAGAAATAACCACTCGAGAAAGTGGTACTGAAACAGAAGGATTAGAAGAAAATTAATGAACTTTAAACTTTGAAGGAAAGGTACAAGTGATAGAAGGAACAGTAACTGAAGAATGTAATGGTGAAGAAGTAAGAAATAATTCTGAATTAGGGAACCCAATCTCATTAAAAATTACATTTTTGGTTACATAGATTTTACTAGAAGGATGTAAACATCAATAACCTTCGTGTAGCAAACTGTAACAAAGAAATATGCATTTAGCAAACTGTAGCAAATTGTAATTGAAGAATGTAATGCATTTAGGTAATGGTCATCGTATTACACTAGATCATAAGAATCTCTCTATCTCTTCTGTTTACAATGATCTTGAACAGGTTGCTATAGGTGGTCATAGACTCAATATACATCATGCTGGAATGCTGTTGGAACACTCACATACTTCTCCTAAATTTTTATCTTTTAATTATATACTACATCTTCCTAGCATTAACAAAAACCCATCGTGAGCGTGACACAGAAAGAGAGATGGTGGTGGGCTAATGGTGCCGGGAGACGGAGAGGTGACATCGTTTGCGAGAGGGAGAGGGAGAGTGAAAGAGAATAGGGTTTCATTGGGTCATTTATTAGAGGGCCAAACTAGTCATTTCATCTCCTTTTGTAAAATTTTTGTAAAACTCATTCTGTACAAACAACACTACTCGAGTGTATATGTTACACAAATATGAGTTGTGTTGTTTGTACATAAGAGTTTTACAGAAATTTTACAGAATTATATGTATCGTGAGAATTTGGTGGTATATTGAAGCAACATAATTGTGATATATTGAAGCAACATAATTGCGATTTATTGCTGAGAAATCGGATTAAATGAAAATAGGGAAACAAAGATAACGAAACCCTCACCTCTTTCCGAACCCTTCATCCCTCAACTGAGCCACCATTCAAGCTGTTTCGTCCTGATATCGCCATAGCCACCGCCTTCAAGCTCTCCATGCCCTCAGCCGAGCCACCATTCAAGCTGTTTCCTCCTGATATCGCCATAGCCACCACTTTCAAGCTCCCCGTGAAAGAGTCGCCACTACGGAGGCAACAATTGTGTTTCGGTAAGCATTTCCCTTTTACTTATGAAAAATGAAACTGAAAAGCATGTTCCTTTTACTTATGAATAATGAGCATTTTCCTTTTACCCACCATTACAACCCTAAGTCTATCACTGATCAGTTTAGCTAGAAAATCCATCTTTTTGGATTCGTATATGTAGTCGTAGATATATCAGAGCATTATATTTATGAAGAATTTTTCTGAATTTTTTTTCTTGTTAATTAAACAAAAAGGTAATTAAGGCTATGTTTCCACTTTCATCAACGTTTTTCTCCGCTGGTGAGATTATATCATACTCAAAAATGAAAGAAAATCAAAGGCTCCAACAATACTTAGGTGTCTGTCTTGTTGATGTACAGGTTGTTTCAAAAACAACAAAACGCACAAACCTGAGCCAAATTGCATCACAGGAGGGATCGGTCATCATCTAGCTATCACAACAGTCAAATTATACTATGATCACTCCGCTTACATTTTCACAACAGTTAATGGTAAAAGTATTAGAAAGTTTTTCTCATGATATATAAGATCACATTTTAGTGGTTCATGTTACTCATTTATGTGTAGCGTGTTCAATCAAACAAATTGGAGTAATGCTTATGGAATGAGCTTGCCACCTACAACAGGGATGATTAGTCAACATTTGGTTCCAAATTTTACACCAGTACAACGTCCTGTGATAGGAGAAGTTGCTGGATTAGTAGACGAGTCCAATAGTGAATGAAATGTTACTTAGGATAATGTAGTGGAACTGAAAGAATTTTTGAACTTAGATACTGGCGTGAATGAAATGTTACTTATTTAATTATGCTTTCTACGTACTTATATTCTTGTTGAGGATTACTTATATAAATTTTTGAATCTTTTAGCTAATATTTGGAAATCTGTCATTTCATTTTACATTCTTCAGCTAGATATTGCATTTGTAGTGACTTGCAGAGGTATTTGAACCAGTTGGGGTTCAATGTTGTCGGCTATGGGTGCACAACATGCATTGGAAATTCGGGAGAGTTTGATGAATCAGTGGCCTCTGCTATTACTGAAAGGGGTAACTTTCAATCGTGAGATTATATGTCTGAGCTAGAGCTTTCTACAAATTATTAATTTTGCATATGATTGTATTTTCTACAAAATAGCCGTTGGAGCTTTCTGCAAAAAGAAATAGTCGACAGAAGAAATGCATAGTTGACTATTTTTACAAGTAAAGCAAGAAATAGTCAACAAACAAAACGAATAGTCGACTATCTTATAACACAAAATTTCAATAGTTGACAGACACATTCCAATAGTTGACAGATGCAAAAATGTGAAGAAAATTTTGAAACTTATGAACAAAAATAGTCGACAGATCAAAAGGCATAGTCGACTATCCTTACTCGATAGTCGACGGATGCTAAAAATAGTCGATAGATGCTTAAATAGTCGACAAAACAATCAAAATAGTCGACTATTTTGAGGCATAGTCAACAGAATGAACCTGATAGTCGACTATCCTTTTGAAAATCTTGAATTTTTAACACATCCTTATTCGATTCTTTTAAAAGCTCATTTTGATTATCTTGAAAGCAAGTTGAGATTATCAAAAGTATATTTTGAAACAAATCACTCTCAACCATACTCAATATTTCTTCTAAAAGTTTTCATATCTTGCTTCAAAACTTATATACTAAAAATTCATTTTCTCATACATATAATCCACATCCACATAGTAGAAATTGATTTTCATATAGTCATTTATCAAAACCATTTCATTACTAAGAGTAAAATATCAATCTCCCCTTTTTTTGATCAAAAGTATATTTATTTTGAGTTTAAAACATACTCAACCAACCTCAATCATTTCTCCTACAAAGATTTTCATAACTTTGCTTCAAAGAGATTAAAAGATTGATTTTCTCATTCACATAGATTGAATTTCATATATTGATTTTCATATAGTCATTATCAAAACTATTTTATTATTCAAGAGTAAAATATCAATCTCTCCCTTTTTTATGATGACAAAACAAATATGAAAATCAAATCATTCAATTTATCTCTCCCTTTTTGTCAATATCAAAAAGATGAAGACTCCCCCTTTTTGAAACACACTAAGGCTCTCCCTTGAACCAAGCTGCACATAGATAATTCAACTAAACCATTAAGCCCGATTGAGACATAAAATAAGAGTAAAACATTCATTCATAAAGTGAAGTTTAGTTTAACAAATCATATAACAAAAGCAACTGATAAATCTGTCAACAAATCTCTCCTCCTTTTTAACTCTCCCCAATGATAGTTTGAAAAGAAACTTTCATTTTTAAATGAAAACATTTCAAATGATTTCACAAATCTTTTCAATAGAAATGACTTGGAGATAAACATAACCAAGTAAAGATAGTTTTAAGAACTAGGGATAACTCCCCCTTAAGATGACATTATTAATATCAAACATAATTTTTGAGCACGTCATATATATATAAAAAAAAACCTTTTCATGAGATGCCAAAAAAATTTTCATAGCATATTGCGAACTCATGATCATATCAGAGCCAATCTATATCTTTCAAAGTAATCACTCATATTTAAACAATCAAAGCACTAGATCAAATGCATAGTCATTCATCATATAAGAGGTATATACATTAAATGATCAATATAGGAGTGAAATAAATCATTTCAAGCAAATAGAAAGACTCTCTTTGAAAAAGACTCCCCTTTAAACTTATACGGGAGGTTTTAAGATATAGAGACATTTTTTTATATAAAAATAGAATAGCAATTTGTCTCAATTCAATTGATTTTTGCAAGAGTAAAATATGACAATGATCATAAATTTGAGGAATGAACCACATGCACTCACATATATATGTTCAAAGAATAAGTGGTCATCCAAAAGTGTAACTCTAAACAAGTTATGGCAGATTTCATACAAGAGACATTAAAGATAGGCTTTAAGAACATATATTGGTCTTTTGATGATTATAGCCATACTTGTAAACACATAGGATCATTACATATAGATAACTTCAAGAAGCAAGATGATCCTTTAGCAAATAAAGCATGATTTCATACTCAAGTATTCATATGTCACACAAAGATAATCAAGCTATTTTATACAAGAAAAATAGCATTATAAATGACTCAAGACATGAACACTATATGCCATCAAGAATATATCATTTATCAATTTTTTGAGATCTGAGAGATTGACGGCGAAGCCCTTTGATTTAATCAATGATAGATTTGAAAGACATGAAGGATCTAAACTTCTTTGAATCAAAGATTTTGAAATAGAATGATATGATGTTTCGAAACTTCTTCAGATAAAATCACTAGAACTCAAGGATTGATAGGGATTTATCTAGAAAATGATTTCCAATAGATTTGGACATGATACCAATTGATATTTTCTTTTTAAGCAAGATTCCTTGAATTTTTTGCTATGGCTATAGCATTTGTATTGGCATATTTGATTTGGAATATTGTGGGGTCTTATGCCATAGTCTTGATGTTCCATCCATAGGATTTGAGCAACTACATGTTCACTTTTAGTGAAAGATAATGGAATGGAAATTCACTTCCTTCTAAACAAAGACACTAGGAAATTTCTTATAACTTGACATGGATCACTAGTGTTCTTTTTAGCTATTTTGCCTCCAAAATGGGATTTCTTAGGATTGGATTAAAGTCTAGCACATAGGCAAACACTAAACATGATGTTCGTCCTAGTAGCTATCAAATGTAGTAAAAGTCCAATCATATTTCTATATAGCTCATTTTCCACCATTTGACATTTCTCATAATTGTCTAGGCTTGATGTACTACTCTTTTGAGATGTCACTTTTCAAAAATATTAAATTTCTTAAGAATATGTAATTTTTGCTTAGACATAAAAATCCCTTCATCTTCTTTATACTATACTTATCTCAAGATCCTTTTGCATTAAATTGGAAAATAGATTCCATAGGGATTTATTTGAAGATGATGCATAAATCATTTGCAGATTCATAAAATGTCCTTGTTATGAGGCTTAGAAGCAATGTTATATTTGTTTGAGCTTTTTAAGATTTTCTTCTAGAACAAACTTGCTAGGACTTCCATACCATGACTTAGGGGCTTGTTTTAAACAATATAGTGCCTTGTTGAGTTTGAGCACATAATTCTCATATTGAAGATTCTCAAGATTAGGAGTTTGTTCCGCATACATTTCCTCATTGATAACCACTTAAAGAGGCACTCTTAACTTTCTTTTGATATAGCTTAAATAATTATGGAATGTAAAAGCCAACAACATTCTTATGGCTTCTATACTTGCTACGGGAGCATAGGTTTTATTATGATCTTCCTCTTTTACTTGACTATACTCTTAAGCTACTAATCTAGTTTTATTCCTCTTTCATCCATTTTGTTCCTAAACACCCATTTGGTGTGAGAATGGTAAAAAGAATTTCCATGAGAGGATTGAATTTGGAAAAATAAAAATCTCTTTTTCAAAAAATCTTTTTCAAATGAAAGGATGTCACCGGTGAAGGCTACAGCTTTGTTAAATCTCAAGACCTTGAAATGGCACGATGAGGTATCAACCGTGTAAAGACAATCCCTTTTTGCAAGTAATAAACCTAGATTTGAAATGCAAAGAGACAAATTTTGAAATATAGATAAGAAGATTTTGAAATAGAAGTTTTTGTTTATGATGTTTTTATTTGATATAAGAAGGTTGCAAATTTACATTCATTCTAAATAAATGATCTAGTCCTTATTTCTTTAAAAGAATTTTCTATGATCTCATTATCTTGCACATATTTTCTCTTAGAAATGATGATTCTCCTTCTTCATAAAATATATTAGCATATTGTCCTTTGATAGATTTGATTCCTTTTGATCTAATGAGAATTTTTCAGATTTTTATCCTAATTCTTCATCACCACCTTCCATAGGTTTTGGAAATTCAACACTCACATAATTAACTATAACTGGAATAGATTCTTCTACCGTTAGAGTCATATTATTAAATACTCTATATGCTTTATTTTGAGTAGAATATCTTAAGAAAATTTTTTCATCACTCTAAACATCAAATCTTTCTTAAAGAGTTTTTTTTTTTTTTTTTTTACCATTGTTAAGGATTAAACATGTACTACCAAAAATATGAAAATATGAAATATTTGGTTTATAACTCATAGGGGTTTTCTTTAAGATAGGCTTTATAGAAATCATATTCAACATATAGCATGAGGTGTTAATGGCTTGGACTAAAAAGGAATTTTGTCACATAGCACAATTCTAGCCATGTATTGTAAAGATCTATCTTTGTTTTCGGCTACCTCATTTTGTTCTAGCACTAGAAAATTATGATCAATACCATTTTCATCACAATAGTGCTTGAATTGTTCATTTCAAAATTCTCCCCATGATTGCTTTTAATTTGAAATACATATACTTTTGTCTCTTGAAAATATTTCAAATGACTTAAATATCACTCTTACATACAAGAAATATTATCAAGTGAACCTAGAGTAATCATTCATAATAACTAGCACATATTATTTTTCTCCTAAGTTTAGTGTTCTCATAAGACTAAAAATATCTAAATAAAGTGAAGTTAGAGACCTAGGGGTTGTTACTTAATTTTTAGGCTTAAATAATATATCTATTTATTTGCCTTTCGTTCATGCACCACAATTGTGGTCTTTTCCATATTTAGGCTTAGGCAATCCTTCTCAACAAGATTTTGTTTGGATAGATTATAGAAGCATATTCATATTTGCATGACTTAGTTCATTATGCCATAGATAAATAGATAAGAGAGATGAATGATACTAGGCATTTCTCTTATACTAGATGAAAATAAGTCTATGCACAATTTCTATCCAATTTTCTATGATCTTCATTTCATTTGCTTTGAGACAAAATACTTCACATAAATTGGCATTAAAGCATACTCTATGTCTCATTTGTTTTTAGACATGTAACCTTACAAGAATTAGCATTAGTGCATACTTTATGATTCATATCACATAAATTGGTGACACTAATCAAGTTATGTTTTAAGGCTATTTATCACAAACACATTTTCCAGAACATATCAATAAATGTTATTCTCCACCTTAATTAATGCATATATCAAAACACTATAACTCTCCCTTAATTTTAGAAACCAATATAAGTTTTCAACGAAATCATAAAACCACACTTATAACTCAAGATCATCAAAACTTATAAACACAGAGAGTTTAGGGAAGAAAATATACCACTAAGATTTTAATTAATAAAATCTTTCTTACACTTGGTTGGCAATACATCATTTGAGGTTGAATTTCTTTTTCATCCCCTTTTCTTTCATGCTTGACTCATCCACAAAAATTTCTCTTTAAAGTTTATTTGGATGTCAAGCAACCTGCACAAATACCTATCCACAAGCCTTTGGTGCCCAAACCATCTTGGGATCACCATTGTTAGCATAGAGCTCTTCCTTAGGAACCCAAATTTGTTTAAACCTATGTGGACTATTTCTTTCAAAGCCTTTGTTTCTAAATTGATACCAATAGCTAGGATGTGAAGCAAAAGATTTTTGTTTCCTTTTTATGACGATTGTTTGCTTCTTATCCTTATGCACATTCCTCTTAAAATGAGAGTTTTTAGGTATCAAAACATGCGTGGATTCTTGGGGTTTAATATTGGAAACAGTAGACACCTTAGTTCCCTTAGGAATCCATTTCAAATTAGGACCACTGGATGATTTCCTTTTAAAATGACAACAAAATGCAATGTGGCCTTTCTTGCAACAATAAAAACATTTAATATCATGAGAGGTGTGTGAAGGTGAGCTTTTGACATTAGCTCTTTGACTAATAAAATTTTGAACACCTATTTCATGATCACAAGAATTTGAAATCTCCTCTTTTAAAATGGATATCTCATTTGATTCACTGTTCGAGGATTTTAATTCAAATTCTTCCAAAAATTTTTCCTTTAAAAATTCTTTATTGGAAGTAATCAAATATTCATTCTTAGATTTTAAAACTTCCAATTCTTTTGACAACAAATCTAATTTCTTTTGAATAGTTTTATTTTTCAAACATAGCTTTTCAAAATTTTCATATAAATCCTTCAAAGCATTCAACAACTCTTTATTTGTAAAAGAATCATGGTCATTATTTTTAGCATTCAAAGAACTAGATTCATGATCATTTTCAATATCATTACAATCATTAAAATCGACAGTAGAAGTAGAGATTACCTCCTCTTCTTCATTTACCATGAGGCACGTGTTTGAGCTTTCTTCACTAGAGGTATGAGAACTTTCTTTCTCCTCTATTTGTTGATGATTCAATGGATTTTTAACCTGTAAATTTTCATCAACATGCTCATAGGACTTGTCAGAGAGATATAATGAAACAAGAGTACTCAATATCTCTTTAGCACTAGAGCACTTATAAATTTTTGCATAAACATTTTCAAGTAAAGTTTGATGCAAAATTTTCATAGCTTTGATATTTAAAACAAAATTGTTTTTATCATCTTCACTCCAAACAGATTTTGGTTTTGAAACAAATCTTTTTTCTACAATATACCACAAATTAAAATCAATAGATTGCAAGTAAATACAAATCTTTTTTCTCCAAAAATCATAATAAGAACCATCAAAGTACGGTGCCACATTTGTAGGATAACCTTCCTTAAGAGTCATGGATCTCTCCTTAAGTTGTTAGACCTTGAAATAGGGAGTTAGGCTCTGATACCAATTGTTAGAACGGGAGGTGCTATGGCACATACCAAGAGGGGGGTGAATTGGTTATTTTAAAAACTTAATTAAACTTGAAAAGCTTTTTAACACAAATTGAGGTTTTATGAAATAAAACGTGAAGTATATAAAAATGACAAATGTAAGTTTATAAAGATAAATATGTGAACCAAGTGAGGAATAATGAAATGCTTGGAAAAATAAATAGATCAAAGAGCACAAGCACATGAAACACAAGGATTTATAGTGGTTTGGCTTAACTTAAGCCTAATCCACTACCTTAGCTCCTCACTAAGGATTTTGCAAACAATTCACTAAAACCCCCTACTTAAACCAAGTAGGTCCTCTAGTCCAAGACTAGAAATTACAACCTCTTGCTTATACAAGCAAGCCCTTTAGCACCTAGCTAGGAATTACAGTCCCTTGCTTCAACGAGCAAGTCTTCTAGCTCAAAATTAGGAAAATAAGAGTGATACAAATGTAAATGAGATGCTAAGAGTTGACACTCTTAGTTACAAATTCTCTCACAATGAAAACAAGGCTTGAATGAATTAATACAAGTTAAAATCAAAGCCTTGAAGAGAGAAAAAATTGAAACCCAATCACTGTAAATACAATCGAGAGTAACAATAAGCTCAAATTATTTCATTCCCGTCCATTAGCCTTCTCTTGATCATCTATGACATGTATATATAAGTGTCCCACAAAGTTGAAGAGAAATATAGCTGTTTGGAACCGTTGGGATTTGAAAAAATAGTCGTTGGAGCTTTCTGCAAAAAGAAATAGTCGACAGAAGAAATGCATAGTTGACTATTTTTACAAGTAAAGCAAGAAATAGTCGACTATCTTATAACACAAAATTTCAATAGTCGACAGACACATTCCAATAGTCGACAGATGCAAAAATGTGAAGAAAATTTTGAAACTTATGAACAAAAATAGTCGACAGACCAAAAGGCATAGTCGACTATCCTTACTCGATAGTCGACGGATGCTAAAAATAGTCGACAGATGCTTGAATAGTCGACAGAACAATCAAAATAGTCGACTATTTTGAGGCATAGTCAACAGAATGAACCTGATAGTCGACTATCCTTTTGAAAATCTTGAATTTTTAACACATCCTTATTCGATTCTTTTAAAAGCTCATTTTGATTATCTTGAAAGCAAGTTGAGATTATCAAAAGTATATTTTGAAACAAATCACTCTCAACCATACTCAATATTTCTTCTAAAAGTTTTCATATCTTGCTTCAAAACTTATATACTAAAAATTCATTTTCTCATACATATAATCCACATCCACATAGTAGAAATTGATTTTCATATAGTCATTTATCAAAACTATTTCATTACTAAGAGTAAAATATCAATCTCCCCTTTTTTTGATCAAAAGTATATTTATTTTGAGTTTAAAACATATTCAACCAACCTCAATCATTTCTCCTACAAAGATTTTCATAACTTTGCTTCAAAGAGATTAAAAGATTGATTTTCTCATTCACATAGATTGACTTTCATATATTGATTTTCATATAGTCATTATCAAAACTATTTTATTATTCAAGAGTAAAATATCAAAGCATACACCTTAGGCTTAATAATGAAGCTCGACATTTTTTTGGATGTTTAATACAATTGAATTTGGATGTCCAAGCTTAGCATGCAAATTCTAAGAGACTTAAAAACAATTGTGGATGTTACACGAGGTTTCAAATCTAAGTACATTGGCAGAACAAATAGTAGCTTGTGAAACAAAGTTTATAGTTGTAATAGAAGGAGATTGAGCTGAACATACTTGTTTTAAGAGTGAGGTTTGGACTAAGTATTTTAAGGGGGAGCCAACTTTGATTTGATAAGGTCCATCTCTAGTAGTTCCCTTGAGCAGGACTTCCTTCGAATTCTTATCAAGTCAAAGAATATCACCCAAGCCATTTACCTTTTCAAATCCCACATCAGAGGGCTAGATGATCTATAATTAAGTAAAGGATAATGATTCCTACAGTCCTTAAGCAAATGAGGACAGATAATAAACCCTATATCAGGTTGACATTAACAAGCAAAGCATAGAGCAACATGGAAATTTTAATCTGACAGATGTATATAACCACTTTTTGAGGTCTAGACGAGGCCAATTGAATTCATAACTAGACTTAAAAGCTATGTTCAAACAAGTCAAGCAAATATACAAAATTGAGAATAAATCTTTCTACCTAACTAACATATCATACAAAGTTGTATGACAACACAATAAAACTCTCATAGTATCTACAAAACCCTTAAGTTCATTATGGATATAGAAATGAAAAATTACAAAAAGCACATCTCCATCCATCAAAGCAGCAGCAATAACAAATCAAAAAAGAATATTGATCTAATATTAACAATCAACAAAAATAAATCAGCATGACTGTTGGATTTGTCTACTCAATAACTTTAGCACATTTACTGCTAATTGACAGAGAATGCTATTCTGATGTGTTTTTTAGCAAATTAAACTAGCCAACAGAGAACCATGAGATGAGTTATGGATGTTGTTAATGCTAGGAACATGTATTATATAATTAAGAGATGAAAATTTAGGAGGACAAGTATGTGAGTGTTCCAACAGCATTCTAGCATGATGTATATTGAGTGTTCCTATAGCAAGTTGAATGTTCCAACATGATAAATCTACATGACTGTGAGTGTATATTGAATGTTCCAACAGCATTCCAACATGATGAAAATTTAGGAGGACAAGTATATTGAGTGTTCCTATAGCAACCTGTTCAAGACCATTGTAGACAGAAGAGATAGAGAGATTCTTATGATCTAGTGTAACACGATGACAAACACCATTGCCAATTCCATCAAATCGAAAGTAACATTGTAAAGCCGAATACATAAACAAATAACATGACAATGCACAACTCATTATGTGAATACATAGACAAATATATAGACCTCAAAAGTATTACATACCAGGTGCGTTGCCCGACATTAGTAGATGCAGTACGCAGGAAGCTGGGCATGACTGCCGACGGGCAGTGGGGGTTGTGGGTTTCGTTTTAGGGATTTGTGGGTTTTTGGGCGACAGGTGGAGGTGAGAGAGAAAGAGAAAGATGGTGGTCGACCAGTGGTGGTGGGGCCGATGGTTGTGAGAGCGAGCGAGAGAGAAAAAGCAATAGTGTTTGTGAGATGGAGAGAGAAAGGGGAGGAAAGTCGGACGCGTCAGAGGTGTGGTCGTAGGGTGGGCCGACGGTCGTGAAAGGGAAAGGTAGAGGTGGATGGGGCCTACACCGTCTGCAACAGGGAGATGAAGAGTGAAAGATAGAGTCTTTTAGGGTTTCATTGGGTCATTTATTAGAGGGCCAATTTAGTCATTTATTAGAGGGCCAATCTGGTTATTTCATCTCATTCTATAAAATTTCTGTAACACTCCTTCTGTACAAACAACACAACTCATATACACTCAAAGCTGTCATAATTAATAACATTTACATTTCTGTTTAGCTGCCAAACAAATCATGGAGAAAATGGGCATTGCCCCTTACTGCTTTGAGATGGGAGAGATGTCTCAACCATATCTTTTCCCATGGCTACTAGCTAGCACTAGCAGTGCCACCACTCGTTTATTTACTTAACCCACCCATTTAAGCATCCAAATTGTCGTTATTTTCAAGCCCAACAACATTGGGAGAGTGAATGATGTCGCAATCCCAAAGTCACCAGTGAATTTGTTAACAGCGATTCTTAATCAAGATATAAACTAAAAGAAGTAAGGAGGAGGAAGGAGGAATGATGGGGGACTTGTTGTGCGAACGACAAGGAAGAAGAAGGGGGTTTGTTGTGCTGGCGGTGAGAGGCTGTCAGCGAGGAGGAAGGAGGAAGAAGGCTGTGCGAAGGAGGTTGGAGGCTCTGCTTGAAGGAGAAAGATGGAGGAGGCTTGTTGTACTTTGCTCGAAAAAAGAGAACATTGGCGCTTATGTTGATAAAATCTATGGTTGCCGAAATAAATTAAAATGACGATATTGACAGTCAAAATATCGCGCGAATTTGGTTTCGGTAAGGCGTTGATACAAGTTATTTGGGCAGTGTAGAATTTTTGTTAAAATTTTAGAAAATTTTTAATAGTAACCCCTTTCATTTCGTGACCAATAATTGGAGTTGCAGATTTCAACTTGCCAATTCAACCATCTAGAATAAAGAACCCGATCTCTGTCACTGCAAACCAAAAATCTACAAGATCGAACCACGAATGATGCATTGATCAAAACCCTATAGTCCCCTCAAACTGATTTCTTCCTCTTTTTGTTGTTCAAAAAATAGCTATCATATTTCTTTCTGTTTTTTTAACCTAACAAATGAAAGAAAAGTATGAAACTATTGTGGGCCTCATGCTCATGAGACAAAGGTTTTCGCTTTTCCCACATAAGAAGGGACCCAAAAAAAATACCCTAACACTTGGGGCTTCATTCAAGCTATTTTGTGGGTGGGTAAAGTTTCAAAAACTTGGATTGAAATTTTTGTTGAAAATGAGGAACATAAAGTAGATGATCTAATATAATTGTGTTTTTAATCTATTTGCATAGATACTCAATGGAAAAAAGTTAGATAAATATGAGAAAATGATAAAAAAAAAAGAAAATTTAATTGGGTTTTACATATATCCTTTTTAGAAGAAATACTAAAATTAAAAAGGTTTTACAGAGATCTTTTTGGGTTGCCTAGCGATTTGGTTGAGTTGACTGGGCGACAATTGTTGGCCATTATTCAACCAAAAGCTTTTGGGTTCCTCCAAGGAAACCCATCTATGCTTCAAGTTTCATTAAAGAGAGAGAAATAATTTTTTGATAAAAAAAAAAAGGTAGAAAAAGAAGGAGAAAGACTTTATGATTGGATTTTGTCGGCTTTAACATTGTTTACACCATTGGAAACCTTACCCAAATTAACATCTTTGGTGGCTAGGGGTGGATCTAGAGAGGGTGGGAAGGGAAGGCAGACAAGGGCTGTAGCTCGTGCCAGCTAGGGATGGCAATTGCAATCGAAATCGTGGGAACCAAACCAAAACTGAACTGGTCAACACGATTAAAAATTGTTTGATTGGTTAATGGTTTAGTTTGGAGAAAAACCGAATACTGTTTCAATGGATATGGTTTGATTATGTTTTTCACTAAGTCCAAACCAAAACCCGAACCAAAATCGAACTGAATGTGTGGGTAACCGAACCAAATCAAACCGAATATACATGTATATAATATTTATTGATTTATTTAATATATTATATATACACATAATATATATATTGACTAATACATTTTTTTACAAGTATTTTAACTAATGCATTACAAATATATATAAAACATTTAACATTTATAAAGTAATTAACAAATAAAAATAAAACATAATCTTAAATTATTTTATTTTTTTATCAATCAAATAATTATAATAAAAATAACTAATTAAATATTTTTAAAAAATAAAATTTGGCTGAAGATTATGAATCAAACTAAAAAAAACCATTGTTAAAATCAAAACTGAACCAAAATCGAATGGTTTGATTATGGTTTGAACCATTGCCAACCTTAGTGCCAGCCCCCAAATCTGCCCCTGGATCTTACCTTGCGGATTTGGCTTATTTACGAGAAAATGGAGGCTGGCACAACTTGTGGATCTAGGGGCCAGCCTTCCCCCAGATTCATCCCTGTTGGTGGCCACACCACAAATACCTAATCACCATGCTTTGGAACTTTTTAAATTGGGTTTGGGTGAGGGGAGATGTGGGGAAAGGAGATAGGTTTGCTTCGTTCTACCAAATCAGTTGCGACTGATCTATACAAGTTTTTGAAGAATCCTTGATTGATTGGTACCCAATGATTAGGGTTTTTGAAGAAACCCGAATCAATCATGATGAAGGTTTGTTTAGAAACTCTTATCATGATCATCATGACTTAATAGATAGGGGAATGAGAAGGAGGAAGAAAGATGATGAGAAGAAAATGAAAAATAAAGGAGGACAATTCTGTTTTGCTGCTCGACGCAGGCAAAATAAGAGGCATAGGGTATGGGACCCACACACCCAACCCTCCATTTGGCATTTCATGTCAGGCAACATAAAGCTGTTCGATGCATGTAACATAATAGGACCCTAAAAAAAGATGAGAGAAAAAGAAAGAGCATGGCAAACAAGATAGTCGCTAGTTATCCAAATTAACTAAAGTGATGGGAAGAAAAAATGAGATGGGAGAGGGAGATAAGGCCATTTCCAATATACTTCCCTATCTAAATATCTATTATATTATAAATAATTACATCTTAATTTGATTTTACCTTGAAAACTATACGTGCTCTAACCACACTTTCTATTTTATTCTCTATTTCACTTCTTATTTAATTTATTTATTAATAAATTTTAATTCTATTTATTTTACCTTATAATTTTTAAATACATAAAATAATTAGATACAGACATACACATAATCAATAATTAAATATATAAAATAATTAAATACAAGCATATACAAAATTAATAATCAAATATATAAAATAATAAAAAATCAAATAAATTAAACAAGAAGAAAAAATCACAAACCTAATCTGCTAGATGAGGATGAATAGCAAGTTGATATGCTCGTTTAGCATGTTGCTGCTGACGGCACTTTTGTTGGTTGTCGTCGCTGTTTCAACCAATCATTCTTTTGCCAGTCCCCATCGCTACTTCTGTCGATTGTTCAACACGTACGTCTTTTCTGAATGTGTTCTCGCTGTGTTTGTAACTTTTGCTGACAATCGATTTCTTTATCCCTGCATGCATCGACCCTCTTACGACGTTGATGGTCGTTGTGGTGGGGGAGAAATGAGGAAGATAGTTGGGCAGATTTGGGTTGCCACATGAGGCGATGGTTTTGATCTTCGCCAATTTTTTGGCAAATCATTTTGGTGATGACGAACAACGTTAGACGCAAGGATTTGGATTTGGATTGCTACATTTGGCATGGTGATCAAAAATGGCAATCTCGTTGGAGAAAAAAAAGAGAGTAGAGAGATGAAAAAAAATGGTTTATATATAGAGTAAAATATAGTTAATTCATTTAATTGGGAGGTTTATGGTATTTCAAAAAATATTGGAGTAGTTTGTACAATTTAATCAAATTTCAAAAGAGTGAAATTTATCGGTATAAAAAAAATAAAAATTTGTGAAAATAAAATTTGTATTCATTCATTTGTCGAATAATAAATGGTAAATTACTAAAAAATATTATTTATTTGAATTTAATGAATATTTAATTTTTTTCAATAGTATACCTAACTTCTAGTTTTGTTTCAATTTTATAATAAACTTTTAATTTTTTAAACAATATACTAAATTTTGTTCTTAGTCTCAAAGGGTAATTATTCTACAAGTGCTCTATAGTTTTAGCCATTTGCATATGGTTTGAAAATAATCCTATAGATCCTCATCATTTTTTTTTTATTTTGCTTGCACACCTCCTTCCATTATAAACATATTAATTAAAGGTAAATTAAGTTAATTAAATCTGAAATGAAATAAATTAAATTATATTTAATCAATAAAATCAAATAAAAATTCAAAAATTAAAAATTATCATTATTTGCTTGAGATTAGCTCTACCTAGTGATTCACTTATAATTTCTAACCATTGCCAGAAATTATGGGTGAATCATCTTTTGCAACAGTCACCACTATTGTATTTGTCTTATTCATTTGGGTTGTAGTGTTCGATAGTTAATTGCTTCCATCTTCGCTTTTCTCTACTTCTTTATTCTTTTTTCTCAACTATAACAGGGCCAGCTTAAAAGTTGGTGAAGCTATGGGAGACTATTATTTTAGTGACCCTTTAATAATATACAAAATAAAAAAAATATTGAATAATTATTTTTTTTATTTTTTGAGATGTAAAATCACTAATTAAATTTTTGTATTCAAGTTAATAAAGTATTTTTTTTTCAATTGACAATATAATTAAATTACATAATTTTTCTTGTAGTATAGTTGAACGTAAATAAAAAAATTTTAATTTTAATTTTAAAGATCTTTTTTCTGCTAAACTACAGTAACAAGAATGGTTAATAGTATTTTATATGCTATCAATGCATTTGGAAATGAATTTACCTTTTTATAAAATTTATTATTACAAGTGGTGTTTTTATTTTTATAGTTATAATTTATTTCAAAATTTTTAATTTTGAAAATAAATGTAAACCAGAACATATCATGTGTTTAGAAAATTTTGAAAATTTAAATAATTTTTCTTCAAATTATCATCATCAAGCAATTTTTAAGTTTTCTACATTATAAAGAAAACCAAAATTATTTTCATATATTTTAAATTATTCAAATTCAATTTGAAAAGAAAAAATAGCATGATCAGCAAAATATGTAAAACAATTAATTATAAAAGATTCTTCAATAGATAATTTTATCTTCTTATTTTCATTCTCATCAAATTATTTTTTTCTTTTTATTTTACGTTTTTTACAAAATTTTAGTTCTATATTCATTTGCTCTGCAATCTCTTTATCCTAAATCATATAATTTAAACTCATTTTCTTTATAGTTTTTTAAAAAATAAATAAGACATTGTCAAGTGATTTATTGCAATAACAATGCCCATATCTTTACATTATAAGTATTTATTAATCTTATTAACAATAAATACATATCGTACTAAATAATCATGCTTAACAGGAATTCAAAATTTTCAATCTCATATGTTTGTAAAGAAATAACTTCATTTTTTGTTTTAGGATCATTACTAATTTTTGCTAATTGATATAAAACATCTTTTATTATAGAGATTGAAATCTAATTATTTTAACACTTTCAATACAATTTTCTCAATGTGCTTGTGATAATGGTTTAAGTGTTAAATAAAAAACACAACCTTGTAAAAAATTTTATCTTTTTCTAAAAAAGAAAATAATAAAAATATGCGTTGTGTTACTCCAAAAAATGTCATAGTATTAGTACATGAATTAGCATATCACAAATAACTAAATTATTAAAATTGTGGCAGTCACATAGTGTTTAAAATGCTTTAGAATTCATATCTAATAACTTTTTTTATACACGTTGTTGTTTACATTTCATATTAGACCCATTATCATATTATTGTACTCACATTATTTATATCAAGTTAAAAAATTTTTATTTCACTTGTGAGTACATTAAAAGAACATTGAGCAGATGTACCACCTACTTTTAAAAAATTTATAAAATATTCTTTTATTTTTATCGAATTTATTAAAATATCTACACATCTTAATATAAAAGACATTTGTTCTTCATGACTTGCATCTAGGGTACAATTAAGTATAATTGAAAAATATTTTGTTTATTTGATTTTTTTTAATAAAGATGTTTCTTATTTCTAATGCTAAAATATTTATTTACTCATTTTATATATTATGACTAAGGTAATAACTATAAATTTCTTCATTTTGAATATGTTTAAGGTGTTCTTGCATTATTGAATCTGATAGGTTTGAAATGCTATGGGACACCCTAAGAGGAGGGTGAATTGAATAATTTAAAATTTTGTTTGAAACTTGAAATCCTTTTGATGAAAAATAAAACTTCAATGCAAGTAAGGATTAATGAAATGTTTGGAACAATAAATGAAACAGAAGGCATAAGTAAGAGATGAACACAAGAATTTATCGTGGTTCGGCTTAAACCAAATCTAATCCATTACCTTAACTCCTCATTAAGGATTTTAAACTAATTCACTAAATCTCCTACTTGAACCCAAGTAGGCCTTCTAGTCCAAGACTAGGATATACAACCTCCTACACTCAAGATAGGCCATTCAACACACTTGCTAGGAAATCAACCTCATATTTATAAAATTACGCCTTCTAGCTATACAAACTAGAAAATATAAGAATTGAATAATAAAGAAATGATTTAAGAGATAAATCTCTTAGTTACAAGATCTCTCAAAATACAAACAAGACTTGAATGAATTGACATAAATTAAAATCAAAGTCTTGAAGAGAGAAAAATGAATCATAGTTAATACAAATACAAATGAGTATAAGATATAAGCTCAAATCACTTCATTTCCATCCATTAGCCTCTTCAAGATCGTCATTGATTTGTATTTATAAGTATCCTACAAACTTCAACCAAAAACTAGCCGTTTAAAGTCGTTGGAAATTGAAAAATTAGTCGTTGGAGGTGTCAGACAAAAGAAACTATCGACAAATGCAATGCAAGGTTTTTGTTAGTTGACAGATTGAAAGCTTTAGTTGACAGATACAGTAGTGTTAGTCGACAGATCAAAACATTAGCCGACAAATTGAATGAAATATTAGTTTGTGCACACAAATAAATTAAATTACTTCCAATTTGAGTGGCTCTTTTTTTTTACATAAGTCTTAGTCTTGGTTAGTGACAAGGGTTCAAAACTTGGGGCAACAACAACACTTATTTTATTTTCAAACTCTTTTAAAAAATTTTGGTACAACATTTTTAGTCAAATAAAAATAAAACTTTCCAACTATCATCAAGAAAATTTACTACAAGATTTTTGACATTAAATTGATGAGACTAATTTTCATTCAATATTTTTTATCATAATATTTCAAATGTCATCAATAAATTTATAACAAGATTTTTGACATTCAATTGTATGATGGAATTAATTTTTATTTTGGTGTTTAATAAATCATATAAAAATAATTTCGTGCACCAAGTTAATAAACATGATAAACTAATTTCATCATCAAAATGTTATTGATTTTTATCATCAAAATTATATCAAAAACAAAATATCAATCTATCAAGAATATAAAGATGGTCATTTTGCCTTCGAAAAATATTGTTTCATTTTGATCAATGGTTCAAAACTAATATTTAAAAAAAAATCATTTGAGAGATTTCATCATAATACTTGTTTGTGCAAATCTCCATGTATAAGAATAAAGAAAATCATAATTCATTTTGTTTTCATTTTCATTGTAACAAAGTATTTGAAATTGATTTTTGTTTACAAATCATATACTTTGATCTAGAGTATAAAATCATTTGATATTTTTTATCATCAAAACTAAATACAAAAATAAAATATTAGAATCAAACTTAGCAATTATTTCAATTCAATTCAAAAAATTTCTATTACTATCTTGATAAATCTTCTCATTTGTACCATGAAATGTCAAATTATTTTTTGAATAATTTTTTACAATAACAATAATTCTTATTAGTATATTCTTTCAATTTATTTTCTTTTTATTTATTTTCTTTTGTAAATGTTGATCAATTGTTTTATTTTCAAGTAATCTCATCTCAATATCAACCTAGGTGTTTATTATAGTATGTTCATTACTTATTTCATGATTTTTAAGTTTGGCACTAAGATTTTTTCAATTTCTGCGCCATTCATTTGCTAATTGACTTGTATTTAATATCAAATTAAATAATTTACAACGACAACAAAAAAATATTTTACCTAATTCTTTTGAATTTACTATTCATTTTCTACAATATTTTTCTCCATTTGGTAAATTTCAAATGTAATTAATTGTAGAAAAGTGTCTATAATTTTTATCTATTGAAGAATCTAAAATATATCTAATTGGACATTTCTCAACTAATAAATCAATTAGTTTTGAGTCTAAATTTTTGTATTGTGCTGAATCATAAATATTTGTAATAGTTGTTTTATTTTATCATTAATATTTTTAATCTTGTCAATTAGAACACATTCTTCTAAATTTTTATCACTTTTTTCGCTATTTTTTGGTGAATTTGAACTATTATCGTAAAAAACTTCTTTACAGTTTTCAACTAATTTTTTATTTAAATATTCATTTAATTTTTTTAACATTTAGTATTTAATATTAATAACAAATCTATCAAGTGCATATTTTTAAAATTGAGTTAGTTCTTGTACTTTTCTTTTTTCCTTACGTTTTTCAAATTTAAATTCATATTTTATAGTAGACATTTTTATTCAAACAATAATTAATTTAGATCCATTAATATTATTTTGTTAAAATAAAAATAATTATAAAAAGTGGAAGGAAGTTGGAAATGTAACACATGATTATGCTCTTTTAATTATATTTTTTGATGAAATTGTGATAAAAGTTGATATTATTACTTGCCAAAAAAAAAAAAATACATATGCAGTTAAAAATTAACTATGATATTGAGATAAAATAATAGTAAGATGATGTACCAATTACCGGTATCGATTGTAATAAGATAAACTAACTAGAGGAAGAGATGCCACTACCGATTGAACTAGTTTCTAGTGCTACTGTGGCCATGCGACAATAAGAGTTAGATGGAAAATGAGAGTTGAATTAAAGAAATAAAGTAGGTTCCAACAGTTCGAATCCGACACTATGTTGTTGATGTTCTATAGAGAAATACAATTTAAAAAAAGAGAAATCATAAAAAGAGAGAGCAAAGATGTGGGTAAAGGTCTAGGTCGATCAAGGCCTTTATGTCCATTTTTCTTCCATTGTTCCAATAGTCCAATAATTTTTCATTATTCAAGGATAACCAGATAAGAAGTAGGAACCATCAATTGTGGTAACCAGTAGAAGATATCTTCTATTTCTTTGCTTTTCTATTTTTCTCTCTCTATCTTTTATGCTATCAAGTTAGTTACTCAAAAAGTCAAAACTCAAAAGTTAAGTCAAATGTCAAACTCAATCTCAAACATTTGTTGTAAGCGGTAAGGCGATGGCAAGTGGTAGGCCAACGGTAAGCAACAGCGACATAGTCGATAGTGCATGGAAACATGTGATAATGACGAACCTTCTAGATGAGTTAACTGAGCTCTTTCTTTCTTTCTTTCTCACTCTTACGTGAGCAGTGTCATCGCCTGAATGTCTGACTGGCGATTGCACGTCTGTCGTTTTTTGTTCTTGGTCTTTTTTCTTCCATTGTCCTATGTGTTGCGACCCTGGTGACCATATCTCCTAGCTTCCGTCAGCATTTTCTACCTGGTTGGTCTTTTGCAACATCTTTTTTTCTCTCTTTTTATTATCTCTTTCGACGTCTCTTTCTTTCTCTCACTCTAGCGTCTCCTCGAACATCTTCTTCGATATCTCTCATCTTTTGTGTGATGTTTCTCATGGTGTTCCTATTTGTTTGGGGCCTTCTTTTTTTAGGACCTTAGGCATAGGCCACTAAGGCATAGGCCTTAGTGGCCTATTCCTTAAGTTGATGGTGGGCTATAACCAACTATTATTATTTATTTCAATTAACCCCATCTCACCTTTTGTCTTTTCGAGTCACTAACACATATTTTTCTCATAAATCTTTATTCTCCTTGCTTCATCTCTCAGAACTTTTGGAATTTGTTGATGGATATTTATCTTTCATGTCTTATCTCACTTAAATTTCTTTTACACATGTCGACGAGAATGACAAATTTATGAATAGGTTGATTAAAACAATAAATTTGATTGGAAAAATGAAATCCAAATAGAAAAAAATGATGGTTCGACACTGTTGATTGCACCAAAGAAACGAAATAATCAAGTGGTGGCAGGAGAAAACCAAGGGCGGAGAATGGATTCTCTTTCAAATTTTTTAAATTGTAAGGGTATAATAGCAATTAACCCAAACTATTAAAGTTGAGGAGGCATTTATCATAATCATAATAATATAATTAAAACTAACTATATATTTTAAAAAAATTAAAAATTAATTATAAAATTACAATTAGACCCAAAATTAAGTATTCTATTGAAAAATTAAAAGTTGGTGGTAAATTAAAACACAGTAAAAAAATTCAATATATATATATATATATTTCTTTACAATTTACCCAATAAAAGCAAAACAACAAACTATATAGAACGTTTAAATGGAGGCACTTGCTTGCGTCTTCTCTCTCGCTTTTGTTTCTGCGTCCGAATTCAAATTCGACGACTTGGGTTCCCCGGCAGGACTCCAATTGTAAATGACAACTGAGCTCCAGATATACCTACTTGGTACCAAATTCTAGAGTGATTTGTAGAGAGTGGCGGGCCGGAGAGGTCGAAGCTATGATTACGAGAGCAAATCTGGCTGAACAGTTGAGGGAGTACCAGATTCGATCCAAGCACGACTGGGCTTCCGTCTCTCTCTTCTCCGCCTCCTCTTCTACTTCCAATTTCGCTTCTTCTAGGTATCATCCGTCTTTAAGTGTGTTGCATCCCCTCAAATTGCGTTATTTCCCGCAGTTGGTGTTTAATTCTCTATGTTGCTGCCTGATTAGGGTTTTCTTGCCTTTTTCGGTGATCTAAATTCTTGTCATGGTCGCTTATGTTAACGGTTATCCTGGAGGATTTCCGGATCCATCTTAATCAGTTAGGTTCTTTTTGTGTGTTTGTAAGTTCATGATTTTAGGTTTCCGGTTATCGGAAAGTGCGAAATGGAAAGAAAGAATTAAGAAATAAAAGAGTCGACTTACCAAACCATAACTTGGCGATAATTGACATTACAACATGCTTGACTTTGGGATAAGTCAGGTTTCTTGGGAATTAGGATTAGAAGTTGAAAATGTTTATTGGTGCTCGAATGATTCTTTGTTTTGCCATTAATGGTGTTACCGGATTTACGATTAGAAGTTAAAATTAGATTACCTCAAACTAATTGACTTGTTATTAGTGGGCACACAAATAGTAGAAGTTCAAAGTATTGGCATTCATTATCCTCTGGAACCTTGTTTGGTCTTCTGAATCTTGCTAGGTTCTGATTACCCTCTCAATTATAGGGACAGCCAAACTCAGAAGTTTTTAATTAAATTAGCAATATGTTTTGTGTTTTTTTATGTAACTTGCATCTGCTTTGTGATTTTTATTGAAGTACAGTATGAAATGGCTTTCAAACCTGGGCCAAGAGAGACTGGCGGGTCTAACAAGCATCCATTTTTGTAAGCCAAAGCAAACCTGCCAGTGCAACTGCAGGTTTGCTTTTGCACAAGACCGACCAGGCATAAGCTTGCATAAGACCCGCTAATTTAACAGTGCGTCTTATGCAAGGCAAACCCGCTAGTTACAATGGGGGTTTTGCCTTTTCTATGCGAAACACTTAGAAAAAGTTGCTAAGTGTTGTCAAGGAGAAGCTAGAGATCACCAGGTCTCTCTCAGCCTAGGCTTGGATATGCTACTTTGATAAAAAATTCCAAATCTAATGTTAGTTATGTAAAATCAAAAGAAAATGTGAATTTAATAAAAAAATTTCCAAATTCATTCCCCTTGCAATTTTTTATTTTTTATTTTTAAATAATTAGGTGAATCTGGGGTTGATAAAGTATAGTTAGGTATTCAGAATTTTCTAACTTATTAATTATGTAGCATAACTTACTTGTGTTAGATCATTTCAGAGGGATATCTATTAGCAAATATTGAACTGGTACATTGGATAAGGGTTTAAGTACGTTTTACTTGACCTCTCGGTATCTATGTTGGTTGTAGGGGTATGTGTTTAAGTGTCAACTCATCTGTCTCATGCACAAGGGCTCTAAGACATATCTAGATTTCATATTATGAACTTCAAAAAAAAAATATTTTGCATAAAATGGTGTTTACAAAGTAAAAATTTAGCTCTTTGTCATAGAATGTAACTCTGATGCATACTTTTATAATCAAGCTTTAGTAAAGGGTGCCCCTAGTGCACAAATCATCCTGCTTTTGAGGACATGGTTTCTATACCTTGACTTGATCATTAAAGTGTTTGACACATTACCTCATAAGTGTAAAAGATCCATGCAACAGATACAGTGACCCTTCTTGTTTTGCCTATACTCTAAGTAGTCTACATGGAAGGAATGGCTTCTTCACTATATTGCTTGTATGAAGTTACATATCTGGTAATAATTTTGCCCTGTTTATTCTTTAACTGATTCATGATTAATAATCTGGTTAGTGTGTGAGTCTCCATTTTGTCTTCTTGCAAGGTCTGGTACTGTTTCTTTTCGCAGTGTAGTCTGGTAGTGTAAATAATATGATTTGAATTTTGAACTGAACAATTTGGAATGCAACAAAGTTGTATGTATTTCCAGATATAATTGCAAAGAAACTGAATTTCTAAATCATCTAATTATTTATTTATAACAGTAGTAAGCAGCTTCTATAAATTTTTCTTGTTAGAAGTAATTCATTTTTTTTTTTTTTATGTTCCTCTTAATACCGTATTGTAAATATAGGCTGTCTAATTGTTTATGGAACATTATCTAGAGCATTAAGTTTCTTTCTTCTTTTTTTCTATTTATTTTTCCCGAAACAAAGCCATAACTTTCATTAGCCTTCTTTTTTATTATATCAGGGGAGGATGAAAGATAAAATTTTGCATGGCTTTCTCTTGGCTTCATTCCTAGGTAGCTGATAGCTTGTAGTATTAGATGTTCCCATGTACATAGAATATTGTTAGGATCCATGTGCTGGTGCTGTAAATGTTAAAACCAACTTGTGCTTGGGACTAAAAAATGATTATGTTTTCAGCGTATAATAGGTCTAGAAAAAAGAGGCTGAAGTCATATGAGATGACATGGTCTTGGTTGGTCCAACTGCTGTGCGCTGTGACAACTTTATTTCTTCAACTCACATTGATTAGCATATACTTGGGAACCATTTTCACTCTTCTTATCATTATGAGACATGGATAGCTACTAAACCCTCTATATCATTGGCTTCCAAGCAGTTGTACCTTACTGTCTTACTTTCAACCTTCACCAATTTGTTTATGATTGAGATTCCTATCAAATGCCTTGTTTATGATGCAATATGATTTGGGTGTAGATTACTTAAAATCTCTTGTTGATGCTTGACTGCTTTGGTGTGTTCTTAAGAAGATTGCTATAATTTTACTAACTTGTGGATGGGCTCACTGGAATTAGAGAGAACTGTTTAATAAGGCCTTGTAATTCATTACTATCTCTTGGAAGGTCTATAAAAACCAAAATAACACTCATGGAATGCCTTGAAAATGTCATTGTAGTTGTGTGTCATATATACATGTTCTAGTCATTTGCAACAGTGGACACCTCTGTTGTTACCCTTCTTTTGTTGAGACTTAGGGTGCCTGACTTGTATCATAGGCCAAGACATTTAGAGGTGTAACATATATATCATGGGTTTCTCCAATTCTAGGTCTTTGTGTCATGGGAAATGCCTTGTCGTTTCTTTTTCTCTACAACAACAACAACAACATATCCAGCCTTTATCCCACTATGTGGGGTCGGCTACATGAATTCTAGACTTCCATGTATTTCTATCGTTTGTCATATCTTCATTTAGATCCATATACTTCATATCGAACTTTAATGTCTCTTCCAAAGTCTTCTTGGGTCTACCTCTACCTCTTTTTGTGACTAATTGTTCCATTTCATCAACTCTCCTCACAGGAGCGTCTCTTAGTCTCCTTCTCACATGACCAAACCATCTTAGTCTAGTCTCTCTCATCTTCTCCTCGATTAGCACTACTCCTACCTTATTACGAATAACTTCATTTCTAATTTTATCCTTTCTTGTATGTCCGCACATCCATCTTAACATTCTCATCTCCGCTACACTCGTCTTTTGCTCATGCTGGTATTTGACTGCCCAACATTCTGAGCCATACAGCAAAACTGGTCTTATAGCTCTCCTATAAAATTTTCCTTTCAATTTTAATGGGATTTTACTATCACATAACACTCCCGATGCATTTCTCCATTTTAGCCAACCTGCCTTAATTCTATGTGCGACATCCTCGTGAATTTCTCCATCTTTTTGAATCACTGATCCCAAATATCGAAAATGGTCTTTTCTTTGTAAGATTTGGTCTTCTAATTTTATTATAACATCATCCACTCTTGCATTTTTACTAAATTTGCATTCCATATATTCTGTTTTCTTTCTACTTAATTTAAATCCCTTAGATTCTAAATTGTTTCTCCACAACTCAAGCTTAGTGTTCACTCCTTCTTTTGTTTCATCCACCAACACTATGTCGTCTGCAAATAGCATACACCATGGCACATCTGTCTGAATATCTTTAGTGAGTTCATCCATTACTAAGGCAAATAAGTATGGACTTAGTGTAGAACCTTGATGCAGTCCTATTGTAGTTGTAAATGGTTCAGTATCCCCTCCGCATGTTCTGACCCTTGTCTCTACACCATGATACATGTCCTTAAGGGCTTGTATATAGGCTATTTTGACTCCTTTCTTCTCTAAAACCCTCCATAATACTTCTCTAGGGACCCTATCATAGGCCTTTTCTAGATCTATAAACACCATATGTAGGTCATTCTGATGATCCCGATACCTTTCCATTAGGCGCCTCAGTAAATATATAGCTTCCATTGTTGACCTACCAGGCATGAAACCAAACTGATTTTCTGACACATTTGTTTCTTTTCTAAGTCTCTGCTCTATTACTCTCTCCCAGAGTTTCATGGTATGACTCATTAACTTAATTCCTCTATAATTTTCACAGTTTTGAACATCTCCTTTGTTCTTGTATATAGGAACCAAAGTACTCTTCCTCCACTCATCTGGCATCTTTTTTGATTTAAGGATCGTGTTAAATAGTTGCGTTAGCCAGGAGATGCCCTCTTCTCCCATGCATTTCCATGCTTCTATTGGTATATTATCTGGTCCCACTGCCTTATGATTTTTCATCTTTTTTAAAGCTTGCCTTATTTCATTTGAACTTATGCGTCGATAGAATGCGTAGCTCACATTCCCTTCGGAGTTACTAAGATGTCCCAACCTAACTCTTGTGTCACCACCATCATTAAATAATTTTGTGAAATACTCCTTCCATCTCTCCTTAATCGCTCCCTCATTTACTAAAACATTTTGATTGTCATCTTTTATGCATTTCACTTGATTTAAATCCCGTGTTTTTCTTTCTCTTGCTTTAGCTAATTTATATATATCCCTTTCTCCATCTTTTGTATGAAGTCGTTTATATAGATTCTCATATGCTTTTGACCTTGCTTCACTAACAGCTCTTTTTGCTGCCTTTTTTGCTTCTTTATAATTTTTTTGATTTTCTTCATTATTGCATTGATATACCGCTTTATAGCAAGTTTTCTTATTTTTAATTTTCAATTGTACATCTTCATTCCACCACCAAGACTCCTTAAGGTTAGGGGCTCTACCATTTGTCTCTCCAAGGACTACCTTTGCCGTGCTTCTCAGAGCATTAGCCATTTCTTTCCACATTTGGTTTGTTTGTCTTTCTCCATTCCATTCCCTTCTACCCCTTAATTTTTCTTTGAAGATTAGTTGTTTCTCCCCTTTTAAATTCCACCACCTGATTCTTGGATTTTGTTTTATATGGTTTTTTCTCTTCCAATTTCTTACTTGGACGTCAAGTACTAGAAGTCTATGTTGAGTAGTCAAACACTCTCCCGGTATTACCTTACAATCCCTACAACATAACCGATCCTCTTGTCTCATGAGGAAGTAATCTATTTGGGTGCTTGAGCTGATATTTTTATATGTAATTAAGTGTTCGTCCCGTTTTTTGAACCTCGTATTGGTTATAATGAGCCCATATGCCATAGCAAAATCTAGGATAGATTTACCCTCATTATTAATTTCCCCGAATCCATACCCTCCATGTACCTCTCTATATCCGTTTCCGTCTCTACCCACGTGCCCATTTAAGTCACCTCCTATAATCACTTTCTCTCCTCTTGGTATCATTTGTATAAGTCCCTCTAGGTCCTCCCAGAATTTTGCTTTTATCTCATCACCTAACCCCGCTTGTGGTGCATATGTACTAAAGATATTCATAGTTATTCTTCCTAGACTAATTTTCACCATAATAATCCTATCCCCTATTCTCTTTACATCCACTACCTCATCTATTAAGTTTTTATCCATAATAATCCCTACTCCATTTTTCGCTCGATCAGTTCCTATGTACCATAGTTTATATCCAGCTTCTGATAAAGTTTTTGCTTTTTTCCCAACCCATCTCGTCTCTTGAAGGCACATAATATTAATTTTTCTCCTAATCATCACATCCACCACTTCCATAGCTTTGCCTGTTAATGTTCCTATGTTCCATGACCCAATCCTTAATCTATGATTTTGTTTTTGTCCTTGACTTTGGATTTGATTTTGTTTTTGGCCTTGACTTTGAATTTGATTTTGTTTTTGATTTTGATTTTGGTTCTGATTTTGATTTTGATTTTGATTTTGGTTTTGATGTTGATTTTGATTTTGATTTTGGACTAACTTCTTTACCCACATCCGTCCAAGCAAATGCAGGAACCCTTGCTCATTTATCACTACATTCGGGCGCCGATGCAGCGGCCCTAGCTCACTTGTCACTACACGGGGGCAGTGTAGCGCGTCGCTATGAAGGGTTACGCCCACGCCCAAACGTTTTTTCATAATTTGTCTAGAGTTCATGTTTTGGATCCGACTAAGTTTTACGTTGGCTGTCGGCTACCTAACACAACCCTCTTCCTTTATCCGGGCTTGGGACCGACAGTGGATAACATCCCCAGGCGGAGTTTCGTTTCTTTTTTCTCTGAATGAACAAATACTTTCGATTTTGTGTATTCTGCATTTAAGAGCGTTAAGACATTGCTGAGACATTTTTTATGCATTCGCATTAAAAAGAAATTTATTACTCATTATATCTATTCTTGAAGCGCAATTATTGTGCTGTCATAACTCATGTGGTCATGTGGGCCCAAGGTGCCCACCCTATAAGAAACAGATACATCAGATGGGTTTAGGACCTGTCTTGCCTGTGAGATAATTTCCCTGCTCAATACCATCATTGTTTTCTTTCAAATCTTTTTCTTGGTTTTTCAATTTTTGATAATACCTGCTGATGTTTATGATCTATAGCTTTGGACATTTGAGGCAAATGCTCCGTGCTTTGGATGTGGTCATTTTAATGGAAGGCGAAATAAGTTGAGAATGGTCCAATAGAAAAGGGCATCCCTACTGCACGAGTATCCCTGCTTTGCGAGGGTAGGCACATGGAGGATCATATTTGTATTCAACTTTCCTTTGCTTTTTTCTACAAAGAGATTGTTTCCAAAAGTTGAACCTGTGACCATTCGGTCACAAAAGAAATATGGTCTTATTTGGGGGATGTTTTCAACTATGGAAATATGGTGTGCTATGGCTAATGAACAAACAAATGATGATGTAGGAAACCCTTGAATTGTTTGTGGCTAGAGTATAGTGTAGAATGGACTCCCTAGAAACCAGAGCATGCGGCTCATCTCCTGTTGGTGGATTAAATGGATTGAATTCTTGATGATTCAGATGAGAAGAATTTACAAATATATGTGTAGGCATTGATTGAAATTTTCTGGTGATGTACTTGGTTAAGTAGCTTGAAATTGCTGCCTGTCCATTCTATGAACTTGCATTGTCACCTCAATGTAACTCTTTAAATTACTGGTCCTCACATGAGAACAGTTCATGCCACGTATGGTGTGTAGCATAAGCTTTAGTTGCTATTCAGGGACTTATCTCTGCTTGTATTTTTGACTAAGAAGAATAACAGGTCTGACATTTGTTTATCTTGCTTTCTGCCTTCTGTGAATGCAGGGTGGACGTTGTGATCTTTGTGATATGGGAACTCATGATTTTAGCTTTTGTGGTTTTCTCAGTAGTTTCCTTATATTTCAGTCATATGAAACTTGCAATCGTTTTAGTATGCCTTGCTCTCATAATGTGCGTATGCATGAAAGTTACAAAGCAAGTAAGATTGGCTCGGAAAAAGAAACGAAGGATGCTTCTTCCATTATCGATGTAGAGGCTCTATTAAGTTACCGGCTTCTTCACAAGTGAGTCCAATGTCGACCCCAGCTTTGTTCAATGTAGATTTTTAGAATTTATTGACCATGGCTCTTGGTCCATCTTGTTTTGCTCTTTCTCTCTCTTTATTTTCCGTCCTTTTTGTTTACACCTGTAATTGCAGCTAAAGCGAGCTGATTATACTGTAGTTGATTCGGCTTCTAACATAGCAGATCAAAGTGTCATTTTCTATTTTTAAAGTTCTATCATTAAAGATTGATAGCAGAAGCTGTTTTGGCTTACATGTTCATTACTGAATAGTTGGATGAGACACATTACATCATATCAAAGATCTCACTCAGCACGCAATGGCTGAATCTACTGGAGTTGTCATGATGCTGGTTTAATTATTTATCTATAACATATCAAGCTTCATGTTATGCCACTACATGAGATTTGTTACATGAACTCGTGTTTTGGGATCCCAACAAGTTTTAGGGCTAATCATCGGCGGGAGATAGGATTCATGTTAGTATTTAATTCTTTATACATTTTATTTTTGTGTGTTGGGGTCAAGTTACAGGTGAGGCTTTCGGGTTGGGCCAAGCATTCGCCTGTGCTGGACAACAAACAGTCTCACTTGGGTTTGAAAAAGTGGATTTCAATTCCCAGTGCCGCAATGCTCCAAATAGCCCCAAAAACCAAAAGAACGCTCAGCACCATCCCCACCCCTCCCAACACCCAGTTGAACCACCACGAGGGGCCATACCTAGGAGGCTTCTTGATCACAATCCACATGAAACAGGGGTACGCTGCGGTGACCGGAAGCGAAATGCCGCCCAGCAGCCCCGCCAAGGCCGGCAAGAATGGCAGCGCCACCGATATGAAGAAGGCCAGACAGCCGAAGAACGCCCGAATTCCAGTCCGCAGCCACCACGGGCATGGCCTCTGCATCTTGCTGGTGAATCTGAACTCGAGGTTGTCGAAGACTGGCATGGCGTAGATTTGGAACGAGGTGAGGCAGTTGACAATGACCAGTACGCTTGCCGCTACGAGTATGGCTTTTGCGGTGTCGTGCCTGTGGTGTTTGTACATTGCGCTTAGCATCCCTCCGTTTGATGGTATCTGCGATCCTCAAGTCGTGGTTTGGTTAGTTTGGTCTAGGAGATCAACCAGGATGTTGCTTGCTATGTATAATTAAAGTAGAATGGTTTATATAGTAATATTTTTTTAAGCTAGGCTACATGCAAAGTTTTATAAGAGGAGTCATTAAAATTAAATTAACTTTGTAGTATGACAAAATGTTAGATAATAAAGCATTAACGTGTATGAAATATAAATAAAATGTTAAGATAAAATAATTAAGAGTATCTTTTTTAAGGTAAGTTTTTATGGATGGTTATATGATTGATTATTGGAAAAGTAACATTTTGAATTACCAAGTTTCCATAAGCCCAATATCCTCCGATTGCCATGGGGTACATGCACATCGCAATGACGAGATATGCGAATTTCACTCCTTTCCACATTGGCACTCGCGCTGGTTTCTTCTCGCTGGAGGGCATTGTACCCTGAAATTTCAAATCAATAGTTCAACGTCAAAACTTAAATTATAGACAGGACCCGTATTATATATAGCTAAAATAAAGAAAACTATACAAATTTATGCGTAAAAGAAGTAGATACAAAACAGATGGAATCAGTAATGAATTCAACCTGAATTTCAAGAACCAGATTGTGGCCTCTGAATGCAAAGGCGATTATACCGAGCGCATTGAGAACCCAGCAGAGCCTACCCACGTCGGAGTTTGGCTCCGGTGGGTTGTCGGAGGCTCCCGTCGCCAGCCTACCTTTGGAGACGGAAACCGTCCAGATGAGGGTACAGTAGGTGACGGCCGTGAGTGCGCCCAGAAGGGAGACGCCAGCGATGGAGTTGAGGTTGGGAAGCTGAGCCAGAACAACGGCGGAGCAAGTGAAAACAATGTACCACTCAATGGTGGTTAATAGATTGATGTTGCACGAGGAGGCGGCTTCGCAGAAGAGCCGGAAGAGTAATTTCATGGTTGCTCCTCCGATCATGATCAGGGCAACGCAGGTGGCGCCGGAGAGATACATGGTTGGAAACAACGCCAGCAACTTGCCCCGTTTCTCACCTTGACCAACATGAAGAATGGATCAGTTTTCTACATCTCTTGCATTGGCCTTAATCTCAATGACTCCAAGTACCCCAAATTCAAAGAAGAAAATGAAAAAATGCTATCCTTCCAGAATCCATATATATATATATATATATATATTTATTAATCATAACTCGTGATCGGAGTGACGCGTGACATGATGATTGATTTTGTCTATTTGGAATAAAATAATATCATTTTTTTCACTTTACCTACCTATACCTACCTGGGTACAATGATTATATATATATATATATATATATAAAAGCGGAGAAGAATGGATCATAAAAATATATGAATAATCAGTTTATTGCGAAAACAAATGAAAAGTTTAATGATTAATAATAGAATTTATTTTTTTTTTAAATTACACAAGGTATTTGTTGTAAGTAACTTAAATTAAAAGATCATAAGAGGTGGAGTTCAGTTTATAATTCAAAATAAATATATAAATTTTCTTTTATTTCTTAAACTCCTATGTTTTAATTTTTGGGACAGCAATATAAGTTCCAAAATTAATAAAATGACAAACATTTCGTACCAACACAAGGTTATTATTGTTATTATTATTATTGTAATTTTGGTCAATATGAAAGGAAATAAGATTTCATATATAGCATTAATCAGTCAATGGAACTTAACAGTTGCCGTACAACATGTTAGGTGGCAAATTGGGGGGGGGGGGGGGGGGAAGACTGAAGAATAGAGACCCCAGGGAGGGGCAGACTGAAGAATAGAGACCCGAGGTGAAGTCGCTACTCTCCGCAATGTGAGGATGATATTGGAAGCTGAAAAAAAGTGGAGATATTGGGTGGTTGATGCTGTCATCAAATATAAATAAATTAAATTACAGGGGTCACTTTTTTTTTGGCAATTATTTTATATAAATCATAAAGAAAGGCCAACATTATTTAACTATTGTTTGTTTGTTGCTTTGCTTTCACTTGGAAAAGGAGAAACTTTGCAGACAAGTAGATTGACCAAAATCTAAATAAATAAATAAAATTATAGAAAGTTTACTTATTTCCTAAGTAGTTAAGAAAAAAAAACAAAAGTTGGGCTTTGATGGTTGGTCCGTAACGATCAAATCAACCATATTTCTGAATCATAATTTGGCATTTGGATTAATATATTGTTTATTTTTATTTTCAACTAATAATAAGCTTTAATTTCTGAAGCACCATCTCCTCCCTCCTTCCTGCATGTATGTGTGTATACACGTACGTACGTGAATCTTGTCCTCCTCTTTTTTTTTTTTTTTTTCTGTTATTCATTTCATATTGTACGTAACCCTAATTAAATTTATTAACAAAAACTAAAAGCCCCTAACTAAATTTAGAATCATCATCTTCTCCGTCCTGCATAGACGCCAATATTGTTTATTTTCTCTGCAACAATTAATTTGGCAGATTCTAAGATCCAAATTTGCCGTGAATAAATAATTAATGACGGAAGATGCAGAAATGGTTCGGTGGGTGCTTTACCAAATGCGACCATCGATAGCTGCAGGTATCGGCTGTAGCGCATCCCAGGCACGGCCTCATGCAATTGGATTAGAATCCATAGTGTGTACAGTTGCCATGCGAAAGCCACCGATAGGCAAATGATTCCCCAGGCCCTGCAACAAAAAACCCCCCATTATCAATCCAACTGATGATGGATATATATGGCGGGGCGGGCGGGGAGGAGAGTAGCTACTTAATTAACTGAAGTTAACGTTACGTACGTACCAGCCAAGAGTGGCGAAAGCCAGGGGAAGCAGGAGTGCTTGGAAGCCAAGGCCAGAGCTGAGAGAGTGAAAGGCAGCGTAGAGAGCATTGCCAGCTCTGGATTCAGTGATGGGAAGCCAGTCCTCTTGTGGGTTGAGCTTTGAGAGATGAACAACTTGGTCCAAGTAGCCTTGCACGCCGGAGAATGCCCCCGGGGTCTTAGGGGCAGCTGATGATGAGATGACCGGAGTTTTCGACGTCGCCGGCCGGCTTACATAATTCACTTCCCCCACCTCTTCCATGTATACTCGCATATATTATGTATACCTCTTCCAATGGCACGTCGCGTCGTCTGTAGTGTACTAGTACTACTGGTACATGGCCTGGGGGAAGGACTTTGGGCTGCAATCGTAGTCGTCTATTTATAGACGTCGTTTTGAACATCACGAGGTTCATGGACAAAAATTTCGTAATAATAAATACGATTCAGTACTAGTCACGAAAACTTACATTATGTGTGTAATGGGTGAGGTATGCTTTGAGGCGTATGCCTGACAAAGCACCCAACATTTATTTTATTTTCTATTCTTATATATATGTGATTATTAATTACAATAATAAGCAACGACAATTGAATTTGCTCTAGGAAAAACTCTTAGAATGAGTTTTCTATTTTTTTTTATTAATTTGAAAATATTGTGATTCTTTACAAATTTTGTTACATATTTAATTAATTCTTTTATTTAGACATGTAATTAATGTCTTCATTTTAATTCTGTTTATTTAGTCATGTTATTAATATTATTATATTTTAGATTTTTACTAATTTTTAATATTTTTATTCTCTAAAACATTAAAATTAAAGTTTTCCCACTCTCTTAATTAGGCATACAGTACCCGACCAAGACACTTAAACTTTACATCTTCGTCTCTTATAATTAGCTCTACAACGAATTATGACCCTTTTGCAAAAAAAAAATACATGGAATGATATGACAAGCACTCTTTTTACAAAAATTTAAGATGATTCATGTGGGTGCGGAGTCTGCAGCTTGAGTGGTGTACCCTTTAGAGAGGCAATTGCGGGGGCACGAATAAAGTGGAAGCCTTGACTAGCGCCACTTCATGGATACCACCTCCTCTATGTCTACTTACAGCCATGCGGATCACATCTCTGGGAACTTTATACATATAATAATATATAACAATCTCTTAATTATTTGCCATATCTCTCTGTATATTGATTTATTACTTTTTTCTTCTTTCTTATTAATGAAGAAATGGAGTCTTTATATCTTGGGCTTTGTGGGGGCAGCTGGAAAATGAGTCCCCCAGGTGACAGGCCCAACAAAAGCACTAACTGTGTGTATAAGAACAGTGAATAGTGACCAGTAAAAAGCAAGCTCTTGAACTAAAATTATTGCGAATGACACTCTGTCCATGTTTATGTCACCAGTGAGGTCACCCTCATACGTCGGCAAAGTGACGACGAGGAGAAATGTTCTTCATTCAAACATGTGAACTGAGAAAGTTCAGCCCCAAATGGAAGAAAAGATGGGTAAATAGGGGAATGAAGTCAATAAAAATATGCGCTTGTAAAATAACGTGTAACAATATTCAGCTCTAGGTAAAGGTATACGTATTGGAAAAAGGTGTTTAGATGTGCTGCTGCGATGGTCATTTGACACAAATTCAAGAATATGAAAAGAGGTGAAATTAATGGATGTCAGGTCGGATGCAATTAAAGGATGATATGATATATGCATGCCACCATCCACCAAAACTATTTGGCGATCAAAAGAGACGGACCCAACTTTCCTTTTGCTGCTTTGTTCTTGTTGTTCAAAGTCGACTGTTTTCTTTTTCTTTTTTTAGGGTTTTAAATCACTTTCCCTGGTACATATTGTTAGGTGCTTGATCATGTTTTATGCAACAGATGAGAGAGAAAGAGAGAAAAAGTTGGCAAATTCATCCTTAATGAAGATAACTTTCATGTACTTTTAACTGATAAAAACACGCACAAACAGAGTTCTCTTTTATTCTTTGCTTTTATCGTCCAATGAAATCTTGGAATAGATAAGAGAATGAGAAAGAGAAGTTTTATTTTCAAAACTTTAAAAATGAATACTTACAGATGAGAATCCGAATCCGATTTCGATTTCGGGCAAAGAGGGGGTCACAGTGGGTAGGTGGATTTGGATCAAAATATATGAGAGAGATTTACATTTTTATAGAGCTTCAAGAATCAAAGTGAAATACGGATGAGACTTGGATGCAGGGCCCTCCTCTTCACCAAATTTAAAAACAAATCCCAAAATCATTCCTCCCTTCCGTCATTGTCAAATTAATTGCCAAAATTTAGCAAAGCAATTGAAATCTTTAAGAACAATATAGCCATTTCCCCGCTCCCCTCAACGACCATCAACATCAAAGAAGACGAGTTACAAGCACAACGAAAGATTAGTAGAGGCGACGAGCAATAGCGAAAAAGGCCAATAAGATTCGGAGGCAATGGTGACCAGTAGAGGCGACGGCAATGACCAACAAAACAATTGATAGTGAACCTATTGTTGCGGCTTGTTGTTTATTAGATTTCTAAATTGGTTTGTGATTTTTTTAAAAATTTTTAATTTATTTGTATATTAAATGAGTGATATTGTGTATTTGTATTTTTTTAGTTATTGATTTATGTATTTGATTATTGAGTTTGTATATGTGCGTATTTGATTATTGATTATGTGTATGTATATTTAATTATTTTATGTATTTGAATTTTGATTATTAATTTGTATATTTGATTATTTATTTTATGTAGTAAAATTATATATAAGGTAAAATAAATAGAATTATAGTTTAATAATAAATAATAAAATAAAAAATTAAATAGAAAGATGAATAGAGAGTGTTGTTGGAGTAAACATAATTTTTAAAATAAAAATAAATTATTTATAATATAATAAAGACCAAGAAAAACATCTTCTTTGAGTCAGCCTTAATTGCTTGGGTGGATAGGCAATTGCGGAGAAAGAATGGCTGGCAGCCAAGTCCCACCAGTTTTGACGTTTGAAACTTCAATATATCATATTGAAGGAAAGAAAGAGAGAATAAAGCAAACCCCTTTCAGTAAAGGTATGGTGGAGGCAGCTGCTAGTGCTGGCTGGGTTGCCAATCCCCTTCCTATAAAGTTATGAGCCCCCTTCCTATAAAGTTATGAGCCTTGAAGTCAGATGTGATGGCTCTCCTACATTGCTTTTGGGATATTAGCGAATGAATTATTCTTCTTAAAAAGCGTTGTGCCGAGACGACTATTGCTATATGATTAAGGTTTTAATTAATAAAATTATTTTAAAATTAAAAATAATGTACCTTATTTAGAACTTATCATTTTTTAAAAATGTTGGAATTAATTCCACTTGTATGTGGAATGTATACACTCAACTTTATTAATAGTAAATGTATAATATATTGGTGTTTGTTAAAATGAATAAGATAAGATTCTATCAAGATAATTTATCCGTAAAGTTCAAAATAAATTATCTAAAAGAGGAAATAGATAAATTTATGTTAAAAATTAAGATAAGAAGTGATGTAATTTTTTTTAAAAAAAATTAATAAATATAATAAAAATTACTTTTGTCATATTTCATTGTTTTCAACTAATATCTTGATTAACAAATTCTGTCTCAGCTTTATATTAAAGTGTATAAACTCTATTTATAAATACTATTTTTATCTGATAACAATCTTATTATATGTATATATTTAAAAGCAATGAAACACCACAAGTTTGACCTTCAAGTACTTAGTGGCGGCCGCTGAGCTTTTAAGATTTGAGTGTTGCAATTTTTTTTATGCTACTTTTACTGGTCATTAGGAAGAATTTACACATTTAATAAAATAATTATTGTTTCAAATTTCCCATTGTGAGACCTCAGAGTGTAAAACGTTTTCTATCAATCAAAAAAATGTCCAATGAACAAGAGACAGAGCAATAAAAGAGGATAAGAAAGACGAAGCATTCATTGAATCTTAATCCCCGCTCAAAATTATTACCCTTAGTTACCTTTTTCACTACTCTGAGTGCGTCTTTTGTTATAAGAGTAATGCGGTATTCTATTCAATTGTCGTATCCTCCAATAGAGGAGGTGTTAAGTAGATAAGACAATGACATATAATCTTTTTAATCTTCTTTAATGAAGAGACATTACATAACTGATAACATCGTTATCAGTCATGACTTATAACATATTTTTTTGATAAACTCGATACTTTTATTTTTTTTATTTTTGAATCTCTCTTTATCATTTTTGTGAATTTTATGTTCAAAACTTTTTTTTTTTGGGTGCAAAAAATATATATTAACAAAAAAAGGCGCACAAACTAAGCGAAAGGAACACCCGCAAGATTCATAATGCTAAAATTGAGTGGACTGAAAGGAAAGCTTTAAGTTTATGGTTTTGTGTGGGTGAGCAAGTGTAAGTGGAGTGATAAGGTAAGGTTTTGATTTGATTTGTTTTGCATATAAATTTGTTTATATTATGTACTTAATTAATTTCATTTGCATAAATTTGTTTTGATTAAGCTACATTCAGAATTTTTATTATTTATAATTACATATAGACATAATCTTTTGCTTAAAACAATTGATAGTAATTACATATAGACATCAAAGAAGGGTTTCTATCTCTATAAAGAAATGTTTTTAGAAATATTCCTATAAAAAATTAAAAATTCCCAAAAGAAGTAATTAATTAAACATATTTGTAATTTAGTGGCATTTTGTATATAGACGTACGTGCCATTAGAATGTTAGCTTGCTTGCTTACTTGAGTTGGTGCAATTTTCTTAATAAATGCCATCACTTACTAAGTTTTTAATATAAAAGAATGTTAGACCTACTCGAGCTCTTTCTGATTGCCCTTGGACAGCTCAAGTTTATCATCGTGACCATTGACTATTTCACCAAATGAATCGAAATCGAGCCCATGGCCACTATCACAGTCGAAAAGGTCAAAAAATTTGTTTGGAAGAATGTCATTTGTAGGTCTAGTCTCTCCAAAACACTTATCCTGGATAACGACACTCAGTTTACCAATAAGAAACTCCATGAATTCTGTAAAGAACTTGACATCCACCAAGTCTTTACCTCAGTCAAGTATCTCTAGACGAACAAGAAAGCCAAAGCTACCAACAAGATCATTCTTGCCGGGCTCAAAAAGTGGCTCGACCAAGCTAAGGGAGCATGGGCAACGGAGCTCCCAATGGTACTGTGGTCATATCACACCATGGCATAGTCCTCGACGATGGAAACCCCCTTTAAGGTCACCTATGGATCCGAAACTATAATTCCAATGGAGGTCAAAGAACCGAGCCATCGAATATAGCATTTCTAAGAGAGTACTAACGTGGTCGAGCCAAGAGCCGACCTCGACCTTATCCAAAAGGTGCATGACATGGCACATATCCGTGAACAAGCGGCTAAATAAAGAGCAGCCCAAAAATACAACACGAGGATCATGCCTGGAAGCTTTAGAAGGGAGACTTCGTCCTGAGGAAGGTCGAAATAGCATGACAACAACTCGGAGGAGGAGAGCTCGATGCTAATTGGGAGGACCCCTACCGAGTCACCCATAACCTCGACAACGGAGCCTACTGCTTGGCCAAACTCTCAAGGTAACCCTTACCAAGAGCATGGAATGCAACTAGCCTAAAGAAATACTTCAACTAAGTGATAATCGTCTCAAATTCGTTTGATGTATTGCTTTAAGACTATTTCATTTATTCCATTCTAGTCTTCGTTATATCTACCTTTATACCATCATGGCCTTAAGCTAGATTTTGTGCCTTTGCTTCATTATAGTTTTTATTACTTCCGTATTTACGCCGCCATAGGCTTTATTGCGCGATGTATCATTCGACTATACACCAACGCATTGCACAGTTTATGAATAAAATCATAGGGAATTCAGGAAATTTGCTCATATTTTCTTATTTCAGCAAGCAAATGAATGTCCTGAGTTCATCCCGGTCTTTTTAACCCACGCCCTGAACTAGATATGCTCGGTCAGTCCACATGCTAAGCCCAGGCCAGACCTGACATGTGGACCTTGGGTCATCCTAGTTGATCTCTTTAGTTGACACCCTAAACCAGATAAGCTCGGTCAGCTCACACTTTATGCCCAGGTCAGACTTGGCGTGTGGACCTTGGGTTATCCCGATCTCTTTAACAACAGCCCTGAACCAAAGAGGCTCGGTCAGCCCACACTCTAAGCCTAAGCCAAACCTGGCGTGTGGACCTCGAGTCATCCCGGTCTCTTTAGCCGATGCCTTGAACTAGATAGGCTTGGTCAACCCATATTATATGCCTAGGCTAGACCTAGTGTGTGGACCTTAGGTCTAGCCCGAAAGCAAATGCACTTATGCGACCTTGTATTACAAGTAAAATAGAAAGCAACATAAGGACCAAGCATGCAACAGAGCGAGTTGTGCACAAACCTGTGTATTCTGGGAAATAACAAATCAAGAAAAAACAAACATCGAACATTACAGGAAACCAAACAAAAAGTTTCTTCATTATGTTTGATGCTAGGGTTATAGAGATCGTGCTGACCTACACTACAAGATCAAAAAACTAAGGCCTAGTGGGTCTGATAGCCATCCTAGAAGCGAGTTCGACAACCATCAAAAGCAAAGAAGTCGGCATCAGGGAAGACCAGCCAAGAATGGGACAAGGACTTCTCATAGTCTGTCGTGAATTGATCAGCGGCCTCATCCATCAAGCTTTCTACCTCAACCCGAGCCTTGTTAGCCTCGTCCTTCATCTTGACGGCTTTGAGCCTAGCCTGGTCAACTTGAGACAATGCAGTCGCAAGCTCAGCCTCAAACTTTTTCTTCCTCTTATGGGCCACAATTTCAGTCGCCAATGCCTCCCTCTTCAGGTTATCCAACTCTAACCATGCAGCATCTCGTTGGTCTAACATCTTTTGGGTGAGTCTGGACACCTTATGAGCTGAGGCGTCCACGTCTTTAGCCCGCTTTCGTAGATGCACCATCTCCTTTGCCAACTGCCCCTTCACCCGATCAGTTTCTTCTTTGAGAGCCTGGTCGTGCCTCCTCTACTAAGCCTGACACTCTACCTCTCTCAACCAGTAAGCGCTTGCGAGGTAGAGGGTATGTAACTCGAACCAACAACACATACAAGCTACCTAAGATTCAACATCATTTTCTGGTCTAATAGGGTAAACAGATGCTAGTCAATGAATGCCTTGGGGCCAAACTGAGTGATTTAGAGGCTTCCTAAGTTAGACTCTCAACACTTGACTACTGACCATTGGCGGCACCTGGAGTGCTAAACGTTCTCGCATCCTCCTTTTAGGTAACCCTTGGTCTCATTTGGGTTAACAGGGACACTAAGCCTCTAGCTCCTCGGCCTGGGGAGTGCAGGAATCCTTACAAAAGATGTTGTGGTGGCGACCTTAGAAATTAGCACAAGACCCCTAGAAGAGGTGGAGGCTTTCTCAGCGGCAGGGGCCTTCTTGAAAGCCCTTTTAACTGACCCATTATTAGCCACATTGGCCTGCTTATTTTCCAGGCCCCTCCTAACCTCTTCAACTAACATTTTTGGAGCCATTAAGCTTGAAACAACAAACAGACAATGTGGTTCACAACAAATAGTAACCAAAAAAGAAAGGATAAGACGAAAGCAGACCCATGTACTCAGCCAAGCCCTCTTAGTCATTGTTGTGCTTAAGGAGAGTCTACGTCTCCAACACAGGACAAGACTCTAGCAAGTCCACCATCACCTGGTTCTACAGGCTTAAGCTTAGGTATTCCAGCCCCATGATGGAACTCGGCTCCTTCGTCCAATACAAGGGATTCTTTTAGCGCTACCCTCGTCTAGAAAGCAGGTAACCTCATCCTCTTGAGAAGACATCTTGAAGAAGTTAGCCTTGAAACCCTTGTAAAAGCTGTGAAAGGGCTTCAACAATCGCCTCCTCGGAAGGTCACTCAAGAAAACCTAGCTGCCTTTGTTGACCCCGTTCGACTGGAAAAAGTATAAGAACACCCCTGTATTTACCTCATGGCCTAGGAAGTTGGAGAACACTTCGAAGGCTTGACCAAAAGCCTAACTGTTTGGATGCAGTTGGGTTGGAGCGACATTCAGCATCGCCAGCACCAAACTTTGGAAGTCCGTGAATGGGAGTCGCAGCTAAAAATGCGTGAAGAATGTCTCATACATAAAGATCAACCCTGAATCTGTGTTCGAGGCCAAGTCTGTAACACCCCACTTTTTCCCAAGCGTGCGTTAACTCGAGATTTCAGGAATTATTTATTTATTTTTTTTCAAAATCAAACACCACATAAATCTCTCGATAGGCATACTTTCATCATAATCGCTTCCCGACAATCCCGCTCGTACCTTCTCAGTATATCAAAATTTAATAATTAGACTAAGACAGGCATTATCAATCACATCAGCGGAAGCAAGATCGAACCTCAGATATATATACAACTGATAATTCCATTTACATTAACCAAATCGATGTTTCACATGAAAATACCCAAAATGTTACATAATTTCTGAACATTGTAATCATAGACAAAACCCTACGATGACTAAACATAACAGCTACATCTCGATGACATTCTTTCCCTTGGTGCCACTGCTTTCACCTGGAACGTTTAAATATTCCAGGGACATAGTCCAAATTAGATGCTGAATCATCTAAGTGAGAGTTCAAAAATATTTTCAGGAATGTATGCAAAATCATGTGCCAAAATCGATAAATCCCAACATGCACTAGCCTAAGAGAATCCCACACAGCATTTAGCCCTAACCGAGAAAAATGCAATCTCTCTAAAGGCGACACGACCACATCGACCCATTGGCAAACCGATCCTGCTTAAGAGGGACAACCTCGACATATGAACCCAGGAATCACCCCATTCTCATCGTTAGGCTTTACGCTCCCACTCAAAAGCATTCCAAAATTCAACGCAACCCTAGCCCCAAGAGTGTCACATCAGCACTATCCTCGGAATCAACGTCACCTCGGCATTAATGCTATTGCTCAAAGGATCCTGGGGCGGTGTCCACTCGCAGCCCCGCCACTTGAGCCAACAACCGGGGTGGTGTCCACTCTCAGCCCCGCGACTTGGGTCTCGTAGGGTGAAGTCCGTCTCAGTCCCGTCCCAAGTGGGTCACCTAGCATTAATCCTAGGTGCGCATCCCGAGTGTTGTCACTCTGGCTACGTCACAAGTTAACAACCCACATCCCACATGGACGACACAAAACAAGCCAATGGTCGAAAATCATAACATGCATAGCTTAAAATCAACCTTTCGATGTATGCAAATTACCGTACAAAATTTAATGCACGTGAAAATAACCGTTTAGACAATAAATCAAGCCAAAGGGATAAACACTCACAGCAAAATCATTCACACGTTACTTGAAGTCTTTCAGGTAGAACCACTCACAAGGCAAAACAAAGTTTAGGGGCGAGCACTCACCTTGTAACTCAACTTTCTTGAAGAGCACGAGTAGCCTCGATTTGCGTGTCTGCCTCGGTTTACGTGCCTGACCTCGATTCTCTCGCCCGACGCTCTTATACTTCAACCTCGAGCTTCTACGATACCCTAGTCATCACGTTTGTTCAAAATCATATCAATATCTATTTTTTCAATTTTTCCATAATTTCTTCCTATTTTCTTTATAATTCTCCTCAAAAATTCTAATAAATGCCTACTCAAGGTTTTTCCTCGATTTTTCTTCACAACAATTCATAAATAAATAATTCCTAACTCTCAAAATTTTCTAAGGATTTTCCAATACCTCTTCCTATTTTTCATAAGCCTTATTTACTTTGAAAATTACAAAATGACCATTTTCTCCAACATTTTTCCAAATTTTCTTCCACCATAATTCATAATTTATTTTTCTTAAAATAAATAAAAAAATTTCAAAATTATCTGAGGCCTCACGCGCCCTCACGCGAGGGCGAGTGGGCTGGAAACAAAGGCTGGCACGTGGCAGTCACGCGCCACCGTCTTCAACCTTGAGCTGACCGCCAGCGGATGCTCCGATCAACTCGAAATCGGTACCCTCCGGAAGCCCTTGAGAAGTCGATCCTAGCCCCACCGGTTTTAGGCCGAAAGGCCACCAGAAAGCCCTCCAAATGGTCAGTTACAGGCAGCGGTAGGCGGTCTGCCTAGCCATTTCCGGCCATCTTCAAAATACCCTCAAAACGTCTCGAAATCTCACCAAAATTTCTAGAAACGCTCCTCTCGCCTCAAGGATCAAAAGCCCCTTATTGGCTTCCCTCGATTCGCTCTCAAACTTGAGCGATTTGGTGCTTCAAATTCGGCCGAAACCCTTGACTATTTATAGCCAAATCCGACCCCCACGTAGCCGATTTCCGGCCAAGGCTTCTTTCCCACGCTTCCTAGACCACCTTAGGCCACTCCCTGACGATCCTAGGCTGTCCAAATGGCCGGATTTTCTGGCCAAAATCTCGGCCTGATCTGTCATCTCTGAGCAATTTTCTGAAAATTGCACTTTAGCCCCCTGAAATTTTTCTTTTGTATTTTGGCCCTTAACCTCAAGCCCCTGATCTTTCTAACACCTTCACTAAGACCCTCAAGATTATTACTTCTCATTTCTCCCTTGAAACTTTTGAAAAATTGCCGTTTAGACCTCTCTCGGGCAATTTTAAGAAATTACACTTAGGCCCGACTGATTTATTTGACCTCAAATCCACTCGATTCAACCTGAAACCACTTAAGGGTTGTTCTATACATCAAATACTAGTCCTTGGCACTCTCCATTGACATTTTGGCCGTCGTTTACAACAATTTGGTAATACGACCTAATTAGCAGCTGTATTTTTGCTGTACTGAAAACTGTTCCCGATCTCATTTCTTTTATCACTAAAAATCATAATTTTAATTGCTCGTTGATACTATACCATTTTCCTTGGCTATCTAAGATCCGAGGTACTCTCGCTGACTAATTCGGTCGTCCAAAGCTGTGTTAATATGCCCTATAGTCTTATTTTTCTCAAAATTCCAATTATGCCCTTGATTAAATATCATTTTTATCCTCAAAATTATTCTCGGGTGTTACAAAGTCCATATAGACTTGGTCTTCCTCCCCACCTGGGTGGCACACAAACAGACCTTCATTCCTACTAACCGATAAGGACACTTGCGTTCTTAGCTCAACGATCCCCCCGGGAAAGTCATATATTGAGGCAAACTTGGCCACTTCCTCACTTACCCAGTCGTACGCAACACTTGAGCTAGAAGGAAGACCCAAAGATGGCCCTTCTTGGTTAGCCCTAACTAGCTGCCTCACCGCCACTAACATCAATCTTGGCGATCTCCCTAGCCATAGACGGGGTACCTACATTATCCTCGGAGGAACCAATGAAAATAGAACTACTAGAAGTTGGCACTCCGTGCCTATTCTGAGCTACGCTCTGAATACCTCGATCTACCATTTGAATCGCCCTTCTAAGTTCGGCCAACAAGACTTGATGACTAGCCCCTTGCATAGGCATCCTGTTCATCACCGGGTGTTCACCTACGACAATCACGGAATCGCTCCCCAACCCAGATTCGCTGCCCTATCTTGCAATAGCACTCGACGACCCATAAATGACAACAATAAGAAAAGCACAAAAGAGAGAAGAGTGAAAAGGGTTAGATTCAAGAGATTACCTATGAAGTTGAGCGAAGTCCCAAGCTGAAAAGTAATGAACAATCCAAAATGAAGACAGTAGAAGGGCAAGGAGTTCTTAGATAAACAGGGGTTCTTAAATTAGAAATAAAGGCAAAAAGTAAGATAGAGAAGTAGGAGAAGAAGTTTATAGCAGCATCACTCAGCAGTCGTGATTTGGGCCCATCACCGAAGACAAATCGTCACCCCAAGATGTATCCAATTGGCAGGATTCAAACGATACCAATCTTCTGCTAACATCACACCATTTGTCGCAGCACCTGCCAAGCATTCAATGCCCTGAGTAGAGGCGGGAGGGGCATCTTCCCACCTGTCTATGATGTCCCATCTTCCAAACTTGACATTTCAAATTTTGAGACCACGTGTCACCTCTCAAGATACTGAAACGACCCCCAATGCTCACACCGGCATCGACCCAAACCCAAAGCTTGGCTCGGATGTGGTGTGCATCCCAAGCTTGAATGTTCACCCTTGCGAACATCCGACTGTTATGACTGTTATGACTGGATTTCTTGTTGCCTCAAGCTTTCTGGCCGACCACCACTTTGGGTAGGAAGGAATAGAGCTTAAACTAAACGAAAACTTGAATAAACCCATGTTTGTGAGAGCTCAATTCATTTAATAACCCAATCTATTTCCCTATCCCTAACGTATGGTTACTAAAATTAATTCCCCAATGCATTGAAATCAAAAAGATGAAACCCATTAAACTTTTTGTAGATTGGGCCTGGGTTTGGGCAGCATGCATGGCAAGACACGAGCCAAGCCCATGTAGTTGGTTTTCACGTCCCAACCCAAATCTTGAGTCACACATTCACTTGGTCTCTTATCTGAGACGGAATTGTCATCCTTTTTAAGTGTCAAGAGTCTGACTCTTAGTTGGACTTCAACTTAAGATTTGAGTTGTTACTGATTGACTCTTAGTTGATATGGATTAGTAGTTGTTTTCTTCAATTGTGGCTTTAGAATGAATCCTAATATTAGCTTTATATATATATATATATTGTTGCGGAATATTTCTTCAAAACAGAATAGGTTAGTGCAATATATCGAATCCAATATAGATCAAAACAAGGATGTAAAGTAAACACAATACAAACTCTATATTTCGAACGTTCAAGGCTCGGATCTGAGAGACCAGTTACCCCTCTTGGTAACACCAACGAATAGGAACCACAAGCCACTATCGAAGCCCTCAAACCAAAGCCCAGAAAAGCCCCAACCCTTCTCGGCCAAACCAGCAAAATAAGCCCTCTCTCGCTCAACCGAAGACAACCACACACACAGCAGTAAATCGGTGGTAAGAATAGCAAGATCAAGGCACAAAGCAAGGAGATTGACTTACCTAAAAAGAGAACCCAGATCTGGATATATAGGCGGTTTCCAACGACATCCAAGAGGCTGCCTTTCGCACATAAGGAAAGGCGGTTGAAACCATCAAAGGAAACAAAACCCACAGAAGGCAAGATAGCCTTCATCGCTATCGAAGGAACAAGGGTTGAAGCGATGAAGCAATCGGCCAAGATAGGAAACACGAGAGAGAGAGGGAGAGAAAACTAGGGCTCGGCTGAAAAATACCAAACAGAGGCGCCAACAGAAGAGTCATAAGGCTCTTATATATGTGGGCTATAAAAGAAATGGGCTGGGCTTAAGTGGGCTTTTATCCCTATTTGAGCAAATGGGTTGAGGCCCATTTTTCCTCTAAAATGAGGGGTGGACTTGTGGCCTGACTTCTAAAATGGGCTACCAAAAGAGGACGGTAATGGTCTTGGGTCCTTCAATCTCGGGCCGAAGCCTATGAAGACCCGTCCGAAAAATCGTCATTGCCTTGGGTCTTATTAGGGAACAAAAAACAACATATATAATACATTTGCATACAAGTAGATAAAATAGGAATCGATTAATTAGGAGCACTATTATTACTTGTTACAACCATGTATTAACACACTAGAGGAAAAAAGAAAGAAAAAAGGAAAGAAAACAATAATTAATGGCTCCCTCTTGATCATTAATCCACACATCCAAACAAGCCCTCGCCAATCAGAACCTGCTCCTCATTTGAATGGTCTCACTGAGGCTTGAAGAAGCTTACTTTAATCCCGGTATCAATCATAACATAAATTCCAGACGCAATGGCCAGAACACTCAGAATGGAACCCAGGATTCCCAATCCCCAATTCAGCCACCACATGAAGCTATGCTTCTTGGGCTTCTTAATCTTGAGCCACATGAAACAGGGATAGGCGAATGTCACCGGCAACGCTATCCCACCGATTAAGCCGGCTATGCTGCCCAGGAAAGGGATAGCGACGGCCATGAAGAAGCAGCCATATCCAAACATCGCCCGGGAGATTACCCTGAGCCACCAGGGGCAGGGCTTCTTGATCCTGGCGGTAAGCTTCAGCTCCATGTCGTCGAACATCTGCATGGCGTAGATCTGGAAGGAACTGACGGCGTTGATGATGATGAACAAGCACATCATCCCCAATACGGACGGTAATGTATCGTGGCCGTGGTACACGTAGATCGCCGGCAGCATTCCGCCGTTTTCAGGTATCTGATGAAACGAAGAAGACCAGAGTATACATAAGGAAAGATCTTTTTTACTGACACGTACGTTTGACCACGAATAGGGGTGCGTTTGTGGATGTGGTATTTGAATTTTATTAAATATGAATGTGAATAGATCATAATTCAATTTAAAAATTTGAACTCATCTCTGACCCGATTGAAAAGTAAAATAAACTTAACCTAACCCAATTAACTTTAGTTATAAAATTATATTAAAATTTATAATGAATCAAAATATTATGATTAATAAAATTAATTTTTGAAAAAAAGAAAAAAGTAGAAGCAACCACTTCCACATGGGCAAAATGAACAGATTTAACTAAATAAAAGTGAAATAAGAAAACTAATTTGAAGGGAAATGGCTCTCTATATTCAAAGATTTAACCAACACGCAAGCGAATAATACTATTTAGGTCCGAAAAAGTAAAACAAAAATCAAACTAAATCGACTAATCAGATAGATAAATTTAGTTCAAGACTAATTAAGACTATCTAAGACATGGTTGTGACACTTTGGTAATAGAGAAAAGAAATACCTTTCGGCCATAAGCCCAATATCCTGCAATAGCGAGGGGAAACAAACACAGCGCAACGATCACATATGCTACTTTGACCCCTCTCCACATTGGGACATGAGATGGGTGTTTTTCACTTGAAGGCATTGTCGCCTGCAATCAAGAGCAGAAAGAACTATGAGTCTATGGCATTGGTAGCAAAATCTAAGAGTAGTTAGTTATTAACGAAACTCCCAAGTATATTTATTATTTACCTGAATTTCAAGAGTAAGATTATGGCCCCTGAAAGAAAAAGCGATGATCCCGATGGAATTCAGAATGCCAAACAACCAAACAACGTTGTCAACAGGCCTAACCCGATCGTAGGACACGCCGTCAATCCTGCCCTCGTCGACCGACACAATCCACATGATTGTGCAGTAGCCGACGGCCGTGATAGCGCCGACCAGCGAGACGCCGGCGATGGAGTTCAAGTTGGGCAGCTGAGACAGCACCACGGCGGCGCAGGTGAAGACCAAGTACCACTCCACGGTGGTCAAGGGCTTGGGATTGGAGCAGGATTGGCCGCACACGATCTGGTAGAAGATCTTCATGGTTGAGCCGCCGATGACGATGAGCGCCACGCAGGTTCCTCCCGACAAGTACATGATTGGGAAGGCCGCAAATATGTTGGCCTTCTTTTCGCCTGTGACATTTAATTGGTCCGACGCCGTTATCGTGGGATTCAAGGTCGTGGAGATTAAGGCTGTAAAACTGACGGACGTATAGATAGATACGTACCGAAAGTGGCGCTGAACAACTGGAGATATCGGCTGTAACGCATTCCTGTTTCAGTGGATTCATGAAGCCTCACCAGGATGCCCATGGTGTAGAGCTGCCAAACGAATGCCACTGTCAAACTAATTACGCCCCATGCCCTGCCAAACACCAGCATGTCACACAAGGAACAAATTAATTAATATATATATATATTTAAGAAAAACTAGCTCCCTATAATAAATTCTTAATATTAATTACACAAAAGAAAATCATTGACAAATTAAGATAAAATTTATACAGGTTGCTCAACTCACTTAATGGGACATTAATTATAAAAAGGCAATTAAGAAGGGTAAGTAATGAAGTTGAGAGTTGGATGATTTGACAATTTGCTTTGCATGCCCATGCCTAGTCACGGGACTCCCACTTAAGGCTTAAGGTAGCCATATATCTATATATGTACCCTACGACTGTGTACATCCAAAAAAGTATAAAGTGATTCTGCAGATCTAGCGACACAGGAAAAATCTCTAAGTGATAATAATATATATATATATATATATATGAATAATTCTATTAACTTTTTTTTATAATTAATAGCTACACATATATGAAGGAAAAAATAATTTGGGAAGGTGAATTAATTTAATTACCATCCTAGAATAGTGAAGGCAACGGGGAGCACAAGAGCCTGGCTGCCAATAGCTGAGCAAAGAGTGTGGAAAGCGGCATAGTAAGCGTTGCCATTTCTGGACTCGGTGATGGGCAGCCAGGCGTCGTTATGGTCAAGTTTGGTGAGCTTGATGGCTCTCCGGATTGGGCTTGCCAGCGGCGTCAGGAAGTTTGGGGTCAGGAAGTTCGGCGTCCGGCCGGCGCTTCTCGGAACTATCGAGTTGGTCGCCGGAGCGCTCGGCTGTTCGATGTTCAGCAATGGCTTCCTAGAGAGAGAGGGCGAGTTGTACTGCGTCGACTGCACGGGAGGGGCCGCCACGGCCGGCAGGTCGCCGTTGGTTGGTGACGAAGTAGAGTCTTCAAGTACTACCTGATCACCCATCTCTGGACTGATCTTCCGGCCACTCTCTGTGGTTGTATGGCTTGCCAATTCTCTCTCTCTCTCTCTCTCTCTCTGCGCAAGCAAGTTGCCCGAGCCTAGCACGCCATATTTATATATCGTTCACAAGAGAGCTGGGAAAAGTAGCTTTGAGAGAGAGAGATAGATAGTAGGTGAGGAGGGTGAGCCAGAGCGGACTGGTATACAACTGCTGCAGACCGGCGCTTATTATATATAGAACTTCTGATGATGCAATAAATTTGTAATGCTTACTGCCTTTTTGCTTTTTTGTTACTAGAAATATAATATTTGGTAAATTTCACCTTTTAATTAACTTCCCATAGACTTGAGTTCACAGCCATATATTTTCCTCCTTTTTGTGTGTGTGTGTGTGTGTTTGTGGGGTTAAAATACCCCATTCCATGCATTAACTAAAATTGAATTTTCCTATTAATTTGTTTTGCTTACATAAAGTTTGCAGATCATCAACTCTATATTGTGTGAATTCATTAAATACCAAATATACATAAGACATGTCAACATTTAAAAAATTAAAACTTTAGTGTAAATAAAGGGGGGGGGGGGGGGGCTTCATTTTTCATTTGCTGGAGCGACTTAAAACGTTGGCGTGATTGACTGTAGTAGTAGTCTTTGTTTGACTAATCTCCTGTGCAAGACTTTGACCTCCGTCCTTCTAGACAGCCTTTAACTCGCAAGGACGGGGAAGAGGGAGGCCTTTTTGTGCGAGTTTAGACTCTGTTCGGTTCTAGACAGAGCAAAATTAAGCTAATCAATTGTCCAACGTGGATTATATATATATATATATTCTGTTTATTTTATCCACGTTACACACACACCATACATGCAAACTCGTTAATTAAAGTCAATCTCAATCTCACACTTCCTCTTCCTACAAATTTGGACTTACTATTATTATAATAATATGTAATCATATATCTCGTATATCTTCTTATTTTAAGTATTATTATTGTCTTTGATAGTGACATATGAAGTAATGTGAAATTAATATGTTGTAACTAAGTATAGATATTTTAATAAACCATTTTCTGTACTTGTAGATGGTAACCATATATATATATATATATATACCATTTTGTAAGAGAATTTTTGTTAATTTTTATGTTAATTACAATTATATGTTCAAAATTGGATGGGAGATGGTATTGAAGTGTTTTAGTTCACCGTGCCAGTTCAAGGCATGGCCACCAAGGCCTATCGCCCCAAAAAACAAGGGCTCCAAAATTATTTTAATTTTAATTATTTTAATTTTATTTTTTTATTTTTTAAAATATAAAATCACTAATTCTATTTTATAATGATTTTTTGTTTAAATTCATATTTTATTTATTTTTTTATTTTATTTGAACAAAAAGGCCCCAATTCTCCTAATTCGTGAATTATTTTCTAATTTTAAATAAAGAATAGTGAATTGTGTCATTTAAAGGAGGACGTCATTCAACTTTTCAAATTTACGGATCATTTTTAAATGTTAAGTAATCAATAGTGATATGTAAACTAATAACACAATGAAAAAAGAGAGAGCAAGAAGTAGTGTTATTTTAGGGGGATAATTTAATAAAATAATTTTTTGAACGATAGAAATTTCATCAGGGATTCTGCTCTAATTTGGGCATTAAAAAAAATAAGAAAAAGTAAAATGATAACTTTTTAATTTGCAGGACCTTTCTATGGACTCTCCACATTTTTTATTTATCCAACGCTTATGTTTCTAAGGTTTTTCATATTGTTTATATTGTCAATTAAAAAATATTTATTTTTTAAACTTAAATACAAAAAATTAATTAGTAATTTTTACAGTTCAAAAATTAAATAAAATAATTTTTAATATTTATTTATATTATTAAAGAGTTATCAAAATAACTCTTAACTAAGATGACTAATATTTTTAAGCCTGCCTTAACGTTTCAGTGCCAAAACCTTAATGTCATATTTCAAATTAAGATTTTCTTTTCATGAAAAATAAGAAAACAATAATGAATGTTTACTTTTAGAGCGCCTACTTTGTGAACTAACTTATTTTAAAAAATATTTTTTAATAACACAATCATCATTGTATTGATTTTTTTTATCATTTAATTGAAAAATCATATTACTATTACGATACCAGATATTATGGTTTCTTGTATTAAATAACATCTCAAATTATTTTTATTCTTCCAAAGTTATAAAATATACCCAAACTTGTAGCTATCAAACTATTAATATAATACTAAAATAATAAATATACTAAATTATACCTATATTTACTTGTACTATAATTTTATAAAAATATAAAACAACAACAACATATCCAACCTTTATCCCACTATGTGGAGTCGGCTACATGAATTCTAGACTTCCATGTATTTCTATCGTTTATCATATCTTCATTTAGATCCATATACTTCATATCGAACTTTAATGTCTCTCCCAAAGTCTTCTTGGGTCTACCTCTACCTCTTTTTGTGACTAATTGTTTCATTTCATCAACTCTCCTCACATGAGCGTCTCTTAGTCTCCTTCTCACATGACCAAACCATCTTAGTCTAGTCTCTCTCATCTTCTCCTCGATTGGCACTACTCCTACCTTATTACGAATAATTTCATTTCTAATTTTATCATTTCTTGTATGTCTGCACATCCATCTTAACATTCTCATCTCCGCTACACTCGTCTTTTGCTCATGCTGGTATTTGACTGCCCAACATTCTGAGCCATACAGCAAAACTGGTCTTATAGCTCTTTTATAAAATTTTCTTTTCAATTTTAATGGGATTTTACCATCACATAACACTCTCGATGCATTTCTCCATTTTAGCCAGCCTGCCTTAATTCTATGTGTGACATCCTCGTGAATTTCTCCATCTTTTTGAATCACTGATCCCAAATATCGAAAATGGTCTTTTCTTTGTAAGATTTGGTCTTCTAATTTTATTATAACATCATCCACTCTTGCATTTTTACTAAATTTGCATTCCATATATTTTGTTTTCTTTCTACTTAATTTAAATCCCTTAGATTCTAAATTGTTTCTCCACAACTCAAGCTTAGTGTTCACTCCTTCTTTTGTTTCATCCACCAACACTATGTCGTCTGCAAATAGCATACACCATGGCACATCTGTCTGAATATCTTTAGTGAGTTCATCTATTACTAAGGCAAATAAGTATGGACTTAGTGCAAAACCTTGATGCAGTCCTATTGTAGTTGTAAATGGTTCAGTATCCCCTCCGCATGTTCTGACCCTTGTCTCTACACCATGATACATGTCCTTAAGGACTTCTATATAGGCTATTTTGACTCCTTTCTTCTCTAAAACCCTCCATAATACTTCTCTAGGGACCCTATCATAGGCCTTTTCTAGATCTATAAACACCATATGTAGGTCCTTCTGATGATCCCGATACCTTTCCATTAGACGCCTCAGTAAATATATAGCTTCCATTGTTGACTTGCCAGGCATGAAACCAAACTGATTTTCTGACACATTTGTTTCTTTTCTAAGTCTCTGCTCTATTACTCTCTCCCAGAGTTTCATGGTATGACTCATTAACTTAATTCCTCTATAATTTTCACAGTTTTGAACATCTCCTTTATTCTTGTATATAGGAACCAAAGTACTCTTCCTCCACTCATCTGGCATCTTTTTTGATTTAAGGATCGCGCTAAATAGTTGCGTTAGCCAGGAGATGCCATCTTCTCCCATGCATTTCCATGCTTTTATTGGTATATTATCTGGTCCCACTGCCTTATGATTTTTCATCTTTTTTAAAACTTGCCTTATTTCATTTGAACTTATGCGTCGATAGAATGTGTAGCTCACATTCCCTTCGGAGTTACTAAGATGTCCCAACCTAACTCTTGTGTCACCACCATCATTGAATAATTTTATGAAATACTTCTTCTATCTCTCCTTAATCACTCCCTCATTTGCTAAAATAATTTTATAAAAATATATTTTTTTATAATTTAATGGGACACGATTTTATAGTAACTCCGTCCATTTGACATCTCTATTTGAACAAATATGATGCTTATTGAAGCTATATCAACCAGCAGCAACAACTACTAGATTGCGGCTTGATATATCTTAATTAGGTATATGTAAAGAGTTATGATTTTTAAATAACGTTGATGTGATAAGTTAAATATAATTTAACATCAATTATATCAAGTTGTCGTGTTAAAATAATTAAATAGGTAGATCTCATATAATTAGAGTACTGCTATTTATCTAGATTTCAGTCTAAATATCATTTTTTTATTGTCCAATATAAAGGTAATACTTAAACTGAAAATATAAATAGCATTATTTATATAATTATTATATTTAAATTATCATATTAATATTATTTAATATAAGCTAAGCAACAAGATAACATGTGTTTGATAGTAGACATCTAGTTAGTTACGTATATGATAGTTTTATAGAAAGAAATTAATGGATGCATGTGTGAAAGCGGGTGTGAAATTCATTCATAGCATTAACTAGTGTGAAAGCTACAGAGATTTGAGAATGACCTTCACGCGGCAATCTATTATTCTAGACGCCCCACGGGAGAATCTTAAGCGTCCAGGACTTTTTAAGTTGGCCTAGAATGATATTAAAACTCTAAAATCAAAAGAAGAAGTAGAAGCACTGTAACGCCTCACTTTTTTCAAGCATGCGTTAATTCGAGATTTCGAAAAAATTTAAATCAAATACCACATAAATCCCTCGATAGCCATCAAAACCGTTTTCCCGACAATCTCGATCATACCTTCTTAGTTTAACAACATTTAATAAACTAAGACAGGCATCATCAATCATATCAGCGAAAGCAAGATCGTAACCTCAAATATATACATATCACTGACAATTTCTTTTACAATCGATGTTTCACATGAAAATATATTACATAGTCTCTGAACATTGAAATCATAGACAGAACCTACAAAAAAAACAACTGTATCTGCTACATCCTGATGGCCTTCTTCCTTTGACGTCACAGCTTTCACCTGGAACGTTTGAATATTTCAGGGACATAGTCCAAATTAGATGCTGAATCATCTAAGTGAGAGTTCAAAAACGTTTTCATGAATGTATGCAGAGTCATGTACACAAAATCGATAAATCTCAACATGCACCAGCCTAGGAGAATCCCAACGCATTTAACCCTAACCGGGGAAAACGCAATCTCTCTAAGGCGACACGACCAAATCGACCCATTGGCAAACCGGTCCTGCTTAAGAGGGACAACCTCGACACATGAACCCAGGAATCACCCCACGGTCATTGTCAGGCTTTACGCTCCCACTCAAGCATTCCAAAACATAACCCTAGCCCCAAGAGTGTCACAACAGCACTATCCTTGGAATCGACGTCACCTAGGCATTAATGCTACCGCTCAAAGGATCCTGGGGTGGTGTCCACTCGCAGCCCCGCCACTTGAGCCATCAACCGGGGTGGTGTCCACTCGCAGCCCCGCCACTTGGGTCCCGTAGGGTGAAGTCCGTCTCAGCCCCGTCCCAAGTGATCACCAAACATTAATCCTAGGTACGCATCCCCGAGTGCTGCCACTCTGGGCCACGTCACAGGTCAACAACCCACATACCACATGAACGACACAAAACCAGCCAATGGTCGAAAAATCATAACATGCATCACTTAAACTCATAACATGCATCATCAATTCTTAAATCAACGTTTAATGCACATGTAAACAATCATTTGGGCAACTCATCACAAACCGAGCATGAAAATCATTTACATGTCACTTGAAATCTTTTTGGGTAGAACCACTCACAAGTCAAAACCGAGTTGGGGAGAACACTCACAGTAAAACCATTCATATGTTATTTGAAATCTTTTGGGCAGAACAACTCACAGTAAATCGAGTTTTAGAGGAGAACTACTCACCTTTAGACGAATTTCTGATCGTCAAGCGCGGTCAGCCTCGATTTGCGCGCATGCCTCGATCTGCGTGCCTGACCTCGTTTCTCGCACCTGACGCTCTTGTACTTCAACCTCGAGCCTCTAGTCATCATATTTATTCAAAATCATATCAATATCTATTTTTCCAAATTTTCATAATTTCTCCCTATTTTCTTTATATTTCTCCTCAAAAATTCTAATAAATACCTACTCAATATTTTTCCTTGATTTCTCTTCATAACAATTCATAAATATTTAATTCCTATCTCCCAAAAATTTCTAAGGATTTTCTAATTCATTTTCCTATTTTTTCTAAACCTTATTCACTTTAAAAATTACAAAATGACTATTTTCTCAAACATTTTTCCAAATTTTCTTGCACCATAAATAATAAAACAATTTTCCAGAAATAATAAAAAAATTACGAAAATACCTAATGTCTCACGCGCCCTCACGCGCGGCGCGTGGGTACTGCGCGTGGCAGCCGCACGTGCACAGCACGCGTCCTTTCTTCTCCGGCGAGATGGTCGCCGGCCGGCGACCGGAATCCTCCAACGAGCACACCTCATGGAAGCTTGCTTTAAGTCGATCCCAACGCCACCATTTCCAGGCCGAAAGACGTTCGGCAAGGCCCTCGATCGGGCCGTTTCAGGTGCGGTTTGGCCGCCGCCTCGATTTTCCAATCTGCCCCAAAACGCCTTCAAACAACCTCCAAAACTCGCGAAAATTTCCAGAAAAACTCCTCTCGCATCAAGGAACAAAAGCCCCTTATTGAATTTCCTTGATTCGCTCTCAAACTCGAGCGATTTGATGCTTCATTCTCGGCCAAACCCTTGGCTATTTATAGCCAAATCCGACCCCTACGTGGCTCATTCTCGGCCGTTTCTTTCCCCTCACGCCACCAGGACACCCTAGGCCATTCCTTTGATAAGATTGGGCGGCCAAATGGCCGAATTTTCCGGCCAAACGCGCGGCCAGACTGTCAGACGCGATCCAGCTTTTCTGAAATTGCAGTTAGGCCCCTGACATTTTTCTTTTTGCATTTTGGCCCTTTTTCTCAAGCCCCTGATCTTTCTAAGACTATCACTAAGACCCTCAAAGTTAGTATTTCTTATTTCACCCTTGAAACTTCCGAAAAATTGCCATTTAGACCTCTTTCGGGCATTTTTAGAAAATTACACTTTGGCCTGACTGATTTATTTGACCTCAAATCCACCCGATTCAACCCGAAACCACTTAAGGGTTGTTCTACACATCGAATACTATTCCCTGACACTCTCCGTTGACTTTTGGACGTCGTTTACAGCAATTCGGTAATATGACCTAAATGGGCAGGTGTATTTCGCTGTACCGAAAACTGTTCCCGATCTTCTTTATTTCACCACTAAAAATCATAATTTTAATTGCTTATCGATACTATACCGTTTTCTTGGGCAATCTAGGGTCCGAGGTACTCCCGTTGGCTAATTTGGTCGTCCAAAGTCGTGATAGTGTGCCCTAAAGTCTCATTTTTCTCAAAATTTCAATTTTGCCCTTTATCAAATTTCATTTTATCCTCAAAAATTTTCTCGGGTGTTACAAGCACCTTAATACATACTCATTAATTAAAAAAATTACTCTTAGAACTTAAAATATAAAATATTAAAATTAAAAATTATTATTTTAAATTCTTACCGTAAACGAAATCGTTATCTACACCACGCAAGATATCACATCACATAAAAAAAATTACGTCAGCAAGACATATCAAATTAGACTTAATACTTAGACATATGATATTTAATATTTTAATAATTAAAAAATTTGACATTTCATCTTAATCGTTATAAAAAAATATCTAAAAATATTCAAACATAGACCCAGATTTCATAAAAATACCTAAAAATTTTATTAAGAAAACTTAAAAATAATAAAAAAGAGCTAAATTTCATTGAAAAAACTTAAAAATTTCATAAAAAGACTGAAAAATATTAAAAAGTACCTAAATTTCATAAAAAAATCCCTAAATTTCATAAAAAAAAAAAAAAGGATTTTGTTCATAAAAAGCTAAAAAAATTCATAAAAATACCTAAAAATTATTTAAAAAAAAATACCTAACTTCATTTTATATGTTTTTCATAAAAAGGCCTAAAATATTTTTAAAAAGGACCTTAATGTTATAAAAAGACCTAAAAATAATAATTAAAGACCTAAATTTCATTTTATATGTTTTTCGTAAAGAACTCTAAAAAATTCAAAAAAAGACCTAAATTTCATAAAAGACCTAAAAATTTTAAAAAAATAAAATAATAAAAAGACCTAATTTTTGTTTTATATGTTTTATTTAAGTCTTTTTTTTATGAAATTTAGGTATTTTTTTAATATTTTTAGGTTTTTTAATGAAATTTAAATATTTTTTTATTATTTTTAGATCTCATCAAATTTAATTTTTTTTAATCAAATTTAATCCTTTTTTCATACTAGAGATTAAATATAAATTTTTTAATTATTGAACAATCAAATATTATATTTATATATTAAATTTAATCTAATTTATTTGGTTGATATGATTTTTTTTATATGTTGTGACATTCTACATAGATAATGTTACTGTTTATTTTTAGTTATAATAAAATTTTAAATTATTAATTTTTAATAATTAAAATATTAAATTTTATTATTAGATCATACTATTGGTATTCTATAGACTACACAATATATCATAAATGATAAAAATATCTTTCGTACCTTACAGTCTCATACTACCTCATTGCTTTACATAAAAAATATTTTATTTATGTATCTCACCCTTTCACATCAACTTATCATTTCACATCAACTCACCATATCAGTTTATCATCTTAAATAAAAATATTTTAAATATTTTAAGTATCTTAATTCATAGTGAAACTCATAATTTACCAATCACATTTTTCTAAGCCAAAAGAAAATACAGTTAAGATGGCCCATCCATCCAAATTCACATCTGATCTGACCATCATCGATCGTCATGGAGACATGCTCTCATTTAATATCACCTCCTCTGCTCTGATCATTCTCCCAAATCCCAATTTATTATTATGATTTGAAATTTGAAACTTTATGTTTTCAACGCCGACCTGCCACCGCCACTGCCACTGGCAGAACCACCCACTCTCTCGACTTGAAGGATTTTTATTAAGTTTATCACCCAGATGCCAGAGGGAAGGGAAGGCGTCAACAGAAGAAGAAACGAGGGGGAGGGGGCCAGGAAGGATTTTCTTTGACAAATGGGGGGCACATGAGCGAACGAACGAACGAACAGTCAGATCTGACATCCGTGACTTGGCGCGTGGGGCCTACTGCAACTGCTTTTCGCAGGACTCAACTCGTAGGTTAATCTAGAAAGTTTGAAAAACACGCCTCTCCCACACCCCATGCGTTGAAAAAAAGGGTGGTCTAAGAGCAGCTCTAAATTGATGCTGAAAACCGCTCCAACATATACACCAAACTAGTATTGACACAATTTTTCATAATAAAATTTGATATTAAGTAAATAGTATAACATCAAATTTGATATTAAATTATTCATCAACACTAATTTTTTTTTATTTTATTCTCAATTTTATCTCTCTTTGTATAATTTCAAAATAAGTTATTCATTTTATATCCTTTATCACTTTTAATATATTTGTATATTTTGATTAATAATTAAAAATATAAATTAGATTATTATAAAAAAAATATACCGATGAAAATATTTTATTAAGATCTATAAAATGAGTACAATATTGAATATATTTTAAAATATTTAATATATTTTATAAATACCATATTAATATAAAATGAAATATTTTTGTTTATGTATATGAATTTTTGTATTTTAATTATTATTTAATATGAAGAAAATATTCTTAATGCAAAAATTCAATAATATAATGAGATGGATAAATAATGTAACACCCGAGAAAATCTTTGAAGATAAAATGATATTAGGTAAAGGGCAAAATTGGAATTTTGAGAAAAACGAGACTTTAGGGCACACTAACCCAGTTTTGGACGACCGAAATAGCCAACGGGAGTACCTCGGACCCTAGATTGCCCAAGAAAATGGTATAGTATCGACAAGAAATTAAAATTATGATTTTTAGTGGCAAGATAAAGAAGATCGGGAACAGTTTTCGGTACAGCAAAATACAGCTGCCCATTTAGGTCGTATTACCGAATCGCTGTAAACGACGTCCAAAATGTCAACGGAGAGTGTCAGGAAATAGTGTTCGATGTGTAGAACAACCCTTAAGTGATTTCGGGTTGAATCAAGTGGATTTGAGGTCAAATAAATCAGTCGGGCCAAAGTGTAATTTTCTAAAAATGCCCGAGGGAGGTCTAAACAGCAATTTTTTTGAAGTTTCAGGGGTGAAATGAGAATTATTAACCTTAAGGGTCTTAGTGAAAGTGTTAGAAAGATCAGGGGCTTGAGAAAAGGGGCCAAAATGAAAAAGGGAAAATTCAGGGGTCAAACTGTAATTTCAGAAAAGCTGGATCGCGCATGGCAGATCTGGCCGCGCGTTTGGCCGGAAAATCCGGCCATTTGGCCGTCAAGTCTTGTCAAGGGGGTGGCCTAGGGTGTCCTGGTGGCGTGAGGGGAAAGAAACGGCCGAGAATGAGCCACGTAGGGGTCAGATTTGGCTATAAATAGCCGAGGGTTCGGCCGAGAATGAAGCACAAATCGAGCTCGTTCTCGAACGATTTTTGGAGCTTGGATAAGGGGCTTTTGGTCTCCAGGAGGTGAGGATCATTTTGGGAGTGGTTTGAAGCATTTTGGTAGAGGTTTGAGGGTGTTTCGAAGGTGGCCGAGGGTTAGAGGCGGACCGATTTCTGCCACCTGCAACTCGATTTTTAATCGACCTTTTGGATTCCTTTCGGCCTGAAATCGGTGGGGTTGTGATCGATTAGGCAAGAGCTTTCGAACGGCACCCGATTTGCCATCATCGGAGCAGTCGCCGGCGACCGGCCTAAGGTTGAAGACGACTGGCGCGTGACTGGCACGCGCCAGCCCAAGCCAAGCAGCCCACGCGCCGCGCGTGAGGGCGCGTGACAAGTGAGGTAATTTCGAAATTTTTTTTATTATTTTAAGAAAATTATTTTATGTATTATGGTGCAAGAAAATTTAGAAAAATTGTTGGAGAAAATGGTCATTTTGCAATTTTCAAAGTGAAAAAGGCTTATGAAAAATAGGAAAAGGAATTAGAAAATCCTTAGGAATTTTTGGAAGATAGGAATTTATTATTTATGAATTATTATGAAGAGAAATCAAGGGAAAATTTTGAGTAGGTATTTATTAGAATTTTTAAGGAGAAATATAAAGAAAATAGGAAGAAATTATGGAAAATTAGAAAAATAGATATTGATGTGATTTTGAACAAATGTGATGACTAAGGTATCGGTGAGACTCGAGGTTGAAGTACAAGAGCGTCAGGTGCAAGAAACGAGGCCAGGCGCGCAAATCGAGGCTGACCGCGCTTGACGATTGGAATTCGTTTAAAGGTGAGAAGTTCTTCTCCAAAAATTGATTTCTGTGAGTGTTCTCCCCAAACTCGGTTTTGACTTGTGAATGGTTTTACCCAAAAGATTTCAAACGACATGTAAATGGTTTCCATGCTCGGTTTTGTGATGAATTGTCTAAATGATTGCTTACATGTGCATTAAACGATGATTTAAGTATTGATGATGCATGTTATGAGTTTAAGTGATGCATGTTATGATTTTTCGACCATTTGCTGGTTTTTGTGGTATGTGGGTTGTTGACCTGTGACGTGGCCCAGAGTGGCAGTACTCGGGAATGCGTACCTAGGATTAATGTTTGGTGATTACTTGGGACGGGGCTGAGACGGACTTCACCCTACGGGACCCAAGTGGCGGGGCTGCGAGTGGACACCACCCCGGTTGATGGCTCAAATGGCGGGGCTACGAGTGGACACCACCCCAGGATCCTTTGAGCGGTAGCATTAATGCCTAGGTGACGTCAATTCCAAGGACAGTACTGTTGTGACACTCTCGGGGCTAGGGTTATGTTTTGGACCGCTTTTGAGTGGGAGCGTAAAGCCTGACAATGACCGTGGGGTGGTTCCTGGGTTCATGTGTCGAGGTTGTTCCTCTTAAGCGGGATCGGTTTGCCAATGGGTCGATTTGGTCGTGCCGCCTTAGAGAGATTGCATTTTCCCCGGTTAGGGTTAAATGCGTTGGGATTCTCTTAGGCTGGTGCATGTTGAGATTTATCGATTTTGTGTACATGATTCTGCATACATTCATGAAAACGTTTTTGAACTCTCACTTAGATGATTCAGCATCTAATTTGGACTATGTCCCTGGAATATTCAAACGTTCCAGGTGAAAGCTGTGACGATAAAGGAAGAATGCCATCAGGATGTAGCAGTTACGTTTGGTTTTCGTAGGTCCTGTTTATGATGTTTAGAGATCATGTAATATATTTTCATGTGAAACATCGATTCAATTGTTGTAAAAGAATTTGTCCATTATATGTATATATTTGAGGTTACGATCTTGCTTCCGCTGATGTGATGGATGATACCTGTCTTAGTTCATTTATTGAATGTCGTTATACTAAGAAGGTACGATCGAGATTGTCGGAAAATAATGGCTACCGAGGAATTTATGTGATGTTTGATTTAATTTTTCTCGAAATCTCGAATTAACGCACGCTTGGGAAAAGTGGGGCGTTACAAATAATTAGGTGGATAAACAATTAATTTGATAAAAGTTATGTGAAAATAATTAATTAAAAATTTAGTAAAAAAAATTAATTAGAATAACATATTTTGAAAAAAAATTAAAAAAATTATGACTATAATTTTTAATTTTTTTATAAAATATGATTAATTATTTTAATTATATTATACTATTAATATTTATTAAATACTTATTTATAAAATATTTTTTAAAGATTCTTTTTTACACCAATTTAGTGTCTAACATTGGAGGCAACACTAAAATGGTGTTAAGATATTTGATGTAATCCACAGTTAGACACCAAATTGGTGTCCAACATTGGAGATGCTCTAAGTCTTTAACATTAAAAACAATGCTAAAGAATCCCTCACTTTTATCCTTTGACGAGGGGGTCCCCCAAAATTTGAGGAAAGACCATTTTTAACTTTGAAGCTCTTAAATACTTAGGTTAATGCGTAAGTTATACATACAATTGAGGTATGTATAGTATCATTACCTTTTTTTTTTTTCTTTCTAGAGATGTGAGTAGCTCGTCAACCACCAACACAAGAGGTCAGAAACTTGCATTCCTTGTGCTACTAGTCAGCAACGACATCGATTTAGGTTGAGGGTGGTCCATAATAGCGGTTGGGTGAGCAGATCTAGGTCGATGGCGTGGGAGACGCTGCTCGCCTTCCTTGTGTTAGTGGTCGATAACAACGTTGATTAGGGTGGGGGGACTAGCGATAACAGCGACTGAGCATAAGCGAGAAGATTTGCGCCGACAACATGGGGGGTGAGTTGTAGGTCAATCCAACAACATAGCAAGCGAACATAGCAAGCGGACAGGTAGCGGTGCTTCCGATGTCTATCTGTTGTGTTGTCTGTTACTGGCCACTTCATTTCTTGTAACAGCGAGACACGTGACATGTTCTCATTAGCCTAGTCAATGTGGAACTTACGTCAGACCGCATGTGTAACTCACGCGCAATCTTTATTGGATTGAGGTATGTAATTATTACAAAATTAGTAGTTAAGGGATATAATGGGTTCAAAATTAAAAATTGAGGGACTAATAGATATATTTTTTAAGTTCAAGAGACAAAATAATTAAATGAAAAAAGTTGAAGGAGTTGGGTATCTCTTTAGCTTATAACAATGTACATACATACATGAGCTATTGGCCATGGATGAGGGACTCATTCACTGTTACCATCCCAATCCCAAAGAGAGAGAGGGAGATGTGCACAAGGATGGGATCCCAACCACAGCCACAAATGCTAAATATTCCTTATATTTATTTTATTTATTAAATTAAATGTATGTTCCGTAGGAGACACAAAATGCACCCACACCCACACCCACACCCACACCACCTAAATAATACATACAAATCTTTATTTGTGGTCATTTACTTTAAACTTCAGTAGCAGCTGAAGAGATTACCATAACCCATTTGCGATTTTGATTCAACTCACTCTCCTCTATTTTTCCTTTAATTGCTATTTAATGACATAAATTTATGGACTATTAGGAACACTAAAATTTATTCAATTTCTATTCAATAAAGAGTGATTGTGAATGTTATATTAATATTTGTGTGTGTGTGTCACATCAATGACGATATTCAAAATATCAATACAAAATGTCAGAATTAAATATCTAAATAATATTTTCTTTTAAATAAATAAATAAATAGGGTAGACTGTAGTGCAGCTATTCCCCAATGGAGCACGCAAGAGAACATCGATCATGTGACTGAATGAGTAGTGTGAGTGAGTGAGTGTGTCCAAACTACAAAATAATAAAAGAGGGTCAGAAATAGCAGTTGTAGTTTGTATTTTTGTCGACGGAGCCTATCCTTTCACTGTACTTTTGCTATTGTTTTCTTCCCCCTCAGCCGTATATGCCTCTGTCATGCACATTGATTGCAGGGGCCCCCTGAATTTTCAAATTTAACTTCTTTTTTTTAATATTAAACTTTTCTAACAAATATGACTTAGTTTCCAGTTTTATTTTATGTTTCCTATCCACCTGCCCTCCCTTCCCTACGACTCAACACTCCCACAGTGTCGCCCACTCCTGCCGTTTATGAATTATATTTAAATCTAATAAGTTGACGGATTTTATCAGACTTAGAGGCTGTTTGGCTTAGCCTTTTTTAAGATGTCATTTAAGCTTTTTTACTTATAAGGTGTGTAAAATTTTAAAATTGACTAACCTTAAGTTGATAATATATTTAAATAAGTATGCTTTAAACTATTATTTATATAGTTATGTATTTAATTTAAAAAATTTAATAAGTTATCAGAACTTATTTATAAATTGATATGTAAGTAATAAAATTATTACCATTATATGTTAATAAATTATATATAATTATTAAAAAAATATATTAATACAATACTTTATGTTTAAATTTAGATTTAATTCATAAAAATATTAAATATTTTAATACAATAGACATTAAAAAAATATATAGAGAGAGAGACAGAGAAGGTGAGAGATAGAGGCAACGACAAAGGCCAGAGATGCAGGCATTGGCGACAAGTGAAGATGGAGGTGACGATGACGAATAGAGATGAAGAAGACGGTGATGGAGGCGACAATAATGGGGATGGGACTAGGGGCAATGATCGTCATGAAAGAGATGGAGGCAGCGACGACAACAAAGGAGCTAGAGGGAGGTGTTGACAAATAAAAGATATAAGGATAAAGGAGAAATATAAAGTTGAAAATATGATAGTTGTTTGAGACAAAATGGTAAAATACTTGGTTAACAAAATAAATAGATAACAGTTTTTGTGAAAAGTTGGGGGTGGGGGGTTCTAAAACACTTTTTAAATAGCGTTTAAGTTCGACAGTATTTAAATTATTTATTTTTTAACAAATATATAACTAAATAAGTTATACAATATTTAAATTAAATGTCCAACTTATAAGCGGCCAAACTGTTAAGCCAAACACCGCTCTTAATTTTACCCCTAACTTTTAGGCATCTTGATAATCAATGCATATATAAAATGATGATATTAAATGATGATATTGAAAAATCAACTCGAGTGACCTGTATGTATGCTTAATATAAACAGACTAAGACTAGGACCAGGACCAGGACCACGCCAATACATATATAAAATGATGAACAATTTCTAACAATTATAAATTTATTATTATACCTTGACAATGACACTTGCTAAAAAATTATTAAAAAATATTTGTAATTATATAAAATTCAAGAGTATCCCATGTGATTTAACTTAAAAGCAATAATCTTATTTAATTTTTTTTAAAAAAAGTATAGGCAATTTAGTGTAGTTTTTGAAAACAAAGAACATTCCTAATATTTTACCAAATTTCAAAACTTCTTACTATAATTTATGTTAGGGTGGGTGTGTACAAGAGAGGTTTGTGAAATGGAGTTAGATGAAATGAAGTGTTCATTATTTGGGAAGAATATTAATGACGAAATGAAATAGAGTGGGATGGAGAGGTTTCATCCAATCTCCTCAAAAGTTAGTATTTTTGTCTCTCCCAATTCAGTTAGAGTGAGCCTAATGGGCCCTTTTAATTTTCAAACGGGCCGTGTTGATTGTCCCCAAGGGCATAGGCCCAGTGGACACAGTTGTGAGTAGTAATCCGCTCAACAACAACTTCGGCTGATATTAATAGTCCGGCCAGGCCGCGACTTTCGAAAAGATGAACAGTAATGATAATCAATAAAAATAGAATATATAATTCAAAAAATTACCTTCATATATACAATACATTGCCTTCTCAGCAACAAAATGGAGAGATTTATGAACACAAAAATATCCAGATTAATAATTAATGAGTTAATTAGAACTTAGAATTAGAAGGCATGGACGGGCATTTGGCATTTGGCAATGGGCAAGGCTCGCCCCAAAGTAACTAGAAACAGCGGCCGAGCAAAGGCTTGGAGTAGGAGGCGCCAGCACCACCAGCACCGCCTTCTCAATCTCCGCGGAAACGTTCCCTTGAAGCACCGACAAAACGTACTCAAGCGACGCCGTGTCGCATGGCAGGGTGATGGGACCGTCCCTTGGCAGCCCGAACTCTTCTTCCGACATCTTCAGCAGCTCCCGGAAAATGTGGCTGCTCAGGTACGCCAGCGGCACCACGAACCGCCGTCTCTCGGCGGAGTACACCACGAAATGGCCCTTGTCCGCCACCCTCATGCCGGCCTGTTTCGGCAGCGAGATCCTCCTCCGCCCTATCGCCGCCATCTTCCTCCACTTTCTCGCCATTGAAACCAGCTTTCTGAAGCTTATCATCATCAAGCACTAGCACTAGCAGGAGGGAGGGTAATGGCACGTACTGGAGCACTGTCAGTTTCAGGTTGCTCGCTCTGTGAGCGAACCGGAGTTGGGAACTAGTATATTTATATGGGTAATGCTGACACGAACTGATCAAAATTCTGGGGAAAAAAAAAGAAGAGAAAAAACAATGGTATTTTCTTTATCGAATTTATGTGGCGTTCGAGTTGAGCAAAACCATGTGCTGATGGGATAGAAAACGGGGCGAGAGTAGTGGGCTTGCCATGGAATTTTCTTTGGGGGCAAGTCCATGGTTGTGGGCCAGACTGAAAAAATAAAATAGGTCTAGATGTGCCCTACACTCAATATTAGTTAATGATAACAAATTATGAACAGCCGCAGCTGTGGGAGAAAGAAAGCGACGAAGTACAACGTGAATATCAAATGCTTAATAATTTAATTGCTGTTGTTTCTATTTTGGGTTAAACTTCAACTATTTAAACATGAATGAAATGAAACTAGGTGCGCCCATGCAACATATGGGAAACAATTCAGGGTGCTACAGAAAGAAACCTCTGCCATCCATTAATTAATTCCAACGGATATCCTAATTACATATTTTCCCAGAAAGGAAAATTTCCTTCTTCTGTGTTATTATTATAGTTTCTATAGGGAAACCAAGATATATATACATATATATATATACACACACTGAGATATATGTAGTATCAAGTTGAGCTTTTCCCTCTGCACGAGGGGAAGTGGGCGTGCATGGGATGAATGGTGACTGGTTGAAATTAATATTGAAGGAAAGACGTTTAGATGAGTCTTTTCATGACCAAGAGGCATGAAAGTTGGTGATGATGCATGTGAAGATACAGTAAAGTTGGCCTCTCCTTAACAGTCATGTGCTCCTCAGATAACGAGAGATGGTCATCACATTGCTTGTCGGTGTGGCCTTTTCTGTCTCCAATCCTTTTGGCTTTTGAAAATTAGGCACCCCACACGGGCGCCAACACACCCATATTCATGTGCATGTGTGCGCGTGAGACAGAGACGAAAAGAGAAAATAGATGATATTGAAATGATCACACGAGACACCTTAATTATGAGTTACTTTTCCAATGATTGACTAAAATAAGATATCCCCAATATTTAAATTATTAAAATTTATGGATAGGGTGGCAGATGAATCCAACAATTACTTAAAAAGCTCGTTTGAGTTTATTTTTTAAGATAAATAAATTCAACTTGAGTTTAGTTTTAAAGCTTGATTTATAGACAACTTAAAATTTGAATTCAATAAAACTTAATTCCTTAAATTTTATGAATATATTTGATTAGAAACTCTTGAATACTAATAGATTCGATTAAAGACTCATAAACATACTCGATTAAAAATTTATAAATAATTCATGAATAAATTAATTTATAAATATATTAATATAATATAATATAATAAAGCAAAATAGTAAATTAGGAAGAATAATTCTAACACTGTAAATTAATTTAATTTTAATAACAAACCATCTCAAATCATCAAACCCTCGTTAGACCCTTGTTCATCTCGAAAATTTGGACTGAAAAATTCTATGGTGGACTTGGTCCATGACCCCACCCGTGGACAAGGTTAATGAGAATGCACTACATATTACTGTGACATAATTTTCCATTATTTCAAAAAGTGGCAGAAGATACATTAATATCATTAATTAATACATACAATTGTATGTATATCTCCTCAGCTCTCCCTCCTTCTGATGCTTTGCATCTCCCTCTCTCTCTTCAGATGCGTCTTTATTGCATTTCCTTTGTTTGCATCTTTCTCTCATCGACGTCTCTCTCTTCCTTTCTCTCTTCGGTTGTTTGTGTCTCATTTACTTTCTCTCCAATTGCGTCTCTTTCTCAATTTGGGTTTATGCTTTGAATAATACTATTATTATACCTTTGTATACATCTTGAATTGCACAAATATATGTTAAAGACAAAAATATCCCCCATAAGACTCATAGAGATGCGTGAGACGCATTAAGACGAGAGATATTTTAGTCATAATACCTCCTTGTATACCCCAAGATGTACAAAAATATTATACATCTAACATGATTCTTATGCTTCTCTTCTCCTTGAAATCGCCAACAAAGGTATCTTATCTCTCTTTCTCACTCTTAATATCACACAAGCACTATTTGTTTCCCAATAAAATGGAGGAAAATAGAATGGATAGTGCAATATAAAAAATCAATTTTGAAGTGTTAAATGGGCTCGCCAGCAAGCGCTCGAGCTCAACTTCTTGTTGACGAGCAAAGTCTAAGTAGAGCTTTAAGGCTAGAGCCAAGCTTGAGACTAGAAATTGATTCACTGAGTTGAGTTTGAACTCAATAAAATTTGGCTAGGTTCTATTCAATTACAATACTATTTATGGATTTATAATTTTGTTTACTGGTAATGTAATTTTTTTTTAAAAAAAATAATGGTTAAGATATATTTAGTCTACTTTGTTTTTAATTTTAAATAATTTTATTAATTAATATTGATATTTAATTATTTAAAAATTTAAATATAATATATAATAAGAGCACATTGTATACAAATAAAATATACTTAGCACTATTGTTAATTTGTTTAAGATATCAAATTGGGGGATTAAACCAAGAAAGAGCGGTTTGAAGAATTAAAAGTCGGATTGCAATGAATATATATATATACATACACATTTGTCTGTCAATGAATTGAATTTGGTCGAGATTCATAAAATATAGATTTATTAAGATTTAGTCTAAATTATTTTAAATTAAATTCAAAACTATCACATCCATCTATAAATAGAACTGTCCATCTCAACCCATTCAAATCCTAAATATTTATTATAAAATTAAAATTTAATATTTAATCACAGATATTAAAATTATTTTATGCTCACATATATACATTTGTTAAAATATTCATACGTACATATGTACATACATTTATATGTTAACATATATACATGTATGTGATACATCTGTATTATATGTGCATATAGGTATGAATAGACATACATATATGTATTTCGCACATGTTCAAATTTAAAAACATATATATGTATGTACAATATGTACAATGTTGACGCATGTATACAGTAGGGGAGGCAAAAATGTTTAGTTGGGTGGGCAAAAAAAAAAAAAAATAGTAAAAAAAAATTAAAATTACATTTGTTGCGGGTATTTTCTAAATCACTTTTTATGGGTTGAACTTGACTTAGTAGGTTGGCTCAATCTCTTGAAACCCAATAGGTCCAAAGCCAAACTCGTCAGAACAAAGTCACACGCCGTTGAGATACTCCTAGGGAGTTCAGACTGCAGAACCAAGCGAGCTCTCAGCGATGCTTCCAGCTCGCTGCCCTAACCATTCAGCTTGTATAACAACAAGACCGCGGAACAATCGGAGGTAAGAACCCACCTATTTTATGTAAGACAAACCAGATCCCTAGTAATGCGGAACCCACTCTCGATTTTACGAAATTGATAGACACTTTGTCTCCCGTGACATTATCCTTCTATTTATGAATTTTATGTAAATTGTAAACACCCCACACTATAAATAGGGGTCAAAACACCATTATATAGGGGGGACAATAATAACATACTGCTACTTTGTCAGAATAATCAGAGAATAGTCGTAAACTAGACATCATTCTGGCCGAACTACATAAAATTTCCATGTGTGTGATTTATCATTGGTTCTACTTGTTCTTCCTCTTTGCATTTGTGCTCATTTTTTTATTGTAGGCCTACTAATCGTGGTCAACCAACTCCAAACGTCGACAAAACTAAAAAAATATATTGATAAATTACTATAATTATTCTCAACATGTTTTTATATTTTAACATCATATAATGATATTATTATTAATTTTATTAAATATATCGTTTTCAATATACATAATTAAACTGTCACTCAACCATTGATCTCTAGTTTGATCGTGCAGTTGGGTTTTATAAGTTTTATGGCAAAAAATACTCTTTCTATTGTAGTAGTAGCAACAAGAAGAATTAATGTTAGTGTTACAAGTATGTAAGCTAATTGATACACATAATTTTTTTCGTCGCTATCAACTTCTATGCAAGATTACTAAAATCTCATAATCCTTCAAAATTCTTGTTAGTATACACATTAATAATATATGTTTCAAAGTTCCTTTAAATTGCAATTCTAGAATTCTTAAAAATGCCCCAAAAAAATTAGTCCTTAAATACTTCAAAAAAAATCTCAAAAAATCAGGCCATAAATCCTTCAAAATAGTCCCAAAACTCAGTTGCTAAATCCTTCAAAAATGTCCCAAAACTCAGTTCCTAAATTCTTCAAAAAAAAAAAAAAAAATCAACCTTAAGCCCTTGAATCCTTTAAAAAAATCTTGAAATTCAGTCTAAAATCTTTTCAAAACATCCAAACTAGAAAAAGAGATTATGAAGAAAACAAGCTTACAATATTACGATCATTGCATTTCTACTCAATTAAACTCATCTAATTACATTATAAAGGTAGTTTTCTTATTTTACTTTTCAGAAAATTAGATAATAAAAGCTAAGCAGCTAGCTTCTAGAAACAAAACAAAATATGATAATTAAGAAACCAATCCATAACCAAATATATGTATTTGAAGAATAAAATATTTAAGCAAATTAAGAGTGAGATATATGATATGTTAGAGTCAGTGAGATCTTAACAGGAAAAATTTGAGAAATTCAAGGTGGACAATGGCTCACCCTTAGCTGTATATGGCTTCGTCATTGTATCTATATACGTGTTTATATATAAAAATACAAAAATATATTTTAAAAATAGATCTCATGGATCTGATTCAAATTGAAAGGACCAGATCCATGAGATCCAATCCAATTATAAATGAATCTGAATCGCCAATATATTGACAGGCCTACCATGAAAGCACCTGAGTATGTTTAGATTTTGGGATTGTGGGTAGGGCGGGCAACATGAAAAGTAGGCCAAACAAGACTCGTGGGCCTGATAGAATATATTATGTGTGATGTGCACTTACATACATACCGTCGAAGAGAATCAATCCAATTCAGAGAGAATAAAATCATGAGTAGGTGCCACTTATAGCAGCATTATTTTGGATTTTTGGAAATGGGAGATGAACAAATACCATCATTTAGCCTCCTCTCAGTTTTCTTCTGTATCTGCATCTGTATGTAGAACCAAACTTCAAATTTATATTTATTACATAAATCAATTCAAGATCTGACATCAAAAATAATATATGACCAACTTTACCATGCAATATAAAATATAGTCAAAACTTCAAAAGGTACATTATTTTACCATTTCCATACAACTTATAACACAAGGTTTAGGTTGAGAATCAAATATATATAATCAATACAAAATATTTAAATTTAAAATCAACCATATCTATATACCCCCAAAACCAAAAGTTGATATCATTTACTTTTATATCTTTTAGTTTATTTTCATTTTTAATATTTTTAAAAATAAATAAAAATGTATATATTAAAAAAGTGATTGATAGAAGGTTATCTTTAAATAACAATAAACCTCATCTTGTGTGTCCATATTAACAAGTCATAAGGTGACATATGTCCCTTCTCTAAATAAGTTTTAAAAAATAACTACTAAAAGATATTTACTCGTTCATCTTATCTCTAGCTCTCCAAACAACCTGGAGATAATATCTCTGTTTGACTAATCTCGTCTCCAAATGATTAAAATCAACATTATTGTTATTTGGCTTATTTCAATACAAAGAAATTGAGACAGTCATCTCATTTGTATCTCTATCTAGTATAAGAAATTTTCTTAAGTCATTGAGTGCAAAAATCTCAGAAATGATAATTTCGATTATCTCGATCCCCTTACCTCTATAGAGATATGAAACCCTATAAGCAAAAGAAATATCTTTTAAGTATTCAATACATTCTCATTTATAATATTAACTTGAGTGTTCAAGGGTATATTAGAAGAACAAGCTTCACTCATTCTTGCATGTTCTTATATTGAGGCATAATTATGGTGATTGATCCCAAATTTTATCATCAAAACCAAAGGAATCACCCCATTCTTCGTTTAACCCACTAATTCCCCCAATTAAACTAGCTAACTTTTTACTTGTAACTAAATTGATTCATCAACCAATTTTCAGTTTTTCTCGTCAAAATAATTGGGCCCGACCAAATTCACCGGAAAGGCCCCGCAAAAGTGTCCTTAACAAATCCTTGGTGAAGGGAATCCTTCTTAGAAATCTAAGATTGGGGTTAGGGTGGGTGTTAGGAAAAGCAAATATTGAATGCATACAGGACTAACTATATGGGATTTCTATAGGAAAAGCAAATACTATATGCTCTATATGGATTCCTATGGCCAATGTACATAACTATTATACAAAAGATAAAAAGGTAAGTGATGCAAGTCTATAAAAAGACATGCAACAATTCTTATAAGAAAAACTGAAAATTAGTGGATGGATTTCTAATTTTTTTTAATACATGAATTGGACATAAATCGAAAACACCCTTGTGATGACAAATAACTCTATTTTATGATGACAAATCTAAAACACCCTTGCTTTTAATCGCTAATCTCTATTTAATCATCTTTTAAAACAACACAGTCTAGTCTGATACGTCTATAGGTGTTTAAATTTGGTTGAAAGGTTTAGGAGATAAATTAGGTCTTGCATGAGACCACATTATTCAGCAAAATTAGAACCACTAGCTAGCAAGTGTACCCAGAAAACTAAAATCACAAGAAGCTGCAAGATTGCCTGCATTACATTACATAATATTTCATTCCAATAAAACAAGAACTCAAAAATCATATCAATACACCACCGTACTCAAGACTCTAAAGAGATCTGGCCATCCACCCAAACTGAAGCTTCATCAAACGAAAACAGAGAATTTCGACATTTCCTACAGCCTGGATGTTGCCAGTTTTATCAGGTCCTTCCTCAGTATCTTGCCCGAAGGATTCTTTGGAATGGAACCCACAAACGCCACTCGCCTGACTCTCTTATAAGGAGCAACCTGTTGGCAGAATTGCTGGTTAAAATCCATACTAGCTAGCTCATAAACACAACAGCAGCAACATAATTTCATTGAAAACACTTGGAAGGTAATTGGGTATATGTTGTGATCTCACCTGTTTGGCGACAAATTCCATGACAGCGCTCTCTGACAAGTCGCTCCCAGTTTTCCTTACCACATAAGCCATCGGAAACTGCCCGACCTCCTTGTCGGGAAACCTGGCAGAGAATTTAAGGCAATAAACCGAATTAAGCCGATCGAGCTTCATTTGTTTAGGATCGTAAAATTTTTTAATGTTGGATTCGGAGAAGGAAAAGCTTACGGTATCACAGCAGCATCAGCAATGCCGGGGTGAGCAAGCAGCAGAGCTTCCAGTTCTGCCGGGGGAACCTGCCACATACATCAATCAAAAACATACCAACCCACCCTTTAATCATCGGCTGGCTACATGAGTTTTAGTTCTGTAGTCATTTTCTAATTTATTTATGGTTTTATCTTCATTTACATTAAGCTGCATGAGAAAAGAAATTCCACCATCTCTATTCTCTACCTGATATCCTTTGTATTTGATCAGCTCTTTCAACCTGTCAACTATAAAGATGAAGCCATCCTCATCGATGTAGCACAAGTCTCCTGTTCTCAACCATCCATCCGAATTTAAAGTCGAGGCTGTTGCATCGGCATTGCTGAAATAACCTGCAATTTCCCAACATCAAACATCGTTTATATACTACAAGTCAACTCAGTAGGGTGTCCATGGATCCAGTTAGTTGAATCAATCAAGAACCGCTCTGTAAATGTTGTCCCAGAACTAAGTAAATCAGAAATCAAGCCAACAAAGTTGAATTCAAATTGGACAAAATCTATACAATCACGTTCAATGGCAGTTTGCTGATGATATGTGCTTCAGTTACAGTAGCAGCAAACATCTGATGTTTGTGAATAGATTGATTCCTATTTTATTTGGAGTTTTTAAACCTGAAAGTCTGACCTAAATTCTAACTCGGTTTAGTCGATTAACCCCAAAATCCGATCAAACCAGAGGATATTTTGGCAAGTGGTGGGTGGTTACAGCTAGATGTTAAGTGAACCCCACATTTGACAACACTTGCAATTTAAAAGAAACAATTTTATTTGGTTGGTTTTATTTATAGTCCTCAATTATAGTCTGTCAAAAATATCCTTTCATTGGATTTTAATAATTTAAATATTTTTAACAATTATTATAAGAATATTTTGAACATTTTATACTATTAAGAGTACTTTTTAGGATTATAAACTAAGGCAAAATATTATTATTTTAAAAATATAGAAGAAAAAAGCATTAGAGAAACAGAAAAGATAGAAACATATGCATAAAATATTTTATTCTAACAGCCAGAGGACAGGAAGATGAATGCAGAGGCTGAGGTCATGGGTGTCGATTGTTGATTACCTTTCATAATGGTGGGTCCTCTGAGCCAGAGCTCGCCGGTCCGGTTGACCTGCAGGGACTCTCCGTTCTCCGGATCCACAATCCTCGCCTCCATGCTCGGCGACAGCATCCCCGCCGTGCCGTACCGCCGGCTCTCCTCCAGTGAGTCCGTCGACGCTCCCACCCCCGTCGATTCCGTTAGGCCGTACCCCTGAAGAATCGCCACCTCCGGGTACGCCTCCGAGAACCCCTCTATCACCTCCTTGCTCAGCGGAGCGCCGCCCGACAAAACCGACCTTAAACTCCCCAAATCGTGTTTCTTTTTTATATGATCGGCTTTGTTCACCATCGCTATCAGTATCGGCGGCACCAATGGGAGGTAACTCGCTCTGTACTTTTCGATCGCTGACAACATCTCGTCAAGCTCGAATTTGGACAGAACCACCACCGTTGCTCCTGACGCCAGCAGCCCCGTGGCGAACGCTACTAAGCCATAGATGTGAAACATCGGAACCGTGCATATGAACGTTTGCTCGCCATCTTCTAGATTGAACCGGCTCAAAACAGTCTGAACCATGGCGATGAGGTTCCGATGCGAGGACGCCACGCCTTTACTTGGCCCGGTTGTGCCGGACGAGTAGAGCAGAGTCGCCGTATCTTCCTGGCTGACCCGCTCCTTGACCCGGATCCGACCCGACTGTTTCCTCATCATATTCTCCAGCGTATTCACAATTTTGGCTGAAGAACCGGAATTGTTATGCTCGCCGATGAGTACAATCGGGAGGTTCGAGTCGGCGAGTTTGGGGACGAGTTGGGGAATGGTAAAGGCGAGTACGGGCTTCGAATCGGCGATCTGCTTGGCGATTTCGCGGGTGGTGTTGAGCGGATTGGTGGTGGTGATGACGGCGCCGAGGGACATCACGGCGAGGCAGACGATGGGGAAGAAGATGGAGTTCGGGGACAGAAGGAGAACGACGTCGCCTTTCCTTATGCCGGTGTCGGAGAGGCAGGAGGCGACAGAGTCGACGGCGGACCATACGTCGGAGAAGGTGAGGTGGCGGCCGGAGGAAGCGTCGACGAAGGCTATCTTGCCGTTGTGGGCCCGAGATGATATGAAGGTGCTGACGTCGAGCGAGTGGTTCGGAGGTAAAGGCAAAGGCTTGCGTTTGCTGTAGAAAATGGAGTTTGACTTGCAGAAGCCGCTCCGGGGATCCACCGGCGGGGTGCTATGATGGGCCATGGGGATCGAGCTTCGCTTCGCTGGATCAGTGACTCAACAACTATGGCCAGTTAATTTTACGGACGGGCGGCTTTTATTCAGTGTATGCGGTTGCCGGGGGCCAAGTTTGAATTTGACTTGGATATGGAGTTTTGTCCTGAAGGCCTTGTACTGTAGTTCAGATGCACGGAAAGGAATGTGCTCTCTGGCTCCCAGCTGTCCTATGATTTTTCTAGTCAGTGATCGTGGGGCAAAGAGTTCATCATCCGCTTGGATGCACGATCAAGCGGTGTGGTTCGCCGAACCGAATAGACTTAAATGACAGAGAAATACCAAAAAAATAGACGATAGATTCGCACGTGGATTATGTCGAAGAAGTGCATTTTGACACGTGACTTCAGTAGCAAAAAATGGGTCGGTGGCGCATCGGCATCATGCGGAGCCATTTAGCATGACCAAGGAGGCGTTCCTCTAAATAAATAAAATTAATATAAAAAATAAATAATTTTTGCACAATTACATCTATATAATAAAGCAAGAAGGTTTTTGAAATTGAGAGACAAATGTGAGAGAGATATTTTTGGATGGTTGAGATGAATTTTAAGTGTTAGTGAATGGTTGTGATTAATTTCACTTCCCGCCCAATATCAGAGATATCTTTCTCTCTCTCACAACCCCCCACCCACTGACTGCTCACTATCTCCCTCTGTCTTTCTCTCTCTCACAAACCCGTCCCTATTTCTCTCCCTATCTCTTTCTCTCTCTCCCACCCACCCACGCCGACAGTGGGAGGGGCAATCAGCTAGCGAAGACGACGGGGGCGACCGGCTGTGGGGCGACTGCTCACTATCTCCCTGTCTTTCTCTCTCTCACAAACTCGCCCCTATCTCTCTCTCTCTCTTTCTCTCTCTCCCACCCACGCACACCAACAGTGGGAGGGGCAATCAGCTGGCGAAGGTGATGGAGGGCGACCGACTGTGGGGTGATGGCGGGGGGCAGGCGATGAGGTGAGAGGGGGCGACGGCTGGTGGCGGTCCTTTTTATGGTGGTGGGGACAAAGAGGGTGACGACGATGATGCTCGCGGCGGCGGTGCTCTTTGGGTTGTGGGTTGTATCAGACAGAGTGTGTGGGAGATAGGTGGGAGATAGTGAAAGGGGGAGAGAGAGAGAGAGAAAATGGGGGATGGCGAAGGAGATGAAGAGACTGTTTGTATATCATTGTGTGGATCTGAGAGGGAGAAGACTGCTATCGAAGACTGCTATGTTTGTGAGCATAGTCACTATTTGCGTATATATTTTTTTAGTTTCTGTTTGTATACGCGACTATGTGTTTGTATATCACTATGTTTGTATTTGTAAGCATATCCAATGTGTGTATATAGTTTTAATGTCGTGACTGTGTGTGTTTGTATGTATCTATTATATGTATATAGTCACTGTGTTTTAATATATGCTGATGTGCTAGGATGATAATTTCGTGTGTTTGTGAGCATGGTCACTGTATGTGTATATATTTTTTTTAGTTCATGTGTGTATCTATATAAAGTTCATGTGTGTATATAGTCTAAATGTGTGTAGTTACTGTTTTTGTAAATTAAACACGATTTTTTTAGTTTTTGTGTTTGATTATTTCGTGTATGTATCAATATAAAACGGAAGTGCTCGGTAGCCTCTAAATAACAATTCTCTAGGCTATTTTGTCTCCCACTTCAATTGTGCCTCCTGCGAGCCCTCTTCACTTTGTCTCCCATTTAATGACTTTTTTAATTTTTGACTATAGCTTGATTAAGTGAGTAGTAATTCTCCAGGCCATTACTACTTTCAATTTCAATTTTTAATTCTGCCAACCCTCCTCACTTTGTCTCCCACTTCAATTGCCAGTAATTAGGCATTTGTCGATTAAATAAATAATTTAATTAATCAATTATGTTATAACAATTATGATACAATGCATTCGTTCAACACCTAAATCTAGCATTTGGTTTCTATTTAAAAAAATTAAAGACTACAACAATTGAATTTTTTTAAATAGAAAAAGACAGCAACAGTAAATGATGCAATGCATTCGTTCACTGTTTGAATAATTAAAATACTTATTTCTTTTATCATTTAAAAATTTATAAATTGAATAATTATATGAATAATAATAATATTTGTCATTTAAAATTTTAATAATAATGAATAATTATTTTATAAATTATTTAGTATATTATTTCAGAATTTAGTCTTAATATTATTTACGCCGTACCTTTAGGCACGAGCATTCCCTAATAATGTTATAATTCACATTAATGATTCTTATGAAAATGTCACATCATTATCAATTATAACTTTTAACATTACTCTTATTAGTTACTATATATTTTGAGATTGTTCCGTAATTAGATTTGATCTCATTTTGCTCCTCTTTCACTCTCAAATTTGCAATTCCTACCACTATTCTATAACAAAACAACATTTTTTTTAGTCAATTTGATAAGTTTTATTGGATAAAATACTTAAACTATCTTACATTTGTTTTAATAATTATCATACTTAATTGATGAAAGTAATGAAAGACAGCTTATATATTTTGTCTACTCCGTCTATCAAATTAATCTTATAATCGATTATAATATTAGTACAATAAAAGAAAGGTATTGATAATAAACACCAAATCTAATCAAATTGAATATTATTATTAAAAAAATTTACAAGAGAGATGAAAGCAACAAGAGTGGTCTTTCAAGAATATAAAAAATATAACAGAGAAGAAAAAGAATAAAAATATTATTTAGACATGAAGTTTGTACATTTTATTTTACATTCAACTTCAATGTATTTTATACTATAGTTTTTATAAAAATGGGAACAATAAATTAAAACTCATATCAAACTTTGTAAATTTGGGTAAATCTCTACACTTATCCTACCTTTTAAATATATATTTTTTCATGTTTAAAATTATTATTGTTATATTTATTTTTTGCACCACTCTTTATAGGCTAGACTCAGGGCAGTGGGCTGGCCCAATTGCCCGGAGCCCAGAAGGTCCAGGCGATCTCAACAAAGAGAGCTCGTATACCCCTGAAATTTGAGCTTATATCGTAGAACTATGTAAGCTCCCAACAAAGTTTCTAACGAGCTCCCAACGATTGATTTAACGAGTTCTCAATAAAATCCCTATTTCGCTGGACCATTAAGCTCGCTAGCCTAAATCCTCCAGGTTGCATAGACGACAAAACTGCTGAACAGCCAAAGACAGGGCCCACCTACTTTATCTGAGACAGACTATACTCCTCGTAATGAGAATCTCACTCCTGGTTTTATGTAGATAATAATGACTGTTTATCCCCCATTATATCATCTTTATATTTTTATATTTTATTCAAATTGTAAAGGCCCCTCATTATAAATAGGAGCCAGAAATATCATAAAGGGGGGCAAAGAGAATAATCAGATACCGTCACTCTGGAAGAATAATCAAGGTACAGTCGTGGAGTAAGTATCATTCTAACTGAACAACGTAAATTTTTTTTTGTGTTCTTCCCACCTTATTCTTTCTCCTTATATTTTGGACTCACTCACCATGACCCAAACGAATCACGGTCAGCTAAAATTGAACGTCAACAATTATCTTTCTTATTAAAAATAATAAGAAAGATAATTGGAAAGAGTTTATTAATAGTGAATGTCATCTCCTGATGCTCCTTATTGGAAAGGGTCTATTAATAGTGAAATGGATTCCATCTTGCAAAACAATACTTGGGTATTGGTCAATTTGCCACCTGGGTGTAAACCAATTAGATGCAGATGGATTTTTAGGAAGAAATTAAAGGCCAATGGTACTATTGATAAGTATAAAGCTCGACTAGTAATTAAAGGCTATTGTCAGAAAGAAGGGCAAGACTTTTTTGACACGTATTCTCTAATGATGAGAATCACGTCTATTACGATGCTGATTGCTATTGCAGCATTATATAATTTGGAGATACATCAAATAGATATAAAAACAACATTCCTGAATGGAGATTTAGAAGAAGAAGTCTACATGGAACAACCTGAAGGGTTTTTCGTAAAGGGACGTGAAATGAAGGTTTGTAAATTAATAAAGTCTCTTTATAGGTTGAAACATGCACCCAAACAATAGCATGAGAAGTTTGATCACACAATGTTGTCAAATGGATTTAAGATAAATGAGTGTGATAAATGTATTTATGTGAAAAACAAAAACCAAGAATGTGTCATTGTATGCCTGTATGTGGATGACATGCTGATAATGGGCATGAATCGAAGTGTCATACAGTCCACAAAGCAAATGTTGAACTCGTACTTTGACATGAAAGACCTTAGTCTTACTGATATCATTCTCGGAATTCGGATAATAAGGAATTTCGAAGGGTATGCTCTTTCTCAGTCGCATTACATAGAGAAAGTGTTGAGAAGATTTGGTCAGTTCGAGAGTAAGTCGGCAGTTACTCCGTTTGATCCAAATTTGAAGTTGAGGAAAAATCACGATGAAAATGTATCTTCTTTAGAATATGCCAGAGTTATTGGGAGTTTGATGTACATCATGAATTATACTAGACTTGACATCGCCTACTTCGTAAGTAGACTAGCAAGATACACGAGCAATCCTGGGCATGACCATTGGGGTGCATTGGTCAGGGTACTTAGGTACTTGAAGTACACCCTGGACTATGGATTGCACTATACAAAATATCCACATGTACTTAAAGGATTTAGTGATGCTAATTGGATCTCTGATAGCTTAGAGACTAAATCAACCAGTGGGTATGTGTTCACCCTAGATGATGCTGCTGTGTCGTGGAAGTCTTCAAAGCAGACGTGTATAGTATGGTCAACCATGGAGTCAGAGTTTATAGCTTTGGACAAAGCAGGCTAAGAAGCTAAGTGGCTTCACCATTTTCTCGAAGACGTTCCATTATGACCAAAGCCTGTTAACGCCATTTGCATATACTGTGACAATTTAGTTGCCTCAATGAGGGCTAAGAATAATGTCTACAATAGAAAGTCGAGACACATTAGGCGCAAGCATAACACTTTCAAAGAGTTGCTCACAAATGGAATAATCTCCATTGACTATGTGATGTCAAAAGAAAATCTAGCTGATCCTTTGACGAAAGGAGTGACTCGTGAGCAAGCCAAATTTACATCAAAGGGAATGGGGTTAAAGCCTTTAAAATGACTGTTCTGGTGGTAACCAAACCTAGTTGACTAGAGATCCTAAGATCTAACTTAAATTAGCCAACTGGCTGGAATAAGTCATAGTTGACACACTATGAAACTTTTAGTTTCTCCCTATGTCTCAAAAATTGAAGAGTGTGTCCTTTCAATGTTAAAGGGAAAGTTGATATCTTGAAATAAGAGGAGTAGTGATAGGGTACTCTTAGTCAATGCTTCCCTATATGAGAGTAGAAGTGGGGTCGTTTCTATGAGAACTATTCAATGGCTTAGCTTCTCTAGAGCTCTCATGAATCTCAGGATGCTGTCCAAGACCAAAATGAACACAATCGTATAGAACTCAGTGGGTCAAGACATATTGTGTGTGATGTCTATTGTCTCGATTTTCCTTCAAAATGATAGTTCAAGAGGTAGTCTCACTATTTCTTCGATAAATTCGATAGGCATTCACTAAGGAAGGTTCAAGTCCAAAAGACACCTTGTTGATGCATAACTTTTCTATTTGCTCTCAGTGACTATCTCGTTTTGTATAATTTTTTAGCACACACTCATGTGGGGGATTGTTGGAAGTGAGTGTGTGTGTGTGTGTGTGGTTATTTATTTATTTTTTCTTTTTTGCTTGGTCCCCTAGATGTTCTAGATTTACTTGGCCCCCAAGTTGTTTTACATTTACTTGGCCCCCAAGCACTTCTAGATTGTCTTGGTCTCCAAGTTTTCTTCATTGTTAAGATTGGTGAATGCCTATATATATATATATATATGGTGTGTTGACTCATTTTTGTGTGTGTGAAGTTTTCCATTCTTCCATAAGCTTTCACATTTTCTCTTCTCTCAAGTTTTGTCTCTCATCTCGAGTTTTATTCATTGAGAGCAAACCTGTCTTGAGTTCTGCTAGCTCCTGTTATTCGTAACTACCGTTCATCGGAGAGGTCGTTTCATCCTGCTGAGACAATCTCCATAGTTTGCTTGCCACCGGTACAGGACGCTAATTGTCTTCAGGACAGCGTAAAGCACGACTCGACATACTTTTGTTCCTATCTCTTCCACGTTCCAGAAATTTGTTCTTGATCCCTTGTCATTCCAGCTGCGAGCATTGTTGTTCAACTGTCTTCTCCGTTTTGTTGTTTTAGTCTGGTAACCTCTGTTATTGTTCATTTGTTGTTGCTGGTTATAAGCTCTTGTTATTGATAATATCAACTGTTATAATAATAGTTAAATATTATAGTTTAGGTTTCTTGTACTATAGTGGGTTAGAATTAATTTTCTTATATTAAACAAGTTATTTTTGTATAACGTACGCATCTATAATCTCTGTATTCCTAACAAGATGTTCACATGTTGTATGATGATGTCCAGGACCTGTCTCGTTTTAATTTGCTGTATATAGGATTTCATGTCGTGGACATTTTCATTGCATTCCTCAACTCAATTCAACTATTTTAAGGTTAGTAAAATAGATTCAGAATCATTATAAAGTTAGAAGATTTCAGAATGGGTTGCTTAGGGGGATAAGGATGGTGACTGTTACAAATTGAGGTCAAGGTGAGTGCCAACATGAGCCAAGTGTTGTTAACTAATGACTTGTTTTAAAATATTTTACATTTAAATGCATTGACGAGAAAAATGGAAGTTTTATGCATATACAAAGTGTACTAAACATGGAATGAGCTCCAAATTATATAAATAAATCGAGAAAAGTAAGACATGTCACAACTTGTGTTAAATACCCCAATTTAGTTCTTCATTAAGGAAAATTAGTCATGATATGGCATTAAAATTAGAAAGGGTAATTAATTACAATGGTCTAAATAGTGGAAATTTACCCAAGTATGGGAGGTTGATAGGACCATTGTAAGGGATAAATGGGTACATTTTTACCTACTTTACGTGTGTAGGTGCACGTGTGTGAGAAAGTATCTTGTACGTCTGATACACCATGTCAATGTGCCCCAAAAGAGTCATGTGCTGCCACATGTTTGTGATAAGATTAAACTTATAAATAAAAATATAAACTTTGTTAAATATATTTACAAGTTTACCCTTATCACAAACATGTGATAACATAAGATTGGTTTGGGACATTGCGAACGTGGTGCCTCGTAAACATAAAAAAATTTTGTTGCACGTATGTTGGGGTTTAGAGTTGTTGCGTTATAAATGTTGTGAAAGCCAAATAATTAGAAAGGAGAGAGGAGTGGATTGTAATTAAGGCAATCATGAGGAAGTAGTTCTATCCAGTTATGAAACATGTGAAGTTGATAAACCTATCTAATATAGGCAAACATGTATTCCATAAGTACCTGGGTGAAGGGAAGTGCAGATGTGAAGGATAGGGTGGCATGAATGGTTGTATGGCGGGTTGGTCTTTTACCCCATCCGATTACTGCCCACATAAAGCCTTAGGTGGGAAGTGTTGTATGTGTTTTCCTCAACCTAGTGTGCATGAGGATTTGGTGTGCTATGGAGTATCTGTCAATGTTGAGGGTGCTTGACGGGGTTGTGATAGTGTCAAGGGTGCTTGACAAGGTTGTGACAGTGTCATAGGGGCTTGACAAGTTTATGAAAATGCCATGGGGGCTTGAAAAAGTCACGACGCTTGACTTAGTGTTACAACATATCTCATTTTACATGTACATAATATGAGCATGGACTAGTTTGCATGAGTTGTTATGCTAGGAGATGATACACATGCAATATAAGTTGTAGATGGAAATGCGTGGACATGCAAACTGGTTTGGCTACGTACATTGGGCCAAGGCTTGTGTGCCACTCATATTGCGACTTGGGCTTAAGGTTGTGAGTGCCATCCAGAAAGTCGTTTGTCAACTATGAAGATGGAACGAGATGGTGTCTACCTCTTGTGGATTGGACATAAATTGAATCCTATTGTATTACATTACCATTCTACTTAAAAAAATCACTCTATTTATGATGGCAACGAATCAAATCTAAAATGCCCTTGTTACTAATCGATAATCTTTATTTAATTATTTTTTTAAAAAAATACTGTTTATTCTGTTTAAATTTGGTTGAAAGGTTTAGGGCGTAAATTAGGTCTTGCACAGGACCACATTATTCAGCAAAATTAGAACGACTAGCTAGCAAGTGTACCCAGAAAACTAAAATCACAAGAAGCTGCAAGATTGCCTGCATTCAATTACATAATATTTCATTCCAATAAAACAAGAACTCAAAAATCATATCAATACACCATCATGTAAGAATTATCTTATGACTTACATGATAATTAATGTAAATATCTCAACAGATATTATAATATTTATTTGATGAGATAATCAAGTTTATTATCAGATATAATTATATTAATCTGATAAGATAAATATAAAAATTTAATAAGATAATGATTAATCCTAATTCTATTTGATTTAAAAGATGATAATGATGATAATTCTTAAGAGTCTTAATGAGAGACTACTTCTACTATTATAAATAGGGGTTTGATCCTCTCCTTACCTAACACAATCGAAAGAATTATAGTTATATTATTTCATCATTCCGGTTGAGGTCAAGGGAGAGAAATTAGATTATGGTATTTTGTCATCAGCTGATATTTCTCATTACGATATATTCTCTTATGGATTCAAGTACACATTTAATTACAGTCTTATGTGATTTTAATGAATTTTATAATTATAAGCATAATAATTAATTGTATGCCATGTTTATCATACAATATTATGATTTCAACTTACACACCGTACTCAAGACACTTAAAGAGATCTGGCCATCCACCCAAACTGAAGCTTCATCAAACGAAAACAGAGAATTTCGACATTTGCTACAGCCTGGATGTTGCCAGTTTTATCAGGTCCTTCCTCAGTATCTTGCCCGAAGCATTCTCTGGAATGGAATCCACAAAAGCCACTCGCCTGACTCTCTTATAAGGAGCAACCTGTTGGAAGAATTGTTGGTTAAAATCCTTACTAGCTAGCTAATAAACACAACAGCAGCAACATAATTTCATTGAAAACACTTGAAGGTAATTAGGTATATGTTGTGATCTCACCTGTTTGGCGACAAATTCCATGACAGCGCTCTCTGACAAGTCGCTCCCAGTTTTCCTTACCACATAAGCCATCGGAAACTGCCCGACCTCCTTGTCGGGAAACCTGGCAGAGAATTTAAGGCAATAAACCGAATTAAGCCGATCGAGCTTCATTTGTTTAGGATCGTAAAATTTTTTAATGTTGGATTCGGAGAAGGAAAAGCTTACGGTATCACAGCAGCATCAGCAATGCCGGGGTGAGCAAGCAGCAGAGCTTCCAGTTCTGCCGGGGGAACCTGCCACATACATCAATCAAAAACATACCAACCCACCCTTTAATCATCGGCTGGCTACATGAGTTTTAGTTCTGTAGTCATTTTCTAATTTATTTATGGTTTTATCTTCATTTACATTAAGCTGCATGAGAAAAGAAATTCCACCATCTCTATTCTCTACCTGATATCCTTTGTATTTGATCAGCTCTTTCAACCTGTCAACTATAAAGATGAAGCCATCCTCATCGATGTAGCACAAGTCTCCTGTTCTCAACCATCCATCCGAATTTAAAGTCGAGGCTGTTGCTTCGGCATTGCTGAAATAACCTGCAATTTCCCCCCATCAAACGTCGTTTATATACTACAAGTCAACTCAGTAGGGTGTCTATGGATCCAGTTAGTTGAATCAATCAAGAACCGCTCTGTAAATGTTGTCCCAGAACTAAGTTGAATTCAAATTGGACAAAATGCAGTTACGGTAGCAGCAAACATCTGATGTTTGTGAATGGATCGATTCCTATTTTATTTTAGAGTTTTTAAACCTGAAAGTCTTAACTCTAACCTAAATTCTAACTTGGTTTAATCGATTAGCCCCAAGATCCGATCAAACCAGAGGATATTTTGGCAAGTGGTGTGTGGTAACAGCTAGATATTAAGTGAACCCCACATTTGACAACATTGCAATTTAAAAGAAACAATTTTATTTGGTTGGTTTTATTTATAGTCCTCAATTATGGTCTGTCAAAAATATTCTTTCATTGGATTTTAATAATTTAAAATGTTTTTTAACAATTATTATAAGAATATTTTGAACAATTTATACTATTAAGAATACTTTTTAGGATTATAAGCAAAGGTCAAATATTATTATTTTAAAAATATAAAAGAAAAAAAAGCAAGAAACAGAGAAGATAGAAACGTGCATAAAATATTTTATTTTAAGGGGACGTTTAATATGAGAGAAATTTTTAAATTCTTGAGATTCATAATTTTTGAGAATGTTTTTAAAAATATTTGACTCATAGCATTTATGCAATTTTATATTTGATTAGATTTAAATATTCTAAAAAATATTAAATATTTTTTTTTATGAGATTCTTACATTTCTATATTTAGTTTAAATGCAACATTCTTAAAAATTCATATTTTTTTTAAATTATCTTTATTTAATTTTTTATTTAAAAATAATAAATTTTTTTTATTATATAAAATATTAAGATTCATAACATTTTTAAAAAATAAAAAAAAATGTCATTTTTTTACGATATATATGTGTATATATATATAATATATATCTGTATGAATATATACTTTAATTTATATAATATAATATTTTATAATAAATAATATATATTTATAATATATATAATATATTTGTATGAGATTATAAAAGAATAAGAGGTGTTTTAGTCTTTTTATTTATTAAAAATATTCTTAAAGTCTGAAAATTTAGATTCTTTAAGTCTCTTATGAAAATCTTTTTATAAGAAAGTTGTTTAAAAATTATTTTTAAAAATATTATTTTTCTAATAAAAAATTATATCAAACATTAAATTTTTAAGAATTTTAAAATTTCTTCTGTATGAAACGAGCCTAAGAGTCAAGAGGTCAAGAAGATGAATGCAAAGGCTGAGACCATGGGTGTCCATTGTTGATTACCTTTCATAATAGTGGGTCCTCTGAGCCAGAGCTCGCCGGTCCGGTTGACCTGTAGGGCCTCTCCGTTCTCCGGATCCACAATCCTCGCCTCCATGCTCGGTGACAGCAGCCCCGCCGTGCCGTACCGCCGGCTCTCCACCAGCGATTCCGTCGACGCCCCCACCCCCGTCGATTCCGTTAGGCCGTACCCCTGAAGAACCGCCACCGCCGGGTACGCCTCCGAGAACCCCTCTATCACCTCCTTGCTCAGCGGCGCGCCGCCCGACATAACTGTCCTTAAAATCCCCAAACCGTATTTCTTTTTTATCTGATCGGCTTTGTTCACCATCGCTATCAGTATCGGCGGCACCAATGGGAGGTAACTCGCTCTGTACTTTTCGATCGCCGACAACATCTCGTCAAGCTCGAATTTGGATAGAACCACCACCGTCGCTCCCGACGCCGGCAGCGCCGTGACGAACTCTAGTAAGCCATAGATGTGAAACATCGGAACCGTGCATATGAACGTTTGCTCGCCACCTTCTAGATTGAACTGTCTCAAAACAGTCTGAACCATGGCGATGAGGTTCCGATGCGAGGACGCCACGCCTTTGCTTGGCCCCGTTGTGCCGGACGAGTAGAGCAGAGTCGCCGTGTCGTCCTGGCTGACCCGCTCCTTGACCCGGATCCGACCCGGCTGTTTCCTCATCATATTCTCCAGCGTATTCACAATTTTGGCTGAAGAACTGGAATTGTTATGCTCGCCGATGAGTATAATCGGGAGGTTCGAGTCGGCGAGTTTGGGGACGAGTTGGGGAATGGTAAAGGCGAGTACGGGCTTCGAATCGGCGATCTGCTTGGCGATTTCGCGGGTAGTGTTGAGCGGATTGGTGGTGGTGATGACGGCGCCGAGGGACATCACGGCGAGGCCAACGATGGGGAAGAAGATGGAGTTCGGGGACAGGAGAAGAACGACGTCGCCTTTCCTTATGCCGGTGTCGGAGAGGCAGGAGGCGACAGAGTCGACGGCGGACCATACGTCGGAGAAGGTGAGGTGGCGGCCGGAGGAAGCGTCGACGAAGGCTATCTTGCCGTTGTGGGCCCGAGATGATATGAAGGTGCTAACGTCGAGCGACTGGTTCGGAGGTAAAGGCAAGGGCTTGCGTTTGCTGTAGAAAATGGAGTTTGACTTGCAGAAGCCGCTCCGGGGATCCACCGGCGGAATGCTATGATGGGCCATGGGATCAAGCTTCGCTTCTCTGGATCAGTGACTCAACAGCTGTGGCAAATTAATTTTCCGGACGGGCGACAGGACTGACGGATAGGACTGGTGAAATATGCTATGGTGGATGGAAAATGCTACTCGATCAGAGAGCCAGACAACTTGGAGTACAAGTATGATGATGAAATTACAAATTATCCTTATTTCCCCTGCAACTTGGTGTTCTCCTTACTTCCCCCAAACCCAACCCCAAATTTACTGCTCTACTTCCTCTCCTTTTTTTTAACACTCTTATACTCTTTTCTCTCTTTTTTTTGTACCATTATTTGTCGTCGTGGTTGTTTTCATCACTCTCGTAGCCGCTTCCGTCGTCTTTCACCATGGATGCAATCGCCTCCAACGAGTAGATGAACAAGTAAACAAGACAGTCATGACTTTACACAGGGCTGCCACTACAGCCAGAGTTGTCGCTATCAAAGCAGTTCAGGATCAGATAGATGAAAGATTTTTTAACACTAATGCTTAGGAGACTTACTTTGCTTTCAAGTGTATATTTAGTAAGTTGTATGTACTATCACCAAAAGTTGAACCTACTAGGGGCGGATCCAAGAATTTAGGTTGGAGGGACAGACTAGCCGAGTTGCCGAGCAAGCGTGGGGGTCTGGGAGAGGGCGAGAGGTCGAGCAAGGGCGAGGTCGATTGGCTGAGAAATAAAGGGAGAGCGAGGGCGAGCAAGAAAGGCAGCGAGGGCTGACAAGAGCGAGCAAGAGAAAAGACAGAGACGATCGGAGGGCAAGCAAGAGCAAGAGAGGCAGAGAATGAGGGCGTCGGGGCTAGCGAAAGCTGTAATATCCTAGTATCTTGAGAATAATAATAATAATTATTATTATTATTTTGTTTGTAGTTAAAATATTTTTACTTCCATTGGAGATTATAATTGAGAAAACTAATGGGTTAAGTTGGAAAAAGAAAGCTAAATAAATGGGCTTAGTGTTAATGGACTAAGTTGAAAAAAAGAGAGAAAGGCTAAATAAATGGGCTTATAGTTAGTGAGCTAAGTTGAAAAATGAAAGATTAAGTAATTGGGCTTAAAGTTAGTAGGTTAAGAAAGTGGGCTTGAGTTTATGGACTAAATGAAAGAATAGTCCATTCAAAATAGGATTTAGTTGAAAAATAATAATAAAAGATAATAGGTGAATTAATGGAGAATGTGGGAGACAAAATATGGTGTGAATAAATAATCAAAGATAATGGGTGAATTAATGGAGAATGTGGGAGACAAAATGTGGTGTGAATAAATAATCAAAGATAATGGGTGAATTAATGGAGAAATGTGGAAGACAAAATATGGTGTGAACAAATAATCAAAGATAAAGGATGAATTAATGGAGAAATGTGGGAGACAAAGTAAAGTGTGGCCAAATAATCAAAGATAATGGGTGAATTAATGGAGAAATGTGGAAGATAAAGTAGAGTATGGACAAATAATTAAAGATTATGAGTGAGATTTAGTGGAAAATTAAATAAAAAAATAATAAAATAATAAAAGATGGTGGATCACTACAATTAAATTAAACTTAATTCAACCTCTATAAATAGAGAAAACTTGAAAGGTTGGAAGACTTGAGTTAGAAAGAGAAATGTTGTAAGAAAGAAGGATTTGAGAGTAAGAGAGAGATTTGAAAGAAAGAAAGAAAGAGATTGTGAGAAAAATTGAGCTTGAAAGAGATTTGGGAGGAAGGAATAAAGAAGAGGAATTTGGGCACATCAAAGACAAGCTTGAAGAAAGTGTTACAAGGTAAGTGTAAAATATCTCAAATAGATGGAAGTTGATAATATTTTCTTTTATCTTATTATGTTTAATTTTTTAAAACATTTCAAAAAAAATTAGGTGTTTTATTTTATGAATTATTATGGAATAAATTTATGAAAAATATGGAAAGAAATATTTATTTGGTAATTGTTGGGATAAAAAGAATTCTAGGAAAATAGAAGAAAATAGGAAAAAATCATGAAAAATTCCCATAAAATTTTAAAAGATTAGAAATGTTGTTTTATGAATTTTTGTGGAGAAAAATTAAAAAAAATGCTTGGGGAAGTATTTATTTTAGAATTATTGAGGAAATAATGGGGAGAAATTTAAACAATTGAGGAAAAATTGAGAAAAATAAGTTTTAATACCCTTGAATAAATATGATGTCCAGGAATCATTGAGACTAAAGTTTGGGTATAACTAAAAGTCTAGTACGAAAGTCAAGGCGAGCACGTTTTTGAGATTAAAGCATATTTTTCGAGACTCAAGCCAATTTCAAAGGTAAGCTAGTATTTCTCAAACCTAATTTGTCTATGTAAGGTAATTTCTAAAATGTGTTATATGATTTGATGGAATGTTAAATGCGATGTATGTTTCAAAGTATGTTTCGACATGTTGACATGGTATGATGTGTGCATATGTCACGTAGATGCATTTACATAATATGATGATGATATGCATATGTTCACATGTAATCCATCGTTACTCATGCATCGCATATGTTTGAGAGTACGGGTGGGCATCGCTGCTTTACCAAGGGTGCACCCATACACCTCGGCCTGGAAAGAGCTGGTCGTAAAAATGGTAAGTGGCATATGATGTATGGATGCCCGTCGGCTCAAACAGGCCAAATGACAAGACATTATGCATTTACATTCATTCATGAATATTATACTCTTACTTAGATGGCCGATCATCTAATTGGGCGATGCCCCTGGAATATTTAATGTTCCAGATGGAAGTCATAGCAAAAACGAAGAGAATGAAGGCATGTGATGGCACTTGTTGAAGTGCGTAAATGTATCGGTTATGCATATAACCTATCATGTTATGTCTTGCTATGTTATCCATGATGTTAATTATGATATTTCGGCATGTAATATTAAGGGATGATCATGATTGTGTTTAAACACTAGTACGTTTGAGAATAATGTTATGATTTTATTATGAATATGAATGTACGATTCTGATGTTAAAAGCTTGTTAAGTATTAGGTTACGATCTATCATGTTTCCGCTGTTAGCTATGGTTACCCCAATGAGGAAAATGAGAGAAAGAAAGAGAAATATAGGAAGTATAAAATAATTATTAATTAATAAATGTCGGGGTAAGAAACGCTTCGAGAAGAATGGGGCGTTACAGTTGGTATCAGAGCGAACTATAAAAACTTAGGAAAGATCATCAGGAATCCATGAACTTGAGGTTTAGAAAAGAAAAAAAAAAACTTAGATTTAGAAATCCCTATTTAGAGATTTGGGGATGGATGCTCAAAGTCATAAAAGCTACTAGATTTAAGTGTGGTATAGTGAAAGTGCATGTCTAGGAAAGTTCTGGCTAAGGAAAGACTTGGTACTTAAGTGTGTCCGTTTGTGACCCACCTCTCTTTCCTGGGAGCTTACCTGGTGTACTATTCACGATTAAACACTAATCTAGTATATAGCTACTATTCATAGTAAATAGTGGAAGCACTAATGAAGTTTTGTGTTGAGTCGACAGGATGGCAGGAAACTTTTCGGAACATGTGCTAATTTACCATTGGACACATCGCCTTAACACAAGGGAACAAAACCCTGATGGTCTCTATGCATACTTAGCTCAAATTGAGGGCATTATCGAGGATGTGCCACCTAGTTACCGGCTATGGCCTGACTTAACCCAATTCCAAATAGATTTCCTTATTGATGCATTAGAGGGAGAGCTGAAGGCCATTGCCGAATGGGTTCGACAAAATGGAATCTTTCATTCATGTTATTACTTCTGTGAGGGGATTCGTCAACGTTTGGCAGAACTGTACGAGGAAGAGCCTTGGGAGGAACCTGAGGAAGACGAAGAAGATTCTAGCGTGGACGACGAGGAAGAGGACATTTTGGAAATAGAAATCGAGAATCACCCTCCAGAATTCGATAGTTCTGATGATGAGATGGAACTAGAAGAGTATAGGAGTGACCTCGAGGGACCTTCTTGGGAGTCCGAAGATGAGGAAAATGTCTGGATATGGAAGTCGGCTAGTTTCAAATAGGAGAATCTTTGGAGTGTTTTTAATTTCCCTAATGGACTATGTAATGGATATGTATTTCCTTATGAGACAATGAAAGTTGCTTAAGTTAAGCCTTGGTAGATGCTAAATTCTTGTAGTCTAATAAGAAATGTTATTTTCAGATGGTGCACACTCGAAGAATGTTAGCCGTGGGACCACCCAACCATCAAGATGATGACACTGAAGGACATGCTAGCGACGTTCCTGAAAGTAATGCAAGCCAAGAAAATTCGGGAACAAATGGAAGCCGGTTAGATCAAATGGAGAGGATTATGGGGAATATGATAGGGTTCATGCAAGGAACCCAAACCCAGGATGGTCGAGTGACCAATATGCTCGACCTGTATCGCCGTCAACACCCTCCTACCTTCCAGGGAAGACTTGGAGCAGATCCTAGCGAAGGAGAATTTTGGATCGAACAAACCGAGAAATTGCTTGATCACCTTCATTGTGGCGACGAGGAAAAGGTTAACTGCGCCACCTTCATGCTTCAAGGCGAAGCAGATAGGTGGTGGAAAGGAGTTAAGAGGGCAATGACACCGCAAGCCAGAGCATCATACGTCACATGGGATCGATTTAAAGAACTCTTCAACGAAAAGTACTTCCCATTAAGTGTGAGAATGAAGAAGGAAAGGGAGTTCATGGAACTAAGGCAAACTGGGGACATGACCATCGCTCAGTACGAGGATACCTTCAATCGATTAATTAAATATATGCCCATATATGAGGGAGATGAAAGAATTAAAGCTCAAAAGTTTTTGGAAGGATTGAACCTCAAGCTTCAGAGAGCCTTAAGCAATGTAGGCACTCAGTCCTATGCTGAAGTGGTACAACAAGCCATCACCGCTGAGGCTAACTTGGGACGGATCGAAGCAATTCAAGGAACAAACCAGCAGGGCAACAACTCTAGGCCAGGGAAAGAAAAGAAATTGGACCCCAAAGGGTCTCAATTCAAGCCTAGCAAGCAATGCCCACGATGCCAGAAACAGCACCCTGGGAAGCCGTGCCGTCAGGGAATGAAAGGTTGCTACAACTGTGGGGAGGAAGGACATTTCAGTTGGAATTGTCCCAAGAAAGGACTCACCTGTTACAATTGCCAACAAACGGGACATCTTTCAAAGGACTGTCCCAAGAAAGGAATCATCTGTTACAACTGCCAACAACCAGGACATTTCGCAACCGACTGCACCAAACCGCGACAAGCTAGACAGCCTCAAGGACCGCCAGAAAATGCTAAGGTGCGGCAAGGAAGGGTATTCAACCTAACACAGCAAGATACGGCAGAGGATCCAACCGTAATTCAAGGTACCATGTTCATTTCTAACTTTCCTATGCATGTTCTGATAGACTCCGGAGCATCTCATTTATTCATATCACATGCGTTAGCTAAAGAGCTAGGGGAAGAACCTGAACAAATGAATTGTCGTATGATTGTAGCAACCCCTATGGGGAAGTCTCAAGAAACATCGTCGGGGTACCAAGATAAGTCAATCCAAATAGGAGGTGTTGAATTCCTAGTAGACCTAATCCTACTAGAAATTCTAGATTTCGATGTAATCCTAGGAATGGATTTCCTAGGGAAATACAATGCCTCAATAGATTGTAAAGCCAAAACAGTCAGTCTTAAAATTAGAGACTCGATTGTCAAATTTTGAGGGCAAGGAAGGGTAAATGAAAAGAAGTGGATCTCAGCCTTGAAGGCAGAGAAATTATTGCAAAAGGGGGCATACGGGTATCTGGCCCATATCGAGGAAAAGAAAGAAGATCTTTTAAAAATAGAGGAGGTGCGGATGGTTAATGAATTCGGAGATGTATTTCCAGAGGAGCTACCTGGGTTACCACCGCAGAGAGAGATCGAATTTTCCATAGAAATAATGCCAGGGACAAGTCCAATTTCTATACCTCCTTATAAAATGGCTCCCGCAGAATTAAGAGAGTTAAGAATTCAACTTCAAGAACTGTTGGACAAGGGGTTCATCAGACCTAGCATGTCTCCATGGGGAGCACCGGTACTTTTTGTCAGGAAAAAGGATGGGAGCTTAAGGATGTGCATAGATTACCGACAGCTGAACAAAATAACTATTAAAAATAAGTACCCGTTACCCAGAATAGATGAGTTGTTCGACCAATTGCAAGGAGCCAAGGTTTTCTCGAAGATTGATCTGAGATCAGGGTACTACCAACTAAGAATCAAGATAGATGACGTACCCAAGACAGCTTTCCGTTCACGATATGGACATTATGAATTTATGGTTATGCCTTTTGGGCTAACCAATGCCCCAGCAGCTTTTATGGATACCATGAATCGAATTTTCAAGCCATTCCTAGACAAGTTTGTGATCATAGATGACATACTGATTTATTCTCCTTCAGAGGAAGAACACGAATTGCATTTAAAGGTGGTGTTGCAAACATTGCGAGAACATAAGCTTTATGCCAAATTCTCTAAATGCGAATTCTGGTTAAGCCAAGTGGCATTTCTAGGGCATGTCAGGAATATCGGTCGACCCAACAAAAATAACGGCTGTAAAGAATTGGAAGCAACCTCGATCTGTTACAGAAATTAAGAGCTTCTTAGGGTTGGCAGGTTACTACAGAAAGTTTGTAGAAGGATTTTCCAAGATCTCTACACCCCTTACCAAGTTGACCCAGAAAGGAGTGAAGTTTGATTGGAACGAGCAGTGCGAGACGAGCTTTCAGATGCTCAAGGATAAGCTCACAACCGCACCGGTGCTAGCTATGCCAGACGAATCAGGAGGCTATGTGGTGTATGCCGATGCCTCGAAGAATGGCTTGGGATGTGTGTTGATGCAGCACGGTAGAGTTATTGCCTACGGATCCCGACAACTTAAGAACCACGAGCGAAATTACCCGACCCACGATTTGGAGTTAGCAGCCGTGGTTTTCGCACTAAAAATTTGGAGGCACTACCTATACGGTGAGAAGTTTGAAATTTTCACTGATCATAAGAGTTTACAATATGTGTTCTCTCAGAAAGATTTGAACATGAGGCAACGACGATGGATGGAGTTTTTGAAAGATTATGACTGCACTATCCAGTACCATCCAGGTAAAGCTAATAGTGTGGCTGATGCCTTAAGTAGAAAAGAAATCGCTTGTGTGGCTGGATTGATGTTATCTGAATGGAAGCTAGTCGAGGATTTTAGCTTAATGACAGTGGGGACAGTTTCTCGAGGAAACTCTTCTTACGTAGCTAGTCTCACCTTGCAATCAGATTTGATGGATCAGATACGACAGGCCTATTCAAAAGATCCCCGAATTAGACTATGGGTTGATGAGTGCGGTCAGGTAAAGAAACCAGAATTTAAGGTAAAAGAAAATATCCTTCGATTTCAAGGAAGGGTATATGTACCTCGGGTGAAGGAATTACGACAAGTGATTTTGGGAGAAGCTCACCGATCTGGGTACTCGATACATCCTGGTGCCACTAAAATGTACCAAGATTTGAAGTCAGTATATTGGTGGCCTGGAATGAAGAAAAGCGTGGCAAGATACGTCAGACAATGCGATACGTGCCAGAGAATCAAGATCGAGCATCAGAAACCAGGTGGAAGTTTGCAACCGTTAGAAATCCCGGAATGGAAATGGGAACACATCACAATGGATTTTGTAACGGGGTTGCCAAAGAGCCCTAAAGGAAGTGATGCCATCTGGGTAATTGTTGACAGACTAACTAAGTCTGCTCACTTCCTAGCAATGAAAGTAGGTCAACCAATCAACAAGCTAGCTCAACAGTATCTCAACGAGATTGTTAGATTGCATGGGGTACCTGTAAGTATTGTCTCAGATCGCGACCCAAGATTCACTTCGAGATTTTGGGAAAGTCTGCAAAAGTGTTTAGGCACTCAACTTAGGCTAAGTACGGCCTATCATCCCCAGACCGATGGTCAGTCAGAAAGGACCATTCAGACCTTGGAAGACATGTTGCGGGCCTGTGCTGTAGATTTTTCAGGAAGCTGGGAAGAGCACCTACCATTGGTAGAGTTCGCCTACAATAACAGTTATCATAGTAGCTTGGTATGGCTCCTTACGAAGCATTGTATGGTCGAAAGTGTAGGTCTCCATTATGTTGGACTGAAGTGGGTGAACGTCAAATGTTGGGGCCCGAGATAGTTCAGCAAACGTCTGAGAAAATAAAGATCATTCGAGAAAAAATCAAAGAAGCTCAGAGTCGCCAGAAATCTTATGCAGACACTAGAAGAAGGACTTTGGAATTTCAAGTTGGAAACAAGGTGTATTTGAAGTTATCTCCCATTAGAATGGTCACTCGAAGCAACAAGAAGAAAGGCAAGTTGAGTCCCAGATATATAGGTCCGTATGATATATTGGAGAGAATTGGGCCAGTTGCTTATCGACTAGCCTTACCTATGGCCTTATCCAACCTTCATGATGTATTCCACGTGTCACAGCTCCGAAAGCACGAGCCGGATCCCTCTCAAGTAATGCCATCAGAAGCAGTTGAGGTTCAAGAAAATCTCTCCTACCTAGAGAGGCCCGTTAAGATTTTGGATCGAAAGGAGCAAGTCTTGAGGAACAAGTCAATACCACTGGTACAAATTTTGTGGAGAAACCCGATAAGTGAAGAGTTGACTTGGGAACGAGAAGAAGATATGAAAACTAATTTTCCATTTTTGTTTGAGGAGTCTTTAGATAGAATGATTGAAAAATGAACAAATTTCGGGGACGAAATTTTTACAAGGAGAGGAGAATGTAATATCCTAGTATCTTGAGAATAATAATAATAATTATTATTATTATTTTGTTTGTAGTTAAAATATTTTTACTTCCATTGGAGATTATAATTGAGAAAACTAATGGGTTAAGTTGGAAAAAGAAAGCTAAATAAATGGGCTTAGTGTTAATGGACTAAGTTGAAAAAAAAAGAGAAAGGCTAAATAAATGGGCTTATAGTTAGTGGGCTAAGTTGAAAAATGAAAGATTAAGTAATTGGGCTTAAAGTTAGTAGGTTAAGAAAGTGGGCTTGAGTTTATGGACTAAATGAAAGAATAGTCCATTCAAAATAGGATTTAGTTGAAAAATAATAATAAAAGATAATAGGTGAATTAATGGAGAATGTGGGAGACAAAATATGGTGTGAATAAATAATCAAAGATAATGGGTGAATTAATGGAGAATGTGGGAGACAAAATGTGGTGTGAATAAATAATCAAAGATAATGGGTGAATTAATGGAGAAATGTGGAAGACAAAATATGGTGTGAACAAATAATCAAAGATAAAGGATGAATTAATGGAGAAATGTGGGAGACAAAGTAAAGTGTGGCCAAATAATCAAAGATAATGGGTGAATTAATGGAGAAATGTGGAAGATAAAGTAGAGTATGGACAAATAATTAAAGATTATGAGTGAGATTTAGTGAAAAATTAAATAAAAAAATGATAAAATAAGAAAAGATGGTGGATCACTACAATTAAATTAAACTTAATTCAACCTCTATAAATAGAGAAAACTTGAAAGGTTGGAAGACTTGAGTTAGAAAGAGAAATGTTGTAAGAAAGAAGGATTTGAGAGTAAGAGAGAGATTTGAAAGAAAGAAAGAAAGAGATTGTGAGAAAAATTGAGCTTGAAAGAGATTTGGGAGGAAGGAATAAAGAAGAGGAATTTGGGCACATCAAAGACAAGCTTGAAGAAAGTGTTACAAGGTAAGTGTAAAATATCTCAAATAGATGGAAGTTGATAATATTTTCTTTTATCTTATTATGTTTAATTTTTTAAAACATTTCAAAAAAAATTAGGTGTTTTATTTTATGAATTATTATGGAATAAATTTATGAAAAATATGGAAAGAAATATTTATTTGGTAATTGTTGGGATAAAAAGAATTCTAGGAAAATAGAAGAAAATAGGAAAAAATCATGAAAAATTCCCATAAAATTTTAAAAGATTAGAAATGTTGTTTTATGAATTTTTGTGGAGAAAAATTAAAAAAAATGCTTGGGGAAGTATTTATTTTAGAATTATTGAGGAAATAATGGGGAGAAATTTAAACAATTGAGGAAAAATTGAGAAAAATAAGTTTTAATACCCTTGAATAAATATGATGTCCAGGAATCATTGAGACTAAAGTTTGGGTATAACTAAAAGTCTAGTACGAAAGTCAAGGCGAGCACGTTTTTGAGATTAAAGCATATTTTTCGAGACTCAAGCCAATTTCAAAGGTAAGCTAGTATTTCTCAAACCTAATTTGTCTATGTAAGGTAATTTCTAAAATGTGTTATATGATTTGATGGAATGTTAAATGCGATGTATGTTTCAAAGTATGTTTCGACATGTTGACATGGTATGATGTGTGCATATGTCACGTAGATGTATTTACATAATATGATGATGATATGCATATGTTCACATGTAATCCATCGTTACTCATGCATCGCATATGTTTGAGAGTACGGGTGGGCATCGCTGTTTTACCAAGGGTGCACCCATACACCTCGGCCTGGAAAGAGCTGGTCGTAAAAATGGTAAGTGGCATATGATGTATGGATGCCCGTCGGCTCAAACAGGCCAAATGACAAGACATTATGCATTTACATTCATTCATGAATATTATACTCTTACTTAGATGGCCGATCATCTAATTGGGCGATGCCCCTGGAATATTTAATGTTCCAGATGGAAGTCATAGCAAAAACGAAGAGAATGAAGGCATGTGATGGCACTTGTTGAAGTGCGTAAATGTATCGGTTATGCATATAACCTATCATGTTATGTCTTGCTATGTTATCCATGATGTTAATTATGATATTTCGGCATGTAATATTAAGGGATGATCATGATTGTGTTTAAACACTAGTACGTTTGAGAATAATGTTATGATTTTATTATGAATATGAATGTACGATTCTGATGTTAAAAGCTTGTTAAGTATTAGGTTACGATCTATCATGTTTCCGCTGTTAGCTATGGTTACCCCAATGAGGAAAATGAGAGAAAGAAAGAGAAATATAGGAAGTATAAAATAATTATTAATTAATAAATGTCGGGGTAAGAAACGCTTCGAGAAGAATGGGGCGTTACAAAAGCAAGAGAAGCCGAGCCCTAGCAAGAGCAAAAGAGAGCCAACGAGGACGAGCGAGAGCAACAGAGAGGCAGAGAGCAAGGGCGAGTACGAGTGGACGAGCAAGAGAGAGGAGACAGAGCGAGGTCGAGAGAGGAAGGAGAAGAGAAGGGTTTGCAGGTAAATGGGTTGGGTTGGGCTGGGCTGGGCTGGGGTGGATTTGGGCTTGGCTATTACTAAATAACAAAAAAAATTACCTTATAAATTTAATTTCTGTTTTGTGTGAAGCCCAGGGTAGCTCACATTTAAATCTGCCCCTAAAACCCACGCCGATAAGCGCAAGTTGATCGGCGGTTGAGAGAAGAGTCTGTTTCAAGTTTGATTGACCATACTGTAACTTGTTTATAAATCCCCATCCAAATCAATGGAAGATGAAATTTTCTTGAGTTTTCTACTTTTTTGTCCCATTGGTATTATGCTTTTTGGTGGGGTTGAGCCATGAAATAACCCCATTTTTGTGTTAACAGCAATAATGGGACCCCAGTTTGTTCCCCTGACACCGTTGCAATACCTTATCTCTCAAGTTTGGGCCCTTTTGCTCTCCATATCTGAACTATCAAGCATGTAATATATATTTATATGTATGTATATATATGTATTTATGGCATGAACAGAACATTTGCATCTTTCTTAGCACAACTGTGACTTAAAGATTAGATGAACTAGATTGAGCCTTGCCATAAACCAAATGAAACATCAGCTATTACACTCCATTTGTATTCCCCTGAAATTTGTTGTGAAAGATAATAGCCATTGTTTCAATTTATGGCTATAAATGCATGTGTTGGCGCCCGTTCAACATTACGCTTTTTATGAGTAATTCATAACCATGCCCATCTCCCAGATTTTGTTGACATGAGAAGATGTGAAGGACCTTATTACCATAAACAACACATGGGCCAAAGTAGGTTTGTAAGACCCCGTTTTGGCATAAGGTTGCCACGTAATTTCAGTAAGATTAAAATATCGAAAAGTGTATTTGATAATAAAATAAGTCACTGAATCGACTATAGGGAATGTCTCGGAGTGTAAATGTCTAAGAAAAATGATATAGTCTCGATAAGCGTTCCGAAATAGGATTTATGATATTAAAAGAAATCTGAACTGAGATGGTTTTTGGTACAGCTAAAATGCAATTATGATTTAGGCTGAAAAATCGAATGATTGTAGGGGACTTCCGGGAAGTCATCGAAACCCTGAGGGGGCTTCGATTTTTCATAAAGAATAACCCTGAGGTGGTTTCGGGGTAAATCAAGGGTCTTGTGGGGGCGCATGGATGAAATCGGTATTTATTGAGTAATGTTGATTATTAATTTTGGAGAAATCAAGAGTCTAGGGGCCTGATTGTAATTAAATGAAAGCGTTGGAGGGCTTAAGTGCAATTATCTAATCACTTAAGTAAAATTAATGAGAAATGGGAGAGGTTAAATGTGTAAAATATGCATATATATTATATGTATGTGTGTGCTCGTGTGATGTCAAGGAGGGACAAAGATGCATGCGAAATGGAGGTGCGAGAGGCAGCATGCAACTTGATGGAATTGGTTCCCCAATCAAGAGAATTGTCGTCTGTGGGGGTGTGCTGGAGAAAGCTTTTGGGAAGCTTCATGGCCGATGAATGAGGGAGTTGCAAGAGTAGCAGAGAAAGAAAGCAGTAAGTAGGGGCAGCCTCGGTAGCAACCTATGGCCGAGAATGAGAGAGCATACGAGGGAGAGAGAGATTGCAAGGGAGAGTGCTCGAGAGAGAGAGAGGCCGACCTGAAATGGTAGCCATGGAAGCCGTAAGTCCGAGCTTCCAGCAAGCTCGTGCGACCATGGCAGCAAGTTTGGGTGAAGAAGGGACAGCCAGTGACCAGGGGCGGAGCTAACCAATGATAGCGGAGGCCGGTCGAGGTAGCACGGTGGAGCGAGGAGGCGTCTAGAGGCTAAAGTAAGCTTCGATGCTAGGCCATGGCTATCTCGCGAGCTCGCAGCAGCGAGCAAGCTGCGTAAAGGAGGCTGATGCAGTGGAGGATACCGCGATGACAGCTCGTGTTGGTGGTTACGGGACAACCGACGAGGTCTTGGGCGGCCGCGGTACGGTGATGGGTAGTGTGCGGTGGCTGGGCCGTGCGCGCATGAAAGCGGTTCGCGAAGGAGTTGCGCACAGATGCTGCGCAAAGAAGATTAATGAATAAGAGAGAAGAAGAAAGAAAATAAGAAGAAAAAGAAAAAGAAATGAAATAAAAAAAAGGGAAGAAAATAAGAAAAATAAGAAATAAATGGAGAAAAATCTCATAAATGTGGGAAAAATTTTAGAAAAATAAGAAATAGTGATTTATTAATATTTCGAAGTTTTTGGTAAGAAAAATGGTTCGGGCACGCGTTTCGAGGCGTTGTGCAAAAATTGAGGCCGTGCACAAAAATTGAGATGTCGCACGAAAAATCAAGGTAGCACTCGAGAATTGAGATGGTGTGCTAGAATCGATGATTTAAGTGGCAATCGAGGTTGGACACGCATTTCGAGGTCAGGACACACATACCAAGGAGCTTGAGATGCTAAGTTAAGGTAAGTAAAATTTTCTAAAAAATCCTAATAAATTAGAAAAGTTATTTTCTGAATTGTTATAGAGAAATATTTGGAAGATATTTGAGAAATATTTAGTTCGAATTTATTGAGAAAAAAATAAGAAGAAATATAAGAAAATTATGAGAAAATTGGGAAAGAAATAAAATATTGATTTCTTGAATGAATATGATGGCCAGGGTATGTTGAGGATACGAATTGAGTCCGTTAGAAGCCTGATACGAGAATCAAGATGTTATGAGATGAGTATGAGGTAAGTAGTTCTACCCAAAATCCGATTTTAAGTAAATGATTTTTATCATGTTGTCATGTCTTGATGTGAATATGTTCATGTAGATTGCATTTACATGTATTAATGATAAAATATGCATATGAACACGATGATATCATTGATCATGCATTCACATAAAGGTTTGAGAGTACGGGCTGGGATCGCTGCTCTTCCAAGGGTGCACCCATACACCTCTGCTTGGGAAGGAGGTTGTAAAAATGGAGAGTATCATTAAGGTACAGTAGGCTCAAACCAAAGTGAAAAGGAAAAGGACATTTTGCATATATGCATGAAATGTGATTTTATACCCTTACTTGGATGATTCATCATCTAACTTGAGTTTTGTCTCTGGAATATTCAAACATTATAGATGGAGATTGTAGCATGAACGAGAATGAATGAGGCATGAAATGACACTTAACAAAATGCATTATGAAATGAATGTGAATTGAATGTGAATGGAATGTATGATATGTAGCTCATGTATTTAAGTTTTGCTACTTTATACTTTGAACATTTTGAAAATCCATGATGTAAGATATAAATTATGATTGACGTTTGAGGAATGATGATGTATAACCCTAGTTAGGGTTAATGTTAGTTCAGGGTGTATGTTATGTATTAATGTTAGTCGAGAAAGTATGCTATGTATTATGTTATGTTTTAAGCCATTGTTAAATAGCCTTGTCTTGGGGATTAAATTTGAGAGACGGTCATGTATAATCTTATTTATGGTTTATGAGGATGTAAGAACTGATTTATGATTAATGTTAGATGTTAGGTTTAATTCTAGCTTCTGCATTTAATGTATATGATGATTCTCTTTTGAAATAAATGTATGAAAATTTTAAGATGGATAAGAGCAATTATATGATTTAGTCGTAGTTTTAAATAGAAAAAATTTATTGTCCCAGAATTGTCTCAGTTTATAACATGCCCGAGAAAGTGGGGTGTTACAAGGTTTGTCCCTGAGAACCCATCTTGAAACTCATTTGAAATTCAAGGAATTTAGATTATTTGTGCAGCAATGTGACAGATCAAACTGAACAAGTTGAATCAAAGTGAAAACCAAACATTAGGTATAAATTTGAAGGTGTAGATCCTAAGTTTTCATTAAACTAATGAATGAGCCATGTGGGTGCTTCTGCAAGGATAATGTGGGCTTTCTCATTGTATTTTTCACAAGTACATGGCGAGGGTGTGGTGGGGTCAAAAACTCTTTTCATGCATATCTATCTCTGTTTCATCCATTTTCTAAGATGAAAAAGATAAGAAAAAATGGAGTATTTCCTGTATTCATCTATGTTCCATGAGGGTGACAAAAACCAATAACCTTTTGATTATTTTTAAATGCCAAATTTGTGCAGATTCTTCTTATTGGTTGCTCAACTCTTTTCATGAGAGCAACCAAACCCGCATGTATTTCACAAAAGTAAAACCTGTAAAGGAAGTCCAGTTTTTGCAAGATTTTCTAGAGTTTAGTAATGGGATAGTTTTTTTCTATTTTTGACTAATCTTTGAATGGCGACTAAAAGCTTTGATGTCGATCGTTCAATGGAGGCGAATAGCGATGGAGGCGACTGCGTCCATAGCAAAAGATGGTGAAAACAGCTGCGGCGACGACTACAACAGCGGTGGAACAGCCATGACGACAAACAATGGTAGAGGAAAGAGAGATATATATATATATATATATAGAAAGAGAGAGAGAGAAAGAGAGAAAAAGAAGAGAGTGCGAGTATGAGGAAGAAGAAGAGGAAGTAGAGTAGCAAATTTAGGGGGGGAAAGTAAGGACAAATTTGTAATTTTATCAGAGAGTTGTCCACCAAGTTGTCTAACTCTTGGTTCGTGTAGCATTTTCCCTAGTGGATATTTTGACACCAAAATATCTGCCCATAATTTGACACCAAAATATCTCTAGAACTTGGTTTGAATACTTGCTCATAATTTGAGCCCACACACTCACTTTCTCTTTCACTGTCACCGTCTCTCTCTTTCACTTTGTCACTCCGTCTCGCCTTTGAAAACCCCTATTACCACTGGTAGAAGCACCCATTGTCGCCTTTATTTCCATCGGACACCCCCATTGCCATCTTTTTCTTTGTCTCTCACATATCTCAGTCTTTTTTTTCACTCTGTCACTCCGTCTTACCTTCGAAAACCCCTATTATTGCCAAGGAAAGCACCCATTACCGCCTCTCTCTCCATCAGATGCCCCCATTGCCATCTCCCTCTCTGTTTCTCACCTATCTCACTCCGTCTCTCCGTTTCTCACCTAGTCGAAAACCCCCAATATCGTCGTCTGGGAGAGTGAGCTGAAACAGATTTTGCAGTCTATTTGATTTCTTTGCCGGTGGGTACTTATTTTGTAACACCCCGCTTTCTCGGGGGTGTTATAACTTGGGACAATTCTGGGATAATAAATTTTTTCCTTTCAAACTAATCTTAAATCACATCATTCCTTGTATCCGTCCTAGAATTCCCAATCATTTTTTCAAAAAAGAATCATTATACACATCAAATACGGAAGCAAGGATCAAACCTGATATCATAACATTAATCGAAATTTAATTCTTACATCATCATTCCTTAACATAACTTAAGCATAAGTTCTTAACTAACATTAATCTTAAATAAGGTTATACATTCTCATTTTTTCAAAACATCCAGAATCCAAAATAGCAAAACTTAAATACAAGGACTACAAAACATACATTTCATTTATCATTCAATTCATCATACACTTTGCTAAGTGTCATTTCATGCCTCATTCATCATTGTATCTACTACAATCTTCATCTGAAACGTTTAAATATTTCAGGGGCAAAGTCCAAATTAGATGATGAATCATCTAAGTAAGGGAATAATAAAAATATTTCGTGCATGAATGCAATATGCAAAATGTCCTTTCCATATCATTTCGGTTTGAGTCGACCGCACCCAATTGCTACTCTCTATTTTTACAGCCTTCTTATCAGATCGAGGTGTATGGGTGCACCCTTGTCAGAGCAGCGGTGTCAGTCCATAATCTCAAACCCTTATGCGATGCATGATCAATAATATCATTGTGAACATATGCACATTTCATCATCAATACATGTAAATGCAATCTGCATGATATATTCACATCAAGACATGACAACAAGATAAAATTATTTACTTAAAATCGGGTTTTGGGTTGAATCACTTACAAATCAAACATTTTTCATAAAATTAAATCAAGTTGGAAAGTACCACTTACATTCTCAAGGTTATCGAGCTACCTCGATATTCGCGTCTTACCTCGAAATTCGTGCATCACCTCGATTTGCGTGCCAATCTCAAAATTCGCACAAGTCACTTCAACTTTAAGCCTCAAAGTATCGTAATCACCATATTTGATTAAATAAGTATTAAAACCTATTTTTCCACAATTTCTTGCATTTTCTTTATTTTTCTCTCTATTTCTTTGTATTTTTCTTCAATAAATCCAAACTAAATATTTCTCAAATATTTCTCTATGAAAATTCATAAAATAATATTTTTGAATTTTTAAAATTTTTTAAAGAATTTTACTTAGCTCAACTTAGCATCTCAAGCTTCCTCAGTATGCGTGTCATAATCTTGAAATACGTACCTGAACCATTTTCTTACCCAAAATCTCCGAAATATTAATAAATGTCCATTTCCTATTTTTCTAAAAAATTCTAGGATTTTTCAGCATTTTGTTTTCCATTTTTTCCTTTCTTTTTCTTTTCTTTTATTTTTCTTTTTCTTTTTCTCTTCTTCTCCCTCTCTTTTTCTTCCTCCTCATGCGCCTCTTCGTCTTCTTGTTCGCGTGAACCAACACCTGCACCAGCCACTTGCAATGCACTACCGCCACCTGCCGGCCTCACCGCCGTCGACACACACGCATGCATCGCCGCCGCGAGGCACCAACGCACGTTGAAGCTCCACTTTGCGTCGGTCATGGTTGCCTGTAGCCGCACCAGCATGTGCTGCCATGTCCGACTTCGGTCATTCCGAGCCTCCATGACCTCCGTCAACTGCCACACCACCACCAGCAGGCCGTCCCTTGCCACGAACCACTGCGGCCATGCCGCCCAGTTGTTGGAAGCTTGCAGCCATGGTTGCCATAAGCTGTTGCGGCCTATTCCGGCCGTCTTCAGCCACCCTTGCAGTTGCCTTCAGCCACCATCATTGGCTTCCAACTCTCCTTCAATCTCCTTTCCTCTTCTCAGCCAAGCTCAAACTCTTTGCTCCTTCACTCTCTTTCTCCACCATTTGCTTCCATCTCCTCTCCTTTTATAGCCATTTTCACCGACTCAAGCTTGCCCTGCCCATCCCTCTTGGCATGAAGAACACTCTACTTGCAACCATGATTTGACAGAGGCATGGCTTCAATCTTACATGGCATGGGCAGTCATCACTCACGCACACACATCACATCTATATATATATATTACATTAATATATATAAAAATTACGCATTAAATCCAAATTTTCTCATAATATCACTTGGGCAATTCTCTAATAGCAATACTCCTTAAATACCAAATTAGGTTGCATTACAATACCGAAAATGCAAAATTAATAACTTCAAAATTACTCGATAATGACAATTTTGCCCCAGTGTCCTCACCGGGCTATTATTTCATCTTGAAACAACTGAAGGGTTGCTCATTACGAAAAATCAAAATCCTTTCAGGCTTCCGTTGACATCTCAGGAATCTCCTATAACAATTCGGTTTTGTAGCCTAAATGATAGCTATATTTTAGTTATACCAAAAATCATTCATAATTCGATTTCTTTCATTACCATAAATCTTATTTCGAAATGCTCGTAAATACCATATCATGTTCTTTAGACAATTTCACTCTAAGGCATTCCTTGCAGTCGATTCAATACTTATAACTGCTATCGAACCAATTTTTTGGCATTCTAAACTTGCTTAAATTACGTGGAAATCTCATACAAGCATGGGCTATTACATTCTCCCATCCTTACAAAAATTTTGTCCTCGAAATTTGCCATATGTTCTAAATCTCAAAATTCTCACTGTTCCGATTGTGTCTTCATAACCTCGAGAGCACATACGACAGTTGTCAGCTCCAAGTCATACATCGGGTAGTTCATTCTGTGTCTTTGTATGATCCACACGTAATTGTTTGGTTATCATGCAACCCGATCATTTGAGCTATCACAAGCTCTCACTACATTCGACATATCATTCCCATTCGACTCTTTTCACGAGTCATATCATGGACACAACTATTTCAGAGAGTTTCCTTTATGAACCCCTGACAACAGTTTGCCAGCCTCAAAAAACTTTTAGTCATTTCATAGATAGTTAGGGATCCTATCACAGTGCTCCGGTCCCCTTGAATTTGGATCTTAGTCAAAACATAACATTCACAATGTTACCTAAACTTTGGCATCTAACCGTCTCCTTGGCAGTTCACTAAGAAACTCAGACCCTAGGTCCCAGACGCATACCTCGAGACAACCTACAAGTTTCTCCGACATGTTAGCCACAAGCTCATTACTAGCCTTCTGCCTTGGTCCCAGATCAGCTGTTACAGGCCACACACCCATGGTGTTATCGTCATTCTAGAGCCTTCTTATCCCGTCTCCGAGAGTTGTAATTGACCCAACTCCCGTTACTTCTGATACTTTTCTTAGGACTAGTCTAGATCTCCAAATCTCCTAGATCCTCGATCCTTTTTGGAGTTACACTTACTTAGGCTACCAACCTTTGCTTGAACCAATCTCTATTCAAACGTTTGGCTCGTCTCCTAAAACCTATCGGGATATCTAACTTTTTGGAACTTCCAATCCTCATGGTGCTTATGACAATCAATCATGATTTCACGTTCACCGATATGGAGCCTCATGCTTTCATCATTTCTTTCTCGATTTGCTTACGACCTAGCAAGCTAATCTCAGTCTCAAACATCTATTGTGATGTTCCCTAACATTATCCTCAATGTTCCCCATGTGTCTCCCTATCCGATGAGTACACCAATATATCCTCGATAAACACAATCGCCAACGCGTTTTTTGATGCAGCTGGTGCATTGGTCAAATCATTAGATCACGACTTCATTACCGTATTCGGAATGCCTCATTCCCTTATCTTAACCTTGATCGCACATCGATCATAAAAGTATCCTAACTTCTCGCAGTTATTTTATAATTCATCAAATTCGATGTAAAGATATCGACTCTTAATTATCACCTCTTTCAAAGCCTGATAATTTACATCTTCAATCAAGCCATTTATAACTAAGCATCTAATAACCTCAAGCTATTATTAGCAATTTCTTCATTAAGAAATAATCCCAATAAATCTTTTGAGAATATATCCTATTATTTTCTAATTTTTCTTATGAGTTTTAACTAACCGCAAGTGTCTGTACCATATCTTAGCAGGCTTCTTATTTCCATAACTTACTGACATCACTCAGCGATATATCTCCCAATTTGCCCACCAGGCTACCTAAACTAACTGTCTAGCCATACGAATTTCATTCTCCAAAATCAAAAATCTCGGATTTCTAATCGTCTAGGTCTGCAACTTTTCCTACTGCGACCCGTTATCCTAGTACATCTGTCATTACTTGATTCTCTCAATCACGTCAAAGATTTGCACAATCTTTAAGATGACAATCCATAACTATACTGCTAGCTAGAGTAGATAGGTACATACGTCACCTACGGTACTCTAATCTTTGCTAGATTTATTCCTGAAACTCTAAAGTTTCATCATGAGTCCTTAGATCCTCAATCAATTCTTTCAAGAAATTCCTCAAGAATCTCAAACTGATTTATCTCCGAAAATCCGAAACCAGATCACAATATTTGGTTCCAATAATTTTTCGTGAACTCGATTTTCTTGCAATTATGGCTCTCAATCCACCATTTACCATGGCGTTTCCGAGTTCTCTTCATCGGGTCGACCACCGATAACTTTACCTGATTCCCCATGTATATTTCGCACATTGAACCGTAGTCACAACCTTTGTTGACTAGCTCGCCTCATCATTCTTTTTACGATCGATACGACCTATCAAACAACTCTTTCCTTTTTGGAACCCGAACCCTACCTTGAACTGAGGTTGTCATCTCATAACTTATTGTTAGGTTTTAGACTAGCCATGCTCCACTACTTGAAATCTCATTTACCGAGAAACCACTGACTTTAGCATTTCATTCTTCAGATCCAGTTAATTATTGGCACACGATCATTAAATTAGTTATTCCTAGGCACTACACTTACCGTCAGCCAGCACAGAAGCTGTCATCATCACCCCGATCACATAGTAGGCTCACTCCTACACCATACATCGACCCTCACATGAGTACGTCTTGGGTGAAAACTGCACGGTCTCGTCGTAGTCCTCCAAGAATTATCAGTCATTGTTGCTGCCAAGAGTCTAACTCCTTCTGCAAGAATATTCATTCTAGGTCCTCATTATGACCGATGATTTCCTTACCTCATAGGTAGCGCCTAAATGGCTCACGAGCATGCATCTTTCCGTCCATTTCACACGTCGGGTAGATTTTCCTTTGCAACCCAACTCTTTCTTTGAGGCAATTACAAACGCAACCGTCTCATGATCCCATTGCCATACTAGATACCGAGGTATTCTACTCCTCAAGCCTCGTACTATTCGTCGTGTCACCCATACTCAAGATGACCATGAACCCCGATGAAATTCTTTAAATATGACACTTAATCCATATTCAATTCATCTCATTTCGGGTTGATTCCCTAAGCTTCCGGCCTCTTTCAACCTCAACTAGTCGCACATCTCGCATCCTAGACTATTAGGACTTAGACCCATACAAGGTACCTATCCTATTGGGATATCCTAGATCTTTAGGATCTGATCGTCTCCCAGACAGTCCGCTATGATACTTTGGTCGATGAGTCTCATGTACCTTACCATAAGCCATCCATCAGCCCTCTGCATGTGGCTCACTAGATCCAGATTCGTCACTGCGAACACTGAACCTGTAGTGCCGTCACATTGCTAGGGTTCCTTATCCCGTCTCTGCGAATCACATCAGTTGTCCCACTACCACCTCATCAATTAACGCAACTCATACGCCATCATTTAACCATCTTCGTCCTCTTGCTTGACCCAATCCTTGGATCCCTGATCTTTACATTTCGTTTCTGAGACACTAAATGATTCTCGAAAATACTTACTATTTGATCCTAATTCTTTAGCTAAGCCATGTCACATCAGACTAGTCATCCATGATTCGATCATCCTCGATAACCACAGATATCCTATCTTTCATTGTAAGGATTTCAACTAATGATCTCAATTTAATAGTATCTAAATCTCTTAGATCCATAATCATGGTTACCGAGTCAACCTTACACCTGAATCATATCATCGGATCCTAACTTCAATAACTAGATCATTCCACTTGTACTAGCTTCTATCAAGTTTTCACTATTCACTGAGAATAGTAACCACATACTGGAATAGTGTTTGTACATGAATAGTACACTTGGTAAGTTCTCAGGAAAGAGAGGTGGGTCACAATTGGACACACTTAAGCACTAAGTCTTTCCTTAGCCAAAACTTTCCTAGACATGTACTTTCACTACATAACACTTAAATCCAATAACCTCTAAGCCTTTAACCGACAATCCCCAAATCTCCAAGTAAGGATTTAATCTTACGAACTATTAGTCTCTTTCCTCTAAGCCTCCACTTGGGGTTCCTACTAACTGGGTCTATCAGTATCGGATCCCCTTAAGTCTCCCAATTACTATTCCCTAACCTCCAAATAGGGTTTAACTCTGATATCAACTACGTCAGAGTCACTTAAGGCTTCCAATAAACTTAACCTCTGATACAAACTGTAACGCCCCGCTTTCTCGGGCATGTTATAACTTGGAAAAATTCTGGGACAATAATTTTTTTTCCTTTCAAACTAATCCTAAATCACATCATTCCTCGTATCCATCCTAGGATTCCCAATCATTCTCTCGAAAGAGAATCATTATACATATCAAATGCGAAAGAAATGATCGAACCGGATATCTTAACATTAATCGAAATTTAATTCTTACATCATCGTTCCTCAACATAACTTAATACAAAACATAAGTTCTTAACTAACATTAACCTTAAATAGGGTTATACATCCTTATTCTTTCAAAACGTTTATAATTCAAAGTAGCAGAACTTAAATACATGGGTTACAAAGCACACATTTTATTCATTATTCAATTCATCATGCACTTTGCTAAGTGTCATTTCATGCCTTATTCATCCTTGTATCTACTACAATCTTCATCTGAAACGTTTGAATATTTTAGGGGCAAAATCCAAATTAGATGATGAATCATCTAAGTAAGAGAACAATAAACATATTTCGTGCATAAATAAAATATGCAAAAAAAAATTTCCATATCATTTCAGTTTGAGTCGACCGCACCCAATTGCTGCTCCCAATTTTTACAGCCTCCTTATCAGGCCGAGGTGTTTGGGTGCACCCTTAGCAGAGCAACGGTGCCAGTCCATAATTCCAAACCCTTATGCAATGCATGATCAATAATATCATCATTGTGAACATATGGACATTTCATCATCAATATATGTAAATGTAATCTACATGATATATTCACATCAAGATATGACAACATGATAAAATCATTTACTTAAAATCGGGTTTTGGGTTGAACCACTTACAAATCAAGCATTTTCTATAAAACTAAATCTAGTTGGAAAGTACCACTTATCTTCTCAAGGTTATCAAGCTACCTCGATATTCGCGCCTTACCTCAAAATTTGTACATCCCCTTGATTTGCGTGCCAACCTCAAAATTCGCACAAGACACTTCAACTTTAAATCTCAAAGCATCGTAATCACCATATTTGATTAAATAAGCATTAAAAACTATTTTTTCATAATTTCTTGTATTTTCTTTATTTTTCTCTCTATTTCTTCTTATTTTTCTTCAATAAATCCAAACTAAATATTTCTCAAATATTTCGCTATGAAAATTTATATAATAATATTCCTGAATTTCTGAAATTTTCTAAGAAATTTTACTTACTTTAACTTAGCCTCTCAGGCTTTCTCGGTATGCATGCCATAATCTCGAAACGCGTGTCCAAACCTTTTTCTTGCCAAAAATCTCTGAAATATTAATAAATCTCCTTTTCCTATTTTTATAAAAAAATTTAGGATTTTTCACCATTTTTTTTCATTTTTTCCCCTTTCTTTTTCTTATCTTTTCTTTTTCTTTTTCTTTTTCTCTTCTTCTCCCTCTCTTCTTCTTCCTCTTCCCACGCCTCTATGTCTTTTTCTTCGCATGAACTAGCACCTGCGCCAGCCACCTGTAATGCACGACCGCCGCCTGCTAGCCTCGTCGCCATCCACACGCACGCATGCACCGCTGCTGCAAGCCACCGTTCCCGTCACAAGCCACCACCACGCGCTGAAGCTCTACTTCGTGTCGGTCATGCCACACTAGCATAGGCTGCCATGGCCAACTTCGGCCATTCCAAGCCTCCACGACCTCCGTCGACTGCCACGCCACCACCAGCAGGCCATCCCTCACCGTGAAACCACCGCGGCCAGCTTCCCTTGCTTCACCGTTATGCCGTCTAGCTGCTGGAAGCTTGCGGCCATGGTTATCGCAAGTTGTTGCGGCCTATTCCGGTCGCCTTCGACCACCATCATTGGCTCCCAACTCTCTCGATCTCCTTCAATCTCCCTTCCTCTTCTTGGCCAAGCTCAAACTCTCTACTCCTTCACTCTCCTTCTCTACCATTTGCTTCCATCTCCTCTCTTTTTATAGCCATTTTTATCGACTCAAGCTTGTCTTGCCCATCCCTCTTAGCGTGAAGAATAGTCCACTGACAGCCATGATTTGGCAGAGGCATGGCTTTAATCTTACAGGCCATGGGCAGCCATCACTTACGCATACACAACACGCCCATATATTTATATATATATATATATATATCATATATTACATTAATATATATAAAAATTATGCATTAAACCCCAATTTTCTTATAATATCACTTGGGCAATTCCCTAATAACAATACTCGTTAAACACCAAATTAGGTTGCATTACAATATCGAAAAAGCAAAATTAATAACTTCAAAATTACTCGATAATGATGATTTTGCCCTAGTGCCTTCACCGGGCTATTATTTTATCTGAAAACTACTGAAGGGTTGCTCATTACGAAAAATTGGAGTCTTCTCAGGCTTCCGTTGACATCCCTGGAGTCTCCTATAACGATTCAATTTTGCAGCCTAAATGGTAGCTATATTTTAACTGTACCAAAAATCATTCCTGATTCAATTTCATTCGATATCATAAATCCTATTTCGAAATGTTCTTCAATACCATATCATTTTTCTCAGACAATTTCACTATGAGGCATTCCCTGCAATCGATTCGGTACTTATAACTGCTATCAAGCCAATTTTTCGGTATTCTAAACTTACTTAAATTACGTAGCAACCTCATACAAGTATGGGATATTACATATTTCTTCTCTTAGCTCACTTTGCATCCATTATTATGTTCATGAGTCGAATGCAGCAACAACAACTCTTCATTATCTACGGTTCTTGATTTCTCCACTACGTATTTGTTTTAGATTTGTTCATTGCTCGTTGAATGTGAATCTTTGTTGGTTTGTAGTTACTGGGTTAATCTCACAACACACAAGTTTTTCTTAGCAAGTTCTTGAATTTGGGCCTTTGTTAATCTTTGTTTTATTTTCTAAATAAAAGGTCTTGCGATTTTTAAAGAAAAAGGAAAAGATGTTGGTGTAGGATTGCGTCTCTTTTTTTACCATTGTTTATTCAGTCTTGTGTTTATGCTTATGTATGTCTCAAGATTGCTAAAGGAAGTGAAATGTTACCTCTTGGTTCAATTCATCAAGCATGAGGCTCCTTAAGTCCCTTTTGGTTGCTTCTAATTGTTATTTTAGATTGGAATATTGTGGTTCCTGGAACCCATAGATTCAGTAAACCATGGATGGTGTCAATTTGTGCGCCAAGTTTTACCTTGTATTTTTGAATTTTATCTAGCAATGCTACAAATGTGTTATTATTCCTGGGCAAAGTTTTTGAATTTTATCCAGCAATGCGACAAATGTGGTATTATTCCTGGGCAAAGTTGTTGCATATGCATTGACATTAACAGGTTTCTTTTATTGTTAAGCGCCATTAACCTTCAATCTGACGGATGTATAAAGTGGCCTTATTCAATGGTGCCTAATTTGACCCAAAATCGCACGAGCATGATAAGGGATCTTATTGTTGGGTTTTTTTGGGTTCTTGTAGGATGTGACTTGCCTTGGAACATCTTGATTTCCCACTAACATAGATGGAATAAAAGGCTTGATATCTTGTTTAATAGTTGTATTGAGCTTATAAATATGGCTGGATGATGGATTGCATAATTATAGATGCGTTAATGGATAAAAATTAAATTGTGGAATGACTACAAGAACAAAAAATGTGAAGCTGTAATTTACAAATGTACATAACTATTGAAATTTGCTGATAAACATTAATTGGAATTTGTTGATATACATAACAGAATATTCTCTTCCTATCATGGATGTGGTTGATTATTCAATGGTGGTTGACGGCCTTTGCAAGGCCAGACATATGGGTATAAGGCGTTAAATCTTTGTATTTTTGCTAAAAGGAAGGGAATTACGTTCAAAATCATTACTTATAATTCAGTTATTAATGGTTTGTGCCAGCAAGGATGTTTTATTGACGCATTTAGGCTATTTGATTCATTAGCGAAAATTGATATGGTTCTTTCAGAGATTACATATACTACATTAATTGACACTCTATGCAAGGAAGGGTATCTGCTAGTTGCCCGAAAATTATTTGAGAGAATGATAGTTAAGGGTTTTGAAATTTGCAAGTTGGAAATTTGTTGAACTATGCTAAACCTGTGTTTCTAATTCTGATCGTGTGGGCATCATAGGATTATTTCTATGTTTATTTATTTCGCATTAAGTGGTATGAATCTAATTTCCTAACAAGTGACATCATAGAATTATTTCTTTGTTTTAGTGAGACACTTATTTTCTATTTTTTTACATACTTTTTCTCATCTCATGTAATATTTAATCATATTTTTTACATACTTTCCTTGCATAAATGGGAGGATAATGACAATGTTAAAACAGTTAAGGTACAATCATTTTAGACAATCATATTTTTTTAAATTTTATTATTTTTATTAAGATGACTTCTAATTTGAAAATGAGTGAAGTTTCAATCAACTTTTCTACCTCTTATCAAGGAATAATGTGTGAGCATAGTGTACTTGTTTGGTGCTATACATCATGGACTAAATCTAATATTGGAAAGAAATTCTTGCGATGACGATTTTGGAATGTAAATTATCTTATAAATGAAAAAACTGTTAATGTGAATGGAATTGATTGTTGGATTGTTTAGTGGACAAAATAATGATTGCAAATGGTTTCAATTGATCGATGATGAACATACAAATCGTAAAAAAGTATTATGTGGAGTTTTGCTAGATAAGTTGAAATATAACATGGAAGAAATAGTAAAAAATGAGATAATACTTCAAGAACAAGCGAGAGTTTTTTAAGAGAAGGCCTTAAGGAGAAAATAAAATATACTAAAGTTTGAGAAAGACCATAGGTAAGAAAACTTTCAATTGAAAATGAAGTTCCAAGAGTATAGGATGAAAAATGTTAAATTTGTTCGGGGTCTAATAGTGTTAGAATTGAATTATTTTTTTGTTAATTGTATGGCTGATGAAAAATGATAATAGGAGATTTAGGTATTTGGTTTTAGTGTAATAAGTGTATAAACAGTTGTCAAACATGCAAGTACGTTTATTATTTGTTAATTATGTATATAATCTATAACATCCCCCATCGAGCGATAAGAAATACCGGATCAACTCACCCTGATGGGCCTACGTGAACTTTCTCAAGGGTCACCTATCCTTGAACTACCTTAACTCAAAAACGCTTAACTCGAGAGTTCTTTATCTACATTCAATCGAAAAAGTATCCAACTAGTATTGTTTTCTTCCTTATTATTCTCGATATATATTAGCTTTTCTAGAGTCCCTTCTTAGACCTGACCTTGGACTCTCGAGATATTACATAATTAATTTGATCGCTCGCTTTTTTGTTTATTATTAAGCATGCAAGTTCCTTTTACAAAATCCGTAGTGTTCGTCCTCAATGAAAAATCTAGGATGTAAGAAATGATATTAAATTAAATAATAACCAAATTTCTAAGTATAATTTGAACGTGATTACAAGAAATGATGAGAGCTTAACAAATTGTCCTACCAACAAATGAGAAATACTTAGTATAACTGATAAGCTCTAGGGTTAAGCTTCATCAGCTTGGTCTTGGAGAACTGTAATGGTGAAATGGCCAAATATTTGAAGACTGTGGTGGCTCCTCAAGTATTTAATACTTTAAATTTATGACATACAAATGCAGTCTCACTATTTTTATTCTTCTCTATTCTTTCATTTTAATTTAATCTTACAAAATTGGGTATATCAAGAACATTTTTTCTATGTATCTAACCATTGCCTAGGATTAAGCAATGTGATGTTTCTACATATTCTACCTGAGTTGCATGATGCATTTACAACGACAATTGATAAAGGGAATATTAAAACAATGCAAAATAAAAGTAAACTAGCCTCAAATATCTGCTTTTATGCCATTCTAACATAAAAGACTAAAAGGCCTAAATATGAACTGCTATGTTTCAGCTGATTGGCATACATTTTATATAGTAAAAAGGAATTGTAATTGCAATAAGTATTCGAACACCTAATTAACTTCAAAAATTTGAAATGGCATTGTTTCCGATTTCCAGACAAGTTAAATTGTTAATATTGTGATGAATTTGGAGGAACTTGTAGCTCAATTCCAACTTTAACTGCAGCATCCCAGTTAGAATAATCCATCTTTAACCCTGTACCAAATAGCCAACCAGAAAATTCAGCAGTTAGAATAATGGTCATTTGACTACTCACATGATGAAATGGGAATGGCATCATATGAACAAGCCAAATTTGATAGGGCAGTAGAAAAGCACACATAAAAGCAATGAGATCTGAACCCCCAATTGCTGAGATTTAGAAAAGAATTCTTCCTTTACTTCAGGCCAAAAGGTAGGACGTATAAGAGAAAATGATTGTATTGGAGGAAGATATGCTCCTTTAGTACATCGGTACACATATATGACAAATTTTTCTATGCTGAATCAACAGTTTGCTATGGAATATTCAAGACTATTTCTCACCCTAGCAGATATTGTATTTCAGAATTGAAAATATGACAAAAAGCATCCTCTTTTGTTTCACCATAGCATAACCTCGTTCGGCTCCATCATAGGATATAATCTAAAAGAGATTGTGAAAAATTATAAAATTCAAGTTATATTATTAGCCTAATCTTATCCTACTACTTACCATCAATTGGTGTTAGTAGAAGATTGGTGGAAACGCGCAATATTGTGCATCTTGTGGAAAAGCTTGATTGAATGCTTGAGCATCTTGAACAATGTTTTGCCTCAGGGCCTTGCCTTTGCTTGATTTCAAGGATCTCACCTAGCCATCAAACGAAAGTAACAACCATTACAATCGAGAATTCAAACACGTAATCAATTTGAGGTAAGTAAAAAATATAAAAAAAACACACCTTAACTTTCTTGGTACTTGTTTTTAATGAGACCTTCTTGCGAAGCTTCTTAAGGGCCCCCTTTGTTTGGGAGGAGCATCTCAGATCCATTATTTTTCCACTTGAAGTTGTTGTCTCTCCACAATTAGGGATTTGTTCTTACACACTATGTTCAACATAGATATTACTACCACAGCTTGGCTTTGAATTGGATATACTCAATGCATTTAATTGAGACTGGATCCACTCCATGGTTACTTGGGTTCGTTCTTCGTCATTTGCTACCAAGTTGGCTACCTTGGCAAACTTACTACACAGTTCATCGTATCTTAACTAGTTAGGCATACTAATCCAACCATTGTAATTGATTTTAACCCTCATGTAGGATCTACTGACATCTTTCCTCCATCGCCGTAAGATATACCTCTCAAGAATTGATCTGACATCATTTTGGATCAATATTGTCACAACATGTCTACAAATTATTCTCTTAAACTCGAACATGTGACAACTGTAAATAATATCCCATTTCTCTTTCTTAAAAACAACTGAATATTTTTTTTCCTTTACTCTATTGTCAAATATAATATCTTCTTGTACCTCAGACCTTGTACCCAACGGTCTCTCTTTGGTAGACACAATTGCGCAATACATCTTCCTAGTGAACTCTTCTTGAAACTCCTTGAATTTTGCGATTGTGTAGACTTCTTGAAATTGTTTCTCCATGGGATACTTCGATGCACATGGGATCATCTAAGAAATTACTTAACGTTGGCCTGAAACTCCTTTTCTACCATACGCCTCATTGCCTTCTCATATTGTTCAACAAATTGCTTCAACGAGATTTTCGAGCGTACATATCCATCGAAGAATGCGTTCATACCCTCACTTCGCTACGTTGTTGACATCCTTGCCTAAAAACTGATTTTTAAGAAACATAGGACCCATCAATCTTTTTCTCTATAAAGTCCATACAACCAATCATTGTCATACAGTGCATATTGCTCAATTATTGAGTTCTAGGCCTACTCGAATTCTCTAGGACTTTGTGATTCATACACCGCATCATGTACGATTGAAAGAATATAAGCCTTATAGCAATGGTTTCCAAATTTTTCAAGCAACTTCTTTAATATATGCCACAAACACCATCTATGCTTCGTGTTAGGAAAGACCATCTCAATAGAATTTTGCATGGCCTTATCTTGATCAATGATTATTCCTGCAAGGGCTTGATCATCCATACACTCAAGCCATGTCCTAAAGAGCCACACGAAAGTTTTGGTGTCCTCATTGGAAATTATACCACATCCAAGCAATATCGACTGTCCGTGGTGATTTACACTAATGAATGGAGCAAACGACTTTGTCGTACCTATTGGTCAGGTATGCGGTGTCAAATGTGACAACATTGTCGAATTCCTTGAATGTTTGTCTACACCTATTATCAGCCCAAAAGACATTCTTTAATCGGTGCTCTTCATCCAAATCCACACTAAAATAAAAACCCAGACAAAAGGCTTGCATCTTCAAAAAGTAAGCCTAAATATCTGTAGCATCTCCTTTCCCAAGTCTTAACATCCTCACATGATCAATGTAATTCTTGCATTCATTTTCCACAAACGTCAAGTTCACATATCCACCAGCTTCAACAACAGCTGAGTTAAAACTTTTATGTAATGGAATTCCAATTATATCATTCACTTCAAGTTATCGCTTCACATGTTCGCTTAATTGTCTGTTGTATCGATATAACCTAGATTTGGTTGGACTTGTTTTATGGTTTTGCTCAAGAAGAACCATGCTTATTCACCATGTCCCTAAAACATCTGAACATGTTGTCATCATATCTTTACATCCTAATTGAATTGTTGGTTGAGGGTTTAAGGATGTAAGAACCCATATTTTCGTGAGGTTATCACGTAATTTAAATAAGTTTAGAATACCAAAAAAATTGGTTTGATAGCAATTATAAGTACCAAATCGACAGTAGGGAATGCTTCGGAGTGAAATTGTCTAAGCAAAATGATATGGTCTCAATGAGTGTTCCGAGATAAGATTTAGGGTATCGAAAGTGATCGATGAGTTACATCCCCTTCCGAGATTATAGATTTTCAAAGAATTTAGGGTATCGATGATGTGTTGTTTTTTTTTGGGGTATAGATTCTAAATGATGTGTTGTTTTTTTTTTTAAGGAGCAACTCATGTTCTGAGAATTTAGGGTATAGATTTTCAAATTAATTATTTTTTAGGGTATAGATTTTCAAAGAATTTAGGGTATCGATGAGTTACATCCCCTTCCGAGATTATAAATTTTTAAAAAATTTAATATTTATTTATTCTTTTAAAATATGTTCAAAAAATTGATAGTGAAATTGAATTAATAAAAGATTAATATGACTTGAGAAAATTTATTAATTAATTGAGAGAAATTCACCATCACATGTAAATAATTATAAAATATTGTAAGAGTATTTTTGATTTTAAATCGGGTTGAATAAATAATTTCATAATCTAGATTAAATGAAATCTAAACCCTAATGCATTTATTAATTAATTTTTCTCATAAAGAATTCAATTTTTTCTTTATTTTTTTATTTATCTAATTAATTAATTAGTTCAACTTGGGCTAAATTAAAATTATTTTAGTATTATGATTTAGTTATTGTGAGATCGACATTCATTTTATTACTATATGCATATTTGACTATGGTACATTTATCTAAATTAATTATGCATAAATCACACATTAATCGTTAAGTACAAATGCTTGATATAATATTTAGTGTTTTGGCTTATTATAATTTAATTTGTATTTGCACAAATATTGTTGAAGATGATTTATGTTTAGCACTATTATTATGATATTATAATATGAAAGTTAAAAATTTAAATAATTATTTATTTTGATTGTTGTGTTTGTTTATGATCACATTAATATTAGTTGTATATATATTATTAAAATAAAATTGTACATTAACTTTAAATTAACATGCTATATTTTTACTTAACCAGTCGCTTGTCTTTTAATTCTATAATTATTAAATATTTTATTTTCAAAATTTATAATGTATTGTGAATTCTATGTTTATGTTTATTTGAATGCATCATGAAAATTATGTTTATTGTTTATGTTTGAACTATTTTTTTTCTAATATTTTATATAAAAAATTATATTTATAAAAAATTACTATATTTTTTTAATTTACACTTTATTTCACATTTTCATTTCTTATTTTTTTGAAAAAATATTATTTCTTGTTTCTGTTTTCGTGTAACCTAAATTGATAATTGAGGCAATTCGCTAGCTCATTATATATATACATACACCTCATTCGACTCACTCAATTGGTCAAATAATTTTTTTAAATTAAATTTGAATTGATTTTTTAAGTCTCTAAATATTTAAAAAAATAATTTAAAATATTATAGTATTATAAGGAATTGTGTGAACAAATTATATTTATATATTTGAAAAAAACTTCTAAAATTAACCACTACTGCTTAATACAGTGACATGGTTCCATCTTCAACCACATAATCAATTAAAAATATTAATAAAAACTAAAATACAGTTTGATAAACTCAAAAATCATAATCTCTAAAATTTTTGGACAAAATTTAAACATAATTAAAATTATAAAATCCTAAACTAAAGAAAACTTCAGTATAAGAGAGAATCGGAGAATTAAGATCCAAAACCCGGGAACCAACCGGGGCCGGGCCTTTCTGGATTTGATACGGCTCCAAGCCCAGCCGCCCCACTCACTACTCGCCTGCATCCCTTAAAACACACACATCGGTCGCTTTTTCTTCGATCGATTCAAGTCGGAAAAACCAGCGAAGGATTTCGCAGAGAGAGAGAGAGGCGGATAAAGATGGGAGGAGGAGGACATGGACACAGCACGTCCTACAAGGGCGTGACTCTGCATCATCCAAAGCGCTGGCATGTCGTCACTGGAAAGGGCTTGTGTGCTGTTATGTGGTAACTACCCGCCCAATCCTCTCCCTGTATATATATGTACTTGCGTGATTTCTATTATTGATTTATGCCGCCTCGTGTGTCTGTTTCGAATGATGAATGCTCACTATGGCCTCAGATCTGCGAGTTTTTCTGTGCTAGGGCTCCTCAGCACAAGTGGGGGCCAATTCTGAATGCTTCGCTATTGTATAGGCAGTTACTTCCTTGGGTTTCAACTTGTTGATTGTGAAATTGATCAAGGACCACCCTCTTTAGGCGGAGTTGATTTTATTATGGGGTTACGGGTTCTTTGTTTGCTAGTTGATTAGGGATATATTCTTCTGTTTCTTCGTTGTGTCTGAGTTCAAATGAGCTGCTTATTCGCATCCTAAGGTGATCCAGCTTGGAAAGATTTTGATATTTACGGGACTATTTCAGTTCATATTCAGTTTTTGTATTGTTAGCAGCAATGTTTGTGAACAGTTAAACTGTTAGTATAGGGTAAATTTTTGAAATGTACTTGTGTGTCACCTTTTGGGTGATTCAATCTTCAAAATTTGATGGGATCAGACTTTTGGATATAACAGCCCGAGTTGATTCATTCCTCACAATGTGTTATTGGAAAAACATATTAATTCAGAATGCTTCTAAAGTCTTGTCACTTGTCAGAATATGACTGTAAAATTGTTTTTGAGAAATGCAGTTATTGTATGCAAGCAACTGATTAGTGGATCTTTATTTATTTATTTATTTATTTGTAGAATTGTCATTGGGGAATGCAGTTACTATACGTTGTTTTCCTTTGCTTTGCTTTTCACAATCTTCTTTCTAAACTTAACATAGGGGGGAAGAGAATGGAATTTATGTGGACAGTCCTAGTGCAACATGAAAACCCATTTTAAGGCATTAATTTAGTGTCTATATTTTGGTTAGATGCTCACATGTTGTTGTATGATGATGTCCAGGACCTGTCTTGTATTTAATTTTTTTAGGGTTATAATGTTGCAAATACCAATTTCAAGCTTTTTCAATAATTTTTTCTGTATATAGGATTTCATGTCCTTGACATTTGCATTGCATTCCTCAACTCAATTCAACTATTTTTAAGGATAGTAAAATAGATTCAGAATCATTATAATTTATAAAGTTAGAAGATTTCAGAATGAGTTGCTTAGGGGGATAAAGATGGTGACTATGTAACAAATTCAGGTTAAGGTGAGTGCCAACATGAGCCAAGTGTTGTTAACTAATGACTTTTTTTAAAATATTTTACATTTAAATGCATTGACGAGAAAAAAAATGAAAGTTTTATGCATATACAAAGTGTACTAAACATGGAATGAGCTCCAAATTATGTAAATAAGTCGAGAAAAGTAAGACTTGTAACAACTTGTGTTAAATACCCCAATTTAGTTCTTCATTAAGGAAAATTAGTCATGATATGACATTAAAATTAAAAAGGGGAATTAATTACAATGGTCTAAATGGTAGAAATTTACCCAAGTATGGGAGGTGGATAGGATCATTGTAAGGGATAAATGAGTACATTTTTACCTACTTTACGTGTGTAGGTGCACGTGTGTGAGAAAGTATTTTGTGCCTCTAATACACCACGTCAATGTGCCCCAAAAGGGTCATATGTTGCCACATGTTCATGATAAGGTTAAACTTGCAAATAAAAATGTAAACTTTGTTAAATATATTTACAAGTTTACCCTTATCACAAACATGTGACAGCATAAGATTGGTTTGGGACATTGCAGACATGGTGCCTCGTAAACATAAAAATATTTTGTCGCACTTATGTTGGTGTTTATAGTTGCTACGTTATAAATGTTGTGAAGGCCTTATTATTAGAGAGGAGAGAGGAGTGGATTGTAAGGCAATCATGAGGAAGTAGTTCTATCCAGTTATGAAACATGTGAAGTTGATAAACCTATCTAATATAGGCAAACATGTATTTCACTAGTCAGAGCATGCTGAATATTTTTGGTGATAGTGTTTGTATGTAAAATTGCTACAAAACTTTCTAGGTATTGTTTGATCTAGAGGTATGATGATGTGATGTTAATTGGACATTTACTTGTGATTATATGCATTGTTGGATATCTTGGGTGTAAAAATGGGAATTCCTAGATGAGGAAGTTGTGGCTAAAGGGTGACAAAAGTGGAGAGATCTCGACAGGATCTTGGCCAGAGGGGTTGAGAAAATCATGTCCGCGAAAAAAGCCAAATACCAACAAGGATTGATCTCGCTTAAGGAAGAATATGAGGAAAAAATGATGACAATATTTGAAGACCAAACATGGATAGATGTACCCTCTAAAGACCCTAGGTCACTTAATACATCGATTGGGTTGAATGGTCGTTCACCCCTGTCCCTTATGTGTCGATGATCAATTGATGGATATCGTGGGTTTATAGCTCTGCTATCCATTATGCATTCATCCATGGAAAATGATATCTAATTTGAACAAGATGGTAAAATATGGGGTGCATGGAGTTAGTGTCAAGAAATTAGATAAAATAAATAAAGAAGATTGTACACTTGGATTTTCATAAGACAATTGATTAATTAGGAAATCGATGCAAGGACATCTTAGATGAATTTGATCTTGATAACCCCACTACGACTAATATTGGTTGAATCATGACCTTGAGGGGCCACCTCAAGGATATAAAACAGTCACTCTTGGAATAAGAGGCTCGTGGGATTGACATGAGGGGGCATGAATGGCTATATTTCTAGGACCAAACTCCGGGCGAATTATTATATTTATATTCTAATTATTAAATTGTAATTCTAATTAATATAGATCGAGGTATATATCTAAGTGAGTATGCATAATAAAAGAAGGAATGAAGAACTAAATAAATGGACTTATTTATCTTTTGGCATGAAAGATGTGTATGATAATTGATTTTATTATTCTTCCTCTTTTCTTCTCTTGTTCTTGTCTTCTAATTCGAATTTAATAAAGAAATTTTTTTTACAAATTACCGAAAGATTTGTTCATTTTAAAATAGAAAATGGATTTGATACAATTACAAAATAAAAGAAATAATCAAACAAAATAGAAACAATTTTCCAATTTTACATTGATTTAAAATGATTTCTTTGGCATTATTGTTAATCAATTCCATAATGAGTACTGTTTTACTCCCCCCCCCCCCCCGCGCTAATAATCCGATTTTGCCTCCACAAAGATAGGGTTGGAATTCTCAACTAGAGAAGAGAAAACAAGTGAAGCCTTGTTTTTAATGATATTTAATCACATAACCAAAGGATGATCTTCAACCACCTAAGGGGTTGTTATAATGTTTTCAAGGAAGTACAATCTTATAATATTTTGATGTGGGATTTGGGAAACCCACTGAGTTGACTAAGTAAATTATTGATTCAATCGTGTCATTTTTCTTGGTTGGAAAAAACTTGCCATGAAGTCTTGATTGACTTCTTTTTTCTCATTGTTGCAATATAGGGAGAGAGTACCAATATTAAAGGTAGTAGAGACACCATATCCTCCAAGAAGCACAATCTTATGACCATTACCATTGATACATTCTAAGATGCAAAAATGCCCATCTGCTTGAGGAGAAAGTTTAGAGGGGTGCTAACTACGAAACTGCTCCTTCTCAAACAGATCCATACTAAATCTCCTTTTTGACCCTTTTGGGCCTCCTATGCTTGTTTGCTCGCTTTTTGTATCTTGTTGTCTGTTGAAGGATTCTCTATTGCTCTTTTTCATGAAGCTCCTTGATTTCTTTCGCTCAATTCTCAACATCAGCATTGAATTGGGGTGGAATTGGTAGCAGTGCAAGATTTTAAGGACTTAAAGGTTGTTCTCCATACACTACCTCAAATGGACATTGGCCAGTAGCTTGGCTAATTGAATTGTTGTAAGCATGGCTTGATTGGGGTGGTACCACATCCTGTTGTCAATTTTGCCTCCCAACAAAACTGCGCAAGAGATTCCTAAGCTCTTATTCACGATCTCAGTTTGACCACCATAACTAAATTGTAACAGTCCCCATCCTTCTCTAGATCGTTTGGTAGAAATGAATTAGAAATTTCACATCTTGATATGTAGTAATGATCTTCAGTATTCCATGAAGGCATACAACCTCTCTAAAGTGTAGTTCAACAATATATGAAACATCATTTGTCTTGTTGCAGGGTATAAAGTGAGTCATCTTAGAGAATTAATCAACCACCACCATCATAGAGTCCTTGTTCCTCTATGTTTTGCTGGAATCTAAGTACAAAATCCATACTAACATCCTCCCAAGGAGCTTGAGGGACCAGCAACGGCATTAGAATCTAGCATTTGATGTTTTACCTTGCAATATGGCATGTTCTACAGATATTGATATGAATCATGACATCTTGTTCAAGTTTGAGGCAACACAAATTTTTCTTTGATAAGGGCTAGGTTTTTGTCTCTTCCAAAGTGACTAGCTAATCCTCCATTACTGATTAAAGCATAGGGCAATGCTTACACACACGCAGACACATACCTGTTCTCGGAGTCCCTTATGAGCTTCCCAAATACATGATTGACATAGAGAGTTTTGTGGAATACACAGTTGATTGCCCTTGAAAAGAAACCCTTGTTGTTGATGATAAAGCTTATAAGGACCCTTGAAACTCACTGTCCATATTTTTCTGAAGTGTGAATCCTTCTCATATAGCTCCTTGACAATATCGAACCAACAACCTTTACTGTCAAGAAAGAGCGTAGCATAAATTATGTTGTCGGCTTAATGGATTTGCTACTCGATTCTAGACGCCAAATTTATGCTTAATTTACTTAGTCGGTCGAGTGGCTTTCCGAAATCTCTCATTTAAAGATTATAAAATTTTAATTCCTTGGAAACATCATAAAATACCCTTGGGGATTTTGGTTAAAGATCATCCTTTCATTATTAATTAAACACCATTAAAAACAAATTTTTATTTTTTATCTCTTCTCTAATTGAGGATTCCTAGAGTATGAGTGTTTTGTATCCTTGAGGTGCTCTTAAGGTGGTGATTTGACCAATATTAGTCATAATGGGTGTTATCAACCTCACCAAGATCGGCATCCTTTAAGATGTCTCTACGTGAGATTCACGGAAGGTGCCCTCACAAGATACACCTGAAATGTATATGAAATTTGTCCGTTGAAATATGCTGATATCTGATTTTTGTATGGCAACTGATGAGCAATGTATCATCAGGAGAAAAATAACTCTTGAGAAAATTAAGCATGTGAAGTAGAAGATTTGGGATTTGGGAATACGACCACCAATGGTATCATTAGTTTCAACCTTACTAGGAGGGTTTGGCTATATGAATTCTACCTTTGCAATTATCTCTATCCATGGCTATATCTTCCATAACACCATTATTCTCTTGTCTTGTTTAAGAATTGTTAACCAAGTTTTCATTGGTTGTTCTGTATCTTTTTTGCTATGCTAGTATACCTTTTTCACTCTTTCTGCTCACTTCAGAAGTATGCTTATTGGTCTTCTTTTCATGTCTAAATCATCTTAATGGCGTCTTGAGTATCTTTAGTAGGTGTCGTCGTAATCTTCATACAAAAGTCTGTTATTTATTCAGCCTTTTATATTTTTTTACGGCCACACTTCTATTATAACATCATCTTAGTTACACAGATGCTTTGCACATGTAGGTACTGTACTTCTAGCATTCTAAACCACATTACAGCAAAAATGGTTGTATTATTGCCATTCAATATAACTTCTGTTTTGATTTTAAGGGAATTTTAGGATTGCGATAAATGTTGGACCCAATTCTTTGTTTTAACTCTCTGACCTTGTTTTATGAGTAACATTCTCAATAATCTGTTCTTTTTTTTTTAACAATTTAACTAGAGATATCTAAACTGTATTTTTTAGGAATAATTTAATTTTTAAGCCTTAACATGGTATCATCCATGCTTTTATTTTTGCTAAAGTTACATTCTATATGTCTAGTTTTTGAACAACTCAATTTGAAGTCTTTGAATTTTAATGTGTCCCTCCATAGTAGTTTAATGCTTATGCCTCTCTCTCTCTCTCTCTCTCTCTCTCTCAGCCATGAAGACAATATCATTTAAAAGCAATATATACCTAGGCACCTAGTTTTGATTGTACTTTGTGAGTGCATCTATCAGTAGAGGAAACAGTTTAAAGTTTTGTGTAGATCCTTCATGCAATCCAATTGGAATTGAAGAAGTCAGAATATCTCTTTAACAAGTCCCAACACCTGTGCTTATGAATTTGAGAATAGCACCATTTGTACAATTTTTTTCCTGGAGGTTTTACACGAACTATTTCTTTGTTGTCCTAGTCTTAATTGCAAGGTCCAGGGACCAAATTGTGCTGGAAGTTATATTTCCTGGTTGCTTCTGTATAGATTTCCCTTTATGCTAGATGTTTGTCATGTTAAGGCAATTCCAACGTGCAGGAATTTCTTTAAGTTTGCCATGTTCAAAATTTTGGGAGGAAATTGAATTATGGTGTAAGATTAGTTTGTCTAACTATGTAGCATGGTTGCCCTCTACTTGATATTATTGTTTTGGCTGGGAAAGAAGTTTTTAGCCATTGTCACTGTGATAGCTGAAGAATAATGGTGCTGATTATGCTCTAAAATATACTTGTCTTGGTACAGTCAACACATGCAAGTACCTCATCGCATTTGTTACAGGCTAAATGAATATCGTTTTTTCTGTGATGTTTCAGGTTTTGGGTTCTATATAGGGCTAAGCAAGATGGTCCTGTAGTCTTGGTGAGTTTTTGCTCTCGATTTTAGTTGAAGTGCTCTTTTTGCTGGTTCTCCAAAAATTGTTGAGAGTAGGATTTCTTTTCCTGGTTTGATTCTTTATTTCCTAATATGGCTGATGTCTTTTAGGGTTGGCGACACCCTTGGGAAGGGCATGGAGATTCTCATGGGCATGAGGTAAGTTCTTGCCAATTTCAACCTAATTGATATTCTGTTTCAAATAAAGAGCCCACAACGAGGTAGATGGTGAAGATAGGCTACAGATGACAATTTTTACTAGCTTCTTGGGGCATCCAACAAATCCGATCTATTTTGGGGCGGTTAAGTCTTTTTTCCTGTCAGCTTGGGTACAGGGGAATTGAATAGTTTTTAATTGAGGTAAGTTCTTGACTGGCGAGGTTTGTGTGACCTCAAAGTAGTTTTTAATTGGGATGAGAATTGAATACGCTAACCTCTTGTGGTTGCATTATTGTATTCCATTTTGATAAATTTTGAATTTTCCTTCAGCTAATAAAATTGGAGCTCCAAATTGTTTCATTGGAGTCTCAAAATACTTGTTCAATTTACAGGACATATAATCTTTGTATTTCTTGGTTATATTCAACTTATAGTACTTATTTTCTCCACTTCATGGTTACTTAGTTGCATTTTGCAGTTACAAAAGATACTGTTAACAGAATTTTTTATATAAATTAAACGGGTACAGGGGAAGGGGTACATCAGATAGGTTCACATTGTTCTCATTGGCTTTTACATACATCAGACTGATCGGGTTTTGATTTATCCACTGTCACAAAGCCATTTTCTCCATGGACAATTGTAAGGAAGCATGGACTTGGTTTTTTCTTGTTCCTTTTTCTTTTCTTTTGTGTGTGTGTGTGTGTGTGTGTAGTCCATCAAATAAGCAATTTTAAATTGTAACCATCAGTGCGATATTTGTGGTAGATTTTACGAAAATGCTAGATAACACGTATGGTTGGATAGCCAATCAGAGGAGTGTCGTCCGCAAATCTCTTTAACAAGATTATTCTGTGCGTTGACGTGCTCATTCATCATTCTGGATTAGTGTCCAAAAATTTCAATTTTCTCTGATCCTAGCCTATGGTTGGAGCCAGAGTCTCACCCTTTGCGCATCCTTGCTTCTGTTTTGAAGTCTGCGCACTTGGCGGATATTTTTTTCTTCTTCATATTTTCATGGTCTGAATAGATGATTAGGCGTGAAGTTGACATTTTATGCTACCCACACACTGGCTGAATTAATTGTTGCTTTCAGGAATCCCACTAAAGAGTTGGAAGGAGAAAAAGCACAGAGCCGTGGTGGTGGACATACTCGTATTGTTAACATCAAGGATGACTTTGTTGACTTCTTTTATTCAATAATGTGATCGGAGATTGTGAAAGCGGGGGTTGTTATGGACATGATTTGATCCTTGTTGACATGCTCTGTTTTTGGGAAGTTTTATGTTTTACTCGCTTTGCTGCATTTACTTTGCCTGCTGCCATATAATATATCCTCCTGTTTATTTATATCTCTATGAGAACCATACCCTGGACTGGACTGAAAGGAGACGATTAGGAAGGAAGCATTTGGAGGAAGAAAATTATATTAGATTGGGAGCCATAAATATTGGAATATGGATTTAGTACTTTGTTCGGTTATTTACTATGAACTTTTTGTTGTCACAAAGAGTGATAAGAATTTTTATATCATGTAGGGATTGGTTATAAGAATTTTAACTTGCTATTACTATTGATATTTATGATCTTATTTTATATAAGATTTTTATAATTAATGTTATATGAAAGTGTTTTCCATCAAGTTTTTTTTTTGGGGTTTTTTTGTTATATGTTGATTTTATTCTTTCCTCTGTTTTGAAAGGAGTGTCTACTCTGGTCTTGGTTTCACTCGCATGTTGAATAAAATGTTTATGCAAGAACATTGGATAAGTAAAGTAGTCGCCAGTCAACCAAAATCTTCATTCATGTGTGTTGTTGACGTAGTTGACTTTTAAGGTTTAATATGTTGTTATTGTTGTTTTTGCCTTTTCTTTTCTTCACAGGAGAAATGTTTAAATTCTGACTTTGTAATACCAAAGTAATTTTTTGTTTTAGGCTAGTTTAAATAAATGTTTTTATATTCTGACAATTATTATTATTATTATTATTATTATTATTATTATTATTATTATTATTATTATTATTATTATTATTATTATCTCTCCAACACACAGCAGTCTGTCGCGGAACAGGCCACCAGCACCAGGTGTAATCTAAGCTTGCTCTGTTGATTTATTGATTTGAAATCAACGATTAGTGTTGAATTATTTTGTTTATTTTTGGACCCAACTGTTAATTTTGTTTTTTTTTTTTTTTTTGGTGGACTTTTGGTGTTTTCTTCTTGTCTGTATTGCAGCTGCGCTGCCTACTGTAATGGCCCGCCTCATTTCTCAACTTAAAGAATCTCTCGGTGCATTTGCCATATGAATTCAGGATTTATGTGTTGATCTGTTTTTAATTTTTTACGTTTTAAGAAAAATAATAATCTACAGTTGGGGGGCGAGCAGCAAGCAGGTTGACCAACCACCCTTCAATATGTGGTGGGGGGTGGGCTAAGCTTCTTCATATCATCAGCCTCAAGGTTGTTATGAGTTGACTCGGTGTTTTAAAATCTTAAAAAGTTTTCTTAATAGAACAATGTAATATCATTATGATTTTGGCGTTTGGAGACATGATTATAATTGTCTGTCTGTCTATCTGTGGATTATTAATTAAATTTAAAATGTGTCAACGTCATTTTATATATAATTACTTAACAATTACCGTTAACAACTTAACAACAGCAGTAACTCGTTTGACAAGAAACTAGGACTAGGGCTAGGGCCATCCTCGTTTAATAATTATTTCACTTGAGGACTAGCAAAACAAAAAAATTGCAACAAATTAAACGAATAGATTAATTAATTAATTAATATGTATGAAGTGTGAACATTACATATATAATTAAGCTAAATCCAGTTGAGTTTTAGCATCTACTACTACTACTACTACAGCTAGCTATCAAAGTAATCCGTAACCCTCAAAATTCCGGGCAAGCTAGTTGGTAATTAAGTATGTTGAGCAGCGAAACCCTAGTTTTGATGAGCCTCCTAAACATGCACTCTAGCTCAATCTCAAGATCTTCAATGGCCTCCAATCTCTTATTCGCACTCTGAACCATCCTCTATGTTGATAAACCTGTGAACCAATCACATAGTCACACAACTAAGACCAAGAGAAGTATCAAGATTGAATATGAATCAGAAAATTAAAAACATCCACAACGCACACAAGAACAAGAGATATACGTATTCATATTCAAATTGAATCCTACTCAAGATAGAGGTTTCGCTCTTAGTCAATCCACTATATAATATATGACATATTTATATGAGATTTACAGTAATTATACAACCTCATCTAAAATCAACAATGGGATCAAGAAGATAATACAAACCGAGAATACAACGCTAAACCAAACTAGCGATTACAACACTCTCAGCACCAATCTTCTAAACATTTCTCACACTCAAATCACATGAGTTAACAGTGAAAGATACATACCAGATTTTAGATTGCTTTAGATAGATAATCCAATTCTTTTGCGTGTGCACTATTCTTTCTTTTTCAAGATTAGGGCTTCTGTTCAAGTCTTCTCTTGCGTGATTTCAATCTGCTCGCGTGTCTGGCAAATGCTCCCAATTCCTCCATATATATATGTGGGCCAAAGGACACGACTGGGATTAATATAAAAGAACAATAAAGCAAACTTGGGCTTGGGCTTTTAACACCAATGGCCCAACCCAATATATATATATATTTATTTAACTGACCCAATACATTTTGAGTCACATATCAACAAATTCCACATTGACTCAAGAATAGACTAAATAGTGGACTTGACCAAAGACCCCTGTAACTCTCCCAGTTACAATAGGAGTACATTGAGCAACGACAAAACTTGCTCAAACTTTTTATTCGAGACAGACTCCACTAATACATGCCTCACTATGGGCAACAAGAAGTTCTATCAAGACTTCTATGAACAAGGCATCAGCACTAACACTAGGACTTTCATTAGACATGGCATTTCCTAAGGTTTCACCTTAAGCCTTACACATTTCCATCTTAAACAAAACATCATCAGTTTGTTTAGGTTTAACTAATCCTACGAGATTAGACACATTCATTTCTAGGCCAACTATCAATTCTAAAACTCGATCCACTTTCCTATTCAATATTCAATTAAGATTTTCTACTCCTTAAACTTCTCAAAAGATTCACTTTTATGCCTAAGGAAGAATACCCAAATCTTTTCCAGAATATCAACCAACAAAGGAAAGAAGCACATTAGGCCTTAGAAAGAAAATAGAGGACTTGGGGATACCCCCACAACCAGAGAAAGCAACATGTCAACAATGGGATTTACCCATACCACAGGCATCCATGGGATCCACCCATAACACAAAGCATCTATTGGGACTTACCTAACCCACAGGATTCACAAAAACTAGGTTACTTAACCTATCCAAATCCAACATGCCTAACTCGCTTAACTCTTACAAAACGATTACAACGATTTAAACAATAACACAACTCCTACAGTATTACAAAACAAGAAGAACTAAAATAGAGTATACAATGCTCCAAAACCCAAGCAATCTACCAGCACTCATAGTCTCTTCTTAAACAATCTCTCAAGCCCAAGCAAATTTACCCAGAGATTAATGATACAAAGTTAAGGTTCTTACTGATTAAAAACAAAGAGACAACCACATACTTATGCTCTCCATATCAGATGATAGCACTCGATCATCTCTCCTCCTCAACTCACAGTGATTCATACAAATAGAGAGAAAAACAGAGAGAAACAACATGCATTCAAGGGGTTTCTATCAATCGGCCAAATCGCTTCACCTTTCTCTCTTACAACCCTATTAATCCTATGTGCCATAATCTCTCATGCCTAGACTCCGGAAATGCTTAGCCTAGACTTAACCATATAAAATGACTCTAGTTTATACCATACCTTAGAGGTCTTCATTTACCTGTCAGAGTACATTATCTAAGAGGTTCAGAATGAGAAGGCTATAAGCCAATTCATTTATGTCTTGCTCTTCTTGAGTGGGCATCTTACCTTCCTTTTCTACCTTTTGTTATGTCAAGGTCTTTGCGCACCGGTGTTGGACCAAAACAACTTTCATCTTCTTCTGCCACATCCCGAAGTCCCCATGACCATTGGACCTTCCAATTCTACCTTTATTGACGCCATCTCCAGTTTGGTTCTTTAATTTGTTTTCTTGAACCAGTGCTGTTCTTTTGCCTTTTAATCCAACGGATCTTACGAGGAAAACAAAAAGAGAAAAACAACAACACAGAATCCAAATCGAAAAGAACGTGAACAAGAATGACACAAGATGGACAGCGTATACAGAACATAAACAGAACAGTAAATATCAAGGTCAACCCAACAGCTAAGACAAAATCAATAATGGCAGTAACACAAGAATAAAGTACAGGGACCAGATTGCAACGCTTCCAAATACACGAAGCAATAAGACACAATCAATCTCTCCCAAGACTAAGTGCTTCACACTTATTACAGGGAGTACCAGTACTTCAATCCCAAATGATTCTTGCAATTAATCCACAAAAAACACGCAACAGGATATCAAAACCAAGAAACTACAGCCAGCACAAGAATAGAATATCAAAAAACATTCAATATATCTCATCGGACAGGAAAGAATTAGGGCAAAGAAATCAAGAAATCAAAGGATACTGCACTTACAGAGTTTGAGGCCAATTGCGACCTCCGATCTTCTTTGTCCTTTCGAATCTTATCGATCGCCTTCAAGATTGAGTTCTAGGATCTGATCGCTGACAGATCTAGTTTGCCCTCGAATGGCTAGTCACCGCACTTACCAAGTCGGAATCAGTGGCGACCGACGATCTTCCCTGAACATCGCCACCTTCTGTTCTTCTAATCGCCTTCGATCCGCTTTCACACATTCTTGACTCTTCGATCCCAGCTCTTTTGATCTTGAAGCCAACTCTAGCTTTGATACCACTTACTGATAAACTTGTAAACCAATCACACAGCCACACGACCAAGACCAAGAGCAGTACCAAGATTGAATACGAAACAGAAAATAAAAAACATCTACAACGCGCATAAGAACAATAGATATACCTGTTCGGATCCAAATTGAATCCTACTCACGACAGAGGTTTCACCCTTAGTCAATCCACTATATAATGTATGACATATTTACATGGGATTTACACTGATTATACAAGCCCATCTGAAATCAACAACGGGATCAAGAAGATAATAAAAACCGATAACACAACGCTAAACCAAACCAGCGATTACAACACTCTCACAACCAATCTTCTAAACATTTCTCACACTCAAATCATCTGAGTTAACAGTGAAAGATACATACCAGATTTCAGATTGCTTCAGATAGACAATCCAATTCTTCTGCGTGTGCACTGTTCTTCCTTTTTTCAAGATTAGGGCTTCTGTTCAAGTCTTCTCTTGCGTGATTTCAATCTGCTCGCGTGTCTGGAAAATGCTCCCAATTCTTCCATATATATATGTGGGCCAAGGGACACAACTGGGATTAATACAAAAGAACAATAAAGCAAACTTGGGCTTGGGCTTTTAACACCAATGGCCCAACCCAATATATATGTATTTATTTAACTGACCCAATACATTTTGAGTCACATATCAACACCCCTGTCACATTTCTCCCAGAAACTCATGTTGTTCACCCGCTTCAACTTCAATCCCAATTACCCTTTGCTCAACTTCCTCTCTGGGTTGGGCATCGTAATTAACGACATCAAAGACTCCACTATGGAAATGGTCATCACTCTCACTTCTCTTAACACAATTTAACTGTCCCAATACATTTTGAGTCACATATCAACACCCCAGTCACATTTCTCCCAGAAACTCATGTTGTTCACCCACTTCAACTCAATCCCAACGACCATTTGCTCGACTTCCTCTCCGGGCTAGGCATCGCCATTAACGATATTAAAGACTCCACTATGGAAATGGTCGTCACTCTCACTTCTCTCAACACATCAACCACCACCATCAAGTTTCCATCCATGGCCGACACATCCGAAATCTTGGACTTGTTTCATCACTTTCAAAGAGTTGAGCCGCTTCAACATCTATTTTCTAAGCTTCTTCCTGTGAAAACGTTGAGCTGCGAACTTGTTCTCGACCCCCATTTCACCAATGTTTATTCGGTGAAACCTGGATTATAAGTCCTGGAGATGGTCCCTGACGAGAAGAATAACGTCTTTGGTTGTACCGCAAACGTCCACCATTCTTAGCGATGTTTCGGAGACTTCATGAACCCATTTCTCTTGTTGGCGATGAACAAGCGCTCTTTGGATCATCCGCGAGTGAAACACATCATTGGTCGAGTTGTGTAGATCTCTCAGAGCGTCAAAATTTGGGCGTGCCATTTGTCGATCACTCAAACCATTAATACAAGCTTGTGGGATAACTTGATTAGGATCGATCGATCCTCTTGTAATGCTTCATGCTTGATATATATATATATATATATATAGCTAGGAAACCTTAATTAAGGACAGGTAACTTTGTGATGTTTGGAATATATTGGAGAAAACGAGGGAAAGGACGATGAAAGATCCTTGGTTGTACAAACTTGCAACAATTGGGAATAACTAAGGGGACAAAATAGGATTGAAATCTAAAGGAAGCTTCTTAGAGAGGTTAAGATAATGCACATGCACGAGGAGAGGGGAGGGGAGGGGAGGGGTGCGGTGGGTGTTGCCAGCCTGTGTTAAGTGCTGGAATGCAGACAAAGTGTTGCCAAAGCCAGATGAGAAGAGGACTATAAATAATTAAAATGGAGGCTTATTTGTTTTATTTTATATGGAGTCGTTTTTGTATTAATTGTGTATAACTCTGCATGGCTTAATTTTCTAGCTACACATGTTGCTGCAAAATCTGGTTTTGAGATTCATGGTATATGGGTTGGGAAGGTCCAAGAAATTCCTTCTTTACAATGAAGAAGCCAGAAGATTAATTAATTAATGATATATTCCTAATGAATTAATTCAAAGTTTTGTCGACCGATCGATAAACATTCAACCAACATTCACTATTTTAATTTTCACTCACTCACTCACCAAGTAATTATGCCCATCGATTGAGTTACTTAGTTTTAGTTCCCTATCTTCCAAGAGCCAATCGTATAGTGAGCATTTGCTGGTTGTTCATTGACAATTAATGCATATAGTGTGAAAAGAATAATATCCTCAAACACGAGCACCCGGCCACTTGCTATTTCATGCACACACACATGGATATATGGTCAACTTTTGTTGTTTATTGCATTAGTGGATCAAACAAACTAAGATTAAAGTCTCTTAATTAATTGACAAGATGTTGCAATAACACTTAGAGAACAAAAGGATTAGTACTTAGAGAAATAAAAACTAGAATGTCAAAAACAAGAACAAGAATAACATAAACATAAAACTCCCTGTTGATTGGATTGAAAGGCAATTCAAGGCTCAGATCTCTATTTGTCTAGAAAGCACCACTTAGCTAACACCAATCGAATAAGGCCACCAAATCGTAGAGCCCTAAATCCCCAAGAATCGAATCCCCTAAGTCGCTCAAACCCTCTCGGCTGATCGACACCTCTCACCCAAACCACCCAAGGTCACTCACCAAAAGATCCACCAATGAATAGAGAGAACCCCTCACAAAGAAGATGGAATGAAGAATCGTAGACAGAGAGCTTACCTTAGAGAATGCCAATAATATAAATAGGGATCACTAACGAATTAACCAAGGGATTTGCAAAGGAAAGCAAGACCACTACCATGGAAAGAGGGATTGGTTCGAGAAAGGAATAAGGGACTCACAAAGATCAACCATCAAAGGAAACAAACTGCCGAACTAAGGAAATGAGAGGATTGGTCGTCAATAAGGGCAACCGAGAAGAAAATAGGCCCTTTTATATGACAACCCTAGGGAAAGGCAACATAGGAATGGGCTTGGGCTTATTTGGGCTTCCTTAAGCCTTGAAAAAATGGGCTTAGCCTATTTCTCCTCCAAAGGTCTAACTAAGGGCCTATGGCACGATTTCTAAATGGGCTGCCAATAAGTGGTACTTTTGACTTGGACGATACTTTAATCTCCTGCCGAAGCCTATGAAGATAAAATCGAGAACTCGTCACAGCCTTGGGCCTCATTAAGAATCATAAAACTGACAAATCTCCATTTGATTCCTAATGAGGCCAGCACACACAAACAACAGGCAACAAGCGTATGCAACAAAATGCAATTCATGTAACAAATGAATAAGCAATTATCATGTAACCTTACCAATGTTAAGAAGATTAAGGCAGCTTCTAAATTTAGTCACATGTAAAATTTTAGTCCCCATATCAGCAGGATTATATTTAGAAAGCACTTTCTCAAGTCTAATAATATTTTGAGACACAATATCACGAATAAAATGCAATCTCACATCGATATGTTTAGTGCGTTCGTGAAAAATAGGGTTCTTACATAAGTGAATTGTAGATTGACTATCAGAGAAAACAATCATATTTTTATTAAAAACACACAGTTCATTAAGCAATCCCTTAAACCACAGGGCTCCCTTAATAGCCTCTGTAACAGCAATGTATTCGAACTCGGGGGTGGAGAGGGCAACTATATGTTGAAGTTGTTGAGTTACATAGATCTTATCATATGCGCAGCAGAAATTAAATTTAGTTTGGAGGTATCCCGTTTTTCAGAAATTATGGTTTAATAAAACGAAGGCATAAACGAAAAATACCTCTTGGATGAAATCTTATTTCACCGTTAGATTTCCCGCCGTATAATCCTCCAAGTGTAGGATGCCGAGTCGGTCCACCCGAAATTACTTCTATTCAAGAATATCAAAGAGAAAGATAAGTAGAAGAAATTTTTCACAAAAAATTTCTAACTTACCTCTTGGATTCAAGAACAATTCTTCCAAATTCTCTCAACTCTCAAAATGATCCAAGTGCATCTTATGAGAGAAAATAAGAGATTGGAACTATTTATAGTTCCAATTAATAAACCATTCTCCATTAAATGGGTTGGGCTTCTCAAGTCCATTCCATTTAATGCAATTGGGCCAAGCCCAATCCAATGGAATTTATTTGAATCCAATAGTGCCATTGGGCCAAGCCTAATGTACTAGCAAAAGGCCTAACCCAATCAATAATCAAATAATTGTATTCATAATATAATTATTTAATTATTCTTATTTATCCAATAAATAAATGCACTATTATTAGTAATTATAAAATTACTAATTTATTTATTTTCTCTTTGAAAGTAATTTCTTTTGGGTGGGACTTTCTGGGTTCACAAATAAATTAGCAACAAGAATAATCAACAATTAATTCTCGTAAATCATGAGTGACATCTAGCAATATATCATGATTACCCAATTTATTGTGAAGCGGGTATTGTGAACATTTTACTACGTTACCATACAATACGGTCCTTCTATCATCCTATATCCCGACAAGATATGAGATCATGGTCAGTAGGTCGAATCTCTTAATCTTGTCATATAACCAAATCCAAAATCAATCTTGACAAATTATGACACAATCCGTATGGAACAAATTCCATCGTCATATTACCTCGGCCAAAGATTTATCGTCAAGTGATTACTGGATCGCATAGGATATCTTCCTCATAAATCTCGAGGTAATAGATTCCATGTCTGATGCACATATACCTCATGTATCACTGAATCAGGCACATAGATACGTATGATTATCCTTGATTAGAACAACCACATAATATCGCTGATATCCTAATCCACCAATACACAGATATCCATGTCATCTCAGGTCTAAGAACTAGTTGTAAAATCGCAGCTAACATTAAATCATTGACCCGTGAGAAATAACCCATGTGATTTAATGTTAACAGTCCCGTTCAGTGAACTCGTTCTTATAACGAGCACCCACTTATCTTCCTTCTATAGCTCATACAGAATGGCACGAGACTCACCAACCTTATCTTTCAGTATCTCATACTGAAACAAGGAGGAAGACAATGTGCTGGCCTTTACGAGTTGCTATCATCCATGATAGGAATTCCATGACCAGGAACATGTTTATAGTATAACAAATTGTGGATTATCCATAACTCGTATTCTTAACACTTAAGAATGGTATCCACTTCTTATTATACTAATGGATATATGTTTTATAATTTAAACCATATTGCAATTTAAATAAAAACATAAACTTGCCATTTAAATAATATTTAAAGAATTACAAGATCGAGTCCCTTTGTGTCACTAGAACTGGTCTTTAGGGCTCATATCTAACAATCTCCCACTAGCACTAAGACCATTCAGTGTGATATCTCATACCCCACCTATCTAGATGAAAATCTAGTTGCTTCTGGTTCATGGCCTTAGTCAGTGGATCTGCTGCATTCTCTGATGTATCTATTCTCTGCACATTAACATCTCCTCTGCCAATGATCTCTCTAATGAGATGGAAGCGTCTTTTAATATGTTTGGACTTCTGGTGAGGCCTCGGTTCCTTAGCTTGTGCTATGGCTCCATTGTTGTCGCAAAACAAAGGCACGACAGACTTTATAGAAGGAACCACTCCAAGTTCTGTCACAAACTTTTTGACACAGACCACTTCCTTTGCAGCATCCGATGCTGCAATATACTCGGCTTCTGTTGTAGAATCGGCAGTCGTATCCTGTTTGGAACTCTTCCAACTGAATACTCCTCCATTGCAGGTAAATACATATCCAGAGATAGACTTTCTATCATCAACATCTGATTGAAAATCAGAATCTGTGTAACCTTCCACTTTCAGTTCTCCTTCACCATAAGTAAGGATCAAATCCTTAGTTCTTTTCAAGTACTTAAGGATATTCTTAACGGCAATCCAGTGTTGCTCACCTGGATTAGACTGATATCTGCTTGTAACACTTACAGCATGAGCAATATCAGGCCTAGTACATAGCATTGCATACATTAGGCTTCCTATTGCTGAAGCATAAGGAATCCTAGACATGCGTTCTCTCTCTTCTTGTGTCTTGGGGCACATATCACGAGAGAGGTGGATTCCATGTCTAAAGGGCAACAGTCCTCTTTTGGAATCCTCCATGTTGAACCTCTTCAACACTCTTTCTATGTACTTATTTTGGGAGAGTCCTATCAATCTCTTGGTTCTATCTCTATAGATCCGTATACCGAGAATATAGGCTGCTTCTCCCAAATCTTTCATGGAGAACTTACTTGACAACCAGACTTTTATTATTGACAACAATCCTACATCATTCCCAATGAGTAAGATATCGTCTACATATAAGACCAAAAATGCTATTGCACTCCCACTAGCCTTTTTATAAACACAGGGTTCATCAACGTTTTGAATGAAACCAAACGATTTGACTTCATCATCAAAACGGATGTTCCAACTTCTGGATGCTTGCTTAAGACCATAAATGAATCTCTTAAGCTTGCATAACTTCCCTACGTTAACTTTAGGTGTGAAGCCTTCAGGTTGTTCCATATAGATTTCCTGATCTATATAACCATTTAAGAAGGCTGTTTTCACATCCATTTGCCAAATCTCATAGTCATAATGAGCAGCAATGGCTAGTAAAATTCTGATGGATTTAAGCATGACGACTGGAGAAAAGGTTTCTTCATAGTCAATTCCTTGTCTTTGTCGATAACCTTTTGCCACAAGTCTTGCTTTATAGGTCTCTACCTTTCCATCTGAACCTATCTTCTTCTTGAAGACCCATTTACATCCAATAGGTACTATACCTTCTGGTGGATCTACAAGAGTCCAGACTTGGTTCTCATACATGGAATCCATTTCAGATTTCATGGCTTCTAGCCATCTTTTCGAGTTGATATCTGATACCGCCTCTTGGTAAGTGGTAGGATCATCTGAGTGATCATTGTCTCCTACAAGGAACAACTCTTGTTCATTTAGAAAACCATATCTCTCAGGTTGATGGGGTATCCTCTCACTTCTTCTAATGGGAAGTGCAACACTCGACCCTGGCTCCTCAATTGGTACTTGGACATCTCGTGGCATAGTTTCAGGCTCAGTGAACCCTTCACCAAGTTCTATTTTCCTTTCATTACCTTTTTCTTGAATAAACTCTTTTTCAAGAAAAATGGCATTTCTGCTTACAACTACTTGTTGCAGTTCAGGAATATAGAACTCATATCCTAAGGTATCTTTAGGATAACCCACGAAACTACCCTTTAAAGATCGTGTCTCAAGTTTCTCTTATTTAAGCTTTTTCACAAAAGTTGTACATCCCCAAATCTTAACATGTTTAAGACTGGGCTTCCTATCAAACCATATCTCATGTGGTGTTGTAGGAACTGATTTGGAAGAAACTCTGTTTAAGATATATATTGCAGTAAGAAGGGCGTGTCCCCATAGAAACAAAGGTAAGTCTGTACAACTTAACATACTTCGGACCATATCTAATAAAGTCCGATTCCTCCTTTTTGAAACTCCATTCAGTTGAGGCGTTCTTGGTGGGGTCCGTTGTGAAATAATACCTGAGACCTTAAGAAAATCTTCAAACTTGTTACTAAGATACTCGCCTCCACGATCTGATCGTAAGGCTTTTATCTTTTTACCAGTTTGATTTTCTACTTCAGCTTTAAAATCTTTGAATATTTCAAAAGATTCAGATTTATGTCTCATGAGATAAACATATCCATATCTAGACATCTCATCTGTAAAAGTTATGAAGTATTGATAACCTCCTCGAGCTATTACATTAATAGGCACACACACATCCGAATGTATAAGTCCTAACAATTCTGTAGCCTTTATACTTTGCCCAGTAAAAGGCAATTTGGTCATCTTACCAAGGATACAAGATTCACAAGTTGGATATGGTTCAGAACCTAATGGACCCAAAAGCCCATCTTTCTCCAACTTAGTGATTCTGTCATCCCCTATATGACCCAATCTGTAATGCCACATAATTTTAGAATTTGGGTTATCACGTGGTCTCTTATTATTATTTGATACATGCAGATGCTCACTATTATCAACAGTCACATTCAAAATGTAAAGACCATTGACAAAATTACCAGTAGCAATCAATTTATTTCTAAAATAAATTTCACAAACATTATTCTTAAAAGAAAATTCATAATTTTCTTTCACCAATACAGGAATAGAAATAATGTTCTTAAAAGCTCCAGGTACACATAAACAATTGTTTAAAACTAAACTATGTTCATGTGATAAAATTAAAGATACAGTGCCGATAGCTGTGGCTGCAACTCTTGCCCCATTTGCTACCTTTAGCACAATCTCATTATCTGCAAGCCTCCTACTTTGTTCCAGATCCTGTAAAGATGCACAAACATGAGTTGTCACTCCAGAATCTAGAATCCATAAAGTAGAAGAGTAAGCAATGGAAAAATACTCATGAACTATCATCATACATGTCGCTTCCTTCTTCAAAGAACTAAGATAATCTTTACAGTTCCTTTTCCAATGTCCCTCTTTGCCACAATGGAAACATTTTTCTTTGGCAACATTTTTTCCCTTCTTCTTTTCAATCACTTTAGTTTCTTGGGTGGCCTTCTTTTTACCTTTCCCCTTTCTAGTCTTACTAGTAGAGGACACAGCCATCACAGTGCCTGTTTTCATGGTACCCTAGGTCGTTATTAGCATATTCATAAGTTCCGCTGGGGTACACTCAATCTTGTTCATATAGAAGTTTGAAATAAAACCCCCATACGAATCTGGCAAAGACTGAAGAATTGCATCTATTTGAAGATATTGATGCATTGGAGCATCTAATTCATTCAGTTTATCCATCCAGGAGATCATTTTGAGAACATGGTCTCCAACTGATCCTCCAACAGACATCTTTGCTCGAAAGATTGATTTAGATATCTCATATCTAGCACTTCGACTTCGCTCACCATACAACTCTTGTAAACGAGCAATAATCGAATACGCACTTGGCATCTTATTATGTTGTCGCTGTAACTCTTGACTCATAGTAAGCAAGATGTAACTCTTAGCGACAAGATCATCATCTTGCCACTTATTGAGTGTATCTCGTTCCTCCTGAGTAATGTGTTCAGCAGTTGGCTCAGGGATAGGCGTTTCCAAGATATATGTGATTTTTTTCAAGTTTGTAATCAATGTCAAATTTAGAAGCCAGTCGTTGAAATTTGGTCCAGTTAGCCGGTTTGCATCAACAAATTTAGAAAGTGCATTTAGTGAAGTCATTTGATGTATCTGCAGAAAATAAGTAGATTATTAGATATCTTGTTTTCTTAACTATCTGATTTTGGTCTTTAAATCAAACAGTACCTCCCACTAAGTTTTTCAAATTCCTTACTCCCATTTAAAGGAAAAAGCGAATTCACATTGGTATGAATTCTAGTGGGTATTTGGATTCGTATTAAATTTATTACTCCTCACATAATAGATTCTTGGAATAATAAATTCAATAAGTGGACAACGCTTGTCCAGTACATCTTATGTACGGCCCAAATATTTTATTTCGACTCCCAGTCCAATGTACCTCACATAATAGTTTCTTAGCAATTGAACATAGTTAAATCATACCATCACGCTGACAAGTCTGCACAGTTGAATATCGATTGCCTCACATAATAGTTTCTTGGGTCACGATATTTGTGCATCCCCATCTCATCAAATGTTTTAAATAGAAATTAAAGTATTTTAATCAATGTGCAACCCCTATGTATCCATAACCGATCAACACACGAATTAAAAAGCCCCAATTTCTACCGTGATGAAGAGCCCCAATTAGATTGTCTTAACTCTTAAGGTCCAACCGGTTACAATTTAATTTTATAAATATGGGAGATTTTTTTAATTAATTGGTCTCACTTTTCACATGCAACGTTTTAACATACATCAACTATGTAAATAAACATTGCATAAATTTAGTCGATATGGTCATGGACTCAATCATGCATTCTAAGCGCAATTCCAGCCATTGGAATTGTGCGGTGCATTCGTGGGTGTATAAATAAGGAAACGCCTATAACTATTACAAGCATAACCCTTTCACATAGGGTCTTCATTTCCTTGATTATTTTGCCATCAACGACTTCACTCCAAGCCGTGCCTCGATTGGTGTGAATCCATTGCTTTTATAATTTACTATAAACTACTTTTACAATAAAATTAAAAGCGATAAATAATTATTTTACAACCGTCATGAAAAAGACGGCTACCTCCGGCACGCAGACCGTTAAATAAAATAATCCATACATCCACATCACACATACATCATCCATGTAGTGTCCTAAGTCCATGACCAATATCGATATGCAAATAGGCATCCACAACATGCTATTAACAATTAAAAGCATATTATAAGCAATCATATGATTATTAGACAATTGTATAATTAATTATACATTGGTATTTTTTTAAATAATAAAATAAATAAATAAATAAAATAATAATAACAATTATTATTATTTATTTTATTCATTATTATTATTATTTTAAATAAAACAAATAATAATAACAATTATTATTATTTATTTTATTTTTATTATTAAATAATAAAACAAATAAATAAATGAAATAATAATAACAATTATTATTATTTATTTTATTTTTGTTTATTTTTATTTAAAAATAATAAATATATATAAATAAAATATATTTATATATATATATATCTCGTGGCAAACAAAAGGGGGGGGAAGCCCCCCCACTGTGCGCGCACTGCGCGTAGTGCGCGGGCGGGGCCCGCGCACCACCAGCGTGCGGCGTTAGTGTGCGGGCCCTGCCCGCGCGCTAGGGCAGCAGGCGCGGGCCTAGCCCGCGCCTTGCGTGCGCGTCTGGGCGCGCCCAGCACGCACCCAGCGTGCTGGCTGCCCCCCGAGACTCACCCGGCACTGCCCGTCCGTCCCGGAACAAATTTCGAGACTTCTAGCTGCGCTAAATCTGATTCCAGCACTGTCTAACAGTGTTAAATCAGTTTTAGAACGCTGCCGGCATGCAACTCTTCTTCGGATCTCATCCAAAATTGTTTTATTTTTCAAAATACCAATTCTATGTCCAATAATCACATGAATAAAACCATAAAACTGAAAAATGATGGCTCTGATACAACTGTTGAGTTACATAGATCTTATCATATGCGCAGCGGAAATTAAAATTTAGTTTACAGGTATCCCGTTTTTCAGAAATTATGGTTTAATAAAACGAAGGCATAAACGAAAAATACCTCTTGGATGAAATCTTATTTCACCGTTAGATTTCCCACCGTATAATCCTCCAAGTGTAGGATGCCGAGTCGGTCCACCCGAAATCACTTCTATTCAAGAATATCAAAGAGAAAGATAAGTAGAAGAAATTTTTCACAAAAAATTTCTAACTTACCTCTTGGATTCAAGAACAATTCTTCCAAATTCTCTCAACTCTCAAAATGATCCAAGTGCATCTTATGAGAGAAAATAAGAGATTGGAGCTATTTATAGTTCCAATTAATAAACCATTCTCCATTAAATGGGTTGGGCTTCTCAAGTCCATTCCATTTAATGCAATTGGGCCAAGCCCAATCCAATGGAATTTATTTGAATCCAATAGTGCCATTGGACCAAGCCTAATGTACTAGCAAAAGGCCTAACCCAATCAATAATCAAATAATTGTATTCATAATATAATTATTTAATTATTCTTATTTATCCAATAAATAAATGCACTATTATTAGTAATTATAAAATTACTAATTTATTTATTTTCTCTTTGAAAGTAATTTCTTTTGGGTGGGACTTTCTGGGTTCACAAATAAATTGGCAACAAGAATAATCAACAATTAATTCTCGTAAATCATGAGTGACATCTAGCAATATATCATGATTACCCAATTTATTGTGAAGCGGGTATTGTGAACCTTTTACTACGTTACCATACAATACGGTCCTTCTATCATCCTATATCCCGACAAGATATGAGATCATGGTCAGTAAGTCGAATCTCTTAATCTTGTCATATGACCAAATCCAAAATCAATCTTGACAAATTATGACACAACCCGTATGAAACAAATTCCATCGTCATATTACCTCGGCCAAGAATTTATCGTCAAGTGATTACTGGATCGCATAGGATATCTTCCTCATAAATCTCGAGGTGATAGATTCCATGTCTGATGCACACATACCTCATGTATCACTGAATCAGGCACATAGATACATATGATTATCCTTGATTAGAACAACCACATAATATCGCTAATATCCTAATCCACCAATACACAGATATCCATATCATCTCAGGTCTAAGGACTAGTTGTAAAATCGCAGCTAACATTAAATCATTGACCTGTGAGAAATAACCCATGTGATTTAATGTTAACAGTCCCGTTCAGTGAACTCGTTCTTGTAACGAGCACCCACTTATCTTCCTTCTATAGCTCATACAGAATGGCACGAGACTCACCAACCTTATCTTTCAGTATCTCATACTTAAACAAGGAGGAAGACAATGTGCTGGCCTTTACGAGTTGTTATCATCCATGATAGGAATTCCATGGCCAGGAACATGTTTATAGTATAACAAATTATGGATTATCCGTAACTCGTATTCTTAACAATTAAGAATTGTATCCACTTCTTATTATACTAATGGATATATGTTTTATAATTTAAACCATATTGCAATTTAAATAAAAACATAAACTTGCCATTTAAATAATATTTAAAGAATTACAAGATCGAGTCCCTTTGTGTCACTAGAACTGGTCTTTAGGGCTCATATCTAACAGAAGTTGAGACTTCCAAAAAATGCACAAACCACACAAAGTGAACACATAAGATGGCGTGGACTTCCTATTGTCTTTATCACCAGCATAGTCTGAATCAGTAAACCCCTTTAGTCTCACACTATCAGACTTATGCTTATATACTAATCCTATGTTGTAGGTACTTCTCAAGTACTTCAATAACCATTTCACTGCTTCCCAATGATAGGGACCAAGGTTTGTTATAGATCTACTAAGGGTGCTAACGGCATGAGCTAGGTCTGGCTGGTACACACCATAAGGTACATGACAGATCCTATTACATTTTAATAAGGGATTTTATTCATATATTTCTCTTCTTCTTCCTTAGCAGGAGATTTATCTTTAGATAATATGAAATGGTTTCCTAAAGGTAAGGATACTGGTTTGCTATCATGCATGCCAAATCTTTTAAAATTTTCAACACATATGATGATTGATGCAAATAAAGCATAGAATTTGACCTATCCCTTTTGATTTCCACATCTAGAATTCTTTTTGCCATCCCTAGGTCTTTCATGTCAAATTCACTACAAAGGGTTACTTTTATGCTATTAATCATCCTAATGCTTGGACCGATAAGAAGCATGTCATCAACATACAATAAAAGAAACCCATAATCTTTGTTTTTATGTTGAAAGTAAAGGCAATGATCAAATTTACTTCTTTTGAAACCAATTGATTTAACAAAAGAGTCAAAATATTTATACCATTGTCTTGGAGACTGCTTTAAACCATATAAGGATTTTTTTAAGAAAAACACAAAATCTGGTTCTCTTTTGTCTTCAAAACCTTTGAGTTGAAACATAAAGATTTTTTCTTCTAAATCACCATGCAAAAAATCGATTTTTGCATCTAGTTGTTCAAGTTCCCAGTCAAAATATGCAAATAATGCAAGCATAACACGAATGGTGGTATACTTAACAACTGGCGAAAAAATCTCAGTATAATCTACCCATTCCTTTTGTGTGAATCTCTTAGCTACTACCCTAGACTTAAACCTTCTTAGTTCACTATTACTTGCACCCTTCTTAACCTTATAAATCAACTTGAAACCCACAATGAACTTGTCTTTAGGTCTAGAGACTAACTCCCAAGTTTGGTTCTTGTTGAGGGAGCTCATCTCCTCTTTCATTACTTTCATCCACTCTTTGGAATACTTGCTTCTTTTGGCTTCCTCATATGTGCTTGGCTCATTTTTAGCTAGCTCTTGGTAGCTAACATAGGCTAATTTGAAATCTGATGTTAGCCTTTGAGGTATCCTATCTCGGGCTAGCTGGTAATTAGAAACTGGTGGTTGGTCATTAGGATATTCTTCTCTTGTTGTTTCTCTCCTCTCATCTATTTCAGACTGATTTTGACTCTCCACCTCACTTGAGGTCATAGGAGCGTGGGTACTTAAATTCTTCAACTCTTCTTGTGGACTCTTGTCCTCACTTTTAATTTGTCACCACTTAACTTTAAACAAGGCATTTTAGATTCATTAAATGTGACATCTCTACTAACAATAATCCTTATCCCCTTTTTGGCTTCTATCCCAAAGCCTACACTCTTTTACTCCCTTGGTGTAGCTTAAGAAGACACATTTCCTAACTCTAGGCTCTAATTTTCCCTCATTTTGATGAGTGCAGGCAGCACAACCAAAGGTTCTAAGAATTGAATAGTCGGCACATTTTTCATGCCATTTTTCATAAGGAATGTCACTATTTAAAGCAGTTGAAGGAGTTAGGTTAACTAGGTAACACGCAGTCATAACGGCTTCTCCCCACAACGACTTAGGTATATTTGAACTGATCATCATACACCTAACCTTGTCTAGAAGGGTCCTATTCATCCTTTCGACCACTCCATTCTATTAAGGAGTGTAGGGAATTGTTTTATTCCTAGTAACTCCAAATTCCTTGCACAATTTGTAAAAATCAGAATTACAAAATTCTATACTGTTGTCAATCCTAAGGTATTTTATCTTCTTGTATGTTTGATTCTCTAATTGAGTTTTCCAATTTTTAAAACTTTTAAAGGTTTCAGACTTATCTTTGAAGAGAATAACCTAAACTCTCCTAGAGAAATCATCAATCATGAACAGGAAATACCTATTACCACCTGATGTGGGATTTAACGCTAGTCCCCATAGATCTGAATGAATGTATTCTAAGGCTCTAGTGGTTCTATGGACATTAGAGGAGAAAGTCAACCTATGATGCTTTCCAAGCACATAATGATCACAAAAAAGGATATCAGAAACATAGTCTTTACCAAACACCCCCTTATCACTTAATTAAAAACTTAAGTCCTTTAACACTCACATGGGCTAATCTATTGTGCCACTTGATGGTAGCATCAGGGTTGATTGATGCAATGTGGGATCTTAAGTTACTCATTATCTCAACATTTGATACATAAATCCCATTTCTTCTCACCCTCTTACAGACCACCATTGCTCCTTTAATCATCTTCAACATTCAATTTTCAATTTTTCTAGTAAAACCACTCTTTTCTAAGTCACCCACTGAAATTAAATTCATAGCCATTTCTGGTATATACCTGACATCTTTTTAACTTTAAGATATAGCTAGTGTCTAACTTAACAATGATGTCCACTACCGCAATGATTTTATATGCAATGTTGCTACACACTATGGCATGCCCACCTTCAGATTCATGCAAAATTTCAAACCAATGCTTTTGTGATGTGACATGAAATGATGCAGCTAAATCTAAGATCCATTCATGCATGTGCGACGTAGATGCAACATTTATTTCAGTGGAATCAGAATCTAGGAGTATGTATACCTTACTAGGGTCATACGAGATCACTACATTAGCCTCTTCTTGATCCCTACCCTTTTTTTATTTTTATTTTTCTAGACATAACATTCTTTAATAAAAAGTGCCCAATTTTACCACACCCATAACGCTTTTTACCCTTCCCTCTTGACTCCTACATTGAGACCTACCTCTCATCATATGGACCTCACCATGTATTTTATCATGTTTTAATTCTATTTCTTTACTTCTTAAGGAATCTATGACAATTTCTGGCGTTAAGGTATCCCTACCAAACTTAATGGCATTTTTAACCTCTTCATAGATATCGAGAATAGCATTCAATAGGATCACAGCCTTATATTCTTCGGATATTGTTTCACCACAATTTGTGATATCTTGAACTAGTTTGTTGAAGGCATCTAAGTTGTCATTTAGATCCTTAGAGGGGTCAATTTTAAAAATGAAAAAACTTTCTAACAAATAGAGTTTATTTGGTGTGGATTTTTTCACATACAATTTTTCCAATTTTTCCCATAGTGCTTCAGTTGTGTCAAGTTTTCCTACTTTCCTTAACATTAAATCAGAGAGATGTAAGATTATAGAAGTTTAGGCAAGTTTATCAGCTTCAAGTTTTTGTTCCTCTTTAATACCTTCAGGATATTTTCCATCTATAGTCTTAAAGACTTTTTGTTGTACTAAAATTCCCTTCATTTTCTGTTGTCATATAGAGAAATCCCCATTCCCGTTGAAAACCCCCAATTTGAAATGTGTGGTCATATTCACTAAGTATATGTACTACACAGGAAATATGCAACCTAGTTAACTTAATGCAAACACACAATTTAAATTTAACTAAGGAAACAGATTCACAGAGGGATAACAAATCAAAATAGGAACAGGATTAAACAGAGACAGATAAACTGGTTTTACTAACAAAAACAGTATTCTGAAGCTGATTGCACATAGCAAGCTATATAAGCACAGAATAACAGATATAACACAGTAGATTATCTGAATAAATTGCACACAACAAATTTTATAGGCATAGAAAAGGAATTTCACAGAACAATACAAAATAGAAACTGCAAAAAAAAATATCAAACACAGCTGATACCGCTTTATCAGGCTAGATCTCAAATATGAGATCTAATATGAACACGGGTCAAAGCAGGAACAAATATGGCACAGAATAGCAGACTTGTCAGCCTCCATGCGCCGCTACCTACAACTACATGCGTCGCTGCAAGCTGGCGAGTGGGTTGACACGCACCGGTCCGAGGGATGCTACTCGATCGGACAATCACGAATACGGGGTTGGTTTACCCCAAATCACCCACTGTACAAAGCAATTGAAGTTAGACAATTCAGATTCAACATAAACCCTAAAGCTCTTAGCGTGAAAAATCGACTGAAAAACCAGAGGGTTTTTTTATTAGGTTTTGATTCCGCACAACCCAGGAGCCACACGAGGCTCTGATACCATTTGTTACGAAAGAATACTTAGAGAACAAAAGGGTTAGTACTTAGAGAAATCAAAATCAGAATGCCAAAACCAAGAACAAGAAGAACAGAAACATAAAACTCCCTGTTGATCAAATTGAAAGGCAATTCAAGGCTCAGATCTCTGTTTGTCCAGAAAGTACCACTTAGGTAACGTCAATCGAATAAGGCCACCAAATTGTAGAGAAGCTCCAAATCCCCAAGAACCGAATCCCCCAAGTCCCTCAAACCCTCTCGACCGATCGACACCTCTCACCCAAACCACCCAAGGTCACTCACCAAACAATCCACCAAGGAACAGAGAGAACCCCTCACGAAGAAGATGGAATGAACAATCGTAGACCGAGAGCTTACCTTAGAGAATGTCGTCGAATAATATAAATAGGGATCGCCAACGGATTGACCAAGGGATTCACAAAGGAAAGCAAGAACCACCACCATGGAAAGAGGGATCGGTCCGAGAAAGGAATGAAAGACTCATGAAGATCGGCCATTAAAGGAAACAAATGGCCAAACTAAGGGAATGAGAGGATTGGCCGTCAATAAGGGCAATAGGAAAGAAAATAGGTCTTTTTATATGACAACCCTAGGGCAAGGCAACAAGGGAATGGGCTTGGGCTTATTTGGGCTTCCTTAAGCCTTGAGCAAATGGGCTTAACCCATTTCTCCTCCAAAGGCCTAACTAAGGGCTTATGGCCCGACTTTTAAATGGCCTGCCAATGAGTGGTACTTTTGAGTTGGACGATACTTCAATCTCGGGACAAAGCCTATGAAGATAAAATCGAGAACTCGTCATAGCCTTGGGCCTCATTAGGAATCATAAAACCAACACAAGAGGTTTTCTTATGATTAATTAATTATAGAAAATCACAATAATAATTTTAAGCCAACTGAATCTCACGAAGAGTGCTTCACAATTGGGTTCCATCTTTAGTCCCTATAAACAGTCTCCTCCTATTGCCCATCACCGCCGCCTCATGTCACCATCTGTGAGCGGAAGATCTACAAAATAAGAGGTTAGTGCAATATAATCGAAAACATAATCAAACAAAAATAAACAAAGTATTAATGAAAAACTCTCTGGTAGTCATGATGAACACATTCAAGGCTTAGATCTGGGCTATAGAATCACTACTTAGGCAACACCGAGAATAGAGCCACCAAGCCCCAACAAAGCCCAGCCCCTAATCGCCCAAATGTCTCATTTCTCTCGGCCAAAAAATGAAACCCTCTTGCCAACAGAATGCTCTACACGAAGTAGAGTCCACAAAGGAACAAGAATCATGAAGATAGAGCGAGAAGCAAGAATGAATCAATCGTCAAAAGCTTACCTCCACAGATTAGCCATGCCGAATATATGTAAAAAGAAATCGATGAGGCACGACCCAACAAAGGCAAGAGATCACCGCACGAATCAGTAAGGAGATGTGGTACAAAATGGTAAGGAAAGATCAGATATGGGCATATTAAGGACTAATTCGAGGAAGAGGGAGAAAAAGAGCAAATTGGCTACCGACTAAGGAAAGAGAGAGAAAAAGAGCAAATCGGCTACCGACTAAGGGAAGAGAGAAAGAGAGAGTCTCCAAAGAGCATATATATGAGGCAACTAGGGCATCAAAGTAATGGGCTTCTCAAAGCAAATGGGCCACACAGAAAATGGGTTTGCACAAAGGAAATGGGTTGGGCTTCTCCATCTCTTAAGTAAATGGGCTAAGGCTCATTTCTTCTCCAAAGAGATGATAAATGAGCTCATGGCTCGACTTCTAATTAGGCTTCCAATAAGTGGTGATATTTGAGTTATACTTCAATCCTAGACTGAAGCCTATGAAGTTCATACCCTCCCAAAACATCTTCATCGCTTTGGGCCTTATTCGGAACACAACCTAACACCATCTCTCTAATCTCTTCTTCGTTCTTGCCTGATCTTGTATATCCATATAACCTTCTCACCTTATCGCATAAAATTTCAACCATCTCCATATATATTGCAACTCTATAGTCCTCATTTCTTACCCTTTACCCTGCAATTCCTGGATCTTTTCCTTTCTAGAGAGCCTTAATTGCCTCAATAAATTAATATTCTTCATCTTGCCCCTCTATCCATTATCCATTACTCCAATACTACCATCAACCCCATATCTCATGATGATGATTCACTTTGGTAGCCTAGCCAACCTCATCTTCCCACATGTGACCATCAAAGAGTTTTCGAGCTTTAGAATTGAACTTGGGAGTTCCATGGTATGGGATGTTGGGACATTTACAAAACTCCATGGGCGCAGTCTCAATTCCATCCAATTGCACATTTGAGAGTATATTATCGTGCCTCACATCTTCATTTTAGAGAATAACATTTCATTTCTTATGGGGGTATGAATCAAGCAAGTACAATCATTTTCCTCCACACCAATCCTTTCTTTGCGCCTTAAGAATTTTCTAATCATGCAGTTACTTTCATAGTCAGTCTCATTGAGATTGCATTTGATTTTGAATGATTATTTTCTCATCTCATTTTTAGGGACTTAAATACTATTTAGAATTTTCCCCTTTCATGAACTTTGTGTCGTAAAATAAGCTAAGGGTGGACAGTAAATGTTCAAAGTTTGACACATAACGGACGTCACCGAATTAAAGGATAATTTCCACCCCTCGAAACAGTGCAAAGGCTAAGGTGGCTATCCTCCTAGAATACAATAAACTCTTCCAAAAACACGTGTGTACTCATGGCTTTGGAAATGAAAGGAGGAGCAAGAAATTATAGACTAATATAGCAAAACAACGGCAATAGCTAGGAATGATTGGAATGGATAAATGATTTTGTGTCTCATAAGTGAGGGGTTGTATTTATAGGTAAGTAATGCTAATGTTTGGAGAAGAAATCGATAGGTGGGAGAGATTGATTCAAACGAATAGAGGATACAGGGAAGATAATGATAAGATAATAATTAAGGGAACATTCATTCAAACCTCATCTTCTCGGGTAAGACAAATTCTGTAGAGAAAAAAAAAAGAAAACCGGTGTGTGCAGTGGTGCTCACCAGGTGGAATTCTCAATTTTGCCTTGGGTTGGCCAAATCTCATGCGCACAAGTCCCAATTCTTTCATAGCTTTCATAAGCCCATATAGATACAATGAATAATATTGTTAGCTTAATTTGGGTAAACAATGGCACATCACACTCAAGAGAGAGGTGAATTGAGTGTTTATAATTTTAAAGAGTATGGAGGTTTTAAAAAATAGATCGTAAAACAGTGAAATATAAGTAAAAGAAATAATCTAAAAAATGCTAGAGACAAGAATTTTAGAGTGGTTCGACTAAATCAAGCCTACTTCACTACTTTTGCTCTCCATTAAAGATTTCAAAGTCCATTATATCCTTCTATTTTATCAAGTAAGCCCTTTAACATAAATTGATAGGAAATACAATCTCTTACTTATATCAAAGCAGACCTTCTAGCACAACCGGTAGGAATTATAACAATGAATTATAAAAAAGATGATCTAAGAGATAAACCTTTTAGTTACAATATCTCTCAAATAAATACATACAAAGGCTAAACAAGATTTTTCAAATGATATATGTAGCCTTTTTGAGAGAAAAATGAAAGCATAAACACTAATGAGAAGTATGAATACAAATGCGAACTCTTATCACTTCATTCTTGTTTATTAGCCTCTCTAGTGCATCCTTGGGTAGGTATTTATAGGCTTCTCATAAGCATTAAAGAAAACTAGTCTTTAATAGTTGTTGGAGCATACAAAAATTAGCCGTTAAAACATGACAGTGAAGGAAATGGTCGATAATTTCACCAAATCAGTTGACAGTTTTCTTCGAAAAAATTAAAACACACAATGCCTTTGAACAAATGGTTGACTTCTTTATAAAAATAATTGACTATTTTGACAACAAGTCGATACTATATAGTGGCGATTGACAGTTTTTGAACATACACAAAAAGAATAGAGATTTGAAAATTGTCTTGTTGACAGTTCAAGAGAATAGTCGACTGTTTTTGTTGAAAAACTTAAAGCAATCAATAATTGAAACAAATCAATCAACAGTTTTGCCTTGTTTTGATAGGCCAAAACTTGAAGGCATAAAACGGTCGACTGTTACACTAACATGGTTGACAAATTTGCATTCAAATAGAGTGTTCAAGATATGAAAAATATTGACACTAACACATTTAATTTCAAAACAAATACAAAAATATTTTATAAATATTGAAAACATATATATTCTTTGACATTGATTGAATTGATCGTATTTAATTTTCAAAGATAAAATATAATTCATTTTCAAATATCAAGTATATAAAGTTTTTCATCATCAAAATATTATTAAGGACAAAACAACAAAAATAAAAAGAAGAAGAAGAATTTGTATCCAAATAATAGGGGATTGAAAGCACTATAGACCATTTGAAATATCACTTTACAACACTTTAATTTAATCCACGCTCCTTGCATTGGGTCTTTCTTGGCTAATGGGTTTGTTGATTGGAGTAGACGATTCTATTGCGCAAGCCTCTTGTGAATCGTCTTTTATATCTTAACTATGCGAGATTTTTAGTTGCAGTGACATTTTTGTGTTGTTTCTTATCTAATCTACATTATTGAGCCACTTACTTAGATGTTTGTGCGTTGCTTGTATATAACCCTAAACCCTGCAATTTGGTTTTCCTGTTGTGTTATATTAGAGATTATTCTTGTTTTGGGTTTTCCCTTATCTCTTTGTTGTTAAATCCTTTGGTTTTGCAATCACAAGGATCTTAATTTAGTATATATATGTAATACTGTAGGCCAGATGTTTTACTTAATGACTTAAATTAGTCAAAAAGAATAAAAAAAATCAACATTCAGAAACTCTACCTAAAAGCACATAACTTGAAATTTTGAATAAGAATTTGATATATTTGAGAAATGAATAAATGAAAAATTTTAATTAAAAGTAAATGAGTCCAGTATCAATTTCCCACCGGAGACAAGGATCTGAGCATATTATTTGAATGCATTACATTATTAAAAGATGCATGCACTTATTGCATATCTAAACTACATTGTCATTCTTACTACACAGATTTTAATAACCAAAACTAAAAACTCTCACAATCCCATGACTCCAAATAGCTTGGCTACACCCTAAGCGAAGCATGAAACTACGGGTTTCAAATCTTTTCACGCTTTTAATTGGCTAATCATCAATCTATAATTAGGTTTACTTTCTCTTGATGGAATTATGGCCCCATCAAACTTTATTTCTAGATTTAAGAGAGTAGTAACCCTGAGAGTCTAAACACCATATAAAAAAAATTATATTAAATATAATTGTTGAGTTGTAAGTGCCACATAACCATTTACAGTATTCTCTCATGTTACTTATAAATTGTGGTCATCGTTTAACATATTATTCATACTTTGATAATGATTTGTTTTTAAATTTAAAAAAAGGGTGAATTTCTAAACCAAATCGATAAAAGGATGATTTGGCACTGCATTTGGCCCAACTTTTAATACAGTGGCAAAATCATCCTTTCACCTCTCAGTTTATATGAATTCACCCTGTTTTTGGTAATAGACAAGAATTCTAATTCTATTCAATTTCCTTATATCTTGTTATATATTTGGATCTCCTGGAGGTAACTATGGCCAAACTCAAAAGAGAGAATTAGGTCCCACGAACCAACCGACTAGATTCTAAGACTGAGGTCCAAAGGGGTTGAGTTCAATGTGGTGATTGTCTCTCCTAGTTCGGTGGCAGCAAACTTTTATACGGAACACAGCACCTGCAGCTGTGGACCCACCCCTCTCCAATCAATTAGTTCGGTCTCCACATTAGTAGCCTTCTTTTTCTGCAGTACTCTCACATCACTCATCACATCTACTTATAATAATAAGCAATTAACAATTAAGCAACTCCAAGCTCCAGAGTCAGCTAAGTATCGTGTCATCGGCTGGTTATGAGCGATTAATTAACACGTTTCATGTATACCTGTGGATGAATATTTGTTAATATAAAGTTAAATATTACAATTGATGTAAAGATTAAATACTTTTTTGACAATTTACTCTTAATTAATTCCCCTATCGAATGCTCCCTTTAATCGATATCTATATACTTTTGAAAAAATATATAATATATGGGCCTCGGTCGATATATCATGGATAAGGTTTCTGAATCCAAAGGGCGGATTGTGGTTGGAAGTTGGGGTCAAGCTTTCGATCGGTGGGTGGATGGATGGATGCTTTGAATCGGTGACTGGCAGAGGAATTCGGAGAAGATAAGAATAATGGTGGTATCTCTATCTGTACATCTTCTTGTCGCTTTCATTGAACCAAGAAGTCGGCTATACAATTTGAACAAGGCAAGCATATGCAGTGAGAGTGTGAGATGATCAACAGAGACTCCTACCATCGCTTTCTTTATCTTTTTTCTCATCTTGCTGATGCTTGTGGCTCCGCCACATCCTTAACTAATCAACACTTGCTAATCCAAGTATCCAATATAGCACCTAGCTAGTTAATTAGATAGAAGAAACACACGTATTAGTGCATAAATCATCAAGTTAGATCAATCAAGGAAAATTAATATACAGAATTTTGAACTCTTGTGACAAATTAAGATCGCTGTAAGGATTATTTATTTATTGGTTTTTGCTGGGCGGAAGGATTATTTTGTTAATGATAATTAAAGAAAGAAATGATAAATATATATGGTAGTTGTGAGAGGATGGTAAGAATCAATTATTCGCTAGGGATGAAAGGTGGCAGGAAAAGGAATAGTTATAGTAATATGATGAGAACGACCTGACGATCCCAATTTGTAAGGTGGAGTTAAATATATTCCCAGCTTTATGTGTAAAAAATGTCAGATGATAATGGATCCATGAATTAGAGGATGAGCGACGTCGTTTGAGCTTGCCAACTGTAGATTTTTCTGACAGCCTTTTAAGACTTAAAAGAGGCCAAACAAAACAGGTACAACCGTACACGAATCTATGACACCTATACGAATAATTTAATACGACATCCTCATCAATGCCATTTGCTTTATAAGTAATCAATAATCTTCATTCCATTCACCCAACAGAGATTAATTAATTTAATTATCTCAAGAAATTAATTTTAATGCACTAACTTACAATAAAACATCCATGTTTTTAAATTTAAGATTTAACTAATATGTGAGAAGTGTGACCACTAACGAGGTACCAAAGCAACCCCACGCACGTGCATAAAAAGGTTTTTAGACAAGTCCTCTTAATTACGTCAATAATTCCATTGTAGCTTTCTTTAGCACTTCAGCGGGTCATAATAGAAATTTTAAGACTCTTCCAAGTGTTTCTTTTCTTTAATTGGTCACTCTGCTAGGGAAAAGGGATTTCTATAATAAGCAGTATCCATGTTTCTTTTTGTGGTATACATCGAGACTTGTATAGAGGAAGATCAAAAGGCCAACAAAAACTCTCTTTTGTGCCGATTAAAGCAAACAGTAGAGAATACAGAAACGAGGAAAATATCAGAGAGAGAGAGAGATGGAAGAGAAAGTAGTGAAGTCAAGGTTCAGAAGGGTTTGTGTGTTCTGTGGAAGCAGCACTGGCAAGAGAAATAGCTACAGAGATGCCGCTCTCGAACTGGGGCAGGAGCTGGTCTCTAACTTCTTCCATATATACATATATATATACAGTATTTTCTTCAAATATATATCCCATTTATCTCAGTTCCTAACTCCCGTTCCTCGCTCCATGTTTAATTCCATGATTTTGGCTCATTCAAGGTTTCGAGAAAGTTGGATCTGGTTTACGGTGGAGGAAGCATAGGGTTGATGGGTTTAATCTCTCAGGAAGTTCATCGCGGTGGAGGACATGTTCTTGGGTATATACCATTTTTCAAAACTCCAATAATGGATTAATGGAATTAGTCTCTCTTGTATCTCTCATCTGTTTTAATTTCTGACTCTATATTTGGTCTTCTTGTTGGGTTATTAATTGGTTTTCCTCTGTAGAATCATTCCCAAAACTCTGATGTCCAAAGAGGTTGGTACTCTCAGCTCAGAAACTCTTCTGCACACATCTTGTTTTTTTTTTCTTTTTTTTCAGTTGATTCGGTCTTAAAGATATTAACAGAAGAGCTGTTTTCTTTTTAATGGAGTAGATTACTGGCGAAACTGTGGGGGACGTGATATCTGTAGCCAACATGCACCAGAGGAAAGCTGAAATGACCCGCCATTCTGACTGTTTTATTGCCCTCCCAGGTTCTCTCTCTCTCTGTTCCAAACCCCCCCCCCCCCCCACAAAAAAAAATAGGGTGCAAAAGTACCATTGAAATAATGTAATAATAGTACTAATTATATTACTAAAGAAAAAGATATGTTTTTTGAAACCTTGATTCGTCCAAAAAAAAATTACTTTCTAAATATTAATAAAAATGATTTGCTTGATGCGAGCAAATTGAAGAGTGGCCGGGAGCATGAGGCCCATGAGAGTGACCCCAGCTCGTGAGTAACATAACAACGCCTGTATTAGTAAATCATATTATTCTAGTTAACTTTTGTTGACTGGATTAATTAATTAATTAGTCTCATTGTAAATTAATTTGTTGGTGATGCAGGTGGGTATGGAACTCTGGAAGAGCTATTAGAGGTGATCACATGGGCCCAGTTAGGGATTCACGACAAACCTGTAAAGCTCCTTTCTCCCCTTTTATATTAATCATCAATTTCTTTCTTATTTTGGCTCAAACTTGGAAGGTATAGCTAGCTTTCTTCCATATTCCCAACTCTCCCCATCCACTGCAAATATATATATATCTACACACACATTTAGGTGGGTTTGCTGAATGTGGATGGCTACTACGACAATCTCCTCACCTTCATTGACAAAACTGTGGATGATGGCTTCATCAAGCCCTTCCAGCGCCAAATTATCGTCTGCGACCCGAACGCCAGAGATCTCGTCCAAAAGCTAGAGGTATATACACTGATCACGTGTAATAGTTGATAAATCACGGGTGTGTTTGTGGTCTATAGCTGTATTTCAGTGTTTTCTTGTTCTGGGTCTATCGATTTCGTCTTGTTTGATGGGGCCTTCGTTGGGTCGGCAGGAGTACGTCCCCGTGCACGGCGGAGACAGGGCGGCTGTGCGGTTGGAGGTCGAGCAGCTGGAGCCTGGAGCTGAACTCATGTTTTCACTCTCAAATAGCCGTTAAAGACTGAATTAAGGTTTTTGTACTTTATATTCAGAGACCATAGTTAGGTTAATCTCGTTAAGGCAAGATGAATAAGATAAACTTGTATTAATATAATATTAAAATATTTTGTGAATCAAAATATGGAATGATGAAGATAAAGTTACATGTATTCTAATATTTTTATTAAATTATTTACTAAATTTATTGAAATGCATGAAAAAATATTCTAACATTTAAATTCCAAGATATGTTTATGAAGAGAGAAGATGTAAGTATATTTAAAAAATATCATATGAAAAGTCACAAGACTTATTTTTTAATGATCACTGATAAATTTAAAAAACATATAAAAAAACAAAAGTCTAAAATATTTTTTATATATTATTTTTTTAATCTATATCTTGTCTAACAAATACTGCTTAAGTAAGTAATTGTTAATCTCTTTATTTTCTTTTTGGTTCTCAATTCTTGTAAATGTACCTTAATTAGCTATTTTTTTATAAAAACAAAAATAAGTTTATTTAAAATTTGTATATGTAATAAAATATTATAAGAACGACATGTAATATGCATCTGCAAGTAAAAGATAAGAAAAGTGACTTAATACATAAAATGACACTTACACTATTATAAATATAACCTTTACCCCCTTAAATAAAATTTTGACATATTTTTTTAATTATTTTTTTTATTATCTTAAATTTTTAGAGTAAAATTACACTCGTAAATGTGAAGGGGGATGGAGGACAAACATGTAAGCAAAATTTAGGAGCTTGATATATAAAGAGGTCTATAAACCATTAAGAAATGTGATATTTAATCCCTCAACTAAACTTTTGACATATTCCATGCATCATTCAATTTTTTTTTTTTTTTTTTTTGCCCCCTTAAGTCTTTTGGTTAACTAGAATTAATAGCTAAATTAACAATCCCAAGTAAGACTAAATATTTTTAATATATCAGATTAATTTATACATATCAGACAAAACTTTTACACATTATTTCTTATAAGAACTATAATTTTTTTATAAAAAAAACAATTCCCCACATTGTTGGTGATTGCAGTGACTTGCTTGTGGGATTTAGAATTTCAATTTTGCCGGTCACAGCACCTATGGATAGTCGATGTTGGTGAAGAGTTTGTGGAGTCAATCAAATCAGAATTTGACGACAGTCTTGGAGGAGTGGGTGGCAGATAGCAAGATGGTACTAGGGCAAAGTCATTAAATTTGAGAGTTTAGTTTTTTATTTTTTACTTTGGCTTAATACAAAAGAGGGTCCATAGATTATTAAAAAATATGATTTTTATTCTCTCAATTTAAATTTTGACACATTCTCTCTTTCAACTATTTATTTTTGTCACTTTAATAAGTCCTTGGCTTTACTCTCAGTTAAAGCGTGAATTACATGTGCATTACAAGAATGTGAAGAGGATTTAAAGTGATTAAAAGATAGAATATACTAAAATTTTAATTAATGGGATACAAGACTAAATTTCTTAATAGTTTAGAAATCCTCTTATATGTCTTAAGAAAATTTTATGGCTGTTGGTGTTTGTAGTTTAATTTTTGTTTTATTTAAATAAACTTCAAATGAAGATAATGTTTGCTATGATAATTAGATTTATTAGGATATTCATAACTTAATTTATTAGGATGTTTGACCAATTTTGCAGTTTCTCGAAACCCAAAATTTAAATCAAATCATAAGGGATTTTCAACAATTGGATATGGTTATTTGGAATTCTTTTTTCAAATCCCGTAAATTTTTTAGTTAGAGTGTGTTTGATTGCATTATTTAGAATTTAATTCTATATAATATTTGGCTGTAAGGCGTTTGTTAAAATGAGTATTAAGATAAGATTGAGATACTTTTCGGACTAAGATATAGAATGGCCAAGATAAAGATGAGAAGCATTCTAAGATTTTTATAAGACTGTTTGTTAAATTTTTTAGAATTCACTGATTACTATATTTTTTTTTATGTGTTTGTTAATACATATAATAAGCACCAAGATAGGGTTTTTTACCAAAATATCCTTATTACCAAATTTATGATTAAAATATAACATGAATTGTCGAAAAAATTAAGATTAAAATTTAAAATAATATTTATTTTCTAAATTCATGTTCAAAAATAAATTTAAAAAGAGTTGAAAAGTATAAATAATAATTGTTAGAATTACAATAATTTCACCTAAATAATTAAAAATGGCCAAAAACATATTTTCATAATAGATAATAAAATATAAAAATTAAATAAAATAATTTAAAAATTGATGAAAGGAATTATATTAGTTAATAAAATATATATATAGAGAGATAAATTTAAATTTTAAAAATCAATGAAATGAATAATGTCATTTAAATTTTAAAAATTGTCAAAACATATAATAATTTAAAAATATATTAAATAATATTAATTATAAGAGTTAAATAAATAAATTTTTTTAATAAATTTAAATCTTTAGAATGCATTAAATAACATTAACTATCTTATAAGGGGCAAATAAATAATTGAGTCTTATTTTGAAAGAGTCAAATAAATTTATTTGAGATGAGAGGTCGGATAAATTTATCTTGAAAGGGGGAAATAAAAGGTCACGTGAGACCTTTTTCAAAAATGGTCAGATAAACTTAACAAATACATTGGAAAAACCAAACATACAGAATGTTTCTCATATCTGACATTTTCTCCCTCTTATCTTGATTAACAAACACCCCTTAGAAAATAAAAACCACCCCACCCCTTTGAAAAATGAATTTTATGAAAAAAAAATTTAAATGTTTGTACCATACATATTTTTTCATATAAAAGTTAAGAGTATTTGATTATTTTTATAAAAAATATTGTAATAATTATATATTTTTTATAATAAATGTGTGTAATCAAACACACTCTTATTATTTTTTTTAAATAAAAAATATAAAAATATTTTGAAAAATTAAAAACTTCAAACACCTAATACGTATACTTAATAATAAAATAAATAATATTATTTCGGAGGTTGAAAATCCATTGACATGATTAAGGGAGGGGCGACACCTACAACTAAAAGGACAGCGTACGGACGCCGAATGATGAATGGCCTGAATAGGCTCTCAACTATGACTGACTTAAGATGGCATGAAGGCCCACTTGGATTAATGATCCATTGGACCATTCTTTGAGTTTTGGGGCCCAACCACCTCATGGGCCCGCCAAGTTCACATCTCGCCTAACTTAGGCCCACACTCGAAATTTTCCACCACAATACTTTCAAATTTCAAATTATATATCATATGTGGCATCAATTTCTTGGGATGCTTATAGTAGTACCAAGTAATGCCACAACTTTAGCTAAGGGTGTGTTTGATTGTAAGGATGAAACTTACATAGAAAGAAAATAAAAGTTGTAGATAATTCAATTGTTTAGAAATTATTTACACAGAAATTATCAATTTAGGGTGTTTTATTACAATTTTATTTTCTATAGAATTTTCACACAAACCCACCCCATCTCCTTTTTGCCTCATTCATCTCTCTCTCTCTCTTCCCCCAATTCTTTTCTCTACCTCCTTCATCGCTGGAGAATGGAGAGATCTAGCAACACAACCAGGCAAGCGCAAAACACTAACGAGAGCGGCATAATTAATCCCCTAGATTGAGACCTGGAGAATAAGAAAGCACCAGAGAAAGGAGAGGAGGTCAATGAGGCGTCTGTCGAGCCGATTTTCAACTCCAAGGAAGTGGCGCCATGGAAAGGAAGAAAGTCAATGAAACTTCGTGCTGCTGCCTATCTTTATTGCCATTGTCGCTGCTACTGTCATCTTCGCTACTCATCTCTCTCTCTCTCCCAAACCCACTTCTTCTCTCTGCCTCCCCCCATTGTCGATTGTAGTGCAGCCATCGCTCGGCAGCACTGCTTCTCATCCTCGTGACTATCAACTTGGCTTCTCCTTTTCCTCACAATCGTCGGTTGTTTTTCTTCTCCTCTGCTAGATCATGGGCTGATTTCCATTTCCATGGAAAATAGATTCCTACCCCTCCCAAAAAATGATTTCTAGTAAAAGTGAGAAATTGGCATAAGGTAATCGAAAACTAGAAATCAAGTTACCTAAAAAATTTGGCTAATCAAACACTATAAAAATTAAAATTTAAATAAAAAATGATCATTTTTCATTAAAAAATATAAAAAATTAAACGCGCCTTAAATGCTAAAAACTATACCACAAGGCCTGGACCAGAGTTGAAATTTTGAGGGTCCTGTCAACGGCTGGCTGGTGAGTTGCAATTCAATGAACCTGTTATGTATCTGCTACACATGGAGGACCAAACAAGGATATACATATATATTTTTTTAGGGTTTAAATATTATATGTATATATTACGTCAGTGACTAAATAAATACCAGTTTTTGGGCCACGGCAAGCGTGACGAACGTATAAGCCTTATTTTCACCAGCCCAATGGAGGCCCATAGGCCCATTAGGGCCGATATGAATTTGTGGCCCAAATCGGCCCGCTGTCATGTGTTAGGACTACCTGGAGGGCGCACTGAGCTGCTTCACCATGGTCGTCGCCAAATCGCCGCTCGTAGAGAAGTTCATGATCAACGTCAAGAATCGTCAAGAGCCGATGAATCCTACCTCCGCCCATTTGCTTCAAAGGTCACTCTTTTCTCTGCTCAAAGCCCCTAAAATCTAAACCCCTACGAGGTTAACTTCCCTTCAGTGAGCTCTCAAGAAGTCGGAAACCATGCGCAGGTTTCTATTTGTACAATTCGAATGCAATAATACATATACATGTCTTTGTATGACAGATTTTAGTGTACATGTTTTTATTACAATGCGTTCTTGTTCTTCTTCTCTCTTTTGGTTCCACAGGTTGACGGTGCCGCTGCGGTCAATTGCTCCACTCTCTTATTGGAAATTGAAGGTTTTCGAATGTGTAATTATTCTCCTTCTTTGTGTAGACGTTCTGTTTGGAAGAAATTTGAAAAAAGGCGGAGGAGAGGAAGGGAGAGAAACAATGAAGTCATCTTTATGAATTTGGTTTTGTTCTCTGTTTCAGCGTCTGTATACCTAATTACACTTACGTTACTGTGTAGGGATTTGGTGGAAGACTGGAAAAAGTGCAAAATTTTACAGCCTTAAGTGGTATTGCAAATTAAAGAACATGAATGAAATTTGCTAAGTTTGTGATTTTTTTCTTGTACCTGAATGTTTTTTATTGTGTCCAATGAAATATGAGAGCTAGCCTTTTGTTTGTAGGTCATAGTTCTTTAGGGCATGGAACAGAACCAATTCTGAGGACTCTGCAGGTCCAGACTGTCAATGCACTTCGCTTTGGGGAGAGAAGCAGAGCCTCCAGTCTGCTTTTAGATGTTGGCAACGGAAATCACCCATTGACAGCCAATGATTTTGTCCACATTCTTGAATATTGCGCACGGTCACCAGATCCACTGGTATGCTCAAGATTGAGATTTTGTTCTACTGATATTATCTTGCCTGTGGTATTTGTTTTCCAGAAGTGTGGTGAACACTGCACAGATTTTGGGTTTGAAGATGATGGATGGATGTGTCACAATGAGAAAGTGCACTTTCACTTTTGCTCTCCCAGTATATGAGCACTGCACCAACATGTTCTTTAAGTTAACTAGATAAGAACACATGTGCGAGCTTGGTTTGAGGCATGTTAAACAGCATATATAGGTTGATGGTAGGCACGTCATTCAACCAACTTATATGGAAGAAATCCAGAAGAAATTTTGGATGGTAATATAAGTGCAATTTGACCATTATTTGGCATTTCTTTATGTAACATGTGCGAGCATGGTTTGAATCATGTTAAACAGCATATATAGGTTGATGGTAGGCACGTCATTCAATCAACTTATATGGAAGAAATCCGGAAGAAATTTTGGGTGGTAATATAAGTGCAATTTGACCATTATTAGGCATTCCTTCATCACTTTACACGAAGAAAGCTAGAAGAAAGTTATATGGTAATATGGAATCAATGCAAGTATGCCTATACCATCTGCATATTATCAATCTATAGCATCAAAACATAAGTTTGGTTGAAAAATGCATTGATGAAAAAGGGTGTCCTTGGTGCGCAAGGCTCTTGCTAGGGTCAAGAGAGGGTCGTATTTGTACACAACTATCATGATCCCAAGGGCATATTAGTAATAGTACATTACATGTATTAGTTAAGAGTTGTACTTTGCTGCTTTTCTTATTTTACCTTTCAGTTAGACAACCTATAAATAGGCTAGAGTAGGTAGAGAATTGCATTGTGGAATGATAATTTGAATTCAGTCTTCTCTCTCTACATTTTTCTCTCTCGATCTCCTATGTTCTCCCTCAATTCTCTCTGTTTTTGTTCTGTCTCTCCCTCCATTTCTACTCTCTCTCCCCCGTATTCTTTTCAATTTTCTTTCTAAACCCTAGCCCAACCCTAGGGTGTGACATTTGGTATCAGAGACGATCAATTCTTGGCGGTTAGTAAAGCAATTCTCAATGGTTAGTAAAGCAATTCTCGGCTAACATTTAGGCACATATGAGTAGCGATTATGTGAAGTTAATTTTCGACGGTACTCGGCTGTTGATTTTCAACACTTTTTAACTGTTAATTTCTAGTGATTCTTGGCCTTGATTTCCAACACTTCTTGGCTATTAATTTTTTTTGTGAAGCAGAGCTGGTGGTCCTCAGCTGCTGAATAGAGTTGGAGTAAGGTAGGCGCGAACTAGAAGTAGAGCTAGGGTGATTGCTGATCCACAACAATCCTAATCAAATCTGGGCAATAATTGATCCATAGGATTGAGATCATTGGTGATCAGTGCTGAGATCAAAGTCGGAAATTCACTGTATATCCCTAGTGATCGTGATCATCGACGATCAATGTAGTGATCGGAGTCAACAATTCACTGCATATTGAAGGCGAATTCAGAGTATATGACTTGAGGAATGACTGAAGGTACTAGGATAAAGCAACTTGAAGCAAGGATGGAGGCGATGGAATTGGGATTGCCACAAACTCTGGAGGCAGTGAGTCTCAGTAGGGAAGAAAGCGTGGCCATACAAGAGAATGTGTAGAGAGATCTCACTGTAGCTCGATAGGGTGTGCAAAGAGAAATGGAGAAAAACAAAGAAACATTGGATCAATTTGGCCAGATGATAAACAAGATGTATAACATGCTATCAACATTACCTCAATTCCATTTGGTATTGGAATTCCCACCGAGATCTGTCTCTGATCCAATTTTGCCTGGTGATGGCATTCTCCCTAGAGTTTCCCTAGAGTTTCAGGAGTGCAAGAGGCTGAGGAGTTACCAATCCCGAAACCAACAATTCCAGTAAGAGGCCCTTCTTATACCTCTAATTACACTCCCATGCCAAGATTGGAGATACTGGTTTTCGAGGGATCAAAATCAAGATGGTGGATTCGCAGGTGTGAGAGATTTTTGAGTTTTACAATATCACAAAAGGGCAGAAGATCAATCTAGCAGTAGCCTGTCTTAATGATAAGGCTGACTCTTGATACCAAGGATGGATCAAGACAAGGAGATATGAGGTTAGTTGGATTGACTTTGCAAAAGATCTTTATGTGATCGTTTTGGTGAGAAATCCATAACTGATGTGATTGAGGAGTTTAACAAGTTAAGGCAAGAAGGATCAATGGTAGAGCCTTAAATTCGGTTTGAAGAATTAAGATTAATAATGCGGACTTCACTGCCTGCCCTAACAGAGCAGTATTTTGTCTCCAGTTTCATCATTGGCCTTAAAGATGAATTGAGATCAATTGTCAAGATGATGTAGCTTGTGAAGTAGGCTGTTGAGAAGACAAGACTACAAGAGCTTGCATTAGAAGCTATTTTCAAAAAGCATAGACTTCTAACAGAAGGTTACCATTCAAGCAGTCAGAAAGAGGGAGAAAATGCTTGGACTGCAGTCTCAGGGCCAACTCTAGGAAATGAGCATCCTTCTGCCTGGACTACAGCCTTAGGAAAAACTCAAGGAAACGAGCATCCTAGGGTTTACACTAGAACCCTATAAATGCGAAGCAAAGGGGAAGGCTCAAATTATGCTATAAATGCGGAGACAGATTTAGTTGGGGCCACCAATCATGGCAACATTTACTGAATATGGAGGGATTAGAAGAGGAAAAAGAAGAAAAAGGGCAAACGGGAATTGGATGAAGAAATAACGACTCAGTTGCTGTCTTTTCTTGGGGACAAGAAACCTCTCAAGAAGGGGGGATTGTCACGACTCCAAGGGCATATTAGTAATAGTAGATTACATATATTAGTTTGGAGTTGTACTTTGTTGCTTTTCTTGTTGTACCTTTCAGCTAAACAATCTATAAATAGGCTATAGTAGATAGAGAATTGCATTGTGGAATAATATTTTGAATTCAATCTTTTCTCTCGATCTCCTCTGTTCTCTCTCAATTCTCTCTATTTCAAAATACCATTCCACAATGCAATTCTCTACCTACTCTAGCCTATTTATAAGCTGTCTAATTCAAAGGTACAACAAGAAGTAGCAAAGTACAACTCCTAACCAATACACGTAATATACTATTACTAATATGCCATTGGGTTCATGACAATTCCCCCTCCTTGAGAGGTTTTTTATCCCCAAGAAACAACAGCAACTGAGCTGCTGTTTCTTCATTCAATTCTCGTTTTCTCTTCTTCTTTTTTTTCCTCTTCTAATCCCTCCATATTCAGTAATTGTCGTTTGTATTGGTGGCTCGGGCTGAATCTATCTCCGCATTTATAGCATAATTCGAGCCTTCTCCTTTGCTTATGCATTTATAGGGTTTTTGTGTAAACCCTAGGATGCTTGTTTTCCTAACTTAGTCCTGAGGCTACAGTTCAGGCGGGAGGATGCTCATTCCCTTGAGTTAGTCCTGAGGCTACAATCCAAGCATTTTCTCTTGCCTCCTGATTGCTTGAATGGTAACCTTCTATTAGAAGTTTATGCTTTTTGAAAATAGCTTCTAATGCAAGCTCCTGCAGTCTTGCCTTCTCAGCGGCCTGCTTCACTGTCACAAGCTGCACCATCTCGACAATTGGCCTCAATTCGTCCTTGAGGCCATTGATGAAATTGGAGACAAAATACTGCTCTATTAGGGCAGGTAGTGAAGTCCACATTATTGATCTTAATACTTTAAACTGAATTTGGTATTCTACCACTAATCCTTCTTGCCTCAACTTGTTAAACTCTTCAATAATATTAGTCATGGATTTCTCACCAAAACGATCACATAGATCTTCTACAAAGTCAGTCCAACCTTGTCTTGATCTATCCTTGGTACCAAGAGTCAACCATATCATTTAGATAGATTGCTACCAAATTGATCTTCTGCCTTTCTGTGATATTGTAAAACTCAAAAATCTCTCACACCTGTGAATCCACCATCTCAGTTTCAATCTCTCGAAAATCGAGAGTGTAATTAGAGGTATGAGAATGGCCTCTTATTGGAATTGCTGGTTCCAGTATTAGTAACTCCTTAGCCTCTTGCACTCCTAAAACTCTAGGAAGAATGCCATCACCAGGAAGAATTGGATCAGGGACAAATCTTGGTGGCAATTCCGGTGACAAATGGAATTGAGGTAATGTTGACAGCATGTTAAACATGCTATTTATCCTGTGGCCAAATTGATCCAATGTTTCTCTATTTTTCTCCATTTCTCTTTACACACTCTCTTGTATGGCTGTGCTTTCTTCCCTGCTACGACTCACCGCCTCCATCCTTGCTTCAAGCTACTTCATCTCGGTACCTTCTGCCATTCCTCAAGCCGTCTGCTCTGAATTCGCCTTCAATATGCAGTGAATTGTTGACTCTAATCACTGCACTAATCGTCGATGATCGCAATCAATAGGGATATGCAGTGAATTGCTGACACTAATCGCCAATGATCTTGATCATATGGATCAATTGTCGCCCAAATCTGATCAGGATTGTTGTGGATCAGCAATCACCCCAGCTCTACTTCCAATCCACACCTACCTTACTTGCTTCAACTCAATTTGGCAGCCGAGGACCACTGGCCCTAGTTCATGTCAGAAATTAACAGCCGAGAAGTGTCAGAAATTAACAGTCGAGTGCTGTCGGAAATTAACTTCACTAAATCACTGCTCACTGCCAAGAATCGATCAACTTTGATACCAAATGTCATGCCTTAGGGTTGGGCTAGGGTTTAGAAAGGAAATTAAGAAGAATATGGGGGAGAGAGCAGAAATGGTGGGAGAGACAGAACAGAAACAGAGAGAATTGAGCAAGAATAGAGGAGATCGAGAGAGAAGACTGAATTCAAAATATCATTCCACAATGCAATTATCTACCTTCTCTAGCCTATTTATACGCTGTCTAACTAAAAGGTACAACAGGAAAAGCAGCAAAATACAACTCCTAACTAATATATCTAATCTACTATTACTAATATACCCTTGTGGTTTTGACAACAACCTTCCCCTTGCTTTTTTTCTGCAAAGGGGCTATTCCACAATTTGTACCTGTGGCCTCCCAAGACCACAAGGGAGCAACTTTACTATTGCTACCAAGGCTTGCCCTCACAAAGGAACAACCTTACTTTGCTGTACATGAAAATGCTCTGACCAATGTGTATTTTTATAGATGAGGCTTCTAGATGTTACACACTGCAATATATTTTAAATAACTGCATAGAAGTATCCAATACTCTCAGGAAAGTAATTTTTCCTGATAAATGGATACTGCCGCAAGTCAGGCCTTCCTATTTGCCTCACTCAGGTAAGAAAGGCCTCCTCCATTTTCTTTAGTTGTTAAGAAAATACCCATGATGCTGAATTGGACTCAATTCAATCTATTCACAGTTCTTGCTTGGAATGGTCATTGAACGTATATATCTTTTCCCTGCAGTTTGTCCTGGAAACTTGGAGAATTATGGGTGAGAAAGATGTATATGTGGACAATAAGTCCTACCTTCTTATACTTCAAGCTCTCTGTAAAGGGGGTTACCTGGAGGAGGTATGATTGTCTTCAAAATATTTTGAGCTTATTTTTGTTGGGTCCTTTTGTTGATTTTGCTTTCTGTAAGTTTAGAAAGGTCAGGATATCAGTTATGAATAAGTAGGAATTAAGTTAAAATCATTTATGTTGTACATCAGTAGGAACTAAGTTGTGAAAATATTATTCAGTTATACAAAAATTGGAATTAATTTATGCAAGTATTATTATCTAAAAGTATCGTAGTAATATGATTTATTATCTCTGCAAGGCCACTGAACTCTTTGTCATAGTAATTGAGAATCTAGGAATTTAGTTATAAAATGCTGAGATCCCTTCTTTAAATATATGTAAAATTTCTTCTTTCTCTTCTTCTATCTTTCTTTTTTTTTTTTCATTACTTTTGTTGGAATGTACTTATCCTATCTATGTATTTTCTGCAATATTTTGTGTAGGCATTCAATTTGATGAATGTTCTTGGAGAAAGCCATGACTTCTATCCTGTTTTGTCTATGTACAATGATTTATTAGGAGGCTGTGCCCGAATACAGAGTGTAAATCATGCCAATAAATGTTTAGATTTGATGGAGCGTCAGATGGTGGGGAAGAATGAAATAACATACGCACAGCTTCTGAAGGTTAGGAGTTCTGTTTTATTTATTTATATTTTGTAGATGGCTTCAAACCAAGTAATTACTCCAGCATTGAGCACATAAATCTGCATCTTCCTCCTTTACCTTGACATGTTGGGTTTTGTCATGGAATTTCTGATGATAAACCATATTAATTTATGTCCATGAGCAGTTTCAGTTATGAATATGTTGTGTTACTTAAAACTATCTTCTTCTCATCTTTGTCCCTGCTTATGTTGGTTTTCCACAAGCTTATGTGATGACAGACATAATTGTCTCTATTAGCAGTAGTTGTTTGTAATTGTTTTGCTCTGTCCTCAAAATTATATCTTCTTTGAAGATTCACCTAAGTTTTTTAGTTCAAACATTATATCCATGTTTCTAAGCAGTTAGTCTTGCTTTGAGACACCATAACATAGAGCTTAATAGGTGCTGCTTTTAACATTTGCCTCATTTTGGTTTCATTTGTATTATTTGGTGTAATAATACCTGTGGGAACTAAGTATACAAAAATATTTTGTATTCACTTCCATTGAAGGGAGGACACAATCCAAACATCATTTGATAACTTGGTTAGGGGTCATTAAACCCCTTTTTTCCTTGTGTTTGTGCAACACATGACCGTGGGGGCCAGGAGAACAATTTATCCTAAAATTCACCTTCCAGCCCCATAATGTATAAATGAATTTGGAGTGTAGCACCCCCAAGGTCATATAGTAGTCTGCTGCATCAGTTTTGTTACAATCACGCATGGAAACTCATGCAGAAAGATAGCCAAGGAGTTATCATTTGAATTTGTTACCCTACTTCTATAACTGGGACCCTCCATACTCACTTCCAATCTAGGACACTTGTGAACCTATCTTAGGTTGTTGCATGTTTGGTGTTTTCATTATTGTGCTTCTTGTGGGATGAACATTTTTGAGAACATAACTAAACAAGATAGTTGATTTTTTCTTTTTCCTCTTGAAGGGGAACAATCAAATGAATACTCATTTGAAAATTTGTTTCATTGGATTGTAAGAATGAGATAGAAAGGGAAGATGGAGAACATAGAAAATTTCAAAATTAAGAGAGTGGAAACAAGAAACTAGGAGAAGAAGATAACAGACTTGAGAGTGCAACAATCACAAGCTTTAATTCCACTAGAATCTGATGATCAGATCAAGTACATGAATTAGCTTTTCAATCATTTCTATTCATGGTCATATCCTCTGTGAGGCAACATAGTTGAGGTACTTGTCAAAAATAAAAAAAAGAAGAAGAAGATAGTAAATTTGAGATAACCTTGAGAAACATGGAGGAGATGAGATTAATTGATGGTAGAGAAAATGGATATTAGGGAGAAAATAGGGATATATGAAATATGAAGTGACCTAAAAACTTCTTAAGATACCTATAACATGAAGATATCCTCAAAATCCAAGTCTACCTAACATATAAACTCAAATTACACAAATTCCACCTCTAAAAGGCCTAAAAATGTAAGAAATTTAGCATGTTTGAATATGCTTAACTTGGATAACTACTTAATATTTACTCATTTTTTGTTTCTGCTATCATTTTGACCAGCATATACGGTACCCAGTGGGGGGCTAAGTTGGGGTAGGAAAAGGGACTGAGAAAAAATTCACATTTGTTTAGTGATACTCAATTTTTGTGCTTAAACTGCTTATTTTTTTCCTTTTCCTCTCTCTGGTGGGTGTGGAGCCTGGAGGAGAGAAGGTGCCTGATAGATGGAGCCTGGAGGAGAGAGCATTTTATTATTTTATAAAACTATGATATATTAGCTTTACCTTGTTATGGCTTGTACTTTCCATGTTGTCTGATTTAATGCTTTTCCTTCAATGTTCAACAGATCACAATTAGTTATGTAGTCAATCAATATTGTCTTCTAAATCAGATTGATTACTGTTCTAAATTCATCCTTTCAGCTTGCAGTGTTGCAGCAAGATTTTTCTGCAGTCCATGAGATTTGGAAGGAGTATATAAAACATTATAGTCCCAGCATTATTTCTCTTCGAAAGTTTGTCTGGGCCTTTACAATGTTGGGAAATTTGGAAGATGCATACACGTTGTTACAATACTTGGTGGCTTTGGCTCTGCGGGGAGGCTTTGTTATTAGTAAAACAGCTGAGGGAAAGTTTTTCACTTCAAGATTGGATATTCCTATACCATTGAGCTATGAGTTGGTCCTGAAAAGATCTAACAAGGAGAGTGAAGATTATGATTATTCTGGTTTTGTGAACTTTAAGACAATGGAGACTTGTGTCAATGATGATCAACATGTCACTGATTTCTGCACAGAAAAGAAAGAAGTCGAGAATGCTGGGTTACATAAGCTGCAAAAACATAGTGCCAAATCATGTATGAAGGTTTTGAGGTGGTCATTCAATGATCTAATACATTCTTGTGCAAAGTCCTTAAATTATAGGTTGGCAGAGCAATTAATTTTACAGGTAGTACATTTTAACTATATGCATTGCAACTGTTCTGTTTTGCTGTTATATTACTTAGTTGATATTTATATTAACAGCTCTTAATTATAGTCAGGTTAAGTGATTGATTATTCTCATGTTCTATTGATATTATTTTCCTTCAAATTGAAGAAATTTATTATAAATTTTCCATGAATGTTTATGCCCTTGTGTCCCTTTCATATATGTGAATGGAATTCATGTTGTTAGAATTAATTCCCTCTTCCAATTATTTGCTTACTTTTATGAGTTCTGTGTAGATGCAAAATTTGGGTTTGGAACCATCATGTAGTACATATGATGGCTTTGTAAGAGCAGTTATCTCTGAAAGAGGTTACCGTGGCGCCATTGAAGTGGTAAGATGTGCTGTTCCATCCAATTACTCATAAGCTTTTCTTAACTATTCCTAATTCAGTGTTGTCTCATTCATGAACAATTTTTGCTCTCAATTTTATACAGTTAAAAGCAATGCAACAGAAGAATTTGAAGCCTTATGATTCAACTCTTGCAACCATAGCAATAAGTTGCAGCAAAGGGTTGGAACTGGATCTAGCTGAGTCTCTACTGGTTCAAATTTCCAAAAGTCTTTATGTGCATCCTTATAATGCTTTTCTTGAAGCATGTGATACTATGGTGAGTTGGCACTTTAAAACTGAAGGTTCAAGCTATATACATCCCTAAATTATACCCGCTCTTTAATTTGACTTTCTGCAAAAATATGCACTCCATGTATTGAAAGGTAGGAAATATATAACTCAACGGGAGTCCCCTTGACCGGTAAATGGAGAGTTAAACGGACATGGTGGATGCATATTTTAGGCATACAGCAACTATTAGGGCTTCCACTATAGTATGTTATTGTTTAACAAAAAGAATGATTACTTACTGGAGTGGGGCAAAATTGTTTTCCTGTTAAATCTATAAAATCAACTATATCATGTTTCAATGTCACGTGAATTAATACCTTCTTTCTGTTAACATGAAATTGTATCTCATTTATTTTGTAGGATCAACCTGAACGTGCTGTTTGTATGTTTGCTAAAATGAAAGAAATGAGATTGCAGCCAGATATCAGGACATATGAGCTATTTTTATCACTGTTTGGCAATGTTAATGCACCATATGAAGAAGGCAATATGTTGTCACAGGTTGATGTTGCCAAAAGGATTAATGCCATAGAAATGGATATGGTGAAAAATGGCATTCAGCATAGTCATTTATCAATGAAGAACTTGGTGAGTTTTTCCTCATCAGCTATTGAGTTTTAGTTGACATCAAAGAGTTTCCAATTCTTAAATTAGGAATTGCAATTTCATTTTCCTTAAATATTTGAATACTGTTCCGAAGGATGGCATTGGATCTGTGGTAAATATTTGGGGTCATGGGTTTAAGTGAAACAAGTCTTTCTACACGTGGGACGTAAGGCGTTCTCCACCTTGTGGATGTACTCAGACTAGCTATATGACTCCACTATCAATTTGGATTTCAGCAGAAATGAGGAGCCCCAGTGCATGACCTTTTTGGGAGACCCTGCAACTACAAAGAGGTGTACCTAATAAAAAAGAAGCTTTTGTAATTGGCACATGTTCAATTAAACCTCCATGTGAACCATATTCTGACTTTTATCTGGAGAATATCCAGGGCAGATTATGATCTAGATCTAGCAGAAGCCTTTTGTACTACCTTTTCCCTGTTTATATATTTTCTGTTTCACATAAACTTGTTAGGAAGTGCCTTTAGAACATTATGGTATTCACTAGTGTTGCTAGACCTGTGCTCTTGGTTTAGGTTGGCATTGTCCTTTTTCCTAACAATATTTGACTTCCTGTAGTTGAATACCTAGGCTACTACATTAGGAATCTTTATGTCATGTTACCAAGGACTTTGTTTCAAAAAAAAAAAAAATGCTTCCTATAGTTGTACATTATAACTTTGAGGATTGTGTGATTATGTATTGTTGCATACATGACCATTCTCCTCCACCACAAAGTGATACATCTAGTCTATTTGATTTTTTCCTCAATCTTCTTGGTGAAAATAATCTCTAGTTAAAGTACCTATCTTAAAAGATACAAATCCTTTCCCAGAATAAGATTTGGGAATTGTTGATTTGAGAGCATAGTACATTAGATTCCCAATTTCCGAGTTTTTTGTTTAGATATTTGTCATCTCTTATGGTTAAGGCTTATGATATCCCTAGTATTGTTGGGTTGTTCCCATATCTGAGGTGGGAATTTGTGATACATGAACTTGAGTAACAAATATGTAGTGCGCATTGTGAAACTGAGAGAGAAAGAGAACCTTAGTTGTGGGCATGTATTTTCAATTAACTAAAACTCATAGACTATACACTTATATATATACAAAATACTAAACGGGTCATGGGCCACAGGCTTTAACATAAGATTAACCCTAGGTGTACTATATAAACATAACCATACAACTTAACACTCCCCCTCAAGCTGGAGTATATATATTGAAACAAGCAGAAAAGGAATACTTGATTAATTCTAAATGTGCTGAGAACAAGAAGTTAAATACTCTACCTATCCTTATCTTTTCTCCTTAAAAATAGGAGATGAGATACGATATTCTATCTCCTAAAATTTAGGAAATACTATCTCCTAAATTATAGAGATAACCTAAAAATCTAAACATACACATTCAAATTTTGAATTATAAGATACAATAATTCAATCTATATGGTTGGATGGCCTTATCCTTCATAAACAATCTTCAACTTTGAATTTCGTCCAACACTCCCCCTCAAACTGTGGAGTAGATGCACATCATTCCCAGCTTGCCAATCAGAAATTCGAACCCTGGTCTCACCATAGCCTTTGTGAACACATCTGCTACTTGATCTTTGGTGGAAATATAAGACAAGACTATCCCTCCTTCTTCAATTTCTCGTTTTATAAAACTTATGTCTATCCTCACATGCTTTATGCGATCATGTTGAACAAGATTTTTTACTATGCATATTGCCGACTTACTATCACTGTAGACCCTTGTAGGTTGAGCCAAGGGTATCTTTAGGTCCTTCAATAGCCTCTCTAACCATATCACTTCACATATTCCTTGAGCTATCGCTCGAAACTCTGCCTTAGCACTACTACGGGCCACCACAGATTGTTTTTTGCTTCTCCATGTCACAACATTTCCCCATACCTTGGTACAATATCCCATTGTTGACCTACTGTCCTTATTTGAGCCTGCCCAATCTGCATCCACAAATCCTTCAATTCCCTTTTCTTTTGTTTTTCGAAACATTAATCCTTTTCCAGGCGTTCCTTTAAGATACCTTAGTACATGAAATACTGCATCCATATGTCTTTGTGTGGGAGAGTGCATATATTGACTTATTTTACTTACTGCATAAGCAATGTCAGGCCGAGTCAAAGACAAATAAATCAACCTTCCCACCAAGCGTTGGTACCTCTCCTTGTCTACGGGAATATCACCCTCTTCTTCTCTTGATTTCAAGCCCTTGTCTAGTGGAGTGCCAGTAGGTCTGCATGCCAACATCCCGGTGTCCTAGTAAATCCAGGGTATACTTTCTCTGTGATACAAATAACCCTTCTTGACTTCTAGCCACTTCCATACCCAAGAAGTATTTCATAAACCCGAGATCTTTGACTTCAAATTCCGCCTTCAGCTGCCCTTTTAAAGTTTCAATTTCTTGTAGATCATCACCTGTTACAATGATATCATCAACATAAACAATTAGAATAGATTTCTTCCCATATTCTGTTGTTTTCACAAACAACGTATGATCACAGCTTGTCCCTGTTGATACCCAAATTGGATTAAGGTCATACTGAATTTTTTGAACCATACCCTAGGTGACTGCTTTAATCCATATAGATATTTTCTCAACTTGCACACATTTGCTATGCCAGCCTCCCTTTCAAAACCAAGTGGGATCCTCATATATATTTCCTCATCTAAGTCCCCATTAAGAAATGCATTCTTAATATCAAACTGAAACAATGGCCAATCTAAATTTACTGCAATAGAAAGAATTACACGGATAGAATTCAACTTAGCCACAGGTGCAAAAGTCTCCTCATAATCTATCCCATATGTTTGAGTGAACCCTTGGGCCACCAACCGGGCTTTATACCTTTCAATACTGCCATCAGCATTGTGCTTCACAGTAAATACCCATCGGCACCCAACTATCTTCTTGTCTAAAGGTCTCCTCACTATTTCCCAAGTGCCATTTTCCACTAGGGCCTTCATTTCCTCCATAACCGTTGCTTTCCATTTAGGATCCTGCATTGCTCCTTGGATATCTTTTGGAACAACTATACTGTCAACTTTAGCAATAAACCCTCTGAATTTAGGAGACAACTTAGCATAGGTCAAATGATTTTTCAGTGGGTATTTTGCACAGGACCTTGCCCCCTTTCGTAGAGCTATGGGCATTGCCCAATCCTGTCCGTCCTCTGGTTCTACATCACTGCTAGTGTCATGCTCCTTGCTGAGAGTTTCCCTTGCTTCAGGGTTGTCTCTTAAACATTCTTCTTCAGTCCTGTATGCATCTTCTGAAGGGCCAGCAGCTGTTGGTAGAGATGATTGACACTGCTGTAGCTTAGTTTGGTCTTTTGGTCGTCGGGAATAAACAAACAAAGGGTTAGCTGGTGGTTTGGTATTGTTCTGACCAGAACAATGGCCAGATACTGCTGTGTTAGAATCAGTTGTTAATTCATGGACTGTTGGAGTTGTATCTGCTGTTGTAGGAGTCACTGTTAGTGTGTTATCAGAGGTTTTAATCATTTCTCCCCCTTGAGAATACACTGGCAGTGAAAGAGTGGGGGGAGAAAGTGGATCAGTGAGAGGATCCATAGGTGATTTGGACTAATAGTAGGGAATATCCTCATAGAATGTAACATCGGAGGAAATATAGTATTTTCGGTTCATAGGGTTGTAACATTTGTATCCTTTTTGGGTAGGAGAATATCCAATGAAGAGGCATTTTAAGGCCTTGGGATCAAGCTTAGTACGAGAGGGACTATGATTGTGAACATAAGCAACACAGCCAAATACTTTAGGCAGAAGGGATTGGAGAAAAGGAGCATAAGGATATAAGGCACAAAGGGTATCAATGGGGGTTTTGAAGCTCAAGGTCTTCGAGGGTAGACGGTTTATAAGAAAGGCTGCTGTAAGGACCGCCTCCCCCCAGTAGGAATGAGGGGACATGGGTTGTGAACATCATTGTTCTTGCAACTTCTAAGAGATGCCTATTTTTCCGTTCGGCCACACCATTTTGTTGTGGTGTGTAAGGGCAAGAGCTTTGATGTAAAATCCCATGGTCAAGCAAGTAATTGGTTAGGTTATGAGAAAAATATTCCCTCCCATTGTCAGTCCTAAGGATGTGAATTCAAGCTTGGAACATATTCACAACAAATTGATGAAATCGTTTGAAGATACCACTAGCTTCGGATTTCTCCTTCATAAGGTATACCCAACATGCTCTAGAGTGGTCATCTATGAAGGTTATGAACCACCTAGAACCTGAAATATTTGGGAGTTTAGAGGGGCCCCAAATATCACTATGGATTAGATGGAATGGAGATGAGGGTTTGTAAGATTGAATGGAATGATGGACCTTAGACTGTTTTGCAAGAGTATAATTCTCACATGAAAAAATGTGATCTTTATTAATGAAGAATTAGGGATACAAAAATTTAAGGTAAGGGAAACTAGGGTGTCCTAACCACTTATGCCATAACATAGCTTTGGCATTAGCGTTAACATTGAAAACAAATTTATTTGAATAAGCAACTTCTAATGAGTTCCCGGGCAACCAATAGAGGCCATCCCTAGCTTTAGCACTGCCAATCATCATCCCCGAGGCTTTGTCCTGAAATAAACAGTAGGATGGAAAGAATATCACTTTGCAATTCATGTCACTTGTAATCCTACTTATAGATAACAAGTTGTAACTTAATCCTGGAACATATAGAACTGAATCAAGTTTTAACTTTGAAATACACACTTTACCAAGACCCAAAGCAGGAGAGGTAGAACCATCAGCCATAGAAATCTCAATCTGCTTCTACATGGCCTATATTCAGTCATACATTCCATGGAACTTGACATATGGTCAGATGCTCCTGTATCTATTATCCATACATCCTTAGGAATCTGTTTTGACACTAAAGAGCAGTGAGGGTTACCTTGCAAAGCAACGGAGGCTGAAGATTGAGGATTAGAAGAATCAACCAATCTTGTTCCTTGACTAAACAGCCTGTACAATGTCTATATTTGTTCTTCTGTCAGATTTAAGTCTGATTTTAATCATTTTTCTCCACCTGATTTTGGCCCATCTTCACCAGATGCAACAGTCACATAGGCTGATCTGCTGCCTTCTCGTTTATTCCTTGGTTTCCAATCGGCTGGTTTGCCATGGATCTTCCAACAAGTCTCTCGGGTGTGGTATGGTCTCTTGCAATGATCACACCATTGCTTTTCTCTCCCAGAATATTTTTAACCAAAATCCCCTTGCTTAACAGTAACAAGGGTTGAATGTTGGTTAGTCAAATCAGCAGTCGATTGAAGCATAACCTTTCGGTGGCTTTCTTCTCTTCTAACTTCTGCAAAAACTTCCCTTAAATTGGGCAGAGATTTAGTGCCTAAGATCCTGCCACGTACCTCATCTAGATCATTGTTAAGTCCATGGAGAAAATCGAAAATTCGATCTTTTTCAATCATCTTATTATATTTAACACTATCAACAGCACTCTCCCAAGTAATAGTATAAAACAAATCCATCTCATGCCATAACTCTACCAAAGTATTAAAATAATTTGTAACACTTAGATTACCTTGTTTGGTATTTCTTATGGCTAACCTTACCTCAAAGCTTTGAGATGAATTCTCCAAATCTGAATACATCTCTGGCACCGAGTCCCAAATCTCCTTGGCTATTTTGTGGAAGAGGTATGTCCTTCCAATCCTAGTCTCCATGGAATTTATCAACCATGCCATGATGGTTGAATTTTCAGCCTCCCATATGCCATAAGAAGCATCTGTTGGTGAAGGAGCTGGAGTCGCATCAGTCAAATATCCTGCTTTCCCTTTACCCTTGATAACCAATAAAATTGATTGAAACCACTCCCTAAAATTACTCCCATTTAACTTATGGTGAGTAATCTGTAGTGGGCGATTGTCGATTGAATGGCTGGACATGTTAGGAACGAACTGTGAAGGAGTCGAATGGTGAACAACACTTGGGGAACTGGTGGCTGAAGTTTCTGTAAAGGTAGGGTTTTGGGTTGCATCGGCCATGATTTTCTTTTTCGGAAAAAAGGAAGAAACAAAATGGCAGAAACAAAAAAATTACTTGAGGCCTAACCTGGTCTTTGATACCATGAAACAAGCAGAAAAGGAATGCTTGATTAATTCTAAATGTGCTGAGAACAAGAAGTTAAATACTCTACCTATCTTATCTTTTCTCCTAGAAAATAGGAGATGAGATACGATATTCTATCTCCTAAAATTTAGGAAGTACTATCTCCTAAATTATAGAGATAACCTAAAAATCTAAATATACACATTCAAACTTTGAATTATAAGATACAATAATTCAATCTATATGGCCGGATGGCCTTATCCTTCATAAACAATCTTCAATTTTGAATTTCGTCCAACATATATATCATATGCACCAAGTTTGCTAAAAATATATTCAATTCGAGGACCCCTGAGAGACTTAGTGAAGACATTTGCTAACTGGTCATTAGAATTGACAAAATCTGTGGTAATACAGCCAGATAAAATCTTCTTTCGGATAAAGTAACAATCTATCTCGATGTTTTTGGTCCTTTCATGAAAGACTGGATTGGAGGCAATATGTAATGCAACTTTATTATTGCAAATTAATCTCATCTGTGATATCTTCCCAAACTTGAGCTCCTAAAGCAATTGTTTTAACCAGATAAATTCACACGTTCCTAAGGCCATAGCATGATATTCTGCTTCTGCACTCAACCTTGCAACAACGTCCTACTTCTTACTTTTCCAAGATACCAGGTTTCCTCCAACTAAAACACAATATCCTAAAGTAGACCGTCTATCAGAGGAAGAACCTGCCCAATCAATGTCAGAATATCCGACTACTTGAGTATGACCTATGTCCTCATACAATAGTCCTTTACTTGGGGCTCCCTTAATATACCTGAGAATCCAAACTACCGCATCCCAGTGGCTATCGCAAGGAGACTATAAAAATTGACTGACAACACTAACTGAGAAAGAAATGTCAGGCTGAGTGCTAATGAGATAATTAAGTTTTCCGAGTAGCCTGCGATATCTCCTAGGATCTGCAAGAGGCTCCCCCTGTTTTGGTAAGAGCTTTACATTAGGGTCCATAGGAGAATCTATAGGTTTACAATCAAGCATCTCAGTTTCTTCTAGAATGTCTTACACATACTTTCGCTGAGAGATAACAACACTAGAACTAGACTGAGCAACTTCTATGACAAGAAAGTACTTAAGTAATCCCAGGTCCTTAGTTTGAAAATGATGGAAAAGATGTTTCTTCAACTGAACAATACCATCCTGATCATCACCTATAATAACAATATCATCAACATAAACAACCAAGTATATACACCTCCCTTATGATGTGTGTTTATAAAAAATCGAATGATCAAACTCACTACAAGTCGTATCAAAGTCTTGAATGATAGCATTAAAGCGACCAAACTAGACTCGAGGAGACTGTTTCAACCCATATAGTGAGCGACGAAGTTTACAAACTAGCCTAGACTCCCCCTAAGCAACAAACCCAGGAGATTGCTCCATATAAATCTCCTCCTGAAGCTCACCATGTAAGAAGGCATTCTTAATATCCAGCTAATACAACGGCCAGTGGCGCATAGCTGCTATAAAGAGAAACAAACGCACAGAAGACATATTAGCAATAAGGGAAAAAGTGTTACCATAGTCAAGACCATAAATCTGAGTATACCCCTTGACAACCAAACGGGCCTTAAGGCGATTGACCTACCCATTAGGACCCACCTTGACAATATAGATCCACCGACATCCGATAAGAGATTTCCCTTGGGGTAAAGGAACCAAATCCCAAGTACCATTGGAATGCAAAGCAGTCATCTCATTGACCATTGCTTGTCGCCACCCTGTATTAGAAAGTGTCTCACTAACAATCTTAGGTACAAAAATAGAGGATAAGGAAGACACAAAAGCACAAAAAGGAGATGAGAGACGATGATAGCTAAGAAAATTATAAATGGGGTGAGGATTGCGAGAAGAATGGGTACCTTTCTGAAGGGCAATAGGAAGCAGATCTTCAGAAGGCAGGGCCGCAACGGGTGGAGAGACTGGAGTAGGATGTGAGGCATCAGGAGTCTTGGAAGTAGTAGGAGACACTAGAGAAGGCTCAATAACAACATCTCCATCGGGATGAGACCGAGGTTGATGACATTGATGATACACCTGCAATGGGGTAGAAGAAGGAATAGGGAGAATAGGAGTAGGAGGACTCGAGGAAAGATGGATTGCCTCAACGAAGAATAGAAAGGAGACGACTCAAAGAAGGTAACATCAACTGAAAGAAAATAGCGGCGGGTGTCAAGAGAATAACACCGATAACCTTTCTTAAGGCAAGAGTAACCAAGAAAAATGGACTTGATGGACCAAGTAGACAATATATCCTAACCAGGAGACAGGTTATGGACAAAGCAGGTGCAACCAAAGACACGGGGAGGAAGAATAAATAATGGTTGATCAGGAAACAAGAGAGAGTGAGGAATCTGGTGCCGAAGAATCGAGGAGGGCATCCTGTTAATGAGATAGCAAGCAGTGAGGACAGTATCAACCCAAAAGAAAAAGGGAGCATGATGATGTAGAAGAAGAGTGCGAGCAGTTTCAATCAAATGTTTATTTTTACGTTTAGCAACCCCATTCTGTTGTGGTGTATAAGCACAAGACTATTGATGCAAGATCCCCTGAGAAGACATAAAGGTAGTAAAGGGAACAAAAAAATACTCAGGGGCATTGTCACTGTGCAATACTTGAACAGATGTATGAAATTGCGTTTTGGTTTCAGCACAAAAGAATTCAAAAATTGAGAATAACTCAGAACAATTTTTCATTAAATATAACCGTGTGCAATGAGAATAATCGTTATGAATGTTACAAAATATTGAAAACCCAAAACAGACACGACACAACTAGGACTAGCAAGAATCTAATCACGAACATGAGCAAATTCAGGACCAATAGCAGCAAGAGTGCACACCATGAAGAACTTATCACGTTAAACTAGATCCTCTACAGCAGTCTTACTAGCAGGTAACAGGGAGTTAAATTCAGTTTTAATAGAAGCCACTCGACCAAGAAAATTATGAAGAGTCAGACCCTGTTATCGTAAACTAAGCAGATTAGACACTACTGAATACAGGCGCTGAATGTCATTTGTATATAGCGTCTTGGCCTAAGCCCACAATTCACAACACGTGGTATAGTTAGTATAGATCGGATGAAGAGAAGAATCAATTGACTGTCACAGGGGATTGCACAACAAAGCATCAACTCTTTGCCATTCAGTTTTGTCTGTGGTCACATTCTCATCCTTGGTAGTCAAATGATCCTATAAACCTTGACCACCCATACATCATAGTTCAACCGCCTTGGACCAGGAGATATAATTGGAACAACCCATTAACTCAATAGCAATGGTTGGAGAGGGAGATAGAATACCAGAAAAGGAGCTAGATTTACTTATACCAGCTATGTTGGATGAAAGGAAGCCCTACAAGATCAACAAATCTAAGACAAAAAGGGTTAAATAAGCCAAAAAGAAAGGCTGGATGATCCAGAAACAACATAGAGAATGAAGCGGTGGAGGCGCACTGGAGCGACGGCAGACGGTAGAGACCGGTGGCAACGAAACCATCGGGACTGGGATGGACTGAGAGAAGCGAGTCCAACAGCGAAGACGACGTTGCGATCAAAGCACTGGAGAGAGAGATCAAAGCAAAAACGTCTTCGTGAACAGTGCGAGAGAGGTGGCGCGTGGCGGCTGCAACGGCGACTGGCCTCCGGGGATCGACAAATCGAAGGCTGGCAAACGCAACAGCTGCGGCTGTGCGTGTGATCGGTGGTCGGATGGTGGAGAATCACTATAGACTCGCAGCTTGAGCGACAAGAATTCAGTGGGCAGTGACGACAGTGACACGACAAGCTACGGTGGTCGGCGACGACGCGACCGACTATGGTCGTCAGTGATGTGGACGGCGACGGCTAGGGTTTGAATGGTGGCGGTTAGGGTTTGTATTTTGGCTCTGATATTATGTGAAACTTAGAGAGAAAGAGAACTCTAGTTATAGGTATGTATTTTCAATTAATTAAAATTCATAGACTATACACCTATATATATATATATATATATATATATATGAAATACTAAACAGGTCATGGGTCATGGGCCATGGGTGCAGTTGTATAATTTTGAGGTTCTTTTTATTCAAACGTTGTTAAAATTAGAGAATCCATATGCTCAATTTGGGCGCAGTTGTTCGACACAATTCATCCTCCCAACCTTGTCACTTCCAGCGAACATTTGTAGCCTGAGTGGGGTTCAGGATATGAGATTTAGTTCCATGGACAGATCAGAGACACCAAATTTCATTTCTTTCTGTTTCACTAAAGAACATAGATAGGTTTTTAATGAATCATCACATGTCTGATGAAAGCAACAGTGCCATAATGTTGACAGCTGTAACTGTAAATCAGTCTTGTCTCCCAGTCAACATCATATTAGTAATGGCAGAAAATATTTAGGGATTATATGAGAAGAGAATCCATCAAGTGCAGCAATCTAAAGGAGGAAGTTGAATAAAGCCCCCAAAAAGGTGTTTATAGCAGCATAAAGCACCTGTAATCAACTAGATTTGTAAATAGGCTTGGTGCTTCGTGTAATTTTTATACCTTTTTATTGGTGATCCTCTGATTAATAGCCCCAAGCCTGGAGGATCTTCATACTTTTAAAAGGATCAGCTATAGGTATCCATGGTTGTGCACAATATGGTTGTAGTATGGGATCTAATGTCTGGATAACTAAAGAAATAGGATTACAAGAACTTGTAGTGACTTTTTGTGTGTTTCTGCATGTCTGGATTTACAGCAGATAGCCATTGTATCCAGACTGTCATTTGCATCAGACGCTATAATTGCATCTTTTTCTTTTTTTTCTTTTTGTTCTCTCAGTACAGTGGCATGGCATTAATCTCTTTGTAGTCTTCAGCTAAAAGCACTTGGAGGTGAGGGGATGGTGAAGGAGCTCATCCAGTACCTTCGTGTTGTAGAAAATCAGTTTTCTCGTGGTTACTTTTGTTTGGGGACACCTGCATATAACACAGTGTTGCATTCACTTGTGGAGGCTAAGGAGGTAGGTCTTGCTATCCAATAAAAGTATTCTATCAATTCTTCTGCCACTTGATTTTGTATCTTATCCTTACTTATTTATGAGTTTTTTTGTTGTTGCATGAATCCAGAGTCACATGGCAATTGAGATTTTCAGATCTATGATGTCTTATGGTTTTCTTCCTGATGCTGCAACGTACAATATCATGATTGATTGCTGTAGCGTCATAAGATGTTTCAAATCTGCTTGTGCACTAGTTTCTATGATGGTGCGCAATGGTTTCTATCCTCAGACAATAACCTATGCAGCACTGATAAAGGTATTTCTTTTTGTTCTTTCAACCATGCATCTCTTAGATTACAAGATTTAATACTTATGAAGTACTTTTGCTTGATTTACACCATTACCTTTAAGCTTCTAATTTGTAAGTTTCTGTAACAATATTGGCTTTGTGGTGGAAATCTGTTGATGCATTTAATTAAAGTTGTTTGCCAGAGATAAGCATTGTCCTGGTACTTTTAAGCTTATGAATCTATGTTTCTGATAGTCTTTTGCAAAAGTAGCTATCCTGAAAACCATTTATGATTTTAGCAGGAAATATATGCCAAACATTGAGCTGAACTGTTTATTAAAATGAAAATTTTGGCATGTGCGTCTCGATATGCATATGAGGTTTGCATGGTTATTAATTTTAAATAGGAAACCCTTCCCTTCAAGGTTATGGATTTAAACTGTTAGGATATTATATCTATTTGGTCTTTATTTTGAATCCAATCAAATCAATGTCTAATTATAAATCAACTTAATCCCATGTAGCAGACTTGTTAATTTGGCGCTATTTTCTTGTCCTACACTGTTATCGCAATATTTAATTTTTACATTATTACTATTCTCATCTGTGCATCTGAATCATAGGGCTTTAAATCTCTCTCATTGAATCATAATGCACTTCAAAAAGTTCTAGGATTATGCAGTTTTTTAACTGGAAAAGGGTAGAGGAAAAGAGATCCATAGGAGGAAATGATCAGAAAGTAAACATAGGTTGCCAATGCAAACAACACTGCTTTGGGGACTGTACACATGTTTTTTTGTTGTAGTGCCTAGGTTCAAAATGTTTTTAGAAGTTGAATTTATTTTAAGCTCTTTAGCTATCAAAAAGGTCTTGACTGAATCTAATACAGATATATTTATAGACAGAGATTTGGCTTCTTCTATTGGTTGAACTTCAAGCTAATGGTATTCTAGATTATTGACCAGCAAAATTCTGCTATTTCACTGGAAAAGGGGGCTTAGTTGATTGAGTCATACTTTTTTAAGTTTCAGATATTCTCTCTCTTACTTTTACGCGCTTGTAGTTAGCAGGAAGCACTGGTTTCCTGCTCATTCCCTTGTACAAGGTTTACCTAGTTAAGGTGTTTTTTCTACATGCTTATTTGTTAAATGTAATAATATAAACCTATATAGAGGGAATTTACGGCCATAGTGGTGTGAAAGATGGATGCCATTTTACTTAGATTCCGAGTCAAATTATTATCTTAGTGACACTGTGAATGGCCAAGGTAATTGACTTAAACATTATGATTGTTCTTTTGTGGAATTTGTTTGTCAGATTCTGTTGGGGAATGGAGATCTTGATGGAGCACTACATCTTCTTGACCAAGGAAGCTTGGAAGGAATCCAATCTGATGTGTTGTTATTTAACACCATTCTTCAAGGGGCATGTGAAAAGGTATTGTTTCTTTCGAGTGAACAAATCACCACGGTACCTGGAATATTAAAGTAGGAACGCCAAACCTGTGCAAGTTCACTTGCATTTCACACAAGAGCATCTGCTGTCTTGGCATCTTCCTTGGCATATCACTGTTGCTTTGCCTCTCACATTGAAGAAACTTGTTTAATTTTCCAATCCATTCTACATCAGATTTCCCAAGTAGGTCAAGCAATAGCTAGTGCTCTTCACTTAAATAATCCCCAGATAACATAGGCTTGTATTCTTATCTGGTGGACTACAGATAATACCTCGTTGTATTATATGCATAAATAAGATGTTGGAGTTGTAGCTTCATTTGCCTTGCCTTGTTACATGTGATGGAGCAGCATTATACTTGATCACTTGTGGATGCTCATATGAACATGATACTGATTAGTTTGGCCCATTCTTAATTTTGTTGCTCCAGTAGACTGTTACTCATTCAGCCTCGTCTCTGAATCTTATATCAGGGAAGGATAGATGTAATCGAGAATATTGTGAGGCGGATGCACCAAGAGAAGGTCCAGCCCGATGCGACAACCTGCTATTATGTGTTCTTTGCATATGTAGACCACGATTATATCAGCACCGCCGTGGAAGCATTGCAGGTTCTGTGTATGTGGATGCTATCTGAAGAAGATAGCATGCTCGAACAACAGAGAAGAGAATTGGAGGAAAACTTTATCCTTGCCGAAGACTTGGAAGCCGAGTCACGCATTGTTGAGCTTTTCAAAGATTCTAAGGAGAATCTTGCTGCTGCCCTCCTAAATTTAAGATGGTGCGCTACACTTGGTTTCCCGATTTCATGGCTTCCTGATCAAAGCCCATGGATGAGGAGAATTTCGAGTGACTCTGGTCCGCGAGAAGGTATTGCCTGATTATTCAATTGGGGTGCTGAGCTGGTGGCAGAAGAATGAATGAATGGGCAGAAGCACACACTGATTTTTCCAAGGAAACATTGGGCAAGAAGGCCGGAATCCCCCATCTTTCAATTTTGCATGATGATTCCTGTTTGTGAAGCGGGTGAGGTTATATTTCTTCAAAATATCTATTTTCGTTGCCCTTAGCTCGAACGTCAGCCCCCATACTTGAAAAAGAGAGATGAAACAAACGTTACCATTCTTGCTTTTCTCCTTTTCTCTGTCTGTCTTCAAAAATGTTTTTGTTCTGAGCTTCACCTCAGACCCAACCACTGCTTTCCATCCCAGTAGTAAATAAATTGAACAAATATTCCAAAGTATAACCAGTTACGACAAAATTAAAATAAAATGTGAATATAATTGACATTAAAATTGTAGCTTCTATATGCATGCAACTTTGGAGCCACTTGTAAAGAGCTGAAAATGGGGGCTTGGAATCCCACAAGCAAGCAACCAAAAAGATCCGGGCGTTGACCTTCAACAGGCTAACAAAAACCCCAAGAGTGGACAATATTAAATATCCTTTAGTGGGTTTCCATAAGAAATTTTAAAATATATTATTATTTTTTAAATTATTTAATGAAATATTACGCTTTTCAATTGTTTTAATAAAATATTACAAAATTGTCGCATCAATTTTCCATATTGGGGAGCGGTTGCCAGTGTGGAGTTGGGGCAAGTAAAACTCGCCCAATTCCTCAAGTCTCTGTTTTGTTTTAATTGGCAGAAGCTATGTTAGCGATTTCCTACAGCGAAGTATACAATTTTTTCAGTATAAATATCGAGTAAATCACATCAAAAGTGACAAAATTTTGATATCTTTTACAATTTGATCACTAAACTTCAATTGATTGTAAAATGATCACAAAATTTTTATGTATTTTATAATGTGATCACATTTAAGCCTTTTCGACATACTTCCATCGACACATCAGCGTCACCTCATCGACACATCAGCAACTCTGACAAGAACATGCCAAAAAGTCTTAAATGTGATCACATTACAAAATATTTGAAAGTTTTGTGATCACTTTACAATTAATTAAAGTTTAGTGATCAAATTACAAAAGATATCAAAATTTTATGACTTTTGGTATGAATTACCCTATAAACATCCACACAGCCCAAACACTTGTATAAATATTATATTAACAGTCAATAACTCTACCAACATCTAATCCATCACTACAAGAGCAAGCACCTAAATTGAAATACATTATACATCTATTTAAAATATCATACATATGAAAAACACGTAAAGAACCACGTCTCTAATATATATACTCACTATGAGAACATTATCCAATACCGAATAAAAAGATGATAAACACTCAATCCCTAGGCACGTAGAAACGAAGGAGAGTAGGTTTCTTCTTTTGTCTCTATCGAGGTTCTTACTCCACAATTAAAAGATTTTAGAGTCTATGCTTTTACACCTGAGTAACAATGGCATCGATAGGAACTGCAATGGTGGCATAGGCAAAACAAGCTATGATGATGGTCTCTCGATCTCGAGCACCACTCGCACCTCCACCTCAATGTGATTGTGGGTTGACATCCCTATGGCATGATTAGTTAGCATACATGACTAATGTATCACCCAAAAAAAAAAAATGAATGAATGAAAAATAATTAATAAGTCATACTATATCATGTCAATTCTAAATCGTTGGTTGGTATATCATTAGTGGTTTAGATGGGGTCGATATAATGCGATGGGTGATCCTATACTACAATGTCTTGAATCAGAGTCTTGAAGGGTAAGACCCCAGAATCCCTAGAACCATGGTGGCATGATGTTGCTCCCATTCGTTGACATGTCACTAGTGATAAATATGCCAATCATATACATCCTTTGTGTCGCCTCTAGTGTAGACAACTCAATCTTGGTGTCCTTATATGATAGTATGCATTGGATCATACTGAACTAATGCATCACGCACAATGGTAGGTGCCACTAGATAATAAATACTTTAGTACATAAATGTCAACAAAGGTAACAAGTTAGATAATATGAGGTAATGATGATACTGGACCGATCATCGAGGTCTACTTCGAACTGAGTACCTGCAAGAGCGGGGCTTTAATTCCCCGGGAGAAATTCGACGCTCAAGTCAGTAGAAGAATATGTCCGAAATGGAAAGTGAACCAGTAGTCAGATGATCCGTACCTGTAGAAGTCGACCTCTATTTAAAGATGTCGTAGAGCACACTCCGAAGAGATAAGATAACCTCTGAACCGGACGTTGGAGAGAATCTTGGTTGACCAAGTCAACCTCGTTCAAAATCAAATATGAGATGAAGAATGAAGATCCGGATGACACGTGGCGCTTCTTGAGACAGGCACGTGGCAGTACCATATTGGTAGTCTCCGAGGATAGTATAGTAATTTTGCCCATAGTAAAATATTCCCTCATCACTTGCCCCCCCAACTCCTTGAGCTGCGAGGGAGAGGAGCTCGGGCAGCTGAAGGAGTAGTCCTCTAAGCTTTCCTACTTTCCTGCAAAAAAAAGTTTTGTAAAAAAGAAACAAGATTAACGAGCTCTATTATTGGCTCGCTTCTCAACTCAAAGTTCCATCACCCTTTTCATGACCCTCCAAGGACTCTATAAAAAGGGAGACCATTGGTCTCGGCCTTTAGGCTTCTTCCCTTCTTTTTTTTTTTTTTTTTTTTTTAGAGACCATTGGTCTCGGCCTATTTTTTGAGACCATTGGTCTCGGCCTTTAGGCTTCTTCACCTTTTTTTTTTTTTTTTCAGAGACCATTGGTCTCAGCCTTTAAGCTTCTTCACCTTTTTTTTTTTTTTGGAGACCATTGGTCTCGGCCTTTAGGCTTCTTCACCTTTTTTTTTTTTTTTTGTGGAGACCATTAGTCTCAGCCTATTTTTTGAGACCATTGGTCTCGGCCTTTAGGCTTCTTCCTTTTTTTTTTTTTTTTTTGAGACCATTGGTCTTGGCCTATTTTTTGAGACCATTGGTCTCGCCCTTTAAGCTTCTTCCTTTTTTTTTTTTTTTTGAGACCATTGGTTTCGGCCTATTTTCTGAGACCATTGGTCTCGGCCTTTAGGCTTCCTCACCCTTTTTTTTTTTGGAGACCATTGGTCTCGGCCTATTTTTTGAGACCATTGGTCTCGGCCTTTAGGCTTCTTTCCCCCCTTTTTTTTTTGTTCAGGCTTCTCACAAAGCCCGAGAGACTTCGAGGGGCGCCTTCAAGCTCAACAGGGGACGGACCGACTCTTCCATAAGGATTCTCTCGTGCATTTCCTTTCATCTTTGGAATTCTTCTCATCCGCCGGTATTCCTTTACCTCCTTTCTCTTATTGTGGTTTTTCATTGTCTCTCCTCCCCATGTCTCGTTGTTTTAATAAGCCGATCCCCATGACCTCCTTTAGCAACTCAGACGGGAATAACTCGAACTCTTCTAGCTCTTCCCAATCTGGTATGCAGATAAGAGACGCTAGGACCTCCCGACCCTATCCTTATGCGTCCTTTTTTGATAATGATACTGACCTAGAGTTAGAGATTCATCATAGTGGTCTCCTTGATGACCTAACCCCTGCTTATTCTTCCTTATTCGAGGATGAGATCTGCGAGTTCTCTCAAAAATATCATCTCTCCACCAAGGGCTACTGGTACTCTTCACCCTCCAACCTTAGAGCCCATCAATCCCTTCACGGGGGTTTAACCATCTATGAAGCCTCTCTTGAAGCCGGGTGTCGGATCCCTTTCGAAAGCACCCTAGCTGAGATCTTTCCCCTCGTAGGGTTGTCTCCTTCTCAGCTAGTACCCAATGGGTGGAGGAATTTAGTCTCTTTCATTATATGCTGCCGGGGGAAAGGTATGCAGACCCCACCCAGCTCCCTGAGGTGAAAGGGTTTATCCGACAGGAGTTGCAGGGTGTCTGGAAGAAAGGATTCATTCGGAGCAAGGAGGAAATGCAACGAGTCTACCCTGACCTCGATTTCTCCCCCGTCAGACCTATGGAGGACGTGATCGCAGAGCTCACCCGGGCCTCATCCTCCAAAGCCCTTGCCATTGAATCTTTGGTCATTTGCTAAATAAAATGCCTCGAAGTTATGCCTTTTTTGCAATAGTCCGAGTTGGGTGGTCTCTACTATCTGATTTCTTGCACCTCTTTTCGTAATTCCCATGTTGACATAATGATGAGTACCGTTTTACTTGGTTCTTTTTTATTAGGGGTGGTCCCCTGGGTCACATCTGCCCCTTTTATTTTGGGCCCTCTTTCACTCCGGTATGGAAGTGAGGACTTAGGAGTCTCCTCCGGGACCCCTTAGGTCGGCTTCTTTGGGGGTCATTTCCACCCCCTCTTAGCCTTTCTCTTCCTTTTTATTTTAGGGGTGCTCCCCTAGGGCCATATCTGGTCCCTTGCACTTTCCTTTTTTTTATCTTAGGGGTGGTCCCCTAAAACCATATCTGGTCCTTTGCTCTTCCTTTTTTTTATCTTAGGGGTGGTCCCCTAAGACCATATATGGTCCTTTGCTCTTCCTTTTTTTTATCTTAGGGGTGGTCCCCTAGGACCATATCTGGTCCTTTGCTCTTCCTTTTTTTATCTTAGGGGTCGTCCCCTAGGACCATATCTGGTCTATTTCTCTTTCTGCGTCCTCGCTATCTTTGATGACGAACGGACTTCAAGAAATCTCTTTGGAGGTTTCTGAGGTCAGGGGAAAACGGTCCCTTTCCCTTCACCTCTTTTTTTTTTTGTACTTTGTAGGATTAAAAATCTGCACATGTAAGAAGAAAACATAATGAGATTTTATTTAGGAAAAATACGCAGTTCCAAATTCCTTGGGGTAAACCCCTGTCCGCTCCTGCACGATATCCCTAGTAGTGTTAATGGATGACATGTAGCACTCCCGAGTGGACTTTAGGTCTCCTCTGACTTTGCCAATCCCCACAGTAGTAGGGAACTTAAGCACCATGTGGTAAGTGCTCGGCACGGCCCGTAGAGCGTTTAACCCCGATCTCCCCAAGATCATATTGTAGGCCGAGGGGACCTCTACTACCAAAATATCTAACATAACCTGGGCAGACCAAGGACCCTTTCCAAGAGTCAACAAAAGCTTAAACATACCGTCTGCATACACCACTTCCTCGTCGAATCCAATCAAAGGGACCCGGGCTGGCTTCAACTGTTCCATCTGGTATCCCATGCCCAAGAAGGCCTGTCGATATAAAACCTCAGAGAAGCTCCCCGGGTCTATGAGGATCCGCCGGAGCTCCCATACTATCCTTGGAGACTACCAATATGGTGCTGCCACGTGCCTGTCTCAAGAAGCGCCACGTGTCATCCGAATCTTTATTCTTCATCTCATATTTGATTTTGAACGAGGTTGACTTGGTCAACCGAGATTCTCTCCAACGTCCGGTTCAGAGGTTATCTTATCTCTTCGGAGTGTGCTCTACGACATCTTTAAATAGAGGTCGACTTCTACAGGTACAGATCATCTGACTACTAGTTCACTTTCCATTTCGGGCATATTCTTCTACTGACTTGAGCGTCGGAGTTCTCCCGGGGGATTAAAGCCCCGCTCTTGCAAGTACTCAGTTCGAAGCAGACCTTGGTGATCGGTCCAGTATCATCATTTGGCGCCCACCGTGGGGCCGGTTACTTTATCTATTTTTGTTCGTCGAGTACCTCGGCCGAGCTCAAGTTTCCTCCAGTTATGGCGACAAGAAGAAATCCATCACGAGCTGCTGGGACCCAGCCCGTCCCAAATCAAATTCAAAACCACCCACTTGAGAGTGGCCCCATAGGGGGCCATCCCCCGAATCCCTCGCCACCTCAGGATTGTGTCACCCAGTTAGAGGGACAGGTCCAACGTCTTACGGAATTGCTCAACACCTTTTTGGCCCAACAACAGCCCCCGGAGATGAGACCGGTGGAGCACTCCAATCATGATAGTCGACATCAAAGGGATCGCCACTCTAGTCATAGAGAATTCCGAGGAGACGAATCCCCCCGCGCTGGGAAGGAGTCCCATCGGGACGAGAGACGGAGCGGACCCTCTAGGCGTGGCGAGTATGGGAGGCTAGGCTCGGAGGAGGAGGAGTCCTCTAGTCCCGATTATGCCCGGGCTGGAGGGGCTCAGCGAGAAAGACGTTTGCGACATTTGGAGAGGGAGGTTGCAGAGTTGAGACGGAGGGAGGAAGAGCCACACGACATTGTTTCTAATCAGCCGTTAAGTCGGGAGATCATGGCAATTACCCCATCCGAGCGCCTTCAAATCCTAGCTATTAAGCCATATGGAGGCACAACTGACCCCGCTGATCACTTAAATCTCTTCGCCTCTCACATGATGGTCCAGGCGGCACCTGATGCTTTGTGGTGTAGAGTCTTCCCGGCCACTTTGGAAGGACATGCACGGTCCTAGTATTCAAGTCTGGCACATCGGTCGATCGCTAACTTCGGACAGCTTCGGAATAGGTTCTTGGCTCATTTCGCTCCCCTTCGGAGGCACCGGAGGTCTACCATGACCCTCGTGAATCTCAAGCAAAACTAAGGGGAGTCGTTAACAGATTTTGTGGCTAGGTTTAATATGGAGGCATTGAGCATTGAGAATCTTGATCAAAGTATCGCTATGGTGGCATTTCAGAATGCCTTACGGGTTGGTCCTTTTACCCAGTCACTGGTTAAGAGGCCTCCCCAATCATTCACAGAGATCCTGAGCCGAGCCACCAAGTACATTAATGCCGAGGAGGTGATGCGGGTCAAGAGAAGTGAATACTCAGATAAGAGAGAGAAGAGAAGTCAGAACCGAGAGCAAAGACCTGAAGATAAAACGGGTCGACGGGGGGAGAGGTCGGGCCCCCGATGGAGTCCAGTCAGGTTCACCTTGCTTAATACTCCTCGGGCTGAGATCCTGGCCACAATCGAGAATAAGGATTACTTGAAAAAATTGAGACCCATGAAAGCCCCAGCTAACAAGCGGAGTAAAGATAAATATTGTCGATTCCATCGAGATCATGGACATGACACGGAGGAGTGCCATCAACTTAAAGAAGAGATCCAGGAGCTCATCAATCGGGGTTTCCTGAGGCGGTTTGTAGCTAAGGATACAGAACCACAAAGGGGTGAACAAAGGAGATCGAGGAGCCCCCCTCGCAGGCGCGGTAGATCTCAGGAACGACGCAAAACTAGAACCCCGCCCCGGAGAGAGAATCGCCAGGGGGATGGGAGTCCTCCGCAACAGTTGATTTTTCATACTCTAGCGGCTGGGGTGGCGCCAGGCAAAGAGTCGGGGGAGAGTTCTGATCTGCATCGACGTGCGGGAGTCAAAAGGGCTCGACCAGGGGATGTTATCTCCTTTACCGATGACGACTTGCCTGGGTATCCGATTTCTAATGATCCGCTGGTCATCACAGCGAAGTTGGGAAAATGGGAGCTCCGGCGGATCCTCATAGACCCGGGGAGCTCCTCTGAGGTTTTATATCGACAGGCCTTCTTGGGCATGGGATACCAGATGGAACAGTTGAAGCCAGCCCGGGTCCCTTTGATTGGATTCGATGGGGAAGTGGTGTATGCAGACGGTATGTTTAAGCTCTTGTTGACTCTTGGAAAGGGTCCTTGGTCTGCCCAGGTTATGTTAGATATTTTGGTAGCAGAGGTCCCCTCGGCCTACAATATGATCTTGGGGAGGTCGGGGTTAAACCCTCTACGGGCCGTGCCGAGCACTTACCACATGGTGCTTAAGTTCCCTACTGCTGCGGGGATTGGCGAAGTCAGAGGAGACCTAAAGTCCACTCGGGAGTGCTACATGTCATCCATTAACACTACTAGGGATATCGTGCAGGAGCGGACAGGGGTTTACCCCCAAGGAATTTGGAACTACGTATTTTTCCTAAATAAAATCTCATTATGTTTTCTTCTTACATGTGCAGATTTTTTATCCTACAAAGTACAAAAAAAAAATAGGTGAAGGGAAAGGAACCGTTTTCCCCTGACCTCAGAAACCTCCAAAGAGATTTCTTGAAGTGCGTTCATCATCAAAGATAGCGAGGACGCAGAAAGAGAAATAGACCAGATATGGTCCTAGGGGACGACCCCTAAGATAAAAAAAAAGAAGAGCAAAGGACCAGATATGGTCCTAGAGGACCACCCCTAAGATAAAAAAAAAAAAAGAAGAGTAAAGGACCAGATATGGTCTTAGGGGACCACCCCTAAGATAAAAGAAAGGAAGAGTAAAGGACCAGATATGGTTTTAGGGGACCACCCCTAAGATAAAAAAAAAAGGGAAGTGCAAGGGACCAGATATGGCCCTAGGGGACCACCCCTAAAATAAAAAGGAAGAGAAAGGCTAAGAGGGGATGGAAATGACCCCCAAAGAAGCCGACCTAAGGGGTCCTGGAGGAGACTCCTAAGTCCTCACTTCCATACCGGAGTGAAAGAGGGCCCAAAATAAAAGGGGAGATGTGACCCAGGGGACCACCCCTAATAAAAAGGAACCAAGTAAAACGGTACTCATCATCATGTCAACATGGGAATTACGAAAAGAGGTGCAAGAAATCAGATAGTAGAGACCACCCAACTCGGACTATTGCAAAAAAGGCATACCTTCGAGGCATTTTATTTAGCAAATGACCAAAGATTCAATGGCAAGGGCTTTGGAGGATGAGGCCTGGTTGCACTCTCACCCTGCAATTAAAACACAATAAAAACACATTAAAACTTTTATATTTTTTTCTTTATTTTAGTGAGAGGTTTATACTCGTCAGTGTACGAGTGCAGTTGTAGTCCAAATTTAAATTTATATTTTCTGGATGAGTCTAGGTCGTCCATTGAGAGATTTATTTATGGCAAAAGAAAAAGAATGTCACAAACACACACACACATTTGGATGAATTGGAAACAGGATTTTTTTTTATGGATTTTCAAATAACAGGTGCTAGGAAATAAAGTAAGACAAAAATTAAATAAACACTGAATGTGAGATTATAAAATTGGACGACACTTGAGTTAAGACAATTTCAGCACCAACCCGTTGATTCCCAATTTTTAGCAGAAGAGTTTAGCAATATTAATTTAATTTCAAATATGAGGGTTTGTTATTAAATGCAATTAGAGATGATTATAGTTCTAGTTTAAGCAATCCCCATACATGATATGTGAGATTCTAGTTTAAGCAACTACCATAAATCCAATTACAATTAATATACAAAACAACTAAATTAATCATCCGGGTTTGGGTATGATAGCGTTTCCAGTTCTAGTAACTCTCATACGTGGCATGAAAGCTCTAAGTTAGGCTTACGCTCCAATCCAAACCTAGTGATTTTTTAATTTAAAAATACACACTCATATTGAAATTTAAATTAATATCACTCATTTAAAGCGTAGCTTTCTTTGGGAATCATTGGCGTTGGACACTGTCCTTGCCTTAACCCAAGATTGGGTTTAGCTACTCATCTTTATTTGTAAATTAATTAACAAGAATTTAAATGGCGTAATTTAAATGACAGAATTTAAATGACAGGAATTAAAATAGCATAAACTAACCGGCCATTTAGGCGGTGAATAATAAAAAGACAGTAATTAAAATTGCAGAAATTTAAAGGCATAAATTAACCGGCCATTTAGGCGGTGATTAATAAAGTAACAATAAATGACATAAGAATTTAAAAGAAGAAAGAAATGAAGTAAGATCACAAGAGAAAATAATAAAGAAAAAGAGAAAGAACAAGAACAATTCTCAAAGAGAGAATTATAAGGAAACAACTAAACTTTTATTCAAGAATAATAATCACACTTACAAATGCAATCAAGTAACCTATTTATAGGCCACAAGATGCAATACAAACCACATAATTTTCAATTATTCAACTAGACATAATTATATCTAATGGGCACTCACACACTTAAAGTTAAATGGATTTTAGCTATAATACATAATTAAAGTTAAATGGATTTTAGCTAAAATACATACCTAATAAAGCACTCATAAAGTTAAATGGATTTTACCTATAATACACAACTAATAGTTAAATGGATTTTAGCTAAAAGACACACTTAATAAAGCACTCACATAAAAAATAAAAATAGATTTCTATAAATTGATTTTTAATCTTCATTAGGATTAAAAATAATCCTTGGGCCTTCTTCAAATGATATCTTTCATGGGATGCTCAAGTTGGGTCTTAATTTTTCATGGGCTTTAATTCTTTTCATGGACTTTAATTCTCCATGGACTTGAGGGCTTGATTTCTTTTTTTCTTCATGGGTTTGAATTCTTTTTGGGATTGAATTCTTCATTCTTCATGGGCTTGAATTCTTCTTGGGCTTCCAAGTCCACCTTCTTCATACCTATAAATAAGCAATTTATTAATAAATCATCTATTATATTATATATATATTGATATGATATATTATATGGGATATTATATGCTTATATATTATATAGATAATCCATACATGCATTTCATTGGGTATATATATGTATTATATTTACATGTTTATTATAATATATATATTATATATATAGATATATATTACACATAATTATTCAATTAAACCAATTTAAAATCAAAACAGGGGTTATAATTATAACAAAAATTTTACAAAATTAACCACTAATCAAGGCCCGGGTGAGCTCTGCGATCACGTCCTCCATAGGTCTGACGGGGGAGAAATCGAGGTCAAGGTAGACTCGTTGCATTTCCTCCTTGCTCCGAATAAAGCCTTTCTTCCAGACACCCTACAACTCCTGTCGGATAAACCCTTTCACCTCAGGGAGCTGGGTAGGGTCTGCATACCTCTCCCCCAGCAGCATATAATGAAAGAGACTAAATTCCTCCACCCATTGGGTACTAGCTGAGAAGGAGACAACCCTACGAGGGGAAAGATCTCAGCTAGGGTGCTTTCGAAAGGGATCTGACACCCGGCTTCAAGAGAGGCTTGATAGATGGTTAAACCCCCGTGAAGGGATTGATGGGCTCTAAGGTTGGAGGGTGAAGAGTACCAGTAGCCCTTGGTGGAGAAATGATATTTTTGAGAGAACCCGCAGATCTCATCCTCGAATAAGGAAGAATAAGCAGGGGTTAGATCATCAAGGAGACCACTATGATGAATCTCTAACTCTAGGTCAGTATCATTATCAAAAAAGGACGCATAAGGATGGGGCCGAGAGGTCCTAGCGTCTCTTATCTGCATACCAGATTGGGAAGAGCTAGAAGAGTTCGAGCTATTCCCGTCTGAGTTGCTAAAGGAGGTCATGGGGATCGGCTTATTAAAACAACGAGACATGGGGAGGAGAGACAATGAAAAACCACAATAAGAGAAATGAGGTAAAGGAATACTGGCGGATGAGAAGAATTCCAAAGATGAAAGGAAATGCACGAGAGAATCCTTATGGAAGAGTCGGTTCGTCCCCTGTTGAGCTTGAAGGCGCCCCTCGAAGTCTCTCGGGCTTTGTGAGAAGCCTGAACAAAAAAAAAAGGGGGGGAAGAAGCCTAAAGGCCAAGACCAATGGTCTCCCAAAAAAAAAAAAAAAAAAGGTGAAGAAGCCTAAAGGCCGAGACCAATGGTCTCAAAAAATAGGCCGAGACCAATGGTCTCCAAAAAAAAAAAAAAAGGGTGAAGAAGCCTAAAGACCGAGACCAATGGTCTCAAAAAATAGGCCGAGACCAATGGTCTCAAAAAAAAAAAAAAAAAAGGAAGAAGCTTAAAGGGTGAGACCAATGGTCTCAAAAAATAGGCCAAGACCAATGGTCTCAAAAAAAAAAAAAAAAATGAAGAAGCCTAAAGGCCGAGACCAATGGTCTCAAAAAATAGGCCGAGACCAATGGTATCCACAAAAAAAAAAAAGGTGAAGAAGCCTAAAGGCCGAGACCAATGGTCTCCCTTTTTATAGAGTCCTTGGAGGGTCATGAAAAGGGTGATGGGACTTTGAGTTGAGAAGCGAGCCAATAATAGAGCTCGTTAATCTTGTTTCTTTTTTGCAAAACCTCTTTTTGCAGGAAAGTAGAAAAGCTTAGAGGACTACTCCTTCAGCTGCCCGAGCTCCTCTCCCTCGCAGCTCAAGGAGTTGGGGGGGCAAGTGATGAGGGAATATTTTACTATGGACAAAATTACTATACTATCCTCGGAGACTACCAATATGGTGCTGCCACGTGCCTGTCTCAAGAAGCGCCACGTGTCATCCGAATCTTCATTCTTCATCTCATATTTGATTTTGAACGAGGTTGACTTGGTCAACCGAGATTCTCTCCAACGTCCGGTTCAGAGGTTATCTTATCTCTTCGGAGTGTGCTCTACGACATCTTTAAATAGAGGTCGACTTCTACAGGTACGGATCATCTGACTACTGGTTCACTTTCCATTTCGGGCATATTCTTCTATTGACTTGAGCATCGGAGTTCTCCCGGGGGATTAAAGCCCCGCTCTTGCAGGTACTCAGTTCGAAGCAGACCTCGGTGATCGGTCCAGTATCATTAGGTAATAAATCCAAGATGTAATCATTATATTTATTGCATGAAAAGGAAATATATGGAAAAATGATATAAACCAAGTAATATATTCAATGCTCCTTATGTGTGATAAGCCTCTTGCCTTCTAAGAGCTTGGACAGTGCGGCGTTTATAGTCCTTTTTGTCTACATATGACACAACACTACCCTATCTAGCACTTTCATACATCCATCTCATTGTATTGTGACTTTATGTATACCTGATCGCCCTTTATTTTTTTGGCGTTCAATAATATCATTAGGTATACACTCTAAGCCCTAGGTTTAACTAGTAGTCCCAATGTGGCACCTAAGTTTGACATACTCTACCACCTTATAATATGTCATTTGTAGAAGTGTAATGATGTGTAAGCTCTTTATATGTTTCAAGACGATATTAAACAATTCAAATATATTTGTGATCATGAATCTCCATCGACGTCTACCATACTGTGTTATGAACCACTTCTTGAATAGTATCTCACTAATCCATTGGTAAGCGTCCAAATGTGTGCGTTTTATCCATCTCATTTTTGCATCGAACTTTAATATCTGATTCTCCATTGATAGCCTGTATAGGTACCTCTTCAATGTTTTGTTTTAAAAATGGATATTGAAATTACTTAATAAATGTCGAAGACAATACTAGCAGTACCCAAGTGACTCATTCCATTCATTGATGGCACCAATAATGTTTGGATGTCTATTTGATGGCAAGCACACACCCACCCACTCTTTCACCAATCTTAGTCAAAGGCCATAAAGGAACCAACCTCAACTATTGTTGTCCTTATCTCTAGAATCGCAAATGTAAAGGGGAACAATTGTTTATTGTCATCCACCACCATTACAACTAGTAGAGTCTCTTTACATTTCTCATACAAGTGTGTCCCATCAAAACTAATAATTGGTAGAGTATGGAAATCCATGTATGGATGCCCCAAATGCCTAAAAACAAGAAGAAAATTCATGAATGTTGGAGTCAAAGGTGGCAGACGTGTGCATTTCCCACGTTGACTTGAGATTGTCTTTTCTTATAGAAAAAAAAAAAAAAAAAAGGGCATAACAAGTTGTAAAATTCTTCCTAGCTACCATATATCATGCCTACACCCTTTTGTTTCCCTACACAAGCCTTCATTAAAAGACTCGATATTGGTATAACTACACAATGATGTGTTGCTATAATGTTTGGACACAAATATTTAACTCTCTCAACTAAACCCTTGATTGCATAGCTATGAAAGTCGTATCCAATTATTCATGATCTTCATTAAGCAGGATATTATAACAATTGTGAGAGTCACTACTCTTACTAATAAACCATGTGTTGTATTTCACATAATTTATAAGTTCTCATTTTTTGCTGAACTCCTAACCCTTCTTATGCAATCCACTAGGATGAGTTCGAATACCTAAAATACCAGACACCATATTGTTCCATACTATCTGATTGACCAAATCAATATTCAAGAATTTAGGTGTTAGGGTTGTGGCACATTGAACAAACACAACATCTACATCAACGCCATTTGATCATTCATCAATCTTATTCCCATCATTAAATTAACCTTTGGCACTGACATGAACATCACCACCATCTTTTGTTGCTTGTGTTGCCTCAATCGCATCTATGTCTTCCTCATTTTCATCACTAGCTTTATTGTTTTCATCTCGATTAAAGGGCACAAACCTATGCCAGTCGCATCGGGTATTTCTTACCATTGTACCATCCTCCTAATCATATAATAGGTTTCATTAATGTTACTGCACAGTCTATTAGTGGGTCTGGGAGGAAAATCTTGATGAATAATTGAAGATTTCAAAAGATTTTGGGTCAAAGTATAAATTATAAAACTTACAAATAAGCTAATTTTAATAAACTAGGGACCTCACTTTGAGCATGAAATTAGGGTAGTTCGAATCAAATTAGGTCCACCCAATAATAGGCCTTAGAGACAACACAAGGTAATTGGTATGACCCACTTTCACCAAAAATTGCTAAAAGAATGAAAAGTTACGAATTTGAAGTAGGGTGAAACATATGACAGGTTGATCAACCTACTTTAGACAACTTGGAAACGGATCGAGATCAACCAAGATGAATTGGAAAGTAGGCACCAAAGTGGAAATAACCAAGAGTACAACAATAACCTCGAATTTTGATATCTATTGTTAGATTAGAAATAATTGGTCCTGAAAAATTGCAAAAGATAAAGGACGAGACACGACAAACGTTTTAGGAATTAGATTTTGAACTCAAATGCTAGGTAAACGAACGAGAAATGGACCAAACCATTTGATGAACCTCGTAGATGGCATGTAGGATGGTTGAAGGGTACTTTCAACTTGAGTTTCCAACACCTAACGAAATGGATGTGAAAAGTAACAAAATTGAACAAAAAAAAAAAAAAAAAGGCTCAACAAATCACCGAACTTATATTTCCCATAATCTAGCGAAATTCTTACCAAAATCAACTTGATTGAAGAGAGTAGGTGGGATTGGATGCATTTGAGGAGCAAATGAAAGCAGTAAAAATAGTAATCGGTGAATTAATGGAGTGCAGCTTTAGTGGACTACTATAGAAGGTTTTTGGCTATAAAATGATGTTTTTTCTCTAGTATATGTGCATATCCTAGGTCTATGAGCTGAAAAAGAAAAAAGAAGAGTTCTAGGGAGGTTATGGTGATTAAAGAAAAAGTTTATGTGATCCCAAGTTTGGCCAATGGTAATAATGACCAAATAGGTGTGTTGCCCTGCACTTTCTAGTGATGCGAAGAATTGAGGTGGTCGGCCGTAACTTTGGGACTCCTTACAACAATTTTTAGTGATCAACAATGATTAAAGGACTCACCACGAGTAAAAGGAAGGATTGGGGAAGACAAGAGATATAATACCCGAGAAATTCTAAAGGACTCAAGGGTAATTTATCTTGGGGTAAAAATAGAATTTAAGGATAAATTGGGGGTAAAACGGTAATTTATTACCGTATAGATGATTGAATCGACTGCCGGGAGTACCATGGAGTCGAAATACCAAAGGAAAATGATATGGTATTAATGAGCACCCCGAGATAAGATTTATGGTGCCGAAAGAAATGAAATCGGGAACAATTTTCGGTACAGCTAAAAAGGCAGCTACCAATTGGCCTGCAATACCGAATTGTCATAGACGACTTTTCGGAAGTAAACGGAAGCTTTAGGGGGCTTCGGTTTTTCATGAGGAACAACCCTTCAGAGGTTTCAGGAAGAAACGAATGGGTTTAGGGCCAAAACGAAGATTCGGGCCTAAGTGCAGTTTTTAGAAATTGCTAGAGGGAGGCCGAAACAAAGTTGTTTCGGAATCCTCAAGGGTCAAATGAATGTTTTAGGACTTGAGGGATTCAATGGCAATATTGGAAAGTTTAGGGGCTAAGTGAAAATGGGTCAAAATGTAAAACCCAAACTTAGAGGGGCTAAAGTGCAATTTAGGAAAGATGAAGCTAGAAGCAACCTGCCATGGCCAACCAGCTGGATCTGGTCGCCGATTTGGCCATTTGGAGCACTGGGTTTGCACGAGGAATGGTCGGGAAAGGCTTGGGTGTGATCATTAGCCGACAAGGAAGCATGGGTTGGCCGGAATTTGAAGAAAAGCCGACCAAGAATTCGGCCGAATTTGGGGAGCTTCAAAATTCATCATTGCGGTCGGTTTTTGCAGCAAATAGGTCGATCCAGGGGCGGTAGAAGCCTCAGAGGGGTCGCTTGTGCAAGCCTTGAGCGTTTGGAAGCTCGGGAAGGCCTATAAATAGAAGTGGCCGAATGCCTTTGAAATTTAATTTCTTAGATCTACAAATTCGTGAATAAATTGGGAGAAACGGATAAGGGGCTTTTGTTGCCCATGTCAAGAGGATCATTCCTGTGAAATTTTAGGAATTTTCGTTGAAAGATGAGGGAGTTATGAAGCTTCGTCGGAAAAACGAGCTTCGCCGGAAAATCGCTTGGAGCAGTCTGAAAATGGCTCGGTTTGAGGGATTTTTTGATACCATCTTGTAGAGGATGAAGAGAGGAAGGTGTATGAACAAACGGGGAGCAAAACGGAGGTCGGATGAAGGAGTTATGGTCAATAAACCAGAGCAGCGTCGGAGTCGGCCGGAATCTGGAGGAAGAAGACGATCGGCGCGTGTGGGACACGCGCCAGCTGGGCCCCGCGAGTGGGCGCGCGTGAGCCATCTTCTTTGGGCGAGTGTAGGCGCGTCCAGGCTCCAAAAATTACGAAAAAAATTGATAAATTCCTATAAAATCGAGATCTAGGTCCTGTAAAAATTTCATTGGATTTGGAGTTCTCTAGGTCTCGTTTCTAGAATCAAAGTGCCTCGTTTTGCGTGAAAACGCACCATCCGGGTAAGTCCAGTATTTGTCCTTTGAATTTCATAGCATATTATGAATTGTTGTGAAGTTAGATTTGAGGAATTAGTCTTGATATAATTATTGGGATTTTTAAAAGGAAAAATGAAGGAAAATGAAAGAAAATAGGAAATAAATAGAATTTTGAGGATATTTAGTAATTAAATATTATTTTATGTTTGAGGAGATCGAGATGATAGGATTGGTGCAACTTTTGAGAGTTGGCACGAGAATCGAGGCGGGGCACGCATATCGAGGCGATGCGCGCTTTTCGAGATGTCTTTGTCTTTAGACAAAGGTGAGTGGTATTCTCACAAGAAGTTATATTCATGATATATTTGTTGTATATGCATGTTATTATGATTGCAATATTCATTTGTCATATTGCATTGAAAGTCGTGATATTTCCATTGCACGATATTATTGTCATATTGAAACTTGTGCATGGGGATGGGATGATACCCTCAGAGTGTAGCCGTAATTCCCCTAGGGCGTTGAGGGAATAACGTTAGGCCTATCCCGTAGACGTTCGGGATTTGCCTAGGATTCCTAGCCGGGTTGGGGATACCTGGGAAGTTACATTATGGGTATATGTGTTGTTCATGTATTTGCATCATGCATCATATATATGTTTTTGGACCCTCACTAGAAGTTTCATCTTCTAATGGGTTATGCCCCTGGAACATTCAACGTTCCAGTTGAGACTTGCAGTTAGCAAGGAGCAGGTTGAGATATGACGGCACGTGATGGCGTGGCCGATGGATTCAGCAGGAGATTTCCAGTATTTAATTTATTGAGAAATGTATCTGATGTATGCTCGAGGTTTCATATGATTTGCACTTAGGGTGTTAGATGTTATCTCGGGAGACATGTATCAATGTATTTTTATATTTGAAGATATCATGGTAATATATGGTACGAATTCTTGTATTGTTTTTAAATATAGTGAATTCAAGTATGTACCGTATCAGGTTTCAATTATTGCTTCCGCATTGTTAATGATTTGTTGGGGTTTCCCTTTGAAATACGACATTTGATGTATGAGGAAAGGGATTATGTATGTATCTGATGGACCCCAGCATAGTGGCACGCCCTCCGACGGGGCGGGGTGTTACAGTTGGTATCAGAGCGAAAATGTTGAGGACATAGGAAATGTCTGACTTTAGTATAGATTATATTAAAGCGAACCTAAGGAAAAGGTCGCGTGTGGCTAGATAAGTAAAGCCACCGTAAGATTTGGGTATTGACGGTTACTGGATAAGTGCGTTGTTGTGGAAGTGCATGTCTAGGCTAGTTCTGGCTAAGGAAAGACTTGGTACTTAAGTGCGTCCTTTGTGACCCACCACTCTTTCCTGGGAACTTACCTGGTGTACTCTTCACGGCAGACACTATTTCAGTAGACGACTACTATTCCCGGTGAATAGTAGAATGCCTAATAGAAGGTAGTTCTGGAAGAATGATCCAGCTATTGGAATAAGGATCCAATGATGTGATTCGAATGTAAGGATGACTCGGTAACCATGATATTGGATCCGAGAGATTTTGGAGACAATTGATTTGAGGACGTTAGTCAAAATCATTGTAAGGAAAGATTGGATAACATGTAGTTATCGAGGATGATCGGATCAGGAATGATTAGTCTGATGAGTCATGACCTAGCTGATGAGTTAGGATCAAAGGATAAGGATTTTCGAGGATCATTTAGTAGCTTCGGAAATAAGATAAGGGATCCCACAGATTGGGATGAACGAGAGGCTAAAGATGACCAAATGATGGCGCGTGAGTGCGTCAATTGATGAGGCAACAGTGGTGCAACCGATGAGACTCGCAGAGGCGGGATAAGGAAACCCTGACAGGGTAACAAGACTACTGGTCGGTGTTTCCAGTGACAGATCTGGATCTAGGGACCGAGAAGAAAGCTTATGATGAGCTTATGATCAACGTACCGGGGAAGCTAGTTAGCTGTCTCGCGGTATGAGTCGAGGACTCAGGATCTAAGTTGCTTAGTGTACTGCCGAGGAGACGATCAGATGCTGAATATCTGGGGCAACACAGTAGGGTTTGTACCTTGTAGGGGAGATCCAAGTCCCAATGGGTGCGAGGTGTGCCACTAGCTATGATTGATTGAGGCTGGAAGCCTCAAGAGTCTAAAGAGATGGATTAAATGTGGACTGTGGGTCCTATTTAAAGATTACAATGAGATCATGAGATGGTCGTGTTGGGTGGCTCAAAGGAAAGCTACCTAATGTATGGAAAGGAAAGATGCATGCTCGTGAGCCATGCAGGCGCTACCTATGAGGTGATAGAATCACCAGGCCATGATAAGGGCCAAGAATAAAGGTTCTTACAGAAGGAGTTAGACTCAGGGCAACGACGACGAATGATAGTTCTTAGAGGACTACGACGAGACCGTGCAGTTTTTCACCTGGGACGTACCCGAGTGAGGGTCGACGTATGATGTAGGAGTAAGCCTACCATATGATGGGGGTGATGATGACAGCTGTGTGCTGGCTTATGGAAAGAGTAGTGCCTAAGAAGAACTAATTTAATGGTCGTGTGCCGATAGTCAACTGGATCTGAAGAACGAAAGGAGAGAGTCAGTGGATTCTCGGTATGGGATTACAGGTAGTGGAGCATGACCGGTCTAAAGGTTTGACTGATGAATAGTGAAATGGTAGTCTCGACTCAAGGTAGAGTTCGGGTACTAAAAAGGAAAGAAATGCTTAATAGGTCGTATCGACCGTAAAGGAATGATAAGAAGACCTAGTCAACAGAAGTCGTGACTACGGTTCAGTATGTTAAACGAACCTGTGAAATCAGGTAAGGTTGTCGGTGGTCAATCCGACGAAGAGAGTTTAAATGCACCATGATGAATGGAAAGCCATAATGGCAAAGGAATCAAGTTCTTGGAAGATAAATGGAACTAGATAGTGTGATCTGATTTGGGATCTTCGAGGATTGATCGATATGAGATTTTGAGGAATTTCTTAAAGAAATGATTGAGGATCTAGAGGTTCGTAATAGAACTTTAGAGTTTTTCAAAGGAAGAAATCCAGTAAGGATGGGAGTATCGTGGGTAATGTAAGTACCTACCTGCTCTAGCTGGTAGTAAGGTTATGATTGTCGTCTTAAAGATTGTGCAAATCTTGGACGTGATTGAAAGGATCAGATGATGGCAGATGTGCCAAGATGATAGGTCACAGTAAGGGAAGCTGTGGACCCAAATTGATTGAGGATCCGAGATTTTCGATTATGGAGATTGGAACTCTCGTATGGCTAGACAGTTAGTCTAGGTAGCCTTAGTGGCAGATTGAGAAATGTATCGCTGAGTGATGTCAGCAAGTTATGGGAATAAGGAGCCTGTCGAGATATGGTACGGGCACTTGCGGTCAGTGAAAAGCCGTAAGAAATGGAAGATGATAGGATATATTCTCGGAAGATTTAACGGGATTATTTCTTAATAATGGTTACCAATGATAACTTGAGGTTATAGGATGATTAGCCGTGTGTGGCTTGATTGAGGATGTAAATTATCAGACTTTGGATGAGATGATAATTAGAATTGATAGCCTGTACCTGGAATTTGGTGAATAGTGAAACAGCCGCAAGAGGCTGGGATTTTTATGATTGATGAATGATCGAGGTTAAGATAAGGAAATAAGGTATTCTGAAATCGATGTTTTGATGATAAGGATATTGAGATAATGATCTCGGAATTGATGACTTGACCAATGTACCGTTCGCATTGAAGTCGCGTTGGTAATTGTGTCTAATGATGATACGATAGTATACTCCTCGGATAGAGAGACACATGAGGAACATTGAGGATCTCAAAGTTGATGATATGATAGTGTACTCCTCAAAGAGATGCATGAGGATATTAAGGATAATGTTAAGAAACATCACGATAGATGTTATGAATGAGATTGGCTTGCTAGGTAGTAAGCAGATCATGAAAGAATTGATGAGAGCATGAGGCTCTATATTGGTGAATGTGAAATCAAAGTTGATTGTCATAAGCACCATAAAGATCAGAAGTTTCTGAAAGGTAAGATGTCCTGATAGATATCGGGAGACGAGCCAAATGTTTTGAATAGAGGATGGTTCGAGGAAACGTTGGAAACCTTAGTGAATGTAAATCTGAATATGATTGAGGATCCATAAGATTTGGAGATTTAGACTGGTATTGAAAAGTATCAGAAGTGACGGGAGTCGGGTCAATTACAACTCTCGGAGACGGGACAAGGAGGCTCTAGAAAAATAATAGCACCATGGGTGTGTGGCCTATAATAGCGGATCTGAGCCCAAGGACCAAGGTATGAAGGCTAGTAAAGAGCTTATGATCAACGTACCGGGGAAGCTAGGTAGCTGTCTCGCGGTATGAGTCAAGTGACTCAGGGTCTAAGTTGCTTAGCGTACTGCCAAGGAGACGGTCAGATTCCAAAGTTTTAGGTACCACCGTGACTGTTATGGTTTGACTAGGATCCAAGTTCCAATGGACCGGAGTGTTGTGATAGGATCCCTACCTGTCTGTGAAATGATTGGAAGTTTTTGAGGTTGACAAACTATTGTCAGGGTTTCGAGAGGGAACTCTCCGAAATAGTTGTGTCAATGATAGGACTCGTGAGAGAGTCATGAGAATGAACTGCCGGTGCAGCAAGAGCTTGTGATAGCTCAAAGGATAGAGTTGCATGTTAGTGCAACAAGACTGAATGATGGCATGTGGATCATGCCAAGGCACAGAAAGGACTACCCGATGTGTGACTTGGAATTGGCAAATGTGGTACGTGCTCTCGAAGTAATGGAGACACTACCAGAATGATGGGGCATTGATGTGCTCACAAGCCACGAGGAGCCTGAAGTATGAGTTCTCGCAGAAGGAGTTGAACGAGAGGTAGCAACGTTTGATAGAGTTCCTTAAGGACTACGACTGCACTACTTCGTATCACCAGGCGCGTGGCAGAGAGGTGCCCAACGCAGGACTTGGTGGATAGCTGTGAGTGTCAGAAGAAGTTGGAGGCTAGTTAGCCTGCTGACTATGATGGTAGTGCCGAAGGGATCGTCTATTTTTTTATGGCTAGCCTCATTGTTTAGCTGGATCTGGTGAACGAGATACAAAGGCAAGGGTGGTTGACAAGTGTTCTTGTCTATGATTGATGATTATTGGCCAGACCAAGAAGTTATGATTTTTGAAATGCGAGAGGGCATTCTCAAAGTTTCAGGGTAGAATGTGCGTGCCTAGAATAATGAAAGATGTGTGGTCGTCTGATAAGAGCCACAAGAGGAAATGCTATATAAATGACATGGTATGCTTGTAAGCATTGGATGTGTAAAGGAATGCAAACTGAGAGGTGTTTGCCAAAGGATCAAATAGATGTTTGATTTGAGGTGTTAAGCTATGTTATGTCTTAGTTAACTGACTGTCAGATGAAAATTTCGAGGACGAAATTTCTTTAACGAGGGGTGAATATAATACCCGAGAAATTCTAAAGGACTCAAGGGTAATTTATCTTGGGGTAAAAATAGAATTTAAGGATAAATTGGGGGTAAAACGGTAATTTATTACCGTATAGATGATTGAATCGACTGCCGGGAGTACCATGGAGTCGAAATACCAAAGGAAAATGATATGGTATTAATGAGCACCCCGAGATAAGATTTATGGTGCCGAAAGAAATGAAATCGGGAACAATTTTCGGTACAGCTAAAAAGGCAGCTACCAATTGGCCTGCAATACCGAATTGTCATAGACGAATTTTCGGAAGTAAACGGAAGCTTTAGGGGGCTTCGGTTTTTCATGAGGAACAACCCTTCAGAGGTTTCAGGAAGAAACGAATGGGTTTAGGGCCAAAACGAAGATTCGGGCCTAAGTGCAGTTTTTAGAAATTGCTAGAGGGAGGCCGAAACAAAGTTGTTTCGGAATCCTCAAGGGTCAAATGAATGTTTTAGGACTTGAGGGATTCAATGGCAATATTGGAAAGTTTAGGGGCTAAGTGAAAATGGGTCAAAATGTAAAACCCAAACTTAGAGGGGCTAAAGTGCAATTTAGGAAAGATGAAGCTAGAAGCAACCTGCCATGGCCAACCAGCTGGATCTGGTCGCCGATTTGGCCATTTGGAGCACTGGGTTTGCACGAGGAATGGTCGGGAAAGGCTTGGGTGTGATCATTAGCCGACAAGGAAGCATGGGTTGGCCGGAATTTGAAGAAAAGCCGACCAAGAATTCGGCCGAATTTGGGGAGCTTCAAAATTCATCATTGCGGTCGGTTTTTGCAGCAAATAGGTCGATCCAGGGGCGGTAGAAGCCTCAGAGGGGTCGCTTGTGCAAGCCTTGAGCGTTTGGAAGCTCGGGAAGGCCTATAAATAGAAGTGGCCGAATGCCTTTGAAATTTAATTTCTTAGATCTACAAATTCGTGAATAAATTGGGAGAAACGGATAAGGGGCTTTTGTTGCCCATGTCAAGAGGATCATTCCTGTGAAATTTTAGGAATTTTCGTTGAAAGATGAGGGAGTTATGAAGCTTCGTCGGAAAAACGAGCTTCGCCGGAAAATCGCTTGGAGCAGTCTGAAAATGGCTCGGTTTGAGGGATTTTTTGATACCATCTTGTAGAGGATGAAGAGAGGAAGGTGTATGAACAAACGGGGAGCAAAACGGAGGTCGGATGAAGGAGTTATGGTCAATAAACCAGAGCAGCGTCGGAGTCGGCCGGAATCTGGAGGAAGAAGACGATCGGCGCGTGTGGGACACGCGCCAGCTGGGCCCCGCGAGTGGGCGCGCGTGAGCCATCTTCTTTGGGCGAGTGTAGGCGCGTCCAGGCTCCAAAAATTACGAAAAAAATTGATAAATTCCTATAAAATCGAGATCTAGGTCCTGTAAAAATTTCATTGGATTTGGAGTTCTCTAGGTCTCGTTTCTAGAATCAAAGTGCCTCGTTTTGCGTGAAAACGCACCATCCGGGTAAGTCCAGTATTTGTCCTTTGAATTTCATAGCATATTATGAATTGTTGTGAAGTTAGATTTGAGGAATTAGTCTTGATATAATTATTGGGATTTTTAAAAGGAAAAATGAAGGAAAATGAAAGAAAATAGGAAATAAATAGAATTTTGAGGATATTTAGTAATTAAATATTATTTTATGTTTGAGGAGATCGAGATGATAGGATTGGTGCAACTTTTGAGAGTTGGCACGAGAATCGAGGCGGGGCACGCATATCGAGGCGATGCGCGCTTTTCGAGATGTCTTTGTCTTTAGACAAAGGTGAGTGGTATTCTCACAAGAAGTTATATTCATGATATATTTGTTGTATATGCATGTTATTATGATTGCAATATTCATTTGTCATATTGCATTGAAAGTCGTGATATTTCCATTGCACGATATTATTGTCATATTGAAACTTGTGCATGGGGATGGGATGATACCCTCAGAGTGTAGCCGTAATTCCCCTAGGGCGTTGAGGGAATAACGTTAGGCCTATCCCGTAGACGTTCGGGATTTGCCTAGGATTCCTAGCCGGGTTGGGGATACCTGGGAAGTTACATTATGGGTATATGTGTTGTTCATGTATTTGCATCATGCATCATATATATGTTTTTGGACCCTCACTAGAAGTTTCATCTTCTAATGGGTTATGCCCCTGGAACATTCAACGTTCCAGTTGAGACTTGCAGTTAGCAAGGAGCAGGTTGAGATATGACGGCACGTGATGGCGTGGCCGATGGATTCAGCAGGAGATTTCCAGTATTTAATTTATTGAGAAATGTATCTGATGTATGCTCGAGGTTTCATATGATTTGCACTTAGGGTGTTAGATGTTATCTCGGGAGACATGTATCAATGTATTTTTATATTTGAAGATATCATGGTAATATATGGTACGAATTCTTGTATTGTTTTTAAATATAGTGAATTCAAGTATGTACCGTATCAGGTTTCAATTATTGCTTCCGCATTGTTAATGATTTGTTGGGGTTTCCCTTTGAAATACGACATTTGATGTATGAGGAAAGGGATTATGTATGTATCTGATGGACCCCAGCATAGTGGCACGCCCTCCGACGGGGCGGGGTGTTACAAGAGACATGGCAAGCATTTTTCAAAAAGTTTGAACTTTAGTAAGGTGACATTTTACTTGGATTTTTTGGATTATTGCACTTAGACCTATGAATTTATGACATTTTATTTCCAATCTCAATGAAATTATATGAGCACCTTGAAAATTATTTATTATTGCAAACTTGTCCATTTATTTTGTGTTGAAATGTTTGATTTATTACATTTGAACCCAAATATTATAGCACTTATGCATGGAACACTCATGTGACTTAATGGATAATAAGCAGATGAATAGGGTAGCAAAGGGGCGATTGGTATTTTCATCGCGAATTATGGCGTGAGTTCATTCATTATACTTGTACTTGATGATTATTCCTTTATTATTCATATTGAATTTATTATCGTTACATGTTATTGTTTATATGCATAAAATATTATTTTTTTAAAGTGTTATTAGGTGATTTATTACCTAATTAGCATATTCTTGGGTTTACACCCCCTCGGGTGTCCCTCCCTAGCTGGCCCCCAGAGCACAAGGGAGGAGGTTAAACAGGGCCCAAGATTTTTCTCGATTTCGATCCCAGGACACTGCCTTAAACATGATGGAGGTGTCTATAGGAGTTGCTAGATTGCCACTCGAGATAACCCCTGGGGGCACCTAATTAGTATATTCTAACATCCCAACAAGTGATCCAAGTTTCTTGAAAAGAAAAGAGAATATGAATGATATAACGCCCCACTTTTCCCGAACGTTAAATGACTTAGGAATTTCGAGAATATTTTTTTTTTTTAAACTTAATATAAACATTTTCCGACGATCCCGATCTACCTTCTCAGCATACTAAAGTAATAATGAATAAGCTAAAACAGGTAATTATCATAAATGCGAAAGCTTAAAATTGAAACCTGATATTGTACATAATTAATTTCACTTGATAACAATATAAGAATCTGTACCATACATTAACATCATATCCTCAATACTGAAATACATAAATACATTGTTATATCTCAACTCATTAAAGCATAAGTTAAAACATATCCGGATAGACAAATTTTTGGAACCTCCTGTTGAATCCATCGGCCACGCCATCACGTGCCGTCATATCTCAACCTACTCCTTGCCCAAATTGCAAGTCTCAACTGGAACGTTGAATGTTCCAGGGGCATAACCCATTAGAAGATAAAACTTCTAGTGAGGGTCCAAAACATATATATGAATGCATAATGCGATAACATGAACAATATTTGCCCTTAATGTAACTTCTCAGGCCCACTAGCCCGGCACAAAATCCTAGGCAAATCCCGAACCTCTACAGGATAAGCCTAACGTTATTCCATCATTGCCCTAAGAGAATTACGGCTACACTCTGGGGGCGACATCCCATTCCCATGCACAAATATCAATGTGACAATAATATCATGTCATGTAATTATCACGACCTTCAATGTAATATAACAAAATGAATATTGCATTCATAAGTAGCATCCATATATAACAATCATATCATAAATATATGTTCTTGTAAAAAAAACTACTCACTTTTGCCCAAAAGATCAAGACACCTTGAAAAGCGTACACCTTCTCGATATGCGTGCTCGACCTCAATTTTCGTGCTAACTCTCATAAGTCGCACCAATCACATCATCTCGATCATCTCAACCATAAAAATGATATTTAATCACTAAATATCTCAATATTCCATTTTATTCTATTTTCTTCCATTTTTCCTTCTAAAAATCCCAATAAATACCATCGAGACTATTTTTTCAAATCTAATTCCACAAAAATTCATAATAGACTATGAACTTCAAGGAAAAAATACTTAACTTACCCGGATGTTGCATTTTCATGCAAAACGAGGCTCTTTGATGCTAAAATAAAGACATCAAGAAGTTCAAATCCAAATATTTTTGCACAGACCTCTAGAGCTTGATTTTAGAGGAATTTAACAATTTTTTTCATTATTTTTGGAGTCCTGACGCGCCATCACGCGCCCCTAGAAGTTGGCTCACGCGCGCCCACTCGCGGGGCCCAGCTGGCTCGTGTCCCACACGTGCCAGTCTTCTTCAACCTTCAGCTCACCGGACTGGTGCGCTGCCTTCAGTTTAATAGCCATATCTCTCTCATCCGACCTCCGATTGACCCCCCCGTTTGAACCTATGGTTTCGTCTTTTCGCCCTCTACAAGATAATACCATAAAATCTCTCAAACTAAGCAATTTTCAGACTGCTCAAGCTCGTTTTTCGACAAAACTCGTTTTTCCGACGAACCTTCGGATCTCACTCATCTCTCAACCAAAATGGTTCAAATTGCTCAAAAATGAAGCTTGAGATATGGGCAACAAAAGCCCCTTATCTATTTCTCCCAATTTATTCAAAAACTCTCGGATCTGAGAGTTTAAATTTCTTCTTTATTTCGACATTTCTAAATATCTCTATTTATATATAATTTTGAGCCCCTAAACGACGGATCTCGCTTCATTCAAGGCCTCTAATGTCCCCTCTTGCCCTTAACAAGTCTAAAATCCATAGAAAGAACTCTAATCTTGCCATTTCAGTAGCCAAACTTTCGGCTACTTTCGACCGAAAGTTGGCCCGATTTTGACGCCATTTTAACCATTTGTTGGCCAAGAAGCTTGTCTTGGTCTTGCCCATAGGCCCCCCCAGCCACTGCCTTGGGTCTCCCATGGCTGATTTCAGTGATTGGAATGTTGGTCGGCCATGGATGCTTTGGAGCTTTTTCTTGAAATTACACTTTAACCCCTAAAATTTTGACTTTCTTCCTTTGACACATTTTACAAAGCCCCTCCACTTTTCATAATTTCCATTAAGACCCTCAAGTCCTAAAACATTCATTTGACCCCCAAAGAAAACGTCGTTTCGACCTTCTTCTGGCAATTTTAAAAAATTGCACTTAGGCCTGAATATTTGTTTTGGCCCTAAACTCTCTCGTTTCTTCCTGAAACCTCTGAAGGGTTGTTCCTCATGAAAAAACGAAACCCCCTTAAGCTTCCGTTGACTTCCTAAAAGTCATCTATAACAATTCAGTATTGTAGCCTAATTGGCAGCTACATTTTAATTGTACCGAAAATCGTTCTCGATCTCATTTCTTTCTATGCCATAAATCCTGCCTCGAAATACTCATCACGACCATATCATTTTTCTTTGGCATCTTGGCTCCAGGGTACTCCTTACAGTCAATTCGGTCAATTTTTCAGACTATTTAGATACCAATCTTCTTCAAAATTTCATTTTTTTCTAATAAAACGCTTATTTTCAAATAATCCTAATTTTTTGGGTATTACAAATGATTTCTAGGGATTTGCACATTTATTTATATTTATGAACCTTTATACATATGAAACAAACAACATTGTGGGCCCAAGTTTAGGGCATTGTATTTGAACACTATTAATTGTTTTATTTTTTATAAATACTTAATTTAGGTTCGACCCTTATCATTTAACTAGTTGAATGTCAGGAAAGTTATGGCAAGTATTGTTGGATTTCGCAATATAAATATATGTATACATATGTATTTCAATAAATTTTTCTGACAATAATGCACCGAACATGGAAAAGTGATATGGGAGTTTAGTATAATTCTATTAATTAAAATTTTAGAAAAAGTAACATTTCATTAAACAATAATATATTTAAAAATTTCTTAGGTTTCTATCATAATTACGAAACTAAACTGGAGTCTGAACATGAAGAAGTAACTGAGCGACTGATGTTATATGATTTCAGATTTTCATCGTACACATTCTAAATAAATTTTAGAGGCCGGCATGTTGATGAACCGCCCAGATATTTTCTTGTCAGTCTTGCTATAAATATGAAAAAGAACAACTGAGAACAGTTGGTCTTTTTCTGTTCCATTTTCTTCAACAAATTGATCACCCAGCATCGCAACATAGGCCTTGGTGAGCGCTCTCCTAATCCAATTCGTCGATTTCAATTATTTACAGCTTGGCCAGAGGCTTAAATGTTCTCGCCTGGAGGCAACTCCGCAAGCTTTGGTGGGGTGCCAAGGACTCGTTCCATATCAAAACGAACTTCAATGTTGCGAATGCTGTACCCAACTACCATCAGCCAATAGAGCAGATTTGCAAGTTCCGGAGCGCTCGTCTCTGTCATAGTCGTCTGTAAACCACAGAAAACAAATCTCAATAATGTCAGCACGCAGCAATGGTTGATCTTCACAGAGCAAACAATCAACCTTGTACTTTGCCAGCAAGATAATGTTCACTTGTTCAGAGCATGAGGCTAAAAGCCCAATTCAAAAAAAAATTCAATAGTTAATTGATAAAATGACGAGTGTCACTAGTTTCCAGTGTGACTGAATCTGTATGAAGTCATGTTGAATAGTTTCTAGAGGCTGTATTAGACATATTTAATTGCGATAACCACAAATTACTTTTGCAAAGATGTAAAAAGGATCTTCTAAAAGATAGGGCCATAAATAGAATTCACTGGCAAGTTAGAATTCATATTAGCCAACCCCATGTCGTGGGATAAAGGCTTGACATGTTGTTGGGCCATCTTGTGTTGATTGACACAATCTAGCAATTACTCCAACAAGTGGTTTGCAGTAGTCCGAGAAAATGGATGCTCTTTAAGTTGATTGACACGGTAACTAGTATTTTTATGGTGGTTTCCGTGGACAGAACCATTAACACTCAACCACAGCATGGAGCCTTTGATTATGAGCAAATATGAGCGTCAACCAAAATTTCAACGAAAAATTCAACATAATAGGATAAAAAGGGCAAGAGGATGATATAACAGTGAACCTTCATCTGTCCAGGATCTGTAACAGCCAAGAGGCGTTTTATAAATGTGTTCATTGCCAGCACAGCATCCTCTCCAGCACTACTAGTTAATTCCTGTGTGATATTATGGAAATTAAAATGCATAATGGGTAGTAAATACAGGTTCAAGAAATACCCACAGCTATATATAAAGAACTAAAATGCCAAACAAAAATTGTTCAATTTGCCCCAACAAAATATGGGAAGTGGGGGATATTATTTACAGTACATTTAAATTATTTAGAGCATAAAATCTATTTAAAAGAAAAAAAAAACATTTATAAGCATGTAGTATTTGATTTTGCACAAACCTTTCTGGTGATTGATCAATCAAAACAGTATTATATGGGAGAGCCTGAGAGTGTGGGAACAACAGATAAAACTTTCTCCTAAATGTTCAGAAATCCCACCAGAGAAAGGTGGCAAGTTCTCGTACCTTAAGATTTTGAGGCTCAAGAGACTTGAGATATTCCAACAATTCGTTCTGTCCATTTGCAGCTTTCTGACCTACTTGGCGATTAAGTTCCTCAATTTCTGCTTCAAGTAACTCGATATATTTCATTGCATCCATTTTCTCAGGACCAGAAACATTATTCCACCTGATAACTTCACCAGATACCTTTTTTTGTGTGTCCGGTGCATAATCTGGCAAATCCTATTAGTCATAAAAGCTAGTTACAAACCCTCTTCAGATAACGAGTTCAAGGGCAATTACAACTTACAAGTGTAATAAGCATTACTTGGAATAACTCAATGAAAGGAGAAAATTTGCCTCAGTGTTAATTGATTTTAACTAATGAGCTGCCAGCAAACAATTGCATCTTATACAAGGGTATATAAATTTAGCAGTCAACAGGATTTATGATCATGATAATAATAAAGTGGGAAGTGGATGACCAAATGGTCTGCATGGGAACACATCCACCCAAACCAACTAATGGTGAAAGGTAAAAGGAACAAAGTGTCAATTGCATAGTCATTGGAAGACTATACTGTATCAAATTTGCTTATAGTCAGACCAGCTGTCAACAAGTGTCATTCCACACTTCAATTCTCATAGCTGAATTTTTATTCAAAATCTCTCAGCTTTATTTGTAAATAAAATTATTCTTTTTCTTTTGTGTTTCGGTAGCTCAGACTCCAGTCTACCTTGCAATGCTGAGATTGCATATGTTAACATCAAACATGTCCATGTGTTAGCTAAAATAAGATGATTCATCTTATTTCACCTCCATGTTAAAAGATTAAAATATCAGTCTGCGGTACAATGACATGGCATTTGGCTGTGACAATACACTGTATCACACCAAACCAGAAAGCAAACATCTAAAATGCAATTATATTAGCATAGACCCTAAAAGACCTGTGACCCCACAAGGTCACATGGGATATAATACCACCCATCTCTGCAGGAAGTTTTTGGACTCCATTTACAACAAGCTTCCAAGTGTATGCCAATCAGAAAACCACAGGCATAATAACTTCCTGCATCCTGGAGCCAACTGGCTAGTCATCCTTTTGTAGAGGGTCATGTGGGTTGAAATCCAGTATAGGGAGAAACCAAGAGTTTTCCCTCCAAGTTGTGGAATCAGTTAGTTAAACCAAGAAAAAGGATATAATGTTTATTCATCAATGCATAGAGGTCTATAGAACTGCTAACACTATTTTTCCCAGGGGCTGAATGGATTTGAGTGGGTTAGGGAGGAAAGAAACTAGCACTTCAACAATTTACTATATACCATGGTCAGAACCCTCGTACCTTTTGAAGACAAAAATCAAGTACACTTTGAAAGTAACTATATCAAGAAAAGAATAATATAAAGAACTGAAGGAACTAATCTTCTTCATAGTTTCATACAAAAAGGATAGCAAAAAACTCACCTTCTTATCTTGCACCTCTGGTAGAGCAACTTGTTCCAAACCTTGTTGCAATTCCAACCGATATTGTGCATTTCTAAACATATAACCGGTCATCAAAACACTGTACATGAGTTGCGCTAGATTTTCTGCAACCTGAATGAATTGAAAAGCATCAATTGTAGCAAACTTGAAGATTTGCATACATTAAAATACGATTGATAACAGCTAAATCAGCTTAAATCAATGGACAGCCTTTGAACAAAAATGCAACCCTTTAAGAATTTATGCACTTACAGTAGTTACTGTCACTGCAAAGAACTGAGGCGGTAGTGTCCCAATCATATTTGTCACTGTTTGGCGCATTGCATCAACTATCTGATCAACAACCAAAACCAATAGAGTTAACAAGTTCGTCATCTGTGATACTGATAAATTAATCTAGTGCAGCTCTGTAAAGGGATACAAGCAAATAATAAGAAGGAAACTAGTTAAAACCTGTGGGGACGCCCTTTTCACAAACAACTCCATGAACTCTGGCTGCACATTTTTTACATACTCCAATAGTATTTCCCTCCTGCTCTTCTGCTGTTTTTTGAAAGGGGGAAAAAAAACCTTTTAATCAACAATAACTACAGCAATGGAAACTTTTTATTAAATGAGGAAATTATCTAGCTCCTCCCTTTTAGAAGCCCAAATCCAAGAGATTAGGACTCATATAGTTCCTTATACAATTAAACACATTCAAATAAATGAAGAGTGCAAACAATATTACAAGACAATACAAGAAGCCATAAAACTGGTATATTTGCTAAACATAAATAAGAAAAAAAAAATTAAAAAGCGAAACAAAAAGCTCATTTGTGGCCTTAGACCCTTCCTTAAGATTTTTCCTAACTTTATTCAGCTAGTTAAGAATAGCATGTGTCTATCGGTGTGTTTCTCACTGGCTGCTAAGGGCATTGTCTGGCTTGCATAGTTTTGACAGAATCACTAAGATCAGGAAATTCACGTGCTTGATGATCATTTAACATCAGGACAGGGAAGCATAAATTGGGTTTAGTGTTCTATAGGAGCAAATTCTGCACCAATCTGCTCAAAATGCTTTCCCTGGTGACTAAAATGCTCAAGGCTCCCCACTTCATAACAGTCGGGAGGCTGTTGTCTTGTACAAAATCTTACCTTTGCTTTCCAAATAGCCTGTTTCCAGGACTCAAACCCCTGACCTTCCAGTCACAAAAGAACAACCTTACCTTTGTTACAAAAGTTCACCTGAATGCTTTTCCATGTGACAACATGATGTATTTCCCCTGGAAGGTATGGACAAGGAACTAACAGCACAGCCCACCTTTTCAACTGTCTCTTGGTTTCATTCTCACTCCTAATAGTTTGTGTTGAAGTAATATTAAGGTGACCAATGCCATGCTGCAAGAAGGCTGGAAAATCATCCATCTTTTTCTTCATTTCCTAGAAGTGGACCCTTTTTTTCTTTTTTAGTGTTCACAAGGTGATGTCAGCTCTAATGCTAACATGGAGTTATTGTAGCTTGACACAGCATCAAATGCAAGGCTGACATCTCATTCTTTTTTGGGATCTAATGCTCCTTGTACAAATGTAATAACAAACATTAAGAGAGTTAGCTGCTTTATTGATTGTATGAAAAGGGAGAGAGACTATCTTGTGGTTGAGAGAGTTCTCCATTCTCCTTTTAGACCCCTTTTTTTGAACAGTTTCCTAATGGTCCCTATTTCCCTGTGGATATATATAGTTTCTTGTACTGTTTTCATACACCCCCCCCCCCGCCCCCCCCCCCAAAAAAAAAGAAGAAGAAGAAAACAGCACACCAATCAAAATAAGTATGGAAAGAACCAATGGTATGTTACGTAGAACTAAGAAGCACATCAAATTGAGTGAACAAATAACAGACTGAAGAAGCAAAAGGAAATTATGCTAATAAAGAAGCAAACCATTTGAAAGTGTTAACCAGTGTTTGATAGAATAATTTTAGGAGTAATTATGGTGCACAGTATCCTTTAGAGTGCCTAATTATTAGGCCTGATTTCTAGCCTATTACTTTTGTAAGATAGTTTCCTATCTTAGATTTAACATGTATATATATAGGCTGTAATATTTCAACATATAAAAATAGAAATTTTTTTTCTTTTTCTGTTATTAGCAACATGGTAACAGAACTGACTGCCGCCTAAAGGAGTGATAGTTTTTCATAGAACGATTAGCAGGGTTGACTTGCTCGCTACTCTATCAGTCATTAGAAGATTTCACTGCTGCAATCAACCCAAGGAGTCTTTAACCAGTAAAGACTTGTGTTTTTCCTGCCTTTCTGACCAAAAAAAAAAAATCGACTGTCCAGAACAAGGCTAGATTGATTGGTGAGAATCCCTCCTTGCAAATCAGTCCCATGAAGCAGGATGGATCTAATTACCTTGCGTGGTCAAGGTCTTGAGTACTGTTCATACAAGCTCGAGGTTTGCAAGGTTATGTTACCAGGGATAAGCTGAAACCAGAGGGGGCACCGATCCTGCTTACAATCAATGGGAATCTGAAAACTCCCTTGTCATATAATGGCTCATTAATTCCATGAAGCCCCAAATTGCTCGAGTTTATGTATTATTGGATACTGCTTACAAGATCTGGAGTGCAGTATCTCAAACCCATTCTCAAGTGGGCAATGATGTGCACGTTAATGAATTATGGAATAAGGTGCATGAGACAAAACAAGGTGAGATGACTATTGCTCAATACTTTGCTAAATTGAGTGGTTTGTGGCAGGAACTTGATTATTACCAAGATTTCCAGGCTACATGTCCTGAAGATACAGCTAAGTTTCAGAAATTGCTAGAGAAGGAGCGCATATATGACTTTCTTGCTGGTTTGAATATGGAATATCATCAAATACAAGTTCAGGTACTCAGTAAGGATCCTTTGCCTTCTTTCAGACAAACTTATTCTTATGTACAGAAAGAGAAAAGCCAAAGAAGTGACATGATACACACAGTTTAGGTAGACAAAGCAGGGTTAGTTGCTAATGTCCTTCATGAACAGCTGAATGTCAGTGACCAGGGTTCATCAGGCAAGGATCACTTAAAATGTGATTATTGCGGAAAGCCGAGGCATACTAAAGAGAGTTGATGGAAGCTACATGGCCAACCAACTAGGGGTCATGGAGGTAAGCGAATGGGTCCCACAAGGTCACAAGCAAATCTGTCTAAGACTGTAGAAAAACCTGTGTCTAGAGAAACAGCTAATACCGGGGGATTTCCCAATGAGGAGAAGCAAACCCTAAGGCATCTTTTGTCTTGACTTGAAATTCAACTAGGTTGCTTCTTCCAACTTTTCCAACTTTGGTATTGCTTTCCTTGCCAATTTTAATACTCATAATAACCCATGGAGTATACATTCAGGAGCATCAAAAGTAATTTAGAACATACTCCTAAATTATGTTTTCAACATTAATTTTTTTCATCTTGTGCGTAGCACAGGCTCATTGATAGACTATCAAAAGTAAGAATAGAACATACTCCATGCAGAAAAGGTCAGCTTGGGCATGTGCCTCCTATGCCCTTAGTTCAAGTTTTATATGAATCGAAACCCAATCATGATTTGGTTCATGATTTTGGACTCAAGATCAACCCAATCTCAAGGCAGAATCAAACCAAACCAACCCAATCAAAATCTAGAAAAATGGCGGAGCATCTCAGTTTCAAATCCTTTAGCACAACAAAATACTAAGATCCATAAGACTTATTTTAGTATAAACTATGACTTCAAAATACATACAAACCAATCCAACAATAGTAATTTAGCAAGAGTAGTTCAAACCAAATTATACAATATGACAATTATCAAATGAGAGAGATTTAGGGTTAAGATAAAATTTTAAGAGCCTTTACAGCAACTCATCACTCTGGTTCTGGTTTGGGTCCTCTAACCTGACAGTCTAACACCCAAACCAATGTCAATCAGGTCCAATTTTCTAGAACTAGATCCATATCAAATATTTAAAAATATATATACAAACACCCCCACCCCCCCTCCTCTCCAAAACCCTTGGTTTGGATTGGCTCCTGAGTCTCCCTAGACCCATGAACATCTATCCATGTTCACCCTCTCCATACAATGGTATATTTGGATGCAGATGAGCCAGTAGTAGGGATTTTAATAAAAATTTTGGCTAATCCATGGATCTCTAGCCCATTCTTATGAAACAGGATTAACATTTGATCACATGTAAAAGTGGTTAATCAACTACCTGAATAAATTTCTTTCTTATGAGGAAAAAAGATTGCTGGTCCTGTAAGAACTGTAAAATTATACAGGAAAGTATCAAACCACTCAACATAGACTTATTGTCAACTTCTATATCAAAAAATGGTGAAGGAAGGACGATAAGAAGAAAAGCCTAAGAATCAAATTATGGGATTTAAAAGGCAAAAGACAAGTTATTTTCAAGAAAAAAAGTGACACAAAAGAGAATAGATTGTGAAAAGTGAGGTAAATCTAATATGGAATGAGATGTCTACTACAATTCAAAACACAATAAAAACTATTCTAGAAGTCAACAGGAAAAACTTCATACCAAAAGAAGTAAGGGTGCATTTGATTGGGCAAATTTTCCATGGAAATGGCCATTTTCCACCCAAATTCCAACTTTTAAAGTGTTTGATAGCCTTTTTTTCTAGGCAATTTATTTTCCTCCAAATGCTGGAAAACATTTTCCCATTGGGGGGGCGGGGGGGCGGGGGGGGGGGGGTGTTAGATTGAATTTTCCATGGAAAACAACCATCCATCTCAATGAGGGTTACGGGCGACGATGGAGAAGAAGGTTGAATTGGGAGATTTGGAGGGCGGTGACGAAGAAGGAGGGGTAGTGGGAGCGATAGAGGACCCAGATGACTGCGCCCACGACAGCGACAAGGACAAGGAGGATGAAGAGGAGGGCGGTCCAGAGGCAGCAGAAGCAGCAAAAGCTCTGCTGGCTACGACATGGGGCTGGGGGAGGTACGCGGGCGGTGTTGTACATCTGGGCCTTGGTGGCCGAGAAAGAGGGGTTGCTGCAGCTGGTGGCAGGCTTGGTGGAAGGGTAGACCTTGTTTGCCATGGCGGAGTTTGGGATTGAGAAATTACCAATTTCCATGGAAAATAATGACTATCGAACAACAAAAGTTGAAAGAAATGATTATTTTCATGGAAAATAATGGCAATCAAACACCAAAAGATTGAAAATACAACAATTTCTAGGTTAAAAATTAAGCCAATCAAACACATTTAATTGACAATTTCCATGCAAATAAGTTCTATACAAGTTATTTTTTTTCTATACAAGTTTCATGCTTGCAATCAAATGCACCCTAATGGTGGTAGAGTGAGGAGGTACAAGAAAAAATTAAAGACCAAGAGAATTTGCTACAAGACTCAAGATACAAGCCTTAATGAAGAAAATTTAAAGGGATATATTTTAGCTAAAAAGGAGTTAAAGGAGGCAAAGAAAGTTGCTATTGAAGCAAAGTCAAGAACTTAAGAAAAATTGTACAACCAACTTCATACAAACAATTGAAATATATATATATATATGTATTGACTAAAGAAGAAAGAGAAGAATATAGGATTTGAGAGGAATAAAGTGCATAATAGATGAAAACCAAAAGGTACTAGCAAATGAGAGAGCAATCAAAGAGAGATGGAGTGAGTATATCTCAAAACTATTTAACAAATATGAACAAATAAAATATTATCTCGAGGCACCTTAATAATTTAAAAAAGATAGAAATCACATTGTCAGGAACCTAGGGTTTTAGGAGGAAATCTGGAAGTAACGGAGAGAAATAGAACAAAAAAGGAGGGAGAAATCAGAAGAAATGAGGGAGGAATTAGACAGAAAAGAGAGAGATTAGAGAGAAAGAACTGAGATAGAAAAATTCACAGAGAGAATTGATGAGAGAGAAAATTGAAACTCAATTATCATTCAACTGTGAACATTTTCTACCTAATCTAACCTATTTATAGGTTATTCCATCCTTTCAATTACAATACAACTGAGAGGTACAATCACTGAAACAGCAAAGTACAACAACTAACTAATACATATAATACATAATTACTATTATATCATTGGGGATCCTTGGGTTCTTGACAATTTCCCCCCTCCTTGAGGGAGTTATTGTCCCCAAGAACTTACAGGGACTGGTCTGGTTCGTCATCCAATCCCTGGTTTCAATATTTGATTGATCCTTCTTCTTTTTTTTCCTTTCTTCCCTTCTCTTCTTCAGCTTTTTCCTCTTTTCTCTCGCATTCCTTTTCTTTTGTTTTTCCTGTAAATATAAAATGTAGACCTCGACAATCTCCATGTAAAAGCTGTAAGTTCAAGTAATTTCCAGTAATAGGAAGGAACTCAAACTTCTCTGCAAGCCAAGACCTAATTTGATACTGCAGATCACCAACTGGAATATGAACAAACAAAACAGCAAAAAACTCTTCCATCATCTTCAGAGACATTACGTTTCTTTGCTCATCTTGCTTCAATTGTGTCCTCTGTTCCTCCTAAGCTTTTTCCTGCTCCCAGGTCCAGCTGGGTTCAACATTTTTGGAATCCAACAGTGCTTTAAAAGCATTTGTTGCTTCCTGCTTCCTGCTTCCTATTGTTCACCAACGGTTCTTCTTCAACAAATTTCTCCTCCAATGGCATTGCAGTTACTTTTTCTAATGAATCAATATTATTTTCCAATTCAGATTGTTCCTTGGTTTCCTCTAAGTCAAAATTCTGAGGAAAGACTCCAGCACCAGTTTTCTCACAAATGACTGATTTTTCAGTCAGAACTTCCTGATCCAATACAGGTAATTCAGCAACTTCCCACGGATCGGAGGTCTTAGGTAGGATTCCAGCAGAAGCTGGAGTTGGTTCTGCAGTGGATATTGAATAAAGATCCACTGGTATACTGACCTGATACATCTTTGCAAGATGAATCAGCATTTCATCAATTTGGTCCATCTTTTGGTTGATGTGAACAGAAAATTTCTCAAGTGTTTTCTGCAATGACTACACTTCGTCCCAATGCATGCACAGCTTCTGTGCTCGCTGCCATTTCCTCAGTTCAAGTTCTTTGAACTAAATCTACCTCTGAATCTGTCTCCAAGAGTCACCTAACACCTAACGCTTGAGAATCGACTGGCTCTGAACAGTCTCCTGAAAATTGACTGACTCTGAAATAGCTGCTATGCTTTGCCTAATTGAGAATTGATCCCCTCACAAATCAGCAACATTGAATCCGCCACAACCATTGCTTCAAGGAAATCAATCTGATCTGAAACCTTTTCCTGTGATATGATCTGATCTGATACTGAGATCAGAGATGATTGAATTTGTCACTGAACTGCCTTCAAATTGCAGCTAGGATTAGGATCGGTTGCTCTAGATTAATTGCTAAGAATTGTTTAGATCAATCATCAATCGCCAATGGTCAACAATCGCTCAAGAAACTGCTTCCAACAGTTGCCTTCCTGATTCACCTCAATTGCAATGCAGTAGCTGAGATCCAGCCACTCTGGAACAACTGCTAAAGATTGCCCAAGATCAATCGGCTGAGAATCGCCTGAATTCACATCTTCCTTGATCGACTTCTAAAAAAATTCTGGAATCACAGCCAAGAATCAACCGGCTCTGATACCATTTGTTAGGAACCTATGGTCTTAGGAGGAAATCTGGACGTAACCGAGAGAAATAGAACAGAAAAGGAGGGAGAAATCAGAAGAAATGAGGGAGGATTCAAACAGAAAAGGGAGAGATTAGAGAGAAAGAACCAAGACAGAGAGAACTGATGACAGAGAAGACCGAAATTCAATTATCATTCAACTATGAACATTCTTGTCACAGTCCTAAGTCACCGTGACAATGAACCAACCAAGGTTCGGTGATTCAGAAAGGAGAGGAGAGTAGGAAGTAGAGTACAAGAGGAGAGTGATAAGAAGGTTAGAGAGAATGCGAGAGAGAGAGATAGGAAGAACAGGATAGTTTGTGTATTCAATCTTCTTCGATACCGACTCCCATGGAATGGGAGAGATGCAGCAGATCCTTCCCCCCCCCCCCAGCGGTTACAACAGAATATTTTGTCTTTTCTTCAGCCTTTACACGTGGCCTCTTAAGCTAACAGAATCTGTTAGCTAAAATACACCTAACAGCTGGAATATAAATGCAATAAAGGAAATACAGCAAAATAAATCTAAGCAAGAAATGGAAATACTGAAATTAAATGTAGAAGTATCCCAGCCGTGACAATTTTCCCCCCCTTGAAAAATTTCTTGTCCTCAAGAAATACTAAGTAGGCTTACTGTCCGAGGAAAACGCTGGAGTAGACCTGGCAGGTATTCCCACGAGTTGTCCTTGTTACTTCCTTGTGTCCACTTTACCAACACTTCAATTAGAGGAGCCCCTTGGTGGTGGACCACCCTTCTGTCTATAATCGCTTCTGGTTCCATAGGACCTTCTGTACCCCTATACGGTGCTGGTAAGGCCGTGTCTACTAACTCCGTCCCAGTTGATCGCTTGAGCAAGGATACATGGAAGACGGGGGTGTATGTGAGTGCCTTCGGGCAGTTGGAGTCGGTAGGCTACCTTACCTATTTTCTCTGTTATGTTGAATGGTCCAAAGTATCGGGGGCTCAGCTTAGAAACTGCCCCTTGGCTGAAGGCCTTTAGGTGAGGATATCTTAGCTTGAGATACACCCTTTCTCCCACTTCAAATTCCCGGTCACTCCTTCTTTTCTCCGCATACTGTTTCATCCTATTCCGGGCCGATGCCAAATCTTGCTTTAGTTGTTGCAGGACCCTCCTTCTTTGTTGTAGGTATTCTTCCACCTATATCTCTGTTGCATGCCCTCCAGTAGCAGGTAATAGTGGCGGCTGGCATCCATATAGTGCCTCAAAAGGGGACATTTTTAAGGATGTATGGCTGGTGGTATTATACCACCACTGAGCCAATGCCAACCACCTATGCCAATGTTTGCGCTGTTGTATACACATGCATCTTAGGTAGGTTTCCAGCACTTGGTTGACTCTCTCAGTTTGCCCATCTAATTGGGGATGATATGCTGTTGACATATTGAGCTTAATCCCTATAGAACTCATCAATTCTTGCCAAAAGTGGCTTGTGAACACCTTATCACGGTCAGATATGAGGGTGCTTGGCACCCCATGCTGCGATACTATTCTGTCCATAAACATTCTAGCCACTTCCTTGGCTGTGTAAGGGTGAGCCAACCCTATAAACTGTGCCAACTTCGTGAACCGATCTACTACAACCAAAATACTATCCTTTCCCTCTGATTTAGGTAGCCCCTCGATGAAGTCCATTGATACACTAACCCAACCTCGATCCGGCACTGGTAGAGGCTGTAAGAGACCCGGATATGCCACATTCTCCAGTTTACACCGCTTGCATATATCGCAAGCCAACACAAAGTTCTTCACCTCCACCTTCATCTTGGGCCAATAAAACAGTTGCCTAACTCGGTGGTAGGTATTTTGGATCCCCGAGTGCCCTCCCACAGGTGAGCTGTGCAATGAATGTAAAATTTTTTGCTTAAGGTCCCCCTTGCTCCCTATGAAAAGCCTACCCTTAAACCTCAACATACCTTCCTTTAGAGTATAGTTCCCAGCCCCATTAGGTTCCATAACCAACTTCTCCATTAGCTCCCCAATCTGCTCATCGTCGGCATAACTGTCTACCACTTCCTGAAACCATTCGAGCACTATTGTGGTAATAGCTACCAAACTGCCTTCCTCTTGACACCTTGATAATGCATCGACAGCTATGTTTTCCTTGCCCCGCCTGTACTGTATGGAATAATCGAGTCCCATAAGCTTGGCCATGCCTCTCTTTTGTAGTTGAGTCTGTAACTTCTGTTGTAGTAAAAATTTGAGACTTTCATGGTCTGTTTTGATGATAAATCTACCCCCTTCTAAGAAGTGTCTCCACCTTTCAACTGCCATCAACACTGCTAGAAATTCCTTCTCATATATGCTCAAACCCAAGTGCCTGGTGCTCAAAGCCTGGCTGAAGAATGCCAGAGGTCTCCCCTTCTGCATTAGGACTGCCCCTACGCCGACTCCACAAGCATCTATCTCCAGAACAAAGGGTTCATTAAAATCGGGTAACCCTAAAGTCGACACTGTGCTCACTGCCTCCTTAAGCTTCTCGAAGGCTGCCTCGGCCTCCTCACTCCATTTGAAACTTCCCTTCTTCAGCAAATCAATTAGGGGCCGGCTGATGATGCCATACCCCTTAACAAACCTTCTATAATATCCTGTGAGGCCGAGGAAACCTCTTAGAGCCTTCAAGTTCGCCGGTTTGGGCCAGCTGATCATGGCTTCCACTTTCTTTGGGTCTGTCCTCACTCCCTCCCCTGATATTATATGGCCCAAGTATTCAACCTAATCTTGGCCGAAGCAACACTTAGACCTTTTTATGAAAAGTTGGTGAGATTTGAGGACTTCTAAAGTGGTTCTGAGATGAGATAGGTGTTGTTCAAGGTTTGGGCTATAAACAAGGATGTCATCAAAGAAGACTAACACAAATTTTCTCAAATAGGGTTCAAATATTCGGTTCATGAGGGATTGGAAGGTAGCTGGTGCATTGGTGAGCCTGAAAGGCATCACCCTAAATTCGAAATGCCCATGGTGAGTTCTGAAGGCAGTTTTGTGGACATCTTCAGCTCTCATTTTGATTTGGTGATAGCCCGACTGGAGGTCTAGCTTGGAGAAAATGGTGGCATTATGTAGTTCATCCATTAGGTCTTCTATCAAGGGTATGGGAAACTTGTCTTTTATGGTGAGGGCATTCAATTGGCGGTAGTCTACACAAAAATGCCAAGATCCGTCCTTCTTCTTGACTAGAAGAATCGGTGAGGCAAAGGGGTTGTGGCTAGGCTGTATGAAAGATTGATTTAGCATTTCTTTAACCATCTTTTCAATCTCCGTTTTTTGTATGGGTGAATATCGGTAAGCCCTGATATTTACTGGTTCGGATCCTGGTTTGAGGTTGATGGAGTGGTCTAAGTCTCAGTTGGGTGGTAAGGTATTAGGCTCGACAAATAAGCGCCCAAATTCTACCAACAGTTCATTAATAAGGTGGCTAGAGTGTACCTGGTCAACTTCTTTGTGATGGCTGCTAAATGACAAGGTGAGCTCCCCAGTCCTCCTTGTCTCCTGCTCCTCCTCCACTGCTATAATGGAGAACAACTGGGTCAGTTTACTCTAATTGTGCCGAAAGACCCGCTGTAGGCTCCTTCCCGTCATCATCTTGCAGGTCCCAGTTCCTCTACCACCCTTAAGTGTCATTTTTCTCCCTCTTTTTTCAAAAGATACTTCCATACGATTGAAATCGAAGCTGATGGGGCTGACTTCCTTCATCCAGTCAACTCCTAGAACCACATCACAGCCCCCAAGTTGCAGAAGCCTGAGGTCAGCTTCGAATTCTTCCCCCTGCATTTCCCAACTGAACCTTGGGCAGGCCGAGTTGCTAATCACTCTACCCCCATTGGCTACTGTCACGCTGAGGGGTGGAGTATTCGAAAGCGGGCTTCTTAGTCTTCTTGCCGTGCCTTCATCAAGGAAGCTATGGGTGCTTCCACTATCTATCAAGATCATCAGGTTCTTGTCCTTCACCTTTCCCTCGACTTTAATTATCTTGTTGTTAGTCATCCCCTTTAACGCGTGGAGTGATATTTTCCCATTGTCTTCCTTCCCCGTTTCTTCACACTCATCAATACCCTCCACTTCTTCTAATGTTTCATCTGGATCTCCTTCTAGTAAGAGAATCTGCCTCCTACATTGGTGCCCTGGGAAGTACTTATCCCCGCACTTGTAACACGTACCTGGTTGCCTCCTTTGTTCATTAAACCTCCCCACTGCCTGTGGTACACTCGATTGTTTAGCTCCGAAATTACCAACTACCCATTCCTGATTGAATCCTTTGCCTCCCTGATGAGAGGTCCCAGCTGCCAGAGCCTTACTTTGCTGCCTCTGCTTTTTCATCAAGGCCTCCACCACCATCTCCTGCAGTCTCGCGCACTCTACCGCTTGCTCCACCGTTCGGGGTCTAATCATCTTAACCATATGTCTTAGGTCCTCACTCAATCCACTCAAGGAACTAGACACGAAGTAGGCCTCCGAAAGATGTGGGTCATGGCTGCTCATAATAGATCTAAGCTCTTCAAACCTTTTTAAGTAGGCTGTCAACTCCCCCATTTGTCTGAGCTTGTTGAATTCTTCAACAATATCAGACATACTTCTTTCCCCGAATCTCTCACATAATTTCTCAGTGAACTCACCCCATGTAGGATGGTTCCTTACGCTAGTCCACCCTTGATACCATGCATCTACTACATCATTAAAGTAAGCAGCAACTAAGGACACCCTTCTACCTTCCAGGATATCATACCATTCGAACATTCTTTCGCATCTCCTTACCCACCAGCGCGAGTTATTCCCATCAAAGATAGGTATCTCCATTCGAGGCAAAGGAAATCCTGGTTGTTGCCGAGGTGCCTGCTCCATGCGACCTCCGTGCAATATCGACTCCCCCTCTTCATCTTGTCCTCCTCCGATATCGGGAGTCACTGGACGATGTACTGTTCTATTATTCCTTATGAGGGGTTCGGTTCTATCTCTAGGAGGAAATTCAGGGGCCATGCTTACCGAATTTTGGCAAGTGAACATCAGCATGAACTACTGAAGTTGCGTCCCGAGTTCCTCTCGCATTTGTGCCATTTCTTCTCGCATCTGGACTAGCGTTCCATCCAGCCTTCTCTCCAAGCCGTCTATTGCTCCTTCCAGTTTGTGGTCCAATGCCATGATCGCCTCATGGTTGCGACCATTTCCCAGCTCCAGCTGGTCGACGCGTCGCTGGACCTCGGTCATGGATGAGTTGGCTTGTTGCAACTGTGATTCCATATTCTTCATGCGGGTTCCGTCGCCATAGCTTCTACCAATCTTAGCAAGAATCGAGTCTCTGATACCAAATTGTCACGGTCCTAAGTCACCATGACAATGAACCAACCAAGGTTCGGTGATTCAGAAAGGAGAGGAGAGTAGGAAGTAGAGTACGAGAGGAGAGTGATAAGAAGGTTAGAGAGAATGCGAGAGAGAGAGATAAGAAGAACAGGATAGTTTGTGTATTCAATCTTCTTCGATACCGACTCCCATGGAATGGGAGTATGACATATAGACACTCAAGGTGGGAGAGATGCAGCAGATCCTTCCCCCCCCCCCCCCCGCGGTTACAACAGAATATTTTATCTTTTCTTCAGCCTTTACACGTGGCCTCTTAAGCTAACAGAATCTATTAGCTAAAATACACCTAACAGCTGGAATATAAATGCAATAAAGGAAATACAGCAAAATAAATCTAAGCAAGAAATGGAAATACTGAAATTAAATGTAGAAGTATCCCAGCCGTGACAATTCTCTACCTAATCTAACCTATATATAGGCTATCCTTTGATTCCTTTCAGTTACAATACAACTGAAAGGTACAATTACTGAAACAGCAAAGTACAACAACTAACTAATACATATAATACATAATTACCATTACATCCTTGGGGATCCTTGGGGTCTTGACATACATGTTCTATAAAAGTATTCTCCAAAAACAAAAGTAAACCAAATCATAAGAAAATGAAGAATGATAAAGCAGTTGAACCAAATAATATTGTGATGTAATCATGTAAGTATGGAAATATATTGGAGAATGCATTTTATGGTTAGCAAAATTATTCAATGTGATCTATTTAAAGATGATGTATCATGAATGGAGAAGAAGCACTATAGTGCCTATTTATAAGAACAAATGAGATATTCAAAGTTGTAAAAAATATAGAGGGATCAAACTAATGAGCCACACTATGGAACTTTGAGAGAGATTGATTGAGCAAAGGTTAACAAAAGAAGCAAGACTGTTCAGAAATTAATTTGATTTCATGCATGGTAGATCGAAAATGGAATTTATATATTTGATGAGGCACCCAATCAAAAGGTTTAGAGATAAACAAAAAGATCTACAAATAACATTTATAAATTTAGAAAAAACTAATAACAAAGTCCCAAAAAAGTCTTATGGAATGTTTTAGAAAAATAAATGAGTCCAAATTGCTTATATAAAAGTTACTAAAGGCACACATCATGGGGCAGGAAGCGTGTTAGAACATGTAGAGAATAAGTTAAGTTGCTATTTAGTTGTGGGAAATGGTCTCTAAATTTATGTCTCCATTTTTTTATAAAATCTCTTGTTAACACATTTAAATGTTAGAAGTACAAAAAACTAATTTCCAATCTAAAAAATGGAGCATAAGTTCAAAAAATGGAGATATATTTGTCTTTTGTGTAAAATGTGTTAGAGAAAGAGATGGAGATTATATGGGGAAAATTTTGTGGAGAACAGTGTTTTCCCAATCTCAAAATTAGTAAGGAAAACTCAGAGAACCCATTTCAGGAGTTTTCCAAGTCCAATACAGTTTTGAAAAATCACATTCTCCAAATCTCCATTTTCTATTTGCAAAATTTTTCATTTGAACAAGTTTTCTAATTTTCTATTTTCTGGGGAATATTTTTCCAAAAAACCGAAGTTGATTTCCACAACTAATAAATAACATTGTCTTAGTAGATAAAACAAAATCCAGTGTAATTTATCCTATTTAATATGTTTACTTATTTGTTTTCACTTTATGCATTAATTAAAATATATTAATGCACCTTATCTTATATCTTCATGACAAAAAATATATAAAAAAAAAAAACCTCCTTATTTGAAAAAATAATAATTTTAATTTCACTTTATAAATTTGAGATCATTGCATTCTTATTTAAACCTATTGTGAATATGTTATAGCAAGATGTTAATCATATAATCAAGGCATAATAGTTAAAATGGAGAAGTATGTTAGGCCTTTTATGCTATAGTAAAATCTCAACTAAACTAAAAGAAAAATTTAATCAAGTGGCTACAAACAACTTTTTGTTTATATGGTGTGAAATGTTGGGTAAAGAAAATGAGGATATTACGGTAAATTGTAGCCATACATGAAAAATTAGAGTTAAAATTGAAGTTATACACCATAAGATCAAAGTGATTCTAATTAAAAGTAAGCTATACTTTAAAAACGATTAAGATGGCCTAATCATATGAGAATAAGATTTGGCAAAATAGGTAGAAGAGGGCCAAGAGAAAATTGATGAGAACTCTCTTAGGTATAATATGCATCATAATGTCATAATCAAAAACTCTTAAAAGTATGGTATGCAATATGTTAGAGTTTGCCTAAGATTAGTCTTATGGCTTGGAAGAATAAAAAGGACAGAAGAGAATAAGCCATTGAAGACCGGTTTCTAGGAGTAGTTAGGCATTTGCAACGGTAACTACCAAATAAGGTAACTACCAGTTAGTTAGGTATTTTCTCCTTATAACTCCCACCTCTATGATCTATAAATAGAGGGTCAGGGTGAGTCTTTTATTTCTCCTATTTTTCATTGCATCTTGTGATTATATACTGCTAGAGAGAGAAGCCTTAGCCTTTGTAATCTCGGTGAGGATAGCTCAGTTGTAGAGTTATGAGTGCAATGCATTATATCATTCCTATTGTTTCAAGATAGTGAAAGCTATAAGCCCTCTGATCAATCTGGATGTAGGATTCACCGGTTCTAAGGTGATCCAAACCAGGATAAATCTGGTGTCCCTTGTGTGTGAAGTGTTCAGTGTCTTTCTTGAGGGTTGAGTGTGAGTGTCTGACATGAGTTTGTTTAACACAATATAATATATTACAAAAGATATAGCCATAACTATAAATGATTGGTGACATAAAATCCAACCAATTGGGATTAAGACTCAAATTGTTGTTGTGGTGTTGGTTCTAAAACATCTCCCACCCAACGGCTAAATAGCATGAATAGTTACTGAAATTTGCACTAAGGTACAAAAAGATCACTAAACTTCAATTTGTAGTCAAAAGGTCACTGAACTTCAATTTAGTATACAATTTCATAACTACAGTTAATTTTCATTAAAAGAGACTAACGAAATGCTAACATTTTTGTACTTAGTGCAAAGTTCAATGACCTTTTTATATTTTAACGAAAAGTTCAATAATCTTTTTGAACTTTTGTGTAAAATTCAGTGACCATTTCTGTTTCTTAGCTGTCCACATTGTTAGTCACATCAACATTTCCTTAGTCTCTTTTAACAATAATTGACAATAGTTATTGAATTATATACTAAATTGAAGTTTAGTGAGCTTTTGACTATAAATTGAAATTTAGTGACCCTTTTGTACCTTAGTACAAAATTCAATAACTATTTATGCTATTTAGCTCCCAACCAACAAAACAGACCGAAAAGAAATCTACCCAGAAGAAGAAGAATAAATGACACTTCAACTTCAAGATTCAAAGACGGTGGAATTAGCCTGATGTTTTGTATATTAACTTTACAGTCACTACTAATTGTTTAAAAAGTCAAGAACATAAGATTAACACAAAAATGGAACAAAGAACACATCACTATGGAAAGATAATAGGTACCAGAGTGCCGTTAGGGGCTTTGGAATCGCTGGAGTTAGAAGTTTTGCTATTCTGCGACGAATCTTGAGACTGAGCTCTCAAAGAGAATCTCCCTACGTTCTTTACCTTTCTCCGGAAGCTGACTGAAAAACGCAGACGATTACTTCGACACGAAACGAGAACCGGCGAAGATGAAGAACAAGATGACGACGACGATTGTGCTGGAAATGAAGGTTTCACTGTCAACGAAGACATTTGAAATCAATCTCACTCGAAATGGAAGGATTGTCGAGCCTAACGTCCTATCATCTGGCGATATCACTGCCAGGGATAGGGTGAGGGCGTAGAGAGAGAGAGCGCTGCGCGGTTTTATAACTGTACGGCAATTCCCAAGAAAGAGGGTTTGGGATGAGAGTTTTCGGTCCCCGACCAGAGTAGCCCACTGAAGAACAGCAGGCGAATAGATCAACCGCTGGATTGACCATGTGATCTCCTCATCGGCAATTACCGTTATGATGCCTTTTGCTTTTGCTTTTGCTTTTGCTTCTGCTTTTGCTGATGAATGGATGGATTTGGATGGCTAAAAGCATTGCAGGCCCATTGGGCATTGGCTTCTCGTGAGCCCACAGGCCAGGGAGTTGAGAGAAAAGAAAACATTAAAATTGTATATTACGATTTTATGTTTGAAATTAAATTATTTTTAGTATTCAAAAGATTCAAAAAAAAAATATCTGTACATAAATAAACTATTAGAATACAACAAAAGTACTACATCCCAAAAATTTTAAATAAGAAAAATAATATTTGATACAACTCAAACCCTTTTTGGGCCGAATTAGGCCCATTTGGCCTAAAGAGTCCAATCAGGTATCATGGTGCAAGCTTATATTACAAGTATTCCATGCTATGTCTCTATATTTTTATATCAACTTTTAAAATTTTAATTTTAATTATTATTGATGGAAAATCTCTCGCCTATTGGTCTCTGCCACGTGGCCCACTTCCTATGCCCTAGCTGGGCCTCAGCACTGATGCACCTCTTACCAAATATGCATGGACCTCCAAAGCCAGAGACCCACCTAGACAAGAAGGAACTTCTAAACTATAAAGGTCATTTGAACCCAATCTAGGCTAATCATGAAATAATTTAATTTTTTTATAAATTTATAATTTTATTTAATTCTTTTAATTTTGATAATTAATTTTAAATTAATTTAATTAATATATAATTTTATCTAATATATAAAATCAATTTAAGAGGGTGATATACTATATGTCACATAATATTAATATTTATGAGACTTATTTGTACACATAAGTAAAAAAAATATAATATGTAAAAAAAATTATATGTAACAAATTATATTTTTTTAATTATATATATATAAATTTTATAAATATTATTATTATATAACACTTAGTATGTTAAGTCGGAAAGAACATACTTTCTTTAAATTAATAGATAAAATTGTACTCAATTAAATCAATTTAAATTTAATTATCAAAATTAAAAGAATTGAGCCAGGAAAGTACTTTAAGATTCCAATCTATAACTTAAAATTAAAAATCTATGTTTTCAGATATATTTATTAAGTATTAATAATCATATATGTAATATGCTATAATCTATATTATGTCATATATTAAATAAAATATACGTGTGTTATATTTTTAATATAATAATTTATTATCTAATATAATATATAAAAAAATATTATAATAGTATATATAATATTTAATATATTATTAAGTAGATGGAGAAAGATCTTAAATTTTAAAAGTTAATACGATCGAGGGTACTAAATAAAATAAATTATTTTATTTTTTTCATGTTTTATTTATATTGAATTTATAATAAAAACAACTATTTAAATTTTAAGTATATTTGAATTTAAATATTTCTAAAAGATATAATTTCAAATTAACATATCGAAATACATCTTGTACTATGTTGAATTAGAAATTATTTCATTTGAAATATTACATACAAAATATAATAGTTTTGATAAATGAGTTTGAAATTTAAATATTAAAAAAAGTATTTGAAATTAAATATTTTAAATGATATCGTTAATTTGAAATTGACCTATTGAATATGTTCTATAAAACTTTTAATTTAAATTACCCAAATTTGAAAGTATTTAGTATTTGGATAAATGAATTCAAAGATTAAATATTTTAAATTAAAATTTTTAAATAATATCATATTAAGTTAAAATATCTAAATAGATCCCATAGAAGTTTTAATTTAAAATACTTATATGTGAAATTATTTCATTTGAATTTTTGACAATTAAAATTAAATTATTTGAATAAACGAATTTGAAATTTGAGTATTAAATATTATTTGAATTAATTTAACCTATCCAGATAATTTAAAATTAAACTATTTCTTTTTACCATTATAAAAAACATGTGAATTTATATTTACCACTAATTGTAAAAAAAAATAATTTAAAAATAAATTAATTGTATAAATCAATCTCTCTCCCTCTCTCCATAAATATATATATATATAATGGGTTAAGGTTTTGGTAAAAATTTTATGATTTTAACGTTAACTTTAAATATCTAGATTCATGTTTATGCATGCGAATATTTTTACTTTGATCGGTAAAAATTTATTGATATTTTGTGGTGTTTTTAGGCAATGCACTATAAGAATTTCGAATTTTAGCGATAAAATATTTTCGTCGCTAAATCTAAAAATCCGTCGCTAAATCAATTTAGCGACGGATTTTTTCCGACGGATCCGTTGCTAATTTAGTGACAGATTAAATTTTTCGTCGCTAAATGTATTTTTTTTAAATTTAGTGACGAAAATTTTCGTCGCTATTTTTAAAAAAAATTAAAATTTATTTTAGCCACAAAATATTCCACCGCCATTTTTAAAATTTTTTTATAAAATATATTTTTATATTTTTAAAATATAAAATTAAAAATTAAAAAAATGTTAGCAACAGAATATAATCCGTCGCTAAAGCATATTTATAAATAAAAAAATAAAAATAATAATAATAATAATTAAAAAATAAAAAAAATATTTACACTACAACAAATATAAAATTATTTAAAAAGAAGATAATTAATTAATACTTAAATATTTAAACTTTAAATATAATCAAAAACAGAATAAAATTAGAATACTAACAAACATTTCTAATAATTGACTGAAAATAAATAAAATATATAAATAAATAAAATAACACACAAAAAAAAGAAAAAAGCATACAAAATATATGAACAGCAAAAAACATCAAAAAAATAAAAAATAAAATAAATATCTAAAAAATAAACATCTAAAACATCTAAAAACACTTTAAATTTACACTTTAAAATAATTTTTTTTATTTTTTTATTTGTTTAGCGACAAAAAAATATTCCATCGCTAAAATCCGTTGCTAATTCTAAAAAAAAAAAAATTAATCCATTGCAATTCCATCGCTATTCCGTCGCAAAATAGTGACGGAAATGTCCGTCGCTAAAAATCCGTATTTAAATCCTGTTTTTCTTGTAGTGTTAACGGGCAAAGATTTTTTACTTTGGGAGTTTTTGATTTATATTATTTTTGTTTAGTACTAATTTGTTATTTTAGTTTTGATGGTAATAGAAATATTTTATAATAAAAAATAAAACATAATCTTATGATGGATCTTAAATAATTTAGGCATCTGAATATCTTCGATAATCATTCAAACATCTTAAGAATAAAGAACAAACTTATAAATCAACCCCTAGAAAATTAATCTCACTCTGAGACCTCTGAACCGTATGTTAAAAGTTCAAACCTTGTTCAAAATGTAACAAAACTTAAGGCATTTATTCAAATGTACAAGAAGTTTAAAATACTTACAATATATGTCCTTAAAGACAAGGTTTCATGTAAACATATCAAACCTATGCTACACGAGCTTAAAACAACATGCTCAAAATGTATATTAATTTTCAAGGGTTCATACAAATGTTTAGATCAAAAGATACAGACGTTCGAAAATTAACTAACAAGTACACTTATTCTTAAAACTTATTTAAAATTTTGTATCATTGTTGTTCAAACATTTGAAAGGACTCTTAACGTCTGAATACTATCATGAGAATCACAAATTCATTTGAGAAAAATTATTTTACAAATACTTGAACCGGATACCTACATGTGATTTTTATATATTTAAACATTCATTCTTATTTGTTATTTTATCTTATCTCTTTTAACTTCCAAAAAGTGAATTAGAAAAAAAAAAAAAGAGTTGCAAACATTTCTTATTTTAGTTATTGTAGCTTTTGTGTTGATTCATGTAACAATTATCATCTTGATCTATGTTGACTTTAAAGTCTCTATTTTTTGAACATAATATCACCTTTGAATATTAATTTTACAAAAATTTGTCTTCACCTTATGCATTGTATTTGATGGCTTATGATATAAATAAGGAGTGCTTGCTAAAGGCATCCAACCATTGTCTCTTTTGTTTCTACCATTATTTATTTTTCTGTAAAAATAATAGTTTATTTTGATTACGTTTTTTTGAATTTTTTTTATTTTTGAAATTTGACTCTAGATATTTTGATCCTTTAAATTTTTTGTTCTGTTTTTATTTTTTATTTATATAAATAATTTTACCAATTAATTGATCAAAAATATTTTTCTATTTGAGTTTTAGAAGATATCTGTTTTTTTTAATTACAAATAGAAGTAACTGTAAATATGGTAAAATTTATTCTTTTGGCTTATCCTGAACTTGGTATGTTATGTATAATTTATTTTTTTTTATTTGGAAATGGATTGAATTTTTCATCGTAAGAACAACTAGAAAAATAATTATTTTGGTTATATTTTAGTAATTTTTTAATTTTTGAAATTTCAACTTGGTCTTTTGTGATTTTTCAACTTTATTGATAAATTTTATTTTTTTATTATTTTGATAAATACTTTTTTTTGTAAATAAGTACTTCATTTAAAAAACCATAAGCGTCAACAAGTTATGATAAGGCAAACTCGAGAGTCTCATAACGAAAAACTAAAAAATAAAGATTTTAAATTATTAATGTATTTTTATTCCTCCTTACAAAAAGAATATATACAAATACAGTGAAATCTTCATAAGGCTTACTTTGAATTTGGAACTCCCAATCATCGTACTTTTTCTCTCCCTAAGCATTACAAGGTTTTTGATGTGAATGTTGACATCTATGATGAAGACACTCAGTTACTCATAAAATAAACACTTAAGAAGACCACAATTACCTCATATATGTCACACTTTCTTAAGCATTTTAAGATTTTGAACACAAATATTGACATTTACGATAAAGATATTCGATTACTCATCTAAAAATTTTTAGAGAGAACAGTGGACACTTTTTGCAACCGTCAATTCATAAATATTCTTAAACATTGTTTGACTTTTGACGTGAATGTCGATATTTATGATGAAAACACCCAGTTACTCATCAAATAATAATTTAGAGTGTAAAGGCATACTCCTATTTCAAACCATTGTTTTACATGCAAGTTAAAATTTCTAATGTCAATCTTTAATTACTAAACAGTCCAAAACAGAGGAGCAGGGATAAAATTAGCAGTCTAGTAGTCGCCAATAATGCCATAGAGCTTGACTTTGTAATGTATGAGAAAAGGAAATGGTGGATAACTGTGTCTAGACAGCACACTGAATCTGATGGGCCAATTGGGACATGGATCTCTCTTACTCCCAGAAGCATCAATTATTGTGCTCCTTCCATATAAAGTACACCATTGCTTGCAAAAAAAAATGGTTAGCAACTTGTCATGGACCTTTGCCACTCTACCTTATTATTACCCATAAAATACTCATCTCCTATCTACACCAAGGCCATCAAAATTTATTAAAATGACAAAAAAATAATAGCATTCGATGGGAATATGAGCAATCAAAAAACAAGTAACTATGTCGCTCTACTGCTTCCCTACAAATAAATCTATTCAAAAAAGGCAAATACATGTTAATACAATCAAAAGTAGAAGACATTCTCTAATCACTAACCAAAAAATAAATAAATGCGAAGAAATACCATATTCATGCCATACTAAATGATGTCAAGAAACACGAAGACACTGCATCAATAAACACTGCAAAGCATAAAACTTGAGATCAAATATAACTCTTCCCTCAAAGTATCATCTTCACATAAGAGAAAATAATCACTATTTGAAGGGTCAGATTGAAGTCTTAACCCCACACAGGACTCCATAATGCTAACAGATGAAGGGTCCCTATGAGAGAACAACAACAAATCATCTGCTAGTATGAGTATCACTATACACATCTACTCACATCTCCAATAAAAATGAAAATAAATAAACTAAGTATAATGGCACACTATGCCTCGGAAGACTTGCATTACCAAAACAAACAAGTAGGGCAAGAAAAGATCCCCTTAAAGCCTCGACCCCCAGGAGAAAAGCCATACAACTTCCCATTAATCTTGACAAAATAACAGGGAGTCGTAATACACTCTTGAAGCCAACTACAAAATTAAGAAGAGAAATTCATTAAATGAAACATTATAAGAAGAAAATTATATTCCACGAAATCATAAGCTTTTGCTAGATAGACTTTCACTGCACATCGAGGAGCTCTCATGGATATGGTACTGATGAATCAACCCTAAATATCAGTTTTTGCGATAAGTCCCTTCTTTCTATCTCCTTCTGAAGCACCAAAGACCTCTCGAATGGTGGTTATTGATTCGTGAATCAGTACAGTTCATTCTCATCAATATGCATATTTGCATATAATTACTTTACTTGTCTCGATGTGCGGACGATGACTTGTGGTCACTGGAGTCAAATCAATAATTGGTGCTTAAACTAGCCAATTGTTGTGGTTAGTTTATTATGTTAGTTCTAAATCTTTTTACTAGATTTAAGGCTTGTTTCTGAGATCTGCAAGAACCTTAGATTGTGTACTGTTTTGTTGAATTAGGTTTGTTAAAAATCTAGATTGCTTAATTAGTCGAATTTTAAGGGTTTCTTTTTTTTTTTTGAAAAGATAGTGTTCGTGGAAGTGTGGATTCAGTTTAGGGGATTGATCGAATTCCGTTAGGTCAAATGGAACCTGTGGTGGTTAGATCGGGACGACAAGGGAGGAAAAGAAAACAGATGTATAAAACGGTTTGGATGATCGGCAAGCGAAGAAGCAGGTGGTTGAGACAAGGTCAAAGGCATATGTTGGAAGGGATGTGAAGAAAGAGTTTGAGGGCAGTGGGATTTTTCTTGGGAAAATTGTATCTTATTTATATAGAGTTGAATGCGAAGATAGGGATTATCAGGATTTGGGCAGCGTCGAATTGAGACAGTTTCTTATTGAGGATGCTAATTTAGAAAATGGCTTGATCTTAAGGAGTAAGGAGGAAGAACTGAGATGAGTTAATAGCAAATAGAAATGGGAAGGCCAAGGTTGTGGCAGAGGAGAATATACCGCCATACAGGTGCCTGTGGATGCTGTAGACAAGATCGAGGCACCTAAACTGAGTGAATTACGTAATGATGGTGCTCATGAAGGTGATGTAGTTGAAATTGATGATGCTGATTCATCAAGGTGATTCATGTGATCATGCTCAAATCAATATCATGATTTCAGCCCATAGGCTGACACGCTAGTTGTCCCCCGCCACATTTGCCTCCTCCTTGAAATATTGGGGTACAAGAGGAGTTCGTTTCACACCTTTTCTATGTGTATGGCTTCTTGCGGTCATTCAACATATAGCTATTTTTGAGCCCCTTTGGACTCGATGATTTAGTGGGATCAGTTACTAAATTGGATGCTATTCAGGTTGCTCTTATGCGTGTATTGAAGCGTCATCTTGAAATGCTCTCTTCTAAAAGTTCAGAGTTGGCATCCAAATGTCTGAGGTTTAATGATTGGAGCTTGCTTGATACATTAACTCGGTCCAATATTTAATGATAATGGGATACACGAATGGACCTGATTGGAAAGGATTTTATGTTGATGCATTAGAGAACGATTATCACACCTTACCTGCAGGTAGGAAGTTGTTTTTAAGGATTTTATGTTGATTGAAGGGGATTTCATTTACACTTTCCTTTTCACTGTAAGCAAGAAGAAACTAAATCAAACCAACCAAAACTATTAAATTGCAAAAGATGTGTTTAGTCATGGTTCAACAATTTTAAAAAAAAGGTAAAGTGGTTTTAGTTTTTTAGTTTTGGGTTTCAATAAACTACTAAACCAACCACCAACCAAAATCTCAAATGAAACCATATTTATTATGATTTGAATTTTTTTATTTAGTCATAAAACTATGAAATTTAATCTATTGTCAAGTAAATAACAAGATCGTTATGATTTAATAATTTAAAGTAAAACCTTTAAAACAATCAAAATATCATCCACTGTTTTACCATCACTCTCAAGCATTCTAATTAGTAACTTAAGTAGATTGGTCTAATCACAGCTCTCAAGTTTTTTAAGTTTTTTTTTATTTTAAAACTAAAAATTAAGTAATTATTGTTCATATATTTCTTTTTAATTAATTGTTGTTAATTTTTGAAATTGCTTAAACTGCTCATTACAAATAAGGATAATGTTATTCGGCCATTCGAAGTGTCACCCTCGACAGAATTACCATTTTACCCATTATTCAATTTACAAAAATGACCCCATTCAATTTAGCGAAATGACCTTCCTTATCTAATGGCTCAATCTCTCACTATCTTCTCTCTCTCTCTCTCTTTCACTTGCGCTTGTTCTCTCTCGTTCAACCTTCCCTATCGCTCAATCTCTCACTTTCTTCTCTCTCTCTCTCTCACTAGTTCTCTCTCGTTCTACCTTCCCTATCGCTCAATATCGTTCCAACCGTAGTGCGATCCTTCTTCTCGAATTAAAGATCAAGGTCATTGGCTCCTGCCCGTGCAGCTTCATCTTCAGCCGTTACATGTCTCCATTGGACCTGATCTATAAGGAGATAAGTCTTTTAGACATTTTAGTCATGATGTTTAGCACACATCCATCATATATACATATATACTCATTTTTTGGGTTTGGCCGAGACTTTAATCTTAGATCTAATTAAGGAGATTGGGTTGTTAGATCTTGTTGGTTTTTGGGTATGTTGATCGATAGGTCTTTGGGTGTCGGGTGGTTGCCTATGATCGCCGAAAACCACCGACCACAGTGGTCGATGGCAACTGGCAATCTGTATTTCAATTGTGGCTGAAAATTAAAATTTAGATTTATGAAAATCTAGTTGTTAAATGTGGCCCACTTTTGTATATGTTAACCCCCTTGACTTCCTATTTGTAATGGTAGGGTCTAATTGTGAAAATCTCCGGCCGACGATGGTTGCCATCAGCCGCTAGTGGTGGCAGTTGTGGCTAGTTTAGACTGTTTTTGGGATTGGCGAAGTTGGTTCATGGGCTAGCCCATTGTGTTTGGGGCTGGGTCTGGCCTAATTGTGGCAACCCTTGGTTGGGTCCAAACACCCAACCTGTTCCACTCGTTTTCCTCTGTTGGTCTCCATTGTTTCTATTTCTCTCGTTTCTCTTTATATATTCATGAACCATATTATACTTCTAATAAAATATTAACTTTTTATAATTTTTTAAATTTTATTATAGACAATCAATTCTAATTTAGGAGACAAAAGAAAGCCCTAATGAGTAACAAAGGTATGTATGATTTTTTCGTAAATATGGCACAACTTCCTCAGATATATGCCATAAGAGAGTATAAATGGATTGATGAGCTAATATATTTGTATCTCTAAATAATAACTTTATCACATAGAATTTGAGCAAAAAAGTAAATTATTCAAATGTGATAAGCCCTTATTTATGAGAAAATTAGTGATATAAAACAAGGAAAACAAAATGTCTGTGGACAATGCAAATTATATATAGGTAACATTGTATTATCTTATGCTTGTACCTTGTTTTGATATAGTAAATCATAGTGTGCTTCCGGAATCAGTCGAAAATAATGAGGAAAATTGCCAAGATAATGAGGGTCCTTCGTTAGATAACGAAGTAATAGGAGAACATAGTGATCTTGTCCCTAAGGTTGGAATGAAGCTCAATGACAAGAATGAAATTTATGAATTTTACAAAAGATATGCTTACCATGTGGATTTTCTAATGAAAAAAAAAAAGAATTCGAAAAAGGATGAGGATGGGATGGTAATATATGTGGCCTATGCATGTAGCTGAAAAGGCAAAAGAACTAATCAAGCTAGCACCTCTCTCAAGCCTAAACCAACTATTCAAGTAAGGTGTAAAGCTAAGATCACAGCCATATTGGTTGTTTTAGGAACATGGCGAATAAGCACGATCTACCTTGAGCATAACCATGAAACAAGTCCAAACAAATCTAGGTTGTATAAATGCAATAAACAGTTGAACGAACATGTGAAGCAACAGCTTCAAGTTAATGATATAGCTGGAATTTAACTATAGAAAAGTTATAACTCAGTTGTTATTGAGACTGGTGGGTATGAGAACCTAACGTTTGTGAAAAATGATTGTAGAAATTACATTAATAAGGTGAGAAAGTTAAGACTTGGGGAAGGAGATGTTGCTGCTATTCAAGCGTATTTTTCAAAAATGCAAACTCTTTATCTGGGTTTCTACTTTAGTGTCGACTTGGACGAAGAATGTCGATTGAGGAATGTATTTTGGACGGATAATAGATGTAGACAAGCATATAAAGAATTTGGTTATGTTGTGATAATCGACACCACATACTTGACCAATAGGTGCGACATGCCATTTGCTCCATTCATTGGTGTAAGGTGTAAATCACCACGGGCAGTTGACACTATTTGGATGTGGTCTACTTTCGAATGAGGACACCAGAACTTTTGTGTGGTTATTTAGGACATGTCTTCAGTGCATGTAGGATCAGGCTCGTACTAGAATAATCACTGACCAGGATAGGGCTATGCAAAATGCAATTGAGATAGTTTTTCCTAACACGAAACACAGGTGGTGTTTGTGGCATATACTAAAGAAGTTGTCGAAAAAATTTGGGAACCATAGTTGCAAGGCTTCAATTCTTTCGGCCATACATGACATTGTGTATGAATCACATAGTCTTGAAGTATTTGAGCAAGGATGGAGTTTAATGATTGAGAAATATGCATTGCACGACAACAATTAGTTGTCTAGACTATGCACACAAAGAGCCCATTGGGTGCCATGTTTCTTGAAAACTAGTTTTTAGCCAAAGATGTCAACAGTCCAACAGAGTGAGAGTATGAATGCATTTTTTGATGGTTATGTACACTCAAAAACTTCATTAAAGCAATTTGTTGAATAATATGAGTGGGCATTGAGGTCTAAAGTTGAAAATGAGTTTCAGGCTGACGTTAAGTCATTTTCTCATATGGTGCCATGCGCATCGAGATATCTCATGGAGAAACAATTTCAAGAAGTGTACACAATCTCAAAATTCAAGAAGTTTTAGAATGAGTTCACAGGGAAGATGTGTTGTGAGGTTGTGTCTATCGAAGAGGGATCATTGGTTACATGGTACAAGGTGCGCAAAGATATCATATTTGATGAAAGGTTTAAGGAGAAAAAAAATTCAGTTGTTATTGACAAAGAGAAAGGCGATTTTGTTTGTAGCCATCACATGTTTGAGTTTGGGGGATTAATTTGCAAACATATTGTCATGGTATTGATTCAAGATGGTATCAAATCATTTCTTGACAAGTATATCTTAAGGCGATGGAGGAGAGATATCAGTAGATCCTACACGAGAGTGAAGATCAATTACAACGGTTGGATTAGTACGCCTAGCCAGTTAAGATACGATAAGCTATATAGTGTGTTTGCGAAGGTTGCAGATGACGAAGATCGTACCCAGACAACTATGGAGTGGAGGGAATCTCAATTGACTACATTGAGCAAATCTAATGCGAAGCCAAGTTGTGGTAATAATATACATGTTGAAGATAGTGTGCAATAACAAGTTCTTGATTTTGGACAGAAAGCTACAGCTTCAAGCAGGAAAATTTTGGATCTAAGATGCTCACAAACAAAGGGCTAGGAAGCTTCATAAGAAGGGCCCATTGGAAATGAGTTCCAAGAAAGCAAAGAAGGGCCCATTGGAAACAAGTTCCAAGAAAGTGAACGTATGCTTTAATCAAATTTTTATTTACTTGATAATGTAGTGTTTGAATTCCCAATTGTAATGACAGTTATTTTTGTTTGATGTCTAGGTGGGATCCTTGAAAGTAAACCAAAGCAATGCCCCGATGCAAAACATTGTTGAAGACGATCAAGCATTCTGTGAAGGTTTTACACAAGAAGCATAGTATCACTCTGTGGCATCGATCTCGTACTCATAATTAATGGTAAGTACTTGGATGAGATTAGGATAATAATCTAAGTTGTCATTTTTTTTAATTTTCGCGAATTCATTTACGTTATATCCTAGTGCTTTCTTTTTCATTTACAGGCTTTTTTTTTTGTATGGCTCAGCCCTTCATGCCAATGTACGTGCCCCATCCACAGCTCGATGACAACTCACCAAATGTTTGAGGCATTCATTCCAAATTCTACTCACCAGCAATCTTGTTTTATTTTTTCTTCTTATTTTCTATTTTGTTCTTACAATTTATTTATTGTAAAAATGTTAAGTCAAGCCAGCATATTGTTATTCTTCTAATAGGCATGATGTTGCACTTTATCTTGCAGATGATGGATATGGAAGGACATGGATGGCCAGCATCCAAGATGATTTCAATCACCAATGAATGTTGGATTGAGCAATTATATCTCATGTTGTGTTTTTGATGGAAATTATGATTAATTGTTTTTGTTTAAGTGTTGTAACTCTTGCAGTTACATTTCTATATCTCATATATGTAAAGCATGATATGTATTTGTGGAAACAGGGGTAAGCATTGCTTTATTTCTTTACTTTTGTTGTTAGCGTGAGAGTCATTACATAAGTTGATAATCATCATGTTATCTGTTTCCAATGTAACAATTATATTTTCATACATATGTAGATTCTATTTTCGGGCTGGTTTATCAGGAGTCAAATGAATTGAGGAGTGTGGGTCTTGCTCTCTGTTGGAGTGTGATACCCATCAAGTTCAAGGCGATGATGGTAAAATCGAAAAAGTATAAAACTATCATAGGTTTCGGCCTAGGATTGATAGATTTAAAGAAAGGTCTAAACCCACTTATAGAATGCCCGATAAGAAGATGGTCCAAGTAAATTTATCTTGTCTTTGAGGAAAACGAGCTTAGCCTAGTTGCTTAAACAAGAACCAAACCCAACCCATTTTTGTCTTAGCCCATTAGCTCCCCTATTTAAGGCTTGGTTTAGGTTTTCCTTAGGACCAATTCTTAGCTTTACCTTAGTAGGTATTGGACTGATAAATCTAAGCCTTGAAGCCCTACCTTCATCTCCTCAATCGCTACCTATTCATCTGAGCTCAACAGAGAGTTTCTTAGAGATTGTTGATTATGCCGAGCTATTAAGAAGGTAACTACTATTTGTTCATCATTGTTTTTACGATGAAGCTGCTTATTTGTTAGCATAGAGTTGAGTGTTACTGATAATTATTTTCTTGTTTATTTTTCTATGACAGTGTGGTAGGAGGAAGCCGATTGAATAAGTTCAGGAAGTTGTTTCTCAAATAAGACAATGTTGTTAACAGCTTATTTTCTTTTTTGGTTCACTGAGTTGTAGTCGTTTCCTATTTTCTAGTGCCTATGTCCCTTTGTGGTTGGGTGTTATTATATAGAACAATTTGGTGTTGTTGACAGGTTATATCTTATTTAATATTCTCACCAATCCCATATGTATCTTGTTCTTGATGATTGTTATAATGTCTTCTACCAAGGAGGTGGGATTTATGATTTTGGAGGTCTTAATGTAGCAACTTTTTTTATGCAAAATGATAGAAACAGGAACATATATTGGCACTCGTTTTCTAGTAAGGGTAAAAGCAAAAAGATGTACAAGAAGGATTAGAAGGCGGACTTATACCCAATGTGTTTTGGGTTTTTGTTTTTTAAATTTGTTTGGCATCAAATTTTGCCATAGGCGTAGGGTTTGGGCTGCTAAGATGCTTTTGAGTGCAATAATTTGTTCTCGCATTTGGTGGATACTTCTGAATATTTGGATGTACATAAGAATTGTTTTTTTATTTTTTTATTTTGAAACGATAGAATTGATAATCCTTAGAGCTGTAAAGTCTGTAATTTTATTTTGGTGCATTGTTATCCTGACGTTTTCTATGTACAAATGAATAATTTATATAAGAAGCTCAATTATGATGGGGTGATTTTTTCCATGCATTTGTTTGGATAAAGTTACCATCATCATAATTATTTGAACAATTACATTACTTTTTATCTTTTATTCAACCAAAAGAGAAAGTAAAAGTAGGTCTACCCTTTGCATATGTTTAGATCTAGCCAAAAATGAAATTCGTTAAAAAAATAATAGAATAGGAAAAATTTATTGTCTAAGCTCATGTGTTATTTTACTTCTTTTTTTTTTAAACTGTGATGTGAAATTCGTTAAAAAACCAATAGGCTAATGGGATTTGCAGACTAGTGTCAAAGTAGCAATTTTTGTAGTCTATTTTTTTAAAAATAATAAAATTTATAATAATTTTATTTAGTTGGACCGTTTGGGCTCATATCTCGGCCTAATATGGCCTATCTTTCTGCCCAATCTGGCCCATCTCTCATAGCCCAATCTCGGCTTGGCCTTAGCCCTACGTCAGTTTACAGTAACATCATTGCAGCCCCCATACTGGGTATCTGCGCCCCCGCTTAAATTTTATCCTTAATGAGGGTCCTGTCAACACCATGCTGCCACCTGGGAACCCCCATCGACGCTGGATACTGAGTCCCATCACCTGCAAACGCACGACGCATGCATGTAGGAGAACGTCTTTTCCTCCTATATCAACCAACTCTTTTCAGAGTCAATGTGTATTATGCTCTCTGATCTACCAATACAATGTCATTTCTTTACTCTCTCACTCACTCGAGTATCGGAGTGCTTGCAGGTGTCAGCGGCCCCCCAGACAGACCCGTCGCCGAAGCCCACTTCCTGCCGTAACGATCCCGTTTCTGACCGCTTTCTTTGGTTAAGAAGGAACATTAGTGAATCCAAGTTTCCGCACATACATATTCAATGGGGAGTGGATATCAGACAATATTTTTCTGAAAAAGACATAATCTTTGGATCTATTCGTTTTAGAAAGTCATATTTAAATGCTAGTCCAAGTATAAACTAAAGTGGTTCCCGATTAACATGATTGATTACTTGACTAGTTGAGGCAATACACAACCAAAGAGAAAGAGACAAATCCTGACCCAATGTAATAATTATAATAACAAATTCGAGAACAATAAAAAAGTAATGCCCATCATGATAAACAATAAGAAGTGAAAAAAAGATAATCATGATTATGCAAGATAACAATAAATTATTAATAACTAAGATAATAATAAATTACAAATACATAATTATACCGAAGCTAAATACCTAATTCTACTTCTATCATTTTTCATCACCTATAAACTGAACAAAAAACAACCCAATCCTTAACACTATCATACCCCTAACAAACCTACTTTCTTTTATCTTATACTTTTAAAGTTTCATTTTCAATTTTATATTTTCTTCTATAATACAGTTATGCTCTTTCTGAAACTTCAATAACTTTTCTTTTCTTCTTAAAGTTTTTTCTTCAAAAACCTTGACTTGTTCTTGTAAAACTCTCTCCTTATCCAACAAGACTCCACATAATGTTTTCTCACGAGCTATGTGTTCATCATCAATCCATTGAAACCATCTGCAATCATCATCATGTCTACGAAATTATCCAATAATTAATTTCATTCATATGAACGATTTATACATTTATAAGAGAATAAATTACCTTCCAGAACCGACACATCAAAAATTTCCTTCCAGGATTAGTCTTAGTCCATGATATGTAGCACGAAATAGATACACCATGCTTACACACAATTGTCTTATGCGAACTAGAGGAGTTAATTGAAGCTTCACCCATTTTCAAATTAGAAGTCATAAATCTTGAGATAGTAAAATTCCTGATGATTTCCTATATCCAAAAATACTTTTTATTTGTTTTAAATAGTATAGGGAAAGACAAGATGATGAAGAAATTCCAAAAAATCAAATTCCCAAAATCTAAACAAATACCATTACCAGCTACATCTAAACAAATTACAAAAATGTATGCAGAAATATTTTCATAACCCAAAACTATACCTTTGCTAACATGCTTTTGACTGATACCTAAAACATAAAATATACCTTTGCTAACATGGTTTGCCTGATACCTAAAACATAAAATATACATTTGCTAACATAGTTCTGCTTGATACCTAAAACAAAAAATATACCTTTGTTAACATGGTTTTGCCTGATACCTAAACGTCATCCCAGAAAATTACAAGATTAACATTATATCCTTATGTAAACCTCCTAAGTAACACTAAATCCATCCAATAATCTTCAAACCATAAAATACATAAAATAGATTGGAAACTTATGATTCACCAAGCCTGTATAAAGCAATCAAAATTCATAACTATATTGGAAACTTCTTAAAAATGGAAGATGTTTTTCTTAATTAAGATTAGGAAAAAACCTTAAAGTTCCAAATTTAACAAAAATCATATGAGGGTTCAACTAGGTAGACGGAAGATTATATCTTTTCTTCTTGGCAGTTGAGGTTTATTGAAGGACTAAAAAGTCTAGCCACTGAAAGTTGGTTTTATGAAGGCACAAGTGATTTGTAAAAAATCTTCAAAAATTAAAAATACAACCCCTAATTTTCATTAAATCACTAAAAAATGATAAAGATCCTGATCTGAGAGGGTCCAATTGGACAAAAAATGATGAAAATGCTGATGGTTAGGACATTCTCGAATCATACAATTTCAAGTTTTCAAGACATGGATCATATAATTTCAACACTTCTATTCATTCCTCACCCAATAACCCAAAAGATATTGCAAGAGAATAAATAATCAAATAGAAAGAAATAACTAGCGTATCAAAAATAAAAATATTTATCTGATCAATATTCAAGGTGATACATAGATGCATACATTGGGGGTAAAAGATGAGGTTATGATCATTCACTCTACTAGTCATTTTAGCAAACAAAAGCTGGGCAACTCACTCGAATCACTACTGAAATCCATAGCAAAGATGATGGTAACTTCAATACAAATCCTTTCGTGCTACATATATATATATATATAAATAATGGATGTATGTCGAAAATCACAATGAAAATAAATCACAAAGATGTTTAATAAATCACAGTTAAACTTTTGGTCAACCCAAATTGCGTGTATATATATATATATATCATGGATGTATCCCGAAAATCATTATTGATAAAACTAAAAGACTTACTTTCTTATAGATCGAGACCATTTATACCGTGAAGATATGCTCGGATCGAAGATCAAAGTTCTTGAGATACATTGAAATATGTTGCAATGGAGGATGCGAGGAAGCTATTACAATGGAGAGGAAAAGAGAGGGTCGTTTCAGCATAGGCGAGAGTGAGAGAAGCAACGACCAGCAGGGGGAGAGAGACCGACGACCAGCAAGGAGAAAGAGACTGACGACCGACAGGGAGAGAAAGACTGATGACCAGTAATGAGAAAGAGAGAGAGACCAACGACCTGGCAAGGAAAGAGGGGGAGATGATAGTTTCGAGCAGGCGAGAGTGAGAGAAAGGGGGCCAAAATTTTGAAATTTTTGCTTTTGGGCCACACTTCATATCACGAGAGGTCGCGATATTTTTGCCTCGAGATATCGTGATATCTCTTCGGGTGGCACTTTAGGAGGTCGAATAGCATTATCCTACAAATAAATGCTCATTAAATAACTAGAAATGAATTAACATTACTATAAATATTTGAAAGTGAAAGAGTTTCTAGTAATGTCATGTAAAATAGGTAAATACATGTCAATAAATTAAAACTCATAATCCACAATTTGACTTTAACTAAATTGGTTAAAGGCAAACAAATATAGATATTGAGAGAGACTATAGGACTTCAAATGAAACATATTTTTTAGTAGAATGAGTTAAAGGCATGATAAAAACAACTAAATAAAAACAATAAATAAAGCCCTAAAAATACTTAAAATAAGATAAAGATAGACACTGTTCATGTGTCATTCCAATCACATTTTCAATTGAAGAACGTATCAAAGATTTGATAAATAAGCCCTTTAACTCGAGGTAATCTTTGTATTATAGAGAAGAGATGAATTTGAATTTAGCATGAAGATTTAAAGAATTGGCATCCCAACTTTCTTATTGTGGCATGTTCAATCTTTCCAATCTCTAGCAACCTAAAATAAGATATATAATTAACGCAAATTTAACTATCACACGGATCTTCTTCACATGGCTTGGGATTTGGGAACCAAGTGACGCTTCTATGCTTATCCGAAACTCAGAAGTACAAGGGCACCTGGACGAGTCGTTCGAAATTGCCGATTAATCCTGTCCAATTGCAGGGTTCCCTTGTCCAAGTGGCACTTTGCCTCACCATAAACCCACCCAGGTCACGGTCCACGGACACGCAAGCAAGCACTTGTCTTGTCAGCTTAAATTTATCCACAAGTACGATATGCTTCGTCAGCTACGTGAATCTTGTCCAATGCCCCTGTCATTCCTCACCCGGTGCTGATACGTGGCATGCCAACTGGGACCCTAGGAGGAGAAAATTAAATTCATGTGGATAAGGAGCGACCTTTCTCTCTGATACTTGTGGCTTGCTGAGTCATCCACATCATAATATATAGGATTCCTCCAATGAATATGCATGAGTTTCCCCTTCTGTTGTCCGCCACTTCCCGACAAATATACCAGAAATAATACTATGTTCCTAAATAACTTTTATAAATTAATAAAATTCATATCACTACTGATTAAGTTACGGTTGATGGAACAAGTTTTCATCTGGCATCATTAAAGAATTTGTACATTAAGATTAAGATGACGGGTGGACCAACAATCATTAGCTGCATTTTTGTAGAATGATCTATTTTTTCTATCTTTATTACAAAATAGGAGATAGAATTGTTCAAATTTACTAAAATTACCCTTCAACCTTTGATGTGGAAGTCAGTAAAGGTGCAGTGATAAAGTTTTTAAAATTTTATATGCAATATTAGAGTTTGAATTAGTATGACGATTTAAAATATATAATTATTGTTATAAGATAATATTTAATTAAAAGATAATAATAAGATTTAAAGACAAATCTTACATAAATTGCATCGAATGTTTAGTTATGAGTGTGTATAGATTATATCTGTATTCAAATTTATCTAAAAAATATATTAGGGAAAATGTCACTCGTCCCTGAGAATTAGTCGGGTGAAGTTCGGATACCTTAGATGAATAAAAATAAACAAATAAAGACTAAAAAGATAGTTCGATGATTAAAAATAGAACAAGACAGTAAAGAAATAAAAGGTGAGAATGAGATTTGAGAGGTAACCTCTTTGAGCTTAAGATTAATTTATTTACCGAGTTATCCTTTTATTATTTGTTATTATTTAGGTGTGTTCAATGAAATACAACAATTAGGATTGATATAATATTTTTCTTATTTGCCATGTTAGATTACAAAACAAAAATTATAATTCTCTTAGTTGTAATTTTCATTAAGATTTTCTTATTAGATCATGAGTGTAGTTGTCATGTGAGTTAATAGTGTGACCTAACATTTTTAATAAAATAACACATTTTGTGTCTCTTTAATTTTAATTTACTCGTATAATAAAATACATAGCATATTTTGTATCCAATTAATGTTATATTTAAAAATAACTGATTTTTACTTTTTATTTCCTGTTCATTTATACAATATATTTAAATGAAATGAAATTTGATCTAAAAAAATATATAGAAATATTTATGTACCGCTTCACTCCATTTTATTAGGTATAATTTTGTCATGTCCTTGATCAAAGTCTAAAAAGCTATCATTTAATTGACATATGTTATTAGTACCCCTTAAGTTATATCAAAGGCTACACAATATATGTAAAATGATAAAAATATCCCTCATCTAAAGTAATGAGGTGATACGGTGAGCTGCATGATTAAATTATCCCTCACCCAAGGCGGTGAGACACAAAATATATTTTTGTCATTTGCGTTTATGTGTGTAGCCTAATATGTAGTTATTGATGTACCAATGGCATGATCCTTATTATTTTGTATCTATTTCGAAACAAGTACAACGTTTTAAGTAATTTCTCAAAATAAAAGTCACTACTGGGGCATGTTTTTTTGAATTTACTTTCATCTAGAGAAATTCTATTTGCAACTAGTTTTTTTTTATCTTTGTAGCCAGTAGAAACTCACTTTTCCATTTTTACTCTTTATAGCCACATTAACAACTTTTTGCAATATTTTTCAAAAATATCATTTTCTATTACCATCGCAAATAGCCACAGCCATCCTCACACACTTATCCCTGAAACACATCATCAAACCCCCACAACTTGAATCGTTGGTTGATATTTGCGACGAATACAAGTTTCATGAAAGGTAAAAACTACAAAATCAGAGGTAGGCTGTGTAGGTGTGGGTGTGGGTCACCTCTACAAAATTAGAGGCGGCATCGCCACTACTGATGGCCTCCACCATCACTGCTACAACTTGGGGTTTTGGGCTCATTGGGGGCGGCCATACTCGCCAACGACGACCGTCCTTCATGGCACCCTAATGACCATCACAAAATTTTAAAAGAAATACAAAATCCTTCTGAGTGCTAAATGTAGACCCTGGTGCTCAGAATTAGAAGTTAAGGACTCAAAACTCGACCTTCTTAATTTTAACTAAACTAGTATCATAGTGGAAAATCAATTAAGGCTGGCTGACTACCTTTAAATGTAGGTCTTAAATGCCATAAATGATCCAATTCCTTACTTCATAAGTTTTAGATACCAAAATAGCTGGGGATGTTATACAAACATAAATTAAAGACACACACACACACGTATATACACACACAAAATTGGTGGGGACCATGAAGGGTGGTTGCTGCCAATTGTGTGTCTGTGTATATATATATATGTGTGTCTATGAATGTATTCGAATGTGTGTATATGTGATTATGTATATATATGTGTGTTTGTGTATGCATTTGAATGTATTGTCATTATTTTTTTATTTTATGATTATATTTTTATTTATTTTTTATCTTCGTCCTATTACATTCGACGTTTTTGGCTGCATCGTTTTTGGCTTGAATGGCTGGGCGCGTATGACATTAGCGAGCAATTCATTGAGACAGAAACTGATTGTACTGGAAAAAATAAAAATAAATTTTAAAATAGGATATTTTAAATATATTAAAAGATAATTACATATAAAAAAAAAGTGATTGCAAATAAATTTTGCTGGTGGTGGTGGTTGGACATTTAAGTATATTTGTGAATTTTATTTTCTAGAAGATTCTGACAAAAATGGAGTTTGGCCAGCCACGGGAAAAAGACTGGTCACCCTCCGACACGTGGCAGAGCAAGAGTGGAGTAGCAGATAAAAAAAGTGAGGCGGCCCCATACTGCTCACGTGTACTTTGTTTTTGATTTCTCAAATCCCTGGATGGATTCGCATCGAGGCCGCAAGCGCACCACCCACCAGAACCCGACCCAAATCCAAACCCATCCATCTCAAACTCAAATACCGTCACAAACCCACTCTCCCTCCCCTCTCTCTCTCTCCCCGCCGTCAAATTCCCAGCACAAAGATACTTCTGCTCCAAATCTCCGCGGATCTCTCCCCAGCATTGCCGTTCGCCCTTAAACCCTCCATGTTTTTCGCTCTAATCATCTTCTTATTCTACTTCACCACGCTCTAGAAAAGCTAGGGTTTGTTTCTCGACTCTCCTCCAATGGTTTTGTCTTAGACAATGGCGGCTAGTTCGAGAGGCTTGTCATCGGCTCCATTCGGACTGAAACTGAAGAGACTTGACCTGTCTTCCCTGCACCGCCACGGACTGGAGTTGAGGAAGCGGCGGAGGAGGTTTCCTGGCCGTGATTTGAGGATTGATTGCTGTTGTTCCGACTCCGGGGTTTCGATTCCGAGAGCCACTGGTGCTGGGAAGAGTGTCGAAAAGGCTAACGACTGGCTTTTCGATCCCAAGAAGATCCCTCACGGGGTTCGGATCCAAGCTACACCTGCATTGCCCTTTGCGTCCTCTCAGTAAGTTCCTGTCTTCCTGTTTATTTCTCTTTTAGTCGTCTTTCTGAGTTTGTTCTGTTTGAGCTCAAAAGGAAATGCGAGGATGTCTGAAGAAAAAATTTGACTTTCCATTCTCAGACTTATAAGCATCGAATTTCCTTTATTCCTTCTTAATTTTCGTCCAACTAAATCGACCGCTCAAGGCGTGGATAATTCAGATGATTACTCATTAATGGATTCTTAGGTATCCACGATGAATTTATGGTAGCCTACACGGGGACTAGCTGGAAATTATTCCGCAGGAATTGAAGTTGCGCAATAGAGCTTATTAACTAGAAAACTGGAAGGAGAAGGGTTGTTCTGTATGAGTTTTATGTTATCATACGGTTCAATGAAAGATGATAGCATGGATTGGTCTCTTAGGCTACCAATAACTGGATCAAAAAGGACGGGAGTAAATATCATGCTAACTTTGCCTTGGTACTTGAAATTCCCGTGATAGGACAGGTTAGTGAGCTGGTTCTAAGTGTGGTCTGCTTATCTACTCTACTTTTTTCATTTGGGTGGCGATATTAACAAAGTTAAAATTGTTGCTTATTCAGTAGAGGTGTCGGGAAAGACAAATCCCCAAAAGCGCTTGACTGTTTTTAGTTCTTATAATTACTCAATGTTCTCTTCTTGAAATGCTCTTTTACTTTTTGAATCTTTAGGGATGCATCTCTCAGTCTTCAACCCAAGGACTAAACATCATCAGAGCTTACCTAACAGGATCAGGAGACTAGGCAAGAACTGATACATTTTGCTTAGTTCAAGCCTGTTCGGAGAATAAAATTGAACTCAGAATTTGAGACTGCACACAAAAACCTGACTTGTAGGTGCTCCAACAAACTGAGCGTGCTTTCCCACAAAACGAAACCAAATTTTCCAACAAGCCCAAGCATTTCAATGCTTAAATACTTCTGGTTCTTTCATTCTATGAATTGGAACTTGTTTCTTTAATTTCTCCAGTTGATGACTCCTAAACTGCATCGTGTGTGAACATTTCAATGCAATGAAATGAGTCCAGTATTGCATATGCATTACTGTACCTTGAGATTCGATACAATTTTGTCCTGTTCATCGAACTCCACAAAATGCCTTCACCATTGTTCCCAATCCTAGTTACCATCCTCCTTTGAACCCTCCCTTCCTTTGTTCACGACATCAATACTCTTTGCAACATCTTTTGGAAGGTTTCAGTGTGTGCTCATGTAATCATCAAACCTCTTGATGGCATTCCTCAATACATCCTTAATGACCAAGTCCCATTAATGGGAGCTATGGGACGGAGTTGGTGCTTTGGCTGTGGTAGAGGGTGAAGGGATTGGAAACCCCAGAGAGAGCGTAGAGAGTTTGAGGCAATGATCATCTTAATTGGAGGGGGTTCTCAAAGGTGAATTTGTGAGGGTTTGGATTGGATCAAGTCCATGGCAAAGGGAAGGTTGACGAAGACGTTGGTCCCATGAATAATGAGAAGGGGGGGGGGGAGGTGGAATGAATGACTATGACTACTGTGAAGTGTGAATGTTGGGAGTGTTGTCAGATGACATCCCTGGTGCAAGTTTACCTGTTGCGAGGATGAGCAGAATTGAGAAGGCCACAATAGAAAAGAAAATAGAAAGAGAATACGGCAAAAAAACAAATATGGTTGAATAAGGCACCGTTAAAGTGCATTTCAGGAAAAGAAAATTAACTGTAAGAATTAAAAAACAGTCAGGTGCTTTCGCAACCCTTTAACTGTCAATGCTGTGACCCTTTCATTATATGCTTGCCACTTAAAATTGAGCTCTTGGAACTTAATTTTTGTAAAATAATTTTCTTGGTGTATATATATATATATATGAGAAACAAATCAAAGAAATACTAGAATGGAAAATAAATACGTGCTTAGCTAAATTGCTTCAACCATAAATCTTGAAGCTTGAATTGGTGAGAGTCAAAGAAAGAATAGCCAATAATCGCCCACTAGAGGAAGTCATCACTATCATCATCAATCAAACATTATCCTAATCAAGTTAAAGACAATGGCACAGGATTGATAATGTTAATTAACTTCTAAAAGCCACATTGGCAATACAAATCTTTGCAAAACAACAATGTGGCAAAATTTTATGTTGAATGGCCTTTTTGATGCAATCCTCTAGCAAGGGAATATCTACTGGAGAAAGTATATGTGAAATTTTTGACAACAGATCAGTCTTGGTCATTTGATTCTACAATTCTCAGGCTTATTGAGATGCTGGAATTCAGAAATTCCCAAGTAGAACATGCATGATTGATGGTATTGATACCATCCTTATGCTAATCAATTATATAGTCATAAATCTTTGCACGGGGGCCAAGATTGTTGATGTCTTTACTTGTACTTATGTAGAGATTTTTCATGTATCATACCTGAGAAAATATTCAGTTCAGATTATCGGACTCTATAATTAATTAATAACTATAAAAAATTAAAGCAATATATCCAAACATGTTGAAGATAAGAATAAACCAAGTGACGCAAAAGTCACTTGGGTCATTTTAAAATATTTTCTCAAGCACTACAGTTTTGATATTGTCACTCAATAATTCTTGTTCAGTCTTAATGTTGTCAAATGAAGCCCTTCAAGATATTGCCGTGCTTGATTCATTTATTAGAATGATAATTGGTTAAAAATTGACTTTAAAAGGTGTTGTAGATGGGACTACTACTAGCAAACAACTTAATATAGAAATATTCTTTTGGGAATCCCAAACTGCAAAATTTAAATCGAAATAGCAAAAATTTTATTTTCTAAACTTAGGAAATAGTTAATGCTATAATTTTTGGGAGGGTTTTATCATCCATATTATATTGCATGCTCTGTTTCAGAATGTATGTCTTGAATTTGTTATGGTTAAAAAAGTCAATATGTTGCTAACACAATAATGGAACTTCTGGAAAGGTGGTTTTTTATTTATTTTCCTCAAAACCTAACATTTTGAAAAGATTCTTTTTTACCGAGGGACTGTGGGATGTTTTAAAGTTATCACATTAACTTTTGAAACATGACCTGATTTCTCCACCATGACATAGGTCAAAGAACTTCCATTCTCTTTTTCTGATGTAAAACTAGATAGGTTACTGCACCTTAACTTCTTGTGCTGCCTTACTTTCCTGGTCAATATGCTTAGGACTTTGCTTGTGTTCACACTTTCAACAATATTTAGCATTAAACTGAGATAGAAAAACCAATTTATTATGCTAATAGCCTCTGAACTTCACCTGTGACTTGAGCATTTGTCAAAGGTGTGCTTGAGGCATGAGGTGCAAGGTTCATCCTGGTGCACAGAGACAACCTGGTGCGCAGAAATGAGCCTCAACAAATGAGAGGCAAGGCGTGCTCCTAGGGCCAGAGGTGCATGCCTTGGAAGTATTTTTTTTTTTTTTTTTCACAAGACTAATTCTTTGCCATTGATTTACTGCATCAGTAAAATATAACTGCATGGGATTAAAAAAGGAAGCCCTACAAACAAACTTGTGATATCTCCTATCAAGAATACTATTAATCCTTTCTAGGGAAGCTTTAGGAAATTGTATTTTCTTTCTTCATGCCCGTGCCTTGCACCTTGCACCTTGCACCAAATGCCTGTGCCTCAATGCACCTCACATAACAGCTCTGATCTAGGGAGCATACTGGCTTCTGATAGACTTACACCCCAACACATTGATGTTTTGGATTAAGTTACTTAAACAATAAAGGAAGAAGAAAAAGAAAAGAAATGACTGTTCTTATTCTTTTAGCTGTTTATGAAAAAACAATAGTTAACACTAAACACTACCAAGGCTGTATGGTCCGTAAGTGAAAAGCTGCTAAATCATCTTGCCTAAGCAATAAAATGGTCATTTTTAGCTTCATGGGCACACTCTCTCAGCAAGTCCTTTTTTAAGAGAGGTGGCGGGGCAATATGTGTCTTCTTGAAGTTTTTATATTAAATTAATTTCAATTTCTACAGGTCTCGGTTTGTGTCCAAACAGGAGAGGTTCTATCCACGATGCACCCCAAGAAATTCTGGTCCACAGTCCCGTGATACCCCACCTAAACGAGGTAATCGGGCTCTACTGTTTTCCATTGATGTTTTACAATTTCATTAGAGATGGAAAAATGTGTGAAATTTTTGTTAGTAAATATCAGGACTATGTCTCCGTTCTCACGACTAAATTTTGCTGGATAGCATTTTGTTGGTTGTTATACTCGGGCATCTTAGTGGTGGATGATGTATGTTGTGTTCAATGCTTTCCTTCATGGTAGACACTGGTATCGCAAATGAGAAGGATTGGGGCATCAGTCTGTTCAATGAAAACGTCAATGAGTCTGGCGTCAATGAAGATGGCAGCACTTGGTATCGAGAAAGTGGAGAGGACCTTGGAGAAAATGGATACAGATGTCGATGGACAAGGATGGGTGGTCAAAGTGACGATGGCTCATCGGAATGGAAAGAAACGGTACAAAATTATATTATGATATAATGTCATGATCTATGAGTCTGTCATATGGCTGTGAAAATGAATTGAAGCAATTATCTGCAAACCATGTAGTGGTCAATACCTTACTTTTTTGTTCAACACCTCTCATATTGACCATTTGTTATTTTATGATAATGAAGATTATTAAATATGCAAACAAACAAACAAAAAAGTCAAATTGCGTGTAGCAGGAAGGGTTTATTTACCATCCAATATTGGTCAACAAAGTGAGGAAAGAACCACTTGTATTCTACTTTCTTCCACTTAAAATGTTCAATACCCATGAGGTTCACTGGCATCCAGCTATATTTAAAAATATTGTACTTCCATGTATCACAGAATCAAGCTGTAGCCACTTTCTTCTCTGTGAATGCCACCTGCTGAGTTCCTTTTGTTTAAATGAGATCAAATCGTTATGTCAAAAATATTTGGGTGTTGAGTTTCACTCTTTTAGTAGTGACCATTTGACTCCTGATGCCACATTATCTCATATTGGCAATTGTTGGACTTTCTCATGGAGACAGATGTGGAGTTTGACTAATTTTTCCAGATGCAGCTCACTGTCAATTTACCAAGCTGCCGCCCCCCCCCCCCCCCCCAAAAAAAAAAAAAGAAGAAGAAGAAGAAAGGAAGCTCTCTTGTTAGTTATTTGTCTCTCTTATATGAATGAAACTCCTTTACTGACATGTAAAAACATTGATATCCCTAGGGTTTAGGACAGCTATGAAAATATTTGCTGCACCAAGTCCAGGAGCTTGTATAAATAATCTTAGTTGGATAAGTAATCAATTCCACGATGAATACAAAAATAGAAATTTTGTAAACTGAAACAATTCAAAACTCCTGATGTTGTTTAAGAATGGCCTAAGAGAAAGCAGTAGGTTATAAATGAGGCTAGAAAATTACCTTTTAGCTGTAATCAGAACTAGAAAGATTAGAAATGTATTGCCCATAGCTTGGGCGAGCATGACACAATCATAGGCTTCTGTGTCGCATTAACAGAATAGCTATTGCCAAGAACCTCCCATGTGTTTGCTTTGCTTTTGGATCTTTTGCTTCTACTATTTAAACCTTCATTTGCTGATCTAGATCTAGGGTCACAAACAGGACATTCCTTTTCTTTTGAAATTCTGCTATTTTTAGTATGTATCCCATGAATTGTGTGCACATTATTTTGGTGGGTGGTGGGCAGTTTTCTCTCCCTCTTCCAGTGGCCATCTTTTTTGTTGGAGACAAACTGTTATATCCTGGCAATGCTAGACCATAACAATACTCATCTAGGGGTTTTATGTTATTGAATGCATGTTTTTTTGAGTTTGTATGGATTATCTTTGAAGATATGTCTTAAAAAAACATGTCCATGTTCAACGTCAACCTCAAATAAGAAGTGGTACAGAGAGTGCACTGTGTACTTCTGAATGTTATTATCTTTGCTGTTATCAATAGTTTCAACAATCAAATAGTTATGCTATATTGGATTTGTTTTCATAACTTCATGAAGTATCATCCCAGGTGGATACCTTTAATTGGATTTGTTGATATCATTGACAGTGGTGGGAGAAAAGTGACTGGACGGGATACAAAGAGCTAGGTATATTTCTTTCTCCATTCTCTGCATATGGTTGTTTTTAGCATGTTTCAACAAGAGAAGTGTTTTGTTCTCTATGCCATATATTCATTCTTAAAACTTGAATGACCAATTGGTAGAGTTGCACACTGCTTGAAGATATGCTCTCAAATATTGAGATTAAGACGGAACATGTGTATTTTTGGACAACAAAATTTCCTTCCTTGCCAAGGTCAATGCGCTCTTCTAATAAATATAAATCTAGCACATAGTTTCAATCATTTGCTTGTTTGTTTCAGATAGATCCCCCCCCCCCCCCGCCCAAACCCCACCCACAAGCACACACACAAGCCAACAAAAATAAAAAGAAATAAAAGACTACTCCCAAGTCATTGAAGAGAGAAAAAAATAGAAAGGAAAAACTCAATTATTCCAGCCATAGTTTCACTGTGTTACTATGAAAATAATTATTTATACCTGGATTAAACTCGTTATGAGAATCATACTTACTGTTTTGTTGGAAAAGGTTTGTGTTACCTCTTAGTAGGAATTTATTTTTTTTTTTTGGCTTAAATATTAGGACTGAGATAAAGCTACAGAAGGTTCTTTCTCAAACAAGTTAGATAGTATACTTAAGTTGGGATTCCACATATTCTTTGTCACCAAAGACATGACTTCCTATTAGGACAAACTAAAGCTTTACCACGAAAGCCTTATATAATGTTGCAAAAGTTGGAGTCTTCCCTTTTCAGTGAACAGGCAGAAGTTGATCTTTTCCTCCAATGGTATTAGCACTGTGATCCATTTCCTTTTAGTTAAAATGGATCAAAGGATATCTGAAATATCCACCTTTTGCTGATATTGAAGTCTTTATTGTTATAATGTACTAGAGAAAGGAAAAGCATGTGCACACCTACTCATGTAAATGTGGATTTTAGATCCTGAAGTTGTACATCTACAAAGGAAATACCTGGTATTTTCAGTTGATTGGAGTATTTGTGCTTGCAAATTCTCATTGTAATTGAGTGAAATAGAATGGGCAATATGGATTGATCCTTCTTCAATTGCTTATGAGCAGTGAGCAGTTTGCCAGACTTCTCTATTTTTTGCTTTCGTTTTCAATTTTTTTTCTGTTAAAAAGCTGGAAACTTAACTTGTTATTTGACAATTACTGTTTATTTTCAACCTTTTGATTGATTTCCTCCTATACCCTTTATGTTGCCGGTAATCAAAGTCATCTCGTTTGAGTAGCATAGATGCCAGTGAGACTCCCAGAAGCCTTTGAGAGTCATTGGCGACGGCTGAGGGGGGGGGGGGGGTTGCCGGCAACTGCTGGAGAGTCATTGGTGAGCCCCCACCCCCCTTAGGTCATTGGTGGTGAGAGGAGGGAAGTGGAAACGAAATAAAAATCATGGAAACACATTTTTCTTGTTTTCAATTTAAGAAGTTAACAAATTCTTTGAAAAGGAAAACAGGTAACCAAATGCCATTTTTCTATTTTTGTTTTCAAAATAATAAAAACGAAAATGGAAGTCTGTTTCGTTTTTTCTTTCTCCTTTTTATCCTTTTTTTTTTCTTTTGGTGTTGAAACATTTAGCTTCATTACTTGATTCCGATTGTAAGAAAAATTTGACCTTGATGATTTTTTAGTTTCCAAGCTCGTTGCAATAATTTCATCACATGTGAAATGGGCATTGTCAAATTGGGGCTTTGTTGGGGAGAGGTGGAGGGGGAATAACCCTTATGGAAAGGAGTATAACGTGACTAGCATTGCTATATATTTTGCAACCCCAATACCCTAACTCATCTCAATAATAATACCATGATATATGTGCATCTTTTTGAGTTTTGGTATGAGTGCTGATGCAGACGCACTAATATATCATAATAATATAAGTGTATCACAAAGTGCTTGTGGGCATAATGGAAAAGGTCATTATATAAGTTGCACCATTTTTTGTTTGTGGGGTGGGGGCAAACAACCCTTGTGGCTAGTAAAAGCATTGCTATATATGTTTCAACCCCAAGAGTCTTAACTCATCTGAATAATAATAACATGCTATAAGTGCATCCCTTTTTATGCATTGAGAGCGCTGATGCAGATGTGCACTCACATATATCATAATAATATAAATGTATCAGAGTGTTGCGGGCATCATGGAAATGTGGAATTGGAGAGAGGTCCCAAGGTCTGGTGGTTGTGGGTAGCTGTTGGAGACAAAACAAAACTTTAAAATCACAATCTATTGATTAAAGAATGGCATTAAATGAAAAATAAAATGCTTGGTTAAACTTCCAGAGGGGGGGGGGGAACTCTTATGTCGGAAACTTGAGATGGTGTTAACTGTTGAGAGTAAAAAAAATAATATAAAAAGATAAAGTTAACTCTTTATCTAACAGTTTAAGCTCTTAAATCAGATGGTGGTTAACAATTCAATATGGTATTAGAGTAGACAAAAGTCTTGGATTCAAATTATCATTTTTGAATTGTTACTCGCGTTTGGATCAGTTATGCAATGAAACCTAGCCTCATGCGAGGGGGCATGTTGAGAGTAAAAATGATAATATAAAATATAAAATTAACCTTCTATTTAATAACTTAAACTTTTAGAATAAATGGTGGTTAAAAATTCAACATTAACATAATTTATTCTGCATCTTTTGCATATGGTCTGTACAAGCAAGCATGTGCCACACACTTTGTGTAAAAAAAGTTTTTTTTTTTTTTAATTTATGTCTGAGCTTTCTGGACCTTTTTGAAAATGCTTAATTGTTTTTTTATGGGAATCATAGGTGTGGAAAAATCAGGAAGGAATGCAGAGGGGGATTCGTGGTGGGAAACATGGCAAGAAGTTCTTCACCAGGATGAATGGAGGTTTTGACTTTATTATTGTTATTTTGTTGTTTGTATATTTGAACAGCCTAACCTTTTTTAGTGGCTATTGGCTGCAGTCAAAGTAAAGCTTTCCAGTTTGTGAAACCTTATGTTTTCGGCATTCTTATGATAATGTTTTCTGCTTCCTGAAACTGCAGTAACCTAGCTAGGATAGAAAGGAGTGCCCAAAAACAAGCTAAATCAGGCTCAGAAAATGCTGGATGGTATGAGAACTGGTATGCAATTATTTACAATACAACAGTTTCACATGGAGTATGCAACTGGGCAACAATTGTGTACCAGACTCAATATGATACATTTGTTCTATGCAGGTGGGAAAAATATGATGCCAAAGGCTGGACTGAGAAAGGGGCTCACAAGTATGGCAGACTGAATGAACAGTCTTGGTGGGAAAAGTGGGGAGAACATTATGATGGAAGAGGATCTGTTCTAAAATGGTATTTTCTATTGCTATCCCTGTAATTTTCTGATATGACATTTGTGAATTTATACTGACCCAAATGAGTGTCCAAGGGCTAGTAATATATATGCTTATAGAAGATGAAAAACTTATCTGCAAATGTTGATCTGCAATGTTGCAGTTAATCATGTCCTGTTAGTATGTATTAATGATAATTGAAGCCTAAATATGTCTGAACATTCCAAGCGGTCCATTTATAGATCTCTTGCTGCTGGAGATGGATTAAAATTAAATTGTCTCCTTTCAGCATAATTTTGACTTCTAATGGTGATTGGAACAATTATTATGTAGAAATCACACGATATGGGAGGTTTGTAGACTAGCATTTCCAGACTGCCCCGTCTTAACATGTTTAAAGATGCTGCATGTATTTGTGTTTCTTTATGTCCAGTACTTCTTACTTCTTGGTTGAAACTTGAAATAAAATGGTAAAAGGAAAGAAAAAAGTATTTATTCTGTAGCTGCACTGAAGTAGTTTTTATTCTTCTCCTCAGGACAGACAAGTGGGCTGAGACTGAACTTGGAACCAAATGGGGAGACAAATGGGAAGAGAAGTTTTTTGCTGGTATAGGTTCACGGCAAGGGGAGACCTGGCACGTGTCACCCGCTGGTGATCGTATGTTTTGTCCTTTTCTTTTTATTTAAATGTTGGAACTCTAAATGTTGCAAATTTGAAACTGTTTTTGGCCCCATCTGAAATCAGGAGCAATATTAAATTGCTGATACAATATGCATCCAAAAATTCCATCAAATGAATTTTTTATTTTTAGTTAAAACTAGGATTAAATACATAGCAGGCATGTCTCTCCTGATGATGACATTCTGTTGGACATGCATGTTTATGTATGTGTTGAAACATTATAAAGATTGATGCTCGTGCATGTTCATTTCTCCATACTCAAAAAGGGGCAAGAAAGATGTAAAAGACCTGTACTGACCTTTTATGGACAGCATCGAAATGGACAATAGAACTTTATTGCTTATGTAGTAGGCTACACTTGTACGCAAGCTACTGTCCTGTGGCAAGAGACCTATGCTATTCTACAATGCACTGGAAGCCTTAAATGACCCTGAACACACATCATGACTATAACTTCTTGCTATAGGGAAACCTTTAGAGGATTAAAGGCTAGTTTTTGGTTTCCTTTGCCAGTTTCAGAATCCTACAGGCTATTACCAACCAGGGTTCGTTGATGTGAAAGAAACATCATGATAATGTCAACATGGAATAATCCCTCTTCAACTTATATATCAGAAGAAGTTGACTGGGGAGAGCCTTATAGAGTGCCTATATGTTTGGTGGCTACTTTCTTTTTTGAGTTTTGTATTTTATTTTCTAATGTCGCTGGTGACTGAGGAGACACTGAAGGTCGGCAACTCCTCTGGCCTTTCAATCTCTGAGTCACCAGCTCCCAAATTTGGGGGTCGAGGAGTCATCTAGATTGATAATGGGAGTCATGCAGTGGCAACTCCAGCAGTAGGTTTGCCAGCAGTTGGCAACTAGCCTCCAACAACTTTTCAGTGGCGTTGGGTCTCCTGCAGTGAAGGGGTGTAGGAGGGAGAAGAAAATAAAAACAAAACAAAAATGTGAAATCACCTTTTCCTTGTTTTCAGAACTTCTAAGTTTTCAAGATTTTTCAAAGCAAGTAACCAAACACTATTCTTGTGTTTCGTTATCAAAATAGTGAAAACAAAAGCTTTACCAAACGGGCGTTAGACAATTATGCAAATTTCTTTATTCAATGGGGGTTCTATTTTCTGTTTCATAGTTGGTGACCCCAAGGAAATAATTCAGTTAGGCAGTTACATTTGCAGATGTAACCACATGATATACAAATAGTTCTGTTACGGCTTGATACTCATTGGCGCCTGCAGTCTGTCAGAAACTTCGTTCCCTTTGGATTGCAGAGGAAAGCTTAAGAACGAATGAATTGTGATTTGCAACTTGTTTATTTTTTTTTTTTAATAATATCTTATTATTCCATGTATTTGCAGGTTGGTCTAGGACGTGGGGCGAAGAGCACTTAGGGAATGGGTATGCTCCAAACCTATGAATTCTTTTCACTGATTATGCAAGCTTTCTTTGGCATTTGACAACAAAAAAAAAAAGGTTTTTGTTCACTATATTGGAAACTGATACGCACTTTTATCATTGTACTAGTAAGGTGCACAAATACGGTAAGAGTACAACAGGTGAATGCTGGGATATTGTTGTTGATGAGGAAACTTACTACGAGTAAGATGTCTTTTCTTTAATTACTCGTATTAAAGAACTGTATAATTATTTTTGTAGTTGAGGATTTGCATTTTCCCCATGGTACTCAGTTTTTGAGTGAAATTGACAATTTTTAACCTTTGATTGAAGGGCTGAACCACATTATGGATGGGCAGATGTGGTGGGCGATTCAAGCCAACTGCTATCCATCGAACCTCGGGAGAAGCCACCGGGTGTATACCCAGATATTGATTTTGGTTCATCTCCATCTTCTCCTCCTCCTCCTCCTCCTCCTCCTCGGCCACTGCCGCCGCCAGGCGATGTTCCACCAGGCATGTCTTCCCCCTCCTCAGAATGAAAACCTTATGTGTCAAATGGTATTTGTTTGTAGGTAGTCTTTTAGAGGTATTGTTGAGGTCAATTAGTAATGGATAAAAACCCCTCCTGTAAAACAATTTGACAGTCATTGTTCTTCAATCCTTAATTCATTCTTTAAGATATCTTTATGGATTTCCGTCTGATCTCTTAATCAAGAACTTTGAGATATGGAGTCCTCGATTTCATGCTCATACTGTGAGATGGCTGATCAGTCTTTGCATGTTTGTCGCACAACACTACAATCTTATAGTTGCACCTGACCACTCTCTTCGATTTGAACTGGTAAACCAAATCATTCCATGAAAAAATATTGGAAAGAGTGTGTGGAACTTAAAAGATAATATTAACCAATAGGCTGCCCAGATATTAGCTTTGAATTAATCTACAAAGTTCTTAACAGATCTCTGATATGTACCAACTTTTTCGGAAATATAGTTAATGGGTTAAATTAATGAGACCGTCTTTCTATTCTTTTTTTTTTTTATTCTGCTAGTGATTTTCTACGAAATAAGAATTTCGCATTTTTTTTTTTCCCTTTTTGCTGAATGTAGGCCCATTAACATTATTAACGAAGAGAGACCCATATTGGTGTAATTTTGAGGTTTAGTTGGGGGGGGGGGGGGGGGGGAAGACAAGACCATCAAAAAATCCTCTTTTCTTCTGTATGTTCTTAAATTTTAAACTCGTCTTTGCATATACTGATTTCGTTCCCAAACATAAAGGACAATCTATTTTTTTTGTTTAAATTCATTTAATTCTGTTACTCCTTTCTTGTACGCCGAAATTGCTATCATGTACATATATATAGTGAGCCCAGCTCTTTACTTTACTTTTGGCACTCACTGGTTTGCTATTTGTATAAAGATGACGACGGCCTACGTACTAAATGTAAATGGTGTTGTTTTGGTACGTAATAAAAAATTATAAGAAATATAAAGAAGAATAAATTCTCATATAAACTACACAATGACGAATGATATCTTTCCCAGGTAAGATTAGTGAAGGAACAGTTTGCAAGCAGTTTAATAATTGGCTTTCTTTCTTTCTTAACAACTGTATCTGTCACCAAATATTGCTTCATGGGTCCGCAAAGAATGTCTGGCGTCCATGAAAAATGATATATATATATATATATATTTTTTTTTTTGGGGGGGGGGGGGGGTGTTCCAGGAGGAAGGCTAAAATCTTGGGCTAACACAACATGACCATTTCCAAGTTTGGTAATTGTATAAACTAAAATAGTAGGTCAAATTTGACTACATCTCATGCGTCTTCAATTATTTAATTCCTGGTATTTCTCGTTTCCTTTCTCTTTTTTGGTATTTTAGGTTTCTATGATTCATTTATTTATTAATTTTAAATCTTCCCCTCAATCAATTAAGCCAAAAAGACGATAATTAAATCTCATATAATTTTAGTTTTAATGTTTCGGGCCCTTTAAGATTTATTTATATATATATTTTTAATTTAAATATAATATCAATGACTAACTCATTTGAACTCTTAACAACCAAATGGGAGATTTACTTGAAAGAACTATAAATTATAGAGAGTTCAAATATCAAAAATAAATTATAAAATGTCTATAAATCATACATGGTCGGGTCTAAATAGAATTTACCAAAAAAAATAATATATACTTAGATTTAAAAATTAAACCCGTACGTATATATGTTTATTATATATACTTAGATTTAAAGATGAGTAAAACAATTCATAAGTCCAAAAAAAAAATAGTCTTCCATGACATAAGATTTTGACGGTCTGTGATTGTGAATGAATGGTTAATTATTATTTGATTAATATAATAATTTAATCGTGAAAAGGACGAATTAATTGACAGGTGGAGTAGAGAATTAATTCCACGTTAGTGTTGCTTTGTTGAATGTGATGAGTGGATGGATGATGAGACGGAGACCTGAGATCTGATCTGAGATGAGATGAAATATTTGTTTTAAATATTATGATTTTCATTCTAAGGACAGAGAGAGAGAGAGACGCTGGCTGGCTGCGGCTGGCTGTTGAATTTTAATTTATGCACCACAAAAGGAGTAAATCCCCAGGTGGCAGGACAAGAATGCTTGATCGTGGTGACGGAAGCCGTCCATTCCAACGCTGAACGCTGACTTGTGTCCTCCTCCTCCACTCCAATATAATAATAATAATAATAATAAAATTAGTAACAGAAAACAGTATTGCACCCTCTGTACTGTACTACTACTGTGTTTGTACGCGTCACGTGACGACCATGCTTCTTAATTAATCCAGGCCAGATTCTTAATCCTCCAATTCCCCAACTTAATTCCTCTTGGGCTTCCCATAATAATAATAATAATAATAATCACTCATTTGATTAATGTTATTCACTGTAATTAATTAATTAATGAATTGATGGCAGCAAAGGAGAATGGATTGTTTGTTTGTGACCACCACACCAGGCCCCATATAAATAAATAAATAAATAATTGAGTTTTTGGTATCATGTGACTAATTCGTTACTTATTGGATAGATTTAAAACTGGTATAATTAATTTATAATAATAATATTATTATTATGCCCGTTGATTTGATTATAAGATAAATTCATGCGAAGATTTCATTCACCCATTACAAACAAAGAATCAATTGTATTATCTTTATATAATAATAATAATAATAATAATAATAATGGACCCGATCTAAAAATCAAATTAAATGTTGATAACCCTATATATATATATATAGCTTAAGAGGAGAAAATTAAATAAATAAATAAATAAAAGTAAATGATAATGTTTAATTTGGATGAAAGGAAAATGATGGATTCCAACCAGAATTGCATGATATCATCAACCTCCCTCCCCAATGCCTCAGGCAGGCCCTTCTTCTGCTTCTAGACCTACCCTCCCTAACCTCCCTATATATCGAAAATAATAAAGACAAGGTAAAGTTCACATTTAAAAGTTCCGTACCATCCATCTGTCTATCTCCCCCCCTCCCACCCCCTCTCTCTCTCTCCCTCGCTCGGCATGAAAGGTGCCAGACCCGAAATCCGATTGCGACAGGATCGGCGAACATGACGATGCCGACGATGAAGCAGCTCTCCAAATGGGTATCGGATCTCGAGTGGCGGGTCCTCCTCCTCCTGCTTCTCCCCCTCTCCCTCTTCCTCTTCGTTTCCCTCTCTCTCTCCAACTCCTCCTCCTCCGTCCTCTTCAAGTCCCTTCCCTCTTTCGCCCCTCTCCAGTCCCTTATTTACGGCCCTGCCCCCCGGGCGCCACCGATTCCTCCTCCGCCGCCTTCTCCCAGCGCCACCGATTTGCAGCGGTCGAAAATCGCGGTGTGCCTGGTGGGCGGGGCCCGAAGGTTCGAGCTGACTGGGCCGTCGATCGTGGATAGGATTCTGAGGGTTTATCCCAACTCCGATCTCTTCCTTCACAGCCCTCTCGACTCCGATGCCTTCAAATTCTCTCTCCTCAAGATCGCCCCCCGAATCGCCGCAGTGAGGATCTTCAAGCCCCAGCCCCTCCCGGAAACAGAGTCACAGCTCCGAGTCCTCACCGCTAGTAACTCGCCTAACGGCATACAGGTAACGTATTACACGTTTATACGTACATAACTGTTTGTTCTCTTTGATTCGACCGTTTCTTCTCAAAATTCGTTTTTAATCTTTTATTCGTTTTGTTGGGTTTGGTTGTATGGGTCGCCGAAACATCAACAAACTCGACCCATTGATTTGTTTTTATTCTCGGCTTCTGTTGGGTTTTTGGTTTGGTTTTGGTTCTTTCTCTTTGGTTGCGTATTCGTGTTTGGTGGGCTGGAAACTGGGGGCGAGAAAAGTCAAGAGTGCGAGGCTTCTAGGCTTTTTTGGCTGCAGCAGTGCTTTCCACGTTAAATAAGCATATTGGTGCTCCTCTTGAGTCTTGACTTTTAGCAGTAGTAGTAGTAGTAGTAGATATTGGGAAGGTATTTCATTTGGCTTAGCTTCAATTTTAGTCCCATACTGATGATTATTAGCTTTTCCAATAGCTTCTTATAGTTATTATCTCATATTTTATAGTTTATTTTTGGGCAGTTTGTATAAAGCTAAGCTACTTCAAAATAAAACAACTGGGGTAAATGTTCAAATTATCTTCAAAAATATTTTTTTTATTCAAAGACTCTAATATCTTTTTTTTAACAAATAAGTGGTTATGAATTATGATTCAAGCTTAAGCCAAACTGCCTATACGTGCACTTGGAAGATATGGTGGACTTGTAGTGTATGTAATAAGTGATTAAAATGACGCAGAGATGCCCCCAAGACATAGCACATATGGTTGCGAGACAATAGATTCATTCTAATGTATCAGGTTCGAGTTTGACTAGTCGTAATATGGGATTTTCTACCTCTTATGAGATGAGATTCTTGTGAACAGTTAGCATTAGATCTTTCATTGACCATGACTTGCATCTACCTGATCAACTTTCTCTTCTTAGCGAGGCAGTGGGGGTACTCACGGGGTGAGGGATATCACCTTTTGATCCCAAAGTGACGCAGAGACGTATAAGGAGGGTTAAAAAACTCAATAATAATGATGCCCACCCATTAAAATGACATGAGATATAAAAATGGGTGAAGAAGTAGCTTTCATCATCAGCTAGTGGCTAGTGCTACGCATAGCTAGTGTCGGTAACTAGGACACAGAGACAGACATCAAAAGAAACGTGTCATAACTAGCTACTAGTACAGACAAGAAACTAACAATTCTATGCTATTATTATTACTTAATGGGACGTGGGTTCTAACTTTTTTTTCACTCCGATGGTTTGTTTTGGCGTATAAAAACAGGGATTGTTGCAGTATTTCACACTCGTCGAGGGATGCTTGACGATGATCAAAGCGTATCAAAGCCGCCAAAACTTCACTTACGACTGGATAGTCCGCACCCGAGTCGACGGGTACTGGTCGGCCCCGCTCAGCCCCCGCAACTTCGTTTTGGGCCGGTACCTGGTCCCCCCGGGCTCCTCCTTCGGCGGACTCAACGACCGCCTCGGAATCGGGGACTTCAACACCTCCGCAGCGGCTCTCTCTCGCATCTCGCTTATCCCGAAGCTCGACTCGGCCGGGTTCCGCCAACTCAACTCGGAGGCGGCCTTCCGGGCCCAACTCACCACCGAGGGTGTCTCCTACGTCACCAAACGCCTCCCCTTCTGCGTCGTCACGGATCGGAAGTACGGGTTCCCACCGTCTCAGTACGGCGTTCCAGTGGCGGCGATGTCGAGCCGGGGGCCGCTGAGTGGCATGAAATGCCGGCCGTGTGCGGCGGCGTGCTCTGGCGAGTGCGTCGGGAGAGTGATGGACGAGCTTTATAAAGGGTGGAGCTGGACGGAGTGGTCCAACGGGACGCTCCAGCTCTGCGACGCTCACGGCGAGTGGGAGAAGGGCTGGGAGGCGACGTTCGACCGGCTGGCCGGGAAGAAGCTGGCGGCGGGGCGGCGGCGTGTTTCGAGACTGAAGCTGAAGCAATGTGTGGATGATTTCGAGGAGATGAGGCGGAAAACGACGATCTGGGAGGCTCCGCCGGCGACGGAGATTTGTCAACTGGGATCCGTGTCGGAATAAGGGTGTAAAGAAAGGGATTAGGAATTAGGATAAGAAAAGAGTATTTTTGGATTCGTAAAAGTTGATTTTTTATGATAGAAGATATATATATATATAATAATACATCACATCTAATTTAATTTCGAATTATTTCTTAGTTTTAGGTTTTTAAATAAAAAGCTCATTTTTCTTTCCATTGTTTGCTTTCTGGCGAGCTGAACTGCACTGCACTGCGCGTTCTAATAATAAATAAATGCCATCTTTTGCTTTTAACGCACTGCATGAAGCACAAAAGTAAGTAATATCCGTACTTGATTTTAATAAGAAAAGAGAAACGAAAGGGACTCTCTTTACTTAATTTGGGCACAAACTCAACTGTTTAGTCAATCAATGAGAGAATTTTGAGCCCCAGCTCATGATTCAGCCAGTAAAATATGTTGGCTGTGTTTGATTGTTAAGTATAGAACTTAGATAGAAAAAAAATAAGTTTTAGGCAATTCAATTGCTTATAATTTATTTACATGAAAATTATGAATTAAAAGTGTAATTAAAATTATGAATTAAAAGTGTGATTGCAATTTTATTTTCTATGTAATTTTCTCCTTAAACCCACCCTCTTCTCCCTGCCTTCCCTCATCTCTCTCTCCCTCTACCTCCCAAACCCAGCTCTTTGCCCTACCTCCCTCCATCTCCGTCATCATTGGAGAATGGAGAGGTCCAGTAGCACGAGACCTGGAGAACCTGTCTTCTTCCATCGTCGCTATCACTGCCTTCTCCCATCAGGACCTAGAGAATATGAAGGCACCAGAGAAAAGAGATGAGGTCGATGAGGCGTCTGTCAACCGAATTTTCAACTCTAGGGAGGTGCCTCCATGGAAAGATCAACTCACTTTCAAAGCTTTCGTGGTAAGCTTCACTACCTATCTCTCTCTCTCTCTCTCCCCTCCCTCCCAAACCTAGTTCTTTTCCCTGCCTCTCCCCATTGTCGCCAACACCGATTGCAATGACCATCGCTGTCATTGCCATCTTCATTGCCCATTGCCGATGGTCGCTGCAACTGCAATGGCCGATCTTCACTGGCCGTGGCTGCCATCACCGACCGCCCTTCCCCTCCTCTTCTTTTTCGTGCTTTCGTTTTTCTTCTTTTTCTTCTTCTTCCTTTTCTTCCTTGAAATTTCTTTTCCAAGTCCCCCCCTCCCCCCCAAGACTTGATTTTCCAGCAAAAGTGAAAATTAGGCATCACGAAAGTAAAAGTGAGAATTGAAATTATCTAAAAAATATGGTTAATCAAACACCACAAAAATTAGAATTTACATAGAAAATAGCTATTTTTTATGAAAAATATGGCCAATCAAACAAGTTAGTAGAGTTTTATAAAGAGTACCAGGAATTAAATTTTTGTAGTGACATTTAACTCGTGTGAATATATGAATTGAATTTTTTTGTTTTTATTTTTTATGTGTGTATAGGTTGTAACCGCATTCGGATTTATCTAATAGGCGAACTGGGAAGAAAGGTCGTCCATCCTCATGACTAACTGGATATGAAGCTCAAAGATTTGATTATCAAAACAAAAAAAAATGAGAATTTTGAAATCAATTAAATAAAACATCTTGGACTTCAATTATATCATTTCATTTTTATGTCACTCATCCTCATCCTTCACCAAACAACGCTTCTCTATCTCCATCTCTATCTCGTACTTGCTTGTTGGATGCTCGGCCCAGCCCAATAAATATGTTGGCCCAACCAAAATAGATATCATTTCATTTTTATGTCACTCACCTTATCCTTCACCAAACAACGCTTCTCTATCTCCATCTCTATCTCGTACTTGCTTGTTGGATGCTCGGCCCAGCCCAATAAATATGTTGGCCCAACCAAAATAGAGGCCCAACTGGCAGAACAAGAAGAAACCAGAAGGTGATGAAAGGAATAATACAACTTGGAACCATAAACGGGCAACAGCAAATTAGTTATTGCATGTATGACCATTCATAAATCAGATACTTTAATTAGTGGGTTGCTAAGTAAATATGGGATAGGCTCTGAATCAATCTCAAATTTTGGAATTCTATATAGAATTTATTTACTTGCAAATAAATTATTATGTATGAAATAATACAATTTAACATATAAAATTTAATTGGATTTTTACAAACTTATATTTTAAAGTGCCCTTGATATAATAAAGAAAATAATATATATGTACGTAATTTTATATTATGTAATGTATATATGTATATATATTAAATTTTAAAATTAATTTTGGGATTAGAAATTAACTAAATATATTATATTCAATCATGTGAATAAAATAAGAAAATAAAATAAAATTATGCCCAAAAGTTAGCTTACAATCCCCAGTAGTAATGTTAGAGTTAGTGGTGAAGGTTGACACCAACAAGGACAATCGAGACAAAAATGGGTGGCACACAGAGAAGAGAGGGTATTTTGATAGGTCCCGACACTTGACATATTAAAGACGATCCAAGGGACAGGGGTAAGAGAGTAAATTGGCTAGCTAGCATAACAGCCAGTCATGTGTGTACGTAGGGGTAGAGTGGAAAAATTGTTGGGTTGTGCAACAATTCAATAGGTGTGAAACCGAATTCTGTTAGAGGATGGAAGAGAACATAGAGGAGGGAGAAAAAAATTTTGTAGACTGTAAGAAAAAAATTTGAATTCAATTCTTAGGGAGAGTTAAAGGCCTCTCGAATGTCCCGTTTTTTTCTTGTAATTTTAATTAGAGATGGTAAAATTAAATCCAAGTTTTAGTGATTTATTTTCTTGTTCGCATCATATTTTTGTTCATAAACAAAATTTATCCTCTAGATGTGAAATTTAGTTTCAAATTTCACCTATTTTGGTGAAATTTGATTTAATGTTGATGAATTTTATAATTTTTTTTCATTCTAAATATAAAAATATTAAAATTAGACACGAATTTTGTGAAATTCGTCCATTCCAAACAAGGGGGATGGTACTCAATTGTGCTTGCATTATTGATGAGATGATAATCATCAACTAGTGATTATTTTAAAAATATCTGAATCCCTAATAAATCTCTATAGAGATGTGTTGAAATTAGAAGCCTTGATTAATAAGATGCAATAGCATTTTATCACAATCACTATCCTTTCATATCAATTAAATCAACAAGTTGGGATAAGCAACATTCAATTTGTTTTTATTACAATCACTCTAGTAGATAGTTATCTTTACTTGATTGCTAGCAAAATTAAATATGTCAAATAAGACGACATGCGAGGTCAACAAAGGCTCACGGAATTGGCCTACAAACCTAACCTTACCTAATTGTCAATCCATTTTTTTTTTTTAAAAAAAAGTATTTTTTTATTAAGGAAACTAGGCTGCAAGGCATGGCCAAAACCTAATTCCTAGGTGCAGGCTGGCGTGCAGCCATACCCCAGGCAAAGGGGAGGGGTTAGACAGTGTCCCCCCTTTCCAAGCATACCTCTTGTGAATATATATCAGTTGGGCACTAGCATTGGATAGTTTGTCACTTGAATAATATGTAGTCCTATATATATATATATTGACTAAAGAGAGTAGTGTGAAAAAAAATAGTTCAAAATGGTGAGGGCTGGAATTCAAATGAGTGGTTATTGAAATTGAAGTCCTGTGAATAGACATGTTCTTTTAGAAATTAAGAGCATTCCTTGCTGTCAATCTACTTGACTCTTACCATATATATAAATATATAGTCTATACTATAGGAAAAAGAAATTGAATTCTATAAAGAGTTCTTGTTTTCTTTGCTTTGGTAAGGCGCGACACCCAACACTTGTAATTGAATTTGAGAAACCATTGTGCTGGTGCTGGTGCTGGGTTGATTGACAACTTTTCGTACATTATTATGCTCTCCCCAAAATGCCCCTATAATAACCACACATATAGATACCAGCATTATTATTATGATTTGGAGCTCCACCAATGCTGCTTGCTGCTGCATATAACAATAAGATGGCGGGCATCGGTTTCATTTAAAGATGGATGGATCATTGATGTATGGATGGATGGATGAGTAATAATGAGAGGGAAGTTAGAATAATTAGATGGCCCCCCAGCCAGCAGTAGCTAAAGTGCATGCACTTGTGAAAGAGAGAGAGAGAGAGAGCCGTGACATTCATTCCTTTGCGCATTATTAATTAATCATTAAGGCATGCATCCACTCTTCTGTCACGCCCGTTAATCTCTCCAAAAGGGCACCATTAATCCTGCTCTCTACTTTTCTTTGCTATTTAGCCTCTCTGTAACTGTTTTGGGGCACACTGCCCTGCCGCCCGCCCTTAAGCTCTACGTATCTTTGTCTCTAAATTTTTTTATAATAATAATAATAATAATGCTCATAATAAATAAAATAAATCATACTGATATGAATTTTTCTTGTATTAAATCTGATTGACCACAATTAAAAGAATAGTTAGTTTATTAGGTCATAAATTAAAAATTAGATCTGATTGATCACAATTGAAAAGGTCCTAAATTAATAAAGGCATAAATTAAAAATTAAATCTGATTTTATCATAATTAAAAAAATCGTGAATTAATTTAAATTTTAATCTAAAAGATAACAAGAGACGACGCCCAAAGATGAAAATAATCTTTAAGGCAACCTTGAATAAAACATGGGATATTACAATTCATTTGTATAAAAATAAGAGAAACCAAAATTTATCACAATATAAACAGATAATGATATAATTTAAATATTTTGGAGTCACCAACTCCTATAATGATTAAGGCCCCTTTTAAGGTAACTTACAAATTAATTCACCACTCCAATCTATCCTATAAGCATTCTTATTGAATTATTATTTTATCATTACAAACTTACTTTTTCCTTTTCAAACATCCTCCGACTAATCATTTGAGAGTCATATAGTTGTTAAAAAAATAAAAAATAAAAAAAAGGACTTCCTCTGAGTTTATTTCGTGCTAATTATATTTTTTTTGTGTTATTCATATATAATTAGGTATCCATTATATTAATTATGTGTTGGAATATGAATTGAATAAGGAGTTTCAATATTTTGAGTGATATTTAATTTTAATGGTAAAAAAATTATTGTTGATTGGTTTTTGTTTTTTATACAATAAATAATCATTTTCTAACTATTAATACTGGATGTGTCAAACTAATAGCTTTTATAATTAATTTACCGTGAATGATATTTTGCATCATCGATAATATTATTGATTAATTTTGAGAGAGCATGAAAGGTGAATAGGTGTGCATAAGGTTGCCCTTCCCTTACACATATATGATTTTATTGATAGGTGAGAGACACCTCAGCAACACATGGTATATGAGCAAGGGACAATGGGAAGGGAGGCAAATTATTAAAATATATACATACATATAAACGTGAAGCCCTCCCTCAAAATACAGCCTCCAAGCCCACGTTTATGCTTATCGGTGGCATTCATACCCACGCAAATTAAATACTGGATCTCTTTCTCTTGACTACTTCAAAGTCCTCTTCCAAATGAAAGTGCACTAATTAACTGAATATTGCTGAATGCGGATGGACCCCCCGGGACAGCTTCGTCACGCCCCACCTGTCGCGTTTCGGGCACCCCGCCCGCGCGCATGCATAATAATACCATTCATTGTATTCATTCTCAACGGACAAGATGAGCTGCGCCTTCAACGCACAAATTGTTATTCAATGATCACGTTGTTGCTTTTGTGCAATGATGATGATGATGAGACTGAATCTTCTACGTGTACTCGGCCCGTGATGCTCTTCGTGACGAGAGAGAGAGGGGTGAGTTGACTGCTCTTGGCCGCTGTTTTGGCAAACTGTAACTGGAGAACATGGCATCTGCAGCCCTGCCGGCTAAGTCAACGACAGCCGACTCAAAAAAACTTGGCTAGAACCGTGTACTTTGTAAAAAACAAACAATACAATTCCTACTAGCTAGTTGCAGTTAGTTTGAAATTTTCGTCTACTTAATTACGAGACACTTCGTCTCCAATTTACTACTTTATTTTCAATTAACATGTATGCATGGTGATACGCTCAAATTTTATCTATATATATTTTGAGTGTTACCGAACACTTGTCTTGGATTTTATAATGCCACGAATTGAAATATTCACCAACACAATAGTAGGAGAGGCGGACCCAATGCATTTACACTGTATGCATACATATTTTTGGCACTCCAAAGCCAACAATAGTGGTGGGAAACAACCTCTATGACTACAACTAATTAGGTATAGAGATTTATTTGAGATGATCACAAGTTGATATAATATTTGTCTCCAGTGTAAGATAAAAGAATCAATTATCATGTCATAATTAGAAGAGAAGAATCGATCATTATCTAGGACTCTTAAAATTAAACATATACTTGGTATCAAGACTAAACATTCAAGTTACAAGTATCTTCAGGAGGTACTTTGGCGTTCCACGTACGTATTTCATAAAAAATTTCTTTCTTTGCTATCTTAGCGATTATGCATTATTACACTTTTTTTAACGTCTTAATTACTCAATAATCATGTATAACTTAAAAATTGAATGCCTTTCAACAGATTAAGCGCCAAGACACTTTTATGTTTACTTAGACTGTTGTTAATTTCGCCCTCTAAGGATTATCTCAAGTGACAACCTGACGACTCTTATGGATACTTCCATCACATTTGAGACAATGTCTTAGAATCGAAATTGAGGAGAAGTTCGTGTCCTATTTAATCTCCTCCCCTATGTTTTAGGGGCCAACTAGGGGGACACTTGCGAGGGGGTGTAAACCCCAGACTGTTGTTAATTTTTTTCTCTCTATATTAAATAAATATAAATTTCTGGTGAAAGTTGGCTTATCTCGTGAATATTATAGTTAATTATTTGACATATGAAACATAACATTCTCTCCACCTAATAACAGAATGCTTTTTATTATGCTTAAAACTTAAAGGAGCTCATAGTTATTCAAGTTTATGCTCTAAAAAATTTTTGCTGCAGCGCACATCTTAAAAAGTAATTTAATTTGTTAACTCAATATTCATGAGCTTGTGTAATACTTTATCTCTAGTTAAGATGGGATGTAAAAATTAATTGATTGAAATATACTTCAAAAATATTAAAATCGTACATAAAAAAAGTACTTAATTTCTAAATTTATCTATTTCATAAATAAATTTAATCTATTATCTATAATTATATTACTCTAGACTGACATGATATTGTCACATCCAGACAACAAGAAAGTGGGCAAAATAGGGGGGGGGGGGGGCGGGGGGGATTTAGGGAGGAGGCAAGCACGGGCTGCAGTCCTCCTAACTAGATTCAACTCTCCCACATATTTGTGAGGTAAATTTAATCATTTGAGAGGAAGAGGACTGAAATGATTTATGGATCTGGAGGCTAATTCTTTTCCAGATTTGCTCCTAAATCTGGCCCGAGAGAAAGAGAGAGTGACAAAGCAACAACAAACGTGGAGCAACATAATTATTGTCAAGGCAACAAATCAAATCTCATCCTATAGAATAGAGACCCTTTTGTATCTATGGATTCAACAAGGTAAAATAACTGCAGTAATCATACCTATCCAAATAGCTCTTTTTGATGGGTATAATAATCCAAATATGTGCAGTCACATTATTATTATAACATTTTCTACACAAACATATATAAAAATATATACTTTCAACAAAAGAAAACTCCAAATTGCATACCATCTGCATCATAATGCAGAAACAACAACTGAGTTATTAATTGAAGCCAGCGTGTCACAAACACATGGGTGTCGTCTGCCCTCCACCATAACTGGAAACTGTTAGTAGGCTATTATGCCCATGGCTGCCTCTAGTCTCTCTTGCTCAACAACAAAATGTAAGTAAATGAAAATCCCCCAAGCCCACATGACCCTTAACCAGCTCCACTTATTCCCGGATCGGGTCCCCCTCTCCCTCGTTCACTCTCCGCGTTCTGCCCCTCCTTTATAATCTCCCCCCATCTCCATTCCTGTCCTTCACTCCACCACCCCCGGAACAGAATCATCATTCATCTCCTCTCTCTCTCTCTCTCTCCGCCGCCGATATGTCCCCCGCCAAGATGGTAGCTAATTTCCGGCGCTCGCTTTCCTTCCCGAACCATCCCAGCAGCAGCCACTCATCATCATGCAAGCCACGCAAGACCTTCCACGTCCGCTCCACCAGTCTCCCCTGCAGATCCCACCCGTTAGTCTCCTTCCTCAAGGACCACCTCCGTGAGCTCGTCTCCTGGGGATCCCACCCCTCCCCCCGCACCCTGGCTTGGCTCAGCCTCGGCCTGACACGTCTCCGCACCGTCCTCGACTACCTCGACGACCTACTCCAGCTCCCCCAGACCCAGGACTCCCTTCTCCGCCACCACTCCCGCTGGATCGAGAACCTTCTCGACGACCTCCTCCGCTTCGTCGACGTCTACGGAATCTTCCAGACCCTGATTCTGGCTCTCAAGCAGGAGCACTCCGCCGCTCAGGTGGCTATACGAAGGCGAGACGATTCCAACATTGCCCTCTACGTGAAGGCAGTAAAGAAACTCGCCAATGAAATGGGCCAGCTTGCTTCCACCGTCCGGACCACCGAAGCCTTTCCCGCACTGACTCCGGATGGAGATGCCGAGCTGGCGGAGGTTATCAGGGACGTTTATGAGGCAACGGTGCTGGTTTCGGCCTCGCTCTTTAACGGCGTTTCTCTGCCCTTTGCGGCGCAGAAGTCGTGGTGGGTGGGGCTGAGGCTGGCGAAAAGGTCAAAGAGATCAGCGAGGGCGGAGGAGGGCATTCAACAGTTCCAAGCGGTGGGGAGAGAAAGCTTGTGGGGCTTGAGAAAGAAGGGAGATGAAGAAGTGAGAATGGTGCTAAAGAGAATGCAGGAGCTGGAGGATTGTACCGCCGAAATCGAAGTTTGCAGCGAGAGAGTGTTCAGGAGCTTGATTAACACAAGGGTTTCACTCCTCAATGTCCTCACCAAATAGACAACAATGTTTTCATCTTTTCCCCCTTTTTCTTTCTAATTTTTGTTTATCTTCAGTGTCTCCTACAAATTCCGACCAAATTATCACAAAATTAAAACAGCCTATATATAGTGTATGTATACTTACAGTTGCGGCTTCAAATTCATGAAATTTCTTGAACATTTGGTGTATATACCGGACGGCGCCCCTTTACGTCAAATTGCAAATCGTGCATGTGTTTTCAGATGATGTAATAATCATACGTCATAATTATACATTAATTCTTAACATAAAAAACTCAATAAATAGACATATACGAAAAATCAATGAACTATGTGCGTGTGTGTGTAAAGCTTCCTTGAGCGCGAGGGACGGATGCAAATCGAGAAGTTTACAATTAATTATGAATGTGATTGATTTCCAAATGATGCAAATCCTATTAATTACTTCTAGAAGCGGATTTGTCGCCGATCAGGCTTATTATGATGAGATCAAAACAGGATTAATTTGATCATCACCTTGGTTTTTGTTCTCAATTAATAATCCAGTTTTTCTGAATTAAGCAAAAAGGATGATGAGCAAAGACAGGCTGACATGCGAACTGGATTGCTGAGAAGAAATACAGCAAAACAGATCAGCACCGATGGCAAAGAAAAGAGGAAAGAGTACCGCGCAACGCGTAATTGCATTGGCAATTAGGAACAAAGCAACCTCCACATGGTTTGTCGAACTGTATGTTAGTGTGTGTGTGTCTATATATATATATATAACTTACAACGAGAAGCTTTAATGGCCGGAACTCGTTCCATTGTTGACTAATCATTTCTTAATCATACCTTTTCTTAATGAAGATCGATCGGTTGATTCAGTCCGTGTGCTGCATTTGTTCTTTTCTCTCTGCAACTTGTAACCGATCGTCATCGATCGATCGCTTCAACGAGTCCCCACCGCCATTGACAATGACAGTTAATTTGCGCTCTCATCCAATTATTAACGACATAGTGCCAGATCTACATGCAATGAATTACTGGTGGTGATGGTATACATTGCAGGTGTAATTTTGTCTTTCTTGATAGAAAAATAAATTTTGGTTAATTATTTATTTGATTTGATGTGTCGATGTTCCCTGACCTCTCTCTCTCTCTTTCCCTCTTGTAGCCCTCTCTTTTTCTCGATTTACAAGTAGTGCCATTCCGATTTGATTCTTTTTATCCTTACCAACTCATGAGTTCAGCATTCAGCTTAAAAAAATTGTGATTCTTTTTATATGAATTGGTTTCAAAATTGTTTCCTTCCTGTTGGACTTTTAGGTACCTAAAATTTCTTATTTGTAACTTCGCCATCATATTTGTTTAACTTTTAAGGTTTGTATTGACTAATTTTAATGAAATTATTTTTCAAAAATAAGAATCCTGACTATGTGTAGATTTTTATTAGATCAAAAACAATTTATTAAGTAGATTTATATCAAATGACACTAAATTAATAAAAACAAATATTATGTCAAACATTAAATAGATGCATGTAATTATTCTTAGAATGATTATTTTTGCACAGCTTTTTATGCTCGTACCTTCAATTATGTCAGGAGAGATAAATCACAGAATAAATCTTTAACTTTTGAACAGAGCAAGCATTGAATCCGCAACCTACTAGATTGATATCGATATATTACTCATCTAATCGCTCTATCTATATCCTAAGGGTGTGGATGTAATTATTTTACTATCTATTTCAATGGTTTCACAACCATTTACTTTTAATTTTCAGGATAAAAATAAAATTAAAATTAAAAATATTTTTTATAATAATAAAATAAATTTCACATGTTATCCTTAAGGTTAGCTCAAATTGTATCGTCTATCTCTATATTTTTAAAAAAAATAACATTCAGAGATTAACAAATGATTGAAAGTGACCATTACCCTCATATATATTTTTTCTTCTCAATCATTCCCCTGTCATCTCAACCTTTATCACCTTTGAAACTTCTCAGGTGCCATCATGCCAATCTAACGAGTTTTTAAGTAATTATCCTACAATAGCACATCATCCATATTTTTCTATATATGAGGATTCATTTGTGTCTAGATTTGGAATCTAGGGTCATCGTTTTGGTTCATTTGTGTGTATCTATATATATATATATATATAACTTTATCTTTTGTCTTATATGTCCTTAGCAATGTTCTTATGCTATACTATTTATTATGTACCATTCATACTTCATGTTCATTTTTGTGATTTGCTCTCTATTCTTTGTGCTTATATTATATTCTATAAGCCAGGGAGGGTTGTCTCAATCTTTATCTTTGAAAACCTCTCTTGAACCATTTTGATGTTTGACAAAAAAAGGGGAGAAGAAAATTATATATCATTTTTTTAAAAAATAGGGTGATAAGGGAGAATGTGTCTTTAAGTCAAAATTGTAAGGGAAGTTTCCTTATTATTATTTTGAATCATTTTCAAAACCTGTCTCCCTATATGTTTGAATAGCTCTTTGTGTCAAAATGTTTTATCATTATCAAATGGGCTCATAAATTAAAAAGAGAGAGATTGTTGAGAAATCTATATTTTAATTTATAGAGAAAATAATTTAAGAAAATTTATTTTCTGTAAATTTGGTTTATCCAAAACACTTTTCTATAAATAATTTTAAACTGAAAAACTTTATGCTCATATACTTATGTATTTTCAAAATGGCTAAATATGTTCATATATCAATCGAGTATGATAAACTTTTGAGAAAGTATTTTTTCAAAAAAAAATCAACTAAGTATAAAAAGCTTTTCTAAAGTTTTCAAGTAATGCTCAGCGTTGCCTTTATAATTAATCGAGTATTGAAATGATTCAATCGATTATTGCAAAGTTCAAACTCGAGTATATGCTTTACAAAATCTATTCTTTCAATTGATCAATCGAGTTTGACACTTCATATCATCATGTGAAAATCCTTCTCAGACTCAAGTATGCCTTGAGATTAACCGAGTATCTCTAAAGTATCAAAATCTGAGCACAGATTGAATTAAGTAAAGACTATATTATAATTGATTAATATACTTGGATTAATCGAGTATATGTTGGTTGAGAACTTTACACATTTTTTTATTTGAAAAATCAATAGAGTATTTTTCTGTGTGATTTTTAAGTCAGTAGATTACATGCTTTCTAAAGATATACTTCAATTGATTATTAAGGATCTGTCAATCGAGTGAGTTATGCATGTTCTTTGTTTTTTTAGACTAAATCGAGTATTTTCATTGGCCAGTTGAGTAAGGCTTTAACTGAACATGCCTAAGTTTATGTGCTTCAAATTCAATCAAATATGGAATATTTGTACTCGAGCATACATTTTTATTAGTAGAGTAAGTCTAGCCTAATAGGCAAGTAATTAATGTATGTTTTCTATGGCTTATTAGTTAATCGAGTAATGTCGAATTATACTTGACTAAGCTCCACATAATCAATTACCTGATTATATTCAATCGATTGGAATGAGTTCATTAGTCGAGTATTTATTTATCTCAGTCGAGTAACTATCATCCGAATTTAAAATTATAGTCGTTATGTGTATTTAATACTTGATAATTTTTACTTTTCAGTTCATTAAATGCTAATTAGACAACATGAGCTTTTTTATATGGATTAATAAATGTTGTTTAATGTTGTTCGAGAAAAAAAAATGGCAATTGTGAGACAAAATAAAACATTCATTTTTAAATTATGCCATATCAACTAACACTAAGTGCATGAAATCTATAAATAGGAGAATGAGTTGTTTGAAGATGGTTACCTGAACTACTCATTCGTTCATACTACTTTTAAGAACTCCAAGAATACTTCATATTCTTCATTCCTACTTCTCATATTCATTCTAAAATCTTTTTGTGAGAAATTTATTGATAGTGAACTTTATTCCAAATCATGTAACTCTCTAAGTTAAGAGAAGAGTTTTTATGCTTACCATTTCATTAATCCTTCTCTTAAAATATTCTATCACAATCTTTTGTAAATTTGTAGAAAGGTTACACCTTACCGTTTAAAAGATAATGATTCTAGCTTAATCTATTTGAAAAGCCAAGTTGCAAAAATTATACCTAATCCTGTGAAAAAGTTGAAGTTGTGGTTATGGATGAGCTCATTATAAAAAATCAAGTTTAAAGATTTGTAGTGAACTGCTAAAACTATAAGGTAATAGAATACACTAGTGGGTATGTGTAACACCCCAGCCTCTTCAGGGCATTAATATATGCTAGGATTTTTTTTTTTTTACATCAAACTTCAACCAAAGGTAAATCCTCAACATATCCTTTATAAGTAGCAATCCCAAACATTACAAAAGAATGATACACTTTAAACATAAGCGAAAGCAAGATCAGAACCTGTAAAGATCCTCGAAAACACATCATACGTGGGTGCATACACATCGTTCACCCGACATAATATTACAAATATTGTTAAAGTCTAAATAATACAACGAAATATAATAGATGGTCCTAGCCCCACATGAGGCCCATAAAAAATCCATCAAGCTCATGCCTCGATCACTTCCTTGCCCTTCTGGCCGCTCGTCTCGCCTGGAACGTGGAATATTCCAGGGACATAGTCCAATATTAGAAGATGAAATCTTCTAAGTGAGGGTTATATAAGTATGAATGAATGAATGATGCATGGACATTTATAAATAAATACCCTAGTGTAACTTTCCTAGTCCACCAGCCTGACACGGAACCCTAGGCAGAATCCCGAACCTTTGCAGGATAATCCTAACGTTGTTCCATCAATTGCCCTTAGAGAATTACGGCTACACTCTTAGGGTGACATCTCAATCCCATGTATGAGTTTAATATGACAATAATATTATGTCATGCATACCTCATGACTTCTCATGCAACAGTATATGAAAATGATCATATCATACATAGATTTCATGCATAGAAAGGTATTCATATCATATATAGGTTATAGGGGCAAAACCACTCACCTTAAACAGAATTTGTCTTGCCTCGATTTGCGTGCTATCCTCGAAAATAATGCAAATTGTCAAGATTCTTGGCCAAATCACTTCCTGGCCAGTCATTTCCAAATAAAATCAAAAATATAATTTTTCCAGACTTTTTCTTATTTTTCCTCTATTTTTCTCAATTTTTCCTTTATTTTTCATGACCATAAATTCTTCCAAAATTAAAAATAAATACCTAATCAGGTAATTTATTTAATATTTCTTCATGAAAATTTCTAAAATAACATTTCTAATATTTATGAATTTTCTAATAATTTTCCAACACCTCCTCCTATTTTTCTCTAATTAAGTTTCCTTTCGAAAATTCAAAATAATTATTTCATCATAAAATTTCTCAAATAAAATTTTATAAAACTGAACTATTCCTTTTTCTTGTATTTTTGGATATTTTTCCAGAATTTTATCTCTTTTATTTCTATTTTTACTCTATTTTTCTTTATTTCAGCATTTAAATAATACTAAAAATTATTTCCGGTCATCTTCTCCGGCGCCGGCACACCGGAAAATTAAACTGACTATACCAGAAGATAGCTTACCTTGAGTTGATCAATCTGACCAAATTTGAGCTTGAAAGAATACTTGGAAGACCTCCCTCCGAGCAAAATTCAGTCCGGTTCCGGCGAGATCCGATTTTTCCGGCGAAGCTCCGATCACCCCTCAAATTAACTCCAAAATCTCTCAAAATTTCCAGAAATGATCCTTACCTCATGGGCAACAAAAGCCCTATGGTTTGGTGCCTCAATTCGTTCAAAAATGAGGTCGATTTTAAGCTCAAATCTTGCAAAACTCTCTACCACTAGATCCTCTATTTATAGCCGAATTGGAACCCAAAAACGACGGATCTTGCTTCACCCGAAGCCACTAAGGCGTTCCCGTGCCCTAGATCTGTCCAAAACGCACCGAAAATTGCCCAAAAGTCGATTTACTTAGGGTAAATTATGGTTGCTTTCGGTCGAAAATTTGGCCATTTTCGACCAAATCAAAGCCAATTGTCGGCCAATATTGATTCTGGGGCCTTGCCCCGACGTTCCTTGCCAATTTCTTGGGCCTTTCGCCACCGAATTCGGTGATAGGAAGGCTGGCCAGAAGCTTGGTCTGCCATGGCAGCTTCCAAGTTCTGAAAATTACACTTTTGCCCCTTTATTTTGGCTTCTTTACATTTTGGCATTTCCATGAAGCCCCTAAACTTTCTATAACTTCCATTGAGTCCCTCAAGCTTTGAAATCTTCATTTCTTCCTCCAAGATTCCTAAAAAATGTCATTTTGACCTCCCTCGGGCAAATTCAAGAAATTGCACTTAGGCCCGAATCTTCATTTTGGTCGTAAATCCTTTTGTTTCTTCTTGAAACTGCTAAAGGGTTGTTCTACATGCTAAATATGAACTTATTAGGGTTCTTTTAACTTCTCAAAAGTCTCATGCGATAATTCGATTTTTCAGCCAGAATTATAGCTATATTTTAGCTGTACCGAAAATCATTCCTGATCCAATTTTTCTCGATGCTAAAAATCATTTCTTGATATTATTAATAGGTATATGCCTATTTCTTTAGGTATATGAGCCTCCAGGCATTCCCTCTAGTCGATTCAGACATTTTTTTGAACTATTCTGATACTGATTTTCTTTGAAACCACATTTTTCTTCCTCGAAAGTTTTTCGGGTATTACAGTATGGTTGCAAAATCTTTGATCGTGAATCAAGGTAGTGAATTGAGCAATTGAGACTGAACCACTATGCATCGTGTGTATTGCTTTACGTGCTATTTCATTTACAACTTTCTCATATTATTTATTTTATTAAAGTTTATTTTATAAAAATTGTGAAAAAAACTTAATTCACCTCTTCTTAAACTAACTATTCAATTAAACATTTACCCTCGTATATATATTTTATTCTCTCTCATTCTCCCGTCATCTCTTCCTTTATCACTTTTGAAACTTCTCAAATTCCATCATGCCACTCTGACGAATTTTTAGGCAATTATCCTACAATAATACATCATCCCTTTTTTTCTATGAGGCTTCATTTGTGTCTAAATTTAGAATCTAAGGCCATTTTTTTGGTTTAGCAATGATCGAGGTTTGGGGACTACATGGCAGTGGTGGGATGGCAGTAGTTATAAGTCTCTTACTCTTTCTCAGGCTTCATTTGGGTCCAAATATGGAACACTGGTTCCAAATTGTTTTAGCTTGTTCTGGATTTGGATCTATAAAACGAGTATCTTTATTTGTGGTTTTGTAACAATTAAGGTTCGGGGACTATACAACAATAATGGTGAAAAGTCTTTCTCTTTTTTGTTTTGAGACAATCAAGGTTTGAGGATCAAACAATGACAATGGAACAACGATAACAATACATCTCTCTTTACCATAGAACCCATATATAAATCTTTAAACCCTTGAAGATCTCAAACCCAAATTGATGTTAATTTGGGTTTACAACTTCAAATCTATACTTGTATCGATCTAAGATCAAAGGGTTCGAAGGCACCCGAGTCATGCATATGGGCTTCTACATTTGACCCTTTTTTTTTTTTTTTTTCCAGAAGGGTAGTCGATACAATTAAAGCAAATCTCATAAATGGTATGTGAAATTTATCCTATAATAAAAGTACTCTTGGTATGAATTTCTTTTTATGTTAGGAGAATTTGAATTTTTTATTTAGATAAATGTCATGAGACATTCCTCAAATTTAGAGAAAATGCACAAATCACCCATGTTTGAAAATAACAAATAGCTCACTTAATTTTGTTAATATGCAACACTTTTCCTCTATCATGAGAAAAAGATTGTTGATTTTTTTAAATGCCCAAAATGCATTTTTTCTTCCTCTTTCCTTAGTTTTTCTCCTCTATAATTACAGAAAGACAAAAAAAACAAACATATCGATGATCGCTAACCACCATTACCAATTATCACCATGGACAATGCTAATAAAAAACCCCTAAACTCAACAATCCAGGTTCCTTTCCAAAGAACCTAGTCATTTAAGTTCCTTATTTTTTTTATAGAAAGAGATAAAAATGGTCTCGTGAACGATAATGGGGTTGAAAGAAACATCATCATTAAGGAAATAGTTAGAGAACTCATTGTTCCCCTACCGTATTCGCATTTTATTAAATTTTTAGTGTTTTTATTGAATTTTAACATTTTGTATTTAAAATTTATTTGAACGAATCACAAGTTACTGTATAACTAGGTTTTCAAATTAGAAAATACCATTAGTATATCATTGTGTAGCTACACAATGATGTACCATGTCTAAAATACCTTCATTTAAGGCGGTGAGGCGCAATGAAATGAGGGATATTTATGTTATTTATGTGTCTTGTATAGTTCAAGGTATACATAAATAATATACAAATAGTATGATCCTTTTAAATTTAGTGAGTTCTTCTAGCATCATTAATCCTATTGCTAATGGGGTTTTTGAGGGAGAGAAATGCAAGAGAGAGATAGAGAGACTTATTGTCACATTAAATGAGGTTTGCCATTGCCATTGCCACCTTGAAATTCTATTAATATTTATCTATTTTTTTTTCATTTTTCTTTTGCTCTCATTTTCGACTAGCTTTTATTCTTTGACCTGTAGAAAGATAGAGGGAGAGGAGAACGAAAGAGCTGGGGAAACATCCAAGAGACAAGCAAATAAAGGCAAAATAGTGAACTTTTTAAGATATGTTAGATGGAATGGAATGTCTCACTTATTTCTAAAAATACATAAATAGCTTGCGCCTTATTCACTAAATCTTAGGGTGTCAAATAGAATTTGGCCTCTTTAATGATATTTTGGTTTGATGTAAAATTATTACCAAGAGTTCATAATATTTTCTAGGGTATTCAATAAAAAAAATGTTGAACTTTTATATAAGTTTCAATTTTGGATTAAATTTATTATTTTTTTATTAATCATACCAATCTTATATTTTAATTTCAATTATATAACACTGCTAATCCATTTATCTATATTATTATATTTATATTTTTATACTTACAGAAATATATCCATTTAGTTTAATTTTATATTTATATTTTTGAAAATATAAATTTGATTTATAGTCATATTTTTTATAATTAAAATTTTGAGAAAAAAGAATGAAAAAGAGAAATGTTAGAGAGAATAATGATCCAACAATTAGTTGACATCTCATCATTTAAATAATATATATATATATATTTTTTTTGATATTGCACTCAAGAGAGAGTTGGTAATAGAACCATATGGTAAAATAGACGGTAAATGATGACTCAAATGGTGATGGTGAATAATAGAAGCAACAATAGTAAGATAGACATTGAAAAGAAATGACAATGACAAAGTAGATGGTGGATTAAATAAACAATAATAACGAATATAAAAAGAGATCGATTGAGGTGATTTAGGGTTAAGAGAAGTAGAGAGCGACACTTGAAGATGAAGACAAGAGAAAATGACTTCCCTTCTAACAAAGTTATTTTTCTAACTTGTATATTATTTTAATTAAAAACTAATTTATCATTGACTTTTTTATTTTTTGCCACCAAATACTAGAAAAATGAAAAAGACTTGTCCATTCCTTGAAGGGTGAAAACCAATTCGTGCCATCCGATCCACTGCCCCATCGTTATATTCTGTGCGTAAATTACTGAAATGCTGAACATTTAATTTAATAATAAATTTTTATCTTTTAATATATAGTGAACACAAAAATTCAAAGGAAAATTAAAAAAAATTAAATTAAATTCAAAGTTCAATATACTTTTATTAAAAAATTCAAACATTTTTATTAAATTAAAACGAAATACATAATTAAATACACTATTTAAAGATAAAAACAAAATAAAAAAATTAAACATTTTTCTAAACTGATATTATATCGAGCTTAGAGGGTAATTAATAAGCTGTGATGGCTTGGTCACACACAGATCCCAACAAAGGAATGGCTGAATAAGACACTTGAAAGGACGAGCTTCACGGGGGGGACCTGTCCCTCCTTCTCCTTGTTACTACGGCTACCTCTTTTAACTTGCCACCCCAACCTCCAATTCAAATAACAGGGTCAAAGTCGTAATTGTGTTGCGTATGCGACCGGAAATGCTCACGCACGCCACGTACAACCCCCGACTTGCCCTACGCGTCTCTCTGTCAACGTGTCAATTACGATTTCACCTCCTTTCCCTCCATTTTCTAATTTTTTCTATGTAATACAAATAGGTAATTAAGACACGAACAGACAATATAACAAGGCCGTTTTTAATCAGTAGTATTTGTTAATTAAAATATAAATAAAAAATAATAAAAATATTTTAAATATTTTTTATTATATTTATTAAATTTATTTAAAAAATTATGTAATTTTTTATTTTAATTTTTTAAATAAATTTATCTCTTCTCTTATTTTAAATTTTATAAATAAATTATTTTTATTTTATTCATTTTAAGTTTCAAAAGGTGAAATCTCTCAGTTTAAGAATCTTCATAGTTCAGCTCCAAGATTTTTGTAGAAAAAATTAATCACGAAACCCAAAACTAAAGATCGAATATGAGACCACCACTGACTATATAGTAGCTACCTTATCCATTTTAATAAACGCTACTTCAATAGAAAAAGTATTGGCCATTTGACCACCGTCACCCCTAAATAATTACTTTAACAGAAAAATGGTATATAAAAGTAAATAAAATGATATAAAGTTTACTAACTATTGATAAATGTTTTGTATTTTTAATTATTTAATTAATTAATAAAATTATATTTTTTTAATCTTTATCCAAATATAACATAAAAAAATTTCCATTACCACCAACCTAAGAGCGGATGATTAACTAATTTTGTTTTTTTAGTTAAAAAACAAAAATCATGGTGTTTCAAGTTCTACTTATTTTAATTTTTTATATTTTTGTCTTAATTTTTTAAATAACAAATATTATGAAAAATAAATGTTTTTGTAAAATAAAATTATATGATATTAACTTATAAAAGGTTTATTACCACTCATAAAGTAAGAAAATTAACTCAAATAGATGATTAATGGATCAAACATTTTGTGCAATTGAAATTTTTTTATGAGTTGAAAAAGAAAAGTTTTATAGACAACTGTTTTTGTTATATGGTTTAAGATGTTGGACAATTAAGTATTAATATATATTAAATATTGATTAATGTAATTCATATGGAAGTGTCATGCTAAAATTGTCTATAATATAAGTTTGAAGTCACACTTAGTATATAAATATATGATACATGATTATTTTAGAGAGGGTATGAAATATAAATGACTTTACAAGAAAATAGTAATAAATGGGGATGATTATAGAGTATGGAGAATTTATTTAAATTTCCATATTTAGTGGGATTAAAGTTTATTATTGATATGTCTCGTAAACAATAGATACTTCGAATATGGAGCATACCTAAGTGATAGATTCAAACCAAAATCTACGAGTAGACATATAGGTTAAGTGCATATGTAAATGAGTCGAAATTTACAAATCAAGAACAAAACCCAATAAATGAAGAATAAGGTAAAAAGAAATCAAGACATGACTGAGTCGGGTATCTGACTCAACCATGATCAAGTGAGCACTCCTCACTCGGTTATGGAAAACTCGCGACAATAAAGGCATCCCCTGATCCATTGAAGAAAAACAACCTTTAAAATGAAACATCAAAACACAACCCAAAAGTAAAGGTAACAAATAAGGAAACAAGCAAGCAAAGGACAAAACAATGACCAAGTGGGCCCTACTCGATAAAAAATGACAATGCAACAAAAAATGACCTGTTAAGTGATGAACAAATAAACAAAAATGAAACAAATCGAACAAAAAGAAAGGCAAATAGCCACGGAAATCAAGAAGTGACCATTGCTCGGCTTCTCGGTCATTTCCATCTTTCACCTTTGGGAACTTCTTTTGTAACCAACAAACTCTTCCGAGGCATTCCTCAAACCGAACTTGATAGTCTTTTTTCAATACCTTACTGGGAACATATAGGAATATTTTAAGATTCTATATAATATGCAAAGATTTCATAGAATATGACAGGAATATGTCAAGAATATGCTAAGAATATTCTATCATAAAAACGTGGAATGGCTGTCATGTATCTTTTTCTCATTCATCTATAAATAAGAGAACTGTCTATTATCTCAAATACACTCACTCTAATACTTAAACTCTATTTTTGTGTTAAAGTACTCGATGACTAACTTAAGTGTCGGAGAGTTTGTGTAGAAAACATCCTTTCATGTCCCTAACCATTTGTTTGTCTCAACATGTCACCTAATTATCAAAGAGCACTTGATTACTTTAGAGACTCTTGTTTATTTCAGGGCTTTTCAGTCATCAAAAGTCTTCTGTTCATCATGGCACCTGATCATTGTAATAAATCCTTTAACTCTCATGATCATTGCAATAAGATCCTCTTAGGTCTCTTGATCATTGCAATTAAAATCACATTTCTTATGTTATAAATTCTTTATTATATTTTGACAATAACAATTACAACAACTACAATGATCACTACAACAAATTTTAGATTAAGAGGTATTTAAAAATGCCTTAATAGATAGTTTATTGGGACATTTTAACTATTAGAGCACTTAAAATAATGCCCCATGTAACTGTGCCTAAAAAACGTATTGAGGCATTTATAAATGCCTTAAAAACAACTAGAAATTTAAGTTTGTTACGACACTTAAAAATGCCTCAAAAATCACTATAAATTTATTTTTCATATCCCCACAAGGTCTTCTTTCTCTTAATTCTAACTTACTTTTCCCTCGGCTCGAACCCTGAACCTTTCATTCTTCTTGCACACACGTGACCACCTAATCTACACATCATCTTATTAATATATGTGCCTATGTTTATTTTATAGTATATCTAAGTTTCATTATAATTATTTTATTGGGACACTTAAGATTTGTCTATTAGGACACTTCATCAGAGTGTCTCATTAAAATTATTTTAATGAGGCATTTCAAAGATTCTGTCCTATTAGATGTATCTATCAAGACACTTATATTTGTCTATTAGGGCATTTCATTATCGTGCCTCATTATAATTGTTTTATTGGAGCACTTCTTTAAATTGTGCCTTAAAATAGTATTTTATAAGGCACTTAATTGTTGTGCCTCATTAAAGTTATTGTATTGAGGCACTTTTTTAGATTGTGCCTTAAAATGGTATTTTAGAAGACACTTTTTAAAAAATGCCCTAAAAAAGATGTCTCAACAAGTCATTTTTGTTGTAGTGGATGGTTTAAGCTTTATTGTGAGGTTTTATTTTTGTTTTGTTTAGGATTATTAAAAGTACAAACACGTGACTATGTATAACAAAGTGTAATCTCTTAATTAAAGAAGGTTAATTAAAGGATACAGTACATAATAATAGAAATTAAGAGGGCATACGAGGAAACAAAAAGGTTAAAGAAATTAACTGGACAAGCTAAAGAACAGGGATGGTGGCGGAAAGACCAAAATGCCCTTTTCTTCTGGTATGAAAGGACCACCTCAGCAAGTGAAAAATAAATTAGGGAGAGGGTTCTGTCAATGCAGAAAGCGAGGTGAAGGGAGAAAGAGAAAGAGAGAGGGAGAAGTCGATGAGAAGGAAAAAGAAGGCCAAGCTGTAGAAAACTCCAGTTTATTCATTCATCTTCATCTCTCAAATCGGATTGATTATCTTCTCCCTCTCGACCCACAAGACCGTACAATCGGCGTATACGGTTCCCCCTATCTCTGTGCATCTGCAATTGCCACACACACACACACACACACACACACACACACACACACAAACAGAGATATACCTCTCTCTCTCTCTCTCTCTCATCAATCTTGTATGGTATGCTTCCCAACTGAGTCAACACAGAATGGGTTGTTGCGAATCCTCCTTCCTTAGCGGGGATGTGTCGGAGAAGGATCAACGCGGCGGCCGCCACAACCCCTCGAACGGAGCCGCCGATAGCGACGTCGCGGGTGGCGTGCCGGCGTTCTCCGAGTTCTCGCTAGCCGACCTGAAGGCGGCCACCAACAACTTCTCCTCCGATTTCATCGTCTCGGAGGGCGGCGAGAAAGCCCCAAATGTCGTGTACAAGGGCCGCCTGCAGAACCGGAGGTGGATCGCCGTCAAGAAATTCACCAAGATGGCCTGGCCCGATCCCAAGCAGTTCGCTGTAATGATTTGTGGATTCTTTGATTCGTTGTTCGGTTCTAGGGTTTGTTGAAATTGGGGGGTTTATGTGTTTGTTGTTGTCTGATTCTTTCTCGAAGGATGAAGCGTGGGGCGTTGGGAAGTTGAGGCATAAGAAGCTCGCTAATTTGATTGGCTACTGCTGCGATGCCGATGAGAGGCTTCTCGTCGCCGAGTATATGCCCAATAACACCTTGGCGAAACATCTATTCCACTGTACGTGCAGATGAATTGGTTCTATTTCTATTTCGATATTGCAAATTCTATTCAATTCTGTCAATTTGAAGCCAAGTTTCCGCAATAGTTTCCCCGCTTAATTAAATAGACACTTGTTAGCTCAAAATTTGGTGATTTGTTACGTTCTAGTGAAGTAATTCGTTAACTATTAGCTAATGGTTAAGGCTTCTAGTTTTCTTTCCAGTTTCATTGCGTTTTTGGTTGGCCACAAATGTGTTCAAGTATTTATAATTTTGGGATTCGTTTCCTTGTAGCTGAACGATTCAACTTCAGCTTCATTGTGTCCAGCTTGATAATGGGGCTTTTCTCAGAATGGCCAATATTTAGAACTTAGAGGTTTTTCGTGCCTGATGCCAACCACTCTGGAAATGCATAGCCCATGGTAAATATTTTTGGTCAATCATGATAACTAGAGACTTTCAGCGACATGAACGGTTTATGGAAGTTCTATATAGGTCTTCATCACCCCTATCGCAAGTCTTAATCGAAGAAGGTGGGTTGGCTAGATAAATTCGGGTCCTCCAATAATCTTAATCAATTGGTGTCCCTTCTGTAAAACCACTATATTTCATGTGGGGTCCCAGGTCCTCCACCAAGTTATTTAATGTTTTCTTTTTGTTTGTTCTTTGTTGCTACAAACATCTTTTGTTCTATTCACTCACCTTGCATGTACATCTTTTGGCTTTTTTTTTTCCCCATATGCCTAAACCATCTTTATGGCGACCTATTTATCCTTTTTTTTTTTTCAACTAGCGTCACTCTTTAACTATCAAACTTTTATCATTATCATCATAACAAGCATTAATTCCATGAGGTCAAGTCTTTTTTACGAATTTTAGGTTCTAACTCTCAAATCATTTCCTTCCATGGACATATATTTTGCAAGATTATTGTGTTTCATGTTATGTTTAAGAGTTTTTTACTAAGATTTTCTTTGGGGGGTCTTTGTCTGCCTATTTTACTCAGTGAACTAAAACTCGGCCTAGGCGGCGCTGAGGCGCTAGGTGGACACTGGCCATTGCGATTGTGGCCTAATCGGCTCCCTTAGGTGCCGGCTCGGCTAATCGAATCAGGCGATGCCTAGGTGGCCGTCGCGTGAACCGCCTAGCCGATTATGGCCTAATCAACCGCTTGGGCCATTTTATATAAATTGATTGTTAGGGTTTTTGTTTCCCCTTACCCATTACCACTTCTCTCTCGTTGACTTCCCCTTCTCTCTAGCGCGCACCGCTACCGACTGTCAAACTCTATCTCAGCCCAAGGCTATTGCTGCCTCCAACTCCACCGCGAGCTTCTCACCGCCTCTACGCCGTCAAGCTCCATCCGCGTTGCGTCAACGCCGTCGCCACCACTGTCAAGCTCCATCTCCGCCTCTGCTTCTGCTTCCAATCCCCCCCCCTCTCGTGTTGTGTTGTTGGGTGTTAGGTTTTATGTTATTTGATGTTATTTTCTATTTATATGTTATATATATATTTTCTTTTCTATGTTAAATATATTAGATATATATATTTTTCTATTTCTATTTATATGTTAGATATATATTTTTTTTCTTTTCTATTTTTATGTTAAATATATATATTTTCATGCCTATTTCAACTTTAATTTAATTAAAAATAACATCAAGTCATATCACAAAGTTAAAAAAAATAAAAAAACTAACAGTTTTCCTAAGCTGCCTAGGCCCCAGCCTAACGCCCGACTAACGCCTAGCGCGTTTTAGAACACTAATTTTACTACAAACTTTTTTCATTCCATTCACTCATCTCATATGGGTAGCTATTGATCATCTTCTATATGTTCAAATCACTTTAATTCCTTCTCATGTATCTGTTCTTCAATAGGCATCACTCCAAGTTTACTTTTGATACTCTTGTTTTAATTTTGTCTTCTCTTATATAGCCACACATCCATTGTGGCATCTTTATCTCCATTATAATCATATTTTACACATATAGTACTTAACTACCTTTCATTCCGAGGTTTATAGCAAAGATGGTTTTATAATTATCTGATAAACTTTTTTTTTAAGCTTTAAAGGATTTTAGCTTTAAAATTTTGCATACATTTCTTCACTTGACTTTTAACATGTTGATTTTGAGTAATATCCCCAATAATCTTTTTTTTTAACAATTGATCTGAGATATTTAAATGGATCTTTTGTAGGAATAACTTAATCTTTAAGTCTTATATAGATATCATTCACACACATTTCTACTAAATCTAGATTCAACAGTCAGTTTTTTTGACTTGTTTAACTTAAAGCTTTTAGATTCTAAGGTCTCCTTGCATAATTCAAGTTCAGTGGTGGTTTTTTTGGTGGTGGTTGGGGGGGGGGGGTTCCCATATACTAAGATAATGGGGGGGGGGGGTTCCCATATACTAAGATAATAGGATGTGCCTTTTGAGCTCATCAATTACAAGAATAAAGAGTGAAGGGGCTAAGTGCAGATCTTTAATACAGTCTAATTGTAATTAAGAAAGTCTTAGTATTTCCTCTATAAGTTCTAATGCACGTTTCTACTTGATGATACATGTCTCATATGGCTGCACATTCATTTTAACATCTAACTCTGTTATGCTCATTTTTTCCAGACTTCAAGTATTCTGTGCCATAGAACAAATATGATCTTATAGCCTCCCCCTTTTTTTTTTCTTTTTGTTTGAAAGGGACTTTACAATTGCATAAAATGTTGAATGGACTTCTCCATTTTAACTATCATGCCTTGATTTTTTTAGTATCTAATAATCTCTAGTTCTCTTTGAACAATTAATTCAAGATATCTAAATTGATCTTATGACTCTATATAGGTTTAACCCAATATTCTTGTATGTTAGGTAAAATTGCCATGCAAAGTTGCATCTACCATTTTGGAATGTTGTGTTATTTTCTGCTTTTGTAGAACTCTCTTTACAATTTGGGAAGCAGAAACAGATTGTTTAAAACCTGAATTTTAGAAGCTGCATTAAGCTTATGTTTTCATTAGTAGTTACATGGCATTTTTTGTTAAGCTCAAGTAATGCCTTAAAATTTATGATCACTTGCCTACATGCGTATGGATGCATGTTTGAGTTATATGTTGTTGTTGTTCATATTTGGTTTTAGGATGGTCTTTTGTTTGTTAATATATAAGTTTATCTGATTACCTCCACCACAGGGGAGAACCAAACCATTGAGTGGGCCATGCGACTAAGAGTTGCTCTATACATTGCTGAAGCATTGGACTACTGTAGCACTGAAAGCCGGCCACTGTACCATGACCTGAACGCATATAGAGTTCTCTTTGATGAGGTGCTGTCAAATATCTTTTAATGTTTGCTCTATGCATAAATGTTTCATTACTTTAGCAATTTATACAGTATTATCTAGTGGATCCTTTTCTTTTTTCTTATTTAGTCTTTTCTTATAGGATAGAGGATCCGTTGGTTAGAATTTGAGCTGACAGCTAACTGCTTAGTCTGTTATTTTTGGCAGAATGGCGATCCACGACTTTCATGTTTTGGCTTGATGAAAAACAGCAGAGATGGTAAAAGTTATAGCACGAATCTTGCATACACACCTCCTGAATATCTTAGAAATGGTAATCCAGTTAATTATTGTTGATTAAGTTATAATTGTTCTATGTCTTTAATTTTTTATTTACTATTTCTCCCTGAAAGAGGTATTGAGAAATAGTGCAAAATATTTTCTTTATGATACTGACTCGTGAAAGTTATTGATAATTAATACCATGTTAAGGGAAATGGGCAAGGCCCCTATACATGCTGTTGAGTATAGGACCGATTATACACACAATAAACCCCCACTTCTCACAGCCAACTCACAACCAATAGAACAGAAATAGAATAACAGATGGCAGAAGAAATCAAAACAACAACAGAAAGTAAATGAGGCAAGAAGACTTTTCCTGGTTCAGGCACTTCCTTAGGATAAAATGCCCTACATACAGACTGCCAAAGACCTGACAGAATCCACTAGAAAGCAATAGAATTACAGCACTCCCTCTCGCACACACTTGGCTATTAATAGTAGCCTTCCCTCTTGAGAATACAAGGACCGAGCTTCGCTCTCTCTCAATTCTCTCTAAAGACCATGCAAGACTTAACAGAAAAGAATGAATGAATGTGTGTTATGACTGAGAACCTATCCGCCTCTATTTATAAGGGATAGAGGCGGTTACAATAGGGGACTAAAATGCGATTATATGAAATAATGGGACTGCTGGTACTAACTTATAAGAGTTAGTTTCCATTACATTTTAGACTCATAAAATATAAAAATTCAATATTATTCCTAACTACATTCTAAGACCCTCTCCCGAGAATTGAATGCTAACTAATGCAAATCCTAACACATGCAATATGCAAACTAAAGAAGTCTTTAACTTTACGTCAATAAAGGCTCTTAGATTTGTCTTAGAATTACCCGCCATATTGGTTTTCTATGACATAATTTTTGGGAGAGGTGGGGCTATGTGCTTGATTTCTAAGATGTGTACTACTCTTGCCCCTTAACAATATAGCATATACCTTGATAAGAAGAAAATTGGGATGCTGTATATCTTTCCCATTGATTATGGATACAATGGGGCATCTATGATCACCATTATTTATTAATTATATCATTGTGAAGCGTCAAGGGTTGTCAGCTATGTATAGAAAAGGTTATGAAAGAAGCCCGTATGCTCAACTTGACAAATAGGCTTAATTCTTCATTTCAGCTTAAAACTTACATGTTTACCGATTAACAAGTCCAAACACCTCAATTGTTCCTTTAATGCTTGGACAAACATTCTGTGTGGGAACTTCAATGTTGAATATTTGCTAAACTAGTGATCACAATAAACTGAATATATGTAGCAAGCAGAGATTGATTATCTATTTCGAAATTACTCGCTGGTCCTTTTTCTTGAAATGATCTAATCCATGCTCACTAGGTGATCCATTGGTAAGAAATTATTTCATGAGATTGATAGGACAAAAACTTACTAATGGTGCATTAGTTTTTGCTAGAAATATCTCCTTATAAGTAGTGAAATGATACTTCTAGCAATATTTGGATGAAAACAAGTGTTCCATTGGTTCATTATGTATCCATCTCTGCTGATTGTGAAACCAAAGGTTGATAGAGAACTTTCTAGCTGCTTTCATTCCCGGAAGTTGCACAACCATTAAATTCAATGTCCATTCTTGAATTTTGAAATGGATTAATTCTTCATTTCCGTTCACCCATTCTGCATTTTGGCTTTATTTTGCAGTTTCTAAATGGATATTCTGTCAACCTTCTTTTCCCATATAACTCTTAGAATTGGATATGCACATAGAGATTGGCCTAACTTCTTACCCTTTTACATTTGGTCTTCTTGTGTTGTAGAAAGCTATGGTGTTAAAGCATTAAGTTATATTTTGACTAATGCAAGGTAGAATAGAAGGCTGACATAGCTGCATCAGATTGAACTTTTTGGTGGTGAATGATGCTTTAAAGCCTTGGTAAAGCCCCAAAAAAGGAGGATTGGTTTTTGATTTTATTTGATAATTGTTAAAATTAATATGAAAAGGTGTGAGGGTGTCAGGAAGGCTGGGATTAGTTGATAGCCTTTGATGAATTATGGTGGATGAGCTAAGGAAGTTTTGCAATGATAGAGAAATAATGGAAGTCCAAGTTGGGAGGGAGATTTGTTTGTATTTTCTTATTATTCATTCATGACAGAGGTTTGACCCTATAATTATGGTGGTGCGATTAGGCTAGAGAGCTGACATCCAAGAGACATTGTCAGTAGTCCTAACTTGAAAATTTGTCAGTGGGTTGGTCATTTGTCAGTAGTGGAGTGACACTTGTAATGAAGGAGTGTGATGCCTGTTGATTGTGGAGATTGTTTAATTATCACCTAAGGAGTACGTGGGGTACATATTTTCTGCATGTTTTCCAATTTTGGATCTTCTCTCTATGGAGAAGTTAATGATTCTTTTGAACTATGGATTTGTCCTTGCAAACCCTTAGCTTCAGCGTCCATTCTCTGAAGCTTAAAGGTCTTGTACAATGGAAATCCCAGGCCTTGCTTAGCATATGTTGTTGGAGTCTTTGGAGCCACCAAAGATGTGGCAATGAATTAGAGTAATCCTAATACGCACGCAGGACCAGCCAGTGGATCAGCCTATGGAGTGGCTAGTGTAGTAATCAGGGGCCATGCTTGGTGATTATATTTCAAGGTGGCAGTTAGTAAGATGTTAGGGAAGAGAACTCTTGTGGCTAAGTTGAGGTGCGTCATGAGTGCATACATTTTGTCCAATTAATAAGGTACAACAAACCTTTACCACTGGCCACTTCATGGATATGAGGTCATAGTTGGATATAACTGTGAAAATACACTCAACCCATGGAGGAAAAGTTCACAGAGCTGCAGCAACACTGATGGTTCTTGATGGCTTAGAGTTATATTATGAGTATTGACAAGAGGAAAATATGAAGGGGATTTAGTATATGAATTTTTTGAGATAATATTGTGGTTGAAGATTCAGTTTTAAATTAACTGGGAAAGTTGTAGTGCCTTGGGGACCATACAGTTAGTAGTAAGGAAGATATTTCCTCGTTAATGATTTTAGATATTACCAGGTTGTAAGTTGTGACATATATATGTGTGTTATATGTTCATTTGTAGACTATATCTGTATTAATCTTAAGTGGACATGGCATATATTTTGTGTAAGACACCTAAGACAAGCATGATACAAACATAAAGGAAACTGAGCGTCCGGCCTGTTATATACATGTGTTCTTCAAAAATAAAACAAATCACCACAACCTAGCTTTAGGCAAGGAATTACATCCAAAATAAAATTTGTTTACAAACTCAGGTGTCAGTCAATATGTCAAGTATGTATTTTTTGGATGGTGAATTTTATTGCGTGCTTGGGAAATATTTATATTGAATTTGTCTGGTGCAGAATGTGAAAAGCTTGCCTTCACTTGAGTTAAATTTGAAGGGAGTACTTACCAGAAATGTATCATGCTTCCAGATTTTTATAGCCTGGTGAGTGGGAGAATGTGCTTATTTGCCAATAACCCGACTATCCTGAGCTAATTGCTTCCAGTCGGGTGTTCTCCCCAAGTAGAAGGGTTGGGCACCCTCTGTAATGCCCTAGATTGGAATTGGGGTGTTACATTATGTGTTTCGCATATGCTTTCTATGTATTTGGAATTTGTTATGGATGCGGAAAATTTTGGAAATGATTGATTGAACCAAAAACAAAGGATGTGTGATTTTATCTGGAGATTTGTGTTGAAACTGAACGCTAATATGGCCCAATAATCACTCAATATCTTCACCAAACCGATCACAACACATTCACAATAACAGAAAGTAAATAATTGACAGAATTTAAAAAAGAACAGAAATGCAAACCACAATGCAGCACACCCGGTTTACCCTGGTTCATGCCATAGAAATGGCACTACATCCAGCTCTCCAATGAAGAGAACAATCCACTAAGAACTTTCAGAAATCAGTACAAGAATCCCTCTCTCCCCTCCTCTTTTCTCTCGAATACAATACTCACATGAAAAGACTCCAAGAACTATACTAATCACAGCTCTCTCTCTTTTCTCACTGCACTCGAAATAAGAGAATGGAATGATAAATGATTGATGATGATCGCAGGTCCCTCTGCCCTTCTATTTATAAACTAAATGGGTGGACCTTCCTAGGGGAAATAACCGACAAATACAAAGTCTAAAATACCCCTACTAATTACAGTTAATTACAACTAAGTCCTGCAATCTAACTGCCATCCGATCATCCTCATTTTCTCCTCTGATTTCTTCTAGATTTCCAGCACATTAACTCGGGCAAAACATCAACAATTTGCACTAGTAAAACTGTTTTCTGTGTAGTTTGTACCATTTCTTGCTTTTAACTATATTTACATGTCGACTTGCAGGAAGGGTCACTCCAGAAAGTGTTGTCTTCAGCTTTGGGACTGTTCTTTTGGATCTTCTTAGTGGAAAGCACATTCCTCCAAGTCACGTGAGTATAATATTCTGCTTTTTGCTATTGAAAAATGTCACATATCTATTGTTTTCTGTAGATTTCCTGCACTTTTGTCTCATATCTCTGACCTGGGTCTTGTCAAAATAGATAATAAATGAAACAGAAATTTAATCATATATTAGGGCTTATGCCATTAAAGTGGCTTACTTGATGATGGTTGCTCTTGTGAGATCTCTATTTTCCTCCTCCTTTACTAATCTAGTATGAATTTTCTTATGATGATAATGTACAACAACCTTTATCCCACTAGATTTTTCATGATGGTTTGATCCAATAAATCTTATGCTGGTTGTCGGCTACTTAACACAACTTGTACGCTAGAAATGTTGAGGGAATTGCTCAATCAATATGAAATGTTTCTGATGAGGATAACACGAAAATATTATAAAACTATTGATACTTCATTATATATATACTATTTTATCCATAATATTGACTAATCATCATTCAACATAAGAAACAAGCAGAAAAAGTAACTATTTTGTTGAGGCTGTAATTATACTAAATTGTGTTTTTTATTCTTTACTTAAAAATTGATTGTATTTCTAAATATTATCCTAAAAAGAATTTGGAAAAACTCTATAAATCTTATTGTTCCCTCAGGTTTGTCTGTTGTTGCATATCTAAACTGTGGAACATGCATGTTCTTACTATATAGTTGTGTCTGAAGAATTAGGGCAGAATTTAAGAAAGAGAGGGGAAAACAGAAAGAGGCGGAAGAAACAGGGAGATCGAGAGAGAGAATAGAGGGAGAATTAGAGAGAAAGAAAGGAAGAGAAGCTGAGGGAGAGGAACGGACAGATCCGAGAGGGAGAGAGAGTTTGGAGAGAGAAAACAGATGTTTAATTGATATTTTTGGATATCCCTTTACAACAGTCCTAGTAGCTTTATATAGCTACTTGAATGAATTTAGAGAATTTGGGAATTAATACCCTCTAAGTAATAGGGTTGTAAAATACCAACTGCTACACTCCTATTCTTGATTACAAGGTTGCTTTATATACAACAATTCTACTTATCTTCTATCTAAATTTTAGGAGATTTAAAATACAAAAACAAGAGCAGATAAGGAGAGAATTTTTCTCCTGATTTTCCCCCTAATTATCAGGCTTAGTTGTGATCTTTATCTTCTTTCATTTAGCCTCATCTTCTTCCTTTTTTTTTGGGATATCTTCAACCTGATCTGGTTCCTCTTCTTCGGTTTTATTTCCTTCCTATCGAGACTTCTTCCTCAACACTCCCTCTCAAGTTGGAGAATAAATATCTTTCATTCTCAACTTGCCTCTAATAAACTCAAAACCTTGTTTGTTCATTGTCTTGGTGAGAATATCAGCTTCTTGTAAACCTGTAGGGATATACACCAGATTGATTCCACCATCTTCAATCTCTTGCTTAATAAATTGTCTATCAATTCTCACATGCTTCATCCGGTCATGTTAGATTGGATTGTTTACTATACTAATGACAGATTTGTTGTCACAGTATAGTCTTATAGGGTTAGTATTAGGCACCTTCAAGTCTTCCATGAACTTCCCTAGCCATATTACTTCACAGATACCTTGAACTATAACTCGGTATTTTGTTTCAACACTACTTCTAGCTACTACACTTTGTTTCTTGCTCTTCCATGTCACAAGGTTACCCCATAATTTTGTGTAATAACCAGAGGTTGATTTGCTGGCTTCTAGGGGACTTGCCCAATTAGCATCCACAAACCCTTGAATTTCTCGATCTTCATTCTTTCTGAATAAAATACCCCTACTAGGAGTTCTTGTAAGGTATCTTAGAATATGATAAGCAGTATTAAGATGTTTGCTAGTGGGTGAATGCATATATTGACTCACTTTACTGACTACATATGCAATATCCGTCCGTGTAAAAGACAAATAAATCAGTCTTTCCACTAACTTTTGGTATCTACCTTTATCGACTGCCTTTTCTGTCCCATCTTTATTAGCTTTCCAGTTGGGTTCCAATGGTGTGTCTACAATCAAGCTTACGTGTCTCCTTTAGTAGATCCAATGTATACTTTTTTTGAGAGTTAAAAATTCTCTCTTTGCTTCTTGGTATTTCCATCCCTAGAAAATACCTCAGTTGTCCAAGGTCTTTAATTTCAAATGTTTGTTGCAATTGTCCCTTTAGTGCCTTAATTTCATGCTGATTGTCACCTGCAACAATAATATCGTCTACATTGACAATTAAGATAGTTTTCATACCATTAGCAGCATGTTTGGTGAATAAAGTGTGATCAGACTGCCCTTGTTGATACCCTAGCTGATGTAATGTGGTGCTAAACCTTTTAAACCAAGCCCTAAGGGATTGTTTCAGCCTATACAAAGATTTCTTTACTTTGCAAACTTTCCCTTTTTCTTCAAAACTGGGAGGGATTCTCATATATATCTACTCTTCTAGATCCCCATTAAGAAATGCATTCTTTATATCAAGTTGATGTAATTCTCAATCTAAGTTGGCTGCAAGGGATAATAATACACGTATAGAATTGAGTTTTGCAATGGGTGTTGTTATAACTAACACTACAGTGGAATAGAATCTTAGAAGAGATTTGCCTCTTACACACACAACCCTCTCGGTTTGGATACAAACATCACACCTGAAGAGAATCAACAGAAAATATATAATCAACAGAAACAGTAAATGAAATCACAGAATCAAGAAATGCAAACCAATCAACCAAATGAACACAATGTTTATCCTGGATCGATTCCCTTTGAAAAAACCTACATCCAGTCTTCAAGAGCCACCAAGAACAGTCTTTATTGACAGAAACTTGATCAGTACAGCAGTCTCCCTTCTCTTTCTTTTATCCCGAGTACATCCCAATTGTTTTCTCAAGATTACTAAGCTCTAGCCTTTCTCTCATAAACAATCAGCACTTGCACACATAAAATGAGAAATCTACATCTCTTGCTACCCCTTGCCCTCTATTTATAATAGTGGGTGGATTTCTGAAGAATATTAAATATTTACAGTTTAACCCCCCAACTATCACTAGTTACGTATTGGAAAATAAACTTCTATTTAATGCTTCATTTGCCTTCAAAATATACTCTAGACAATTTTTAACAAGTGCAAAAGTCTTTTTCATAATCTATACCTTGTGTTTGAGTGAAGCCTTGGGCCACTAACTTGGCCCTATACGTCTCAATACTTCCATCAGCTTTATGTTTTACTGTGAATACCCATTTGCTTCCTACCACTTTCTTGTTCTGAGGTAGTTCACCACTTCCCATGTACCATTCTTTTTTAGTGCATCCATTTCCTCCATTACAGCCCTTCTCCAGTTTGGTATTTGTAAGGCCTCATTGATATTCTAAGGTATTTGCACCTCATCAACCCTTGTGGTGAATGCTATGAAATTTGGAGATAATTGAGAATATACCAAATGGTTAGAAATAGGGTATTTAGTGCATGATCTCACCCCCTTTCTCCAAGCAATTGGAATATCCAAATCATATAATTCAGGCTCTGCATGTTCTGCATTTTTCATTCTGTTATCCTCCTTAATAGGCGCTACTGCTTCAGTCCTTTCATCCTCTTTAGGTACCGAACCTTCTTGTCACAATTGCGCTGTGACCACTGTCGACCTTCTAATTCGGTGTGAATTAGGAGTCGTCGCTAGAGAACCGTAAGAGAAGAGAAAGGTTTGGAGAAGAGAGAGAGAGAGAGAGAGAGAGAGAGAGAGAATGCAGAGAGTAGGAACATGAAATTGGTTAATTGATTGATTCTTTTGTAGTAGGCTGGCATAATTTATATAGGACCTATAGGTGCTGCCACAACAAATCTTTTCTCCTCTAACAGATTCTTTTGTCTTATTCTAGCCCTCTTTACACCTGGCATAACAGCCTAACAAACTACCAGCTGGAAATGGTAAAGTCTATAATTAATAATGAAAAGAAAATAGCTAATTTCTACTTAATATCCGCAGCAAAATTTATCAGACTTGCGGCCTTCCTCTTGTTTCGTGACACTTCTTTCGGGGTTAATGATTGGTTTTGCTTTGGTTCAAGTGTCTTTTTTCTAGAATACACCTCGATTGGTGGCTGAGACTTAGGAATTTCTTCTTGAATGTGCTGAATTTTGCTGCAGTTGTACTTAGGACTGCCACATACACAGTCTAACTATCACTCAAGAACTCTCCGATTACACCCGCAAATAATAAGCCACACAGCACACGACAATAGCAACAAGAATGGGAATACAAACAACAACACAACCACATAAGAATCAGGGATTTTATCCTGGTTCAGTCTCATAAATGAGACCTACATCCAGACTGCCTTGGGCACCATGAAAACTCCACTATCTTGAATACTTTGACGATTACATGCGCTAGAACTACATCTCTTTCCCACAGTCTAAAAACCTAGACTATACAGAGATGAAAAACTCAAGAGAACATACAAAGATAACCCTTCTCTCAGCCTAGCACATACTCGCTCAACACCTCACAAGATATCCAACTGTTTTCATACCTTAGCCGTGCCCTCCCAACCCCTATTTATAAACCATAAGGGCGGGCAGGTCAGGTTATAACCTACTAACCCCCTGACCGAATTTCTAACAAACTTTTGGTCAGCCTATGCTATACAATAAATCTCTCATTACAACAGAGAAGCATGCCAACAGATTTATAGAAGGAAAATTAACTAAGTACAAAAACCTAATCTAAGTCAAATGACTTCACAATTCTCCACCCATTTGATTTAGATTCACTGCACTCTTGCACTTCAGCTTCTTGCACCCCTGCTCCACCTTCAATTCTGATTTGGGACAATGTTCAGCAGCTTGATATGTTGCTGAAGTTTAGAAACCGGTACAGCCTTAGTAAACATATCAACAACATTTTTCTAACCTGCAACTTTGGTTAGTTCAATAAGTTTATTTTCAATTATATCCCTAATAAAGTGGTACCGAATGTCAATGTGTTTTGTCCTCTTATGGTGAGCCTGATTCTTTGATAAATGTATGGCACTTTGACTATCACACATTAAAGTGACTTTCACATCTAACCCTAGGAGCTCTCCCACTAGCCCTCTAAGCCACATAACCTCTTTAATTGCATCAGCTACAGCTATATATTCTGTCTTGATAGTAGATAATGCTACCACATGTTGGAGTCTAGACTTCCAACTAATAGATGAATTCCACAACTTAAACATATATCCAGTTGTGGACCTACGTTTATCAAGATCAGCAACATAGTTTGCATCCGAGAAGCCTAGAATGCTAGGTTTTTCTCCTACTTTTGCTCCACCATAGGACAATAAATTCTTGCTGGACCTCCTTAGGTATCTAAGCATCCATTTTACAGCCATCCAATGGGATCTACCTGGGTTTGCCATGAAGCGGCTGACTACACTCATTACATGAGCTAGGTTGGGATAGGTACAAACCATACCATACATCAGGCTGCCAACTGCACTTGAGAATGAGATTTTCTCCATTTCCTTTCTCTCCACCTCATCCTTAGGGGACTGCTTTGAATATAGTTTGAAGTGAGGTGCAAATGGCACACTCACTGGCTTAGACTCAGCCATGCCAAACCTAGAGAGCAGCTTTTCTATATATGATTTTTGAGATAAGAATACTCTCCTATGCTGTCTATCCCTAGAGATTTCCATCCCTCGAATTTTCCTAGCCTCACCTAGTTCCTTCATTTCAAACTCAGCCTTTAATTTCTGCTTAAGGTGCTGAATTTCTCTAAGGGATTGACTTGCAATAAGCATGTCATCCACATATAACAGTAAGTATATTGAAATGCTAGGTGATATATGTTTAAGATGCACACAAGAGTCATAGGAGCATCTTGAATATCCTTGGCCTATCATAACAGTATCAAACCGGCGATACCATTGCCTAGGAGATTGTTTGAGCCCATAGAGTGACTTTTTGAGCAAACAAACTTTCTCCACCTTATCCTTAACCTCAAAACCTCTAGGTTGGTCCATATATATCTTTTCTTCTAACTCTCCATGAAGGAAAGCTGTAGTAACATCCATCTGCTCCAATTTCAAATCCAATTGAGCGGTGATAGCCAGCAACACCTTTATTGAGGTATGCCTTACGACTGGGGAGAAAACCTCATTGAAATCAACCCTCGGAACTTGAGTAAACCCCCTAGCAACTAGCCTAGCTTTGTACCTAGGCTTAGGATTATCACCAGCCCCTTCTTTTATTTTGTACAGCCATTTACAACTTACAATTCTTTTTCCTTTAGGTTTTTCTACCAATTCCCAGGTTTGTTTTTCTTAAGGGAAGATATTTCTGATTTCATGGCTTTTATCCACTTGTGGGAATCCTTGGATGCTATAGCTTGGTTATAGGATTGTGGCTCTTCTCCAGAAACTTTGGAGGCACTATTTAGGGCATAGGCTACTAAATCTGAGTAGCCAAACCTTATAGGTGGCTTACGGACTCTAGGCTGCCTATCCGTAGCCACACTATACCTATCAGGGTTTGGCTAATCTCCAGCATCACTGTCAGCCTCTTCTTCCTCATATTGAGATGTTTCAGCATTCTGCTCTTCCTCTTGAACCTGATCATTTTGGTCCAGGTCTGGTTTAGGCTCTCTTTCATTCATTTCAGACTTTATTCCATAAATATCTACCTTCATTGAGTCCTCCTTTCCATCTAGCTTCTTGTGGGTTTCATTATTGCTTAAATTTATGGTAGTTGTCTCATCAAATGTCACATTTCTTGTGACTATGGTCCTGGGTCCTTTCGGTTCAAGGTTCCATAGTTTATACCCCTTCACATCGGTTGGGTAACCTATAAAGAGACATTTGCCTTGCTTCATATGAGCATAGGCTAAGCACCCAAATACCCTAAGGTGGGCAAGACTAGGCTTATGGCCTGTCCACTTCTCATAGGGAGTTTGCAAATCTATGGCTTTAGATGGAGTCCTGTTAAGGATATGGGTTGCAGTGGACACTGCTTCACCCTAGAAATTTTTTGGCAATGTGCATGAAATAACATGCATCTTACCCTTTCTAAAAGCGTCTGGTTCATCCTCTCAGCCACCCCATTTTGTTGGGGGTTTTCAGGCGCTGTTAAGTGCCTAATTATGCCATTTTCATTGCACATTTCACTGAATTCCCTATTACAAAATTTCAGCCCATTATCTGTCCTAATGGCTTTAATTTTCTTGCTCATTTGAGTTTCTACCATTGTCTTCCAATTCCTAAAGGTCTCATAAGTTTGATCCTTAGTTTTTAGCACATAAACCCACAATATTCTAGAATAATCATTTATAATGGAAAGGAAATATCTAGAACCACCATGGGTTGGGGTTTGGGCTGGCCCCACAAATCCGAGTGAATGTAATCTAAGGGGGACTTAGATGAGTGGATGACAGTCCTATTGAACCTGAGTTTTGCTACCTTTCCATAAATGCAAGACTCACATTTGGACAAAACCGAGACTTGGCCATTTTCAAGAATCCCTTGCTTGGCTAACTCCTTGAGCTCTTGCTCACTTATGTATGACATCCTCAGATGCCATAACTTTGCCAATTCTTGGGATTTGCTACTCACTGCAGCAGACTCACCACTTAAGGTAGAGGCTTGCAAGAAATAAATGCCATTCTGCAGTTTGGCCTTCATGCAGACAAGTGACCCCTTGGTCACTGTTATGGCTCCACTCTCTCCTTTGAACTTTAGGTCATTTTTGTCCAATTCTCCAAGGGAAACCAAGTTCCTCTTGAGATCGGGCACATTCCTAATTACAGTGAGAGTCCTAAAAGTGCCATCATACATCCTTAGCCTCACATCACCCACTCCAACAACCCTGCACTCATGGTCATTGCCTAGCAAGACCTTACCCCCATTGATTTCTCTATAATTTTGCAGCCAAAACTTCCTAGGGGTCATGTGGAATGAACAGCCCGAATCCATCACCCAATCACTATTCCCGGCCATTTCAGTGACAGTCAACGCCTCTGAACTGTCATAACCAAGATCAACTAGATTTGCTCCACCATCGAATGGTTGCTTTTCAACCATGTCTTTCTTTCTTTTAGAGCAATATCTTTTGATATGCCCATCTTCCCGGCAGTAATAACATTTAACAGGCCCCTTAGCATTCCTAGACTTTGATCTAGACTTCCCTTTATTCCCTTTAGAGTCCTTTTTAGCACTCCTTGACCTTATGGTTAGGGCATCACTAGGAGTAGATTTTACATCCATTTTTATTCTCAATTCCTTTGAGTTTAGGGCTCCTATTACATCTTCTAAGGATAGCTTGTCCTTACCGTGTTGTAGAATATCTACAAAATTTTCATAAGACTTAGGCAATGAATAGAGAAGAACTAGGGCTCTATCTTCATCCTCATAGTTTACTCCTATATTCTCTAAGTCAAGACATAGCTTATTGAATTCATCTAGATGTTCTTGAAGTCTTTGATTTTCTTGCATCTTAAATGTGAAGAATTTGGCCTTCAAATACTGCCTACTAGATAGAGTCTTCTTTAGGTAAAGAGACTCCAATTTATTCTATACTTCCAGGGCTGTTTTAAATTTTGATACTTCTCGGAGAACCTTATCTCCAAGACTCAAGATAACCGTGTTGTACAATTTCTTGTTAATTTCCTTATCCTCTAAAGATATAGATTTAGGATCCTTACCTTCAGAGCTTCCCTCGGTAGTTATCTCTTGTTTAATTGCCTTCTCCAATCCAAGACTGCACAGCAGTGCTTTCATTTTGATCTGCCAGAGACCAAAATCATTACTGCCGTCGAACTTCTCTACATCATATCGAGTGGCGGATGAGGGCGCCATAATCGCTTACCAAAGATGGCTTTGGTTTCTTGAGAATCTTGAAAAATCTTGATAGGTTTACTAGTGCTAATACCGATGCTCTGATACCAATTTGTTGTACTTAGGACCGCTACATACATAGTCTAACTATCACTCAAGAACTCTTCGATTACACCCCAAAATAATAAGCCACATAGCACACGACAATAGCAACAAGAATGGGAATACAAACAGCAACACAACCACACAAGAATCAGGGATTTTATCCTGGTTTAGTCTCATAAATGAGACCTACATCCAGACTGCCTTGGGCACCATGAAAACTCCACTATCTTGAATACTTTGACGATTACATTCGCTAGAACTACCTCTCTTTCCCACAGTCTAAAAACCTAGACTATACAGAGATGAAAAACTCGAGAGAACATACAAAGATAACCCTTCTCTCAGCCTAGCACATACTCGCTCAACACCTCACAAGATATCCAACTGTTTTCATACCTTAGCCGTGCCCTCCCAACCCCTATTTATAAACCATAAGGGCGGGCAGGTCAGGTTATAACTGACTAACTCCCTGACCAAATTTCTAACAAACTTTTGGTCAGCCTATGCTATACAATAAATCTCTCATTACAACAGAGAAGCATGCCAACAGATTTACAGAAGGAAAATTAACTAAGTACAAAAACCTAATCTAAGTCAAATGACTTCATAGCTGCTGTATATTCTGTTATCCCCCTTGATTAGTTACATAATTAGGAATAAGAGTAGAAGAAGTAACTATTTCAGGAAAAACACTGAGATACCAACCATCTCTACCTTGCTTTACACTAGGAATCTCCTCCTGCAAAGGTTTGGTAGAGTAGTAATATTGATTCTCAATAAAAGAGACATCATAAGATACAAAAAATTTCTTAGTGTTAGGGCAATAACACTTGTAGCCTTGCTGTGTGGGAGAATAACTAGCAAACACACACTTCAAAGACTTAAGATTTAATTTAGAGTGGTGGTGGTGAACAAATGTTGTACATCCAAAGACTTTCGGGGACAAGGAATTTAGCATGCGGGTAAGAAGAGGATAGGAAGTAATGAGAGTATTTAAAGGAGTTTTGAAGTTGAGAACCTTAGTGGGGAGTCTATTGATGAGATAGGCAACATTGAGAATGACTTCTCCCCAATAGGAAGTAGGAACCAAACTGGTTAGGGTTCTAGCTGTTTCAAGCAAATGCGTATTCTTCCTTTCGACCACTCTATTTTGTTGGGGAATATAGGGGCATGTACTTTGATGAACAATGCCATTTTCACTCAAATGTCTCAAATTCAGTTGAAAAATATTCTCTTCCATTATCCGATTGAAGGATATGAATAGAGGCTTGAAAAATGTTAAGAACCATTTGATGAAATTTTCTTAATATTTTGTAAACTTAGGATTTTTCTTTCAGCAAGAATACGCAATACACCTTGGTATGATCATCTATAAAGTGACTAACCAATGAAAGTTAGATTTGGGAATTTTGTTGGTCCCCATACATTAGGTAGAATGGCTTGGTTGGTTGATAAGAATGAATAGGATGAAAAGATTTTGTTTGCTTAGCAAGAATGCATTGTTCACAATTGAAAGACTCACTTATTTTATTGCCAAACAAAGGAGGATACAAGATCTTTAGATATCTAAAGTTTGGATGGCCTAATCGTTTGTGCCATAAATAGATGTTAGAATCTGAAACAACAGAAGATAAAAAAGAATTATGTAACTTAGAGAACCTAGAATCACCATCAGTTCCTTTCACATAGTATAGATCATCTTTCTCCTTAGCATTGCCAATGATCATCTTCGAAATTAGGTCCTGAAATACACAATGATTTGGAGAGAAAATTACTTTGCAATTCAAGTCTTTAATAATTTTGCTGATGGACAAAAGATTACATCTCAATGTAGGCACATATAGGACATATTTCAACTACAAATCATCTGAATATACCGAGCCTTCCCCTTCAGCATAGGATATTATACCATCTGCCATAGTTACCTTTATATTTTTCTCACACTGTTTGTAATCAGCCATTCCATGTAAGGATCCGGTCTTATGGTTGGAAGCCCCAATATCCACAATCCAATCATTCATATTCAGCAATTTAGAGAAGTAGCAATTATGAAAATTACCTTGTTTCACTTGGGAAGCTGTTGGATTGGGTACTTCTACAGAATCTGATAGTTTTGTAACCCTTGTTTGGTTCAAAACTTGTTGCAAAACCTTCAATTGTTCTGGGGTTAAGGTACAATTAGTACCTTTACTTCTTCCACATCAACTGCATAGGCTGTTTGTTGCTTCTTCTGATTTCTCCCTTTCCGGTTTGCTGGCTTCCCATGTATTTTCTAGCAGGTTTCTTTAGTGTGGTAGGGTTTGTGGCAATGGTCACACCATTGTTTGTCCTTTGGAGGGTCTCCACAAGTTGGTGCTGCCCTTTGTTTAGAAGCAGCAAGAGCTGATCCATTCTGATTGTTAACTTCAGGTGATGTATTCAGCATTACCTCCTTGCGACTTTCTTCCCTCTTAACTTCAGCAAAAGCTTCCTTGATAGATGGAAAGGGTTTGGTTCCTTACAGCCTTCCTCAGACTTCATCTAAGTCAGAATTCAGCCCATGTAGGAAGTCAAATACCCTCTCTTTCTCTATCATTTTAGAATAGTTCACCCCATCCTTTGTACACTCTCAACTGATATCATAAAACAAATCCATCTCCTGCCATAATTCACATAATATATTATAGTAATCAGTCATCAAATGGTTACCTTGGCGAGTGGTTCTTAGGGCTGATCGAACTTCAAAACACTGTGCGGTATTCTCCATGTCCGAGTAAAGACTTTGGATGGCATCCCATACTTCTTTTGTTGTTTCATAGAACAGATAGGTCCTCCCTATCTTTGGCTCCATGAAATTGATGAGCCAAGCCATCACTATAGAGTTTTCAGCGTCCCATGCTTCATAATTGGCAGCTTTAGGATCTGGCTTTGAAACTCCCCCCCCCCCCCCCCCCCCGAAGGCCGTTAGGTATCCCACTTTCCATTTACCTTTCATAACCAACATGACCGATTGGGACCATTCCCGAAAATTGATCCATTGAGTATATGTTGAGTGATTTGAAGGGTGTGGTGATCTAACGAAATAGGGGCAGAAGTTGGGAGTATAGATTGAGAGGTTGTAGAGCAAATTGTTGAGGATTCACTAGTTGGTGACGAACTAGCCATCTTGAAGCAGTTTGGTGTGAAAAAGAGTATTCAGATTACCGAAAACCGGGTTCTGATACCATGAACGAATTTAGAGAATTTGGGAATTAATACCCAGTAATAGGGTTGTAAAATTCGAACTGCTATACTCCTATTCTCGATTACAAGGTTGCTTTATATATAGTAATTCTACTTATCTTCTATCTAAATTTTAGCAGATTTAAAGTACAAAAACAACAGCAGATAAGGGGATAATTTCTCTCTCCTGATTTTCTCCTAATTATTAGGCTTAGTTGTGATCTTTATCTTCTTTCATTCAGCCTCATCTTCTTCCTTTTTTTGGGGATATCTTCTACCTGATCTGCTTCCTCTTCTTCAATTTTATCTCCTTCCCACCGAGACTTCTTCCTCAACACTACTTCAACAGCTTAATAGAAAATACAAGAAGTAAGATAACTACCCTAACAACTTCAACAGAATTAACTACCCCTCCTGAGGAATAATTTGCTACACCCAACTCTACCATAAGCTCTTGTACATTCTAGGGTTTTTGACATTCCCCCTTGCCTTGAAATGTTTCTTGTCCTCAAGAAATGCAAGACCTGACAAGACAACTCTTAGGAAGATGGAGTAGCAGTGTTGTAAATAGCTTGGGGACACTACAACTTCTCAATCTTAGCTCTTTTCCTTCTCTGCAACAGTTTGGTTGGGGCAATCTTGAGAAACTTCTGTAAGTCTAACAAATTCTCAATAGCTCTCATGTACTCAACAATCGGAACAAAACTAGAAGCAACCATTCTCTAATTGTCACAGTTAGCAGTTGAAACCTGCCAACTGTTGTTCACCTAAATTTTCCCCATCATCATTCCTTCAATGTTGGTTGTTTGGAGTCCAGAGGAATGACTAACTGTGTCTGTGGCATCCTTTAATAGTCATCACCCTCTAGTACAAGTAAGGATGTTAAACACGCATACTTAGCTGCGGTTAATGGTTTCCAAGCAGGCCAACTGCCATCCTCGAGTGCAAAAATATCTGCAATAACCCTTAGATGCGGCAATGGAGAAATGTGGGCTCGCCTTGGGTACTCGGACAAAAGCTGTGTGCGAGCATCATAACTAGGAGTTGCTGTGACACCAATCCCAGTTATCGGTCCATCCTTCAATACAATAGACAGAAATTTGAATTGGCCATCTGGAATAAGAACCAACAAAGCAATAGGAGCTTTGTTCTCTACTGCAAAATTTTTGGCTTCTTCATCTATTTCCCTTAGCTTTAATCTTGTTAGAGATTTGTTTGCTGAAGCCATACTCTCTTGCATCTCCAAAACAATATTTTGCTTTACTAACACAAAACACCAAAGCCCTCCTTGAGAAATTGAATTGTCCAACTTATGCAAAACCTTGTTTCCAACCATAAAGCATGTTTCAGTTCTTTTTTGTATCTGTCCTCCAATTACATGTTGTCCCCGTGCTTTCGTATCAAATCCACACCTTCACAATATTAGAAGATATTTCAGCTGAGGATGAACTTCTGCAGCTTGAAGAAGTGATTTCTACTTTGAAACTTTGAATCTGTTCCTGAAGGAGAGAATTTCTATACAAATCAGAACGAATAGGAGATCTCCTCACAGCCTTCTCCTGGACCAAAAGCAAAGGAGCCATAGGCATATCATTAGTCTTGAGAACTGCAACCAGTTCCTTCAGAGCATTGCATGTCAATTGCTCGTTGCAATAGACTGAATCCATTTCAGCTTTAGAAGATCAAAATGTTTCAGTTTTTATCTCCGTCTTTGAAGGTTCTCCATTATGTGCTTTCAATTTTGGGAATTGATTGGCTGAATCAGTCACCTCTTGATCCAAACTTCCGATAATATCATCTCAAATATCCTCTACATGGACTTCTTTTTCAAAGGAATCAGATTGTTCCTTTGGATTTGCTATCCAAACAACCAGATCGTTATAGTTTTCCTCTGGAGAATGCATTTCACCGCCAATATTATCTCTGATATTCCTTCTTGTCAATATTTCCTAAATTAGAATACTTCGTTCAAAATTTAAGGTAAGCAGTAAATCATTTTCCCAATCTTGACTTCCCCTTAGATTGCTTGATTTTGAAGAACTCTTGAGGCTGTAATGCTTCCTTACCCACGTCCTTCTTATTATTGTTTTCTGCCTTAGAAATTCCAAAATCCATTTCCGAAAAAATAGTTTTGTCTCCTTGAGTTAAACTCTGAGATTTAACAATGGAATTTTGATTCCTTGGATGAGAAAGGTTCGAAGCTCCAACCAAAATAGGATCTGATCCATTTCTTCGGGGAAAGTAAGGATTTCCACCAGATTTGGTTGCTTCCTGATACTAATTGGATCAACATATTCTTTGGAAAGCAAGCAAGCATGTAGTCTTAACCTGATTTTGTCTAGTGAACATTATCATGAAATTCTGCATTTGATTTCGGATTTGGCTAGTCATCTCCTCGCGCATGTGAGAGAATGCATGATCCAACTTCCGATCTATCACCTCATCAATGGCTCCTGTTCACATCTGCAGGTCCGACATGGTCGTTGTCACTTGCTGAAGTTGTGCCTCCATTTGCGTCATTCTTGTTCGATCTGCCATTGCTTCCTACGTTCGATTGACCGTCGAAGGCCAAGGTTCAAAGCTCTACTTTGCTTCACTGTCTCATTTGCAGAAATTCACCAAAGTCCACTACAGTAGCCTAGTATCGGTTGCTACGAATCCGCCTCTTAGAATCAATCGCCTCACTAGCTAGCGACCTTCAATTTCCGATCGAAATGAACTGCTAGGCGATAGATTCGATTCCACCTCTTGACTCGCCCGTTGCAACAGTTTATTGTACTTGCCGGAATTCGCTTATCTCTGTAGGTATCGCCTGCATCGCATCTCCTAAATTGATCGCCTTGGATGCAACTTCTTTGAAATTCGCCTGCAATCAGCTTTTTTTGAGGATAGCCTTGCTCGTCCGCGAATTCTGATTGACTAGAATTGCTCCGGGGGCCGTTGGAATCGCCTGGCCTACTTGCCTTCAAAAGTAGGACAAGAATTTCTGGCCAGCTGCTCTGTTACAATCTCTGCAAAGTCCTCTTCCTATCAGCTTCACTAATCTGTTGTTTTCACCCGTAGGAACCATGAACCAATTGCTAAAAGTTTCCAGAATCCAGCTGAGCACCATCGGAGGTTAGCTAAACTGAATTCGCCTTCCTTGATCGTTTGTAAGAATGTCTAGAATCTTTGTCAAAGGCAACTGCAATTTCTGGGTCGAGATTTGCTTCTCCCTTTTGGTTATGATCGGTTTTGATTCGTCTCAAACTGGATCGGAAATGATCACCTATCAATAGCCGAGAATCACGATCGGAATTTGCTTCAAATGACCAATTTGCTCTGCTCAGAATCTGGCTTTGATTCCTTCAAAGTTGGATTGGAACAACTACTGAAATTTTCAAACTCACAACCAAGAGTCAATTGTCGGCTTCGCCTTCTAGACTTGAACTGAGAATTACTTGCTTGAATTTCTCAGAATCATCGAAATTCACAACTCAACTGTTTTCTAGTGAGAGTTGTCGGAACATCGCCTTGCCTAGCTTGTTGCCGAGAGGGTTGGAGAACTTACAGGAATCACAGCCAAGGACCTGGCTCTGTTCACCTTCAACAACAACAACAACAACAACAACAACATATCCAGCCTTTATCTCACTATGTGGGGTCGGCTACATGAATTCTAGACTTCCATGTATTTCTGTCTTTTGTCATATCTTCATTGAGGTCCATACACTTCATATCAAACTTTAATGTCTCTCTCAAAGTCTTCTTAGGTCTGCCTCTACCTCTTTTTTTGATTAATTGTTTCATTTCATCAACTCTTCTCACAGGAGCGTCTCTTGGTCTCCTTCTCACATGACCAAACCATCTTAGTCTAGTCTCTCTCATCTTCTCCTCTATTGGCACTATTCCTATCTTATTACGAATAACTTCATTTCTAATTTTATCTTTTCTTGTATGGCCGCACATCCATCTTAACATCCTCATCTCCGCTACACTCGTCTTTTGCTCATGTTGGTATTTGACTGCCCAACATTCTGAGCCGTACAACAAAACTGGTCTTATAGCTGTCCTATAGAATTTTCCTTTCAATTTTAATGGGATTTTACCATCACATATCACCCCCTATGCATTTCTCCATTTTAGCCAACTTGCCTTAATTCTATGTGTGACATCCTCGTGAGTTTCTCCATCTTTTTGAATCACTGATCCCAAATATCGAAAATAGTATTTTCTTTGTAAGATTTGGTCTTCCAATTTTATTATAACATCCTCCACTCTTGCATTCTTACTAAATTTTCATTCCATATATTCTGTTTTCTTTCTGCTTAATTTAAATTCCTTAGATTCTAAATTGTTTCTCCATAACTCAAGTTTAGTGTTCACTCATTTTGTTTCATCCACCAACACTATGTCGTCTGCAAATAGCATACAACACGGCACCTCTGTCTGAATATCTTTAGTGAGTTCATCCATTACTAAAGCAAATAAGTATGGACTTAGTGTAGAACCTTGATGCAATTCTATTGTAATTTTAAACGGTTCAATATCCCCTCCGCATGTTCTGACCTTTGTCTCTGCACCATGATACATGTCCTTAAGGGCTTGTATATAGGCTATTCGAACTCCTTTCTTATCTAAAACCCTCCATAATACTTCTCTAGGGACCCTATCATAGGCATTTTCTAGATCTATAAACACCATATGTAGGTCTTTCTGATGATCCTGATACCTTTCCATTAGGCGCCTCAGTAGGTATATAGCTTCCATTGCTGACCTACCGGGTATGAAACCAAACTGATTTTTTGAGACCTCTGTTTCTTTTCTGAGCCTCTGCTCTATTACTCTCCCAGAGCTTTATGGTATGACTCATTAACTTAATTCCTCTGTAATTTTCACAGTTTTGAACATCTCATTTGTTCTTATATATAGGGACCAAAGTACTCTTCCTCCACTCATCTGGCATCTTTTTTGATTTAAGAATTGCGTTAAATAATTTCGTTAGCCAGGAGATACCCTCTTCTCCTATGCATTTCCATGCTTCTATTGGTATATTATCTGGTCCCACCGCCTTATGATTTTCATCTTTTTTAATGCTTGTCTTATTTCATTTGGACTTATGTGTCGATAAAATGTATAGCTCACGTTCCCTTCGGAGTTACTAAGATGTCCCAATTTAACTCTTGTGTCGCCATCATCATTGAATAATTTTGTGAAATACTCCTTCTATCTCTCCCTCATTCACTAATACATTTTGATTTTCATCTTTTATGCATTTCACTTGATTTAAATCTCTTGTTTTTCTTTCTCTTGCTTTAGCTAATTTATATATATCCCTTTCTCCATCTTTTGTATCAAGTCGTTTATATAGATTCTCGTATGTTTTTGACCTTGCTTCACTAACAGCTTTTTTGCTGCCTTTTTTGATTATTTATAATTTTTTTGATTTTCTTTATTGTTGCACTGATATACAGCCTTATAGCAATTTTTCTTATTTTTAATTTTCAATTGCACTTCTTCATTCCACCACCAAGACTTCTTAAGGTTAGGGGCTCTACCATTTCTCTCTCCAAGCACTACCTTTGCTGTGTTTCTCAGGGCATTAGCCATTTCTCTCCACATTTGGTTTGTCTGTCCTTCTCCATTCCATTCTCTTCTACCCCTTAATTTTTCTTTGAAGATTAGTTGTTTCTCCCCTTTTAAATCCCACCACCTGATTCTTGGATTTTGTTTTATGTGATTTTTTCTCTTCCAATTTCTTACTTGGACGTCAAGTACTAGAAGTCTATGTTGAGTAGTCAAACACTCTTCCAGTATTACCTTACAATCCCTACAACATACCCGGTCCTCTTGTCTCATGAGGAAGTAATCTATTTGGGTGCTTGATGTGACATTTTTATATGTGATTAAGTGTTCGTCCCGTTTTTTGAACCTAGTATTGGTTATGATGAGCTCATATGCCATTATAAAATTTAGAATAGACTTACACTCATTATTAACTTATTTGAATCCATACCCTCCATGTACCTCTGTATATTCGTTTCTGTCTCTACTCACGTGACCATTGAAGTCACCTCCTATAATCACTTTCTCTCCTCTTGGTATCATTTGTATGAGTTCCTCTAGGTCCTCCCAGAATTTTGCTTTTATCTCCTCACCTAACCCCGCTTGTGGTTCATATGTATTAAAGATATTCGTAGTCATTCTTCCTAGAATAACCTTCACTATAATAATCTTATCCCCTATTCTCTTTACATCCACTACCTCATCTATTAAACTTTTATCTATAATGATCTCCACTCTATTTTTTACTCGATCATTTCCCGTGTACCATATTTTATATCCATTTTTTGACAAAGTTTTTGTTTTTTTTTCCTACCCATCTCGTCTCTTGAAGGCACATAATATTAATCTTTCTCCTAATCATCACATCTACCATTTCCATAGCTTTGTCTGTTAATGTTCCTATGTTCCATGACCCAATCCTTAATCTATGATTTTGTTTTTAGCTTTGACTTTGAATTTGATTTTGTTTTTGGTTTTGATTTTGATTTTGATTTTGGACTAATTTCTTTATCCACATCTGTCCAAGCAAATGCGGGAACCTTTGCTCATTTGTCACTACATTCGGGCGCCGATGTAGCGGCCCTAGCTCACTTGACACTACACGCGGGCAGTGTAGCGCGTGGCTATGAAGGGTTACGCCCACGCTCAAACGTTTTTTCATAATTTGTCTAGAGTTCATGTTTTGGATCCGACTAAGTTTTACGTTGGCTGTCGGCTACCTAACACAACCCTCCTCCTTTATCCGGGCTTGGGACCGGTAGTGGATAACATCCTCAGACGGAGTTTCTGTTCACCTTCAAATCGAATCAAAATCACAGCCAAGGATTAACCGCTCTGATACCAAATTGTCATGACCCTAGGGTTTCAGGAGAGAATTAGGGCCAATTCTAGGAAGAATTAGGGCATTAATTGAGAAAGAGAGGGGAAAACAGAAAGAGACGGAAGAAACAGGGAGGTCGAGAGAGAGAAGAGAGGGAGAATTAGAGAGAATCAGAAGAGAGAAAGGAAGGAAGAGAAATGGACAGATCCAAGAGGGAGAGAGAAAACAGATGTTCAATTGATATTTCTGGATATCCCTTTACAAGCTTTATATAGCTACTTTTACAGTTTAACAGAAAATTCAAGAAGTAAGATAACTAACCTAACAACTTCAACAGAATTAACTACCCCTCCTAAGGAATAATCTGCTACACCCAACCCTACCTCCTCTTATGCATCCTAGGGTCCTGACAACCTGTCCAGAAATGAAAGTACTAAAAAAACAAAAAAAAGATTAACCATTTGTCACGTTTGACATGTATCCTGGAGTATTGAATGAATATCTTTATCTGATTCTTGTCACAGGCAGTATGACACCAGAAATGAAGTGGTTTTGTATCCTAGTTTATGTTTTAATGGATTTCTTGGGATTATTTTTTCTTTTCTTGTTTTTGTTAGGTACGACACTGCAAATGAAGTGTTCGTGTATCCTAGCTTATGTTTGAGATTGTTTTTTCTAATCCATTTACTTCACTCGGTTGGGCTTTGATAAACCAGAGCCAATGCGTGGTGCTTTTTGATCTTTCGCGACTTCATGCTCTGTAATGATTGAATGGGTTAATTGTGATCAGCCTCAAATTCCAGTTATTCTATTCTTGGGTTACCTATATGAGAAAAGTAGGTGCAAGGTTTCATGTCTGGGAGTTGATGCATTAGAACCTCTACTGACCTACGGGAGGACCATAGGAAGTGTTAACTCAATATGAGTAATATTGAATATTGGAAATTTGAGTATACAAACGTTGGAGTATTTAAATTCTCTTTTATGCAGGCACTTGATATGATACGTGGGAAAAACATTCTTCTTTTGATGGATTCACATTTGGAGGGAAACTTTTCCAGTGAAGAGGCTACTGCAGTATTTGATCTGGCTTCACAGTGTCTGCAGTATGAACCTAGAGAGCGGCCAAATATCAAGGACCTTGTTACAACACTTGTCCCACTGCAAAATAAATCTGAAGTGAGTCCTTATATTTGTTCTATAGTTCTAAAAGTGGAAATTTCCCTTCTTTTATCTCCTGTGTTCAGCTTATGATATATGTTAAATTGTTAACCATCTCATCTTAAAGTTTAAGTTCATAGAGAGAGTTTACTGATCTTTCATATTATTATTATTTGTCCTCAACATACCCTCTCATGTGTGGCCAGGTTTTATGGTGTAATTAGTCCAAACACGTGTAATTATTTAAATATTGGGTTAGCAATGGGATTTGAATTAAGATTTTTTCTTGTTCTAATACCATTTTAAATTATTCACCACCATCTCATCAAAAAGTTTAGGCTCATAAAGAGGGTTAACTTATCTTTTATATTATTATTTTTTCTCTCAATAGTATTCTTTTATCATCTATTATAGTTAGTACTGGAACACCGTATGAGGTTGCATATTATCTTTCGGTTACTAAAATTTTCAAACAGGTCGCTGGTTTCTCCATTGCATTGACAAAGAGCTCATGTTATCCAGTCTTGTATCTCATTGCTGATTTCCACTTTGGTGAGAGATCAGCTGTAAAAGTTTCACATTTGCACTGATTTCTTCTAAATGCATTGTGGATTTCGTTTTTTTTTTTTGTCTTTTTTATTTTTAATTGGATGGTCTAATTTAACCACATTAGTTGGTTTATACTTTTCACATGATATGACTTTTCTTGTGTTCCTTTTCAATTGGATCTTCCATTTTGGTTATAGCAATCTGGTTTCTGAGGAGAAAAAACATAATCCAAACTAGTGATTGCAGCAACAGTAGAAGAGCGAAATCAAATGGAATAAAAACAACCTATGTACTCACAGTAAGAAAGGGGTGAAGGGCCTTCTACACTTAAATAGAGGATTTTTACTTTTAATTTTCTCATTGTTTGTTATGGAAGGCTTTTCTGAATGTTGCTTTGGCAACTTTTTCCAATTGTTGGCACTGTATTAAAAATTTTGCTTAAAATTAAATGATTATCACTATGGCCATCATAGGACCTGGATGGTTTTTAGCTAGTATTCTTTTAGCTAATATTCAAGGTTACACTTTGTTGTGTTCAGATTCCATCTTATGTGATGCTGGGAATTCCAAAGCACGAGGAAACACCATCTACGCCACAGCATCCTCTCTCTCCAATGGGCGATGCCTGTTCACGGATGGACCTCACAGCAATTCATCAAATTTTGGTGATGACACACTACAAAGATGATGAAGGAACCAATGAGGTATTGGTTATCTTGAATAAACTTTGCTGATATGCCTTTTTCTGATGCTAGAGTATGCTTTTATTTATCTGGATGTTGATTGGTGCAGCTTTCTTTCCAAGAGTGGACACAGCAAATGAGAGATATGCTAGAGGCAAGGAAGCGAGGAGACTTGGCATTCCGGGACAAGGATTTCAAGATTGCCATAGAATGTTATTCTCAGGTATATAGTACTTAAAAACTCTTGGAGTGAGAAAACAGAGGTACTATATATATATATATATATTATAACCTTCATAATACGCTAACACTGTTGTTATCCATCATATATGCTTTAAATGTTCTTTATTTTTGATGCTTGTGTGCAAGCCTACCGGATATTGTGTTGTTATGATAACATCACATTGATATTCCAAACTTGGTTGCTAATTCATTTTCTTAATTAGCTTGGGATTGGATCGAGTTTTGGTAGCAGGGAACTGGGAGGCGTGGTGCCTATTTTAACCACGATGATAGTTCCACTTACCCAGTTCATGACATTTAGTGGCATAGTCCTAGTTATCCTCTTGCGGTGTAACCATGCATAAATAAATAGTTTCTTGACCTTGTAATCACTCAGCCTTTGTTGGCTATGCTGCCACTCGAATATCCACCCCCAGAGGGTCTGTGCACGCTCATCTGTTTTTGTTGTTGCTTGCAGTTTATAGATGTGGGAACCATGGTTTCTCCAACTGTATATGCTCGGCGAAGTCTCTGTTATCTCCTCTGCGACCAGCCAGATGCAGCCCTCCGCGATGCAATGCAGGCACAATGCGTCTATCCGGACTGGTCCACAGCATTTTATATGCAGGCAGTTGCTCTTGCAAAGCTCGACATGCACAAGGATGCAGCTGACATGCTGAACGAGGCTGCTGCTCTAGAAGAGAAAAGGCGAGGTTCTAGAGGACCCTAGTAAACTTAATCCTCTCTAGTATTCTTTATAAGCAAAAAAAAGAAAAAAAAAAGCGTATTGCATTGGGTTCGTGTACAACTGTGGATTCGGGCTGCTGTTGTTGTCATCTAATAGATGTACCATATGAGGGATATATATATATATATATATATATGCATGCAGTTGGTTTTGGGCACTCGAGCATATGTCAATTGTCATTTTTTTTTTCCCTGAATTTGTTGAAGAAATAAGAAAAATGTTTTTACATGTACATCATATATAATATATGTTGGTTCAAAAACAAACCTACGAGTCTCTATGGTGACATGCACGTAACAGAAGAAGTGATAAATTAGGCAACGTATAGTTCAGCCTTGCCATCAATGAAGAGGCTCATGAACTCTTCTCCGTCAACAGTTTCTTTCTCAATGAGGAGCTGAGCAAGCTTGTGGAGGATGTCGATGTGGGTTGTGATGAGCTGCTTGGCCCTGGAGTACGCCACCTCTACCAGTTCCCTCACCTCGGAGTCAACCACATCTGCAGTTGCCATTGAATAATCCTTTTGGGAGGCCATCTGCCAATTCAATTCAGTTGCAAAAGGAGATTAGATTAGCAAGGAAAACAGTAAAAAGCAGGTGGGGAGGTAAGGTAAAGTAAGGTACCTGTTGGCCGAGGAAGGGATTTCCACCGGGTCCTCCTATGGCAACTTGTCCAATCTTTTTGCTGAAGCCGAATCTCTCCACCATCTGCCTGGCGACCCTTGAAACTTGCATGAAGTCGTTCGATGCTCCTGTTGTTACGTTCTCTTCACCAAAAATAACCTCTTCCGCAACCCTAAGACATTTATTTATTATTATTGTTTTATTATAATAGTCAAATTCAGGCATTCAAAGCAGGGAGCAAATTTAGGGGGGGACTGGGTATATTATTATGGCTGACCTTCCGCCAAGTGCAACGGCCATCTGGTTCTCCAGGTAGCTCCTACTGTAAAGCCCGGACTCCAGCCTCTCTTCACTGGGCGCAAAGAAGGTAAGACCTCCAGCTTGGCCACGAGGAATTATTGATATCTTGGCAACCGGATCATATTCAGGCATAAGTGCACCAACCAATGCATGCCCAGCCTCTGCATATATATATATATATATATATATATGTAAACACCATCAACATATGCCTGGAAACAAAGATAGATAGATAGATAGAATATAAAGACATGAGAGAGATATTATTCTCGTTTGGATCTACCATGATAAGCAACTAATCTCTTCTTCTCATCTGAGACCACAGCATTTTTCTTCTCCGGTCCTGCAATTATTCTCTCCAGAGCATCGGAAATCTCATCTTTGCTAATTTCCTTGAGGTCACGCCTGGCTGCCAGAATGGCTGCCTCATTCATCAGGTTTTGCAGATCAGCTCCCGTGAAACCTGGGGTCCTTCTGGAAATCTTCTCAAAGTCCACATCCTTCGCAAGCGCTTTTCCCCTGGAGTGCACCTGTCACAACACCAAGAGTGGGTGTTACTGCTAGTTCAAAAGGCAGGGATAACTAACTATTCTTACATCGTCAGAAAACCGCTGGCATTCCCCAGAGTTTCTTACTGAGAGGGATTACTTGGAAAGCCCACTCTATACAAAATCCTGATAATCTGACTCTTATAATTCAAACAACTAAGCACGACTCCTATCAAGTGCAAGCAGAGAATTCATTCCCAAACTTGAATACTTCCAAAAGGGTGAGCAAGAGTTTAGATAGAAATGTGACTGGAGAGCTAACAATTCTTCTAGCTGATCCCTCGTGGTGGGATCAAAGCTCAGTATGTTGTTGGTTGAAGAGGGTTTAGATACACATGAATGAAGTTCATAAATCCATGCCACTATCGAAGCATAACCGACTTAAATCTCAATCTACAACAATGAACAACCCAACACTTACCAGCAAAACCTAACAGGCTAACACTCATCAACATTATAAGAGTAACCTCCATTTCTACGCATTTAACACATTTTAGAATCTAGAATAAGTTCAGTTCAAGCTTCGACTTCTACTCCTCCCCACATTCCACAATCTTCTCTGATCAATTTTATCAATGACTTCGCTAAGCCTTGTTTTTTTAACTATGATGCGACTAATATCACTTGCCAAATTCTGTTTTTGAAAACATGAATACGTAACAAACAAATCAGCATTGTGAAAATGGAGCTCACCTGCAGGATCTTCACTCTACCCGCAACATCAGGCCTGTCAACTGTCACTTGACGATCGAACCTTCCAGGCCTCAACAATGCCGAATCAAGAACATCAGGCCGGTTAGTCGCAGCCAACACAATCACACCTGAATTACCCGAAAAACCATCCATCTCTGTCAACAGCTGATTAATAGTCTGCTCTCTCTCATCATTTCCACCTCCAAGCCCTGCCCCTCTCTGCCTCCCCACAGCATCAATTTCATCTATGAACACAATGCAAGGGGCCTTGGACTTTGCCTTCTCGAACAAATCCCGAACTCTCGATGCTCCAACACCCACAAAAAGCTCAACAAATTCTGATGCTGCACAGGAGAAGAACGGCACTCCAGCCTCTCCAGCGATGGCTCTCGCCAATAGGGTCTTTCCGGTACCCGGCGGCCCGACCAAGAGACATCCTTTTGGAATTTTGGCTCCGAGAGCGGTGTACTTATCCGGGTTTTTCAAGAAATCGACTACTTCTTGCAATTCCAATTTGGCCTGATCGGCGCCGGCTACGTCGGCGAATGTGACGCCAGTCTCCGGGACTTCCTGGAACTTGGATTTGGAGCGGCCGAAGTCCATCGGCCCTCCGAGCCCGCCGGGGCCACCAGGGCCGCCCTGGGCACGGCGGAAGAGGAAGAACAGCCCGGCGAAGGCGAGGAAAGGGAAAAGCAAGTTACCGATGAAATTGAACAACCCGTTGCCGGAATCCCCCTCGGAAACGGAGATATCGACGCCGTTCATGGCCAGGATATCGATGAGGTCGGGGTCGTTGGGGACAACCACGGTGGCGCGGCGGCCGTCCACGGCTGTGAGCTGGAGGATGCCGCCATCTTTGCTGAACCGAACCCTCTCGACCTTGCCCTTCTTGACGGCGTTCAGGAACTCGCTGTACCGCCATTGGGATCCTTCCGGAAGGTCAGAAGCCGTCTGGGCTTGGGGTTTCGGAGCCGTCAAGAGCAGATTCTGAGAAAACGGCGATGAATTGGCGGGTCTTTGGGCTTCGGCCTGAACCACCGGCGGCGGATTCGGCGGGCCGGTGGAGTCAACGGCGAGGGCCTGAGGAGTGATTGAAGAAATCAGCAGAGCAGCCAAAGTTGCTTCAGAAGGCAAAGCATTTCTGGGTTTTCTAGGAAGGCCTGAAGATTGTGGAATTAAAAACCTCTTCCTGGAGAGAAATGCCAAAAACTTGGTGGTTTTGGGGGTTGGGGGAGAAAGTGGGATTTGGGTGCCGAAGAAGGTTGAAGAGAGCAATGGATTCGTAGTGGAAGCCATGGGTGAATCGGTGTCTGTTGCTTTATATAAATATAGATATATATAGTCTAGTGGGCACGGGGAAGCAGAGAAGGGAAGGTGAGAAGAGAATATACAGCGGAGTTTTGATTTCGGAGTGTGATTAGGCGTTGGGGCCTTGACTACGATGCTGGGAGTTTCAATGTGCAACCAAAGCCATGGATTCGGGTGTTGGCTGAGTTGAGTTTACGTGTTTCCAATGCTATCCATTCGTTTGCTTGCTTGATTTTTGTGAACGAAGAAGAAGATCAATCATCACTTCGCTTCACTGCCTAACCCGATGCCTGACGCCTCAAGCAGGCCCACTTCACTTCCAAGGCTGGGCTTCAGAGGCCATTCCGTGGCCCAATTAGCATCGGTAGTCCGCTACAGATTGCTATCTGCTAGACGTGGGCAACAACAACTTGTACACACACCCGTTTAGTTTTATCCTCCAGTTTTTATTTTTTATTTTTTAATTAATGTTTTATAATTTTTGTTTCTACTTGGAAAAATAAAACTAAATCTGTTGTACAATCTGCCGTCATTTTAAAAAAATTGAAAATAAAAATATCATTTTTATAATTTTCTACGTATTATTTTCTCTTTATTTTTTTCCATAAATTATAATTATTTTGTTTCTTTATACAATGATAGAACTCTTGTAGATCCATGTAATTTTATTTTGCGTATATAAACATCAATTTTTACCTTAATATTTTCATTTATTTGTGAAAATACCTATTTTAGAGAAAGTTATCAAGTCATAAATGGGGATAGAAATGAACAAGAGATGGATTTTGCCACATTTTCTCGATACAAAAATGTGAAAAACTCAGCCAAATGACATTTTGAAAATGAAAATGAATACATAAAACTAACAATAACCAAATCAAATCAACACCTAATAAGTAACTTATATTAGTTAATGTACAAGATGAATATGTTTACTGGTACGTACGTCCTCCCCTATTTGGTATAACATTAAAATGAAATGCTCAAATGGAAGACCTGGCATGTGCACATCCAGTCCAAAATGTAAGGTCACTGCAACAATGCTCTGTTAACAATTTGCAAGTCAGATAAACATGAAGATGCTGCAGCCGGAAAAGAATTGAAGAATGGAAGTAACACAAGAATCAATAGAGTTCTGCTATAATAAATTGATTGCGTGAATTAACAAACCAGCACAGCTCTTGCACCTATAAAATTGTATTGTAAACTTGTTGCTTAACTGGGGAAAAATTACTCCCTCGCATCTTGGGGAAAAATTACTCCCTCGCATCTTGCTGACTTTTACAGCTTGTTGGCAAACATTACTTAGAACTGTCAATCTGAACCAGAGCTTCATTCCCATCTGCGATAAACACAAAAGTTCTCGCACGCTCCAAAGATCATGCACGAGGTGTATCTGCTCAAGCATTCAGCGGGAACCAGTGTTGCGGCCATCTAGGATACACCCGTTTGTACAAACTCATGCATACCGTATCGTGCTGCTGGAGGCCTCCATTGAAAACACACTTCATTGCCCCTGCCAAAAATTGGAAAAGAGAGAGAGAGAGAAAGAGAGTGAGAGTAATTGTCACCAGCCTTGTAAAGCAAAATACAGAATAGAGAGAGTAATTGTCACCAGCCTTGTAAAGCAAAATACAGAATATAACCACATAAGCAACATGATTAGCCTTACCAATTAAGGAATATTAAAAATCAGGTGGTAAACAACCATAGCTGGTAAGAATATAATAGATATTACAACATTTTTTTCATCATGTTCATGTGAGCCTTCACTGGTAACAATCAAAGGTCATTGCTGAAGCACCAACATCACATCAAAGCTAAAGCTAAGACACGTAGCATCCATCAAGGGTCACCGTGACAGATCCAAACAGTCAAAACAGTTCTTTCCTCTTTCTTAAATATATAGGTTCCCCGAGAAAAACAAGTGCCATCTTCAAGATAACTTCTAAGGGGTGCTCATGCAAAGGAATTAAAAGTTTTTTTTAAAATTAATTTATTTTGTCGGAAGCCAACCCCACATAGTAGGATAAAGGTTTGTGAAAGTTGTTCTATTATTTTGTATGGAAAAGATACATGCTTAATCAACGCCTAAAAATATATCACGTGCATTAACTATTAACAAAAGTGCAATAAGACATTTTTGAAGAAAAGTACACATTTTCTATTGAATTTCTACATCTATCTTGGTCCTAGAGAGGATCATACCATGAGTACCAACAGGTTCCTTAATGCGACCTCGGCGACCACACTTTGTCCATACTTCAACGGGCTGCAACAAATACGAAAGTATGTAAATCCAATCATTATACCGGAATGCATGTTTAACAAGATATGCTACCACCATCCAAAGAATTTACTAACCTTGAACCATCTCACATCCTTTGGATCATGGAACATGTATCTCACAGTGGATTTTAGTTTTGATACTCGCTGAGGATAACTACATTGGGCATGCTTCTTGTGAGTACATGATATAAAACTTCTAATAATGACTTAATTCTGAAACTGACAACCAAATATACGTAAGGAAATCACATAAATAAATGCTGCGGCTCACAGAGAAATAAATACACTCTCATAAGAAAACCATGAATACAAAAGAACATGTAGATCAACCATGAATAGAAAAGAACATGCAGAAGTGAAGTGGCCAGGCCAAGAAGAAAGGTAAAGTTATCTGTATTTGGAAGTGCTAACAGAGAGTCCTGTTTTTCCTTTAAAAAACTTTGGACATTTGCATCAGAGGTAAATGGATGACGTTGAACACCAACAACAATGTACCATACTAAGTACGCGTGCATGATTGTCAGTGATCACCAAGATAAAAACTCACTTACTGAATCAAGCAAACCTCATTTGTGTTCACTGAATTAAGACACACTGACTTAAAGAAATCATGCTAACCCTAAAACCAAAAGCAAGTCTGATGTTCTTGGCACGGATATTACAGGCCAACATTGTAAGGCCTATAAAAGGCAAAGCAAGACATTGAATAAACTAAATGAGTTCAAAGGTTAGTACCTATTTGACAACGATCCAAATTCCAAACCTTAACAGGCAGTAAAAGGCATTGGATAAGCTAAATGAAAATTGCAAGCAGAAAGGCCAATAAAACATTCTCTAAGTGGATAAAATTTTCTGCAACCAACTTAAATTAATTAACAAAAACCAAAATCAAAATGTTTAACAATCTTCTGAGCATATGATGGTCCACATCCCAACATATAAATAAGAATCTTAGATAACTCTTTAATTTGATCTAATTTTAACAATGGCATGTGTGTGTGCATATATAATTTTTTGTATTTATTTATTTATTTATTTATTTTTTTTGGGAGGGGGGGGGGTTGCCGGAGGTGAGAATCTTGGCTTAAATCTTAGCAAGTAGATCTTTTCTTACCCAGTTAAAATGATTCTCTTCAAAATAATTCTATCTGCATCGATACTCCTCAATGAACCAATAGCGGCAACTGATGGTGAGGTAGAAGCTGCTTCACCCTTTAGAGCAATCACAGGAAGAGGAGGAAAACAAATTGGAGCATATATTGATGCTATGGAAAACACCCCTTCATGAAGGAACCTCTCCATCTTGTGCTTGTCGGAATTTATATTGTCAGAAGAAAAGATTGGCCTACAAATTAAACAACAGATCTCAAGATCTCATAAGAGAAGTCAAACAAAATGGTGCAACTTCCATTAACAAATGGGGTTTAGTGGTGATATATCAAGATATTACCTACAAACAAATTGGCGGAAACCAACATGAAATAATAGTTCTTCTTTAGCTTTGATAGGAGCAGTGTATGTGTCATGCTTCTTTATACTGGATGACAAAAAGATCCAAATCAAGCATCGAAACACAAGAAGGCAAATCAGAAGACCAGGTGAAAATAATAGAAGAAAATATACCTGAAGTGGAGGACAGAAATCTTAGACTCGTGTTGCAAGAGGCCACATGCTATAATAGGCATTGTCTTTGCACGTGTGCACAATTTGGAAGCAGTATCAGTTGGAAATTCCTTAATATGAAGTCTTACAAATGAACTTACAGGTGCACATTCATCTGTGCCTCCTTGATCCATGTCTAGAGCTTTTGCAAGGACGTGTTTCTTTGTTCTTGTGAAATTATCAAATGCAAAAATTCGTGCATATTCTTGGGGTAAAGATTCCTGAATCACAAACAAGATGGTTAACAAATCTTCAAATTCCAAATAACCAAGAATACGTCCACCACTTCATAAAATCAAAACTTACTTTGGGGTCCCATGAAGAGGTCCTGAAGGACTTGAGGCCTCTATACTTGGCAAAACGTTGTCGAGCAGGAACATCTAATGGGGTATCCACTTCATCGGGAAATTCTGAGATGCAACAAAACAAATGTCAGAAAACAAATAAGATAATATGTAAGCACATTAATCTAAATGCTGGCAATATTAAAATGTATTGCAGATGATAACCATTTAACCAGCATACCAACTAAATAAAAGCACACTAAACGACAACTATCCAAGATCAACTTGAACAAGTTTACATTAGAATAGAAATAAAATCAAGAACGAGATATTGGAATATATAATAATTGAATACGTGTTTACATAATAATTTTGAACAATTTTTTTAGTTTTTAAGATAAGAAAATAGTTATCTATATTTTCCAATTGAACTGATATTTTGTGGAAAAGGAAAACTGGAAATGAAGTAGAAAATTGAAAATATTTTCTGTAACTAAACACCACCTTACTAACAACCATAACTAGAACATTTGCAGCTTGGTAATTGTAATGCACTACATATAAAAGCAACAGCTAGAAATGAGCCCACAAAAACAACAAAATTATAAGCTAGAAGAATGATAAATACCCTCATCTTCAGCATGTGCTGCTTTAATTTTGCGAATCTCATCCTCTATCTGCTCTTTTGTCAGGCTCTCTCCTCCCTACAAAAAAATAAGCAAGCTTTTCAGTCAGCTCATAGAAACCAAACACAAAGAAACAGTACTAAATATATTTTTTAGTGATTTCTAATCTGCCAAAGAAAGTTTGTTGGTTGATATGCTGCTGCAATAGTACTAAAAAAATTATATAGCAATATCCTAAACAAAGTAGTATCATTAGAGCGTCACACATCCTAGTTCTAGAAACAATACAACATTCACTCAATTTCTCTTATAATACATAAACAGACTCGGCAGGCTAGCACCAAGTTCAGGTGTTTAAAGTTATCAATACCCTTTACCATTTAATGGAACGATTGATTTCTTTTTTTTTTTTTTGCTGGCTAATGGAATGATTTATTTCATTTTAAAGGTTCTACAAAAGTTTCATACTCACCATCATCACTGAATCAACTTCAGTTTCTTCATCTGAGTCCTTCAAATCTAGTTGAAGTGAAGTCTGGTCATCATCAAGCTCCAATTTTCTGTTATGCTCTCGATTAGCAAAAACACCATTAGTTTCGTCCAACACCATGCCATCAACTGCATCATCATTGATCTCGGAGTCATCATCATTGTTCTCCGAGTCATCCAAATCTGAATCATCAATGATCCAAGCAGCCTGCATTGACGTTAGATGTGTTACTAATATGTCCCTTGTTCCTCACCATGGCCATCCAAGGACCTTCCATGAGTGTAAAGAAGGACAAGAGGTGATTTTGCAGAGTATGAAAAGCACAAACCTGGTATTCAGAAGTTCCCCAAGGTAGGGCCCTTTTCCTCAACCTCTTCTCTCTATGATTTCTATCAGCTTCCTCCATTTCTGCTTCTGTTGGCCATGTCTGGTTGGAAAATAAGGACAAAAGAAGGGGAAGGGAGGAAGGAAAGGGCAAAAGTAAAAAAATAAAAATAAAATAAAATTTACAAAAGTGAAGTATAAATCATAAGAGGCATTATATTTCATGCTTAGCGAGCTAAAGAAATCATGCACATAACGTAAATTTGATATTCATTTCCTTGATAGAATGGAATGGTGCAATAGGATATATGTAGGTAATTACAAGTAGTGCAGGAAAAGAATAATTGAGTTGAGCATTCTATCTACCTGCTCGCCTGCAAGAGGGTCTTGAAAATTCTCAACAATTAAAGGCTCATGTTTCATAGGATCAGGGATGATTGAACTGACAACCTGCATTATTCAAGAAGTAGAATGAATGACACGGAGAGACATGGCAAATGGGAATAAGAGCTTGTAAATAAGCAACAGCTCAATGGGGTGGCATCACCAATGATCTAGTAGCATGTGGAATTTGGAACTGTTTAAATTAGTCCAGTAGATGACCTCAAATGTCATTTCTTTTGATTTTGTGAATATAATTTATTTCTTGACAAGGTAGAAAACTATTAGCGTAGTTCCAATAATTTTGCAGATTTTCTTCCCTTTTCCAACCAATTCAAATCTCTCTAGTTGCGCCAAATCTAAATGTCAAGCAAAGCCATAGTCTATTTCGACACTGGAATTTCTTGATTGTCAAATCTCATGTTGATCCAAACGTAAATGTCAACAAAGCTATAGTCTATTCGACACTGCTTTTCATAGACCCCACCCCATTTTTTTAAATTGGTGAAGGAACGTTTACTTCCATGCTGAGACCCTTGTTCTCTTTATTGTCCAAAAAAAAAAAACATGGTGATAACAGTGAACTTACACATACCCTAACTTTTGCAGCAGTAAAACATCTGGATTAAAGAAGGTAACTGTCTTATAAGACACAAGACTACACTGCAAAAGTGCTGACAGTTTCAGTTAAAATATATGTAGTTCTCCACATATCTTGGATCGTCTTAGATGCAATAAATACCACCTAGAGAAAAGATGAAAGAATTTTATATAAGGGCTGTTTTAGCTTTAAAAATATTGCAATTGCTCCAATGAAATAAGATCACCAAATAACCAGTAGAAAATACACCATACAGAGATGCTAGCTGCAATACTCATAAGCCCGTAAGAAAAAGGATGGAACTTCTACAGAGATATATTGAAAACATGATATCAATTGCCACAAACATTTTTTCCTCATCGATAGGAAAATTATTTATATAAACCACATGCATAGACCTCCAGTAAATAAATAAATAACAAGGCTATCATGTGCATGAAGAAATAACTCATTGTAAGCAGAGCTCTTATTCAACACAAACCTGGACATCATGCTCTTCATCTGCATCCATAACATCACTTTCTTGCCTTGCCTTCAACGCACATGGATCCTTGAGAATTTCAATTTTGCACAACTGAAAATCCCCTGCACCAGATACATGAACCTGGTCCAAGAACAAAAATAGGTAAACCATGCTGGGCAGACAAACAAACCAGTTGCCAAAGCTTGCAGAACATACCAGCTGATTTACAGATAGACAACGAGCACGAACATAACCAGTGAGGAGAAGTGTACATTTGTCAGGGCTGCAAGCATCAGCAACCAAATCAACCTGCAAGGGTTCAGAAAAGTGAAGTCAAAATAATGGCAGCTGGTTTTTAGAGATCTAAACACAAGCAAGTGTAATGCCATACGCTTCAGGAACAAACAGATGTAGCGAATCATGGACCAACAAGCACACATAAAAAAAGAGAAAATAAAAGTACGATAAGGAATAGATTTTTAATATTCCTAGAAAGATGATATCCTCATTACAAAGCATTTATCAGACAAGAACGCTCACAGATGACTTTTAATACAAGTGTGTGAGATGTAAGAAGTAGCCACATACGTAGAAGGGAATGTAAACTGCTTTATTTCTATTATTGTGCAAGCTAAGAGCATAAAAAATTTTACACGGAAGGTACTATACCAAACAAAAGACATCATAACTACAATCTTTTTGAAATAGGAAAAGAAGAGAAATTCTGTGCTGCTCACTTTTAGACATTGTTGTCAAACTCGCGAGTCAACTCGTACGAGTTTATGAGTCATGTAGCTTTAAACGAGTCAACTCGCCTATAAACTCGGATTTTCATAGAATCGGAGTTGACTTGTGATTCAATACTATAAATTCAGTAATAAACTCATAAACTCGGTTGATAAACTCGGTAAACTTTGAAATTTACATTATATATAAATTAATATTTGAAATTTTTATTATGGATGAATGATGACAAACGATGGACTTAATATTTAGAAATTTCATATTATTTAGTATTTTTGAAATCAATAGATGAAGTTATTTTGAAATAGCTACATACATGTATTTTATTCATAAAGAATACGGTTGCAAATTGTAATAATCATGTTATTAATCAATATTAATTATTTTCTTATAAAAATGTGTTATTCTGAACATATATTTACATACATTAAATGGTATTTTTAATTATCTCTAAATTCTTACGATTTTACAATCTGAGTTTACGATTCAATTTTATGGACCATTCTTCGATCCCACTTAAAATCTTGATTTTAACAACCTTGCTTTTAGAGAATATATGATTTCAATAAAAAACAGGTTAAACAAGGAACACTCAAACACCTAAGACCTATCAAGTTGTGCAGAATCTAATTAGCACCTTTTGAGCCATGAGGTAAGGACGTTGATTCCGCCAATGAGGAACTGTTAGTCTTTGCTCCTTGAAAAGCCACATGAACTGTAACCAACAGGTAAGAGGTTAAAACATGAAAATACAACTTCACCGGAAAATTGGATAAAGTATGTAGAACCATAGTTGTAAAGGCACAAGGTGCACTGAGGTGCAAATTAGTCCTTGGGGAGGTGCAAGGTGAAGCCCGAGGGCACATGAGGCACACACTTATTCAAAATGCTTATAAAATACTTATACACTATTCTTTTCAATATGTACCTAGAAGGAGTTAGATGCAAACTCATAAACTCATAGATGAAAAATAACCTACAATAACAACTAATATTATTGCAGAAGAACAATTAGTTTCTTTTGCAATCAGTTTCTTCTAACTGCAAAAAAGAGATTAGATGAAAGAGAAAAAAAAAAAATCAGTAGAGCACATAGTGAAAACATTTGTTTCTTAGCAATTAGTTCTTCTAAATTGCAACAAAAAATAAAAGAAAGAAAAAAAATTAGAGTAGAACACATAACGAAAAACAATTACAGTAAAGAATTAACTTCTTCAAAATTGCATAAGAAATTAGAAGAAAGAAAATGAAGCTGAATGCAAACATGAGTAGTTCTCTAGCAAGTAGGACATCCAGCAGACCTCTGACTTACACCACTAGGTTTGCCTCTCACTGATATCCAAGAACACAAAATCAAATAAACAAGAAATAAGATCTAAGATGACAAATGGGCAAGAGATAGGGTTTTAATACACTTTTATATACAAGGTATGTGCCTCATGCACGTTGCACCTTGCATGAGGTGCGTGCCTCATGCACCTAGGTAGTGCCTCAAGCATGGCGCTGCGCCTTAGCGGTTATGTGCCAAGGCAAGCCTTTGACAACTAAGTGTAAAACAAAAGACCATTACAAGTCATAATGCCAGCCATATCATGTATCATCAAGGCTTTAATCCCAAAGTGCGTAAAGTACACAAATAACTACCTTGTGCAACTCGTCTTTTGTATCTGCAGGATAAAACTTACAATCCTCAGGAAATTCAGAAACAAGGCTAGAAATACATATCTTCTTAGCCACATGTTTTTTCTTCAAATCATTTGGCAGATCCTAAAGCAAAGCAGAAAATATTAAGACAGATAAAAATTATCCACTAAAACCCCAAATGATAAAAAGCACCAAGAACTTACACGAATCAATATGGCAGTGCTTGGCAAACCAAGAGCTCTAAACACTGACAAGCATTGCGACCCAAATGAATCAATATAGTAGCTAGAACTACATTCATCACATGAGGAGCTCGCAGATGCTACAAAAGCAATCAAATCAGCAACCTATAATTTCAGCACATTAGTGTGACGAACAGGATAAAGAGAAGTCACCCTAACATGGGAGACCAGCAAAACAAAAACTGGAAAACATAGAGGGTAGCTAGAAAGAAAGGTACCTTAGCCATTTCCATACATGAAAATAGATCTCCATGAGGTGCTTTCAACACCTAACGCAGACAATATAATTAGATGCTAGGAGATATTATATGTCAAGGTATTTCACTTTAACTAAAACAATTAGAAAGATCATATGGATCTAGAACATGCACGCTAATGGATCAGAGCAATATACAATTTTTGAGATTCAGCTATGTCTCAATAGCAAACAACCACAAGAACAGACCTATGATAAATTTAATCATACCATGCACATCTACAACTCATACTCATTACACCTCAAGCATAAACCTAGTTCCAGTAACTCCTTTTGTAGCTACCTTTCTACATTCGGATAAACAACATTCCAATAAACTCCTTTCTGGTTATCACTTTATTTATCTGGTGAGAACAACCCAGATAATTATTTATTTGCTAGTCATCATCTTCATCAATCCTCTACTTTTAATCCTCAAAGTCCTCACAGAATTATTTTATCAGCCAGTTCACCTCTCTGCCTGGTCTGCCACCAATTCATAAGGCTATCGTAAAGGAGAAAGAAACAGAGGGAGGACCCAAGTTACAAGAGCATATACAAAAGTCAAGCAAATTACCAAGAAGATCCAAGATATAAAGTGAATCTTAAAACACAAGGCGTAAAAACATAGCCACTAACATCTACATGTCCATGATTCTAAAACAGTATAGTAATCAATAACTCATCAACTGATTAGCATAACAAGTGATGCCAAGAAGAATAAATTGAGACATATATCATTCTAAGCCAAAAATCAACTGACATTTTAACTAGATAAGTATGAAGCTTACTGTAGTTCTCAGCTTATACTCGGAAGAAGCTACTGTTGAAAAGATGGGTTCAGAAGATAATAATGTGAAAAGATCTTCTGCAAGTGAATTTAGGTTTACAGAAGCAGAAAGGCCAAAAAGAACCTGCCATGAGAAGAAGTTAGGGTACTAAAACTCAAATGAATGCAACAGATTTAAAACCTAAATTCATGGAAGCATAAAGGCTGAAAAGGAACTGTTATATGAAGTTAAGAGTACCAAAACTAAAGCAAAAGTCATGGATTTCATCGTTAATAGCACTAATTTTTCAAAGATGATTTGAAAATTGATTATAGCTGGTATAACTTAATCAAAAGTTGTCATTCTTTGGACACATGGCACAAAGTGTACAAAAATAGAAGTCCAAATCCATGGTCAACATGCAGATCACTATCAATGGCATGATCACCACCACATTGAATCAAAGGCAAACCATGCTAAAATCAAGAAACCACCTAACAATAAAAATTGAATCCAATATTGCTCTAGCGAAGGAAGGTAGGTCTTCATGCAACACAAACTAAATCTTTTTTCATTCCAAGAATGCATGTCACCTTTGTAGTCGCTTAAGACCAACACACACTCACACACTCACTGAAATCTAGCCCTCAAGATCTCACTGTCATGCCCTTCCGATTAGAACACTCGATCACCCGATAGAAAATACAGAAACTAGGAATAAAGAATAGCAATTAACACACCAAATTTATCCTGGTTCGGCCTCATAAATGAGACCTACATCCAGACTGCCTTAGGCCTTGAAATCTTCACTATCTTGACAATCTTTACAGCTATTACATGAACTAGAAAAGCCTTCTCTTCCTCCTTAGTCTAAAATCCTAGACTACCAAGAGAAGAACACCCCAAGAGAAATACAAACTCTCAGCCTAGCTCACCCGCACACCCCTTACAAGATATCCCGAGATTTCATGCCACCAATACCGAGCTTCCCAACCTCTATTTATAAGGGATAGAGGCGGGCAGGGCAGTTACAACCAACTGCCCTAACTGACTGAAAACTAACTAACTACAAGATATTTATAAACCAAAGAGGAAAACATTACAGCAAGAAGAAACAACTTATGCTAACAGATTCTATACAAGAAATTAAACCTAAGTACATAAACTATTCTAATACAAATGTCTTCACAACCTTAACCAGTAAGATTATAAACAGATTCAAGTTGCCAAGGGATTTGCTCCAACTGACTAGAAAAGCACACAGCAGTAAAGTAAAGCACCGAATTGGCTCACTCATACCATATGTTCCTTGAAAGTGCAACCTCTCGCATTAATTAACATTTCTTTCCGATTGAGGTAAACAGAATTATTGCAAAAGTTTCACCTTAACCACAATTTATAAGACCAACAACATGATATATTTCCTGCTCTAAACAAATCTATATTCAAATGCAAAGGCAAGAAGGATCAAGGCAGTTGAAGCTTCATGTCAAACAAGCTAACTTAATATATTTCCAGCATCTGACATTGCATATAATTCTGTCTGCTCTCCAATTTGTTTACTGCATAAAATGTCCAAAAAGTTATTCTTGTTGCAATTAGACATCTCCATCTGGATCCAAGGTGACATGCATTTCATCTATAATGTTATATAACCAAATACCAAGTTTTTTTTTTTTTTTTGATGACCCAGGTGTTTGGCCTTCGCCCGCCTAGTCCTGGAGGAGACTGACCTTCTCCCCTGGTTCGGCCTTCGGGAAAATCGGATGCGGTCGCAAGTTTCTACACTCTCAAGCAGATACGTGGTTAGTTCCCACCAAATGGGACATTTATGCCTCCACCAGAAGTTGATCCCTCGCCACTCCCAATAAAATTTGAGAATTTTACCACTTGCGCCATGCATTGGGGGCAACCAAGTTTTCGTGTTATGAATTTCTATCAATGAAGTTATTTGAATTCTTTTTTTTTTTTTTCCTATAAATTAAGTGAAGTGATTTGAATTCATAACCTTTAAATAATAACTGACTTTTGCACTAAATCTCATTTTATTTAAAATTTTGCCTTAAAAAATTAAAATTTAAACAATTACCATCAAATGCTAAAAAATTAAAATTTCGCCTAAGTCTCATTTTATTTAAAATTTTGCCTAAAAATTAAAATTCAAATGCCACACAATGAACTTTCATTTATTTTTATTTATTTTTTATTTTTTTTTTTGCACATGCGTAGCACAGGCCACCCTCTAGTATTCCTTAAGTAAACATAACTATCTTCACCATTCACTATTTAATTGATCACCAATTGAGTGGCAGACGTAAACATGACCATGATCACAGTAATACTGCTGAAATATGGCAGCATTCTCAAGTTCAAAGAATCCAACAAACACTACGATGTATATAAAACCAGGGAATAGCACACTCACAATGACGCGTGGAGGGCTTGCCGATCCACTGGATGCCCTCTTTTCTTTCAAAAGAGCAGCGCGTTTATGCTCCCTTATCTACAAAATCACAAAACGTTTGAGTAGGAATGGTCCTATAAATATTTTATGCATTTGTAATTGATAAATAAGAAACAAGAAAAGTAACCATTTTGTTGCGCTGAATCCGAGCAGCGCGACCTCCCTTGCCAGCATTGTTCGCAGACTTAGCAATCCTGCCCTTGTCTAATTAGCTCAAAATATAAAAATTGAGGAAGAAAATCAGGAAGGCGTGAAAATCAATAAACATTCAGAAAGAAAATCAGGGGTATAGAATATGATAAGAGTTTAATCGGAAAGAGGAACTGCAAACCTGTAGCAGAAGTTTTGTGAATGTTGCGAGATGATTTTGAAGTAAAGCGAGATTTATGGGGCTTGTTGGTCTGAACACGAGAACCCGCCATTGATGAGCTGCAAGCATCAATGGGAGTCGAAAACCCTAGTGGCGTATTAGATGCTCGTGAAATAACTAATATGTTTATATGGGTGGTTTCTGAATAAGAAAATTAAATGGCATTTTAATAAAGGGAAATTTGCTCGCGTACCCTTTAGATTTAGGGTTATTGCAATTTTTGTTTTTTATATTTAAAAAATACAGTAAATACCCTTAATTTTTAAAATATACTGTATTCTTACCATTAAGTAGTCATTCAAAAACCTAACAGTCTCTGTTGATATCAGTACAATTATATATAAATTTTTTAAATTATCTTTTCATTTTACCTTTGATAAATGACAAAAAAAATACTCGTGTAATTTAAATACTTTCAAATAATAATTAAAATTGATTCTCAATTAATAAATGAAGAAAATTATTTGTTGATAATTTTTTTTTTTACTATTGCGACTAGTGTTTAGAGGTGCGAGAGTTGAGTGGAGCAATAAGCCATATTTATGGCTTTAAACTGACATTATTAAAGATAGAAATAAAAAGATAAGAAATATTATACAATTATATTTTAAAATTTCAAACAAAGAAGGATTTTGATTATGTTTCATATGGAAATTGTTATATATTTAATTATAAGATAATGATAATTTGTTTTGTTAAATTTGATTGAAAATCTTGCTCACGAAAAATATAATATTGAAAAGTTGTATTATCAAATATTTCATATTCTCTTGTTAATAAATGAATACTATAATAAATATTTTAATATAAAAATAACAATAATCTTATCATGTAAATATTTAAAACTCTATTTTCAAAAAGTATTTATGGGGAAAGTACAAGTAAAATGACAAAATAAAGCTACTTACCGCACCCATTATGATATAATTACATGTATTATTTTATCTAATTATATATTATAAATTATAAATTAAAAAATCTAATATATTTCATAAATTTGAAATCTAGCGTGGTTGTGGCTTATTTTGTCCTAAATACAAATATAAATTTGTTAGAAGCAAATATGTTATGAAATATCATTATTTTATAGGTATAAAAATGAATGATTAAATAAAATATTACAAAAATATTATATGATGACGAATATAGTAGTATATAAATATAGATACGAGAATTAATAAATTAATTTTTACCTATATTTTCTTAATTGTCACCCCTACATTCACACACGCACTTTCAAATTTTTATTAGTTTTCAATTTAAATACATGTTAGAAACTTAAACAAGTATATTAATAATTTTTTAATTGATAATACAACTACTAATATATCATAAAAATTTGAATAATAATATTAAAACATTCAACAAATTTTTGTGAATGACAAAACTACGGTTTATTTGTTTGTTTATTTCATTTATTTTAACACCAACCTTTGATTTTGTCACAACAAAAACCCTACTTTTGAATGTATTTTCATTATATATTTAGAACAATAGAAACCTTACTTAATGATAATTTAAATAGTAAAAATCATAGTTGATGTTTTTGATAAATATGAAAAAGCAAGGATGATGCGCGAGGCATTATGAATTAAAATAAAAAATAAAATAATTAAATTATGATGGTGTAGTGTCACAATTTGAATGGAATAGATTACGTAATAGATAAATAAATTGAATTCCTAAGTTTTGGGTGGGTTATGATGGTTGGTTGCTGGGATGGGTTGGTGATTTATTTATTTATTTATTGGAAGGGAATGGGAAGATATTTGAGAGATTGAAACGTGGTAAAAGATCGTCATCCTCCGACGGGGAGCGGGACGGGGGTGCCTTTCTTCCTCTCTGTAGGAAAATGAACATGCTTCTTTTGCCGCCGCCGCCGTTATCCACTCGCTTGCCGCCCGCTCGCTTCAGTTTTCCGATTCTCTGCCACCACCGCCTCCTCCAGCGGCCCCCATTTTCGGCCTCCCTAACCAACTCAGTCGCCTCCAATTCGCCGGTCTGCAAACACCTCGACGACGACGACGTCGCTTCTCTTCGAAACCGTCGATACGACTTTGCGCCACTCCTCCAATTCTTGAGCACGGTGGCCTCGGATTTCGACTCAACTTCGCCGGACTCACTGGAGCCCTCCGAGCTCCGGCTCGCCGAGGCCTACCGGGCGGTGCCGAGCCCGCTCTGGCACTCGCTTCTTAAATCCCTCTGCTCATCGTCGTCCACGATTCCGAATGCTTACGCGCTCGTCACTTGGCTGCAAAAGCACAACCTCTGCTTCTCGTACGAATTGCTCTACTCGATTCTCATTCACGCGCTTGGACGCTCCGAGAAGCTTTACGAAGCGTTCTTGCTATCTCAGCGGCAGGACTTAACTCCACTGACTTATAACGCCCTAATTGGGGCTTGCGCCCGCAACGACGATCTCGAGAAGGCGCTCAATTTAATGTCTCGGATGCGTCGCGATGGATACCAACCCGATTTCGTTAACTACAGCTTGGTGATTCAGTCGCTTACTCGAAGTAACGAGATTGATTCGGTATTGCTGGTGAAGCTGTACGAGGAAATTGAGGCAGATAAGATTGAGCTCGATGGGCAGTTGCTAAATGACATAATTGTAGGGTTTGCAAAGGCTGGTGATGCGAATCGAGCCATGTTCTTCTTGGCTATGATTCAAGGGAATGGGTTGAGCCCAAGAACTGCAACTATTGTTGCAGTAATATCGGCATTGGGCAATTCTGGGAGGACAGTGGAGGCAGAGGCTGTTTTTGAGGAGTTGAGGGATGGTGGATTGAAGCCTAGAACACGAGCTTACAATGCCCTGCTTAAAGGATATGTGAAGAGTGGATCTTTGAGAGATGCTGAGTCAATTGTATCCGAAATGGAAAGAAGTGGGGTGTCTCCTGATGAGCAAACTTACAGTCTTCTTATCGATGCTTATGTGAATGCAGGCCGGTGGGAGAGCGCGAGAATTGTGCTGAAGGAAATGGAAGCTAGCAATGTGCAGCCCAATTCGTATGTTTTTAGCAGGATTTTGGCGGGTTATCGTGACAGAGGTGAGTGGCAAAGATCATTTCAAGTTCTAAAGGAAATGAGGAATAGCGGGGTGCGCCCTGACAGGCATTTTTACAATGTCATGATTGATGCTTTTGGGAAGTATAATTGTCTTGATCATGCCATGGCCACATTTGTGAGGATGAGATCAGAGGGGATTCAGCCCGATAGTGTCACTTGGAACACTCTTATAGATTGTCATACTAAGTTAGGGCATCATAAGAAAGCAGAGGAACTGTTTGAGGAAATGCAGGAAAGTGGATGCTTACCTTGCACCACCACTTATAATATAATGATCAATTCTTTTGGGAAGCAGGAGAGATGGGGGGAAGTCAAGAGCTTGATGGGGAAAATGCGGGGTCAGGGGTTGCTGCCCAATGTTGTTACTTACACCACACTTGTCGATATTTATGGACAATCGGGCAGATTTAATGAAGCTGTTGATTGCTTGGAGGACATGAAGTCTGCAGGGTTAAAACCATCCTCAACCATGTACAATGCCTTGATTAATGCTTACGCACAGAGGGTGTGTTGTTGCCTTAAATTTCATCTCCCGTGCATGATCTTTCTATCAGTTCTTTTACATCTCTTGTTAAAACTATGGTTGGATCATAATCTCAGATTGGCATTAGTAGTTGAGCACACGTCTTATATGTTTTTCTCCATCTATTTTTTCACAGGGCTTGTCCGAGCAAGCAGTACATACATTTAGGGTCATGAGATCTGATGGTCTGAGGCCAAGTAATTTGGCTCTCAATTCCTTGATCAATGCATTTGGTGAGGACAGGAGGGATGCTGAAGCCTTTGCTGTATTGCAGTATATGAAAGAAAACGTGGGTTATAGACTAGTATTCCTCTACCACTGCAGTCTTCTTGTTATCCTGTGCCATTTTTCCTATTATTTATCTTTATCTGATGACAAGTACACGTGATATCCTATTGCTGCAGGAATTGAAACCAGATGTAGTTACCTATACTACCCTTATGAAGGCTCTAATCCGTGTGGAAAAGTTTGATAAGGTATGTTATGTTCCTTTTCCTTGTTGCCAAAAGTAAGGACCTCTGGCAAGTTAAGCCTTTAGAGGTTCCATCTCTGTTTGATAGAAGTGCTCGCCATATTTCTCATGCTTTCATTGTTGATCGTGTTTAAATCTTGTATACTGTTTTGTGTTCTTATTCTTTCCATATCATACCAGAGCTTGCGTTTACTTCTTAATGTTCATTATTGTCTTGCTTGCTAGTGGTTGTGCTAAGAAGGGCATCTAGTGTAAAATTTTGTCACATAGTTCTTTTGCATGATTTATATTTTCAATATAACTTTTAGAAGTCAATTGACATTATTATGAATGTTCTATCACCAACCTGAACTTGGTTAGGATAATGTGTAGTTTATGAAGATGATCGTCTCGCTTGCTACTGAAGATGATGATCTTCTTTCTTGCTAACTGGACCGGAGTAAGGATTGTAAAAGAATATTGTTTTAACTTTGAACAAGAGCATTATTTATACGAATCAACAGTCCATAAAAAATCTTGTCTCAATAATTCCATAGCAAGAAACTTGCTGCCTGTATACATGATTAGGAAATTCTTGTCCTCTTGGTAGTTGGAAGCACAAGCATGCCAGAGATTGACATCATTTTGATTGCGACACTTGATTCTTTCCTGCTGGGTTATCAAACTACAGAGTTATCAACATTATTCTGAAGAAATTTCACAGAACAATGGTACTTCAATAGGTAAATAATAGTTCACAAAAATTAACAACTGAGGATTAAAATAAAAATGGAAAGAAACCGTAGAACTAATTTTAATATAAAGGAGTTTTTTCTCAGCCAAAAAAACCAAAAAAGAAAATAAATTTACAGAGCAGTTTTGGTAATCCAGGAAGGCTATACTTGAATTCAATCCAGCAGGAAATTAATCCTCAGGGTAACCTCCCCTCTATAAATTGCATGTTTTTCTGATTTTGAAATTGATGTTAAGACTATAATCATTCAAGAAAATGATAGAACTCCTGAATCAGTGTAACTGCAACGGGTATGGCCCAAAGAGCATAAACATATATTTAAATCCCAAACACCTCATTCATAGCCAGCGTATAACATGCAACTTTCAAGTCCAGATAGGTGAATTAGTGCTCTTTATATTTGTTCATCTACATTTTAGATTTTTCATTTGTTCTAGAACTCATCACAGAGGAACTATCATATACAGTAGTTTTTTTTTTTGGCTTGGTAAAAGGGGGAGGTGAGGCGACTAGTGTAACAACCCCCTCGGGGGCATGACAGAACTATCATATACAATAGTTAATTACCATGTTTTCAATCCCCTGTACTGGGACGAAGTAAATGCCAGCCTTCAGAGGCCAGATGGGATATGTTCTGGCGAGACTGTCTGCGTCTATATCATTAACAGTTATCGCTTCTGCTATGTGGAGATGATATTGTGAAGCATTGTATGATTATATATGAGATGCTAAATAGTTGTTGATATCAGGTTCCATCTGTTTATGAAGAAATGATTTTGTCTGGCTGCACTCCAGACAGGAAAGCTAGAGCAATGCTACGCTCTGCTCTGAGGTACATGAAGCAGGCGCTGAGGTCATAAGGACAATCCCCGAGTCGTCCAGCTGGAAGCTCAATGATTAGACTACCATGCCGGTGGTAGTTTTTGTGGACAGAAGGTTAGTCATGGATTCACCACAATTCTGAACTGGTAATTTTACTGTTCGATGCCAATTGCCAAGTTACCCAAAAGTTCAGAAAATATGTTGGACATGCAAATACAATGGTTTTGATTTTGAAGTTTGCTCAATTTGAACACCACTTGTTATTTGTTTCAAATGGCGTCAGCATCACTACATCAAATTTTCTCTCTCTAATTAACCGCTTCCTTTCCAATTGTGTGCTTGAAAGGTTGTTCTCAGATGAAGGGGCATTCTATTCTATCAGAGGAACTCCTAGCATGATGATCTGGCAGGTCAAGAATGAAGAAAATTACCAAGGCTGAAGATCTGAAAATGGGGAAAGACTTGAAACAGGCTTCCCCACGCCCTCCAGCAAACACAAGATAAATGTTGTTACACAGTATTTTTGCAAGCATAAGTGCCCGTCTTTGTATTATAGTGCATCATTGTACCTGGAAATAAATACTACAGATTTTTGCATTCATTAATCATTGTGTATTTATTATTACATTTGTCTAGTTGAACGCAAAAATGTAGAATAGATGATTATTCTGCATACCTATATATGAAGGCAAATCATAGTAGCAAAGTAAGTTATTTCTTCGCGATTAAAATGTGTTTAACTTGTGAAAAAAAACCAAGGTCAGACTATGTACAACAATGACTCTGCTCGAACCAATCTCATCATTCTTGTATGTATGTATTTCATATATTTATCTTTGCAAGGATATTGAAATAAAGAAATTAACATGTACATATACAAATACATAGAACATAGCAGTTGATCTACAAAAATGAGGTTAAAATTGAGAATTATTTCTGAGTGTTAAACTGGCCTATAAACAATGCATATCCGCTCTGTTATGCTGTGCAATTTCAAGAAACTGTTTCAAGGATCATCATTCATACACAGTACTGGAACGAGAAAACTGACAGTAGCAAGTAAATAATTGCATTATGAAGAAAAAAAATGAGCGTGTCTAAAACAAAAATTTATACACCTACATCTCTTCTCCTTTTTTCCCCACTAAATAAATAAAGTAAAATCTCAGAAGGACATTGCAGAAACCAGTGGTCTGCCATTGTTCTTTGAAATTCTAGAACAGAACATGAACATTAACAGCACTGTGGATAACAAGAAAAGCCTGAAATAGGCCCTTATCTCCTGCATTCCAAGCTCAAGCACCTCCATCTTCTTCCCATATCTACTTTTCCTCTCCATTAAATACCCATTCAGATAGTCATCTATAGGTACAGACCTGTCAAATTTGGAGGCTGAGGCCCTTGAGCGAAGCTCATCGAGCTGGTTTGTGCTCATATTGAACATTGTGAAGAACGCGGCAGACCAGTCATTGAGAACCCTCTGAAACAAACCCAAGAGAATAACATAATATTATGGAGTTGGCATGATACCATTGTTTATTTTTTTATCCCCGGTCCATTGTTGAAGAAAGAGTTTCATATTAATATTGGCGAATGCCAAAGCCCTTCCAACTGCGACAAGTTTAACTTACGTTGAAGGTGGCAAGGTCAGTGGGATTGAACATTTTGAAGCAGTCTTTGGAGGAAGCTGTTCCATCTCCATAAATCTGCCAGTCAATATAGAAGGATCTCCATGTTTTAAATTTACTTGCGGAGGAACGGAAGGAAAATGGAAATAATTTTCACAAACCTCAAAAGTGAAAGCCAGGGGAACTCTTGCAATATCATACATGAAATCCGTAGCCGTCCCATGTGCCAGATACCTGTTTCAAAGCTGTCAGTTTGTGAGTAGAAAGCAAACCACAATGAAATGTAGTCCTTTCTACTATCCAGGATGCTAACTCCAATTAAACAACCAACTAATAATAAGGCTACCATTATACACTCCAGTTTTTAATCCTGCTTCTCGTTTCTTCTCTTTTCTTTATTTTTTTTAATTTCCTTCAAATCATGACTCTTACTCAAGGAACAAAGAATATAGAAACATCTACACAATGCTTCTTGAGATCTCATTCCAAATATCATTGTGCAAGATCAAATAAGGATAAACTAAAGAGATCAACCGCAAAAAACAAAACAAAGAAACATGGAAAATGGGAATAATATATAATTATCATAAATCCCTTAAAAATAAAAGATCGATAATTTAAAAATTGGTGAGGACTAATATGTCCAATTAAGTATTAAAACCAAATACAAGAGGTTCTAGCCCAGTACAGAACTTCATTATAAAAGTTTATCATATATAAGATGAAATTTACAGGTAAGATGGCAAACTTTTAACGAGTATTTTAAAAAATAATTGGACCAGACACATATATAACATGAGGTGATCATTGTAAAGGAACAAGATTTCATGGAAAACATAGCTATCTAAAGAAGGAAGAAGAAAAATATTATAAAGATTAGGAAAATAATGAGTGGTGTAATTGTAGTGATACACTTGACAAAGCGTGCAAAGTGCAAATCAGGACTCGTGTGACTTAGTATTTGAGAAAAGCTTTGTTGAGGAGAATCAAGTCCAGAATATTAAAAAGAACCACAACATATGAAGTATTTAGCGAACACACAAGAAAAGACTTCAAAGGATTAGTAGAAGTGTGATGAAGGTATTGAAGTAGATGAGCAGATAGGCAGGATCCTGAGAAGTTGGATTAAGTTAGTTACAAGATATAATTAGAGGGCATAAATGATACAGGTCTATTATGTGAAAATCCATGACAGCATTACTAGGAAGAAGTAGGTGGAACAGTTAGAAGGCTCTAGAGATTGAAGGGCCATAGGTCCAAGAGGTAAGTGTAACAAGGGGGTGTATTCTTTTAGATATAACACAACTAAAATGAATGGCGTACTTGAGGTATAAGTGCAGAATGAATTAGATGTTTTTCAATAATTTATTAGCAAACAAAAATGTGTTGCAGATACTTGTATAAACATGGAATTAGCATCACAGTTTTGCACATAGTTGCACAATGTCACCCATGTTCAATAGCAGCGAGAATGTATTGTCAGCATTACTTGTGCCAAACCTCATCCAAAAATGCAAACATAGAATAGAAGCCAAATCTCAACAGTATTGAGGATTTGGCGGGCCTTGAACTTAAATGCCTGTTGGTCCCCATTACAAGCCTATTTACCTCGTACATATAATTAATTTTCAGTCTTTTTGTATGGCTCAGAATATTGGGCAGTCAAATACTAGCATGAGTAAAAGACGAGCGTAGCGGAGATGAGGATATTAAAATGGATGTGCGGCCATACAAGAAAAGATAAAATTAGAAATGAAGTTATTCGTAATAAGATAGGAGTAGTGCCAATCGAGGAAAAGATGAGAGAAACTAGACTAAGATGGTTTGGTCATGTAAGAAGGAGACCAAGAGACGCTCCTGTGATGAGAGTTGATGAAATGGAACGATTAGTCAAAAAAAAAGAGATAGAGGCAGACCCAAAAAGATTTTGAGAGAGACATTAAAGTTTGATATGAAGTGTATGGACCTAAATGAAGATATGACAAAAGACAAAAATACATGGAAGTCTAGAATTCATGTAGCCGACCCCACATAGTGGGATAAAGGCTAGATATGTTGTTGCTTTATATAATTAATTTCCATTGCATACCAGATAGTAATAAACTATCTTTAAACTATTGGAGTAATTCCACACAGTGGATATTCATGAAAGTAATACTTACCCTACAGAGCCACCTCCTGATCCAACTATGCATCGCTCTTGGCAATGAAGATGGTTCAACCGTTCAAGTATTAATTGCATATTGCGAGAAGGCAATCCCTCGGGAGTCCTATTTTCGTGATCATATGGCATGAATAAAGCCTAGAAAACAAACACATTAGTAAAACATGTGACCAAGCAACATGCATAATAGTTACTCCTGAGAGATAAGGACATAAAAGGATAATATGAAATTAGTAACTGGAACTTGGAAGAAAACAAACCGAAATGAAATTGCGTGCACATGAAACATCTTTATCAATAACCAATCAGAAAGCCTAAGTTTATTCAACCCATTGGTCAATCCCTACTTAGCTACGGATTATAGTTCTCTAACTTGAAGATGAACTTATTCCTCAATAGCACCAATAAGGTCCTGGTGGCTGGCAACCAAAAAATAACAAATGAAAAACTAATCACAGGGATCTTGAAGGGAAAATAGGAAGGAATCCACTCCATGCCACGCATCAGAAGCAAATGTTTTCTCCTACATAGGAATTGCTGCGTAATATACATCATCTTATTGCAAGTACGTAGTTAAACTAGACATTATAAATATTCTATTTGTTTCCTGCCTAACATGACTTATGTTATTTGCAGGTACTTAGTCGTTAGAGTAGACATCTGCAGGCAATACATAGGTCGAGAAATAGCAGCAACAGGGTGTGTGTGTGTGTTTTTTCAGAAAGAAAATACAAGATAAGAAGAAAAAATAACTTACTTCCATCCCAGAGTGCACGTTAATCCATATATGTGGTTCAAATGATAGGCAAAGTTTCCGCATCATTTGAGTCTCAGGCTCACTAAAAGGAGCAGTTCCAGGGTTTTCTTCATATGGATCATAATCCTGTAAATAAAGCACACAGAAGAATGGGGTTAAACCCAAAAATGAAATAACCATACTAGAAAAGGTCTCCAGTCAACAAGGCTCCCTGCTTTGTGAGGGTTAGGGTTGGGGGGGGGGGGGAGAGGATGTCTCCAACAAACCAGAAAAAAAATAGGTTCAAAATAAAAACAAATAAAAGATATTGGAAAAATAATATCCTCCAAAATGAATAAGAAAATGGTGTTTTCACATTGAGAGAAGGAAAACCAAATAGCATATCTACCAAAGAAAGAAACCTTTTTACTTTGATAAGTATTATTACGCAAACATATATAACAGGCAAACCTTCTCTTTTTTGCCCCAATCTACACTCCAGTTTCGGTTAAGATCAACTCCTCTTCCTGCCATAATACAGAAAGTTAGCATACTCATATGTTTGGAAGTATAGGTAGGTTAAATCTAAAGCTACAAGATAGACTGCAAGACCATTTCTTCTCTCACAAAGATCTCCAGCTTCAACAAGTTGGCGACCATTCAAATTTTCCATTGGCACCACCTGGCAGATCAATAAGCATTAGCATTACAAGGACAATGGTTTCTCACATGCAAATTTCTTCCTCCAAAATGACAATAGCGTACTGAATATATTTTTCAACATCTTCCACTACTAGGGTTTTAGGGTGAGCCTTGGTAGCAACAGTAAGTTTGCTCCTTTGTTACTAGAAGGTCACAGGTTCAGTCATAGAAACAGTCGCTTCACAAGACAAGAGTAAGCCTATGTATAAAAACGAAACCCTCCCTTGACCCTCCCAAAGTCTCATGCGATGGATGCCCTTCAAGTTCTAGGGTTTGCAGATTCTACCTTTGCAAAATTACATTATCCCAATCCTACTGACAATAAATGGTTCCAAAACAAACTAGGATTTTGCATCTGTCAAACTGATGTGAACTTTTGTTTTGACATGTCAAACGTGTGTCAATAGGCTGTTTTGTATGTCAAATCTAAAGACATTAGAAATAGCAATTCTAATCGATTAAGGGTGCCCAAATATAACCAAAGGACTGCATTCTTACTTTGAAGAATTTAAGCATCCAGAGTTATTGTGGATGAAAGTGATATATATTTGTCATGTACCTCAGATATATATCAGCATGAGCACGAATTTTTTTCCTACAAGCAACTAAGAAATAAGATGCTGATCAAATTAGTTCATTTAGATTTTACATGACCCAACAATAAATATCCACATTGGACACATTAGCAACCATGCATTGACAATTATTATAATTCGATAAACACCCATATGCATCACTTTCAACTCTTACCTTTTACTATGAAAAGAGAAGTTTAGAGAAAAGATGTGGGTCTGCATCCATGAGATAAAATGATACCTTTATCACAAGCCTCTCAAGTGTATTGTCCAAAGAAATCAAATCTGTTTTGGGTAGAAATTCCTCTCCACTTAAGATGGAGAGTATCCTTAACGCAAGCTCAGATGTAATAAGCTCCCTTCCGTGCTGTCCAAAACTCTGGAAGACAAGTAATCATCTGTCAAAAACACCAGCCATTACCAATCTGAGATAATCTACACACTAGACACTGAAGTAAAACGTTCTGTGGTATAGAATATTATTTTAATCTGAGTCAAGATGGGAATGCCAAATAAATATTAAAACTCTATCTGATTACAATGAAGAAACAAACTCACAAGAAGGATTCGATATTTTGAACTGTCATCAACCTCTTTCCTATTCCGGCAATAAGAAACCACAGTCATCTCTGCATGGTAGCCTTTATTTTTACTTCCAAATGTATCCATCTGGTTAACATATAGCCATGAGAACCAGCAAAATTACCAAAATGACAAGTAAACGAACATAAACCTACATGGAGCTTATCTGGGTGACGATGGACCAATGATTTTATTTCCTCCATTAAAGTGTCACTGCCAAAAAAAAAAAAAAAGAGAGAAAAAACCCACAAAGTAACCCAAGAAATGCAATTCGTCACAACGTCAATATATGGTTGAGTAATTGTTAGGAAAGCAAAGTGAGGAAAGAAATTGAATTCCATGCCATCTATGTTTTTCTTTAATTCCGCACAAGCATTTAATAGCAAAATGTGACGGTATAAATTGAATTCGATGCCATCCCCATTTTTTTTTTCCCCAACAAAACCAGGCATTTAATTTAATAGTGAAATAGCCAAAAGGTGACTATAAATCACAATTTCCTCTCTTTATCTCGAATATATGAGCAGCCACTCAAGCAACTAAAGATCTTCCAACTATCCGAAGAACCTACAAAAAATTTGGTCTTCTCGGGAAAACACACAGAAAATCAATGAAAATCAATTTCCACCTCACTTCCCACAATTCAATCAAATTGTGACGGAAAACAATGCAAAAAAAGAAATGTACATCCATCATTGTGAAAAGAAAAAGAGAATCCAAGAACGCGTGATGGAAGGAAACTCGACCACACACACACATCCATGTAGCAAAAGAAAATCCAATACTCAGTGTAGCTCTAGGGGTGGGGTGGCTGACGACGCCAGTAATAGGGCGTAATCTAAAAAAAAAAAAAAAGAAAATCCAATAACCGCGTGAACGAAAACTTTGCACGCATCCGCATCCACAAACACAGGCACGGAGATCCAGATTTACCTGGTGTGGTAGAGATCGCGATTGATAGAGGTCAATGAAGTGGCGGTGATGTTGGCTTTGCCATGGACGTGCGAGAAAGAAGTAATCAAGAAGAGCAGGATGAGAAGCGACAGAGAAACGAACCGACGACGTCCGACCTGATTCCGTCTGGTTCTTCCTTGCTTTCCGTTGTTCATTTCAATAAATCAATCAATCTCTCGCCTCAACTCTCGCGTCTGATTCTGAGCAACGAAATCGAAGGCACGGTCGGAGACTTTTGGATTATAGAAAGACTCTGACAGAGAGAAATCAGGAGCGAGAGAGAGAGATAGAGAGAGAGAGACAGGGGAGAGGGAGACAGTAAGTTCGATTATCGCACGTTCGACGGCTGTGATGAGTCGGCATCAGATTCTGAGTCCAAACTCGCGCATCCGTTCGTTGATTGCTATTTCCGACAATGCAATCGACGGGTGATATTAGAAAAAAGGCTGTAATGGAGAAAAAGGAGTGGTTGCAGGGAATGCCAGAAGGATCTAACGTCTCGACGCACGACGCGTAATAAATTGGAAAATTTTCGAACCGCGACTCTGTCAAAACTCTCCTCATTCCTCAGTCCTCCTGGTTTGGCGATTCCGGTCCAAACCCGCTACTTGATAACTATTTTTACCTTAAAGCACAACTAGAAGCAATCATACAAGTACAAGATTACATCATTATTATTGGAATTGTGAAATTACAACTTTAATTGGTCAAAGTTGTTAAATTAATAAAAATTAAAATTCTTTCTCCATCCTCGTGGTGTTAAATTGTTAATTTTCTTGTTGTATCTTAGATGAAAATCATGAATAAAATACTTGTTTAGCTTGTTGTATTTTTAATATTATTTTAGTAAGATCTTACTTAGTTATGATCTTTTTAATGATGAAATGTTATAATTAAACAAGTGACCGGCAATTGGTCACGTGATTTTATTCTTAGTATTTAATACTTCAATTAATTGTTTTCTACAATACAAGATTATGAAGGTTAGTGTTATTCAGCTTGTAGATAATATTTAAAAATTAAATTAATATTTTAATATTATATATATTAACTTTGTATTTTAATTGCGTTGTTAAGGGTAGGATTATCAAACTACTTATTTAATTTTCTTTTTTGATGTGTCATGAGAAAAATCACTAAAAGAAAATAATTAACAAATTAGAAATAGAAAAGGCAAATCAACCCAAAAGACTAGGCTAACTTGGACAAGACAATGCAAGCCTAGAAGCTAGCCAAGTGGGCGACTGGGGAGATGACGGTTGCGATAATAAGGATAGCCCGCGAGGGTGTGATGCAACTCGCGAGTGTGCGACGCGACCTATAGAAGGTGACAACATGCGCAACAGGCATGGTGGGTGTAACTAGGCGGTGGCTGCACAAGGTAGCGGCAGGTTGCGTGAGTTGATAGTAGTTGGTGAAGGTCGTGCAAAGGCTACGATGGTGACCTTAACTTGCGAGGGCGATAATAGATTGCAGCCGTACGACAGGTTTCGACCATGCGATCCTACCACCAGAATGTTTTCCTCAAATATAAAGGTTCATGCAATGCATAAACTAAGATAATTTTGATATCTAAAAATTTCTCTAACAGGATAAACATCATATGTAAGATATAAACGTCATCTGTAAGAATCCAAATCTTTGAGTACTTAGGATTACTCTATACCCATTTATAAGTAAACAAGCACTCATTTCAGAAAAAATACATTTCTAATATTAGTGAAAATTCTGCTCTATTATTTTTAGCATTCTCAATATCTGACTTAAGTAGATACTCGTTCCTTCTGTCTATTTTCTTCCTTGTAGACTCAGGCAATCTGACGACGACGTTTCCAATCAAATAAATTTATTGTTGTATCTCAGTAACAACAATTGGCATTGTTTATGGAAAATATACAAAAAGTCAACAAATCAATTTGTAATTACCTGAACAAGAAACACCAACAAAGTCAGAAAATGAGATGAGGCTCAATCCTTGAGGCATCCACTTAGGGCACGAGACGGTCCCTCATCTCCACAAGATTGCCACAAGATAACACATTTCATACTACTCAAGATTCTCAATCTCAGGCCGAACTTGAGCCTCACCCTTAAAACCAGCTAAGGGCTTACTCTTAAGATCAACTAGGAATTCACTTCCAAGGCTAGTTGGGAATTCATCCCTAAGGCCAACTGAGAGCTCACTCTCAAGATTAATTAGGAATTCACCTCTCAAGACTAGTTGGGAATCTACCCTTAGGGCCAGCAAGAATTCACCCCTAGGCGTAACTCGAGGATCACTCCTAATACCAACTAGAAACTCACCCCTAGGGTCGACGGGAAACTCGTCCCATGGGACTCACAGACCCAATTGGGCAGACTCTTCCCATGGTAGCACAAGTAGAGTATGAAGCCTTTGACGCTAACATGAAGAAGCAATACGGGTGCTACGAGAAGTTGTTGAGTTATTGCAAAATATTGATTTGCAAGTGACATTACTGTCAGCCTTGAAGAACTTTGTGTCCAGCTTGATCCCTTTTTAGGGAAGGCACAAGAAGAAAGTTCTGAGACTACATTAAAACCACAAAGAACTCAATCACAACCTACTCTTACTCAAATAACTTGTGCTTGAGACCCTTCTCTTCCTTGAATTCGAGATAAAAAATAGAAAGGGCACCGAAAGGGCATAAAGGCACCCATAGAGATCCTAAAAAAGGAAAGTACCTTGAGACTATGGAAAGCATGTCTAAAACAAAGAATAGGCTTCGCCAATGGGGTTTTGTGAAAAGATCAATGAAGTTAAAGATCCATCGACATTTAGCATGATTGATATGAAAGAGATAGTTGATGAAGTCTTGGAGCAGAAAAAGTTGTTGCTTGCATCAAAAGACCAACCACGAAGGAGAATCCCTTTTGGCCCAGCCATCATGGAGAAATGTCTGCCAAGGAACTTCAAAATAACCCAGATAACTTCATATTCAAGCAAGGGCTTTCCCTCACGATCACATTCAGAACTATGAATCCTTCATGGTATTACATGGATAGGAAAATGAAATTATGTGCTAGGCTTTCCCTCTGACATTGATAGATCACACTCAAGCATGGTACAATGGTTTGTCTGAAGGCTTCATATCTACTTTTGAACAATTGAGGTATGAATTCAATAAAGCGTTCATCATCAACAATCAAAGGAAAAAGATACAACTTATCTTCTCAACATTAAACAAAGCAACAAAAAGACCCTTTAACAATACGTGGATAGGTTTTGCAATGCAACTCTAGAAATACGAGACCTGCAAGTCGAAATAACAATAACAATCATGCTTCAAGAAACTAGATCCATCTTTTTACAATAATTTTGTCCTTAGACTAGTCAACTACCCTGACAGACTTGTTCACCTGGGCCAACATGTATATTTTACAGACCGAAGTAATGAAAATAATCGAAAGAAATGAAGATAGAGATAGGAAATAAAAATAAAAAGACTCCGATGGAGAGATAATGTAGAGGGAAGAGAAGGCTAAAAGACATGATGATACCTTTGAACTCTAATTTAAAAAATATACTCCACTCTCACAGTCACGTTCCAATATCCTACCAGCTATCGAAGGAACGAACCTCATTAAATTTCCCAAGAAGGTTGACAAGCCTATAAAGAGGAAAAATGATGCCTAAGGTTGCAAATGAGCGGAGCCGTTCATGCGTGGCTCGGTGTTTGGCTAGATAAAAATTCATTTGAGTTTGTTCGTTAAGATAAACGAGTCAATCTTGAGCTTAACTCTAAAGCTCAATTTGTAAATGAGCTAAGCTTGAAATCAATATAGCTCAGCTCGTTAGCTCGCGAGCTGACTCAATTAGAGGCTTGTGAACAGACCCAATTAGAAGTTTGTGAATAACTCGTTTATAAATATATTAATAAATTAATCATAGTTTTATAAATATATTATTTATAGTTAGATAATATATGTTTACAGATTTGTTCTCCTACCGGGGTTAGGTTTGCCTGACGAAAGAATGCAAGGAGGGTGTTTGGGGGAGGGGAAGAGGGTGGGGCCCATGCCCCTCTCTCATTTTACCCGCATCAAAAAAATGTTATGTTGTTCGACGTGGGCAACATAACATTCTCAAATATGTTTATATTAGATATATATTTTATAAAATACATAATACATATCATCATTATATTTATATAATATATTTATTGGATTCGATTGATTGATTTAGGGGATGTGTTGTCTCTCCATCTATACTGGAGCCTGGAGAAAAGGAAGAGGGAGCATGGCATGACTGCCTATGTATTTTACATATATATATATATATTGATGTGCTCGGTGGATGAAACGGACAGACAAAATGAGAGAAAGAAGACAAAAGAAGGGGTGCTATGGGAGACAAGAGAGATTGGGGCTGCTTTGGTTGCTAATAATAATAATAATAATAATCTCATAATATATATATATATATTATATTGGCAACCAAATTCAATTTATCTCCTTCATGCCCCTGCAACTAGCTCACTACCCCACCTACTCAATGTCCCTTCTTTCTTTCAATTTGAAATTGCCTCCCTACCACAAACCTCTTGTCAATTTGCTTTTAACAAAAGCAATTTTGTCTTTTTAAATTGCTTGCCCCTATTATCTTAGAAACCCATTATTTCTTTCTTGTTTCCTCTTCTCTCTCCCTTTCTCTTACCTTTGTCGCATGTTCCTTCATCTTTTCGAACAGAAAGGCAACCTGCATATGCCTGTTATGTTTCTTTTATTCTCCTTTTGGCACTGGGCAGGGACAACTAATGACGACTTCTTCTCCTCTTCACTAGTTATGACTTGCGATCGACACTTGTTATCCATAATCTTTGACTAACCAACTGGTGTCTTACCTCTTCGCCTATGACTGTTTGTCTTTTTCTATGAAGGCGGCCGCCAACCATTCTCATTTTCTCCAACCGATTCGCCTTCTCTAACCGAAAACCTACAACACCAACCCATGCGTCGCCTGCGCCTGCAACTTTGAGCCCTTACTAAGCTTCCTAACAAGTCGAGTCGGAGCTAAGCTTGAGCTCGGTTTACTTGAGTGGAGCTTTAAGGCTCGAGTCCATACACTTACTCACTGAGCCAAGCCTAAGCTTAGAGAAGCTTAGCTTGGTTCAACTCAATTGCAACCCTAAGGACGCCTTCTGCCATTTTCACAGTACTCAGAGCCACTCCATTGACAAATACCAAGACTTAAAGAATAAAAAAAAGGCATTAATCAGGGATGAATAATTGGCAAAATTTGTGGATGCATGAGCCTAAGAGGAGGAACATATTGATTGCCATGGAGGCTAGCGGCATAATTCAAGGTGAGTAAAGCAATGAAAGAACAAAAGATTCTTTTGATAGATTCAAGAAACATATTTCATCACTCAAAGGCCAAAAGCTTGCAAAAGAATTTAGCTTCATTTTGTGTATTTTGTTCTTCAAGACAATGAATGCATTAAAAAGAGGCTAAAACTTCAACAGACAAACGAAGCCTAGTATTGAAACATAGAATATGTGAGAATGATTTAAGGCTTGCTAATTAAAGCCTAATATGAAAGCATGGAATACATGAGAATGATTTAGGGGTCACTATCTAAAAATCAATGTGCAAAAGTGCGATAATAATCTAAAAATCAAAGTGCAAAAGTGCAAGAACAGTTTAAAAATCGAAACATGAAGACACGAAAACAGTCTAAAAATTAAAGCACGATAACAGTCTAAAAATTAAAATGGGAAGGCGTGAGAATGGTTTAAAACCCGAAGCATGAAGACTCGAGAATAGTCTAAAAATCGAAGCACAAAGGTGTGAGAATGGTACAAAAATCGAAATGTAAAAGCATGAGAACAAATTGAAAAATCAAAGAAAACACAAAAAATTGCCAGAATGATAAAGGGAAAAACTAGCATCAAGGATGTAAAATGTGTGAGATCGGATTACGGGTCAAAAATGCTAAAGCACAAAAATAATCTAGGATAATTCAGAATCAAAGGTGATAAATGCGCAAGAACAATTAAGCATAACCTAAAGTTGAAAAATGCAAAATGCATGAGATCAGATCAAAATAAAAAATATAGAAGTACAAGTGCAATGTTAACAAAGAACTAAAGAACCAGGAGCAAGCATAACGTCCATCCCTCGTTCATAAAGGATTAGGGAGTGGGCACAACACCCCTTTTAAGGAAAGCAAAGTGTAAGAAGTAAAATCTTTGAGTAATTTACAATTCAGAAGCTATGAATTGTAAAATTTATATACTGTGTGAGCTACTAATATGTTAAACAAAGACATGAGCACAAACCTAGAATTAGAAGCACATAAAGTGTGAGAATGACATAGAAAGCTGAAATGCAAAAGTACAAAGATGCATGAACATGATGTTGGATTAATCATATAACAGTGTGTAAAATTTTATAATTTTTACATTAGAGTAAGCAAAATTCTACACAAATCATATGCAACTTGGGTTTTTAAGTAACACAATATCACATCATATGTAATACAATAAAAGCGTACTTAAAAGCCTAATGTCAGGTAGGTGTATAAATTATTTTTATATTGAGACAGTATCCTTCTCAAGCTGTGCAGGGTCTAATTCGTGCACACCTAGTAAGTCTTCTAGTATCAGACTCTCCTAGTTTATCTAGAACTTCTCGACTCAACGAGTGAGCTACTTGCAGCAATACAGTAGACAAGGAGCAAAAATAGAGAAGAAGAACAAAACAGGGAAGAGGAAAAAGCCCAAAATCTGTAATCTCAATTTTCTTCTCCTCAAACTCTCGATTTCTACCTTAAATTGGGTCCTTAGCTAGCCTTCACGTGTCTCCCAAGAGTAGCCACAAGAAAGAAACTAGTCCACCATTTACAAAAATAGTCGACAGTTTCGACCTACATGTTGCATGATCCCATATATAGTTGCAATTAGTCCATTAACATTTAACGAATCTCGTCATTAACCCCCAAGGACATATTTAGACCCATCATTAACTATTAATGATGTAGAGAACAAAACAAGTGCATAGTTCTAATACCAAACACTACGCTTTACGGTGTGTGACTTTCTAAGTTTACTGCCTAATAGCAATCAGATAACGTCAAATCCTTTTAATACCGATCAAACACTTCGATCCATCTCAAGAATCTCTCCATTTCCTAGAGATGTTTTGATGGTTCTGAGTAGCGCCTAGCAACGACTTAGAACAATATAGAAGGCAATGAAATCTAACTTCAAGTGAACATATTACAATTGACTATTACAGTGCAATACAATCATTCTATCACATCCCGGCTGAGTAAGAGTCATGGTATGATAAACTCAAAAACTCAGTAAGTATGTGTTTAATTTCATCAGCGTAACTAGATGACACTTCAGGAAACTCTTTCCTGATTAATTATACTGTATTGGCCAATGACTTTCTTGTCACACTAATAGTAGGCCATATAGGACGTTAGCCTCAACTTAATGAGGGCTGACAGATCTTATTCATGAGCACCCACCTCCATGGATCAACAATACGAGGCCACATAAATGAACTTTCCCACCTCTCAGTTGGATAGTTCGATGTATCAGCAAATCTCACACATCAATATATAAGACAACTGTGTCGCTTCAAGTCAAAGGATCAGATATACAATCGTAACTTAATGACAAGATCATTATCCTCCATGCTATGTGATCATTTATCGACGTCACATTCAGTGCATTATTCTCTGACAACCACTCATGAGTTTACTATAAGCATCACATGATATGCAATATGTGACTCACCACTCTTTACTAGAGAATCTTGTCACATATTCTTAACATCTTAAGAATAACAATCTCAAACAAGAAATCTAGGAACTTATTCATACAACAAACTAGAGAGTAATGAATGATAAAAATTTTGCATTTATTAAACTATACAAAGATACATAAAATGCATTTACACACTTGTTAGTCGGAGGCAACAAGGCCCATAAGGGTAGATAGGGCCCACAAAAGTTGATATTGGTGGCAGTAGATGAAGGCCCGTGGAAGGCGACGATGTGCATGGCAGGCGTGGTGGGCATTGAAGTTGCCACACGATGGTGGTGGCAAGCAAAGGCCCATATGGATGCGATGTGACCCGAGAAGGCTGCGATGGTAATGGTGGCTCAGATGAGCAATGATAGGCTATGAGGGCAACAACAGACCACAACCATACGAAGGGTTACGACCAAGAGGGCTTATTGCTAGAACGTTTTCCCTGAGTACGGGAAGGGGTCCCAGTCAGCACACAAACTAGGATAACTTTGACATTTAAAAATTCTTTCAAAGAAATAAACATCATATATAAGAGTTGAACGTCATATGTCTATAAATCTTAATCCTAGAATACTTAGGATTACTCAATTCCTTTTTATAAATAAATAACCACTTATTTCAAAAAATACATGTCTTTAATACTAGTAAAAATTTTATTCTATAATTTTTAGCATTCTTAATGTCTGATTTGAGTATCAGAGTATTTGTGTAGGGACCTCCCTGTACCATTTGATTATTTTCTTTCTTGCAAACTTAAACAGTTTGACGACGACGTTCTCGATTAAATAAATTTATTGTTGTATCTCAATAACGACAATTTTAATCTTGGTTCTAAACATAACAATTAAAATCCAATTCTATTTTTATTGTTTTATTATCAATAAAACAATTGAAATTCTAACTATGTTAAAAAAATTAAGGGTACAAAATTAGAATTATAATTCTACTAGAATTTTGAATTGATCACCATAATTATTGAGTTTTGATTATTATTAAAATTCAATTATTTTTATTTTTTGTTAAATTTTATTAATAAATATTAAATCACTAAATGTTAAAATTAATCTAAATCCCATAATTAAGTAATCTTAGAGATTATATTAATGTATATTACGTTAACTTTTGTTAACAAAATTTGAAAGAAAAATCAAAAAATGAGTTAAATTTTAACAAAAATCAAAGTTTAATAATTGTGATGATAAAATTAAAATATAATGATTAATTTATTATAAAATCCAAAATTGAGAGACTAGTAATGTGATATAATTGAAATGATGTGGCACACACTAAGAGGTGGGGTGAATTGATATATTTAAAAAATTTCTTTTGAGAAATAGAGATGTCTATTAAGACCACGAATTGATTAAACCTCAAGACCTTGAAATGGTAAGATGAGGTATCAACCGCGTAAAGACACATTCATTTGGTAAAAAAAAAAAATAATAATAATAATAATATGAAACATTGTGAATGAACAAACGAATTAAGTAAGATAAAAGTACTAACAAAACAAGCAAATTAGAAAGCACAGAAGACAGCGATTTATAGTGGTTCGACTTTCCAATCTTAGTCCATTACCTTAGCTATCCACTAAGAATTTTGAAATACCTTTACTCTCAACCCCCTACTCAATACGAGCAAGTTCTCTAGTCCTTGAGTAGAAAATGTACAACTCTCCTAATCTAATGGACCCTCTAGCTTACATAGGAAAATTACAGAAACTATGAGAATGAGAATCTAAGAGTACAACTCTTAGTTCCAAACTCTCTCTTAAATGAAAAATCAAAACTTACAATGAATGTAACAGTGAGATAAAAAAGCCTCAGTAATGAAAATAGAGAGAGAAAAATTTAAAGTTCGATGTAACAGTGAAAACTCGGTAGTTCAAGATATTCAATATATTCAACCGCCATAAATGCATCTTTAACCACCTATTTATAGTTGATGGTGGATAAATTTAAAATTTGGACCGTTGTGAGTGGTTGGGCGAGTATTAATTGCACAAAAGACTATTCGTTATAAGATTCTGAAAAATAAACAGTCGACAGACAAAATAGATTAGTCGACTATATTTTCAAATAAAACAAGGTATAATTGACAGATAAAAAAGTATGGTCGACTATTGTCTAACAAAAATTACTGATAGTCGACAAACACATTCACTAGTCGACAGATTCAAAAATACAAAGAAATTTTATAATATCATATACATACATAGTCAACAAAAGAAAAAACATAGTCGACTATCCTTATATAATAGTCAACATAAGCCATACATAATCGACATAACATATAGGCATAGTTGACTATCCTTAGGCATATAGTCGACTATCCATTTGAAAAAATTGAACAATTAACAAAACCTTATTTTGATTCTTTTGAAAACAAGTTGAGATTATCAAAAACATATTTATTTTGAATTTAAACACACTCACTCAATATTTCTCCTATATAGATTTTCATAATTTTGTTTCAAAGAGATTTAAATATTGCTTTTCTCATTTATATGGATTAATTCAAAAACAAACTTATCCATATAAATTTATTCACTCATAAAGATTAGATTGATTTTCATATAGTCATTATCAAAACTATTTTATTATTTAAAAGTAAAATATCGTAATGTAGTTTGCCCAAAAATCTTTTGTAAAATTAAGTATATACAATAAACATAGACAAATATATTAAACCTTTATGTTACTTGACTGGATGGTTACATAATTGCGAATCGTCAACTAGTTTTATTTAGGTTAAATAGTGACCTTTATCATTAAAAAATAAAAAATATAATTACAATATTTCATATTTATAAGGATATTATTACTAAATTAAATTGAAAAAAATATTAGTGATAAGATTTGGTTATGTATTAAATAGTGTTTACATAAAACAAGATTAAGTGTTATTCTACGTGGGCGCATATTTTTAGAATTATAATTTATTTAGACCATAGATTAAGAGTTTTGTATTTACACGAAGAAAGATAGATTCTTGCACAAGATATATGGATACAAGGAACATCTACCGAGGAAGCTTGGCACCTAAAAAGCGACTGAAAGGGGGCTTCAAATTAATTTACAAAGTCTGAGAGGACTTGGATCCAATGAAGCAAATGTTAGAAGCTCCAAATCAGATTCCAGAATGGCCATCTCTTCTTCATCCAAGGTCACCCAAGCTTCTATCCCATTCCCACTTCTGGTATCCATCAAAACGATGAGGTTCATGAACACTGAAGCACAAGACCCAATGCCACTCACCCACACTGGTCTTCCCCACCCAATAATATCAGCTTCATAGAATCCCAGGTTGCACCAGCTCGTGAACCCATAGTAATCCACTTCCTTTGACTTGGACCCCAATTCTTGGACCCGTTTCAGGCTCTTGCTTATCGCACTAAACCTCTCATTGCCGCTCACTCTCATCAGCTTCTTCGCCAACTCACTGTTGACCTCTGAGATTCCTTTTCTTATCTGTCCACAACACAAGTATTTTTCTGAATATATTTTATTTTATAAATATTATATTTTTTATATATATTATATTATTTTATTTTATAACATAATATTTGTTCGATAGAAGAGAAGGTGTAAACTCTACGAGAAAGTGAGATCAACATACTTCTACAACTCGTGTCGGTCAACATAATATCTCCTTTATATTAAATAAAATTAAAATTAATAAGTAAAATAAATAAATAACTTGATAAATTCTATATTATTATTACCTTTCCCACCAAACCTCGCAGCCCGAGTTGATCATACTCGGCCGTGCACTCTGCGCTGGCTATCCATATGAGGTTTCCGATGGAGTTTTCCGGTAAGTTTGGAGCTGTTCTCGGTCGCAGATTCACCACGTGGCTCAGCAGGGAAGGCCTTCTGTAGCCCAATCTTGCTTCCATGGCGGATTTCCATAGGAAAGCCGAGACTGCTTCGACTCTCGTAGGGCTGTGAACAGAAGAGGTTGCCGCTTTTGCCTTGAGCGTGGCTATGGCCGAAGCTTCGAACACGAATCTCCTCGTTTTGCATCTTCCCGTCTTGAACAAAGAACCCCACATCGCCATGGACGAATCTCTAAGCCACGCGTCGTTCGCCGGAAAGAGAGAAGCTCCGGCGAAGTCAGGATACAGGATTTGCTTAGCCCCGGAAGCAGCGGCGGCCCACGCTTTCATGAACGTGCTCAGAGAAGCTCCGTCAAAGATTTTATGCGAAATGCACAACCCAATAGCGATGCCGCCGCATTTGAAGACGTTGACTTGAATGGAAGCCACTGGAGTTCCGGCCGATGGGCCACTGAAACCGGCTTCACAAGGGAGAAACCGATGTATCAGTTGGAGGTCTGGCCGGTTTAGAAACTCACCGAGGAAACAATTAACCTTAGTCTCCACGAAACAAGCTCCTCCATCATCGCAGTCGATTGTCAGGTCGTCTTTAATCTGTCCGGCGAGTGGGTAGAAGCGAGTTAAGGTCTCCGACAGCGATTTCTTCAGAGCTTCTACTCTGTCCAGGATTTGAAGATGGGTGGCGCCATCTTCGTTGAGATAGAACAAGACAAGCGGGGCATAAGGAGCAGGAATGAGTTGATCCAGGAGACATAGTTTGAAGGTTCTGAGATGATCGGGTGTTGAAGAAGATGGCTTGATCCTCTCTGTCGAAACAGTGCTGACTTCCATGATCCTTAATTTTTGGTTTGGTTCTTGCTTGGTGTGAATTATGAGATCAGACATCTGCAAGTTAATGCCTATATATACATAATAATTAAGTTAATGCCACTACTGTAGGATAAGATGATATCATTATATATATATATATATATCAAACAAGATCTGATCATCGATCAATTATTATTCAATGCTATATATACCGACAAGTCTTTGTCATGTTGCTAATTGTTAGAGTGAGGAATCCCATCTAGAACCTAGGAGAATCAGTGTTGGAAAATATTTGATATTTCAAATGGTACATAGAGATTTTTGTCGCACATTAGTAGAATAGAAGGCTTTTATCATCGTAATATATTGACTCTACTTGAACTTATGAGAGTTGGGTCTCATGCGCATGAGAACGGACAGTTTAAGGCAAAATCGACGATTCTTCCCCTCTTCCTCTCTCACAAGTTAGACCCCATATTTCAACCTTTTGTTTGGGTTTTTTTTTTTCTTGCCTTACTCGAAACTCCTTTAAATTGGTTCTCAAGAGTTGAGAGAGACCAAATCTTTGATTATCGAGTCACTTTTTTTCTTCTTTAGCAGTTGAATTGGTCTTCTACGTTCTATCTTCTTATCCTTTAGCCAATTCACTCTCTTTCCCAACGTTCACATTTTACCCTATAAAAGGAGCTCTTGCTGCACTTGTGAACCACGAATAAATTGGTTCTTCCTCTTTGTTCACTCCATTTGCTGCTTTTATAGTCGTGTTGCTAGGTTGCCGTATTGTGGCTTGCTCTCATTTTCTTCTCAAAACTCATGTTTGGAAGGGCTTGCTGTACTTTAGGGAATATCCACCCAGAGTCTTTGCATTGTTGGTTGAGAAGTAGAAAAATATCCTTAAGGTTAGTGACTATTCATTTTCTTCTAACATCGACACGCATAGGAAGCAGTCATTTTCCACATCTCTACGCATTATATGTGACTAAGATCCATATAAGGAACTCTCTTTAATATTTAATTAGATATATATGTCAGAGACAAAAAAAATTAAAAAATCCCAAAACTAGTGATTCCACCTTATTGGATAATAAAAAAATATAATTATTATTATCTCCAAAACATAGATCGAGCAATCAGATGAATAATACGTCAGTATCAATCTAGTAGATTGATAGTCTAATACTTACCCTGCGCAGGAGTCAAACATTTAATATACGATTTACTTCTTTTAACATAATTAAGTGACTAAACACCTAAAATCACATAAAACTAGTCATCCCAAAAAATACAATTATTACATGTATATCTAATTATTAGTCGTCCCCTAGCTAATTACAAAGTCTAGACATAGTACTCCAAAAGAAAATTTGACTTCACCAATGGCTTTGCAGCGAAGCAACCCAATAAAAGTCAAAAGTCTTTCTCCAACCAAAATAAAAAAAAAACTATTATCAAATCTAGAAAGGAATTTACTTCAACAATGGCGTCGGCCCTTTTTCTTCGATCGCTCAAGTTAAATCTCTCCGAAAGCAAAATTTGACTCGGGCGCTCACAAAAATCAAGCTTTGCTGCAACCCAAAAAATCTAATGTCTCTCTCTCCCAAAAAAATATTAGAATTTAATTATTCAACAATGGCATTGGGCCCTTATGGTTACAGTGACGATCAAGTTAAAGGCCATCTCCAACCTATCTCTAGATTTTAAATCTGGGGTGAAATGTCTTCCAACTCACCCCTAAATCCCACCCCAAATTTGGGGTGGTGAATAATATTACCCCAAATTTGGGGTAGCCCTATTCCCTTGTCCCAAATTTAGAGTAATATGTTTATTCTCATTTTACACTTTCATTTTAAGTATAATAAATTTTATTTTTTTTTATCATTTTTTATATATTTTTATTTACTTATTATTAGTTGTAATAATATTTAAATAATATTAATAAATTATAATCAAATAATAATTATTAAATATACTAAATTAAACATTACTAAATAAAAATTACAAATATAATAATTAAAAATGAGTAGAATCAACACTCCGATATCATAAATCTTAAAAATTAAAATTTTTGAAGATTTAAATACTATATAAATAAAAATAATAATTTAATAATTCCATAAATCACTCCTAAATCCTCTAATATCATCGAAAGTAAATAATTTTGAAAATAAAATAAATTTTTATAATAACAAAAATAAATCCAAAAAAATACTATTCGGGTTGGAGAGAATTTTATCCTTAACCCAAATTTGGGGCAGAGGGTTGCAGATGGTATCCACACTCGATCAACCAACAACTTGGCAGGAAATTTGTTCATCTTCAATCAGAGCAGCCACGACTGGCTGGTTATTCTAGCAAGATAACAACGACACAGAAAGAGCTTCTTCACATGTGGGATAGGAGTATCCAAGTAAGTTTGATTGAGAGTAAATCTTGTAATTAGTGTTAGTTTTAATTTTATTTTATTTTTTGCCCCAAGATATAAGTCGAGCAATCAGATAAGTAATATATCAGTGTCAATTCGATGGGTCGTGATTTCAATTTTTTTCCTACATAGTAAGATGAAATTAAACCTCACACCTATGATTTATCTCTTCTAACGTAATTAAGGACACAAATACCGAAAATCATGCAACGACGGTCATCCCAAACATAAAGCTTCCTTTTGCTTCGCGGTTAATCTTCCTCAAACACTACCAACAAAAAATTAAAGGGAAATTCTATTGGCAGCTCGACAAATTACTCTTCACAGCTCACTCCATGCAAAATTATACATTAATTTTCAAATTCCTATTTTAACCCCATCCCCCTACCTCCTCCGACCACCCCAACCACCGCCTCACCTCTCTTTTTTTCTCCCGCACTATATACACATATACACACACAAACACATACACCATATATATATATACACTTACACACACACACGATTTCGCAGCCTCGCGAGGAGAGAGAGGGGGTCGGCTACACACACACACACGCATGGCCGTGGCCATGAAACCTCCGCACCGCGAGGTGCAGATATTTCTCAAACCTCCGCATCTCGCGATGCGGAGGATACTCAAACGTTCACACCTCGCGGTGCAATGAGGATTCTTCAAGCTCTGCACCGCGAGGTGCGGAAGTTGTGGAATCCTCCGCACCGCGAGGTGCAGAGGTTTGAGAAACCCCCGCACCTCACGATGCGGAGGTTCCATGGCCGCAGCCATGCGCGCGCGCATGTGTATATATATATGTGTGTGTGTGGGTCAGCCATGACTGACCCCCTCTCTCTCTCTCTCCCCGCGAGGTGGGTCAGATTCCATGGCCACGGCCATGAAATCATGTGTGTATGAGTGTGTATATATATATGGTGTATGTGTTTGTGTATGTATATGTATATATGGTGCAAGAGAAAAAGAGAGAGGTGAGACGGTGGTCGAAGGAGGTAGTGGGTTGGGGTTAAAATAGGAATTTGAATATTAATATATAATTTTACATGGATCAGGCTGTGAAGAGTAATTTATCGGGCTGCTAATAGAATTTTCTAAAACTAAAATCAGAAAAAAAAAAAATGCTAAAGAGGCTATAAGACATTAAAGAGCTTCTAGCCGGCTACTTCCATTTTCAACAAGAACTGAACTGGTTTTAAGAGGTCTCTGTCTCTATCATGTCATTTTCAACGACGATTGGTCATGATAAGTTTAATTACAAAACCCATGCATGCATCGCATAGACAACAAGTTAAACAATAGCCCATCATGATTAACGTAAATTAACTAGCAAAATATTAATCATGATCTTGTAAAAGATGATTGATATATATATATATAATGTAATATTCAAAAGGCAACCCACCCCACCCGGCAGCCATTTGTGTTGTGGCCAACGAGTCTGACTCTCCCGCCGCTGCGACGCCAGGAAGCCACTGTTCCCGCCGGCATCGGATGGGACCTCCATTTGAATATAACGATGTGATTCGTTGGGGTTTGATTGATGGCGATCGGGGCATCGCCGTCTGGTTTGTCCCCGCTATGGAACGTGTAGTAGCAATCACATCATGGAAGAAGATGAACGTCGTTGGACTCTTCTGATATTTAACTGTTATCTCTTCCCTTGTCATAGGCTCATAATAGGATTTGACGTTAATTAATATTGGGCTCTAATTGTTTTTTTTTTTTCTTTATTACGCATCATTACTCGAGTCCCTCACAAACTCGTTTTTGGGTCATTACGAAATAGATAAATCAAGAAATATGTTCAAGTGGTCAGAATTTGAAATTACGTCCACTAACACTTACCAAAAACTACCCCCAGAAAGAATTATATCTCCAAAAAATCGATTCCACGTTAACAATCTTTAGCATGACTGTATTTTTACAACCGCTTCCTTTACCACTTAGTTGTGCCTATGGGAGCTCTAATTGTTAATATAATATAATGCTCTAATTGTTAATATAATATAATAACGCCATTCACTGAGATCTATATGCCAATCAGCTGCTCGATTCAGATTTATTTTTATAATGAATATGCATATGCATATATAGCATGAGCCACTTTGGCTCTAATACTAAAATTGCTCATTACTATAGAAAATTGACATTAGACTCAGATTTAGATTTTTTTTTTTTTTATGAATAGGGATTTTATTGTCCTTACTAAAATTGCTATTTTGTGAATAGAAGATCACAAGGGCAAAATGTTGAAATAGTTTTTATGAAATGAAGAATCATGCTAGTAAAATTCAAGTCGAATGAGGCATTCTTAGCAAGTTGTTGGACTATCTGTAGATGTCTCATGGTTCATGGATCACCAAATTCTTAAAGTAAACTTAATACTGAGAACTTAATACTGAGACTTGTACACTTGCAAAGGGCTTTTGAGGTTTAAGTTAGAGATTGTCAAAGGACAAACAATAAGTACAATAAAAGGCCATTGAAAAGCAATAGAGATTATGATGTATTGTTATCGAAATACAATTTATAATTGTGAGAAAGTCATTTTTAGGTTTTTGGGAGATTGCAAGTCAAAATACAATTAAGGATATCGGTATTTTCTACATGAGTTTTTCAATATCTAAGTCAATCTCAACTAAAAAATAAAGAGGTATTTAGTTAATTTGTGTAGAAACTCTTGCTTACCTTGATCAAAGGGATCACTTCTTATTTATAGATATTAAATATTGATAGGTGGAAAAATATTCATATCTTTCGAGATTATCCATTTTGAATTTTTAGGCAAAGAATTTAGAAGTGAGTTGATATATTTTTGACAAGTCATAATATGAAAGGTCCTCCGAAAATTATATATTTGAGATTTAGGATAAATTCCTAAAAATATTTTCTAATGATTTGGAAAAAGTTTGCTGAACAGTCTCATAGGGATGACTATTGAGAAAATCTCTTAAGCCTCCCCCCTTTGAACTTATTCTTTTTAGACATGTTTTGGTTTTAAGTCCACTTTTTTTACACATTAAGATGAAAATATATTGGGGTCAAGGATAAATCAAACCCTCCAATGTAAATCATAACTATGTGTCAAAGATGTATAAATATGTGTATACTAGTTGGGAGGCATAAGTATATATCATACATAAGATATGCTTTTTTCTATTTGGGGAAAAATAACTTCAGATTTTGTGCCATCAATCTTCATCTAATTTTTGAATCTCAAAGGAAAAATAGTGGGACTCAATTTTGCTTCAGGGTAAAAAAGTTGAACCTTTTGGAGTTTATCATGTCAGCTAGAACCTCAGGGGTGGATTGCGTGGTAGCTATTAGCTTATGGTCGAAAATGTTACCCCATCAAATGTCTTCATTATTTGAGTTTTATAATTTAAAATATAATTAATTTCTTCAATATTAATTTACTTAAATTTTTATTAATTAGACAATGATTATAAAACAATGTATCATTCTCTTGACTACTATTAAGTCATTCACAGATTAAATAAATTTGAGACGAATTGTGAAATTCTACCAATATTTTTTCTTTTAACATATGTTATTGATGTAGAAATAATATATTTTTAATTTTATAACTCAAAAGTAATCTCTCTTACTCATTTTAATAAATCAAAATATCTTTTCCATTATCATTAAGATTTATTTGGCAAGTCACGATTTTTTATTCATAAAATTCTAATAAGAAATATAATCTTGATTTAAGTCACTTTTTTAGTCTCTCGGAAAAAAAGATTTACTAACACAAATTTCATTTTTAATCGTAGTAAAAGTTGATAAAAAAAAACAAAATAAAATAAAAATATAAATGAAGAGATGGGCTTTACGTTATGATTTGGGTTGCAAATGGGCTTTGCTTTTGATATGGGAATAAGAGGGACTCTTGAATGAACTTAAAAGAGTAATATATATTCCAAATTAATGGACCAATTTGACCGTTGGACGCTCCTTGTCGCTATCAAGAATTCAAACACTCGACCCTTTATGAAATAAATAGTGTTCCCATATTCAAATGCACAGAACGGAAAAATAAACTCCCTTTATCACTCCCATTCTCTCTGTGTTTTCAGTTTCAGTTTCAGTTTCATCCATGTCCAAGATGAGATCCGATCGGAAGCCTCCGCTGGCCAGGTCTCCTGCCCGTCTTCGTCCTCGTCGCGGGCTTCGCTCCTCTGCAAACATTCCCCAATCTCCGCCTGGTATGTTTCACATCTAGAAATTGTTATCCGTTCTCGACAATCAAGCAAGAAGAGATCATTTGCTTCCCATCTTCCCCCGTTGCTCTTTCTGTCTTTCTGTTTCTTTCTCTCTAACAGAGCCTTATCATTCGAAGTTAAAGTTTTCTCTGATTCTTGGTTAGTTTTGATTTTGATTAGAAATTATGGTTATTAGGTTTATCAATCTTTATGAACTCTGTGTCGCTTTGAACGACAGGTTCTTTGACGAAAAGCCAAGTGCCGATTCGGCCTCCGGACGTCGACGAATTGGAGCTTCGCCCCGAGTATCGCAGCATATCCTGCGAGCTCCGAGCCCTGGCGAAGAAGGTTCAAGACGAATTCGGAAACGCAAGTTCGACCAACGCCGGCTTCCAGAACAATGCCGGCGCGATTTCGAGTCCTCTGTTCGAGAGAGGTCGATTCTACGAGGAGTACAGTGCCAGAAGAAACGAGAGGCTGAAGAGGAAAAAGGGCGAAACCGGCGACGAGAGAAAGAGCGCGGCGTATGATCTGGGCGTCAAGGTGGAGTCGGCGAAGCGAAGGGACTCCAAGAGGCTCGAGGCGTTGAAAAGATCGGTGGCTTCAACGCCGGCGACGGCCGACCGGGCAGAGAAGCCGAGGTATTTGCTGAGGAGCATGACCAAGGAGAACAAGAAACCGCCTTTGCCTTCTATGAGTTGCGGCCGGAAAACGGCGGCCTCTAGGGTTCCGAAAAGCTGATTTTTCTGAACTGGGTTTGTGAAGATTCTATCAAGGCTCGGATGTTTTGATTCGTTTCAGATGGTTATGGTGTTTCAAACTAGTTGTTTGATGGTACTTAGTGTGGCTAGACGTGGTTTCCTCGGAAGAGCTCGAGGAAACTGAATCCATGGAGTTCTCAATCTGGACATACATATTCGCTTTGAAAACGTTTTTTGGTCCTTGGGGGTCAATATGGTTTTAAATTGAAAAGTTAGATCCATTTTGTTTCTCTCTTCTATTACGTGCTTTTACATTTATATATTCTTTGTCGTTCCCCTGCTTCTGCAAGATGGGAAAATAAAATTAGAGGACCGATCGTGGACAAATATGTTTGAAAAACTTGCAGTCACTGCACTCAGCAGCTGCAAATCATTATTCAGCTTCACAGTCCTCGCATGTTGTTCATAACATCTTGAGTTATAGAACTAATAAATAATCATCTATTTGACTTGATCAAAGTGTACTCTATATATAAACAGCTGGATATAAAAAAATTCTGTAAACATAATCATATTAAGAATGCTTTTTTGTCCCCGGGCATAACAAAATTTAGAAAAAAGAAACTTCTAAAGAGTGATATATAAGAAGTGTGAGAAAAAATAAGTCAAGAAGAAGGATTGTGTCTGCTGAATGGGTTGTGCGTGTTAATCCGAACTCATAACTCATAATCCGAACTCATAACTCATATGCTAGTCAACCTCTCTATGCTTCAAGTTGTAACCAAAAGATATACAAGACCCTTGAGATATTCTACTATTTCTGATCCTCCCAGCTTTGAACTTCCGTATACCCTATCGACAAAAGTAATTGGTACCTGCAGAGGAATCCAGAGTCCAATAAAAGAATTCAGATTGGTGTAGCATCTGAAACGAGTTATTGGTCCTAGAAAGCATAACAGGATTGCAACACGAAATTGGAAGACTCTTGTCTATTTTACGTAATCAATCAGTTGGTCAACTATGAATTTAATGAAATTGGAAGACTATGTCTATTAAGTAATCGATCTGTGTTTAAGATAGCATATAAAAAACAAAGAAAATTGCAGAGAAACAGCATATGATGGTTTTACCACTGACTAGAACAGTTGGCTGAATTTAATTTGATCGTCAATTCAACCGAATTAGATTTGTTGAAATCCTTGGCACCTTAAAAAAGACTAGAGACATTTGATTCTATCGGTAGTGGGGTTATAGACCAAGAGATTTCTAAAGTTACAGCGTGCTGCAGTTGATACACTATTATTCAGATGACTCCTTCAGTTGATAAAAAAACAAGAAGATTCACTTTTACAAGCACCATATTTTACCAAGCATGTTTTTGAAGGACCATAGCCAGTTTAAAAACACTAACAATCGGCTACAAGAAACATTCAACTTAAGCTACTGGACAAGCCAATTGCTATCTTTTACGGTTTGTCAATATCTTAAGACAATGGTGGCAGCGAACAAACCAAAAGTAAGGGATGGCATCATGACACATCTATGGAAAAACATATTTGACCTGCCACTGAAACTCCATTTAGTTTGTAAACCAAGTGACCGATCCAAATAGTCTGTAAACAGAACCAACTAATATTTGAGTCCACTAAACTGCAGCAATAATACAATCAAGCAAGCTGGAAAGATTTGGCATATAAACACTCTATCTTCCACTAATCAGTACAACTCAACCAATGAAGATGCATCTCTTCATCCAGCTCAAAAGAAATGAGTCACTACACAGTAACTCTTTGTCACGGATGTGGGAGACAATAGGATTACACTCTCAATCCAGATAGAATTGAAGAGATGTAATTGGCGTAAACAGAGAAATGCGAGAGATTGAGAGAGAAAGTTAGAAATAAGAGAAGAAAGAGCAAGAAGAGGAGAAGAAAGATAGAAATCAGAGTTTAGAATTCATATTCGATGCCTCTCCAAGAGAGTCCTGGAGGCTGATATAGCGGGTTTGGCCGCAACTACAGGTGATCCTCAACCTCAACGGTTGTAACCAAAAGTTTTGTCCTATTCTACCCCCCTCCATGTGGGAAATCTTAGCTAACAAACTGATTCTAGGAATTACAATAATAACCAGAAAATGAAAGCAGTAAAGCAAGACAGAAAATTAAAATTTCCTGCTACTAAAGGACGATCATGACACTCTTCTTGGTAGTCAGGAAAAGTTAATCCTAATTTGCAGTTGGTATGTTATTGTCATCACTGCACAGAATAGCTAAAAATTACCTCTTCAATATGGTAGCCTTTTCTTGAAGCCCTGACAATCATCTCCATCTGAAAGACATATCCTTTGCTAACACAAGAGCTTATGATATCTTCAAGCACAGACTTCCTATAGAGCCTTCATAAAATGCAACAAACTATGGGTTTCTGAAATGTTGAAAGCGAGCAAGGGCAACATTATATCATACAGAATTAAATATACCGAAAAGATCCAGTCAAGTCTGATACACCCGGCCAAAGAAGTGTGTGTGCAAGGACATTAGCTCCTCTGCTAGTCAATTTGCGCATGAGATTCCAACCATGCACACCACCACCTTTGACATATCGTGTTCCAGTCACTATATTTGCACCGGTCTCTATCTGCTTCCTATAAAAGCATCAGCAAGCATAAACTTACAAATAATTTGGGCTATTATGCACATGATATAGTGTAACTCCAAAACTTAAAAGTAAGTATTCTTACTTGATGAATCTTGGCAGGTACTTCGGCTGTCGAAAAAGAACAAATATACAGAGCATTATTAGAAAATGTAGCAAATAGAAACAAATTTCTAGGAGTAAATTTATTTTGAATAAAAACCTGCAAACTGCAAAGTGAGAGGAATTAAAAAAACAAAGCATATGCCAAACAGATTACCCAAAGTTCAAATGAAGCATACCAGTGGATACGGGATTTACAACTCCGTTTCAAAGTTTCTATTTACTGGACCTGCCAACTACTTTGTAAAAAACTTGACATTTATCTCTCTGAAATTTGCGTCATGGTTCTTTGTTTTCTATGGATGTTGTTTTCAAATTCTTTGGGTTTAAGCTATTGGTTACTTTCAACACCAAAGTATACCATGTTAACACAGCATTCCATGCTCCAAATAAACTTGTTGGTTGATAAAAAAGAATCCTTGGGGAAAGAGGAATTGGTGATAGATGATTTAGAGGAGAATTAAACAATAAATAACCTAGAAAAGATGAAATTCCAAAGATCACTCATTCCAATTCCTTGAATAAAAGTGATGCACCAAAATGCCCCCTCACCCCCCACCCCCCCACCCCCCAAAAAAAAAAAAAAAAATTATCATTAACACCCCAGAGATACTTACATGGTGTGACAAATCAGCATCCATAATTACAACAAAATTGCCTGAAGCATGCTTCAAACCATGAATATAAGCAGTCCCTGAAATTAAAACTCCATAAACAACCCTGTCATCATTTTCATTGCAAATAAAAGAGCTTATATACATACCTAACCCAAGCTTCTTAGGTCTAGGTCTCAAAAGCTGCATTTGGAAGCCAAAAGTAACATTCACTAATCATTACACATTATGATCACAAAATATCACTTACTGTTGGCATGGCTGAATTCATTTTGATACTCACAATGCGATCTTCTCCATACACCTCCTGCAACTTCTTGACAACATCTTGAGTTCCATCAGGACTTCCATCATCTACTATTATCATTTCAAAATCAACATCCCTAAGAAGGCACAAATAAATATTGTGAGGATGATCAATTCCACACAAGACAATGTGCAAAGGTGTATGATCACTTATACCACAATGACGCTAAAGAAATTCATTGTGAATGAAATATCTAGGTGAGGGACATTTGATGGCCACTGATTTCACTTTTTCACTTTTTAGCCATGAACAACTGTCACCAACTACCCCTAAATGAAAATTTTATTCAACCAACAAGCAGATGGAGAACTAATTCCAAGAATTGACTTCAAGTCAAAAGCATAAAACTTATAGTAATTAAAATATAATCCCATAGTTGAAGGAAGTGATAATTTTATTTTTTTTGAATAGATAATAATCAAATATGCACAAATAAAGGAATGAACAAGTACCATAGATGTCACACATAAGCCACATGAGACCACTCTATGGAAGGGAAAGATATGGGGAATTCTAGATCCTCATTTTTGAAAATATACATGACCCTTTTCCCTTGTTTAGAAGATCCAAAAACAGTTCAGTGAACATCACCGGGCAGGTAACTTAACAGCTTCACAAGTGTTATTCATACTCCCCTCCTAAATGAACTACATAATTGGTAGAGGCCAAGAAGGAAAGTGCACCATGATGAACACTAAACCCAATTTTGTCCAAATAAACTAACTAGCATCAAGGTCGCATCTACTCAAGTCGAGAGCCAACACAGTAACTCTGCAAACAAACGAATCAAGCCAAAGACATGTGAAATGAGTTGGAACAAAAAAATTTAGTAATTCTTTGATCAATCAAAAGAATCTGGCCTCCTGAATACATGAGAGAACCAAGACGTCCAAACAGGTTTAGTCACTGACTGGTGACCCTCTGCTAACATAGAACATTGCTCATACATCATTGTTGTCATTGCACAACACAACCGCCCCCCTCCCCCCCCCCCCCCCCCCCAAAAAAAAAAAAAAAAAAAAAACGAAGAAGAAGAAAAGAAAGAAACAGACGAAATTCCTTGAATAAAACTTCTGAAAAAAGGACATCTCCTGGCCATAAAAATTGTGAAACCCTTCCAACCACAAGGGGCAAACCAGTTTCTGAAAGCCAAAACAGAGTGTAATAATCCCTTTCCAAACCTCAACACCCCTTTCCTGCTAACCAATTCGAAATCATTTTAAATCTGTTCTTTCCGTCTCCAACAAGACTAAAGCACAAAATTTTCCCATATAAGAAGAGGAAAAAGAGGCACTATTGGAAAAAATAACAATTGAGTACAAAAATGATCTAATTTGAGAATGCAAAAATTGACCCACATATCAGAAATCAAAAAGAATATATTCAATCGCAGAACAAATTACATGAACAGACGGAGAGAGAGACTGAGAGAGATTGAGACAGTACTGGAGGTGTTTGAAGACGAGATAAACGAGGAGAGCAATGTTCAGGCGCTCGTTGTAAGTTGGGACGATTACACTGTACTTGTTTCCGATCTCACCTTTCCGCTGTTGCTTTGGTTGTTTCCGATCCTCCATTGCCACAACAAGCTTCGAATCTCAATCTGTTGATCTTCGACGAGAGAAAAGCTATGGATCGGCGAGACGCCAATACGCTGGCTCTTCACTTTGATCGAAACCCTCTGGGAAGCCACGGCGAATAGAAAACACAACCCAATCAGGGCGAGCAGTACCCTGGAGCGGATTGTTTTCACCCGTTTCTCAATAAGGGTCGGATCAAAACCGACCCGGTAAAACCAATTGGGATTTTGAGAAATCTTTGATGATAATTCAACCCAGGTTACACAACTCTCCATTGCCTGATGTGGGTGATGTTGATATTTCAAAGGTTATTTAAACTGCTTTTTTTTATTTTTAAATTAAATTATTTTATAAAAAAATCTTAAATCAAATTAACTAGTTAAACTTAAATATGTCAAATAGTACTCATAATTTCTTATTTATTTATTTAAGAAGCATTTGTTAATCAATATATAAGGTGAAAAAGTTAAAATATGAGATACATTATAGATTTCTATTATTTCCAACATATTTGTTAAGTTTATCTGACTATTTTTAAAAAAATAATTAATAACCTCTTATTTTAATTTTTCAAGATATACATATCTCTTCTCCTCTCAAAATAAGTATATATTGATCCCTACATACAAGAAAAAAATAATTTATGTGTCCTCTAATACATTTTAAATAATTTAATAAATAGTTTAATAAAAATTTTAAAATACTTCCTAACTTTATCTTAACCATTCCATATTTTGATTCGAAAATTATTCGTCGTTCGTAGGCTCACTCAACCCTAGCTCTTCTTCTTTAGGATGAAAAGCCCGTCCTTGCTTAACCTGTATCAGATTCCTCGTCTGAATTGAATAGCTCATTGTCCTTGATCCTTAACGGCCTTCGTCTTCCTTGACCTTGGTTTAATTTGATTCCATGCGAACTGCTAATGTGGCTGTGGCTGGTTGAGGTGCCACTCTTCTTTCTGATGCAGACCAAAAAAAACTCGATCTGTCGGGGTGCGTGGGTGTGGTGCGTTGTGAGAGGACTAACTTTGGTTTTGTGTAAGGCTTACTCGTGTTGCAAAAGGGCGCGCAGGTGCCGCATGAGCTAGCTATCAAAACTCTTTGTCCATGACAATCAGAGCGAGTTATCGAACCGTGAGCAGGGTTGATAACATCTTGTGAAGAATGACAAAGGGAACTAATACCTCTACAACAGGACAACAGTGCTAGAAAACCAAAAGGAGCTGATAGAGGACAAGGAGGCGCAAAATAATAATAAAATAATAATAATAGTAATAGAAGCAAGGACAGGGACAGAAGTTCCCAATCAAAACCTTTTCATATGATTCCTACTTATTTCTTTTGGCTTCCTTTCCACAAGTAGTGTGTAGCATATACAAAGCTAAAGAGCCATTTTTCAAGCTAAACCCTTGTGCTCTAATACAAACAGAAACCTGCAAATAGATTGAACAAGTTCCAATAGGCGACAACATCAAGAACGAAGTGAAGTACTTCACAAGCTGCAACTGCATGTTGCTAATAATATCTAGTGTTTTGAGAAGAGAATTTTTGGCAAATCAAAATATGGCTCAGTTGAGGCAAAATATTATTCTGTAAAAACTACATGAGAATACAACACTCTTTCATATTTACAGAATGCTACAGAAGGGCAAATATTCGTATTCGGGATAAGCTTTTGAGACACAAAAACATAAAAGGGAAAAAAAAAGAAACAGATCCAGCTAGGGATCGTTATTGCTCACACAATATGTACAGAAAAGCCAACTGAACCATGGCTACAGAGTGCCATTAATCATCTGATGATCCCCCTCCCATTTCTTCCTCTTCTAAATCTCGGAGCTGACTTGGGCGGCTTGGGCCAGTGCCAGCATCTTCATCTGAGTCTCCAAGTCTGCCATCACCGACTTTGGCAGTTCCTACAACTGCCTCATCGACATTTGTGTTTTCTTCATTTTCCAAGTTTTCTTCAACTCTATAATAAACCTTTGCAAGGAGGAGGAAAAGTCAGTTTTCCCTACCTAAACAAACAAGCAAATTGGGCATCTCTTAATGCTAAATTGAACTGTTGTAATTCTAACTACATACATAGGACCTACACTTGATGATAGCTCAAAACTATGACATTTGGCATCACTCGTAATTAAATGATTCACTGGGCAAAGCATCAAATGTAACTTTGCTGGCTCCGAACCCAAAAAGGAGAAAGGGGATGAGTGATGAGACTCTCCTGATAAGCTATACAGCTATAGTAACCAAATAAGCAATATTATGCTCTCTTTAATACTGTTCACGAGCTTTACAGGGTAATTTTAAATTTGCTTACCAAATCATGAACTTATATTAAACCAGCAGCAACAATATTACACATGCTTCAATTTTCTGTGCGCACCACATTGGTAAATGCGCATAACCCAAAAAAGCAGGAAGTATCCTGTTATTTTCTGTAAAAATTCATGATCCAATTGCTTGAGGAGGAGAATATCTCATCATTTTGTCTGATAAACAGAGAATGTAATGACTAGACAGAAAAGATGCACCAAATATAATAAAAAGTAGACCCACTGCATTCTATTACCACAAAATAGTCACTAATCTAGAAATCGAGCCTTGCCATTTGATGTTTTTGACCACTAATTCTTGGAGAAGCAATGAGTAGAAACAAAAAAAGACCCGAGGAGACAATCATACCAGACAAGTCTGCGCTGGTGATAGTATTCTAAATGAGTTTGGACGGTTGTTAAAATTTGTTTCTGGCACTCCAGGTATTCCTTCGGGGGATGTGAAATGATCTACATCATGACCAACCTGCCAACAAAATTATCCCAAATATGATCAAAGCTGTCTTGTTAGTTGTAACTAATGGACGTGGAATAGATCTCATTCATAAATCCATAAAGGTTAACACTTTACATCATTGTTGGCCCTTCAACCAATGTAGTTTTGGTTTCCCAAATCCATCACCAAATGTATGACAGTTTTATACACAGGTGATTCAGAACTTAAAATATATACCGAGAGATAGGATCAGAAAAGTAAATCTTTTGAGAATTAAATTGCAATTAGACAATCTTGAAGCACATTTAAGAGATCCATTTGGAGATTCTCAGAAAGCAGTACGCCTAAAGATGACACCAATATGTACTGGTGTACTGGTAACATGTCTGGAATGCCATCTTAAAGACCTAAAAGACCTTCTTGGAGCATCAAAAATGTTTTCACTTGGCAAATACAGAAGTGGAGGTAGAGGACGTGGGCAAGTAGTATGGAATGCAGATGGGATTGACTATAATATGTTACTGAAAGAGCAAAAAATATGGATAAGCCAGTAGCCAAGAGCAAGACACCCAGAAATGAATCTACATCACAGTTCTGTTTGGTCAGATTTGTTCCATCATTAAGTTCCACTTTCCATATACTACATGCTTATACTCAAGCACTATCAAAAAACATGTATAGAAAGAAGACTGTCCCCAGGTGCTAAGGAAATGGCAGGAAGCAGTGGGTCTTAAGTCTGTGACTCATCCCTCTATGGTCACCACCAGGGATCATTCTGGTAAATTAATTAACCAAAGAATGGGGCATGTGAGGCTGCATGTACCCAAAGGTCAATGGGATGCTCTTAAGGGGCAAGGGCACCAGGTCAGGGAAAAAAATAAAAACTACAAGGAGAACAACCCCTTACTCTTCCATGTCCGCCAAACTCCCATGCATCACTGTCCAGTGCAACCCTATACTTTCCTGGCAAATCACACCCAACTTTATACCTGTATGTTTCAGCATACAAATTACACAAAGAGTTAAACAAAAATGAAGAAGAGGAAGACAATGATGAAGAGAAGAAAAAGTAATTCCATTCTTCCATCTAGTCCAAAAGAACCAAACTTACATACAAAACTCAAATGCTGCAATGCATTCATACATACCCTTCATATGTATTCTCTGGATGAAAGTTAAATATGAAAACTAGATCACCACGTTCAAATACAATAACCTGTAAGGGGAACCAAATAATCAATCCTTCAGACACTCATGAAGCTTTAAGCAGTTTGAGTACTTTTGTTTCTTAAGCAAACAACAGTAATAAAATCCTCTAAATGTGGAGAAATTTGAGGACTTAATCAGCTGGTCGCAGTAGCACCAGGAACATTCCATGGGCACCAAACCCCTTCATATAAAATAGATCTGTCATATCAAAAGTATATCAATCAACACCATACAAGTTGATTGAATTGCTTTTGACTACCCACTGTGTAAAAACTGAATACTTCTTAAAGCATGATCCTTGTATGTAAATATACATACAGAGATAATGCATAAGATCTCTCACCTTAAGATTACATCAATTAGCCCCTGCTAATGTTCACTGCATTGATTTGATTTGATTATAGCATCTCAAATACCACTAGTTGGCATTTGCAGACTAAACTATAAAATGTTATCTAGTTCTCCTTATATATTATTTTGTCACACACAGAATTGAAAAGGCAGATTACCCAGGATATCTGTACCTTCTCATCTTCATTTGTGCTGCTTACTATCAGCTTTGTTGATGCGAGGAATGAGTATTTGTTGTCAAGAGAATTCATAGCTCTATCAAATGCATTCAGGAACTGCAGAATGTCCAGGGCGCAAAGAGTGAAAAACTTGTCATAATTTAATACTAAAAGTGAAAAAAGAAAAATCAAGTACCAAAGTGACAAATGAAATTGCTGTAAACAGGAAAAACTGGAACTCAATGAAACCAATGATTCAACATCAGAGGGATCCCACATTATAGCAATCCACATTAACTCTTTCAGTTGAGCTAAATGAGGCATGATTAATATGACCTCAACATGAAAGGTATTAACAAGTCAATATCACAAAAAAAGGACAAGCTATGGTCTAAAGGAACCTCCAATGTTGTAACCATGCCATGTGACCTTATTTTCATGTCGAAGTGGTTGAGGCATAAGTAACATAGATTTAAATTACCATGAGTCAAAACCATTTAAGAATGTCAAAAAATGTGCAAGGGATTGAGAAATTAGGGCCACAAAAATGATAAACTAAATTGTTGGGCTATTTTTAAGGCTTCCTATTGTTTGTCTCAAGACCTGGCCACAAGGAAGATGATTGGCAGTGGTTGGCTATCTAAGGGATTTTACTGCTCGTATAAAGCTCATTTTACCTTTATAATTCATCAGTGAGTAGGCTGTATGTAACCGAGACTAATATAAATTTGCATTATCCCTCATGGTACTAGAGCTGTTGATCCTGTTGTGCTGAATCTACCAAATTCTGATTTGCCAAAGGGGCTAGCCTTTGCTGCTCATTGGTTTATCTTTCCAATATCCTAGTTACTTCCTTCTTTTTCTTCTTCTCTACTTTGAGAGTCAACCTTCCTATTTTCTAGTTCTTGATATTTGAGATGCTAAAATAATTTCAGGTCTAAGGACAACTACTATCATGCCCTTTTCTAAATAACCTCCACAACCTTAGTATAATAGCATAGGCTACCACCAGTGCACCATCACAACATCTCTATTTGAGGTTTCCCAACAACAAAAATCTTTGTGAACTTCATGCAATAGGATTGCATCAAGATTCTGCACTAAGTCCATACTTATTTGCTTTAGTAATTGATGAACTCACTAAAGATATTCAAACAGAGGTGCCATGGTGTATGCTATTTGCAGACGACATAGTGTTGGTGGATGAAACAAAAGAAGGAGTGAACACTGAGCTTGAGTTATGGAGAAACAATTTAGAATATAAGGGATTTAAATTAAGCAGAAAGAAAACAGAATACATGGAATGTATATTTAGTAAGAACGCAAGAGTGGAGGATGTTATAATAAAATTAGAAGACCAAATCTTACAAAGAAAAGACCATTTTCGATATTTGGGATCAGTGATTCAAAAAGATGGAAAAATTCACGAGAATGTCACACATAGAATTAAGGCAGGTTGGCTAAAATGGAGAAATGCATCGGGGGTATTATGTGATGGTAAAATCCCATAAAAATTGAAAGAAAAATTCTATAGGACAGTTATAAGACCAGTTTTGTTATACGGCTCAAAATGTTGGGCAGTCAAATACGTTATGAGCAAAAGACGAGCGTAGCGGAGATGAGGATGTTAAGATGGATGTGCGGCCATACAAAAAAAGATAAAATTAGAAATGAAATTATTCGTAATAAGATAGGAGTAGTGCCAATAGAGGAGAAGATGAGAGAGACTAGACTAAGATGGTTTGGTCATATGAGAAGGAGACCAAGAGACGCTCCTGTGAGAAGAGTTGATGAAATGGAACAATTAATCAAAAAAAGAGGTAGAGGCAGACCTAAGAAGACTTTGAGGGAGACATTAAAGTTTGATATGAAGTGTATGGACCCCAATGAAGATATGACAAAAGACAGAAATATATGGAAGTCTAGAATTTATGTAGCCAACCCCACATAGTAGGATAAAGGCTGGATATGTTGTTTTTGTTGTTTTGTCCCAAAATGATATTTTGGCCTATAGAGATTTTTCTCAATGCCCAAAGACTGCAAGCCAAACTAGGGGATTTAGCTCATGAATTTCATAACTTTTTCTATAGAGCTTATTGCCAGCCTTATTCTGTCTTTGTTTCCCACATTTATGCTCCTTCCTTTGTTCCATTCCTATACATGCAATTGTTGCCATGTACAATTCTCATTGTATCCATAGAAGCCATACTTGGTGGGTTGCGCACAAGCTACAAAAATAGGCATTTATTTTTTGTTACGCATAAAACCATGAAAAAGATAATTGGGCAATAAGAAATTAACTTTACCTTGTATCTCAAGTGATCTGTATCCACCAGGTCCCACTGACGCCTGCATTTATCATAACTCCAACCATTGCCTTCCCTTGGGAAGTCAATCCATTCAGGATGGCCGAACTGCAATAAGCATCATGGCACAGAAGCTTTATAAACATTGAAAATTAATGTGCATGCTTTAAAGTGTGAATCTAATGTGCACTTGCATCAGGCTTTCCTATAAATAAATTCCTAAAAAATATTTATGAGAAGCAGTAACAGGACTAGTAGTCTCTCCCTCTGCGAAGAATCCCAATAATTCTTTTCTTTTTCAATACAATTTCTCAGTCTTGATCTGTACAAAAATATAAGTTCAGCAGATCATAGCAGGGGCCTACCACTTACCTCATTCCCCATGAAGTTAAGGTAGCCCTCTCCTCCTAAAGCCATTGTTAAAAAATGAATCATCTGCAGGGAAAGAAAATGGACAAAAAAAAGTTACAATATATATATATATAGGAAAAGCAGAATAATCAAAATGCAATATGTATTTAGCTATATCACAACTTGGTGATTCTCCACTTATCAAGTCTAAACCAATACCAAAATTTTACTAGAAAAACTGTCATTTTACTGAAGGCCATCAACCAAAGCCATGAGAAGAAATGATAAAATTACAGTTCCCATTGATCAAAATGTAACATAGAGTAGACCTTGTGAAGTGCAATCCCCCTTTCTATAGTAGGAGAAACATCCACCAAACAAGACATGCCTGAATACATCTCTTTATCCATCAATAAAAATGCAATGGTTTTGTCACCAACAATGGCCTACAAAAAATGCAATGACCAAAAAGTACGTCAGTACATGAGAAAGCTGTAAATAATTACAGCCTTAAAGATGAATGAAAGTACAATGTGATGATGATGTCAAGGTTTGGCAAAAAAAAAAAAAAAAAGGTTCTACCAAACTTCTGCGTTACATTTTCTTGTGGCAAGTAAATCTACCTCAATTTTGAGATATTTATTATATCAATTCATGGATATTTAAAATGAACACTCATCAAAACATAAAATTTCATACCTGGTCATGACTCTCAGCATAAGCTACACACTTCTCACTGTATCTCCTGTTTGTCAAACTCCATGATATTTCCTCCATTGACCATTCTTCATCTTTTTTGTTCTTCAAATAATCAATCCACTTGTCAGGAATGGCCATTGCCAGGCGGTAGTCAAAGCCAACTCCCCCTTCAAAGACTGGTCGACCAAGTCCAGGCATACCAGAAACATCTTCGGCTATTACAGTTGCATCTGGCAAGACGTTCTGAATCAAACAATTGGCCAGCATCAGGTAAACCACAGCATCAACATCAGTTGCCTCACTAAAATACTCGACATAATTTCCAGTGAATGCCATGTTGATTCCATGGTGATGATACAACATTGATGTCACTCCATCAAATCGGAAGCCATCAAACCTGAACTCCTCTAGCCACCATCTCAAGTTAGATAGAAGAAAACGGAGAACCTCCCAGTTGGCATAGTTAAACAGTTTGCTATCCCATAACTGATGGTAGCCTCGTTCCCCGGTGTGGAAGTAAGAATCTTGTGTGCTTTGGCCAACATCAAAGCCATTAAGGCCATCTGTGACATTATTGCTTGCATGGCTGTGAACAACATCCATCAGAACCTGTAAACCTAAGCTATGGGCTTTATCAATCAAATACTTGAGATCTTCAGGTGTTCCAGATCTACTGCTGACGGCAAAAAAGTTTGTAACATGATACCCAAATGACCCATAGTAGGAATGCTCCATTACAGCCATCAACTGGATGGTGTTATAGTTGTTTGCATGAATTCGTGGCAAAACATCATCTGCAAATTCTCTATATGAATTAACACGGGGTTCGGAGCTGCTCATCCCAACATGAGCTTCGTATATCCGTGGAGCCTTGGGTTTTGTTGGACGAGGAAATTTAAACTGGTACCTGCACGGTTGCTGAAAGCATAGGTCAGTAACCACAAATCCGTACTATCTATTTACCCTAATAATAACAGTACAACGAAGACTACAAGGTCAATGATTAAACACCAGTGATTTAATTTGTATTTCACAATTAAATTCTTGAGCAATGATAGCAGCCTAGGAAACTGTCTCACAGTTGTGGACCTTAGGATTTCAAGCAATGCTAAGGACCATGAAACTCTGCCCTCATAATTATTGTCCCATCGCTTTGGTTCTTCCAGTGGTTGTTTTTTTCTTCAAGAAATATATTCAGCAAACAAGTAATGATTCATTAGCACCTTTCCGCAGGTGGTGGATCCCAGTAAACACCATCATATGCCGCTCCAAATGTTGTAGGGTCCACGGTAGCATACTTAATCCAAGCTGGGATTCGGTCAACCCAAATTCCATCACCATGCTTGAATCGGAACTTGACTCTAGAATTGTGAGGAATGGCTGGATTTCCATCAGAATCAGGAATCTTGATACTCCAAACTCCAAATTGATCCTTTTCCATCTTGTGGTTAGAACCATTCCATCCATTGAAATCCCCAATAACAACTGCTTCCCTATATCATTGCACAGTCAACTTCAAAGTTAAAGCTCATGGAAATATACAAGAGTAACATATATCAGCTTGTATTTATGGGGAGTTGAATGTCTTACTGAGCTGCAGGGGCCCATTCATGATACACTATGCCACCTTCTTCTCTGTTAAAACCAAATTTTAGATAACCTGCAACATATAGAATGGTTAGATAAGTCATTGAACAAAAAATTCCCAAAACCCAACTCATAAAGCAAAAGAGAAATCTAGTTGACATATAATGATGATTAGAACTTCCAACCCATGAATGAAATTTATATGACTACTACAATAATATAACAATATGCCTAAGCTGATTATAAGGAAAATCCATTTAGGCATTCAGCTGTTGAAGTATCTTAAACATATGCTTCCTCTTCAACTTTTACAAATCCCCCATCAACTAAAAGTGTATGATATTTCTTTACCTATTCATTTTTTGTTTTGGAAAAACTAAAAGTGCATGACAATGAAATGAATCACTTTACATGAAGGAAATGGAAAGCAAAAGCTTAATTACTTGCATCGCTGGTATAGAAACATCACCTTGTGCAAATTCCTCAAGGCTTCCTTCATAATTCTCAATGAGCTTTTTCTGTTCCTCATATCTTTTAACTCTGTATCTGAAGTGGTCTCGGAATGACTCCAAGCCAGGGTCTATGCCCAAGAGTCCAATATTTTCAGCTTCATCTTCACTAGTTGTCATTGTTGAGTTATCATCAGTCAAAACAGCTGAGGCTGTGGACCGGCGCTCAAACTATTTTAGCACATACAGACCCATAAGAATTTACGCAGGCATTATCCAAAGAGTAATTAGATTAGATGCTTCCCAAATAGTCATCAAACAAGTATATATTGTTCAGGTGAATAGAGATGCCACAAGTTGGCTTCTAATTTTATCACCCATTATCTCTTATCTGTTTTTCTGTCTGATATAAAGATGGGCAAACTAGAAACAGGTGCCAACTGGAGGGCTGGGACCATCATGAGATCAAACTTCTGACTAACAAAACATCCATCGTCTACTCTAGCAATTATCATCATCATCATCATCACAAGTTTTAATGCCACTTGATGAAGCTGCTACATGTTAAAATCTGAAACATACCTGCCCATAAATCGAGATTCTTGACGGAGAAAGGAATTGATGAGCCACAAGCAATTTTTGACACCCGGAAGTAACTCCAATTGTCTTGTGTGTTGCAAGCCACTGGGCACGGCCCGAGGGCTGGGCAGAAGATAAGTCAAGATTATGCAGATAATTACATCATTCAGTAAAACCAAATCTGAGAAAGAAGGCTCCACATAAGCATGAAACAGCATATCTTGCAGATTAATGTAAGTGTCAAACACTACCAAAAAAAAAAAATGCTCATTGCCAGGTTTATGTTGAAATTGTACTGTTAATCATGCTTCAATTTTAAATTATATGCAACAGATGCTTTTATTGAAATGGTAAATTGCACCTTTTGAGACTAGAAAATCATGGATTTTTGAGTTGTGAAAACATCTTTTCAAAGCAAGGGTAAGGCTGTATACAAAGACAACTCTCCCCCGACCCTCACAAAGCAGGGAGTATCATCTACTAGAGGACACCCTTTCAGATGCTATTTTTTGCAGCACAAAGATTGAAAGTGCTATGCAACAACTGACCTGGAAAACACAAATTAGTGGTTTCATCAACTCATGGTTTATGTCCCCAATGATTGAAGTTACACAACAGCTTCCAAACCAAGGAGGTAATTTGTTGAAAAAGCTGAAAATAAAACAGTAACTTCCAAATTTGGAGTGACAGATCTCCCTCCCTAATTGGCATCTATGACACAAAGGCACCTTTCATTTCCAGTACACATGGCAAGAAGTGTCAAGTAGAACCACTGTTAACAATGACAAAAGGAACTACTCCAGGAGTCCACAGATAAATGTTTTGACAGGAAAACAGATAAGAGATAAATGGTCGACATTGTCTACCATTTTAATAAAATGCTTTAATGGACTGATTTTATAAATTGGAAATCAGTTCACTATCCTCTTTTAACATAACCAGCATACAGTCCTGTTTCCTTTTCTTGATTCTAACAACTATCATAAGATCTAAATGATCTTTCACCCAATTGATGATCCTAACAGTTAACTGGAGAACTTATAGTTTATGAGCATTGATGTTGTAACCCATTAAGTAGCGAGGTTTATAGTATCACACTTATTAGGAATACTCGATTGGGTATTGCCACCTATTCAATTTTTGGACTTTTACATCAGTTCAAAAAATCCGTCAATATTGCTTTAGTTTCTGGATTTTACACTTCTACCAAAATATTCAGTTCAATGAGCCACTCAATCTTATTTCAATGTTTAGATTTTTACATTTCTACTAAGATATTAACTTTAATTGGAAAAACAGACTTCCAATAAATCAATATAATTGACTGATTTTTCAATGCAACACATGCGTTCACAGAACCTGAGCTCTCATATGTCCCAAAAATATTGAAAATGCTATTTGTACAGATAGGGTTTTACAGGTAGGTTTGCAGGTGGCTTAAATAACCATCTTGCCCCTTTTTCTCCTCTCTTAATGATCATTTTGCCCCTTCCCCTCCAGCAACCTCTCCTCTCTCTCCCCTTCCTCTCACCGCCGCCACCGCATCCTCGCCGCTGCAACCGACCATCCGCCGCCGACCCTCTCGCTGCCGTTCTTAGCCTCCGCCGCCTCGCCTCCTCTCGCTGCTGCAACCTCGCCGCCTTGCCTCCTCACCGCTGCATCCTCCAGCAACCGGATCGCCTCTCGCCGGCGGATGGTCGGTTGCAGCGGCGAGAGGAAGGGGAGAGAGAGGAGAGGTTGCTGGAGGGAAAAGGGGCAAAATGGTCATTGAGAGAGGAGAGAAAGGGGCAAAATGGTCGTTTAAGCCACCTGTAAACCCACCAGTAAAACCCTTACTGAACAAATAGCATTTTCAAATTTTTAATCTTCTCCGTGAGACAAAAAATGAATCCACAAAGCACCAAACTGAATCCGATGCCAATAATTGCTTAATTGATTTCAATTGACTATCAAAAACAGTTCGTTCAGTTAATTTCTTTTCTTTTTTTAAAAAAAACGCTATACAGAATCAACTGATCAAATGCACGAAGAACGAACATAGTAGCCAGTATTTTAATTCAAATATCAAACATGTAACTTTAAATGATTAAATCACAACAAGGGAACAACTAAAATCAACCAAAAACTGGCCCAATTATTAAAGAAAAATGAAAAAGGAACCAAAATGAAAGATCTTAAAGAAGCAACTTCGAATACCGCCGCAGAGTCCTTGCCGGAGAAGCGCGTTAACGCCCCGATAACAGGCGTCGAAAGAAGGCCCAGAGATCCGTACACCATTTTCCGATTAATCCCTCCAGTGGGAGCGGAAAGGCCTTAAATGCATATGAAATGGACACGGTTCAAGTCCCGATAAAAGCCGTAACAGGCGATCAGGAGAATGGGAACCGTCAATGGTGGCACGGCCTTTTCTTCGTCAAGATGATTTGATCGATGACATGAACAAGGAAAGTATCCATGACACGTGACAACAAGCGGACGGTCCAAACGGACCCGAGGAAACTAAGGTGACGTGGCACCTGCTGATGATTGGTATAAATAAATACTAAATATTAAATTTTGTTAAAAGTTACAAGAGTTCTAGAAATTTACTGGGTCCGTCTAACGTTTATCCGGATTGCAAGGTCGAATTTGACCATTTTACCCATCCTGGGAACTCAGAATCAATGATTGTGGCAAAATGGGACCCCCAAAGTTACATCAAGACTATTTTTTCTCGGGACATGTAAAATTGTGCATATAAAATTATTTAATATTTTTACATGAAATATTTTATTTTTAAATACAAGTAACGACTTATATAAAAATATCTAAACACTAAAATGGGATTTATATTGACTTGTAAGCCTTTTGGTGAAATTTTTTGGCCCTGTAAGTTGTTTTTCGTGTTTTTTATTTTTCAGTGTATTTTTATTAAAAACATCTAAAATAACAAATATTGTTTTGAATTTTTTTATAAATTTTTTAATTATTTTTAAAAATATATTTTCAAAAATAATAAAAAATACGTTTTTAATATTTTAAAAAATTTAAAACAAACTAAAAATGACAAAAAAAACAAATCCTTAATGAATCCGTCTAACATTTATCCGGATTACAAGGTCGAATTATTTTACTGATCCTGGGAACTCACAATCATTGTGACTTTCAATAATGAGTCGCAAAATGGGACCTCCAAAGTTACATCAAGACTCTATTTTTTCTCAAGTCGTATAAAATTGTACATATAAAATTATTTAATATTTTTACATGAAATATTTTATTTTTAAATACAAGTAATGACTTATATAAAAATATCTAAACACTAGAATGGGATTTATATTGACCTGTAAGCCTTTCAGGGAAGCTTTTTGCCCCTATAAGCTGTTTTTCGTATTTTTCATTTTTTAGTGTATTTTCATTAAAAATATTCAAAAACAAATGTTATTTTGGCTTTTTTTTAATAAAATTTTTAGTTGTTTTCAAAATTACGTTATTACATTTTTAAAAATAGCAAAAGAAATGTATTTTCAATATTTTAAAAAACTAAAAATTCAAAACCAACTAATAACGATAAAGAGAACAGGTCCGTCTAACATTTATCTGGAGAGAAATTCTATTTGTAACCCAAAAAATTACTCAGTATAACCCATTTAAATAAATTTATATTTTTACTCTTTATAACCCAAAAAATTACTATTTATAACCCATAACTTACCAAATATGCCCTCACAGCCAAACCAGCCACGCCATTTCTCACCATTTTCAAACCAACCCTAACAATCTTCTACCATTGTTTTGCGAGGAAGAAGAATCAGACTGAAATCAGGTACGCCTTCTGTTAATTTTTTCAATAATCGCACATGGCATCTTCTTCATCGTCGCGATGGCAGCCACCATGGCTGGCTTCTTCATCCGCGGACCTCCACACCGCGAGGTGCGGGGGGTTTCAGAAACCCCCCTCCCCCACCCTAGCGAAACCCCCTCCCCCACCTTGGCGGCGACGATGGTAGCCACCATGGCTGCCATCGTCGCTCGCCGACCTTCGCACCGCGAGGCGCGGCTGACGAAGGCAGCCATGGTGGCTGCCTTCATCGTCGCCAAGGGTGGGGGAGGGGGGTTCTGAAACCCCTGCACCTCGCGGTGCGGGGGATTCGGAAAGAGCTCTGAAACCCCAACCCGACCCAAAGATATCTATTTTATTTTTTATTTTTTTTAGTTTTGTGCAATTTGAATTTTTTTTAAAATATCATTGATTTCATATTAATCTAACATGTTATTTTTTATAGATATAATTTTAATTTTACACTTCACTTTTTTAATAAATCTAATTATTATTAATCTTATTATAAATAATTTTATTTATCATCATGCATTTAGACATTTAATATAATATTCTTATATGAATTAAATTAAATTTGTAGCAGATTATTATTATTTTAAAAATAACTAATATGATACATTCATTTATAGGTATGGCACATACTCGAGGAGGAGGAGAAGGAGTTCGCCCATCTTCATCTCGTCAGCGTCCGACAGCTTCCATGAGGAGGAGGAGGGTAGAAGGTCATGATAGTCATTCTGTAGCTGATACATCTATCTTAGAGGCGCATATTTCTGAGCAACCAGGTACTTTGGACTCATCACCTCCTAGTACTCAGCCATCTACTAGTGCTTCGAAATAGTCATCTACTAGTGTTCCAGAACAGCCATCTACGAGTGTTCCGAACGTTAGTACTGAATTATTTTTGGGAGGCCCTGAAGATCCATCCATTTTAAAGAGTTTTAAAAATCATGTTGCTGTTAGCATATGAGCTGGAGAGGTAAGCAATTATGAAAATAATTTTACATTTAAAATAATTATAATAATTTTAGTAATTATTTTATTATTTTTATGTAATAGGAAAGAGGTGTGTTAAAGTGCAATAGCCATGGACAAAGAATTCCTGATTGGCCATTGGCAAATCAGCAACGTATTTATGATATTGTTGTAAGATCTCAGTTGGCACCTTTGATAGAATCCACGTATCGATTTGTGAATCCTACAGTTGTGTCAGCCTTTTCAGAGAGATGGCAACTTGAGACTAACACATTTCATCTACCATTTGGTGAGATGACACTCACGCTAGATGACGTTGCTACTATTCTGAAGATACCAATTACTGGCAGCCCTGTTTCAGTCCCTCATTCGACAGGTAATGAAGCTCAGAACTTACTTTGTCGTTTACTTGGGGTCTCAATAGTAGAAGCAGCAGGCCAGATAGCTGAGACTCAGGGACCATATGTGAAATTAGATTGGCTGCGAAGAACATTTATGAACGTACCAAATTCAGCTCTGGATGAAGAGATATACAATGCCAGTAGGGCGTATTTATTGTTTTTATTAGGTTATACATTATTTGTGGATAAGAGTGGTAGTATGATTTCGATTTCCTATCTTGCATTGTTGGAAGACTTGAGTGTATCTGGTACGTATGCATGGGGGGCTGCTTGTTTGGCATATTTATATAAGCAGTTAGGTATCGCGAGTAAAAGAGATGTCAAGGGAATATGTGGATATTTAACATTACTTGAAGTAATCATTTAAATTTTATTATTCTGTGCATATTTTTACTATGTCTTTCCATATATCTTAATAATTATTTACATTAAATGTAAACATAGTTGGATATATGAACATTTTCCATTGACTAGAAGTAAACATAACTTATCATATACTGACGAGTTACCTAGGGCTCACCGTTGGCTTCCTGTTCGTGAGTACGATTCTTTGCAACCTTTGCGAGAGCGACTTGATGACTTAACTGAAGATCGGGTATTTTGTTCACACATTATATTTTGCAACTTAATATTACTCGTCATTGAAATTCTGAAACATGTGCAGGCCATATGGACACCATATAGGAGGCATCGTGCACAACACCCACTGCATGAGATTGCGTTCTTCTCTGGATGTCTTAAGTGTGGAGGTGTGATTGAGCCATATCATCCACAGAGAGTTCTGCAACAATTTGGGCATATGCAGACTATACCTCCACCTCCATTATCCTCTATTGAAGCCAAGCAGGGTAGAGCTACGACAACATATAAGGTAATTTATGATTTTATCAATGATAATTGGTCTCGCTGGGATTTTCACTTATTGCCAGCACACTGCCGGGGTAGACTTGCCCGAGTGCCATGGGAATGCAGTGAAGACTACTTGGCATGGTATCATCGTATTATGCATCGAGTCATACAAAATCCTACAAATAGATCCGGGTTTGACAGAGGTGATCAAGATAGAGTGACAATTGCTGATGTGGTAAGATTAAATTTGTAATTATAATTTTTTTAAATATATATTTTTAAATATATTATGTTTAATTTTTTATATTTAAAATAATTGTGTCTTGTAGCGCATCATGGCATCACTGTCTCTTCTTAGGCAAGTCATATCAGGTGGATCCACTCTGGATGTAGATGCGTGGAGACGGGCATGTCTTCAGGTATATGATATTTTGACTGTTCCTACTGGGTCTTCTTCTAGTGGGTCTCATGCATATACAGTATTTCGCGAATTGCCTTCTAGTGTAGTACGGACACCGACGGTGGTTACATCACCTCCGGCACCAATTATAAATCCACCATCTACGAGTTCAAATCCACATCATCCAGCCCCAGACCCCCCTCAAGAGACAAGAAAAAAGACTGATAGAGATTAATTTTTTTTTTATGTAATTTGAGACTATCTATATTTGTTATAGTGAGTAGAGTCTTATATATTTGACTGTTTCTGATGAGGTTCGATATGTTGCCAAGATATAAATGGTGCCAACCTTTTTCTATTTGTATTTCATTTTCGTAGTTTCTTTAAAAATGATTTTCATAACTCGAATAGCTAACAGTGTTATCTTAAAAAGTAATTATATTATTATTAACAAAACTTATTTTAAATACTTATATGTGATATCTATAATTTTGTGAATAGAAAATCTATAAAACAAGATATTAGTGCAATATAATCCATAAAATAAAATGCAAAAGTATACACAGTATAGAAAGGCTCAGATATGGACAACAAATCATCATTTAGGTAACTCAAAAAATAAGACCATTAAGCCCAACGAAACCCAGCCCCAAATCGTCCAACCGTCCTCCTTTCTCGGCCAAAAGCATGGCTATCATACGTAATGGGTTGAGCTTCTCCATCTCTTGAGCAAATGGGCTTACGCCCATTTCTCCTCTAAAGAGATAGTAAATGGGCTTATGGACTTCAAATTGGGCTGCCAATAAGTGGTGATATGGGTTAATGTTTCAATCATGGGCTGAAGCCTATGAAGATTAAACTTGTCCGAAAAATCATCATCGCCTTGAACCTTATTCGGAAACACAACCTAAGAATCATGTGTCAGATAAGTCAAAAACTTCTTGTGTTGCCACATCTTAACCTACTAGAGATAAAAATGTTTGAATTCTATATATGTATGGTGTTTCCCAATCACGTGCATTATCACATTGGTTTTTTTACCAATTCAGTGCAACGGGAGGAATTGGTGAGCTTGCCTTAAGGAATACCTGATAAATGACATGCAACAAAAATTATTGTTAAAATAAACGTATGAAATCCACAATATAAACAAATAAATACCAAAATAAGTAAGAATACCTGCACAAAATGACAGTCATTCACAAATCCTATAGTAATCATCTTGTGTTGTACTGCTGGAGGAGGGATTGATCTGAGTGGAAGATATGTAAGACACTGGATCCGTGACAAATGCACCAATACGACATTGTATTTTGAAGCAACTAAATGACCCATGTCAGGCAAAGTCATCCAATGCTCGCACGGTGCAATATTATCAAAGCAATACAATATATGTAGTAACTCATCCACACGCATTTCTGATCCATATAATTGCGTATACATCGCACGAAAAGATTGCAACTCTCCTATCAGACTAAAACGAATATCTCTCCAACTGTGCTCACTCATACCAAGTAACCCTGTTATCGCGCGAAATCCACAATGTCCATCTGATTCTACATTAACAATACTATGCAAGAACGGTTGTATTTGTGGTGGGAAACGATCATCATACCCCTTGAGTCGGTTGGTGTTTCTCTTGGATATCCATGTTGTTAGGGATCTACTGTCTTGACCAGATTGAACTATTTCAAATAAGGACAAATCACGTTTGGTGAATGTATCAACCTGAATTTTCTTCTTCGATACTGGCTTACCCTTCGTCCTAACTTTCATTGTAACACCCCGCCTTCCAGGGCATTAGTATATGCTAGGATTTTTTTTTTTTTTTCAATCACATCAAACATAAATCAACATTTAATCCTCAACATAACATTTATTTAATAACACTCCCAAATATAACAAAGGAATGATACTGTTTTTACATAAGCAGAAGCAAGATCAAAACCTTGAAAACATAATTTATGCTAGTACATACATACTGTTCACCTGACATAGCATTACAAACAACATAAAACTCTAAACGATACATCTGAATAAAATATATTATTCTAGTCCCACATGGGACCCTCAAAATTTCCACCACGATCATGCCTCGACCACTTCTTTGCCCTTCCGGCCGCTTGCCTCACCTGGAACGTGGAATATTCCAGGGACACAGTCCAATATTAGAAGATGAAATCTTCTAAGTGAGGGCTAGATAAACATGAATGAATGATGCATGATACATTTATATGAACAACATATACCCATAATGTAACTTCCCAGGCATCCCCAGCCCGGCTAGGAATCCTAGGCAAATCCCGAACCTCTGCGGGATAGGCCTAACGTTATTCCCTCAACGCCCTAGGGGAATTACGGCTACACTCTGAGGGTATCATCCCAACCCCATGCACAAAATCAATATGACAAATAAATATCGTGTTGTGCATACATCACGTTTTTTCATGCAACAGTATATGAATGAAAATGATCATATCATAAGAAAATATCATGCATGGAAAGGAAATCATATCATATAAGGGCTATAAGGACAAAACCACTCACCTTTTACTGATTTCGGGTTACCTCGAAAAAAGTGAAACTTGCCTCGATTTGCATGCCAATCTCGATTTTTGCACCAAAAGACTCACCTTACTTCCCAAAGCGCCCTAGGCAAGATATTTACTTAAATCATCAATAAAACCTATTTTTCCTCAATTTTCTTGCCTTTTTCTCTATTTTTCTTTTATTTTTCCTCACTAATATTCTAAAATAAATACCTACACTTAATTTTTTTCAAATATTTTTACATAGGAAATTCTAAAATAATTTTTCAAGATATTTAAAAAAAAATTGCACAGAAAACTAAGCTGGCACGCGCCCACACGCGCTGGCGCGTGATAGGGCGTGTGAGACTGGCGCGTGGGGCCCACGCGCCGGTCGTCTTCTCCGGAGAAGCCCTTGCTGGAAAAATGCAAAAGCTATGCCGAATGAAAGCCCATCAAGAATCGATCAACATGGTACCTGATTGGGCTCCAAAGGAGGTCGGAAAGTGCTCGAACGAAGGCCTTGAAGTCTCGGCCAGGCGGTCCGCCTAGGGTTCCGGCGAGCTTCGATTAACCCTCCAAAACACGACCAAAACTCTTGAAAATCTCCAGAAATGGCCTTCAACCTATGGGCAACAAAAGCCCTCTATCAATTCCTCTCAATTTGTTCAAAAAACGTATCGATTTGAAGCTCCAACTTTGAAAACTTTCGGCCTCTTCGTCCGCTATTTATAGGCGATGGGGAACCCCGAGATGCCTTTGGCCGCCTTGCCCAACACCCTAAACACTTGCCCCTCCCCTGGATCGACCTCGATCTAGTCTCAAACGACCAAAAGATCAAGTTGCAGGTCGCGACATCGCGACCTGCAATCTGGTCGGATTTTGTTTCCAAAATTCGACCACCTCGAGGCCCAACGACGGCACTCGAGTGGTCCTTGGTCTTCCCCGACCATCCCTCGTGAATTCCCAGTGCTCCATTTCGGCCGGTCGGCGACCGTACGTGGGCTGGTCAGAATCCATGGCTATGGATTTTCTATTTTTTGCATTTTCGCCCCTCAGTTTCGTTTATTTCCATTTTGACCCCTTTTTCTCATACCCCCAAACCTTTGGTAATTGCAATTAGGTCCCTTAAGTTCTGTTCTTTCAACTTCATCTTTGCAACTTTTTCAAAAAATGACATTTTGACCCCCCTCGGGCAACTTTGAAAAATTGCTCTTTGGCCCGTTTCTTCATTTTGGATCTAAATGTACTCGTTTCTTCCTGAAACTTTTGAAGGGTTGTTCTATTCGACAAACCGAAGCTTTCCTTAGCTTCCGTTACAATTTCAGGAGTCTCCTACGAGAATTCGATTTTACAGCCTAAATGGCAGCTGTATTTTAGCTGTACCGAAAACCGTTCCTGATTCCAATTCTTTCAGTCCTAAAAATCACGCCTCGATATGCTCGTTAAAGGCGTCCCTATTTCCTTAATCATTTAAGCTTTAGGGTACTCCCTTCGACTGATTCGGTAAATTTTTCAGGCTTTTCTAACACCGAATTTTCCCGAATTTCTGATTTTCTTTTAAATTAATAACCCAAAGTTCTTGGGTATTATATTCTCCCCTCCTTAAAGAAATTTCGTCCTCGAAATTTTTGTATTCTTACCTATTAAGACATCAATATCGAACTAACAATCTCGTAAAAGCAACGACTTTTATCTCTTAGTCGTGCATTATCATTTATACATTTCTAAACACATCAATTGCATCTCTAACATAAGTAAGGTCTATCGGGTATATTGGGTTTTTGAACAGAATATCTCGTTGTAACTCTCTACCTTCGGCCACATACATCGAAAATAGCCAATAATATCACAAGTACAAACGTACTATTCACAATTATCTCTTTATTTCACAATATTTTTGACAACCTTACATAGAAAATTACAAACATTTGCTACATTCATTCTATTTCCTCGAACAACAGGGGATATTTTTCCCTAATCGTATCCTCGAGCTCCCACGTAGCTTCTTCCTCAGTGTGATTTCTCCATTGGATCTTTACCAGTGGTATAACTCTATTCCTCAAGATTTGGTCACGCCGATCTAAGATTCGCTCGGGTGACTCTGGATAAGTCAAATCGTCTCTTAGCTCAATTGCTTCCACCCGAATTTCTTGGGTCGAGTTGTAACGCCCCGCCTTCCAGGGCATTAGTATATGCTAGGATTTTTTTTTTTTTCATTTACATCAAGCATAAACTGACAATAAATCCTCAACATAACATTTATTTAATAACACTCCCAAATATAACAAAGGAATGAAACATTTATTTTACATAAGCGGAAGCAAGATCAGAACCTTGAAAACATAACTTATGCGGGTACATACATACTGTTCACCCGACATAGCATTACAGACAACATAAAACTCTAAACGATACATTCAAATAAAATATATTATTCTAGTCCCACATGGGACCCTCAAAATTTCCACCACGATCATGCCTCGACCACTTCTTTGCCCTTCCGGCCGCTTGCCTCACCTGGAACGTGGAATATTCCAGGGACACAGTCCAATATTAGAAGATGAAATATTCTAAGTGAGGGTTAGATAAACATGAATGAATGATGCAAGATGCATTTATATGAACAACATATACCCATAATGTAACTTCCCAGGCATCCCCAGCCCGGCTAGAAATCCTAGGCAAATCCCGAACCTCTGCGGGATAGGCCTAACGTTATTCCCTCAACGCCCTAGGGGAATTACGGCTACACTCTGAGGGTATCATCCCAACCCCATGCACAAGATCAACATGACAAATAAATATCGTGTTGTGCATACATCACGCTTTTCCATGCAACAATATATGAATAAAAATGATCATATCATAAGAAAATATCATGCATGGAAAGGAAATCATATCATATAAGAGCTAATAGGACAAAACCACTCACCTTTTACTGATTTCGGGTTACCTCGAAAAACGTAAAACTTGCCTCGATTTGCATGCCAATCTCAAATTTCGCACCAAAAGACTCACCTCACTTCTCAAAGCACCCTAGGCAAGATATTTATTTAAATCATCAATAAAACCTATTTTTCCTCAATTTTCTTGCATTTTTCTCTATTTTTCCTTTATTTTTCCTCACTAATATTCCAAAATAAATACCTAAACTTAATTTTTTTCAAATATTTTTACATAGGAAATTCTAAAATAATTTTTCAAGATATTTAAAAAAAATTGCACGGAAAACTAAGCTGGCACGCGCCCACACGCGCTGGCGCGTGATAGGGAGTGTGAGACTGGCGCGTGGGGCCTACGCGCCGGTCGTCTTCTCCGGCGAAGCCCTTGTCGGAAAAATATAAAAGCTATGCCGAATGAAATCCCATCAAGAATCGATCAACATGGTACTTGAGTGGGCTCCAAAGGAGGTCGGAAAGGGCTCGAACGAAGGCCTTGAAGTCTCGGCCAGGCGGTCCGCCTAGGGTTCCGGCGAGCTTCGATTACACCTTCAAATCACGACCAAAATGCTTGAAATTCTCCAGAAATGGCCTTCAACCTATGGGCAACAAAAGCCCTCTATCCTTTCCTCTCAATTTGTTCGAAATGACCCTCAATTTGAAGCTTCAAGTTTGCTAATTTTCGGCCACTTCGTCCGCTATATATAGGCAATCGTTGAGCTACCAAATGGCCTTGGGCGGCTTACCCATGGCCTTAAGCATCTTCCCCTCCCCCGGATCGACCCAAAAACGTCCTCACCCGACCACAAGATGGAGTTGCAGGTCGCGACATCACGGCCTGCAATCTGGTCAGATTTTGTTTCCAAAATCCAACCACCTCGAGGCCCAACAACGGCACTCGAGTGGTCGTCGGTCTTCCCTGACCATCCCTCGTGATTGCCCAGCCCTTCCTCGTGCTCAAAACGGCCGGTCGGCGACCGTGAGTGGCCTGGTCGAATCCATGGCTGTCATTTTTTGTATTTTCGCCCCTCAGTTTCGTTTATTTCCATTTTGACCCCTTTTTCTCATACCCTCAAACTTTTGGTAATTGCCATTAGGTCCCTTAAGTTCTGTTCTTTCAACTTCATCTTTGCAACTTTTTCAAAAAATGACATTTTGACCCCCTCGGGCAATTTTGAAAAATTACACTTTGGCCCGTTTCTTCGTTTTGGCTCTAAATGTACTCGTTTCTTCCTGAAACTTTCGAAGGGTTGTTCTACTCGACAAATCGAAGCTTCCCTTAGATTCCGTTATCATTTCGGGAGTCTCCTACGAAGATTCGGTTTTACAGCCTAAATGGCAGCTGCATTTTTGCTGTACCGAAAACCGTTCCTGATTCCAATTCTTTCAGTCCTAAAAATCACGCCTCGATATGCTCGTTAAAGGCGTCCCTATTTCCTTAATCATTTAAGCTTCAGGGTACTCTCTTTGACTTATTCGATAAATTTTTTTGGGCTTTTCTGATACCGAATTTCCCTGAATTTTCGATTTTCTTTCAAAATAATAACCCAAAGTTCTTGGGTATTACATTCTCCCCTCCTTAAAGAAATTTTGTCCTCGAAATTTTCGTATTCTTACCTATTAAGACATCAATACTGGACTAATAATCTCGCAAAAGCAACGACTTTTATCTCTTAGTCGAGCATTATCATTTATACATTTCTAAACACATCAATTGCATCTCTAACATATGTAAGGTCTATCGGGTATATTGGGTTTTTTGAACAGAATATCCCGTTGTAGCTCTTTACCGTCGGCCACATACATCAAGAATAGCCAATACTATCACAAGTACAAACGTACTATTCACAATCATATCTTTATTTCACAGTATTTTTGATAACCTTTCATAGAAATTTACAAACATTTGCTACTTTTACTCTATTTCCTCGAACAACAGGGGATATTTCTCCCTAATCGTATCCTCGAGCTCCCACGTAGCTTCTTCCTTAGTGTGATTTCTCCATTGGATCTTTACTAGTGGTATGACTTTATTCCTCAGGATTTGGTCACGCCGATCTAAGATTCACTCGGGCGACTCTGGATAGGTCAAATTGTCTCTTAGCTCAATTGCTTCCACCCGAATTTCTTGGGTCGGGTCCTGAATATGCCTCCGAAGCTGAGACACATGGAAGACATCATGGATGTTGGACAAGCTAATAGGAAGTTCTAGACGATAAGCTAATGGTCCAACTCGTTCTTTAACAAGATAAGGTCCAATAAATCGAGGTCTCAATTTACCTTTCTTCTTTCCTCGAGTTGCTAAGTGTTGAGGCGATACTTTTAGGTATACAAGATCTCCTATCTCGAATTCCAAATCTCGCCTCATTTTGTCCGCATAAGACTTTTGACGACTCTGTGCGGCTCGGATTCTCTCTTGGATCTTTCGAATCTTTTCTGTAGTCTGCTGAACCAACTCTGGTCCTAGTATTTGCCTCTCTCCTACCTCAGTCCAACAGATAGGTGATCGACATTTTCTTCCATATAAAGCCTCATAGGGTGCCATTCCTATACTGCTATGGTAGCTGTTATTATAAGCAAACTCTACTAAGGGTAGATGCTCTTCCCAGTTACCCTCAAAATCTAAGGCACATGACCTCAGCATATCCTCTAACGTTTGAATGGTCCTTTCAAACTGTCTATCTGTCTGCGGATGATAAGCCGTACTAAGGTTCAATTGCATCCCCATGCATTCTTGCAAGCTTCCCCAAAATCTTGAGGTAAACCTCGGATCTCGATCGGAGACTATGCTTACTGGCGTACCATAAAGCCCAATTATTTCACTAATATATTGCTCTGCAAATTTTCGTACCAGCCTATCCATCCTTGTAGACAAGAAGTGGGCTGACTTCGTTAGCCTATCTACGATGACCCAAATTGCATCGTTGCCTTTCTGACCCTTGGGAAACCCTGTCACAAAATCCATCGTGACATGCTCCCATTTCCACTCTGGAATATCTAAGGGTCTCATAAGTCCAGCTGGTCTCTGGTGCTCGATCTTTACCCTCTGGCATGTATCACATTGTGCTACCTTCCTTGCCACACTTGTCTTCATTCCCGGCCACCAATAGATCTCTCGGAGATCTCTATACATTTTTGTAGCTCCTGGGTGTACTGTATAACGAGTTCTGTGGGCTTCATTCAAAATTCTTAGCCTCAAATCCTTTGAGTTTGGCACGTAAATCCTTCCCCGAAACCTCAGTATGCCATCATGGATTTCAAAATCAGATCTCTTAGGCTGGCCATGCTCGTCCACCCATAGACATAACCGTTTGTCAGCCACATATGCCTCTCGTATTTCGTTCATCAAATCTAGTTGAACTACCATGCCAGCGATAAGAACGGACGATTCCTTGGGCACTACACTCACCGTCAGATGGCTAAAAGCCTCTAACAATTGCCACTCACAAGCCATCATTCCGGCCATAGAGATAGGCACATTCCTACTCAGTGCGTCAGCCACCACATTGGCACGCCCTGGGTGATATCGTATGGTGCAGTCGTAGTCCTTCAGAAACTCCATCCATCGTCGCTGCCTAAGGTTCAACTCCTTTTGCGAAAACACGTACTGTAGGCTCTTGTGGTCTGTGAATATCTCAAAGGTTTCACCATATAAATAATGTCTCCATAGCTTCAGAGCATATATCACGGCCGCCAATTCCAGATCATGAGTCGGGTAATTTACTTCATGCCTCCTCAACTGTCGTGATCCATACACGATCACTCTGTCGTGTTGCATTAACACACAACCCAGACCTATCTTAGAGGCATCCCTATATACAACGAATCCTCCGGGCCCACCCGGTGTTGCTAAAACAGGTGCTGTGGTTAATCTATCTTTAAGTTCTTGGAAACTTTCCTCACACTTAGCAGTCCATTCGAACTTGACATCTTTTCGAATGAGCTTTGTCATCGACGCAGCTATCTTCGAAAATCGCTCCACGAATCTTCGATAGTAGCCTGCCAATCCTAAGAAGCTTCGTACCTCAGTCACATTTGTTGGTTGCTTCCACCGCTGAACAGCCTCAATTTTTGTCGGATCTACCGAGATTCCTTCCTCATAGATTACATGTCCAAGAAATGCAACTTGAGGTAGCCAAAACTCGCACTTCGAGAACTTGGCGTACAATTGATGTTTCCTGAGAGTTCCTAGTACCAACCATAGGTGTTCTTCATGATCGCTCCCATTTGAGGAATATATCAATATATCGTCTATGAAAACAATCACAAACTGATCTAAATAGGGTCTAAACACCCTATTCAAGAGATCCATAAATGCCGCTGGAGCATTCGTTAACCCAAATGGCATCACGAAATACTCAAAATGGCCATACCTTGACCGAAAGGCTGTTTTCGGAATATCTTCTGGCTTAATCCTTAACTGGTAGTATCCAGACCTTAAGTCAATCTTTGAAAATATTTTCGCTCCTTTTAATTGGTCGAACAACTCATCGATCCTTGGAAGCGGATACTTATTCTTTATCGTGACCTTGTTCAACTGGCGATAGTCAGTACACATCCTTAAACTTCCATCCTTCTTCTTTACAAATAGCACAGGCACCCCCCATGGCGACGTGCTCGGCCTAATGAATCCTTTGTCTGTCAGTTCTTGCAACTGACTTCTCAACTCTCTCATTTCCGTCGGAGCCATTCGATATGGAGGAATCGATATCGGTTTGGTTCCCGACACTAGTTCAATTGAGAACTCAATCTCCCGAGGTGGCGGTAGTCCTGGTAGGTCTTCCGGAAACACATCTTCGTAGTCTCGTACTATCCGCACCTCCTTAATCTTTGGTATTTCTTTTTCTTCCAATTGAGCGTAGGCTATATATCCACGAGCTCCTTGATTTATCAACTTCTCTGCCTTACCGGCTGAAACTATGTTTCCATTTCTGGGGTCACCCTGTCCCCGAAATTTGACCCATTACCCTTCGGGTTTCTTTATGGTCATTATCTTTCTTCGACAATCTATATTGGCGTCATATCTGGATAAGAAATCCATTCCTAAGATTACGTCAAAATCGTACACCTCTAGCAAAATTAGATTGACTTTAAATTGAGCATTACTTAAACTAATTTCGCATTCTTCTACCACTTTAGAGGATCTTTCACTCTTACCCATGGGCGTCGAAATTATCATCGGAGATTCCATAGGTTTAGTCTCTACCCCCAAACTCCCAGCCAAAGCATAAGACATAAATGAATGCGTTGACCCAGGGTCTATCAATGCATGAACAGGGGTATCCAATATGAAGAGCGTACCTTGGACGACTGTTGGATTGGTCCCCACATCTTCCTTGGTAAGGTTGTAGACACGTCCCTGACGAGTCCCACGAGCCTCTTCTACCTTTTCTGCTGGTCCAGCAGATTGTCCAAGTTTTGGCCTTTTCGGGCAGTTACTCGAGTAGTGCCCAGGTTGATTACACTGAAAACACACTATCCTTGACAGATCTTTTGTTGGTGTTGGAGGCATCTCTTTTCTTTTGCGGCAATCCCTGCTGATATGCCCTTGCTTTCCACAGAAGTAGCAGACAGTCGTTCCTGCTAAGCACTTTCTCTCTGGATGGTTCTTTTTGCACTTGAAACAAGGCTTGCCACTTTGGGGATTTTTGTTTCTCGTTTTCTGCTCTGGATCCCTTTTTACCTCCACTGACCTGATCTGTTTCACCTGCAGAAGGTTCCTCTCTGTTGTTAAAGCTTTACTCAAAGCTTCTTCGTATGATTCAATTGACCAGGTGCTCAGAGCCTGCAACAAATCCACTTTGAGTCCCGACATGAACTTCTGAGCCTTCTGCCATTCATCGGCATCGTACATCGGCACATACTTAATGAACTGATTAAACTTAGTGTCGTATTGAGATACCAACATTTCTTCAGTTTGCTTCAGATTTGCAAACTCCCAGCTCTTCTCTTGCCTCCAGCTAAGATGAAAGTATTTCTCATTGAAGGCTTTCTTAAAGGCCTCCCAGACTGACGTTGGGGTCTCATCAGTTTCGGATCCATGCCTCAAGCGGGTCCTTTGCAACGCTCGCTCTGCAGTCTGCCACCATTTTCCAGCTTCTTCTTCTAGCATGAAAGTGGCACAGTTTAACTTGTCCTCATCGTTAAACTGGAGATGTCGAAACAACTTTTCTGTCTGCTCCAACCAATACTCAGCCATACTAGGGTCATCATTGGTTTTCCCCTTAAATATTGGTGGTCGTTGACGTCGGTATTGTTCCAGCACATTCTCGGTAGGTCTGGCTGGTTCTCCTCTCGTCGTATGGGTTAAGAGGTTCTCTATAACCCTCTCAATACGATCCAAACGTCCTTCAGGCACTGTTGACTCCGTCTTTGGTTCATCTGTCCTGACGCTGCTACTGTAGCGGCGATTACCACTACTTCTTACGTCTTCTATTCCTCGATTGGGGCTGATAGGAGTCATGTTTCCCTGTTGTCTCGTTATTACCATCTGAAAAGGCAAGACAAGACAAAATCTTATTCCACGAGAATTTCTTTCAACAGGAAACTTCTTTTTTATATATATAACATGATATATAACATCGTTTTATGAGAAACGTAAAGCACACATCTAAAACATCAGTAAGCGAAGTAAATCGTCCACGATTCTTTTTATGGGTTGGCTGGCTTCCAGACCCAAACATCATCGCTTATAGTATCGTCATCAGACTCGACCTCGGGTCCTTCGAGGTTATCGTGCTCGGTCACTCCTTCCTCTTCTTCATCGTCCGAGCTAAGGTAGCCAGCACCCATCATATCGACTGCCACCATGTCTTCCCAACCTCCTTCGGACTCGGACGATTCGTCTTCCTCCGGATCTTCATCTCCCTCGAGTTCACCTTCATCTTCGAGCATGTTGAGGGCATGATCACGGAACTGCTGGCAGAAGAAGAACAAAGATGCATAGTTGCCTTGGAGGCAAAGTCCTTCAGCCAAGTCTCTCCATACTCCTTCTATATGATTTGTAAGGAAGTTTACTTGAGCGGTCATTAGGGTTGGCCGAACAAAACTACTTGGCAGCACATCCCTTAATATCCCTTCGAGAAGGTCCAAGCGTCCAAAGACATCTACCACTATTGGCTCGTTATCTGCCCAACGGCTGATCCATTGCGTTACCCAGAACTGCTCAAGATAATCGTTTTCCATGCTGCATCAAGAAACCAGTTAGATTTTCTACTATTCACCGAGAACAGTAGCCATTCAGTGTTTTGTACAGGAATAGTGCACCAGGTAAGTTCCCAGGAAAGAGTGGTGGGTCACAATGGACACACTTAAGTACCAAATCTTTCCTTAGCAAGAACTAGCCTAGACATGCACATCCCAGTACATCACACTTAAGTCACTTAAGTCATAATCTCTATATCATCGATCTCCTAATCTATAGATAATGATTTCTAAGTCTAAGTTATCTAATCATCGAGTTCGTAAATTCCTAAAGATCTAACCTGATTCTCCAAATAAAAATTTAGCTCTGATACCAACTGTAACGCCCCGCCTTCCAGGGCATTAGTATATGCTAGGATTTTTTTTTTTCATTTACATCAAGCATAAACCGACAATAAATCCTCAACATAACATTTATTTAATAACACTCCCAAATATAACAAAGGAATGAAACATTTATTTTACATAAGCGGAAGCAAGATCAGAACCTTGAAAACATAACTTATGCGGGTACATACATACTGTTCACCCGACATAGCATTACAGACAACATAAAACTCTAAACGATACATCCGAATAAAATATATTATTCTAGTCCCACATGGGACCCTCAAAATTTCCACCACGATCATGCCTCGACCACTTCTTTGCCCTTCCGGCCGCTTGCCTCACCTGGAATGTGGAATATTCCAGGGACACAGTCCAATATTAGAAGATGAAATCTTCTACGTGAGGGTTAGATAAACATGAATGAATGATGCAGGATGCATTTATATGAACAACATATACCCATAATGTAACTTCCCAGGCATCCCCAGCCCGACTAGGAATCCTAGGCAAATCCCGAACCTCTGCAGGATAGGCCTAACGTTATTCCCTCAACGCCCTAGGGGAATTACGGCTACACTCTGAGGGTATCATCCCAACCCCATGCCCAAGATCAACATGACAAATAAATATCGTGTTGTGCATACATCACGCTTTTCCATGCAACAATATATGAATGAAAATGATCATATCATAAGAAAATATCATGCATGGAAAGGAAATCATATCATATAAGGGCTAATAGGACAAAACCACTCACCTTTTACTGATTTTGGGTTATCTCGAAAAACGTGAAATTTGCCTCGATTTGCGTGCCAATCTCGAATTTCGAACCAAAAGACTCACCTCACTTCTCAAAGCACCCTAGGCAAGATATTTATTTAAATCATCAATAAAACCTATTTTCCCTCAATTTTCTTGCATTTTTCTCTATTTTTCCTTTATTTTTCCTCACTAATATTCCAAAATAAATACCTACACTTAATTTTTTTCAAATATTTTTACATAGGAAATTCTAAAATAATTTTCTAAGATATTTAAAAAAAATTGCACGGAAAACTAAGCTGACACGCGCCCACACGCACTGGCGCGTGATAGGGCGTGTGAGACTGGCGCGTGGGGCCTACACGCCGGTCGTCTTCTCCGGCGAAGCCCTTGTCGGAAAAATGTAAAAGCTATGCCGAATGAAAGCCCATCAAGAATCGATCAACATGGTACCTGAGTGGGCTCCAAAGGAGGTCGGAAAGGGCTCGAACGAAGGCCTTGAAGTCTCGGCCAGGCGGTCCGCCTAGGGTTCCGGCGAGCTTCGATTACACCTTCAAATCACGACCCAAATGCTTGAAATTCTCCAGAAATGGCCTTCAACCTATGGGCAACAAAAGCCCTCTATCCTTTCCTCTCAATTTGTTCGAAATGGCCCTCGATTTGAAGCTTAAAGTTTGCTAATTTTCGGCCACTTCGTCCGCTATTTATAGGCAATCATTGAGCTACCAAATGGCCTTGGGCGGCTCACCCATGGCCTTAAGCATCTTCCCCTCCCCCGAATCGACCCAAAAACGTCCTCACCCGACCACAAGATCGAGTTGCAGGTCGCGACATCGCGGCCTGCAATCTGGTCGGATTTTGTTTCCAAAATCTGACCACCTCGAGGCCCAACAATGGCACTCGAGTGGTCGTCGGTCTTCCCCGACCATCCCTCGTTATTGCCCAGCCCTTCCTCGTGCTCAAAACGGCCGGTCGGCGACCGTGCATGGCCTGGTCGAATCCATGGCTGCCATTTTTTGTATTTTCACCCCTCAATTTCGTTTATTTCCATTTTGACCCCTTTTTCTCATACCCTCAAACTTTTGGTAATTGCCATTAGGTCCCTTAAGTCCTGTTCTTTCAACTTCATCTTTGCAACTTTTTCAAAAAATGACATTTTGACCCCCTCGGGCAATTTTGAAAAATTGTACTTTGGCCCGTTTCTTCGTTTTGGCTCTAAATGTACTCGTTTCTTCCTGAAACTTTCGAAGGGTTGTTCTACTCGACAAACTGAAGCTTCCCTTAGCTTTCGTTATCATTTCGGGAGTCTCCTACGAAGATTCGGTTTTACAGCCTAAATGGCAGCTGCATTTTTGCTGTACCGAAAACCGTTCCCAATTCCATTTCTTTCAGTCCTAAAAATAACGCCTCGATATGCTCGTTAAAGGCGTCCCTATTTCCTTAATCATTTAAGCTTCAGGGTACTCCCTTCGACTGATTCGGTAAATTTTTTTGGGCTTTTCTGATACCGAATTTCCCCGAATTTCTGATTTTCTTTCAAAATAATAACCCAAAGTTCTTGGGTATTATACGGGACCTGAATATGCCTCTGAAGCTGAGACACATGGAAGACATCATGGATGTTGGACAAGCTAATAGGAAGTTCTAGACGATAAGCTAATGGTCCAACTCGTTCTTTAACAAGATAAGGTCCAATAAATCGATGTCTCAATTTACCTTTCTTCTTTCCTCGAGTTGCTAAGTGTTGAGGCGATACTTTTAGGTATACAAGATCTCCTATCTCGAATTCCAAATCTCGGCTCCTTTTGTCCGCATAAGACTTTTGACGACTCTGTGCGGCTCGGATTCTCTCTTGGATCTTTCGAATCTTTTCTGTAGTCTGTTGAACCAACTCTAGTCCCAATATTTGCCTCTCTCCTACCTCAGTCCAACAGATAGGTGATCGACATTTTCTTCCATATAAAGCCTCATAGGGTGCCATTCCTATACTGCTATGGTAGCTGTTATTATAAGCAAACTCTACTAAGGGTAGATGCTCTTCCCAGTTACTCTCAAAATCTAAGGCACATGACCTCAGCATATCCTCTAATGTTTGAATGGTCATTTCAGACTGTCCATCTGTCTGCGGATGATAAGGTTCAATTGCATCCCCAAGCACTCTTGCAAGCTTCCCCAAAATCTTGAGGTAAACCTCGGATCTCGATCGGAGACTATGCTTACTGGCGTACCATGAAGCCTAATTATTTCACTAATATATTGCTCCGCAAATTTTCGTACCGGCCTATCCATCCTTGTAGGCAAGAAGTGGGCTGACTTCGTTAGCCTATTTACGATGACCCAAATTGCATCGTTGCCTTTCTGACCCTTGGGAAACCCTGTCACAAAATCCATCGTGATATGCTCCCATTTCCACTCTGGAATATCTAAGGGTCTCAGAAGTCCAGCTGGTCTCTGGTGCTCGATCTTAACCCTCTGGCACGTATCACATTGTGCTACCTTCCTTGCTACACTTGTCTTCATTCCCAGCCACCAATACACCTCTCATAGATCTCTATACTTTTTTGTAGCTCCTGGGTGTACTGTATAACGAGTTCTGTGGGCTTCGTTCAAAATTCTCAGCCTCAAATCCTTCGAGTTTGGCACGTAAATCCTGCCCCGAAACCTCAATATGCCATCATGCACTTCAAAATCAGATCTCTTAGGCTGGCCATGCTCGTCCACCCATAGACATAACCGTTTGTCATCCACATATGCCTCTCGTATTTCGTTCATCAAATCTAGTTGAACTACCATGCCAACGATAAGAACGGACGATTCCTTGGGCACTACACTCACTGTCAGATGGCTAAAAGCCTCTAACATTTGCCACTCACAAGCCATCATTCCGGCCATAGAGATAGGCACATTCCTACTCAGTGCGTCAGCCACCACATTGGCACGCCCTGGGTGATATCGTATGGTGCAGTCGTAGTCCTTCAGAAACTCCATCCATCGTCGCTGCCTAAGGTTCAACTCCTTTTGTGAAAACACGTACTGTAGGCTCTTGTGGTCTGTGAATACCTCAAAGGTTTCACCATATAAATAATGTCTCCATAGCTTCAGAGCATATATCACGGCCGCCAATTCCAGATCATGAGTCGGGTAATTTACTTCATGCCTCCTCAACTGTCGTGATCCATACGCGATCACTCTGTCGTGTTGCATTAACACACAACCCAGACCTATCTTAGAGGCATCCGTATATACAACGAATCCTCCGGGCCCACCCGGTGTTGCTAAAACAGGTGTTGTGGTTAATCTATCTTTAAGTTCTTGGAAACTTTCCTCACACTTAGCAGTCCATTCGAACTTGACATCTTTTCGAATGAGCTTTGTCATCGACGCAACTATCTTCGAAAATCCCTCCACGAATCTTCGATAGTAGCCTGCCAATCCTAAGAAGCTTCGTACCTCAGTCACATTTGTTGGTTGCTTCCACCACTGAACAGCCTTAATTTTTGTTTGATCTACCGAGATTCCTTCCTCAGAGATTACATGTCCAAGAAACGCAACTTGAGGTAGCCAGAACTCGCACTTCGAGAACTTGGCGTACAATTGATGTTTCCTGAGAGTTCCTAGTACCAACCATAGGTGTTCTTCATGATCGCTCTCATTTGAGGAATATATCAATATATCGTCTATGAAAACTATCACAAACTGATCTAAATAGGGTCGGAACACCTTATTCATGAGATCCATAAACGCCGCTGGAGCATTCGTTAACCCAAATGGCATCACGAAATACTCAAAATGGCCATACCTTGACCGAAAGGTTGTTTTCGGAATATCTTCTGGCTTAATCCTTAACTGGTAGTATCCAGACCTTAAGTCAATCTTTGAAAATATTTTCGCTCCTTTTAATTGGTCGAACAACTCATCGATCCTTGGAAGTGAATATTTATTCTTTATCGTGACCTTGTTCAACTGGCGATAGTCAGTACACATCCTTAAACTTCCATCCTTCTTCTTTACGAATAGCACAGGCGCACCCCATGGCGACGTGCTCGGCCTAATGAATCCTTTGTCGGTCAGTTCTTGCAACTGACTCCTTAACTCTCTCATTTCGGCTGGAGCCATTCGATATGGAGGAATCGATATTGGTTTGGTTCCCGACACTAGTTCAATTGAGAACTCAATCTCCCTAGGTGGCGGTAGTCCTGGTAGGTCTTCCGGAAACACATCTTCATAGTCTCGTACTATCCGCACCTCCTTGATCTTTGGTACTTCTTTTTCTTCCAAACGAACGTAGGCTATACATCCTTGAGCTCCTTGATTCATCAACTTCTCTGTCTTACCGGCTGAAACTATGTTTCCATTTCTGGGGTCACCCTGTCCCCGAAATTTGACCCATTCCCCTTCGGGTTTCTTTATGGTCATTATCTTTCTTCGACAATCTATATTGACGTCATATCTGGATAAGAAATCCATTCTTAGGATTACGTCGAAATCGTACACCTCTAGCAAAATTAGATTGACTTTAAATTGAGCATTACTTAAACTAATTTCGCATTTTTCTACCACTTTAGAGGATCTTTCACTCTTACCCATGGGCGTCGAAATTATCATCGGAGATTCCATAGGTTTAGTCTCTACCCCCAAATTCCCAGCCAAAACATAAGACATAAATGAATGCGTTGACCCAGGGTCTATCAATGCATGAACAGGGGTATCCAATATGAAGAGCGTACCTTGGACGACTGTTGGATTGGTTCCCACATCTTCCTTGGTAAGGTTGTAGACACGTCCCTGACGAGTCCCACGAGCCTCTTCTACCTTTTCTGCTGGTCCAATAGCTTGTCCAAGTTTTGGCCTTTTCGGGCAGTTACTCGAGTAGTGCCCAGGTTGATTACACTGAAAACACACTATCCTTGACAGATCTTTTGTTGGTGTTGGAGGCGTCTCTTTTCTTTTGCGGCAATCCTTGCTGATATGCCCTTGCTTTCCACAGAAGTAGCAGACAGTCGTTCCTGCTAAGCACTTTCTCCCTGGATGGTTCTTTTTGCACTTGAAACAAGGCTTGCCACTTTGGGGATTTTTGTTTCCCGTTTTCTGCTCTGGATCCCTTTTTACCTCCACTGACCTGATCTGTTTCACCTGCAGAAGGTTTCTCTTTGTTGTTAAAGCTTTACTCAAAGCTTCTTCGTATGATTCAATTGACCAGGTGCTCAGAGCCTGCAACAAATCCACTTTGAGTCCCGGCATGAACTTCTGTGCCTTCTGCCATTCGTCGGCATCGTACATCGGCACATACTTAATGAGCTGATTAAACTTAGTGTCGTATTGAGCTACCGACATTTCTTCAGTTTGCTTCAGATTTGCAAACTCCTAGCTCTTTTCTTGCCTCCAGCTAAGAGGGAAGTATTTATCATTGAAGGCTTTCTTAAAGGCCTCCCAGACTGACGTTGGGGTCTCATCAGTTTCGGATCCATGCCTCGAGCGGGTCCTTTGCAACGCTCGCTCTGCAGTCTGCCACCATTTTCCAGCTTCTTCTTCTAGCATGAAGGTGGCGCAGTTTAACTTATCCTCGTCATTAAACTGGAGATGTCGAAACAACTTTTCCGTCTTCTCCAACCAATACTCAGCCATGCTGGGGTCATCATTGGTTTTCCCCTTAAATATTGGTGGTCCTTGTCGTCTGTATTGTTCCAACACATTCTCGATAGGTCTGGCTGGTTCTCCCCTCGTCGTGTGGGTCAAGAGGTTCTCTATAACTCTCTCGATCCGATCCAAACGTCCTTCAGGAACTGTTGACTCCGTCACCGGCTCATCTGTCCTGATGCTACTACTGTAGCGGCGATTACCACTACTTCGTACGTCTTCTATTCCCCGATTGGGGCTGACAGGAGTCATATTTCCTTGTTGTCTTGTTGTTACCATCTGAAAAGGCAAGACAAAACAAAATCTTATTCCACGAGAATTTCTTTCAATAGGAAACTTCTTTTTTATATATATAACATGATATATAACATCGTTTTATGAGAAAAGTAAAGCACACATCTAAAACATCAGTAAGCGAAGTAAATCGTCCACGATTCTTTTTATGGGTTGGCTGGCTTCCAGACCCAAACATCATCGCTTATCGTGTCGTCCTCAGACTCGACCTCGGGTCCTTCGAGGTCATCGTGCTCAATCACTCCTTCCTCTTCGTCATCGTCCGAGCTAAGGTAGCCGGTGCCCATCATTTCGGCTGCCAACACATCTTCCCAATCTCCTTCGGACTCGGATGTTTCGTCTTCCTCCGGATCTTCATCTCCCTCCAGTTCACCTTCATCTTCAAGCATATTGAGAGCATGGTCACGGAACTGCTGGCAGTAGAAGAACAAAGATGCATAGTTGCCTTGGAGGTAAAGTCCTTCGGCCAGGTCTCTCCATACACCTTCCATATGATTTATCAGGAAATTAACTTGGGCGGTCATTAGGGTTGGCCGAACAAAACTACTGGGCGGCACATCCCTTAAAATTCCTTCAAGGAGGTCCAAGCGTCCAAAGACATCTACCACTATTGGCTCGTTATCTGCCCAACGGCTGATCCAATGCGTCACCCAGAACTGTTCAAGATAATCGTTTTCCATGCTGCATCAAGAAATCAGTTAGATTTTCTACTATTCACCGAGAACAATAGCCATTCAGTGTTTTGTACAAGAATAGTGCACCAGGTAAGTTCCCAGGAAAGAGTGGTGGGTCACAATGGACACACTTAAGTACCAAATCTTTCCTTAGCCAGAACTAGCCTAGACATGCACATCCGAGTACATCACACTTAAGTCATAATCTCTTAAGCTAGATTATCAATCTCCTAATCTATAGATAAGGATTTCTTAATCTAAGTTATCTAATCATCAAGTTCGAAAATTCCTAAAGATCTAACCTGATTCTCCAAATAAAAATTTGGCTCTGATACCAACTGTAACACCCCGCCTTCCAGGGCATTAGTATATGCTAGGATTTTATTTTTTTTTTCAATCACATCAAACATAAATCAACATTTAATCCTCAACATAACATTTATTTAGTCCCACATGGGACCCTCAAAATTTCCACCACGATCATGCCTCGACCACTTCTTTGCCCTTCCGGCCGCTTGCCTCACCTGGAACGTGGAATATTCCAGGGACACAATCCAATATTAGAAGATGAAATCTTCTAAGTGAGGGCTAGATAAACATGAATGAATGATACATGATGCATTTATATGAACAACATATACCCATAATGTAACTTCCCAGGCATCCCCAGCCCGGCTAGGAATCCTAGGCAAATCCCGAACCTCTGCGGGATAGGCCTAACGTTATTCCCTCAACGCCCTAGGGGAATTACGGCTACACTCTGAGGGTATCATCCCAACCCCATGCACAAGATCAACATGACAAATAAATATCGTGTTGTGCATACATCACGCTTTTCTATGCAACAGTATATGAATGAAAATGATCATATCATAAGAAAATATCATGCATGGAAAGGAAATCATATCATATAAGGGCTATAAGGACAAAACCACTCACCTTTTACTGATTTCGGGTTACCTCGAAAAAAGTGAAACTTGCCTCGATTTGCATGCCAATCTCGATTTTTGCACCAAAAGACTCACCTTACTTCCCAAAGCGCCCTAGGCAAGATATTTACTTAAATCATCAATAAAACCTATTTTTCCTCAATTTTTTTGCCTTTTTCTCTATTTTTCTTTTATTTTTCCTCACTAATATTCTAAAATAAATACCTACACTTAATTTTTTTTCAAATATTTTTACATAGGAAATTCTAAAATAATTTTTCAAGATATTTAAAAAAAATTGCACGGAAAACTAAGCTGGCACGCGCCCACACGCGCTGGCACGTGATAGGGCGTGTGAGACTGGCGCGTGGGGCCCACGCGCCGGTCGTGTTCTCTGGCAAAGCCCTTGCTAGAAAAATGCAAAGGCTATGCCGAATGAAAGCCCATCAAGAATCGATCAACATGGTACCTGATTAGGCTCCAAAGGAGGTCAGAAAGTGCTCGAACGAAGGCCTTGAAGTCTCGGCCAGGCGGTCCGCCTAGGGTTCCGGCGAGTTTCGATTAACCCTCCAAAACACGACCAAAACGCTTGAAAATCTCCAGAAATGGCCTTCAACCTATGGGCAACAAAAGCCCTCTATCAATTCCTCTCAATTTGTTCAAAAAACGTATCGATTTGAAGCTCCAACTTTGAAAACTTTCGGCCTCTTCGTCCGCTATTTATAGGCGATGGGGAACCCCGAGATGCCTTTGGCCGCCTTGCCCAACACCCTAAACACTTGCCCCTCCCCTGGATCGACCTCGATCTGGTCTCAAACGACCAAAAGATCAAGTTGCAGGTCGCGACATCACGACCTGCAATCTGGTCGGATTTTGTTTCCAAAATTCGACCACCTCGAGGCCCAACAACGGCACTCGAGTGGTCCTTGGTCTTCCCCGACCATCCCTCGTGAATGCCCAGTGCTCATTTCGGCTGGTCGGCGACCGTGCGTGGGCTGGTCGGAATCCATGGCTATGGATTTTCCATTTTTTGCATTTTCGCCCCTCAGTTTCGTTTATTTCCATTTTGACCCCTTTTTATCATACCCCCAAACCTTTGGTAATTGCCATTAGGTCCCTTAAGTTCTGTTCTTTCAACTTTATCTTTACAACTTTTTCAAAAAATGACATTTTGACCCCCTCGGGCAACTTTGAAAAATTACACTTTGGCCCGTTTCTTCGTTTTGGCTCTAAATGTACTTGTTTCTTCCTGAAAATTTCGAAGGGTTGTTCTATTCGACAAACCGAAGCTTTCCTTATCTTTCGTTATAATTTCGGGAGTCTCCTACGAGAATTCGATTTTACAGCCTAAATGGCAGCTGTATTTTAGTTGTACCGAAAACCGTTCCTGATTCCAATTCTTTCAGTCCTAAAAATCATGCCTCGATATGCTCGTTAAGGGCGTCCCTATTTCCTTAATCATTTAAGCTTTAGGGTACTCCCTTCGACTGATTCGGTAAATTTTTCAGGCTTTTCTGATACCGAATTTCCCCGAATTTCTGATTTTCTTTTAAATTAATAACCCAAAGTTCTTGGGTATTATATTCATGGTTGGTGGTTGTAGTGAAGTTGTGTCTGGATTAACTATTTCTCTCAACTTTTGCTTTAATACTTGCTTCATTGGCTCCAGTTCTGAATTAAATACTTTATATATACTCTCTATTTTTGGCTCAATCGTTATCTGCGATGGCACACCATCATAAACTGACTGCACTACCTGCAACATTATCCAATGAGGATGCACAGTTGACAAAGGAATTGGCCGTCCTTGTACCATAAACTCTGTAATTTCATGTGCACAAGGTAAACCATATGTGCTTCTAATCACACATCCACATGAAACTTTGTCTATTCCAATTTTATGAGCAAGTTGTGACTGCATTAGTACCATATTCAATGCACTTCTCAATATAACACCTCGCAATTCTCTAAAAATTGCTGGCTTGAAGTTATGTTGCACCAACATTAAACTTTTTTCAAATGATCTCTTAATCTCTACATGTTGCAACTCAATAAGACTGTTAATAATTGTCCATGATGACTCTAAGTCACCTTGAGAAGATCCAAGAAGTCTCTTCAACTTTGCATGTGCACTCTTAGCCCTATTCGTAGTAACGTTGCCAAAATGCATTATTCTATTTGTCCATGCTGCAACAAATTTTTTCTTATAATCATTCAACCATGTCTTTCTCACATAATTAAGTGCACCCTCATATGCATAGTACTCAAGTGTTAACTCATACAAACGACGTTCATATTCATCCTCAGTCGACGCAAAAACAACTAAGTTCCAACTTAACATAAATTTCTCCCATGTCTCTTTTCTATCAAATAATTTCTTACATTTGGCCAACACATTTTTTGATATATGCCACCTACACAAAAAGGTGCTCGTGGTTGGAAACACTTTTTGTATTGCATTCATTAATCTCAATTCTCTATCGGTTACAATTACTCTTAGATATGTATTATGAGTCATTAGACTCTTTAATTTCTCCATTGCCCATGTCTAATTATCCTCATATTCATGATCCATAAATGTGAAAGCAATAGAAAAAGTTAGTTCAGTTGACGTCACACCAACAATCTCTAGCGGTGGATACTTATATCTATTAGTTTTGTATGTACAGTCCATTATTAAAACATGGAAAAATGTTTTAAGTAACTCTATAGCCATCGGATGAGCCCAAAATAAGTCTGTGATACAATCTGATAATGTATCACTTCTATGCCACTCCACATAATTATAATCTTTCAATTTTTTCATCAACTGTTGTATTTGTTATCGACCACCTTTATCCACGACTCTATATCTCTGTCGTGCATTATATATAGTTTTGATGGTACTCGCATTTTTTTTATCTTCTGCCTTTAACGTCATTAAAATATTTCTTGGCTTCACAAGATTGTTAGACATTGTTATCATAATTTGTTTCTCTTTCTCAGTAAGTCGGCCAGCATATGAATGACCCTCAAGTTGAGCTGCTGGTAAATGGTGGTGCAATCCACATACAACCTTCAATATCTAGTGTTCATTTGACAATTTAACACCAAGTAACTCAAATGGACAACCACACTTTTTAGAACCTGTCATCCTGCGATTTGTTTCTCCTATTGTCTCATCTATTTTTTTTAATGATTTATACTTTACACTCCGTTCACAAGCAAGACGAACTCTAGGTTTTCTTTCTATACCCCCAGATTCAGAACCCTTTATAGTAATAACTATTCCATTTTTTTTCCAACTGTCTTAACCCATTCAATCAGTGTTTCCTTATTACTAAAAATCTCATCCCTAACAAAAGTTTGACTAGCATCAAACGATACACCATTCTCATTCTCAAAATTCTTTAAATTTTGATGATCAAATCCCTATTATCAAAACAAATATAAGATGCATCAATTAAACATGGGTTCTGCTTTAAACAAAATATGAATAAAATATATAAATTAAAAATAACAAAATTTATATAAACAAAAAAAATAAATTTTAAAATAGTATGGGAGAGAATGGAATCTTGGTTACCCGACTCGCAGCTGTCGGTAACCCTCGGTTTCCCCGATAGCTGAGAGTCGGGGAACATGAGAGTTCCCGACTCACAGCTGTTGGGGAACCCTTGGGTTCCCGACTCGTTACAGGGTTCCCCGATAGCTGAGAGTCGGGGAACATGAGAGTTCCCGACTTGCAGCTGTTGGGGAACCCTTGGGTTCCCGACTCGTTACAGTCGGGAACCTAAAGGTTCCCCGACTCCTTGGGATCCCGACGGTAACGAGTCGGGAACCCTCATGTTCCCCGACTCGCAACTGTCGGGGAACCCTTCGGTTCTTGACTCATTACATTATGGAGCCCAAGGGTTCCCCGACTCGCAAGAGTCGGGGAACCTTCGTGTTCCTGATAGCTTACAATCCTACCGACGGCTAAGAGTCGGGGAAGCTCGGCTTCTCCTAAGAGATACGGTCGGTGAACTTGGGTATCCCCAAGTTGGGGAAGTCGGTCCGCCATTCTCAGTCATTCTCAGCCTGGGCCGCCATTCTCAGTGATTCTTAGTATCAGTTAAATAACATGCATCAATCTAAATATAGAAATAGAATGTGTTACCAGAATATTGAGGTGTTGCTGTTGCGATTCATTGTAGTAGTTCAGTTGCTCATTATGCACGATCTGCTGCTGTTGCGATTCATTGCAGTAGTCCACCTGTTCATTATGCACGATTTGGTATTCATCATCTTCTCCATAAAACTCTTCCCATCTCATCAATTTTTGGATATAATCATCCATCGAGAAAAATCAAGAACAGATTTTAATAGAAACAAGAAAGTAATTGTTGTAAGTGTTCAAAATAAAAAACGTTCGCAAATGCTTAATGAAAGTGATCGAAGATTGTTTGCAGAAAGTGATAGGAGATTGGGCTGTGAAGAATTAAGAAAGTAGTTGAGAAAAAGCAATTAGGTAAGGATAATAAAGACATTTTAATGGAGGGTAGTTGGGGAAATAAATCTACGGGTTATACTGAGTAATTCACCGGGTTCCAAATAGAATTTCTCTTATCTGGATTGCAATGTCGAATTTGACCATTTTACCCATCCTGGGAACTCAGATTCAATGATTGTGACTTCCAATAATAAGTGGCAAAATGGGACCTTCAAAGTTACATTAAGATTATTTTTTCTCACGTCATGTAAAATTATTTAATATTTTTACATGAAATATTTTATTTTTAAATACAAGTAACGACTTATATAAAAATATCTAAACACTAAAATGGGATTTATATTGACTTGTGGGCCCCATAGGTAGTGGGTGACCCACTTACCCCTACCAGAGTTTTATTACAGAGTCATAAAGTTTCACCGAGAGACTTACAGAATAAGATCAAAAAAATCAAAATACTCTTATATAAAATATAAATTTGCAAGGGATGCCACTGCCCATTCTTCATCTCTCTTCCTTCTCTCATGGCTGCACGACCACCAACATTATCGCATCTTCTCACCGCCTCACCGCGATCGCATTGTCACTTCCTTGCCATTGTCTTGCCGACTATCACTGCATCTTTTGATAGTTAATGAGGCGAAGGCAACAGCGTCTGCGATTGCACGATCATGAGATAAGGGAGAAATGAGATAGGTGAAGGCTAGGATGAAGGCATTTGGGTCTTTTTGACCCTATTCAATAAGCCTATTTGTAAGCTTGTTGGGCAAAGTAAAATAATCCCCCCTGCAAACCCCCCATAATAACGTTGATGTTTCGCTCTTAATATGATTTTGATAATGACAAATAATTATATTTTAATAATAAAATTATTTTATTAATAATTAATGTTTCAAATTATTTTATATATTTTATTAAGTATTCAAATAAAAAATAATTTTATTAAACAAATTTAATGTCAAAATATTGAGCCAATTTCTTTATTTAATTAGTAATTAATTTTTAAAAATTAAAATAATATTTTGAATAAATATACAAATTGTAATACCAAATTATTTTAAAATTAATTTATAAAATATTTTTTGTATGTATTTCTAAAAATATTATTTTCACTAAGATTATTTTTCAAATAATTTTAAAATACATAAATATTTATTTTAAAAAATTCGACGCTACAATACCCGTGAACGATAAATCCAACTGTTGTGAATAATAATACAACATTTTTTTTTGAATGTCTATAAATAGTTTCAAACTCATTTTAGAGATCATTAAATTTCACTTCCAAAGCACCGCAAGCTCTCAAACGCTTTCAAGCTAATTTTCAAACATTTCAAAGCTCTCAAAACTTCATTGTCAATCCATCAAAGAGCCACGAGACAATAGGAGAAAGGCATTTTAAGTCTATTCCAAATTTTCTCCATTAAATGTCACAAATTTATATATCAATATTTCATTGTCTTGAATATTTGTACTTAATTGTTTTATTTATTTCTCTCTCATAAAGGTTTTACATTAATATTGTATTAAATTTTTATCAACCCTTGTAATTATTTTGAGAATTTTGTATTTAAAAGATTTATCTCTTATATTTTTTTTTTTGTATAATCTCTTGTATTTACTTATTTTGTATAGTTAGAGGATCTATATTAATTATAGAAGATTGTATTGCCTAGTTAGTTTGTTAGATGACCTACATTGCTTATAGGATGATTGTAATTTTTAACTTGTTGTTATAGAGTTTACTTGTTTAAACAAAAGGTTTTAAATTCTTAATTTGTTACTGTATGACCTATCTAGAGAGATTGCAGGATTATAGTGGATTAATTGAAACAAATTTTGGTAAGGAGTTAAACAAGTGAATTAAATTTGCTTTAAGTCAAATCACGATAAATTCCTTGTGTCTCGCTCTTGTTTTTGTTCTTATTTTATATATTTATTGCACTAAAAAACTATTTACTTGTTTTAAAATCTTATTTTTCATCAAAAATAATTTAAAATTAAATCAAATTTTTAAATAACTCAATTCCCTTCCCTCTGTTATACGTTTATAACAAGTGCTCCCACTAAAATATTGTGGATATATAAGTTTAGTGTGGTTTTATATATATATTCTTGTAAATTTTTTATTTTTCTCTAAAGAAAGAGGTTTATTTTATTTTTTTTTTCAAGACTTTTTGTTGGTAATTAGGGTGATCAAAATTTTGGTTTCATCAAAATAATCAAATTAAATAGATCAAAATTGTCAGATCGGTTTGGTTCAGTTTCAAGTTTATCAATTTTGATTATTTTTGTTTGGTTCGATTTTTATATTGAAAAAAATTAAAATAACCGAAACAACCTATTACTTGAGTAATAACTTGATTATTCAACTAATATTGCATGTTAATTGAATATGATGTAATAATTACTCACATAGTTTCATTGGTTAATTGACTAATATTAATCGTTACTTGACTAATAATTATAGTCTCAAGATTAATCGATTAATATTGCTTATTAGTTGAGTAATAATTAAATTATTTTTGTACAATTTCAATGATAATCAAGTAATAAATGAAGAGTTTTTCAGTCATTTTTTGTTTTAAAAAATAACCTACTAATCATTTTTATTAGTGGAGTAATATCTAGAATTACTCGCATAATTTTACTATTTATTCGGGTAATTAAAAAATCTTACTTAAATAATTAAAAAACTTACTCGTATAACTGTTTACTCTATTCGATTCAATTCAATTTATTTTTTTATACAATTTTAGTCTATTCAATTTTAATATTTAGATCAATTTAATAATCGAACCAATTGAATATCACCTTTATTAGTAATTATTTATTTGACAAGTCATAATTATATTTTAATGTCACAAGTTTTATTTAAAATATATTATTTTTATTATTTAAATAATAAAATTTACAATATCTTACTTTAAAACAAATAAACCTTTAAGCGAGGTATATACAATTTTTTCATAAATTTGATTTTAAGCTTATTTTAGTAGAATATATAAAATTAATATATTTAAAAGTATATATCATTAAATTATAAATAATATGATAAAATAATTATTAATTATAAAAATACATATAATCCCAAAATATATTTAAAATAAATTTATAATCAAATTATAAATAATCTTATTCCCGAGTTAAAAAAGAATCAAACAAACTCAATTCGTTTATTAAATAAATAAAATAAATTTGAACAAGGCCCAACAAACTACGGTGGCGAACCGTTTACAAACGGACCCACAATGCCACGAGTTGCCTCACGAGTGGTGCAGATTTGATTTCCATAAATAAATTGATTTTGGAAAATATAAGAATGCAGTTTTATAGATAAATAACGAAAATAATGTAATTTAAGTTTCCGCAAATGCCCTTGTAATCTGTAATAAATTGCACGGAAGCCCGCGTCGATGCTCGGACCCCATAAAGGCTAGGGTTCAGGGGAGGACGACAAAAGACCAGGACTAAGGGTTTTAGAGATTGAGAGAGGGAGAGAGGGAGCGAAGAAGCAATGAGCAGAAGCTTAGGCATACCGGTGAAGCTTCTTCACGAGGCGTCGGGCCACGTGGTGACGGTGGAGCTGAAGAGTGGAGAACTCTACAGAGGAACTATGGTCGAATGCGAGGACAACTGGAATTGCCAGCTCGAGAATATCACCTTCACCGCTAAGGTACTCGCTCCTTTTATTTATTTTTTATTTTTTTTGTTGTTCCAACTCACCAGTGCCCTCATTTGCTTTATTTTCAACTCTTTGTTGTTGATTCTTTGTAAATATATGGGTTTTTAAGCCCCAGATCGTGTAATGCTGGGTTTTATGTTGCAGCTGTATTGTGCTTGCTTATTTTTTCTATTTACTTTGAAAGTGACGATCCCGATTAGTGATTTTACTGACAAGTTTTCATTTTTTTGGGGGGTAGAGATTTCGTTGTTGATACCCTAATTTATCCCTAAATGCACTGTGCTTCAATTTGCTAGGCAGTCGTACAACTAATTGTCTATGTACTTCGCTCGAATAGAATTCTGGTCATTGACATCCATAAGAAAATGGACGAGCAAAAAATGATATAAAACAAACCCTAATCAGATGGTGGGATTAAAAAGGTGAAAAACAAACCCTAATTGGATTGCTTAAAGACATTTATCATGGAGCAGAAACATATGTCAGAACGTGGAGGAGATAGTGAATAGGGGTGTGCTATGGGTGGTTTGAGAGGGGTTTTTTAAAATCAAATCAGCATAGGCAGTTTGCCTACCTTCTAAACCACAACCAATCCATCATGTGTTTGAAACCACCCAAAACATAGGTAAGTTTGGGCAGTTTGAGTTATGGTAACAACTAATAGGGAAAAGAAGGAAATTATAGCAACAACAACGTGTCAACAATCCTTTTTTATTTTTGTTTCTAAATAACATAACAACGTCTTTCATAGACTATAAGTGCAAACCATAGTTGTCAAGGCTGCAAGGTGCAAATTAGTGCTTGGGGCCTAGGCGTGAGGCGCAAGGTGAAGCATGAGCCTCAAGCACATGAGATGCAAATTTATTCAAAATGTTTATAAAAAACTTATACACTATTTTTCTCAATATGTACCTATAAGGATGTAGATGCAAACTCATAAAATCATAAATGACAACTAACTAACCCTATAATAACAACTAATATTATTGCAAAAAGAGCAATTAGTTTCTTCTAACTGCAAAAGAGATCATTAGAGGGAAGGAAAAATTATAGCAGAACACACTGCAAAACAATTACAGGAAAACAATTAATTTCTTCTAATTTCTTTTGCAATTAGAAGAAGGAAAAAAAAGATTACAGCAGAACACAGCACTAAAAGTTATACAAAAACAATTAGTTTTGTTAAGGATTGTCTAGAGTTAGTGATAGGTTAAATATGCAGTCTTGTATGCGGTTCTGATTAGTTGATAGGCTGGGGGCTTTCTTGTAATAATTAGTTATTAATGAAGGGCAAAACCGGTAATATCATATCCAGCCCTAGGATTTATCACCCTATTCTCTATAAATAGGGCAGGGGGGCTGAGGGATAGAGAACCGCATGTTCTCTTCTGATTTCACGAGAGCTTTGAGAGTGAGAAAGCTGTGAGTTATAGTTTTGTACTCTTTTGGGAAGGCTTGTATTGTGAGGGAGAGAAGAGATAAGTCTTGTACTGTTTTCATCAATAAAGAAGGCTGTGCTCGGTGGTGGTTTGAAGGCTGGATGTAGTGCCAATTCAATTGGCATGAACCAGGATAAATTCTCTCTTCTTATATGGTTTGAATATTTTCTTTTTTGTTCTGTTCTTGCACTTAAATTCTGTTCTTTTATAAACTGTTGTGTTGATTGTGTGTTGCCGGTGTGTTAGGAGTGTTTGGAGGGTTGTTTGATCGGTTTTTTGGAGGGTTTAAAGGCTGCCAGTGCTCCCAATTTATAACAAGTTTCTTTTAAATTGCAAAAGAAATTAGAGAAGAAAGAAAAAAATCAGTAGATCAAAAAATGAAAACATTAGTTTCTTAGCAATTACTTTCTTCTAAATTGCAATAGAAATTAGAAGAAAGAAAAAAAATTTAGAGTAGATCACAGCAAAAAACTGTTACAACATAGAATTAGTTTATTCTTAATTGGAACAGAAATTAGAGGAAAGAAAGAAAAATGAAGCAGAACGTAGACATGAGTAGTTCTCTAGAGAGTGAACATAACTTCCAGAGAATCCCAGCAAGTGGGAGATCTGGCAGACCTCCGGCTTACACCATTTTAGGTTTGCCTTTCACCAATATACAAAAATATGCAATCAAATCAACAAGAAATAAGATCTAAGATAACAAATGGACAAGAAATAGGGTTTTAATACACATATATACCAGGAATGTGCTTCATGTGCCTTTGCATGCAGTGTGCACTTAGGCAGTGCCTCAAGCATGACACTGTACCTCAATGGTGCTCTGTGCACCTTGCGCCTTTGACAACTATGGTGCAAACCGATACATTGTTATTAAAAAGATAACAATGTTTCAGTGGCGGAGCCACATTATGGCCAGGTGGGGCCTTGGCCCCAGCTGACTTTTCTATTTTTTTGATTTTTTATATATATTATTATAGATAATTATAATTTTTATAATTTGGCCCGAACTAAAAATCTTTCTTGGCTCCGCCACTGCAGTGTTTATTCCGTCCATAAAAAGATGTTTGTCTTGAAGCTCACAAAAAAGACAAACCAGTCCATTACAACATAATGTATTCCATAAGTGCAAATTAGTCCATAAAAATTGAAATTAGTGTTCTTCTAAATGAATCACCAACTCATACTGTCTACTCTCAAACAATTTTAAATCTATCATTTTCTAGCTGGGCAGTTATGTAAAAGGAATTCTATGGTCTATCATAATAATGTAAAAATATTAGCTACAGTTTGGTACATATCTTTGTGCTCATGAATTTTTTTTAAATAAAATATTATTCCAGAAATTACATGGGCTGCATTCTATTTGTAGTTTTATCAGCCCATTATGCAGCAATGCTGCAACCACAGGAATTTATTTTATGGTTACTGTCGGTCAGTTTTTGGGCAGTTTTCAGAAGCCCAAAACAAATTGAACCACTTCAGGCAGTTTTTGAGATTTTCCAAACAGAGACAGACTGCTGTATTTGAGAGACTGGTTTGGCAGTCTGGATTGGTTTGGTTTTTTCTTGCTCACAACTAATATTGAGGCCTTTTCAATTCTAATGGGATTACATCAGGGATTACATCAAGGATTTGCATTAAGCCCTTTTATCTATTTGCCCTAGTAATGAATGAACTCACTAAAGGTATCCATGCAGAGGTTTGGTGATTTATGCTATTTGTAGATGATATTGTGTTGGTGACTGAGAAAAAAAGAAGGTTTGAATGCTAGGCTTGAGATATGGATGAACATTTTAGAATCTAAAGATTTTACATATAAAGGAAACTGAAATTTGGAATGTAAGAAGTGTGGATGATGTTATGGTAAAATTGGAAGATCAAGTCATACCAAGAAATGATCGACTCAAATATCTTGGTTCATTGAGGATGTTGCCCATGAAGTTAAAGTAGAATGGTTAAAATGAAGAAATGCATCCGACATTTTATGTTATGGTAAGATTTGATTAAAGCTAAAATAAAATTTTTATACAACAACTATAATAACACCATCTTTGTTGTATAACACAGAATGTTAGGTAATAAAAGATCAATATGTGCAAAATACGAGTGTAATGGAGGTGAGTATGTTAAGATGGATGTATAGCCGTACAAGAAAAGATAAAATTAGAACAAAGGTTATTCCTAATAAAATTGGAGTAGCGTTTATTAAAGATAAGATGCCTAAGATATGATTAAGATTGTTTAATCATGTGAGAAGAAGATTAATAGGGGCTTTTGTGAATAGAGTGAATGGAATGAAACAAGTATCTAACATAAGAAATAGAGGAAAATATTGAAAATGTTGGTGGGAGATATTTAGGTATGACAATTAATTATAAGGTCTTTACAGAAAATAAGGCCATAAATAGAAATGACTCATGAACTAGGATTCATGTTGCGGACCCCACAGTGGGTAAAAGCTCGGTATGATGATGTTTGTTGGTAATGAGAAGATAACAAATACATAATTGTCAAAAATTTCATCTAACTGAAACATATTGCCATTTCTTATGTTTAACATAGTTAGGCAGCATAATGCTCATCTTATAATGATTTTTCATTGTTTTTGTATTTGGTTATTCAATTGTAGAGTCCATATTCCTGGTTGTCTATCCCATATATTTCTTGCCTCTCTCTGATTTTGATGTTATGCTTCTTTCATGCATGTCAGAAGTGGTGATAATGGACACTTTTTTCTTTTTTCCTTTGTATTTATCATAGCTCTTCCTTTAAGAGTAAGAATAAGTTAAAGAGGGCCTAAATGTCTTGTTTAGTGCTGATCTCCTTTTATTTCGTTGTTACTGCAAACAATGGGTTAGTATCCAGATTATCACTTTCACATTATTCCTAATACGTCACTGACTAATGAGTTTGAGGATATCATTTTCATTGGATTTGTTTATGCAAAGCTTCTCTTCCACCTAACCTGTATCAACTAAGCCGTCTGATGCACTTCTCAACTAAGCCAGTTGTTTACTTTCTTTGATTCGTTCACTCTTTCTAGGATGGGAAGGTCTCACAACTTGAGCATGTTTTTATTAGAGGCAGCAAAGTCAGGTATGGTCTTGTATCTTAATTGAGATAGGATGTTTTTTTTAGCAATTGTCATGATTTCAATTATTTTATTTGTTTTGTTAATAACTGCATGTCTTTGAAACTAATGTACGTCCAATTAGGTTTATGGTGATCCCAGATATGCTTAAGAACGCTCCTATGTTCAAGCGCTTGGAGTCTAGAATCAAGGTAGGTTCTCTCATATTCCACATATATTTCTATCTTTTACATGCTAGTTGCCATCTTTTCAACTTTCTACTTTAGAATGCTCCTATGTTGAAGCATTTAAAGGTAGCTATTCAATGCGTTTATATTCTATCTTTGCTGTTTCCATTTACCTTTTCTTTCCTAATTTACTTCGCTTGACTTCTTGTAGGGTAAGGGTTCGACAATTGGTGTTGGCCGGGGCCGTGCTGTAGCAATGCGGGCTAGAGTAAGTTTTTTTTTTTAAATTTCATTTGATTAAAATATTGTTATTTATACCATACATTGGATTTCATGTATCTAGACTATGTGATGAGGGTGTTGGATAACGATATGGTCAAATTATGCTATTCTAAACAAGTTTCATGTTTGAACTCTGTTTGCTGTGTAGGCTCAGGCTGCTGGTCGTGGAGCTGGGCCTGGCAGGGGTGTTGTGCCATCAATAAGGAGATAAATCTGTCGTTTCGCCTCACTGTTTCTATACTCAAAATAGGATGGTCCATGTGACCATGTCCTCCTGTGTGCTGTCTTTGTCTTAAACCTCTATTTGTAGCATACAAGTTTGGCGTGAAACGATTGCCTTATAATTTTTGGAGCTCTCAGCGTATGGGTTTGGGAGGATTTTTATTATTGCCAAATTCTCTTGGTTGCATTTGGATAGAGAAATTCTAAATGATGTTATTTCAAATCCTTTCTTCTACATGGGTACAAATACACCATGGATTTGAATCTAAATCTAAATACTTAAAACAATATAGTATTCAGAACAATAGATTTAAAATTCTAAAGTTCCAAATGATAAAGTCAAATGACCCTATCCAGATGCAATCTTATATTTCTGATTCCTCAAATCAATTATAGGATCCATGTATCGTCTTGGGTATTTGTTTAATTCAGATACAACGAGGAATTCACCACCAATTTTTCTCATCAACTACTAATAGCCCCGGTTTGCATTAATGCTCGAGTTAATGGGCGGACGGCCAGAGAATGCATTCCAAAGGTGATCGGCACAGCAAGGAAATACCAGAGTGGTTATAAATTAGAATTGGTTTCATGGGCTGCGAAAATAGTGTTCTCGCTGAATGGGAGTTAAGAGTTGATTACATGGCAATGCCTCCTTGGATTTTGGTTGCTTGTGGCATGTGAGGAGTTTTTTTAAGTAACGGACAGATTTCACAAAAACCACTATCATCATATTCATATCGTTTTCAACTAAGTTCCTTCACGTGAATAAAGGGCCTTTGGATGCTCTTTTTCCTTGGCTTGTCTTGCCATATGGACGAGGCATGAGATTTATTTCTTAATATTAACAGACTACACCAGTCCAAACCCCAACATATCAGATTTATTTCACACTGCAAAAACTCTGGAAGACAAGGCTGCGGCTGCGTACAAGGGAACAAGCGGTCCAATGATTCTTCATCATCATCATCACACACTTCTAGCTCAGCGGAAGTAACCATAAAGTTCCAAGAAGCAAATGCAAAAGCTCCACGCGTTTGACTCATCGGTTGTGGGAGCTGTCAAGATAACCCTAAAGAATCTGAAGGGAAGCAGAGCACTGGGACCCGCTATAGGCCATGAAGCGAACTGACCAGGTTTGCATATTGTCTGGTCATTCTTGTGCACTCTCAACACGGTCCAAGTCTTCCCATCGACAGAACCCTGAAACATGGTCACAAGATTTTGGTCATATGGCCTTTCTCATCGCTCATTGTTCTTCGGTGATTAACTTCAATTAGGTAAAGCGAGGAGCAATACCTGGAAGTTCCAGTGTCTTATGTAGGTCCTTGATCCATCCTGTCTCACTGTATAATAGTTGCACATAAGCTGCACCCATTAAAGAAATGTGGCTAGTGTCAGAGAGCTGACCAGGAACAAGCCCATTGGAAATGGTTACATAGCCTATTGTCAACGGTAACACAGAATAAGCCCAAGTACATTTTGTGGACAATTTTTTACAATTGCTGACTGTCCCTACACAATAGTTTTTTTATAGGACCATTGAAGAAGTGACATGATCGACAAAATAACTTCCAAATGTTATATGTGGTGGTCCCCGAACAAGATTCAGGTCCCACAACAGGAACCCCCGTTGATAGTAACTTCTTCATGCAGGTGCTCAAGGAATTGAGCATTCACTAAACTTCCCAGAAACTGCAAAAAAGCATTTATTGATCTCTCCTACTATCTAATTTTACTTTCCATTATTGAAAATAAAGAGTTTAAAATGAATCAACCGGAAAACATGGATCCATGGGGCTAAACCTAAGTAACAAGGCGCAAATGTTTATACAGAGCAAACTATTAGCTACGGGGGAACATTTGCCTATCCCAACAGAGAGGTGCAAATGTCAAGTCTCAGTGCACTAATGCCTCTTGCAAATTACTGAATAAAGAAACAAAGACAAAAAATTAAATAGATATTTGGTACCTGGTGGTCTTCACCCAGATCAATCATCCACCAAGCACTGTTCTTTCCGTCCTCAATCCTAGGCCCAGCCAAGGATGTTCCCTGATACACGACTCAGTTAAATGACTGTTCTTGACAAGTTCACAACAATATATAGGGAGTCACCAAAGGTATGATTTATCATAAATCTATACCTGGTAAGCCCTTGAGACCAAAACTTTAGGATCAGTGTATCTTGAAATGGGACTGCTAGGTGTGATACAAATTTTCTGAAAGGTGAGATTTAAAGAATGAGATAAATTTGGACAAATTCACAGGCAAAAGAAAAGAGGAAGCATATAGAGAATTTACCCTAGCAAGGACAGGATTCACCCATTGGTGTTCCCCAAATGAGGTGCCCGCAAAGTACAGGACTCCGTTTGTGTCTCCATCACATATGTATTGTAGCTCTTTAAAACTAGACCGTCTATGTCGGAATCTAACACTAAAGGAAAAAAAGAAATATTAGCCATAAAAGATTTATTAGAACTCCTAAGTAAACATACGAGAGACCTAATGCTTTTTTTTTTTTTTTTTTTAAATTATAGTCAATACAAAGTACAAGTTTGCACTCTAGAGTCCAGACTTGAAGTGAGACTTTTTTGGTTTTTTGTGGGAGGGGGTGTTGGGGAACGCGATCTGAACATGCAACAATAGTCCATTTTTCCAACAAAACCCTTCCCATTTGTCTAGGGGCAGCAATGTAGGAGAGAGACAACATAATAGCAGAGTTTTCAAGACTAATAGGCTGACAAACAGATTCTTTTAACAGAAAAAAAAAAAAAAAGAGAGACGGGATAATGAAAGTTCACATTTTGAAAGGAATATAGGCAGCCTCCCCAGTCCCCCCAAACACCTTTTTCTTCCTCCTCTCTAAGACCAAACACATGTTTAACAGGGATTTCTAATGCAAAACTTGGTGGATGTACAGATTTATCATTAAAATCAAGGTTCAGGTCTAGTTGTGGTATGAGTATTCATATTCCATACAGCAACTGGAAGTGTCCTTGGAACACTTGGAAGACATTATTATGTAACCTAGCATATCTATTCAAGGAAAGTAAAACATTTACTAAAACAAATATAAAATCTAATTTGGTAAGAACATGCTCCAGTTTATTGTGTGTTCCAATTATGTGACTTCACTGAACAACTATTCAGTCAAGTCCAGGCCAGACAAACAGTCTGCCTAGCCTCATTTAATGAAAAAACCCGCTGTAATATTTGTCCAAACAATCAAAAAACATCCATACAAGCCGTTTCTTTTATTTGATAAATGGCATTATGACATGCCCAGCCAGAGAAGGGTGATAACATCATTCTGACATTATCACAAGCCATCAAATTTTAAAATGCTGAAATCCACCACAGAAAATATGTGGTAGTCTTGCATTAGCAAAGTAATAGTGATGTGTAGTCAGGATCCTTTATCCTTTTCTTCTCACAAGTAAACATGAAGGATAATACAGGGAGAAAGAGGGAAGCCAGTGGAGCTTGAGCAGAGATTATTCTTAATTGACATTTGACAAAGAGTTTTTCTTTTAATTTTTTATAAATGATTGATTAGAGGGATTTAGGCATGAAATCCGTAGAAAATGGTGGTCGACTTTATACATCTGTTTTAGAGGGAAAGCATAAACATTTAATACTGGATATGATTTTGGGGGTAAAAGATAGGTAAACGAGAACAACTTCTTGATCAAATTATTGAGAACATGGCTTCATCCCAACTTGTTGCTAATCCTTTATGCCATAAGCAACTAGAGAAAACATGAATCATATACAGAAGGTATAAAATTTTAGGTATCTTCATTTAAGATGTCCGTGACTACTCACTTTTTGTCAGCTTGTGGCTCAGTCAGTCCAAATTCTGAATAATGTATGGCCTCTTTCACCTGTTACATTACATTGGAGAAGCCAATGAAAAAAATAATCATTTGTATGCAAATGTGCTGAAACATTTGTCTGAAAATGCAAATAAACTGAGAAAAAAAAAAAAAAGAAAAAGTCCTTGACTCACCAGAAAGTCGAAAGCACGAAATTTTCTACTTAGGTTACTCTTCTCCAACTGCAACAGCATAACAAAATGATATGTTGAATAAGCCCAGCTTCAAAAACTCACTAACAAACCTTTACTTCGGAATCTTCACTTTATCAAGTGTCACATACCTTCTTAAGCAAGGGACGATGAAGTAAAGGGAAGCGTACTAGGGGCAAAAAGTTACTAACAGACTGAAACCTCTCCCCAAAAAGAAGTTCTGGCTCTAAATCAGCCATCATCTCATCCAATGTGTCCCACCCATATAAATCCTTTGCTTGCAAGCACCATAGTAAGATTGCATTAAGAACTCTTTCTTCAGATGTAACTGTCAAATCTGGATGCTGCAAAACCCATACCTATTATAAGGAATGTCCTAATGTACATGCACACTGGAGAGTAGTCTTCAGAAAGATATGATCAGAAAACACTAGGTACTTTGGCACATAATACCATATGTCAGATGGCTTTTACCAGTTATCATATCTTGGTAATTCTACAGATGAATTTTATATAAAGATTGATTCTGACCAGAAAATAGTTTAATTACATCATAGCTTGCCACTTCATCTTCAATCTAATTTTCTTCTATCTCCTTTTTCTGTTACTAAATCAAAGAATTTAATTGTGAATCTTGTATTTTCTCTCTTGTATCCTCTTTTTTATTGCAAGTCCTTTTCTGCTCTCTCAAAACAATTCTTGTAAACTCTTGGCATATCCATCCAGGATTTTAAAAGATTTAATGTGTGGAAGCATGAACCTAATTCTTGCAAATCAACATGACATTGGTATAAATGATTTGAAGCAAGAACCCACCTTGAGAATTCTGCAAAATGTTTCCTCATCTAACAAGACAAAATCTGTGCTTGCAGTTGTACAATAATCAAAGTGCGTTGCAAATTTTCTCTCGCACGTTTCTTGAATGAGTTTACATGAAGGAATGGATGGAATCACTTGGAGAATTGGGCACACTGTGTCCTGCAACAAAGTTTAATGGTCAGCTATAGACAACAAACCAATTACTTTGCCAAAAGTGTCTGCTTCCTCGTCCATTAAACTTGTGCATAATAAAAACTCTTGTTGTATGACCTTCTTCCAATAAGAGAACTCCATCCCTGCATATAATATGCAGATGAGAGGTATCAATAATTCATAATTCATTATAAAAGAAGGGTTTTCTTCTTTTGATTTCAGAAGTCCGAAACTGCGACACTTCTTCGTTCTTTTATGTCTAGTCATACAACTAGCACTTTGGAATAATGATAACAACTATAAAGTAAAGACTAAAATTAAGGAATCTTATTTTATGTTGATGTAAGGAATACCAAAAATACCTCCGAGAGGCACTCCAAAAGTGTTTTGCAGCATTCCTGATGAAGAAGAGTGACTCCAAATTGATCTGCCAATAGAAGAAGCTGGAGTAGCAAGGTCCCGATATCCATGGTATCATTGTTATTTAGTTCCCCTTGGTACAAGAATTCCAGCATGAGCTTAAATGCTTCTAGTGGCACATCCTGTAGAAGAATCTTTGAGGAAATGCTCTCGATCATTCCATTGGTGAACATCTGCCAATACAACCACATCCTTCAATAGACAAATCATAAGATCATCAAAGTAACTATAAGATCACAATCATCACCATTCCTGTATGCTTTTGGCTCGACAATATACTTGCCAAAATATGGTAGAATACTGCATGGTGAGAACACAATACTAGATATAAATTAGAAAACACAAATTCCACCTTCCACGTTAGGAGGACCCTCCACTCACATTCTTCCATATTGAGATCATCATATTACATTTAACTTTACATCCATGTACGGTTTAGCACATCTGGCAACTAGAACAGTCAAACTCACGTTCATTAAAATTTTGGAGTTACAATAGTTTCAGTCTAAATTTCAGCATGTGACTGGTGCTCACCCAAGGATCAAAAGATTTTATCCCTAATGCCTGATTCAAAAAGAAGTGTTATGGTTTAAGTTCATTGCCAAATACAAAATATTCTAATGATTGGTTGAACAAAGTTATTCTACATCTAAAATGGAAATGTCAACTTATTTATGTGACTCACATATTCCAAATTACTGGAACCCAATGTTAATTTTGATTAGCCAAAAAATAAAATAAAATGGCAACAAGCTGTCCTTTTTTATTTTTTTATTTTTTTTATATATGACCATATGACTAGAATTCATCGAATTGTCATTATCCAAATTTACATCTATAGTATTTTGCGCAGGTCTTCAAGGCCACATTTTAATTTTAGCTAGAATTTTGGATACCCTAACAACACTTACGGATGTTAAAAACTTGAAACAAGGAAGGAACAAATATGCAGTTCTCTCACCTTAAAAAATGGGACACTCCATAGGGCAAGTATAATTTTATGTGACCAGGAAAGAAAACCATGACCGTCAATATAGATACCCACATCACTGTACTTGCCAGTTGTGTAAAATTGCTCAAGCCTCTGCATATTGAGAGGAAGTCCAGAGGGGAAGGCTGTGCCACAGTGGGGCTTAGAACTTGGATACAATATCTCCACATTCTTGCCTGAGTCAAACAATTTTTTGTTCAATTTAAAACGTTCACTAATTTCTTCACACTGCTTCACCAATGACGTCACTTCATACTTTAAGCTCAGATTCCTCAGGGGATTGAGTTGTGATTCCGAAATCTACATGAGGCATAAACATAAAACATAATAGGAAATTAAATCAATATAAACATGTATGCTACCTTGGAACCTTACATCAGCATACAAGATATAACAGTTATAAATATTGAATGACTAGGACTTCTCCACCAAAATATACCCCATTCACTTCAGTGTCATGCCAAGTGTAGTTGCATCATTGTGGTATTATGTAATCTGATTATCAAAATTTATTGTCAAGTCAACTGTATCAAGAATCATTAAGGTACTTCAAGATTATTCTTTCCAGAATCAATAAAAAAATTCAGTAGATTTTAATCTTAACAAACCTTCAAGATTAGAAAAAAAACCAATAACCATGGGATAGATAGTTTGGAGGTCAAATACCTTATCCTGGTACTGAATCGAATAAGCAAATTCTCAAGAAAAACTTGAATGCAATTTCATCATCAAAGTTGTGGCCAAATATGACCAAGGTGAAAATAATTGACATGTAGCTTCGGTTAATTAGTTAAGAACATATATATCGAGCAGAGGAAGACAAGGGTTCAAGATAATTCAAAATGCATGGATGATTCAGCATAAAACCACAGTGATCACCTGAGTATGTCCAGTATAGATGTATTGGAGAAATGCATGAAGAACTGGATAACTGACATCCTGAAGGTGGATTACATCTTGATCAAACAAACTAAAATTAAAATTCCCAGATGCTGCCAAAATTATTTTATGAGCTGGGACAGTCCTTTCCTCCTTGCCAACAATGAAGATCATATCAGACAGTTCCCATTTCTCAAGAAAATTTAGCAACCCCCAGTTCTCATAAGGTTCACTTTCATATACCATCTCTTCTTCACCATCCTCGTTTCCTTCGTATTCACCAGAACCAACATGCTTCCACAAGGATATATAATTTTGTGTTAGTGGCAAGACATTCACATTTCTATAACCAACGTGTTTATCCCAGCTGCTGAGCCCGACATACTGAACACTACAATTCGGATTGGAATCAAGCCACTGAAAGACGAGATTCTGAAAAGGGTACCTTCCCTTTCCAATGCTAATCAAACCATCATATATACTGATCCAATAGCTCTGAAACGCCGAAGAGCAACATAGCCCAATCCCTGCCACATCGACCACTGTCTTCCCACTGACTTCAATTTTCAACCGGCGATTTCTATGACTACCAAGAATCACAGTGTAGTGTGGACTATTATCCCTCTTGTAATGGTAGTGCTGACTTCCAACATTCTCCCTGAACACAACCGTGACATCATTATGAGCAAAAGCTTCAAAAGCCACACAACCCCTCCCAGCTTCTCTAAACCTCAAATCATTCGGCCAGGCACACTCAAAGGGTGCCACAGTAAGGAACTTCTGCTGTTTCTCAGCCATCTTCACTCACCAGACAGTTAAACTAAGAAGCCAACCAATTTAAACAAAAACGTTAAGAACGTTAGATTTCAACTGAACAGCTAGATTATTATCCTAATTGAATTTTCTATGCAAGAAATAAATGACAACAAAGCATATCAGCCAGAAGCAATAAAATGACGCCTTCCCAAGTTGCTAAAATATCAGATGCCACCCATGAAATTTCTCTATCAACCCAAAGAAAAAGACAACCTAGAAAAGATCTTTGGTCGTTTGGTTGTCAATATCAGAGACTAACCCAGAAATTGCTAGAACCATTCAACAAGTCCAAACCACACAAAAACTACAACATAAACATCAATCTTACAATATGGAAATCCATCCTCATCCTACACCACATCCTCATCTAACCACAAGGAAAAGTCAGAAAATATCTCCAGACAAAAGAAAACTCTCTGGCGGATGGGTACAGACGGAGACGAGAACAAGAATCAGAACCAGGAAAAACTCACCTGGCAATTCCATTGATTTTCATTTAAAGGACCAATCTTTCTCATGGAATCGAAGCTCAAAGAGGAAGCTGATATTTATAGCACTCAATTGTATGTAGCCGCACGTACGCGAAGAAAGATCTGAGCGGTGGATCTCAATATGACAATAACGTGTTGTTTTGGGAAAGTGGTTACGATTTAGGCCACAAGAAAGTGATTTTCTCAAACACGCAACGGAAGCTGAGAGCTGAAGAACTAACTCTTGGTCCTGGTTTTCACGGCGGGGTGAAAATTGGAAATGGGATCACAATCAGTCAAATTGCACGGTTGAAAATGAAAAGTGGTAGCCCACAATCAGGTGGAAATCATGAAGAAATCACATCACGCTGAAGAGAAAATATTTTAATAAAGAAGTGGTTTGCATAGCATTATCATCATCCAATTTGTGGGCTCTGGCTGGCTGGCTAAGAACAACGGACTCTGATGCTGAAACGTGGCGTTTAATGCGTCTTGCTCAGTTACAGCTGGCCACTTCAGCACGTGCTCCGTCGTTCCGGTATACTTACAAGTAATGAGTTTTATGCCACCGTTAACAAGTCCGTTGTAGTCTAGTCGGTCAGGATACTCGGCTCTCACCGGAGAGACCCGGGTTCGATTCCCGGCAACGGAATTACGGCCTACTTTTTTGGGTCAAGGCTTTGTTATTGTTATTCTGTCAACGGTAACTTCACTCTGTCGTCAATTTATTTATCATATCACCATGATTACATTAAATGCCACTGTCCATCCCTATCAAATTCAGATGCATGTTTGGGACAGGAAAGTCATTTTGTTTTATGCTTGCGTGCAGCAAGAAGATTCCTTTATTTTTTTTTTCAATGGATAGGACGGGTCGAAGATCCCCATTCTCCATTGAGGGTGGGGTGTCGGTTTAAGATTTAGGATGGTGATGTGGATGTATTTAAGTGTTAGGGTTTTCTTTTTACATGAAGGGCGGCTTAACTTGGTTTGGGTGTTTATATTTTAAATTTGATGGTTTATTTAAGCTTTTCTGTTGGCCCATTTGCTGCTTGGGTTTGTCTATTTCAAGTGGATGGTCTGAGCTTACAGAGAAAAATAATTCAAAAAGGAGAGAATATAGAGAATAAGTTAAAAATTACTGTAGAATTTTGTTCATCCAGCCAACTTTAAATGGCTGATTGGAGGTCAATTTGTGATGCGATTGAGTTGAAATTTTACTGTGCACATAGAGGGCATATTGAAGTTTATTCTAGACGGTGGGATAGTGGATTGGTTCACTGAAATTTCTAGATTTGTGGTCTGAACAATAGTCAAGAACTTGGTGAGATTTTTTTCAATTTTTCTAGTTTTGAGAGATTGATTCCTTTGTTATTGGAATTGGAATTGTTTACTCGAGCTTAACAAGGTTTTTGTAATGTCTTTGATTATAGTAGAGCTTTTGATAAACTCTCAATCTCGTGATTTTTTCTCTTAGATTTAGAAGGATTTTCTACATAAAAATTTGGCTTGTTTTGAGTGTGGTTGTGCTTTGCTATTTTTGAATATTGTTTTTAGACTTACAATTTTCTCCTTTTAGGTTCAATCAATTATGGGAATTGATTTCCTAATAAGTAATATTAGAGTAAGATTTATTGATATTTGTTGTGTTGTTTTGGTTAAATGAAAAAGGAAAATATAAGAAAGAATGATTAATTTGAATGACACTAATTATCATGTGTGGAAAGAAAAAATAAAAAATCTCTTATATGTGAAAAGTTGGCATTTACTGGTGTTTGCTACTAAGGAACCCGAATCCAAGTCTGATGAAGATTGGGAATTTGAGCATGCACAAGTTTGTGGCTACATTAGGCAATGATGAGAGTCCTTCACCACATTTGTGATGAGATGCATGCAAAGACCTTGTGGGATAAACCTGCATCGTTATATGCTTGGAAAATAGGTAATAACAAGATGTTTTTTGATCAATAAGTTAATGAGTTTGAAGTACAAGGAATTGTGCACCATTACCGATCACTTGAGTGAATTTCAAGGTGTCATTTAATAATTGTCAACTATAAGTATAAAGTTTGATAATGAAATTCAAGCTTTTTGATTGTTAGACACTTTATTGGATTCTTGGGACACATTTTGGATGTTATTTTGTAAGTCAACCCTTAATAGTGTTGAGACGTTGAAAATATAAAAGTGGTGTCACGAATGAAATGATGAGGAGAAAGTCTCAAGCTTTATCATCAGAATCTAAGGTTTTGTTTGCCAAGAATAAGGGGATAAGTAAAAGCAAGGATCCAGATGGCAGAGATAAAAGTCGAAACAAGTCAAAAGTAAAGTATGAGAATATAAAGTGTCATTATTGTGGCAAGTTGGGACATATCAAGAGAAAGTGTTTCCAAGATGAGAGTGACAAAAAAAGAATGACAATGAGAAGCAAGACAAGGATTATGAAAATAATGATCGTTTTGTTTTTATTTATTTTTGTGATATTTTCATTGTTAGTGATAAGAATTTGATAAATTTGGCATGCCATGAGACAAGTTGGACTGTTGTTACATAAGGAAGGAGTTCTTTACTTCTTACACACTTGGTGATTGGTATGTCTTGAATATGGGTAATGATGGCTTGCCAAAAGTTGTTGGAATTGGAAATGTTTGCTTGGTAACCAACATTGGGACTACCTTTCTACTAAAAGATGTGAGACACTCGTCGGATGTTCGGTTGAACTTAACATAAGTAGGGAAGCTTGATGTTAAAGCTTATTGCAACACCTTTGGTGATAGACAATGGAAATTCACTAAAGGCTCCATGATTATGTCTCATGGACAAAAATGTGTTAGTTTATATATGATGGAAGCTAGTCTTTATAAATGTGTTGTTAATGTGGTGGAAGAAGACCAAGTCATCAATTTTTGGCACAAAAGGCTTGGTAGAATTTACTTTATGGAGTGACTGGTGCAAAGTTGAAAAAGTGTGCTTATTGTTTGGCTTGGAAGCAGCACATAGTTTTTTTCAAGAGTTATCTTCTTTAAAGAAAATTAAATTTGTTAGGGTTTGTGCATTTCGATGTTTATGGTCTTTTTAAGGTAAGGTCACATGATTGTGCTCTTTATTTTGTGACCATTATTGATGATCATTCAAGGTAACTTTGGGTTTATATTTTGAAGACTAAGGATTAAGTACTTGGTGTGTTTTAAGGAGTTTCATGCTTTGGTTGAAAGATAAATTGGGAAAAAGTTGAAGTGTATTCACACTAACGATGGTGGTGAATACCAAGCACCATTTGATAAGTATTGTATATAAGAGGGTATTTGTAATACCCTGAGAGCCCAATGTCAGGTCTAAGAATGGAATCTAGAGAAGCTAGTATATATATTGAGAATAGTAAGGAAGAAAACAACACCATCTAGATATCTTTTGGGTTGAATGTGGATAAAGAACTCTCAGGTTAAGCGTGCTTGAGCTAGATGGATGACCCCTGAGAAGTTTGCGTAGGTCCATTAGGGTAAGTTGGTCCGGTCCTTGCTATCGCTCGATGCAGGATGTTACAGGTGGTATTAGAGTTGATCCTTGGAGAAAGCAGTCTGATGAGAGCGGGGAGTGGCACCGGGGCGTGAGGGCTTGAACAAGGAGCGGCTCCTAACAGACTTCTAAGATGGCAGCCCCCAAAAGGGAGAATATCTGGGACTAGTTGTAAGGTCACATGACAAGGACGTCATGTGCTCAAGGTGGGATAATGTAATACCCTGAGAGCCCAATATCAAGTCTAAGAAGGGATTCTAGAGAATCTAGTATATATATAGAGGATAGTAGAGAAAGAAACAACACAACTGGATACATTTTGGGTTGGATGTGAATAAAAAACTCCCGGGTTAAGCGTACTTGAGATAGGGTAGCTCAAGAATGGGTAACTCCTGGGAAGTTCACTTAAGCCCATCAAGGTAAATTAATCCAGTCCTTGTTATCGCTCGATGCGAGACGTTACAATATTAGACATCAAACAACTCCTCCAAAGACACCTCAATTGAATGGTTTGGTCGAGAGGATGGATATGACTTTGATTGAGAGGATTAGGTGTTTGCTTTCAGATGTATAATTACTTATATCCTTTATGGGTGAGACTTTGTTTACTGTTGCGTGTGTCATAAATTTGTTTTCTATATGTGTCATATGATCACTTGTGGGTATTTGATTGTAAGGCTAGCATTTTTACATCTTTATAAAGATGAAAGGTTGAACCCTGTAAAGACACAACGGTGAATCTTTCTTGGCTATGGTCTAGATGACTTTAATTATAGTTTATATGATTCAATTGAGAAGAAAGTTGTTATAAGTCATGATGTAGTGTTCTCTAAGGTTCAGGAAATTGATGACATTGAAAAGGTTAAGAAGATAGTGTATACTAATAGCTTGTTTGATTTAGATCCAATCCCCATGGCAAGGTTGTCAAATCTAGTTGTGAATGGTACTCAAAATGGTACTATAATTGAAGTTCAGTGTGGTTGGCGTGTTAATGGTAATAAGTAGAATGTAGATGATGTGGATGCTCCTACAGATGACGTTGTTGACAATCAATAGCATGTTCTTACTATGCCATCACTAGAGGTTCCATCAACGAGGTTTACTAGAATTCAACAATCTTCTACAACGTGGAACTTGAATGAATATGTGCTCTTGACTAACAGGGGAGAACCTGAATGTTATGAAGAAAAGAAGGAATGGGTTGATGCTATGGAAGATGAGATGAGATCTTTGCATGATAGCCACGCTTTTGAATTAGTGAAATTGCCAAAGGGAAAAAGAGCTCTGAAGAATCGATAAGTTACAGGTTAAAGTAGGATGACTATACTTTACGCCCATGATATAAAACTAAATTGGTTGTTAAGGACTTTAGTTAGAAGAAAAGGGATAAACTTTGAGGAAATATTTTCTCTAGTTGTGAATATGTCTTTTATTTGGGTTATTCTTGATTTGGAAGTTAAGCAAATGGAAGTGAAAACTAATTTTCTTTACGGTGATTTAGATGAAGAGATTTACATGAAAAAGTTAGAGGCTCTTAGAATAAAAAAAAAAGAGGATTTTGTGTGTAGATTGGAGAAAAGCTTGTATGGCTTGAAACAAGTGTCAAGATAGTGAAACAAGAAGTTTGAGTCTATTATGTGGGAGCATGACTATTAGAAGACTACTTCTAATCATTGTGTATTCGTTTGAAAATTCTCTGATGATGATTTTATTATTTTGCTTCTCTATGTTGATGACATGTTTATTGTTTGCTAAGATGCTACTGGGATTGACATATTGAACCAAGAGTTAAACAAGTCTTTTTCTACACAGAACTTGGGGCCAACAAAACAGATTCTTAGCATGAAGATCAGATGTGATAGAAAGGCCAAGAAGTTATGGTTATCCATAAGAGAAGTATATTAAGAAAGTGCTTAAAAGGTTCAAGATGGACAAAGCTAAAGTGATGAGCACTCCTCTTGCTGCACTTTAAATTGAGTATCAAACACAATCCTTCTACCAAAGAAGAAAAAGACGATACGGAAAATGTTCCTTATGCATCTGTCATGTGTAATTTGATGCATGCTATGATATGCATGAGGCTAAATATGGTTCATGTTGTTGGTGCTATCAGTCGATTTCTTTCAAATTTTGAAAGAAAGCATTGGAATACTGTGAAGTGAATAATGAGATATCTTCGAGGAACTTCTGATATAAGTATTTGCTTTGGGATTAAGAAATTTGTTATCATTGGTTATTCATATATATTCTGATATGACAAAAGTTGTTGATTCGAGAAAGTTTACTTCATGTTATTTATCATTCTCACAAGGAGAGTAGTGGCTTGGCAATCTAGATTGCAAAAATGTGTTGCATTGTCCACTATTGATGTAGAGTTTATTGCAATGACAGAAGCTTGCAAGGAGTTACTTTGGATGAAGATATTTGTGCAAGAGCTTAGCTTTATGCAAGAGATGTATGTATTGTTTTGTGGTATTCAAAGTGTCTTCTATCTTAGTAAAAATCCAATATTTCATGGTAGATCAAAACATATTAATGTTAGATATTATTGGATAAGAGATGTTTTAGATTCTAAGTTGTTAGAGCTTGAGAAGGTCCACACAAATAATAATGGTTTGGATACGTTGAACAAGGCTTTGCGCTTTGCCTAGTAAAATGTTTGTTGCCTGTCATTTGATTGCTAGGATGACAATGACCTCCACATAGGAGGGGGAGATTTGTTGGTTTGCTTTCTATGTGAAGGATGACCCAAGTTAGTTTGGATGGTTATGTTTTAAGTCCAAATTTTTTATTAGTTTACTGAGTACTTTTTTTTTTTGTGGCTCACTTGCTGCTTGGGGTATTCTCTTTCAAGTGGATGGTCTAGGGTTATAGAGAAAAATAATTCACAAAAGAAGAAAACAGAGAGAAGAAGCCAAAAACTGCTGTAGAATTTCTGTCCATCCAATGAAGTTTAAGTGGCTGAACGGAGGTTAATTCGTGGTGTGATTGAGCCAAAATTTGGTATGCACATAGAGGACACATTGAAGTCTATTCTAAACAGTGGGATTGTGAATTGATTTACTGTAACTTCCAAATTTGTCGTGTGAACAGTAATCACAAATTTGGTAAGATTATTTTTTATTTTTCTAATTTTGTGAGATTGATTCCTTTATTGTTGGAATTGGAGTTGTGTACCCATTTGTGTGAGCTTGAAAAAGATTTTTGTAACCTCGTTGTTAAGTGAAGCTCTCGATGAACTCTTCCCGTGCTCTTTCCGTTTCGATTTGGAGGGGTTGTAAAAGAGTCTTGCTTGTTTTGTGTGTGGCTGTGTTTTGCTATTTTAGAGTTTTGTTTGTTACACTTGCAATTTCTTCTTGCTCTTGGATACGGAAAAACAAAAAATTAAAAAAAAAAAGAAAGAAAACATTTAGAACTTTCTATCAAATGCATAGAATTAGAACATTTAGTTGCTAAAATGCTGCTTAACATTTAGAACTTTATTTCCTGCTGAGAGGAAAGCTACACACAAAGCAGCACCCAACAAAGAGCAACAATTTTTTTAATCATTTCATAGGAAATAAAATGTCAGGCTGGCAATAGTTCCACTGTGCTTGGGAAACTGCTGCTGATCACAAAATAAAAAGTTAACAGAAAAACTCATCCCATGGTGATGGAGATGTTCAGGAAGAACATCAACAATTCAACACCATTACTTCTCTCTGCATTCAACAATTCCGGCCCCATCATCATCCTCCTCACCATTACCCATTTTACTTGATTTGCTTCAAGTTAGCTCTAGTTCTTTTTGGCTGCTGCATCCATTCCGCACCCTGCGCTAATGAATCCATCCTATAACAGGAAGAGAGCGGGTTCTGTTCTTGCAGCGTATCCATATTTACATGTGCTATACTTTCGATAAGCCCCAGTGAGCTTGCCAGAGCCCGCCTTCTCATGGAAAGTAACCATCAGCCTCGAGCATTCCCTGAAGGAAACACAGCACATTTCAATCAATTTTAAACCACACATACGTAATTCAGCCTCAAAGTCGGAAAATTCAGAGTAGCTGATGCTCACAGCAACTGATCTTCAGAGTAATTAGCATGCTTCACACAGGTCTTACTCCATTCTTTAAATCCGCTGAGAGCACACTGAGCAGTGAAAACTGCTGCAGCAGCTAGTAAAGAAGGTGGGAACTTCACCATTTCGTACTCTATTAAGGACAACTCAATTATGTAGAAAGACAGAAGCTCCAGCTGGTTTAAGCACACTCAAAAAATCTTCATCAAAATCACATGTAAAAGAAAGATTATGTACGCATTTACCAGAAAGGTGACTGATACCAACCCTTTTGTCAGATTGAGCAGCTTTTAGAAACCTCCTCATAAACACATATGGAGTAGGAACTGATAGATTAAATTGTAATGTGTTGACCATTAGTTTCTCCTGCAACCAATAGAAAATTGTTCACGTGTTCTTAAAAATCTAGTGATACAAGGTGAAAACAATAGAACATCTTTACCCGAAAACCTACCATCTCAAGTACTTCTTTTCTTTTGTAAGCTTTGTCAGATATCAGAATGAGATCCTCCACAACAGGAACTGACACTTCTTCATATTTGCAAGCAAGAAGCATTGCCGTCACACCAACAAGCTGGAGTTTCTTCCTGACCACTGGATGGACTGCTAAGAATCTATCGATAAGATTCACAGTCAGATACAAGGTCTCGTCCATCAATTCGAACTTGTAGTGCACCTGTTCATTTGATCAAGTTGTTATGGCCAGTTCTATCTGGCTGTCTATGTGTTCATATATCCTAGCCATCAAGCAAATAGCAGTGCAGAATTTTATATACCTCAATAAGCCAATCGATTAAAATAGCTCTCATCCTTTCATTAATGTCAAACTGCTGTCCCATATAGTTTGATGAGACACAGCTTGAGTTCTGTATCCAAAAAACAGAAAAATAGAAAAACCTATTGATCAGTATACAAACTACAAATTGCAATGGAAAGGCAGGCAAGCACTGCCAACCCATAAAATTGGGCTTAACAGAAAATAGTATATATAGAATTCTCAAATTCAAGAACTGAATTGATTTAGGTGGACTTCAAAAGAAAATCCAGCAGTTATCACAAAAAAACCTAAAGAAACAACAGTGTAGAGATTGATGGTTCAGAATACTGTTATGTTTAAAGTTCACAAACCACAACAATGTTATCAAGCTTAGATGTATCATTGATAAACATAGATGTATTCTCAACCTAGACAACAAAGTGAATCAAGTTTGGTGATAAACCTAGATGTATCAGTCTAATGTAGTGAGTAACAGAAAATATGATAGTGGAAATCACTTACCTCCATTTTCTTGTAGTAGGCATATAAATCATCGATATAGTCAACAACAGCAAGTGGATTCTGCTTATCCCTGCTGTCTATGTCCATGATTGGCTCTTCAGTTGCTTCTTCCATTTCAACCTCCTGCAAGAAATTACAAGTCCAATTATGCCCTGCTTCAGCAAGAGAAATTCAATGAAAGCTTCATATATAATTACCATCCGATCTATTTCCTCCAGCATGGCCTCAGTGTGCTGCACAAACATTGGCACAGAAAAGTCACTGGCTGTCTTGTACTCGTCCACGTCTATGATGCTACAATCGTCTTCGGGCTCAGCCCTAACTGGAATTGATTGATCCGGCTTCTTTGTTTCCCCCAGTCACAAGTATCAAAATTAAAGAGCGCCCCCGATATAAAGAAAAAACTGTAGATTTTCTTTTAACATTCAGAGAAAGAAGTACCTCGGCAAATGTTTGATTCTGCTGCTGGCTAGCCATTTGTGCGGCAAATTTCCTAAAGAAACAGAAAGAACAGAAACACGGACTTAATAAAGGGACATGTCCAGGAACAACAAAAAGAAGGATTAGTTGCTGACCTGGTAACCGGTCGATGTGCTGGAACTTGAGGGATCTTATTAGGCAGTGCATTTTCTCTGAAGATTTTATGTGATGATGGTCAACGTGGGTACTCAAGAGAAGAAGAATACTCTGGTTTTCCATCAAATGAGAAAGATTTGGACCATCAAAGAAAAGGGTTCAAAGAAATTACCCAGATAAGTTGCTTCTTTTGTTCACTGCACAATGAGGAGGAGCTCCGACTCCAACTACGTTGCGATTAATTGTGCTCAGTGCCCTCCTATTATGCCCCATCCCGGCAGTGAACTTTCCATTTCCTGGATTAAATCCACCTACATTTTGATCACTCAATTATTTAGACTAGAATTTGAAACCTTTAAATCTTAGGTACAAAGTGTACCAAATAAATAATCTAAATTCAGATCCTGGAGGAGGCAGAGACTCATAACCAGTTTGAAACTCAAATTACCCTGAATATTTGAAGCGCTGAATACACCCGGATGATTCTCATCTGACCCGACCATTTTGACTCTCTGCAAAGAACAGCCTACAGACAGTAAGAAGATCTGATTAGCCCGAAAAAGTAAACTCTCGAAGAAATCCAAAAAATCAAAGTCAAAAACCCATGGACCAAAAAGCAAAATTCCATCGAAAGCAATTCTTCAAATTACACGAAACAAAAAAAAAAGAAAAAAAAGAAAAAAAGAAAAAAAAAGAAAGGAGGAAATAGATCAACAAATAAAACGTAGATCTTCAAATCAGAAAACTCAAACCTGCTAATCAAGAATCCTTCAAGAACCCCGTCCTGATTCGATCAAGCAACGAAACGAACCAGAGAGAGACTAGTCATCGTAAAGCTCCACCGAATCGGGCAATGGAGCGTTTGATCGTGAAGTGTCTCTCTCTCCCTGAACCCCTTTCCTCTTCTCTCTTTCTCTACTGGTTTTCTTCGCTAGGAATGATTGGTTTTCTTCGCTAGGAATGGAATCATCTACCAAGAAAGGAAGAAGAAAATCCAAAATCAGTGTAACTGGATACCGAGATTGAGTCGGAAACAGCGGATATATGTCTGGTCATGCCCCCTTGTGCATTTTTGAAACCAACGGATAGTAAATGGTGGCCGTCGGATGTCCTTGATGGAAAATCGCGTTGTTCCACATCATAGCGGAGCCCTTAACGGTTAGCTCACCCTCACATCCCTTTCAAAATTTTTATTTTTATTTTTCTTTTTCTTTTTTCCCTTTCACTGTTGCTTGGTATGTGCTATTAAAAGCATCGCTTTTATTATTATGTTTGATTCTTTTATTGCTGCTAGTAGTATCTGATAAGATGCATAATGAGATCTGGTAAGAAGAGGAATTCTTTATTCTTTATTCTTTATTCTTTATTATTTATTTGTGCTTTTATTTCTTATTTTTCAATCATAAGTATAACCACCTTAAATTTGGATTCTTCTGATTATTTATTAATATTATTATCTTAGTATTTTTGTATTTTTCTTGAATTTCTTTGACACCTTTAAGGTTTTGTTAAATTATAATTTTTACTTCTCACGTTCTAAAATTACACTAACAACCCTCCAATTAAAATTTTGTATAATTTTATAAAATTTCAAGGGTATCTTGTTTAATATTTTCAAATCTCAGGGATTCATTTTTAAACAATATAGCTAGTGTAATTCTTAAAAATGAAAGGTGCTCTTGATATTTATATCAAACTTTAGGGGTACTAACTGTAATTTATCTTAATTTTTACTAAACAATTGTGCTTATCATCTGTGGCCTTGCCACGTTTCAAGGCAAATTGGTTTTTTGAACTTTTTTTTATTACTCCCATATTATTATGGTAGTATTGGTAAGATGATATTATTGACATAAAAATTATAATAAACGGGATGGTTCGCTAGATCATTATTAGAGATAAAAGAGAATTTTAATTTATTTAATATTTAAATTATAAAATATAGAGTCTATTTCTTAATTAATTAATTAATTAATATAGATTCATAAAAGATTACAACATCAACAACAACATATCCAGCCGTTATCCCACTATGTGGGGTTGGCTACATGAATTCTAGACTTCTATGTGGGTTATATCCCAATAGATAGTTTGTCTAGAATTCATATTTGGATCCGACTAAGTTTTACGCTGGCTGTCGGCTACCTAACACAACTCTCCTCCTTTATCCGGGCTTGGGACCAGATTCATAAAAGATTAATTGAATAAAAATTAAAACTCACCTTGCCAAATATATATAAGTTAGAATAGAAATAAAGTTAAAAAAAAAGGTTCAAGAAGGGAAAAAAAGAAAAATAAGGAGAAAATGATAAAAATATAAGGGTATTTATGATTATTTTTTAATATTTAACTAAGGAGAAAAGTTGCAATTAGCTTTAAATCTCGGACATATTTACTGTATTTTACCAAACATGAAAGGTAGCTTTTATTATTATCTTAAATTTTATGGGTATACATGTAATTTTACCAAAATAAAAGTAGAATGTTTGACTAGGGATTTGGCATGCTTCAGTTCAGGCATCATGCACTAAGATCAAACCAATTGATCATGGATCGCACAGCCAGAATGGGAAGGTGGACAAAGTCTTTTCTTCAATTGAAAGCAAGGTAGCAAAACTATGTGTCAATATTTTTCTGACAAAGGCAGGGTGACAGCTGGCATCTCTGCAGTGGACAGCACACGCAGCTCTGAGGGAGCCGTTGCGTTATTCCTCCGTCCCCCTTAACACCTATTTTTTATTAAAAAACTAATAAAATTTAAAAAGTGAAGTGCTAACTACAATAAATAAATATATGCATTTTAAATAAAATATATTTATTATCTAATCATTTTTATTGATTACGAATAATGTGTTTAAAGGGAAAATATATTTATTATTGTTATGCCATTGAAATCGAGAGAAAAATAAAAATGATATATATTTTATATATATATATATATAATGGCAAAGGCTGGCCGCAAAGGCCAGCCCCACCAATAAAAGCTCGTGGCAAGATAACCGCGAGCTGGCTATAAGGGCCCACCTCGCGGCATGGTGGGCGGCACCATGCTGCGAGGTGCAGCCTATTGGCTGTTAGCCACGAGAGAGAGGCTCGCGGCATGCAGTCGCGAGCTGCCTTGCGGTACTCAGCCGCGAGGCCCAATTGCCTCGCGACACTCTGTCACGAGGCACAATTGCCTCACGACAGCATTTGCTGCAAGGCTCAACTGCCTTGCGGCAAAGTCTGCTGCGAGACCCAGCTGCCCGCGACAGCTTGGTAATAATCCCTCTATCTTTTTTTGTTGTTGTTAAATCCAACCCATTTAGTAAAACGCCACGTGTCGGCTCCAGACACCCTTGAGAACCGTGTCCTATAAATACCCAGCTACAGGACATTGATGAGGACTTCCAACTTCGGTAAAACTTGTCACTTTGAATATACTTTTACTATTTTCGTGAATAGTCATTGGAATCCGAGACTGACTTTGGCATCGGAGGGCCTTCATGGGATAAGATTCCCGCGAGCTTTCTAACAGATTTTTTAAGTATCAACAGGGTTAAAGTCTTGCGGCGAACCTAGCAGCAAAGACAAAGTCTTATGGCGAACCTTGTGACAAAGTCTTGTGGTAAAACCTTGTGGCAAAGTCTTGTGGCGAAACCTTATGGCGAATCTTGTGACGAAGCTTGTGGCAAAACTTGTGGCGAAACCTTGTGATGAAGCTTATGGTGAACCTTGTGGCAAAGTCTTGTGGCGAAACTTGTGGCAAAACCTTGTGGCGAAGCTTGTGACGAAACTTGTGGCAAAGTCTTGTGGCGAAGCTTGTGGCGAATCCTTGCGGCGGGCATTCTTAGCAGCAAACTCCCTTGAGGCGACATCTTTTACGGCAACTTAAACTCACCCGACAACAAGTTTGAGTGGACCCCCACATCACAAATTTTAATTGTTGTATTTTGGCAACAACAATTATTAACAAATGAAAGTATTTAAAAATTAAAAAAATATATTTATCATTATTATAATGGTAATAATGAACATTGGAATTTAAATTAAAATAATAAAATCATAAAACAAAAATAATATAGACTTGATATTATAGGACACTAAATAAATGAATTTAAATGATTATATAAATAACTTTAATTAATTACCATCTTTTATTCGATTAAGAACATTTTTAGTTTTGTCACGAGATTTTCTAAGTGTTAGGTTTATGTGTCTCAAATGGGTTAATTTATTTTATCTATGTGACATTTAAATGTATATATAATATGTTTTAAAGTTGTTGTTAAGTGCGCTGAATTATTATGTGGGCCACATGTTTTATTTTTTATTAGGCCGTGTGTTTCTTGATGTGGGCTAAAAGCCCATGTCTCTTGTCTCATGCGTTTACTTTTTGCTAGCTCGATTTTGTCTGCTATACAAGGGCTTGTGTTGCCCTAATGTCATGAGATTGTCTTCTTCCCATTTCGCACATCTGAAACCTTAATCGACGTCTCTTTGAAGGGAGACACTTCTTTGGTTAATCCATTGTTCAATTGATCAGCTTGTTAGTAAGATCTATTGTTAAGTGTTGGTATTGTTTAATCTATATTGAAAATCGCCTGAGGCGTGAAGGATTGAAACTTATAAGAATGCAGATACTTGCCTTGATTGAAACTTATAAGAATGCAGATACTTGCCTTGATTGCGAGATCAGGTTGAACAGATTCTCTCTTGTTCTTGAAAGTGTATTTGTTTTCACTTTATATTCAATACCGTTGTACTTGTATATTGATCTTAATTTCTTTATTTTAAGTCGATGTAATCTCTTGTAATCAAAACCATTCATAGTGGATTAACTAAAGGTGGAATCTCTGTCGTGAGTAGGATTCGTTTGGATCTGAACACATAAAGGTTTGTCGTTCTTGTATTTCTATTTTACTGCACTTACTATTGATAGATTTGGCCGATTGAATAGGGTTACAATATATTAACACTAAGTTTGTAAAATATGGTTTTGTAAGAATTTTTTTTTTGTTTCAAAATAATTCTATCTTTTTATTTTTATCTTTTTATTATTAAAATATTTATCAACTAATCCATCTAAAAAATATGAGGACCAATCTTAGAAGCTTAACATGGAAAATGATTGGGGAGCATTTAGATCTACCATGTCATGCATCACACTCTGTATACATGATTTCAGAATAGCTTACCAATATGTTATTGAAATCATGTTCGGACCATATCTTAAAATCATGTCTCAAATAAAATTTTTAACAAAATTTGTGTTACGTTATTCTTAATTAAATTATATGAATTTTAAATTTTTTTAAAAAAGAAAAAGAAAATATTTACTCTATATCTTTTTCATAATTATGCTCCATTTGTCTCAAGACAATGAAATTTACTCCAAAGAACAAAATTCCGGCAATTACAAGAATTTGACAAGCAATGTATTGGGCCCCCACCTTCCCAACAACATCAAGCACCAAAAATTTCAAAATTCTACTTCTACTCTTTATAATTAAATAATATAAAAAAATGTAAAAAAACATCTTTATTACCCATATCTCGTATTATAAAAAATAAGTATAGTCTGAACTAAAAATAAATATTTAAATTATAGTAAATTTCATCTCTGCCTCTGTAATTATTCATGACTTTGTGTCATATTTTAATTAATATATATTTATATATTTTATAAAAATAAATCCCAGTCCAACGCGAATGGTGACCATCCCTCATTTTACTAGATTGGATTTTTTTTTTATTTTGAAATAAATAATCTGTGATTGCATGAAATTCTTAGTGCCACGTCATATAATGAGATAAATAATAAATTAAATAAAAAATTTAGAAAACATTTTGGACCTCAAATTGGAGTTGACTTTGGGATTGATCCGTTGTGGGAAAAATCTGTTAAACGAACTTTTAAAAAAGCCTCTTCTAGTTCTATATTTATTGAAGAAGTTCCCTTTCCCGCGAAACGAGGAGTCGAAACCGAAAAGGTCGCTCCAATCCACCATTAAACCAAAAGAAAGAAAACAAAGGTTGTTCCTCACACTATGAATTGCGCAAGAAATCGCCATTAATCTCCTGATCAGGCCTCCTGCTGCTGTGGTCCCCTTCCTTCTGCCAATCAGACGATCCAAATCATTGGCAGCATAGGAACATTCACTTTTAACTATGTTGAAGACCACCCAGACGCTAGCTGCAGCTGGAGAGGGAAAGACTGGGAGAGAAAGAGGGTTCTTGGAGGAGGAAGAAGGTGGATTGGATCCCGCAAATGCCAATGACAAGATGGACTTGATTCAAGAACTCATTGCCATGGTCGACTCTGTCCATTCCATTGGCGAGTTTAGGAAGACGCAGAAGAAAGAGGCCTGTGTTCTCATGCGGCGACTCAAGCTCTTGTTACCTCTTCTGGAGGAGATTAGGGATGGCGAGCCGGTTCCGGAGGCAGCCATGGTTTGTTTGAGTAATCTCAAGAAGGCGTTTGTTGCAGCCAGAAAATTATTGAAGATGTGTACTGTGGGCAGCAAGATTTTTCTGGTTTGGTTCCTGTCAATGACTGTTACTTCTTTTGCTTTTGAATTGGGAGTTCTTGTCAATGACCCTTATCTGTTTGATGATTTTCCTAAACCAGGCATTTGAAAGCGAGGAAGTCACGGTTAGGTTTCGTTCTGTTTATGAGAAACTAAGCCAAGCTTTTGATGGAATGCCTTACAATGAGATTGGCATTTCAGAGGAAGTGAAAGAACAGGTAGTGGCATGTTTCTTTTCTTTTTTGTTTTGGTTCTTTTTTTTTTTTTCCTGGATTTGTGAAAGGATTGGAAAGAGAAAAACAAAAAAAAATAGATGTACACACAGTTTCATTAGCTTAATTTTGAATCGCAATCATTATCAAAAGAAAATGAATTGAAATTATCTCTAATGTTGTCTTTGTTCATTTCCTCAATTCATTGTTCAGTTTATTACTCATCTACATATTTGGTTTCCTGGTTTTAGGTAAGATTAACCTAATGGTAATGTGTACTTTTTGTTCCCAACAATTCCATTGTCTCAAAAGATATGCTAATGATAGGGATTTTTCAAATGTGCATGGTATGTTGGTTCGGGATCCCTCAAATATGTGTAAATGTATTCTTCCAGGTTGAGCTAATGCGGCTGCAACTTAAGAGAGCAAAAAAGCGATCAGATACTCAAGATATGGAGCTTGCAATGGACATGATGGTTATCCTATCCACAAAAGATGACATAAATGGAGATAGAGCAAGCATAGAGAGGCTGGCCAACAGTCTCGGCCTACATACCATCGGGGACCTAAGGGCAGAAACTCAAGCTGTACGGGAACTTATTAAAGAAAGACCCCAAAATACGGAAAGCAACCAGCAGCTCATAGATCTGTTGAGCAAATTCAAACGAATTGCAGGACTTGAAGATAATGATGTTCTTGATGATCCTGCTGAGCCTAAAACTTTGGCAAAGTCTCCTTCTTTGGCAATCCCTAATGACTTCCTTTGTCCTATCACATTAGAGATAATGACAGACCCTGTCATTATTGCAACTGGACAGGTGATCCCACATGCTAAAATTGACTTCTTTAGATCACTTGTTCCAATTAGTGCTAGAAACAAATTTTGTACTTTAAATTAGCACAAAGCCTGTCAAGTTAAAGAGCGCTATTAATCCTAGAAAATGCAGTAGCTTCTTGTTTTGTCATTCAAAAAGTACTAGATTACTGAATTCTTGGTTTTGGCAGACATATGAACGAGAAAGCATACAGAAGTGGTTGGATTCTGATCATCGAACCTGCCCAAAGACTGGGCAAGTTTTGTCTCACTTGTCACTAGCACCAAACTTTGCTCTTCGAAATTTGATTCTGCAATGGTGTGAGAAGAACAATTTTCAGCTCCCCAAGAAGGAAGCTCCTACAAGCTCCTCTGTGGAATGTAATGAAGAGATCTCTTCCTTGGTTCAAAACCTATCTTCTAGTCACTTAGGAGAGCAGAGAAAGGCCGTGAGAAAGATCCGAACACTCACCAAAGATCGTCCAGAAAGCCGAGTTTCAATAGCTAACAGTGGAGCAATCCCACCGCTTGTTTGCCTTCTGTCCTATCCGGATTCAAAGATCCAAGAGGATGCGGTTACAGCGTTGTTAAACTTGTCCATTGATGAAACAAACAAGAAACTCATAACCCAAGAGGAGCCCATTCCAGCCATAGTTGAAGTCCTTCAGCGTGGAACCGTGGGAGGCAAAGAGAATTCCGCAGCAGCTTTGTTCAGCTTATCGATGTTGGATGAAAATAAAGCAAAAATAGGGCTATTAAATGGCATACCACCCCTGGTGGATTTGCTTCAGACTGGGACAATCAGAGGCAAAAAAGATGCCGTCACTGCTCTGTTTAACCTCTGCCTATGCAATGCGAACAAGGACAGAGCTGTTGAGGCCGGGATCATTGCACCAGCAATCGAATTGCTCAAGAACAGGACCTTGGACATGGTTGATCAGTCCCTTTCATTGCTGCTGCTTCTTGCCTCACATCCAGTTGGGAGGAAAGCGCTCGAACAGCTATCAGTTGTTCAGATTCTTGTGAGTTTCATCAAAGAAGGGACCCCTAAGAACAGGGAGTGTGCAACAGCTGTACTGCTCGAGTTGTGTTTGAAGAATTCAAACATCATTCTAGCTGCTCTTCAGGAAGGTGTGTATGAAGATATGGTGGAACTTTGCAAGAATGGGACCAATAGAGGCCAGAGGAAAGCTAGTGCACTTTTGCAGCTGATGACCAAGTCTGAACAAATTCCTTGGTGATTCGGACAAGGTAGAGAAGTAACTAAAGGGTGGCGAGTTAGCACTTCTTCTCTCCTAATTGCTTTGTAAAATCTGACTTGTTAAGCATAATGCCAGAGGTTGAAGCATCAGAAAACAGATTTGTCGAGCATGCTGTGTATTTTACTCATTGATCAACTTTTTGTTGCCTTATTTGATGTTGTGAACTTGAAACTTGAAACCATAAGGAAAATGCTTAAATTTGGAACATCTTGACTCTGCGTACTCAACCAAATAACACCACTTTGATATCTCTCGTCTTGCACCACCAACATGATGAAGTTACCTTAAGATGTTCCTTAGCCCTTAATTATTCAAAGAGCCTTACAGTTTTTATGCCTACACTATTAAATAACTATGACCAACTAGTAGTTTCTCGTGGTTAGTTGCCTATAGTAACCACGTTCAATGGCTAGCAATTGCATGGGGGAGTCAGGGCCAAGAGCAATTGGTTGAGATTATTTCACATGCTCTTCTTTTTTTTTATGTCACAATTTATTATTCGTGTCATATCTATCTATATCATACTTAAAATATATTTGAACACTAGTCTTCTCAAAATTTTTATTATTTTTAATTCTATAATTAAGACAATAAAATAAAATAAAAAATAGAGAACATGATCGTTACTTCAACTTAGCATTTTTGTTAAAAAAAAAAAGAATGTTTCTTATTAAATAGTGCTAAAAAGATAAAATATCTTAGGAGAAATATTTCAGATTGAATACTAACGTGTCATTCATTCTAGGTACAATATTTGAGAATTGACATGACAAAGTTCATGACCAACTTATCTTATAGTAGCGGGACCTAATTTTTCATCAATATAATTTATTCGACACTTGTTCAAGTTACGATGCCATGATTTTATTTAAACTCTCTCTTACATTTTAAAAAATACAATAGAACATAGAGTGTAAATCCATTATGCTATATTGCTCCACTTTTCTATTGATCTTAACAGGTTTCCCTTAAAATATAAATTTTTTCCTAAGTCAGATTGCATGTTTCTTGAAAAAAATATAGTAACTCAAAAAGAAAAGGTTAAAGATGGATGGTAAATATAAAAGTATAGCTATCAAGTTATTTTAATAATATTATTATATATGCTTGTTAAAATTAGAATATATAGGGAGTGGTAATTAATTGGAAATACATATAAGGGACTGATGTTGGATGATTTAATTGAATGGCATCCTTGTGATGAGGAGATATACCCATTCCTTGCTATTGTTAAGTTCTCAACGAAGATTGAAGGGGCTGGGAATGGACCCAATGGTCCATAGTTGTGAGGAGAGGATCGAATACAAAATAGTGATGTTTTCTAAATATTATTTAAAAAATGAATGATGTTTAGCTATAAAATTAGAATAGAAAATTAGGAAATATAGTTTGAAATTAAAGGGAGACTTAGCATCTCTACATTACTTATTAGATTTAAGAAAAAAAAATTAACATAATTCAGTTTCTTAATAATCTCAAAAAGTGCAAATATTTCCAATTAATGGAAGATATAAACCTTCTGTTTCTGGCACTCTTGACAACTCCAATGGTTTGTTTAGTTAACTCAGACTAATAAAATTAATTTTCTCATAAACAAATTCCCATAGAACTAAAAATCAAAGAATTGGCTATGAAATTAAATACACCTCTTTCCTTTCACCTTAACCAGTGGCAGTGGGTGCCAAAATTAACAATTTTTGTTTTGTTTGAGAACATCATATAAAATGACACGTTGGTACAACTGTAGAAGAGATTGACTGGCAAAGGCATTCCCTGAGAAATGTGTTCGTTTTCGTAACCACAATAAATAAATAAATAAATAAATAATAATAATAATAATAATAATAGAGAGAAAAATTATTTAGTGTGGACGGCGTCATTTTATCACATTGTTACGGGGGGGCCCGCCCTTGTAAGTCGAGGCCAACCAACCAACCAATTCTAATCTCCTCATCTTAGCAGAGCATCTTTGAGCTTTCACACTAAGTAACTGCCAAATTACCAGCGCGTGGCCTTATACGGGACCTTGCAACTCCGTCCACGTGTCGCGCCACCACCGGTGCGGCCTGTGTCATCTTCTGCCGCATTTCCATTCGAAGTGACGACGCAGTTGGGGATAAAGGCCCAAACCTCGGATAAGGATGTTTCGATTTATTACGTTCTCATTTTTTCTTTCTTTTGGTCATTATTTACCTCAAATTTCAACATTAATTTTCGCCACAAAGCTTATATATGATCACGCTCACGCGTGGGTCCCACCTTCCCCGGGGCGGGGTTTTGCAACAGAAATATCGGCCATGCTGGCTCTCTGCCGCCAATACTTGCTTATAATTAAATGATGATGATGATGATAAAAAAATTCAACATTGAGATGTTAACCGAAGCTTAAGAATAGCATTAGATTTTTAATCTAATTAATGAGTTTAATTTTGATGCATTATCTATTATTATGTTATATAAGCCCAAAAAAAAAAATGTTAATAAAGTAATTTTTTTAAATATTTTTACTTAAAAATTAAAAACATAATCATTAATAAAAGAATTTCTTAACTTGAGCTCTTCACTTCAAGTGATAATAATAAACTCGAAAATTGTTTTACTACTTCACCAAGATTTATTTTTATTTAAAAATTAAAAAAATATTTTTTTAGAGAAGGTATAATAATTAGATTTTATTTTCAATTATAAAAAGTTTTTATTAATGAATAATAATCAGGGTAAATGGTACAAGGAGAGTGCCCGGTCTGGTAGTAGCAATTGCGTCTCTCGGAGAATTAGAAGCAGGAGCCTCGTTATCCATTCCACGCCACTCTTCTCTTTCTATCCCTTATAATTAATTAGATAATACTTTATTTCCCTTCTGGTTCTGGATTATATATATATTTTTTATAAATAAATAAATCTCAGACGCTTTATAGTTCATAGAGGATCGTGATAACCATAGGCTCACCCACCCGACCAGATTGAGGAGGTTTCTTTCCCTCGCTCGTCCCGGAGAAATCGCTGCTTTCTCTCTCGCCGCCGCTATGGATCCGTACAAGGTACCGACTGACTGATCCTACAACCTCCCCTAGTTCGATCGATGATTGATCTGGCGAGTCTTTGTTTTTCATCGTTTTCGTAGCGATTCTATCTATCGATTGCTTGGTTATTTCTTCGATTAATTAGGATTTGTTCCGATTGAAAGCGTAATTAGTAGCTCCGATTGGTATTTTAATTGAAGATTCCAGGACCAGGCTTTTCCGATTGCTATTTTAATTGAAGTTTGGGATTTCCGTCCTCAAGTCTTGTTGATTTTCTCTCTATTGTGTGATGCAGTACCGTCCTTCAACTGCTTTCAATTCTCCTTTCTGGACAACAAACTCTGGTGCTCCCGTGTGGAACAACAACTCTTCATTGACCGTTGGAACTAGAGGTACTTTTCTTGAATATAGGTATCTTTTGAATCTGACGGCATGCCTGTCGATTATGTAATCGCATCTCTCATCTTTTTTTTTCTCTCTTTTAATTTGTTGATATGTTTTTATATTCGGTTATTAGTAGGAACTCTTTGGTGTAAAAATTGACATTGTTTCAGCGCGCCGCGCCAAACTTACCTTCTAGTAGTAGTATAGTGATGTTGAGTAATTTCTCAAACTTCCAACAATGACATCAAAGAAATTCCCTTGTCTGCACCGCAGATTTACAGCATTTTATTTCCCAAATTAATTGGCCATAGTGCTTGGCTTTTCTATTGAAGATGCAAAAATAAGGTGATTTTCAAACAATTTCTGCCACTGGCGCTGTCCCTTATGAATTGTTGAAACTTCTCGAGGATTGTTGGCATGAAATATTATTGACCAATAATTGAAATCAGTTGTATAACAAGCGGAGACAGAAATTAAGTCTACTCTTAGCGCTGCCTTTTGAAATTTTATGTGAAATGATTACAATGTAATGACTTGTTTACTCCACTTTGCAGGTCCAATTCTTCTTGAGGATTATCACTTGGTTGAGAAACTTGCCAATTTTGATCGGGAGCGTATCCCTGAGCGTGTTGTCCATGCAAGAGGGGCGAGTGCCAAGGGTTTCTTTGAGGTCACACACGATATTTCTCAGCTTACTTGCGCTGATTTTCTGCGAGCCCCTGGAGTCCAGACACCTGTTATTGTCCGTTTCTCCACTGTCATCCATGAACGTGGTAGCCCCGAAACCCTGAGGGACCCTAGAGGTTTTGCTGTGAAGTTTTACACCAGAGAGGTAAGTAATACCGTTCATTAGTGTTTATTTTCTGATGTTAAAGTTCATGTCTGTAATAACAGTAGATGTTGGTCAACTTGGTTATGTTTGTCTGAGCTAGCATGTAGTTTGTGTCATGCTAGTTAATAAGGACGATTTTATTTTGGGAGGTTCTTGATCTTAGTTGACATAAAATGAGTTCAAAGCTAATTTCATTATGTTATTGATGGATGCTGTGGCTGCTCACCTATTCTGCAGACATGGCATGACAAATTCTGTTGCGTGTAAAAGATACCAGAATAACTGTAAACATGTGACGTTTTTGTAGTTTGGATGGAATAAATTAGAGGTTCTTCCTTAAACTTGATATATTTGCAATACTTACCTCCAGAAAATAGCAGAATGAGCATAGGGTTATGGATTATTCATTGTTTAATCTAGGTGGATACAAGCAAAACTCATTTATCCTTGTTTTGGTGTGTACATTGATCATTCTACTTATTTTGCATGTAGCACACATATGCGATGTATACATGCATCCAAGAGAATTGCCAGCATAATTTCTGTCTTGTTCTTTAACTAGTGAATACAAGTGTACATGACCCTTGTGGAATTAAAACTTTCTTTAGTTGAGTTGATTTGCTTATGCTTTTCCCTGTTCAGATCATGACCCTTTTTCTTTGTTGTGGATTTAGGGTAACTTTGATCTGGTTGGAAACAACTTCCCTGTATTTTTCATCCGTGATGGAATGAAGTTCCCTGACATGGTCCATTCTCTTAAACCCAACCCCAAGTCTCACATCCAGGAGAACTGGAGAATCCTTGACTTCTTCTCCCACCATCCAGAGAGTTTGCATATGTTCACCTTCCTCTTCGATGATTTGGGTGTTCCACAAGACTACCGACACATGGATGGCTCTGGTGTTAATACCTATACCTTAATCAATAAAGCTGGGAAAGCTCACTATGTCAAGTTTCATTGGAAACCTACTTGTGGAGTGAAGTGTTTATTGGAAGATGAAGCCATTAAGGTTGGAGGATCCAATCACAGCCATGCAACCCAGGATCTGTATGACTCTATAGCAGCAGGAAATTATCCTGAATGGAAACTTTTCATTCAGATAATTGATCCTGATCATGAAGACAGATTTGATTTTGACCCACTTGATGTAACCAAGACATGGCCTGAGGACATCTTTCCCCTGCAGCCAGTGGGTCGTTTGGTCTTGAATAAGAACATTGATAACTTCTTTGCTGAGAATGAGCAACTTGCTTTCTGCCCTGCTATTATTGTACCCGGTATCTACTATTCAGATGATAAGCTGCTTCAAACTCGGATATTCTCTTATGCGGATACTCAGAGGCACCGTCTGGGACCTAACTATCTGCAGCTCCCTGCTAATGCTCCCAAGTGTGCTCATCACAACAATCACCACGATGGTTTCATGAATTTCATGCACAGAGATGAGGAGGTACTAACATCTTTTGTTGTGTATTTTCTTTTGTCAAATATTGAGAGGTCAGATTTGTATATGGTTCCTCCTTTCCACAGATGGATTGTCCTATTTTCATGACTTGGTGTTCCATGTAGGTATAATAAGTGCTTAAACTGTAGTCCCTGAGCCTTGGGGTGCTGAAGACATAGGCAGATGCAAATGCTTAACCTTTTGCTGTTTGCTTTTTGTTTCCATTACGGCTTCATTTGATTAATTGATGCTTTTCCAGGTTGATTACTTCCCTTCAAGGTATGATCCTGTACGACATGCCGAGAGGCACCCAATTCCTCCTCCTGTCTTGACAGGAAAGCGTGATAAGGTAAGTTGCCCTGTGTTAGTTTCAAATTTGAAGTTTTGAATGGAACGTGGGATTATTAAATGAATTAAACAATTTTAAGTTCAAGCTGTTTTTAATTGTCTAGAAAGCAGAATTCATGTTCCCGAGCATTTTCAGCACATTACTGAATATGCTATGCTTTAAAATTATGACATATTTCAAAAGCCAATAATCTTTGCCATTGTGAGTGGTGTTGGTGGTCGAAGTTCTTGGTAGCGTTCACATCCTGTTTGAAGTCAGCCTTTGATCTACAAGCCATCACACCTCCACATGAGTGGGGGTGACATCAATGCAAAGACAAAGAATCATTTTATGACTAATTAAATTAATAGATGGTGATAAGCGAGTTTGCTGCTACCAGTCATGTGAAGTATCTGAGTACCTGAAATAATTAATGTTGAACTTACTGGATCCTTTTCAATCTATGCTCAAGATTGGTCCTTGGGACTTTTCTAGGAAACCCATATTAGGGCATGTGACTGCTTCATAGTACGAATGTTTTGGAAGTTCAGTGCCATGACTTCATGTCTTTGCATTGATCTCATGCTTTTAATGTGCTTCAGTTAGCTGGTATGTTATTCTAGTGCGGATTCATGATGTTCTAACTTGTCAAACGCTCCCTTTATCAATTCAGTGCATCATTGAGAAAGAGAACAACTTTAAGCAGCCTGGAGAGAGATACCGATCTTGGGCACCAGACAGGTACTAATCCTCCAATTCCTTCGAATGCTGAAATGTTCTTATTGTTATGCTGATTTCCTCTGATGGAATGGCAATTTTCCAGGCAAGAGCGGTTCATCTGCAGATGGGTTGACGCCTTATCCGACCCAAGAGTGACCCATGAGATCCGCAGCATCTGGATCTCATATTGGTCCCAGGTTGGACTCCTTACCTTCTTAGGCCTTCGTATTGCTATGATTCGTAATTTTAATTTTGAAGGGTCACAGGACCAGTTTGTATTACAACACACTGATGGATAATTCATTGGATACAATGGTCTGCAGGCTGACAGGTCTTTGGGTCAGAAGATGGCAGCTCGCCTGAACGTAAGGCCAAGCATTTGAAAGCGAGGTTGGGCTGCAACTGGATGTTGAGTTGTGAACAGTCAGTGAGAGCAATGGAGGATATAAGTTGGGATTAAACCTCTCATGTGTATTGTTATAGTAGCCTAAGTTGAGTGACATGTGACATTTTGATACGACTATGTCTCATACAATAATTAACTAAATTACAGTCATGTGGAAGTAATATTTAGTTTCCCTTCCCTTTTTTTCGCCGTTCCCCCTCCCCTCCCCTAGTAATGATGAGAGTTTACAGAGGCAGTCGCCGTCTTTTGACGGTTAATATGTCAGTATTAATAGATTAATGCTATTTGACCACTCTAAGTGTCATTCCATTAGATATGGTGATATTTTGATGAGATATCACGATATTTAAGTATAAAATATCACAATATCTTCAACGAAAAGGGCAATTCAAAAATAACAAAATTTAAATTTCTCTCCCTCTCTCCCGTGTTGAAAATCGGCTCATTCGGCCTCTTTCTTTCTCTCGCCTGTGTGACTGCATCTCTAGTGTCTATTCTGCCCCTTCTAGTCGTCTCTCTCTCTCTCACTTGCCCGTGCAATCGAGTGTTCGAGTTCATTCGGCTCGTTTTGGCTATCTATCTGTTTCTCTCCCGCACATTTGACTAAGTCTCTAGCGTCCTTTCGACTCCAACGATCGTTTCTCTCTCTCTCTCTCTCTCTCTCTCTCTCTTTTCCACATATTTTATCGAGCCTCCGACGTTCATTCAACTATACTGATCCTCTCTCTCTCTTTCCTGCCCGTGTGACCGAGCCTCTTTCATTGCAGCAACTTTCGTGTCTCCTTTATTATTCAAAAAGTGACCCCTGCGACTGCGTCTCCTCCATTACAATAGCTTCGACATCTATCTTACAAAATCTCTCTCTCTCTCTCTCACCAAGTCTGCTCTGTCTCTCTCTTTCATTCTCTCTCAAGAACTCTTCTGTTAATAATTGATTTTATAAAATTCAACTGTCTGATCTTGGATTCTAGCGTATTTTCACCTTGAAAGTGGCCCCAATTTACAATGAGATAAGTTTTTTACTTTTATCAGCAATTACTTTCAGTATAGATCCATGATATATATGTGTTACTTGAGTTTGACTGAAACTTTAAATTTAGATCTACGGAGATTCGATTATTGGATCTTGATGATTTTTTATTATATTGGTCGATGAGCCCTTGGGTGTCGAGTGGTTGCCTATGTTTGCCGAAAACCATCATCCATAGTGGCCGGTGGCGATTAACAGTGCGTATATACACTGGTGTTGGGTTTGGCCGAAAGTAGCTTAAATATAAAGAGATTCAACCGTTGGATCTTGTTGGTTTTTAGGTATGTTGATTGATGGGCCCTTAAGTGTCGGGTGATTACCTTTGATCGTAAGAAACGACCGGCCATGGTGGCCAGTGGCAACTGGCAATGCATTTGTCAATTGTGGCAAAAAATTAAAAATCATATCTACAAAAATTCAACTGTTAAATCTAGCCCACTTTTGTGTATGTTAACCCCATTGACTTAGTGTTTTTACTGGTAGACTCTGATCGCGAAAATCTCTAGCTAGTGGTGGCCGTTGATGGTTGTGGTTGGTTTAGGCTGTTTTTGGGGTTGGCCAAGTTGGTTCATGAGCTAGCCCATTGTGTTTGGGGCTGAGTTTGGTTTAGTTGTGGCAGTGGTTGGCTCGTTCCAAAAACTCAATCTGTTGACCCATTTGACTTTAATTGTTGACTTTTTTTGCTAGTTAGTTAGGATAAATATTTTATATTTTATATTTATTTAATTCTTATGTGATTTAATAATTTTGTTAGATGAGCTAACGCGACTTAGCAAAGAAACGTTTGAGGGAATGAAATAATTTTAGAATTTTGCATTGTTAACTACAATAAAAGTTAGTTGTTGGTGCAATACTTGATATTGCTAAGGGACAAGGGATGAAATGATCATCAATGTTTAATGTTCAATATATTTGTAATTTATCAGATTCAGCCCATTGATCATTGTCCAAATTTATTGATAACTTATTTTGACAGTCTCCATTTTAATGTAATAGTAATGTTTTTTACATGCTTTATAGTGTATAAATGTGTAATGTTTAGTAATGTATTTTACATACTATATAGTGTATAAATTGGAGGATATTGATAATGTTGGAACCTCTTAGGTACAATCATTTAATTAAATCAAATTTTATTATCTTATGAATTATGACTTCCAATTTTTGAAATAGGTGAAACTTCAATCAACTCTTCTAGCTTGCATCAGAAGATTATGTGTGAGCATGATGTATTTGTTTGGTGCTACATATCATGCACTAAGACTAATCTTGAAAGAAAATTTTTGAGGTGTCGATTCTAAAAGGTAATTTGTTATCATATAAATGTAAAATTCGTTAATGTGAATGTAATTAATTGTTGGATGGTTTGGTAGACATGATGATGATTACAGATGGTTTTAATGAATTGATGATGAACGCATAGCTCGTAAGAAAGTATTATGTGGAGTTTTGTTAGATAAGTTAAATAGAATCAAGCGCAACATGACGGAAATGGTTGAAAAAGAGATAGTATTACAAGAACAAGCGCAAATTTTTGAAGAAAAAACCTTAAGGCGAAAAGAAAAGTTACTAAAGTTTGAGAAAGACCATAAGTGTATTATAAAAGAAAATTTAAGGTTGCGTTCTCTTTGTTGTTTTCAAGTCATTTTTAGTTTTTAATTTTCTAAAATAATGAAAATGCGTTCTTTTTACTGTTTTTAAAAATGCATTTTTAAAGACAAAAAAAAAATGTAAAAAAAACTTAAAACAACAAAAAATTATTTTGAGTGTTTTCATCCAAAAGAAACTCTAAACTCAAAATACATTTATTTATATATTTATTCATATTTTACTATTGTAATTGAAAAAAATATTACAAAATTCATTAACTTTAAAATGTATATATATTTTTAATAATATATTAATATTAAATATTTCTAATTTATTGAATAATCAATTTTTTTTGTATAAAATATTATTAAAAAATTATTTTCAAATTTCAAAGAGAACGCGTTTTTTAATTTTCTGTTTTGAAAAATAGTTTTTCAAAATGACAAAGAGAACGTGTTTTCAATTTTCTAAAAACAGACTATCAAAATAGAAAACTGAAAATGAATTCAAAACTCAAAATTGAAAGTTGAAAAGCAAAAAGAACGTAACCTAAAATTAAAATGAAGTTTCACGAATATAGGATAAAAGAAAATAAATTTGTTAGGAGTATGATAGTGTTAGGGTTGTGTTGTTTTTTGTTCATTTTATGGATAATGAAAAATGAAGATGGTAGATTTAGATATTTGAGTTTAGTGTAATTAGTGTATAAACAATTGTAAAACATGCAAGTATGTTTTTTATTTGTTAATTATGTATTTGTAATTTATTGTTATCTTATTTATTAGTATGATAATAAAAAAAAATATTTGATTGATAAATCAAGTAAAAATTATTAAAAACAGTTGACATGAAAACTGGGGAAGTGTTAATGTATTAGAACTATTACATGAAACGTGAGGTAATTCAATGGTTAATGTGATTGTTCAGCATCCATAATGGGCTAATGTATTCCATCTGTAAATTTCTAAGGATAAATTTGTGTTACAATAAGAATAAGCACTCAAATCGTAGTTCTGCATTAAATGTCATAAGATTTGGGCAATTACAAGAACAAGAAGTCCAATCACCATCCCTGGCTTTATAACTTCTCCAGCCTTTGCCATAGAATGCTTCGACGCATCTCTTTTTCTTAAGATGATCATTTTGTTCGATTTTTGGTGTTCGTGATTTTAATTACGTCAAAAGAGAAAAATTACAAGTTGAGCCTTTGGTCTTTGTGTAGAGTAAGGATCGAACTCCCAATCTACCAGATTAACACTGATATATTACTTATCCGATTGCTCGACCTATACTCTAGACCATCTCTTTTTCTTTATTCTTTGTATTTGGGATATGGAAGAAATTGAGCAAATTCAAATTACATAATGATGTTTCAGCTCTTTAAATTCAAAAAATTACATTGTCTTCAACAAACAAATAATTGACTTCCCAGAATGTCAAAACGCATCATATCTCCAACCCACTAAATTTCAAGGCACTACTGGTGGCAACATAAACTTCAAAAATCTAACGACCATCAAGGATACAGATATGTCTTCCATTCTACTCAATACAATGAACCCAACCCAGGAATCGAATAAATCTACTCTGGCAAGACAAATAACCAAATCAAAGATATAATACATTAATACTGTAACTAATGCAATTAAAAAGATTCAACACACGAGAACTCACAGTTTCTCCCCCAAGTCTGGTGACTGCTCATCCTTCCTGGAAAAGAAAATTGATGACAAAACTGCTGGGAAATAGAAGATAGCCTCGAACTAACTTGCGGTATATAGAACAGGCGCAAGCACACGAGTTCACAAGGCCCAAATAAGCAAAATGAAAATAAGAAATTCAATTAGTTTCTCATTGTTCCTTCCGACCCAAAGTGATGGTAGGACGTGGGCTCGCAACAGCAAGGAAGGGACTTCGGTGGTCAGTTTGTCAAGGGGCAGTTGACACCTGTAAGCACTTTGACGTTCCAGTAAGCAAGAGAGTAAATATGCAAAGTATCAGTAGATTAGAGAAGAACATACATTGATTTTAAAGAGAGTTGATTTATATATAAGGATGAGAGACCCTCTTATATGCATGCATCGTGTGTTTGGGGGGTGATAAGACTAGACATCCGGTGCCAGAGCTTCATGATGGCGGCATGGTGCCGATAAGGCTTCCATTAATGTGGATAAGATATGTTATTAATGGCAATGAGGATGAGATTTGCCATAAATGAGAATGAGATCTTGAACGGGCACGGGAGTATCCAGCATGCGATTGTAATGACATTTATCTCTAATTCTAAGTGATAAAGTTATCATTTAGAGAAACAAATATATGAGTTCATCGAGTTATTTATACTCATTTATGGCATAAGTTTGAGGAAGCACTGTCATATTTGGGGGAAAAAAAAATCAAACATATCTATGTCACTCATTGAGGCTTTCCTTCGTCTTCTAAAATAAAATTGTTTGTTTACAATAAAATATGAAAAATTATAAAAAGTGAATACTTTAGTAGAAGTATAATATGGTACATGAATATATAAAGAGAAATGAAAGAAACAAAAATAGTTGAGACCAACAAAGGAGACGTCATATAATGGCCTGCCTCCCGGAGTCTCCGCGCGCATAAAGGATCCGTGAGAGGGTCATTACTAAAATGATACCGAACAATAACACAACTACAACTCACAAACAATCCTTATTTAAATCATAATTTTTTTTTTTATAACTTCTCATAATTGTCATTACATAGCTAATTACTGTGAGCCCATTTGGCTTACAAAATACACATATATCTCAAACATAAAGCAATAACCTTAACACAAGTACAATGACACCCAGGACTTAATCTCGGGAGAGCTCTACACTTGCCATCACGACTCGACGATCTGAACCCAACCCCGTCGGCGTACCTGATATCACATACAAATCCCTAACCTGGAATGATGGAAAGCAAACGTGACTCGCAAGACTCAGCAAGCTCTAGAAAGAAAGGTTGTAGGATAAGGACACAACTCTTTCCATAACACTTCATGCAATTCGTGCCAATGCAACGTCATTTCATGCCATGCCCAATACCTGTCTTATTTCTAAATGCATAAACATATAATGAACTTCACATAAATGGTCCTTAGGACCCACATAAAACACACACTGGCACCCAAGTCCAACATACAAACATAATATCAACATTTTATAAGCTATCATACCATTTCCCTTACACGTCCATTCTTGTCACTCTTAACATAATCCGTTTCCGTGAGTCTCACCCCAAGCTCTTATTGTTGTCGTGAGTCTCACCCCAAGGTCTTACCGTGGGCCACGCTGCCGTGGGTCTCACTCCCAAGGTCTTACTGTGGACCACGCCCTCTACTCATACTCATTACTTAAAACCGCACATTCTCACCATGCAGTGCAACAATTAGGAAATGCAACGACTTTTGCAACATAAACGTGATGACAAGACCCCCATAAACTAAGCATTAGGCTATGCTATGCTCACAAAAGAATTCACATATGCGAAATGCCTCTAAATGCACTGGCTCATCTAAAGAACCCAAGTTAGCTCTTAGACCAACCGGGTCATGTAGATGCTCACACATCCCATCACACACAAAGCATGTCCCTAAATGAATGCAACTCAGTCCTTATGCAGCACACACATCATGATATGCACAAAATAAGGCGAGAATCTGATAATACCAGCTTTTTTGGCCTATCTAGCGCTTATCATAACAGTCGATGATTAGCACCCATACATCCAGCCATCAACTGTCATGACCTACGGTCGACAGTCAGTGGCTTTGTACCCCATACCCTTAAACACCCATAGACAACATTAAACTCTGTCACTTAAGCTTATCATTTCGCACACTTAATCCATGATAACATAGACTCCGTTATGACATTCACGTTCTCATCTCTTCTCATACACAGGAAACCATCTCTACATTTATAATAAATTATTAACATAACCCCATAATCTTGAGCATAGCCATTTTCTAAAAACCTAACCCCAACGAGTTCGACATCATTTCTAAGAAAAGTAGAGCGATACGAAGCTCCGTGACAGTTGAAATGAAAGACACCAAAACGTCATTACTTAGCTCATTCCATTGACAATAAACTCATTAATAAATTACACGTCATAGGGTGGTTACCACATAAATTATTATTATTAATGTGTGGAACCAAGTCACAGTGAGGGAGAGATTAAAGTATGAAAAATCACGGAGACTTTCACAAAAAATAAAGAATAGGAGGAGAGGGTTAAGAGCTTGCCTATAAATAGCTGATCGTAACTTCTCTCGCACTCTCGCTGTGAAGTAAAACGTTTAACAGAAAATAATAAGTTTACGACATATATTAATCAAATCTAACCATATAAAATCTATAATTTAAACATATAATACTTAAAATAATTTTATGCACTTACCTAACTAATTTAATCACAAAATATTCTCAAAATCCTTTAATTTTCCTCTTTATTTTTCCATTTTTTCTCCCATTTCCGGTTGTTGCGCGTCCTCTCTTTCTTCTCATTTATTTCCCTCATTCTCTCTCTCTTTTCCCCTCTGTTTTTGGCAGCAAAATGGCCATTTATATGAAGCAGAATTGGAGGCTTAGCGAGCAAGGCAGATGGGCAGCCCATAGCGCCACGTGGCGTGCCCAGCAGCGGCCGCGCGTCCCCACCGCCCCAGCCAAACGACGCCGTTTTAGGCATCCTTGGGTTGGAAAAAATCTAGCTTCATCTCCCATGCCACGCGCATGCCTCGAACCCTCGACCCTTGCCCCTACACACGTGCGCGCGGCCAGCCAAGCCGGCCGTCTCTTTGTTTAATATATGCCATCAATTAATTTTATAGAAGCCCGCAGCCCCTTTTTCCAAAATTACATAACGGCCCCAGATCTTCTGAAATCCAACACTTTCACCCCGCACCACATTTACCCTTATTACACTTACACCCCCGAAATTTCCAAAAACCCACTAATTTAATTGATTTTACTATTTCCATAAATACTCCCAAATAAAATAATTAATTACCCATTTCCTCAAAATAATATAAATAAACATTTTCTCTTAATTCCTCAAATATTTCTTAATAACTTCAAATACCAAAATTAATAATTATTATTTATCTCAAATTTCGGAATGTTACATGTCAGTTCCTCTATTGGTCGAACGAGTCAGCATAATGGATTTTTGGATCGACCCTAGGGCTGCCATAACTGGGCCAGACCCAACCCTAAAGATAATAAGCTAGCCCATGAACCAACTTGGCCAACTCCAAAAACAACCTAAACCAATGACAATAGTTAGCACCAGTGGTCGCATGTAACCACTATCGGTTGGAGATTCCCACGATTAGAGCCTACAATTAGAAACACCAAGTTAAGGGGGTTAACATACAAAAAAATGGGTTAGATTCAATAGTTGAATTTTCTTAAATCTGATTTTTAATTTTTTGCCACAACTGAAAAACTCACTGCCAGTTGCCATCGGCCACCATAGCCGATAGTTTTCGATGATCAGAGGCAACCACTCAACACCCAAAGGCCCATCGACCAACTACCTAAAAACCAACAAGATTCAATAATCGAATCTCCTTAGATCTAAGTTTAAATGTTCTGTCAAACCCAACACCTGCTTATATACACACTGTCAGTCACCACTGGCCATGGTGGATGGTAGTTTCCGGTGATTAAAGGTAACAATCCGACACCCAATAGCTCATCGACCAACATACCCAAAAACCAACAAGATCCAATAACTAAATCTCCTTAGATTTAAGTTTAAACGTTCGATCAAACCCAACACCCGCCTATATACGCACTGTCAGTCGCCACCGACCACTGTGGCCGATGGTTTCTGGTGATCATAGGCAACAACTCGACACTTGAGGGCCTATTGACTAACAAACTCAAAAACTAGCAAGATCCAATAACCGAATTTCTATAGATCTAAGCTTAAACTTTCGGTCAAACCCAAATAACGCATATATATATATATACATCATTGCTAATAAAACTACAAGTCTTACCTCCTTGTAGATTGGGGACAATGGAGGCTTTGTCTAAGGGACTCCAAAGGCTTGTTTGCACTTGTGAGAAAGAGAGAGAGGGGGAGAAAGAAAGAAAGCAAGAGCAAGCCAAAGGGAAGCGCGTGCGAGAGAGTTGGAGAGAGAAAATGATGAATTGAGGATATATTTGTAATTGAAGTAATGAGTAGATTTGTAATTGTCTTGTATGCAGCCAAATAACATTACTCGTATTAATAAATATATTTTATTTTTAATATTTAAATATTTTATTAATTAATATTTAAGTAATTTTATTTAATCAATCATTAAAATTGATTGAATCTTAAAAAGATGATATAATGAATATATATTATTTAAAAATAACATTATTCAAAAATAAATTTATTTATGTGTAGGTCAGCTCCTAATTTTATGCCCGCTCCTACGGAGGAGACGAATTACTTATGTGGGGGGTTTTGTCCTTTTCTATTGTTTCATTTCGTCAATTCTAGCTAGGTGTGTCGTGTGGGTGAAAGTTATTATTATGGTAAATATGTCAACACAGCATATCATATTTTTGTCCGATTCTCGTTCGGTTGTGGGCTTTGTGGCCCAAAGATAGTCTGTCTTGTCCACGTTATGAAACTACAAGAGACTTTGTGAACATATCAAACTTGTCAAATTATTATAAAAGTAGTGGCAGTTGGTGGTGATTTGAAACTTTTAAAAATTATCTAAAATAGTTTTATTTAGATTTTTAGTTTTAGTAAATCGTCAAATTATCCATTTGTCTAAATAAAACTAAGTTTTTTTTAATTATTTAAATTTTTTTATTTATTCATAAAATTATAAATTTTAATTAATGGTCAAGTAAACAACATCCCAATTTTTGATATAATAATTTGGAGTGAAGCCACTTTTTTTAATCTTATTATTAGCCATACTAATTAGTAACTTAGATGAATTGACTTAATTGATTACACTTAGAGTTTTTTTTCTAATTTTAAAATCAAAAATAAAAATATCATTGTTATTGGAATATTCTTTTGTTTTTTATTATTTATATATAATATTTTAAATGAAGATTCACCATGAGTCCTACATGTTCCCCGTGGTTCCTTGACGGGATAGTATTTTTGAATTCGGCCCTATAGAAAAATAAATTTCAAATCTTATTCGTAAAAGTTTTTAACTTTTTTAAGTAGAATAGAAAAGAGTATTTTGAAATTTACATTATTAATAGAGTTTTATAACATTAAAATAACTTGGTTACTTAATTAATAGAATAAAAATATATTTATATATAATTATGTGTATATGGTATTAGAACAGAGAGTAGAAATGTTAAATATTATCCCTCCCACAATTCTAACTAATTTAGATAAGAAATATTTAAATCCAAATCCCATTTAAGTCATTAGAAGTCGATATCGTCTAATTAAAATGGTGTAATCAAGATGAGACGAGATAAAATCTTAGTAAAATTAGGTTATTTTGCTAATCCTAAAAGTATCAATCATCGAATATAAATTTGAAGGGCATCATGACTGGTAAGAGTAAAAGGGTAAAGTAATAGAAATAAATAGGTAGATTTATAGGAGATAAATAGTAAATGCGTTTGTTATTAGCAAGTTTGGCCAAGTTCTTATTCAAACTCAGTTTAGTGAGTTTGGGTGGTCCATACTCCATAGGCCCTACTCCTAGAGCTGAAAGAAACTGTACTCAAATCCAATGGAACCAAACTTCCAACTCATTCAATTCAAATCAACTCAATTTAACCATACTGGGCTGCCATGGAGTTTAAGCTTAAACTTTTGATTTTTTTTTTTTTTAAGACAGTTTATAAAAAAAAAAAAAATATTGAGTGTTTGATTTATTAATATGAAATATTATTTTAAAAAAGTTTAGAAGCTAAAAACCTAATCAAAAGTTCTGTTAGAAATTTAAAAAATAAGCTGAGTTTTTCATAAAAAAATAGTTTTTGAAAATTATACCAAACATTAACAGTTTTTTTTTTTTTTTTTGGCGACTACCAAGAACATAATCCCACAAAAAAAAAAAAAATCTAGAATCTATAGCTAAAACCATCATCCTTGATAAGAGTGTTCAAATTTGGTTCGAACAAAAAATTAGATAAAAAAATACCCAATCTTATCCAAGACCGAATAAGTTTGAATCAATCTATTCTGATATGAAATTAACACTCCTAATACTTGATGCCTGGGCCACCATAATTGACTACTATTAATCCACAGTCAGATATCTCTTATGCTCATATCCTCCCAAATCGAAATTCCACAACCGTCTCACCTTGGTAGCGGCAACCCAACGGTAACATTTTGATTAATGTAGCGTTTGTCTGAGTAAAATAAGGTTACATTAAGACAAAATTTAAATATTTTTTGAATTAAAATATAAAACGGTTAAGATAAGTTTAAAAAGTTATTATATGTGTTTTCTGCACCACTTCTTATGAGATAGGTCCAGTTTAGTAAGACGATCCAATCACTTAAGGCTTAAGAGGTTCTAACGGGCTCACCAAGACAAACTCATATATATTGTCCAAATTTGAACTCAGGTCGTAGAAAACGAATAAGCTTCCAGCGAACTCCCAGCAATCAATTCAACGGGCTCTCGACAAAGCCCTTAGTTTGCTGGCTCTGCCATTCAGCTTGGTGGTCTAAAACTTCTCAGCTTACGTAGACAACAAAGCTGTTAGGCAGTCAGAAGTAAGGGCCTATTTACTTTATCTGAGGTGAGTCATACTCCTCGTAATGAGGATTTCACTCCCGATTTTATGCAGATGATAAGGAATATTTGTCCCCAATTATATCATCTTGTATTTTTATATTTTGAACAAATTGTAAAGGTCCCTCATTATGAATATGAGCCAGAAATGTCATAAGAAGGACAAAAGGAATAATAAAAAAAATCACCTCACAAAAGAAAATAATCAGGGTGCGGTCGTGGAGTAGGCATCATTTTGCTCAAACTGCATAAAAGCTCTGTGTGCTCTTCCCATTTTTTTACTTTCTCCTTGCATTTTTGGACTCACTCACTATGGTCTAAAACGGATCATAATCTGTTAAAACTGAACGTTGATAAAAGTATTTTAAGATTTTTATTAAATTATTTATTAATTTTTTTAAAATATATTAGGAGACATATGAATCATTTTTTATATTGATAAAGTTTAAAATAAATTTATTTAAAAGAAAAGAGGTAAATTTATCTAAATAATTTTAAATAAGAAGTGACAAGATTTTTTTTTAAGGGTTATTAGATAAATTTAATAAATATAATAAAAAATATTTTTATTTAAAATATTTTTTAAATCTCACTTTTTTTTTAACTTATATTTTAATTAATAGATCCTAGCTAAATATATGATCAGCCGAAGCTAAAAGGTTTAATCCTAATTAATTGCTTTAATGGAGAGAGAGAGAAGATTCTGAGTGGGCAGGTGAATCACGGTATAATCAAAGACAGCCTGTCCCAAAATCTTCTTGGTATCATAAGCCCTTGTTGTTCAAACTTGATTTGCCCATCCATCCTTGATTGTTTTAAAAATGTTTTGATTTGTCGTTGCGTACACTGAATCTGAAACGGTCAAGAATCTGTTTTCGCATTACAGCACTGTTCATAAAGAAAAGACTAAAGAAAATCCACCATCTCCATCCCCATCCATCTCTGCACATTCTCTTGCAAATCGATTAGTTTTATGACTTCGCTCCCAAGGCACAGCTCAGTTGGTAAGGAGCGGGTAGAGTTGCTCTCGAGTGGCAAGGATCGAGTCGGGCAAGCCGCAGTATGGGATTTTCTGCTCCTCATGGGTCCTTGTGGGCGACTCGCACTGGTCCTTCCTGTCACCTGCCAACTAGGTTCCTGATTTACCCTCCTCAAATGACGTGGGACAGTTCGTGGGGGCCCTCAAGGTGTGAGTTAACACCTTTTGCTCCCGATTAGTTTTATGACTTCAATGGTTAAATTACTTAAACAGTGATGTGACAGAGACAAGTTCACTTTCTCCGGTTTTTTATTCCGTCGGGTGCAAATGCAAATTCTAATTTTGCTTCATAGAAGGAAAAGCTTGCTGTCGTGTTCTAATCATATATGAGCCCCACTTCACTTCAACGCGCTTTAACAGAGAGTGGGACTGAATCAACAGATTTGTTCTGCGGATGAGATGAGAAGTGGGAAAACGCAAGCACCACTTGCTGAAAAACGAACAAATTGTTTTGGGTTTTGACAATGCTCACAGCAAAGCAAAGCACAATCCCATTTTTTTCTTTTTAACCAAACAAGTTCATCCTTCTCAGTTCTCTCCTCGCCCTTTCCATTTCTTCATTTGTTAAAGCTCGAATCTTGAACCGTATGAATGAACAAACTTTTCACCCATCCATCGCTGTGGGTTTTCTCTGCAAGTGGAAGTAGGTGAGTTGACTTGGCTGCGGGAATCCCTAGGGCTTTCGGTGGGGCCCTTCTATGTGAGGAGAATCTTCTTCTCTTAGGAGGAGAGAATCACAAGAGCAAAGCAGGGCCAGATAATAACCAAGAGAAAGAGGCTGTCTTCTTTTGTTTGGGTGAGGATTTCACGAGGGAAGGGACCAGCTCCTTGACAATTAGACAGCTTCTCAGAATCACGTGTTGCTCATCTTGCTCCATCTCAGACAGCCACAATACCTTTTGGGTATTTCAGAAAATATGTGTTCTGTATAAATAGGGCAAGAAAGACAATACCCATGTTGGAATATCCAGGAATCCAAGAATCTTTGCATAGTGAGTTGCTCCTCTGCTTCTCTACGTATGTTTTTTATGGGTCATCTTCTTCAGTTTTTGACTGGGGAATTAGTCATGGGCTTTCTTTGAGTGTGCTTCTATTTGAATTTGTAATTGTGGTTGAAAAGAGGAATGGGCAAAAGTACTGGCCATGTTGGGAGAATCTCCATAGAAAAAGTTGGTTTTTATTTTAGGTACTTGCTAATTTGGCATCTTCACTGTTTGTGTTGATTGGACTTCTGATGCATTGAGCATGTAGGGAAATGGGATTTGTTATGATTCTTACTTCATCTTTATGTTATTCTCTGTTGATTTTTGCAGATCTGCAAACTTGACTGAAATCAGATATATACCTTACTCGGAAAAAGGAGAAGAATTCCCCAACATTGCATATCAATTCTTCTTTGTGTAGCTGTCACAAGTGGATAATCAGCAGAGCTTTGTTTCCTTTTCAGATATCTTTAAAGTCGTTATATGGGTTCAAATTGGTCCTTTCATCTCATCTCCTATAAATTCTTGATTGAGAGTGGTTTGGTTATATGGGCAGATGGGGTCTCAGAGGCTAAAAGATTAGATTGACCAGTGGTTTCTTGAAAGTTAAAAAAGAAATTTTGGAGAAGTACTTTGATGGACGACACCTTTTTCCCATCCAATAGCAGCTTAGCAGCTCCATCTGATTTAGCCATGGATTTTGGTTACATGGATGAACTCTTGTTGCAAGGGTATTGGTTGGAGACGACTGGTGGATCTGAATTCTTGCATAATAGCCCTTCTACTTCTAATGCGGCGTTTGATCCAACCTTCACATGGCCTCCTTTTCAAGCAAACAACGGAGAATCAAACGTATGCGCAAGCCCATTTCAAAAGGACAGTCAAGAAGAAAGGCAAAGGTCATCTTTTCCCGAGAATCTGTCTACTAGTGAACCCCAAGGGCAAAATCCTACTAAAAGTCTTGCTCCTAGCCAAAACATGGTTGATCTTGCTGGGTGTTCTGATCTTAGTAAAAGGTGGTGGATTGGACCCAAAGCAAATCCCGGTCCTGGATCTTCTGTGATGGATAGATTAATTTTGGCGCTTGAGCACATAAAAGATTCCACAAGAAACAAAGATGCCCTTATTCAAATATGGGTTCCTGTAAGTAGTGGGGGCAGACATATTCTGACTACTAGTGATCAACCCTTCTCTCTTGATCTTAATAGTCCTAGTCTTGCCAGTTACCGGAAAATCTCTGTGAACTATCAATTCCCTACTGAGGAGAACTCCAACGGGATTGTAGGATTGCCTGGGCGGGTTTTCAGGGGTAAGGTTCCTGAGTGGACACCTGATGTTCGGTTCTTTAGAAATGATGAATTTGCACGAGTTGGCCACGCAAAACAATATGGTGTCCGTGGAACCCTTGCCCTACCAGTTTTTGAACAAGGTAGTAAGAATTGCTTGGGTGTGATTGAGGTTGCTATGACTGATCAAAAGGTCAATTATGGTCCTGAGATTGAAAGTGTTTGTAAAGCACTTGAGGTCAGTTTGCTTTGCTTATCTTCTTCTTGATTCCTTTGTTGGGTTTCATTGTTTAAGTGTTTCCTTGTAGATAATGCAGAAACTTTGTGTTCTTTTAGATAATTGAGAAACTTTGTTTGGTTTATCTTGTAAGAGCTTTATGTCACACTTGGAATTTATGTAGGGGGAGGTTGAAAATTTTTTTTAACATGTAAAATTATACATCGCAGATTTTGGGGTGACCTATAATTTTTTTTAAGACTAATTTATTATTAAAAATTATTTTTTATATTAAAAATTAATTTTTTAATATAAAATTAATTTTAATTGTGAGCTGCAGCACAGGGCAGCTCAAGCGTAGATCCACCCCTGACTAAACCTCTAATAATCTCGACCATACATCGGGCTGCATGAATATCTTCAACATTGCATATTTAGAAGTCTAGTCTCTGAATAGTCTAAAAAGAGCTTCAGTGTTACCTTAGAGCTTTTAGAACTTCTTTCATTCCTTAATTGCATATAGTTAAAACATTAAAAATTCATTGAAGTTTTGTGTTTCCAAGAAGTCTGGAAAGCCGATGTATTTCTGCCTTTGCTTTTCGGGTGAAAAGAGCCCCAGAAAACCAGATGACTAAATTTAAAGCTGAAAGTCTTAAAAGCAAGGAAGACTGGTAAATATCCCAAAACTTCATGTGTGCTACTTAACATACTGTGTAAATTCTACATTGACAAGCCTTTTTCTTCTTGTGCTTTCTGTTCTTAAAACTCAAAATAGGACAATCTTTGTCCAACCAAACGTTGGTAAGTATGACTTCTTTTTTCTGTTCAATTGCTTCACATATCAAAATTTGCTCTTGGTTTGAACTGCCATAACACGTGCAACACATAATGCAGACATGAACATGATTCAGAAGACTAGAAGAGTAGTTGCCAAAGTGAAAAAAAAAAATCTTGACCCTGACGCTATTCCACTTAGAATTTCAGCAAGTCATACGTATATATCTTGCTATTCAAATGCAATCCTATTTATCAAAATAAGATCTTCGTTTTGTAATGTATTAATACATTAAAGAAAATTTAGGATTCAACAAAAGGCAATTTTCTAAGTGTCATTTCGTTATTCTACTACCGCTACCACTACCATCTTGGAGGATGTAGATCAAAATCTTAAGAACACTAGTAAACCTCTACCATTTTGCAGGCCCTGATATGATATAGGGAGAAACAAAAGTACATATTGACATCTTCAGGTGCCACCTAATTTAATCTTGATCACTGCACCTTTTATAAAACCATAGGAGTAGGGCCTGAGTCTTTTTACAGCTTATAAAAGGAAATTGAAATTTGCTCAGATTAATTGCTTATTTGTCGGAGCATCAAAAGGGCAACACGAATACGTCTCTTCAGAATTTCTGACATGAACAATCGGCTTGTTGCAGGCTGTTGATCTAAGGAGCTCTGCCTCTGAAGTGTCAAGCACTCAGAACATCAAGGTAATTGGACAATCTTCAAGAAAGAAACAGAGGTCTACTGAAATTTTTATGATTTTTTTTTCTTGGCGTTATGTGGGACTGTTTTGCATCAGGTATGCAATGGATCCTATCAAGCTGCATTACTAGAGATTCTGGAAGTCTTGCGATCTGCATGTGAAACACATAAGTTACCCTTGGCTCAAACGTGGGTCCCGTGTATCCAACAAGGTAAACCGGGAAGCAGGCACTCTGATGAGAACTACGTTGATTGTATTTCAACAGTAGATTCAGCTTGCTACCTTGCTGATTCCCGTATGCAAGATTTTCTTAAAGCTTGCTCTGAGCACCACTTGCTGAGAGGTCAGGGCGTTGTTGGGCGGGCATTTATGACCAACCAACCATGCTTCTCATCTGATATTACGTCTTTCACCAAGACAGAATATCCCCTCTCTCACCATGCAAGGATGTTTGGATTGCACGCTGCTGTGGCCATACGCCTGAGAAGCCTCCACACTGGTACAGCTGACTTTGTTTTAGAGTTCTTCTTACCTGTTGATTGCCTTGATTTTGAAGAACAGAAGAAGATGCTCAGTTCCTTGTCAATTATTATACAAAAAGTTTGCCGGAGCTTAAGGATCATCACTGACAAGGAATTGCAGGACGAGACTCTTTTGCCAGTTGATGAAGTGATAGCCCCTTCAGTGGAACATACTCATTCCGAACAGTATTCTCAAGAAGGGTCAACATGGACGGCAAGCCGTTTAATCTGGGAGAATGGTAATGATCCACTATTCCAGAAAGAGAAACCAAATAAAATATCGATTGACAGATCCTCAGACTTTAAACAAACCCAAAGCAATACTAGTTTAGGAGCAAGAGCAAGTGTTGCCTGTACTGGAGATCATTCTAGTTTTGGTGAAGGTAGCTTCTTAAATGAGGGTAGAACAGGAGAGAGACGACGTACCAAGACAGAGAAAACTATCACCCTGGAAATTCTTCGGCAATATTTTGCTGGCAGCCTAAAAGATGCAGCCAAAAGTATCGGTGGTAAGCAATATTTATGGCAACATCTATACTTTTGGTGAACTTTGAACCAGGGGAAATCCCATCTCCACAAGATGAACATTCTTTAACTTGTGTGTTGATTTTTCTTTAAATTTCAGTTTGCCCGACCACTTTGAAAAGGATATGTAGGCAGCATGGAATTCAACGGTGGCCTTCTCGGAAGATCAAGAAGGTTGGGCACTCGTTACAGAAACTCCAACGAGTGATTGACGCAGTCCAAGGTGCCTCCGGTTCTCTTCAAATTGAGTCCTTCTATTCAAACTTCCCAGAGCTAGCGTCTCCAAAATTTTCAAAAACCAAACCGTTTTCAACCTGGAAGCTAAGTGATCAATCAAATCTCTTGAACATGCAGCACCCTGAGGTCGTCAGTTTTTTGCCCCCAGCTGCCGGTTCCATATCACCACCCTCTTCTTCCTGCAGCCACAGTTCAAATTCAAGCCAATGTTGTTCTAGTGGGACACAGCCACATCCTCACACAGTGAATCTTTCAGGTAGTGAAGATCCAATGGCCAAAGAGAACTCTGGTAATGGTGCTTTAGAGAGGGTAAGAAGTGAAGCAGAACTGCGTCCCTCCAGTGATGAAGTGCCAAAACTCATCCCCAGATCCCACAGCCACAAGTCTCTCACCGAGCACCCTAAATGTGAAACTTTTCCCCCAGTATCAAGAAATGGCGGTTGCAAATCTCAAGAAGGGGAAGCTCTCAGAGTAAAAGTCACATATGGGGAAGAGAAAATCCGGTTTCGCATGCAAAGTAACTGCTACTGGGGATACAAGGATTTACTGCAAGAAATCGCTAGGAGATTTAGAATAGACGACATGAAGGGATTTCAGCTGAAGTACTTGGATGATGACTCTGAATGGGTTTTGTTAACATGTGATGCCGATTTGGAGGAGTGTGTTGACGTGTGCGGGCCATCTCAGAACCACACGATTAGGCTTTTACTCTATCGGATTCCTCACCAACGTCCTGGAAGTTCTTTTGGTAGCAGCAGCGTGATATGGAAATCTACGAGTTGATACCCCGGTGAGATTGATGATTTTGCTGCTGTTTGAATACTGAGTCGTCGTCCATCCATGGGTTTCATCTCTTAGCATTCAGGACTCAAAAAGGGGCGATCCTAGTGCCTGGCTTTGGCGATGTTGCAGAGTATTGATGACAATATTGTTATCCAAGGAAAAGCTCCAGTTTTCGTGCTAACAAATGGATGGTTGTAAGCTGATTATTCGTTACATTATGAGAAATGCTTCTGGTTGTTTGAATCCGCTGAAAGAAGTTTATAATTATTGGGAAATAGGAGCTAGTAGTTAATGGAAAGTATCAAAAGTGTTTAGGAAGTTTAGCCTGAATAAGAAGAGTAAGTGATGCATCTCCATTGGTTTTCATCCAATTATTGTATTCAGGGATGTGACCATGCATGCATGTTAACTCCCAAGCCCACAAAGTGGGCAGAAGTTGAATTGAATTTGGAGCGGGTGTGGTGGTGCAACTGTAAAGCCCATTTGGAGATAGAATCTAGAATGATGCAATCTGAAGTGGGCATCTCTGTAGGAGATCTATTATGGGGACACCACCATTCCTTTGGGTGTTTTTACATGCCTTATTGGAATACTTGCAACTTTGGAGCAAGAAGAAAAAAATTAACTTAATAATTTTAGATAACATTTGTTAAAATAAGTAAAGATAAGATTATATTAAAATAAAATTAAAATATTTTTCGAATTAAAATATGAAATGATTAAGATAAGATTTAAAAATATTTTAATATTTTTATTAAATTTTTTCAAATACATTAAAGAACATATGTATTATTATTATTTTTTATCTATAAGATCAAATATATACTTATTTAAAGAGATGAAAGAAATAAACATATTTAAAAAATACTATAAAGTCACGTGACTCATTTTTAAGAATCGATAAATAAATTTAACAAATACATTAAATTTTTTTTTAATTTATATCTTAATTAACAAATACTATTTTAATTAAAAAAAATAAAATATTATTTATATGGTAGATGAGAAAAATAAACTTTTTATCTGTTGAGCATGATGCTGGCACTTCAGGTCGGGCAGTACGGTAAACAGTAAGTAAGGATCAAACTGACTTGTGTTTACTTAATACAATTGGACGGCCCGCCACACGACTCAAATACTCCGCGCCTCCTCACTAACAAGATCAAGCCATGATGCAGATGTTTCAGAAGACGCGTACAATTAACTTTTTTCTTTTCTTTCAGAAAGAAAAAAGATGGATTTTTACATTGGATCTAGGATAATAAATACAAGAACCTGTTCTCCCACTGATTTTTTTACATGCAATACTACCAAAGGAACAGCAAAATTTTAACCCCATTAATGGAGCTCCTATAGTCAATCCACTGTCAGCTAGCTTACAGTTGGGATTTTAACAGGAGGCAGTTGATCTTGCTCCATGACTAAACCCTTGAAGGTGGACCAAAGATGCTTAATAATACCTGCACACACAAAGCAGGAAAACTTGTTATTAATCCATAGTTCTTTTTGTGGATGAAATTCTTTCTTAACATGACAAAAGAATCAGACATTAATGAGAGACCACTTTAACATTTAACTGAAATCATTGGCATAGATATATGTAGGAAGTATGCGAGTGACGTACAGGTAAAAATACAAGGCCGTGCAAGAAACCAAGAAGAACCAAGGCCAGGTACATTTGGAAATAATAAACCTGCAGAAGATGGAATTTAGATCAAAACAAGTATTAAGGCCATACTGAATGCAAAAACTGGTGAGTGTAGAATCAGAGACCACAAAAACTTCAGTCCTTGAGAAGCAAAGCACAAGCACCCCAACTAGCTTTGTCAGCGTAATCCCACTGCAGAAATACATTTGTAATTCTTAGTTACAACTGTTCCGAGTTTGAGAGAGAATTTTATACTCAAAATACAGTGAAGAAAAAACTAGTTCCAAAGGCTTTGAGTTTCTACACAGTAAAGGCGTTATCTGTTTTTCAATTGTGATCCCCAAAGTGCAACCGAAAGGCCTTTTATGACTTATTATTTCTGCTTTTCAAAAGACTAGGGCTACTTGTAGCAAGCACAAGAATTATAGAACTTGCTCATGGTGGAGGAAAAGAACCTGAAGACAGAAGCGCCCATTGTAGACAAAGACTCCTCCATCCGTTGGTTTCTGTCTCCACTGCTTATCTGCACGACCGTGATAAATGCATGAGAACAAACCTTGTGACAGTCTTGTGTTCAAAAGAAAACCATAAAGAACCCTAGTAGTCATCGGGTTAACCATTTTTATTTAATGATCCTTCTAAATACACCTTACTGTTGAATTTATCATCAAGTTGATTTCTTGATAAGTTAGAGATAATATATATTTGTTATGTGATAATGATTCCAAGTAAGAGTTGGATCAAAATTATAGATAGCTGGGAATTTCTAGTTAGATTTAGTTTTAGTTTTAGATTATTTTGGTCTATATATAGGAGTATTTTTTAGTTTTCTGGTTAATACAAGAGAGTAAGTATTCAGAGCAAGATCTTAGTGTTATAATATTTTATAGAGTAGTTTTTCTCAACATGGTATTAGACCCAACTCTGATCTAAGGTTCTCTTGCCTTTCTCACTTGTGGTTCGGATCAATGTTGATCTATGTTCAAGTTATCTAGTTGGTTCAAATCTAGTTTTTAGATCTGGTTATTTTTCTTCCAAAACTAGGTTGTACAAAATTTCTATGCAAATTTTATCATTGGTACCAAGTTTTCTGGCAAGATCATTATCAAATAATTTTTGTTAAATACTTTTATAGAAATTTCTAATGGATTTAGGTGCACGAGCAATTGGATTGGGTGTCAAATTATTGACCTAATCAAATTATCGAATAGCATGGAACCATATCTTCTTCGCGAAGATTTATGGGATATTGTAGATGGTGAAGACAAGGTTGCTCCAAACAAAGAATAAGAGAAATATAAGCAGCGAGAGGAAAAAAGGGTCTTCTATCTCTCATGGCTTATTTGATCATAATCTTTAGCGTAAATCAACAAGTAAAATTTGACAATTGCTTGACAGATTGTTGTTCAACAAAGGATGAAGCTCAGTTGAAGATGATAGAAAATGCTAAGTCAGAATTTCTCTTAAACCGTTCTATCTCTCATGGTTTATTTGATCATTTTATTCTGAGTAAATCAACAACCAAAATTTGACAAACCTTTGACAGATTGTTCAACAAGAAAGATGAAGCTTGGTTGTAGATGCTAGAAAACGAGTTGGTTAATATGACTCAAAGTAACCTTTCTAATAGCACAATACTTTTAGATGATGAAGAATTTATGTTCAGAAATTTCCTCCTTGATTCTGGATAAGAAGATCTTTGAAGCACAGATGAAGCCTCTAATCATTTGTGGAGTTAAAAATAAGTATATTCCTTTTGTCACATCAGCTAAAGGGTAACCATATCCTTAGAGGGGTTTAAGAATCTATTGTCTTCACGAAAGTCCCTAGCCAAGCAAATGGCTGATATCTCCATTAAAGATGAAGAAACTAGGGTATTACTTACCAAGCAAAAGAGGAATTTCAAAGGAAAAGGAACGGAAAAGAATGATGATTTAAGTTCTAGAAAAGATAACAACTCCTCCTCAAAAGAGAAGTTATTCAAGTGCTATCGATATGGGAAACCTAGTCACATTAAGAAAAATTGTTGAATCAAGTTACAACAAAATAATATGGCTGTAGTTTAGAACCAGAATAAAGATGATTGGGAAGATGTTGCATTACTAAGAGAACAAAGATTGGTGCTATGACTTCCATCAACTTCGATAATGACTAGATCCTGGATTCTGGTCATGGTCATCACCTGACAGGTGATGAATCAAAATGTTAAAGCTTCCTCTCATATGAAGGTCATAATGCCATTGTTATTGCTGATAAAACTATCCATCAAGTTGTGAAGGAACAGTGGTGATTGATGAAGATGACAATTTTTTCACACTTCATTGCATGTTCCATGTTCCAGGTATGAAGAAAAACCTCCTCTTAGAATCTGATGTAGTTGATGACAGCAATATTAAGCATTGTTTGGCCTGCGAGAGGTCAAGTTTCTTCCGAATGTCAATGATATTCAGGCTGATATTGTTCACATTGGCAGAAGAGTCAATGACATGTATGTATTATCTGCTTCTCAATCTTATGTTAATAAGATGAGTAGTTATGATAATACACTCATGACACGCAATGATAGGACACCTTAATTTGATAAAATTAACGGCTTCCAAGTCTAACTAATTTTGGTAACGGACAAGTATGCTAAAGTTGATATGGAAAGTCACATCTACTCTCGTTTGACAAGTCACTCTCAAGGTGTAGGTATCCTCTAGAGCTGATACATAGTGATGTTAAGGGACCAACCACAGCTCCCTCATATTCTGGGTCCCATATGGTCATCATTGTGGATAATTTTACAAGGTTCACTTAGGTGCACTTTGTAAAACTAAAGTCTTAAGGTCTTTAGTAGATTTCTGGAATTCAAAGAAACTGTGGAAAACTAAAGTTACACTTCAATAGATTTCTTGAATTCAAAGAAACCGTGGAAGGTGTACTTGGAAAGAAGATCAAGAGGCTGCAGACAAATAATGGAGAAGAATATACTTCCAATGAGTTCATATCATTTTGCTGGCACCAAGGTATTGAGGAGTAACTTTCTTGTGTCAATATGCACCAAGGTATTAAGGAGTAACTTTGGCGTGCTAGTTATGTGATTAATAGGGTGCCACTCAGTTCAACAAATATGAAGTCTCCAAATGAAATTATGTTTTGGGAAAGCATTTTAGAATCTTTGGATCTACCTACTATGTCCACATACCAGACTCACAGAGGACTAAGTTAAATTCAAAAGCAAAGAAATGCATATTTGTTGGGTATAATAAAAGGAAGGGAGGGTGGAAGTGCATGGATCTAGAGACCAACAATTTCACTGTCTCGAGGAATGTTGTCTTTGATGAGATATCCTCCTACTACAATTTTGACGGAATTCCACTTGATTGTGGGAAATTAAATTAGGTACAACAAGTTATGTCAAGTACATCATTGACTTGTAGTTGTTTTCAAATTTAATCATTTCAGAGAGTTTAGATTTTCTATTTAAAATAAGAGAGAATTTAGAGTAAGATCTTGGTGTTCTCATATTTTATGAGGTATATTTTTCTCAACAAGTACAACCTAGATTGTTTACCAGTACTCCATCTTTGAAATGATTATAGGTTTCAATCCTAAAAGCATTTTACTCTTTGCTTACTCTTGTAGAAAAAATATCACAGTTTGTAAGTAAAGAAGCCAAAGAAGTTGCATCAAGTCTCAAGAAAAAACATCACAGTTTGTAAGTGAAGAAGCCAAAGAAGGCGCATCAAGTCTCAAGTTATATATATATATATATTTTTGTTTCCTCTTGACTTACAAATGAAGCATAATTGTGATTAGTCCTAAAATGAAAAACAATGGGTTTCCAACTCTATCTTTCAAAATTATGGTCTACTATGAGTCAATTGGTGCATCTTAAACCTTTTTGATCTATTGATGACAAACAATAAAGAGAATCAGCTTGTATAGACATGAAAGCACTTAGAAAATAGAAATACCAAAGGATGTAGACACTAGATGGTAAATTTAAGGGGCTGTCTAGTTGTAGAAAATATTTTCTATTTTTGAGCTCCAATTTTCTATTGAGTAATTGAATATCCCATTAGAAAATAGAAAACTCAGTTTTCTAATTTTTCAACCTTATACTTTGAATTATAGAAAATATCCATTTTGATGCTTTCTAGATTTTCCGAAAATGAATGCTATGGCTTTTTGAAACATAAAATGTTAGGACATCTTTAGTTATAAAATTGGGGTTGAAAACTGTTGAGAATTCATATTAATTTGATTGTATTAGGTGTTGTATATATTAGTTGTACCTTGTACCTAGCTTAGATAACTTGTACATAGCAGTTATAGTAGCTTAGTATAAATACTTGTAACCCTAGCTCAATAGAATTGAATCACTTTTTCCCTCCAATATCTCTTTATGAAGATTAAACAATGTACTGAGGACTGTGTACAAATGTAAAATATCATTTATATAAAGAATATGCGCATGGGACCATATTTATGCACAACTTTTGTAAACACGAAATAGAGGTACTAGATCAGATTCAATTGACAGCCATAACCAAGATAAAAGTTGCGCATCAACTTTATCCCAGATTATCCTATCAATTTCTAGTATCTCACTTGATTTCTTAGTTAGATGATCACTAACCCCTTGGCCTCTAAACCACATTTTAACAGAAGCTGACCAAGAGAAATAATTTTCCCATTCAGCTTTTCAGTTGTAACGAGAGGAGTACCAGATTTGGAATAACAACAGGAGTATGGAGATTACCTTTAAACCAGACATATTATGCAAACCCTAGAAATCACAGATCTCACAACTACCAGATTGAAGGAAGCAATCAGATCCCAGATCAGGTCTCATAACTGCCAGATTGTAGGAAGCAACCAGATTGCAATGTGCAGAGTAGGTTAGCAGATTGCAGCACGTCCAGATCTCAACCAGGAGCACTGAATCACCAGATCGCAGTGCGGAAAAAAAATCCTCAATGCAAGAGGATGCAGATTGCCACTTAACCCAGATAAGATTTGATGTTTGATTTACATAAAATCTGCCCCAATTCTCCAGATTCACTTCTTGATTAGCTTTGATACCATGTGAAATGATATGTAGAACTGAGATAAAAGAAGAGGGGAAAAGAGAGGCTGGAGGGAAAAACTAATTCAATTTTGACTTCATGCTATCTAGTTAATTGGATTCCTTCTACTGTTAGTGGACACATTCCTCATACCCTACTTTTTCCTCAAGATCCTTTATATCCTCTTCCTTTTCATATTTTTGGTTCCACCTCTTTTGTTCATCTTCTATCACAAGGACGGGACAAATACCACCTTAATCGATTAAATGTGTATTCCTAGGGTATTCCTGAGTTACAAGTGTTTTTCTCCTTATCTCAATTGTTATTTTCTCTCTTCCAATTTTACTTTCTTTGACTCTAGGCCTTTCTTTGCTTTGAATGTTTCTTTCTTTGATGAGGTTCTTCCTGTTCATTCCTTTGCTTTTTTGGTTCCTACAACCTCTTCTCCCATTACCTCGTCTGTCCCCCCTCATCCTCTCTTGATTCTATCAATATCATTTCCAACCATTTTCTCTTTCGGTTCCTGTTAAGCTTTCAGATGGTGTGGTTTCTTCATCTCCGTTCCTCCAGATGTTGCAATTACTGTAGATACTTGTCTCCCTACAGGTGCCATTGTTCCTCCAGTTTTCGGTCTTGTTTAGCCTTCACTTCGGAAAGGTACTCATTCTTCTCATAATCCTCATCCTATTTACACTTTCTTGAGCTATCATCGTGTACCTTCTATCCATTTTGCCTTTGTTTATGCTCTTTCTTCTGTTTCTATTCCTAATACCCATGAAGCATTGACACGAACATAGGTACACGAGACACAGGAAACGAGGGCATGACATTTTTAAAAAAGTAGGACACAACACAATTGAGATATGTTAATAAATAAAATAATTTTATATATTTTTAAAGCATAATAAATTATTAAAACTATTTTCTACAGTCACAAATATACATTTCAAATTCATAAGACAACATTCCAAATAAATAACTCAATCTAATTAGCAATTAATTGACAGTCTAGTCTTCTTCGTCCCTCGCATTCCAATTGATATTTAAAGAGCATGCATGAAGGGTATGAAAACTAAATAGTTGTACAATCAAAACTTGGGAAAAAAGCATGCAATTACCAAATTTTAAAACCAAAGAGTAAAAAAGAAAACACTTACTTTTTTAGTCTTCAAAGTGTCTACATAAGGGATGTGTATCCTATGAGTGTCCACATAGGGGACGTGTGTCCTACATGTCCTCTTGTATATCCTTTTAACAAATTTTAAGAAAGTGTCAAATACGCCACGTGGGGGTGCTCAACACACTGGCAACACCTGTACGACAATGCTTTATAACCTAATACAAATGTAGAGGCTCTTGCTCATCCTAGCAGGCATCATGCTATGGATAATAAGGAGATGTCTGCCTTTCTAGCTAATGGGATGTCAGGACCCTACGGTAGTTAGTATGGATGGTTGTAATGGTAGACATTAGGGTTAACAGTTAGTTGGTTGTAACAATAGGCTGTTAAATGGCAGTTAGGTGGTTTAGAGGAGCTGTATAACCACTAGGCTGATTGTAAGCTGTGGTGGTAGCTATATAAAGCTACTAGACTGTTGTAGTTGGGGTATCCAGAAAATATCAATTGAAAACATTGGTTCTACTCTCTCACAAACTCTCTCCCTCCCTCTCGGATCTGTCTCCTCTTTCCCTTGGCTTCTAATTTTCTCTCTTCTCTTCTGTTTTCCCTCTCTTTCTCCAATTCTCCTTTAATTCTTCCTAAAATTGGCCCTAATATTCTGTTGAAACCCTAGGGTCATGACATGGGATTTGGTTCCACTCCCTCCAGGGAAGTCCTTAGTTGGTTGTCATTGAGTTTTTATTGTTAAAGTTGGTCGTAATGGATCTATTGATAGATTAAAAGCTCCTTTTGTTGCCAAGGGTTATATATAGTTGGTCTTGATTATGGAGATACATTTTTCCCTCTAGCTAATATTGCTTCCATTCATTTATTTATTTCTATGGCTACCATTAAACATTGGCCTCTTCTTCAACTTGACATAAAAAATGCTTTCCTTCATGGTGATCTTCTTGAGGAGATTTATATGGAGGAACCATTTGCATTTGTTACACAAGGGAACCTATTCTTGATCTAGGGCACTACAAATTTACAGAAGATTAGTTGGGAAGCTTAATTATCTTACAGTTACTCGACCTGATATTGCATTTATTGTTAGTGTGGGTATCTAGTTTTTGGCTTCTCCTTGGCAAACTTTGGTGTGTATTTTGCAATATATTGAGAGTTTGCCTAATAGAGGTCTACTATTTGAGAATAAAGGTCAAAAATAGGTGACTGGTTATGCTGAAGCTGATTGGGCAGATTGTCCATTTGATAGACGCTCAACTTCTGCTATTGTATTTTGGTTAGAAGCAATTCGGTTCCTTGGAAGAGTAAAAATCAGCATGTTGTGGCTAGATCTAGTGCTGATCTTGAGAATAGAGCCATAGCATTAGCTACATGTGAGCTGATTTGGCTGAAACAACTTCTTAAGGAGCTGCAGTTTGGTGATTCAGGTTCTATGCAGGTTCTGTGCGACAATCAGGCTACTCTTTGTATTGCCTCTAATCCTGTTTTTCATGAAATGACCATGCATGTTGAAATAGACTGTCACTTTGTGCAAGAAAAATTGAGTTCTCAAGAGATTTTTACAGCATTTGTTAGGACAATGGATCAGCTAGCTGACCTGTTTACTAAAGCTCTTTGAGGTCCAGGATTGAGTGCATTCGTTCCAAGCTAGGCACATATGATATGTATATGCCTGCCTGACGGGGAATGTTTAATTCAATTGTAGTAGGTGTTGTATGTATTAGTAGGACCTTGTACCTAGCTTAGATAACTTGTAAATAGCAGTTAGAGTAGTTTAGTATAAATACTTGTAACCCTAGCTCAGTTGAATTGAATCAGTTTTTTCCCTCCAATCTGCCTTTTCCCTCTTTTCTTTTTTCATTTCTGGATACCATTTCACAAAAGCTAGAAAATATTTTCTGAAACTGAATGGGGCCTAAGCTTTCGTTTTTTATTTTTTTGCATGTTTACTTTTTGATGTTTCCAAAGAGTTTGTTTGGGTGCAAGTCTCCTGAAGGCAACAGCACAAATTTGTACTTATTATTAAGCAGTCATTAATCCTTAACGAGAAGCAGAGTAAAACTTACTGTGAAAGCATGAGTAATGTGCACACAGAACTCAACAGCAATGCCCACTGACATTACAAGGTTAACAACAGACACTGCATTCAGTTGGATGTTTAGAAGTGCCATTATACCCTGCAGGGTTTCATCTTGTGAGTAGAGGCAAAAGCAAACATGAATTGGAATAATTATGAAAAATGAGTTACAAATATAATGCTGTTTATCGTGGAGGTTCTAAAAGTGAAAATGCCAAGGAAGAACACGTACCATTAGATCCAAAACAATCATTGCCAAGACGAGTAAAATGATTGCTGAACTCCAAAAACTGCATTTAAAATGGCAACAGGATAAAATTAACAATTTTCCAGGAAAAGGAACCATAGCTCTTGGTAGAACAGAGAAAGTGGAGAAGGGAGAAAGAGATACTGACCTCCATGTTATAATTAAGCAAACAACAAATACTGCACCTGTTAAATTATCAAGTAGATTTAATCAATGCTTCTAACAGATAAGCAGAATTGTAACCAGATACATGCAAATATGCAGTACTAACTTCAAAGCTCAAACTTAGGATTTCGTACTTTAGAAATGTTTAGGAAAAATAGCTATTGCTTGGTCTTAAACCTTAACCTGAAGTGGTGAAGAGCTTCCAACCAATAAATTTTTGGATAAAGTCACCCACAAATTTGCCAAAATTGTAATTCACATATCCATTCCTGGTTTTCAATTTCAGATGTCATAGAAAACATTGAATAAAAGATTATGCCACATCAATTACAATCCATACATAATTAGATTATATAGGACAAGATAGACTACATAGAGTTCAAAAATATAGGAATATGTTTAGCAATATGGAAACATTATGGAACAGTAAATAAGTATAAGGTTTCCAAGTCAGAACTGCATACAGCAATTTAAAGCCCAAGTTAAAATAAAAAACTTTGCCATCAACCAAAAGCAGCAACTAAAAAATCAGCAAGTGCTTAAACTTGAGTATTCGAAGGAGAAGAACCCTTTAGGCTAAGAAAAATAACAAGGGAAAAAATGCAAGAATTCTAGTTTTCAGCTGTAAGACCCAATAATTTCAAGTAGTTACAAATTATAAGCTCTAAAGAGTGGCAGTTTGACCAAATTGAGAGTAAGAATCCCTAAAAAAGTTACCCTTTATGCCTTAATATATAGGTGTTGAGAATTCTAAAAGAAGCACTAACCAATAGCTATAGCAAGGTTGATCAACGCTGTCCTCCATATGTTAAGGTATTGCTCAAAAAACATATAGAAAACTGAATATGGAAATATCTCCATCTGCACCAGAAAAGATGGTCAGACAATCACACATAGCATGACAAGTACACAACTTTCTGAAAAATTTGCTTAAGAACAGAAAACCTTAACGAGAAACTTATGAGATTGTTGGAGATGTGGATCCTGATTTGATTTATGACACCTATGCAGAGCTGGCATGGGGGTCCCGCTCTATTTTCCCTAATTTTTGTCTACAAATATGTAGGCATAATTCTTGTAATTGAAACCTTTAAAAGTAGTGAAAAACACCTAGTGTGACTGTGGACATAGGTGTTCTTTGCCAAACCACTAAATTTTGTCTTGTGTGTGCATGCGATTGTGTTCTAGTTTTTTTTTTTATATGTATTGTTTGATTCGTTTCCTAACCTGCTATAGATAAAGTTCAGTGAAACATGCAACACACAATTTAACAGGGAAATGAAGATTGTCAAAAAATATGGAGCACTGCAAGATTTGCAAATCAATAAGACATGTACATTAGTACTTCTCATTTGAAATTATTTCAGAAGGAAAAGGCAAGTTAAAGTATCACTGACAAAAGGTTTTGCATTTTCTTGAACAGTTTGCACTACTGCAGATAATGTAGTCTTAAAAAAAAAAATTACAGATGCTACACCCATTCTTAATTCAGATGGTTAAATACATTTAGGCAGACACCAAATTGTATGCAATTGGAAATTTTCGTATATGAATGGCATCTAAATTATTCTTTTGTTGGTGTAATTTGTAAATTGTAAACTGTTCCTAACAAACTATCAATTTCTCCCTTTGCTATAAATAATTTTTGTAGCATTTAGAGAGAGGGAGAGGGAGTCATCAAGACACATGCCATGCGCTATCTTTCCATCTGACAAAGATCGTAAAAACAAATATTTTAGACATAAAGATAGAAATTAACATTGTTTTATTAGTTTCTTTATTTTAATTTGCTTCCTAGCTTCTTTTAATTTCTCTTATTTCCTAGAATTCTAATTAGATTGGGATTATCTTTATAATCTTAATCAGATTGGATCAAGGAATCCTAGTTAGAATAGGTTTTTATCTATTAGTTGTCTATAAAAAATCCTTTAATGATGTATTGAAGGTTAGACTTTGATGAATAATATTGAATATTGAATATTGATATTGGATTTAAAATAATTGGGATTGCTCTTGTTTCTTTGGTTCGGGTTCTGCATCATTTGCAATCATACAGAGCACATCATTTCTCTTCATGAGAAGACTTCCTTTTGTTGTTCTTTTGGCACCAAATGACAGGGCACAGCATTTTATCAAATTTTATTGATCTTTTGGGGCGCAATTAGAATGCAAACTAAAAAAAGTTTATACTCAGTGCATGAAGCTCCTTTACCTTATTTGCAGAGACAGCAATACCTAAAACACAAACATCTACCACAGTGCTAGATGTCAATCATGGCGGTAGCATATGGATATCTAAAGCTAGATGATGCTGGAGTAGGACAACAATATTTTTGGCATGTTTTCTGTGAAGGAGGCCCAAACGAATGAAAATGACAAAAGAAAAGGAGAGGAACAGATGGACAGAGATGAAAGGGTGTAGGATAGAGTTCAATGAGAACTTTGGTCTGAGAGGCAGAATAGTTTCCACTGATTTCATCCATTCCATCACAGCACAATCTCATCTAGCACTCTGATATATGGAGGGGGGATTTTTTCTTCCAAAATATGTTGGCACATTTACAAAGATAAAAATAGCACACTTATCAAAAATTAAAAAAACAATTTAAGTCTTTATCTTCAGTCCTACTTCTTGTTGAATTGTTAACCACCATTTGATCTAAAAGCTTAAGTTGTTAAGTATGGCTAGGCTTTACTGCATAACTGGTCCAAACACGTGCAATAATTTAAATATCAGGTTAGCGGTGAGGTTTAAACTCAACACATGTTCTACTCCTAATACTATGTTGAATTGTTAACAATCATCTAATCCAAAAGAAGCGTAAGCAGTTAGATAGAGAATTAACTTTATGTTTAAATTAGTATTTTTACTCTCAACACTTCTTTTACACTTCCTAATTCTAGGAATTATCACCGTAAAAGTTTAACCTGGTATAGGACACAGTTTTTCTACATCCATGTTGTTGCACCTATATCACTGTTCTGCATCTGTGCTCCTTAACATGTAGCATCTTACATAACTGTGAAAACTAAGTTTCTACTGTGTGCCATACAAATGGAAAAGTTATATTTCTATTTCATTTGACTATTACCTTTAGAGAATCAGAAACCCTGGAACTGAATTCTTGTGCTGCCCTCAATGAATTGACATAGTCAACCTGAAACAAGTGGATAGCACCATCATGGTTGGGAACTACAATTCAAGATACCAATGTGGCCATCTAATTAATTATGATTATCAAAATATAAAGTCATACTTGTTTGTTGAGAGGTGTGTGATATGTTCGGAAAGCTGATGCTTTGATAACACCATCTTCATATCCTGGTGAGGGGAAGTAACAAAGAATTCATAAGAAATGCCACCACAAATCAACTAATTGACCAAACAATTACCATTCATGAAGCACAGGTATGCATATCAAACTCAAACAAATCATAGTAACCTACGATTATCCCAAAAAAAGAAACAAACATAACAATAATAATAACAATAGTAAAGAGAACATAAAAAACTAACCATCAACTTGCACACTATTTGTGTAGGCTCCATGACCACCTTTTGCACAATCATTAGAAGGCAAAGAGGCTAGAAACCATGGAAGTTTCTCCCTAAATTGTGATGTAGATGGCCGATCATTTTGTAAATCTGAATGACGGAAACACTGAACAATTCCAGTACTATTAGTTAAAAAATCCAGATAGTTTCAAGCTGATGCCTGCCCTTGAAAACTCATGTGCAAAAAAAAAAAAATCACATAATATTGGAAGGGCATGTGGCCCTCAAATTTACCGTGGTACAGTCTTTGCATACTCCACCAAGTCCACAAGAACCATCATCAGATGAACAACAAGGAGGCTGAAAGGAAATTACATATGCTTCAATAAAATCAAAAGTACCAACATTTATACTTAAACCAAAATTACATAGCTAATAGACTAGTCCTTAGGAAATAAAAAGATGACAGTATATGTTGAATTGTTGATCAGCAATTAGAGGGGCAACTTAATTATTTATCCCTTCAACAACAAAGACACTCCCCCTCATTAGGAGACCAAACCCATGCAACTATTCCAACTTCCAAGTAATGTAGAACACAATGAAATTTTAAGAGCCTTTGCTTGATCTAATAAAAATGTTGACTTTCTGACCACAAACTCATTTAAAAGCTTTTCCTACAATCTATATGGAGGTAGGCTAAAAAGCATGAGGATAATTAGATATGGATACAAACGAAAAAACAGAAACGGATATGGATATGGATATTGAAATAGGATTCATATATAATGTAATTTGATGTATCAAACAAATATGAATGTTAGATAGAACAACAAACTAGACCGGCTATGCTTCATTCAAGAGAAGGGAAGGGAAAGGAGGTATTGCTCTTTTGGTAAGTGGTAGATAGGGTAAACTTCCTTTCTCTTTGTCAATAATTGTAAAGAGAGAAAATTTAGAATTAAGACAAATAAAATTTAAATTGTATATATAATTATTTCCTGAAATACTTCAAGACATACTTGGTTTTAAAATTATTTAAATACGTTAAATTGTTAACCACTATTTTTTACTCTCAACACACCCTTCAAGTGTGTCCAGGCTTCACTATACAATTGGTCAAAGCACATGCAACAAACAAAATATTGGGTTAGTGATGAGGTTTGAACTTAGGACTTTGCTTGTTTTAATATCATGTCAAATTATTGTTTGGACTAGTTATGTAGTGAATCCTAACCACATGTGATGGGGTTGTTGAAAGTAAAAGATAATAATAGAAAAGACAAGTTAACCTCCTCTATCTACAAGCCTAAGCTTACACTTTTAGATAAGATGATGGTTAACAATTCAACAAAATAAAAATCAAGTTAATTCCCATCCAATCCCTCTCAAATCTAGAGTGAAAGAAAGAGCTCAAAACATGGGCCCTCTTCATTCATTCCTTCCCCTCCTAAAAACTTATCCAAACAAAGAGTGTTAACCTTTTCCCCCAACATCATTGCTTCACCTCCCCCCCCCCCCACACAAAAAATAATAATAATAATAATAAAAAAAAAAATTCCCTTAATCTCAACTAGGTTTTTCCAAATAGGGATAACTTAATCAAGCAATAATAGCTCGAACAGTACACAAGGCATAACCTCCTAAAAACTTATCCAAACAAGGCGATTGTTAACCTTTTCCTTCAGATCCCTGTTCCCCCTCCAGTTCCCTCAATCCTAACTGGGATGTTCTGGATAGGTAGACTTAATTACCAATAACAACTTGAACGGTACACGAGGTATACATTCTACCGGTTTCTAGGTCAGCTAATAGTTAAAGAAGTGGGCAAACAACTTGATGTCATAAAGAAATACAATGAGAGCAGGACAAGGCCATGAACCTGGTCGTCTGGGGGACAATAACTTCCGTTTGTGAACTTCCTACAGCAACCAAAAGCTTCTGGAGATATCCATACAAGAAAATCATCAAGCCATGATGCAGCAGGTTTAGCAATGTAACTTGACTCGGGTAATAAAGATGCTCTTGCAATCTGCATAAAAAAAAACTTTTAACTAAGAAACAATAGCTCTTGGAGCAACACGGGGCAAAGACTGCAAAAGGAAACCTGAGGACAAAAAATTGTAGTGAGGCAGTCTTACGATTTAGTAAATGGTCTAACACAGAGCAGAGTTCATGGTGGTCCACAAAAGAATTTGCTATTATAATAATGCATGATCTTTGTTCGATGTAAATAAAAAATGTTAGATCTTCCCATGATAGATCATCATTGTTTAAACAATACTCACTGTGTGGCCAATATTCATTCTTAGCCAATTTTCAAACAGCCTAAGCTTTTTTGAGGCAAGTAGTTCCAAAAAGGGTCTCAGAAACCAAAGGTTTTTGCACAAGTAGGGATGCAATTATTATGACACAGGCACAGTTTTGGCCCTATTGTGGGGAACCTTTTGCCCACATTGTAGAGGGTAGGTTTTAACATACCATCTATCTAATTCATGTTTGCAAAAGAATCCAGTAGTGAACCACAAAAAAATGCCCTAGTTCTATAAATGTAACTATCACAACAGAACTAGATTTGAGAACAGTATACAAGATAAGAAATAAAAACTGTACAACTGCGAGCCTTATTTCTTTTAGCTCTGAAACTACAGGATAAAGAATAAAATTTAAATAATTGCAATCAAGATATTATCACTAGCTGGCCTACAGCATGATAATTGGTTATGATGTAAAACATTATTATCAAATATATTAATTAGTTGATCACTGCATTGCGCAACAGATATGGGCCCTTCTCTATGTGGAGTCCCTATATATTCAAAGCTAAAAACTATAGCTCTCACATAATCATGTTCAAGGCATCTGATGGTCAATAAGCAGGCAAATAGAGATAATAACGAGATTAATTGATAACATTTAAGGTTTTACAACCTCTGAATGCAACAACATACAAATGTAATAATACAGAAACATGCATAAATGTCTATGGATAGTAATTTTATTATTATTAGATGCCATGGCCAGTTTGGGATGAAAACTAGATTAAAAGAAATCACCCATCTGAATAACATGATATTTTAGAAAATACCACTATTTTACCTCATTTAAAAGAGAGTCTGAATCACATTGGCTAATGGAGCACAACTGGTTAGTTTGTCTCGATTCTGAACTGAGGGAGATAAAGCAACATCAGCATGACAAACATTATACGGTAAACTTTGCAAATTAAGTTAAAAGTAAACTTTTCTATTCCTGTTTTTGATTCTGCAATACAGCTCAGATCATTTGTTTTTGGATAAGAAATGAACTAGAACTTTTGTTCTGCTTATTGCAAACATATTGATGTAGCCCCTTTCAACAGTTTAGCAAGGGAAAAGTGGCTCTATTCAGACAAATAATTGGAGAAGAGAAATGGACAAGCTGAAACTACATGCTACGACATCATACTCCTGTATGAACTGGTATTACTGCTGCCACTATATTCTGTTTGAATTTGTCTATGATTACTTTCCAACTATCACAAGCAAGCCCACCTATACAGAGTGAAGAAATAGGTACCAGAAACAAATATATTTAAAAAAAATAGTATTACCAATATACAAAATCAGGATGAAGGAGAAATGTTGCATTTGGTAGCCAATGGCCACTGTAAAAAATGTTGGATCATTTTACATGTATCACACAAAAGGATCTAAGGCCATAAATAGACTGCCACTCAAAGAAGATGGTCTTGACTATATATCAATTAATATTTACAGAAACAGAATTGTACACCAAATGTCCAAAGATTATTGACAACTGATTATGTTTAAATTAATTTATGCTTTTGATAGTAGATATACAATCTAAACTTTTACAGACATCCATGGACTCAGTATAACTGTCTTAAAATGTCTATTGAATCTCATGAATGGTAAATTTAACTAGCATGTTCTTCACAGCTTGTTTCTGTCCCCCCTCAGGGTATGCCTAGCCTACATACGTTATTCCAAACAATAACATCAGAGGTTTCATATGGTTCAAAATATGTACTCAAGAGCAACACTTCTAAGTTGATCTCTCCTGTAGGTTGATCTCTTATTAAGGAGATAGGGAAATATAAAATAAATTAATAATACCAGACATATGAATATATTCACATATAAAACAGAACATTGTTGTCAACTATTTTCCAGAAAGTGAAAATTATTAAAACATATCAATCTAAATGCACAAGAGGAAATGCATGATACCTATAATTATAGTTTTTCACAACAAAATATAGTGGCGGTCCAATTCTGAGATATTCTGAAGCATTACTGAAATAACCCTGCAGAAGAGGTAATGCTGAGCAACATAGTAAGACATAATATGCATATTCCATGAAACAAGTAGGCATCACCAGGTTAAACCTGAAGATAAGAGTCATGGGGAAGAACAATCTGTTGTTCCAAACCAGGTTCAATCCTTGTGCATAATGCCTTTAAAGATTCAAGAAAATTACAAATCAATAAAAAAAAAGAACCAAACACAACAGAAAAAAGATAAATGAAACCATGTAACTCAGTCTCAAATAACATTAAAATAGGGTACTTACAATGCTAGCCAATGCGAAAGCAGCAAAGACAGAAATAACAACTATTTTGACCCACCAAAGACCCAGTATGGGTGCATGAACCTCCTAGAAAAGTAATAGAAAACATAAAGTTTGAGAAAAACAAAAGAATAGGGGAAAAAAAAAAAAAAGAAGGTATACAAACATAATACATATAAAATAACCATGCATAATCTCACAACTAGGAGTTTTATAAGTACCCGGGATAGATCTAAAAATATTCTAGAAGGAACAAGTTCACCTGCAAGTTAACATTCCATTCAGCAATCTGTCTAGCGAGCAGATTCCATTCAAGGATATTTACGATCTAAAGATCCATCCAAGCTTTAATCCCACAAACATGTAACACAATTCTACACAAACAAAACAAAAGGATAACAATAATCACAAGCTTTAATCCCACTAGATGGGGTTGGCTACATGAATTCTAGACCTCCACTCATCTCTTATCCACGACTATATCCTTTGTAAAGCTATTATATCCTATGTCATGTCTAAGGGTTTTCCATCTTGTTTTCTTTGGTCTTCCCCTCCTTCTGCTACAAACATTTTATCAACTCACCTCAAAGGCACTTCTATTGATCTTCTTTAAATATCTCCAAACTATCTTAATCGTGACCCCTGCATCTTATTATCTTCAATAAGCAAATAGATGTTCTGGTTATTTCTTATCTTGCGGCTCATCCGTTGTAACATTGTAATCATAGCTATGCTCATTTTTTGCACATTTTGGTGCTTAATTGTCCAACATCTAAGCCATACAACTAAGATAGTTTTATAATCATCCCATATAACTTCCCTTTTAGCTTTAAAGGGATTTTAAGATTGCATAAAATGAAAGGTGCACTTCTCTACTTTAACCATCTTGTATTGATTATATGAGTAACATCCTCCATAATCTCCCCTTCTCTTTGGACATTTCATCCAAGGTATTGAAATAACATTATCTACACTTCTATCTTTACTAAACATTCAACATATTTAATTCTCAACCTATACAACTTAAAACCTTTACATTCTAAGGTGTTTCTCCATAATTTAAGTTTATTATTTCATGCTGAAAAAATATTAATTTTTACATCAAATCCATTTAATGCAAACAAAAAAAAATTGACCCCACCAACATTAGAGATAATTCTCTATCCAAGTTTAGTTAATTACATTTTTATTATCCTTTTGAGAAGCATTAAGTCAGCAAGTAACTATGCAAAAATTTCATTTAAGCCTTTATGTCAATAACCAGAATGGATCAAGTCTTGCAAGTGCAAGTACAAACCTACAATTATAATATGAGCATCAACATATGCCATGGAAACTAGCCTTTCTGAGAATCTTCTAGTCAACAAATCCTCATTTCACTCACCAGAGCTAGAGGCATACCATTTTTAATCAAAAATCAAGTTCTTCAAGTTTACTATTTGCTCTGAACACTAATTCTCAAACTTCTGGTAATACAGAAAATTGGCATGTTTGCAACTGTCAATATTTCTAGAAATTCTGTGTAGTAAATCTGGGTTATGTACCCGCATCGGTCCGCCCAAAAAGGGCTCCAGATCCAGATCTGCAACTGCTATGTTCAGTTGCGACAGGAGAACTTCCATTTAGTGTGGAGGAAGTGGGCAGATGGCAGAGAAGCATATGTGAGCATGCCAGTATATATATGTGATGTATATGATGAAAATGGCTGCTGAGATTTTGAAGAGGAAAAGAAATAAACCCGTGCTCCTGTGGTTTTCCAACTTGTGTAGAAGGAAACAAACTCTCAAATGAATTCTCTGTATAAGTGTGGTTTTTAGGCTCTGGCTTACAAATGATTTCCGTTTTTATGATTGCATTTTTGAACCAGTAATTCAACCAAAGATCCAGTTTCAATTCCACTGCAAAATCAGGTAAATTCTATTTCAATTGTTAATGGTTTTTGTATACCATGATTGTTCTATCTCTATACATTTTCCCCAAAATTCTGTGACACCATCTAAACTTCCCCTTTACAACAATTCACATAAAAAAGTGTGTTGTGTTATGATCACAGGTCACTAGATTTGTAGCTCACATGCATGCACCATTTCTTCATATCAATTTGTAGTTTATGCAAATGAATCATTACAGAATCGTTCTGTTCCATGGATCAAAATTTGCGTGCATATATAAGATAAAAAAGTAGTTGGCCAATTGCTTAAGAAGATCACTACAAACATTCTAACATAACAAAATGTCTTTAGTTTTTCTCAACCCTATCATATTTCTTCTGAGTTATGGAATAGTGCCACTAAAGCTCAGTAATGTGCATAATGAAGTTGACAACCTTAAAAGAATACCAAAAAGAAAAGTAAAGTAGAATGCATTCTTACCTTCATATATCGGGCCAGTAATCCAGGTTTTGTGTGGCCAATGCCTGCATATTCATACATTTTCTTTAACAAGCCAATGTTTGAAATACAAAGAGAAATTCATGAAAATGACAACAAAATATACAGCCATGCAAGGAATCTCATTCATACCTTCATTAGCATCAATATGTGATCCAGAAATTTTAAGACATGGAAAGCAATCTACCCTGTTATCCTCAGCTCTCATGAAATCAAAAACAATCAGGGCAACAAAAGCAGTAATTTGCAGAAGGAAATCCAAGAGTACTGCTAATGCTGCAAAAGAATTTGGAAATGGAAGTTGACTGTAAGAACCATATAATAACCATATAACTATATTTACAATGAAGTTGGTGAAAACCAGCGATCCTAGAACTTTGAGGTCATTGACTTAAGATAGGAGTAATCCTCTAACCTGCAAACATAGAAAACACATGGCATGCTGGCACAGGAATAAAACTTCCAACTGCAAACGCTAAAACCTCAGAGAGACTAGCTAATGTTATAGATGGTCCAACTTCCACAAGCGCATTGCTTATTCGGCCTTCTAAAGGCAATGACAATGGCTGACGCTTAACAGCATGTACCAGAATGCACATGTTATCTACCCCAACCTGGAAAACAAATACATCAAGCCAAAGAGGTAGCAGGAGAGAAACTTATACAGAGATGATTTGTAAAGGTAAACAAAATATATATATACATATATATCTCTTGTTAGAGGAATGGAATGATGCCATTCTTCACACACTAAGTACAGCTAGAACTCCCATGGGATTGCTCTGTGTAATGCTTGGATGCATTTTGCCTTGCATGCATTATCATATCTCCCTTGTATGACTCAACCGAGCAAACAGCCTGTTATGGTAAACCTTCTTTAGGTCTAAAGGTAAGTTGTTTCTTCTATTGCTTACATTGAAGGTAGTAGCAGTCATTATCCATTAGGTTGTTAGCTACCATAACACAATAGACATCAGCAATACATGTAGCTCTCTGATGAAGTACATAAAAGCAATTTGACAATAGATTATCACTCATATTCTGACTAAGGCGAGTGCTAATGAGACTGATTACTTTTTGGTAGTGTTTCATGGGGGTTTTGTTTGTTTGGGTTTTTTATTGCCTATAATATTCCTAATTTTATTTGCATTAATAAAATTCTAGCTTCTTTTGGAAAAAAAAAACACAATTGCATTTGTGGAAATCTCGTATTACTACATCAGCTGTTACATGTATAGCCGTTACAGCTGTAAATGAACAGCTATGCTTATTTTGGAAAGATTGACTTATTGGTATAGGATTATGGAAGACTGATTCTAAGGAGGAAATCAGGGAAGACAGCAATTATTGATTGGAAGTTATATCTTTTAGCTAGGCTATAATTAGAAGACTATTTCCTCATATATAGTTTGCCTTTTCTAGACTCCTAATCTGTAAATACCAATGATACAAATAAGAGGATTGCCGAAAGGTAGGGGGCCTTTTTCTATCCTTTGAAATTAGCCTAATTGCCTGCTATTGCAACAGCATAATACAGTGGTAGAACTTGTGGCTGACAAATGTAAATTGGGTTAAATCGTGAAAGCCACATTAGTGTAAATATAGAGCAAAATACCAGGGGGTGACGGAGCTAGCAGCAGACCTAGGATTTTGCTGAGGGGACCAAGTACACTCATGTTGCTTCTAGCTATACTTCCTAAAAGCATATTACAATCTCTTTCCTTTTTTTAATATTGAGAGGATCTTAGACATTAGATTGGTATCAATTTGAGATATTCTGAGAATAAATCATATTCACTCTAATTGTTATTCAAATATGCAATGATTAATTCATAAAAAACTAGCACTGTGGTCAATTATCTATCTGATATACAAAATGCACATGACTTTGTAAAGTTCCAATAGCTATTGGCACCTCAGTAGTTACAATTATACATAAAAATAAAAGCACGCAGAGGGTGGCAAGGGAGAAAGAAATATCTACCAGTCACTTGATTGAGACCAAGAATAGTTTATGATAGGTTTATATCAAATTATTACAGAAAGTTAGATGATCAATCAAAATGCTAGATTGATATGGATTTTTCAGAAGAAAATATATTATTGTAGGGCTGGATTTCAGGTTTGGGGCTGGAATATAAAGTTTTACAGAGTTTATCCACAAATCTAGTGGGCCTAAGTAAACATTTGTGAACTTCAATGGATTTGAAAAACAGATAATGAAGGAAAAACCTTCTACAACAACATAAGAAAAAGTGTTCAGATTAGAGACTTATTTTGTAAGAATGCATACCGGTGCCATTTATCTTAAACACATTGCTTCATTACTAAATGTGTAAGGAAACCTTAAGGAGACATTTTCACAAATTTGGCATATTCTAAGAATGCTCTTTGCAGAGCTAACTTTATGCAACAGAAATATATTACATGGCCTCGACAATAGAAGAATATTTGGAAATTCATACAATACAAATATTTGAGCGAAACTAACTTCAAATTGAGATAGGACTAATCTCACTGATTGCTGTAACTTACAAGAGGACTGAAGATACTCCAATTTTGCATGAGAATGAATATAGCACTAAATCTGAAAGACTTGGTAGACAAATAGAACTTACAGCTAACACCAGAAAAGGAATGACTTCCATAATGATGAGTGTAGATTTCACTCCAACAGCACTGAAAAACCCAACTGATCCAAGAACAGAGAGCATAACAAGAATAACTCCCGATAGACCAAGTAAGACCTGGAAGCCAACCACAGAAAATACTTAAACACAATAACAGAAGCACAAGGTCAAAATCTGAAGTGCAGAACAGGCATTTAACATGTTCCAAAATAGAAAAAGGAAGCAAGAAATAAATCATAGAAATTAAAGAGATCCAGATGAATAGATGTTGTAGTAGGCATTCTAAAACGGTTTGAACATAATAAAAAAGATGCAAGGTAAATTAGGAATTCCAAACAACAAATAATATAATTCCAAAGTAGAAGGAGAGAAATAAATCCTAAACAAAATTAACAGTTACTGGTGAAGTGGATGATGCTTATGACGAAGCCATCCAATGAATCTGCCAAACAAAACTAGTATCCATATATGGAAAGCCCATTGTTGCTAATAGTGTGACATGTAGCCCACTTTGGTATTCTTTCTCTTATTAAGAAACTATTATCTCTTATTTGTTTACTCTCTTTGTTTCATATAAATCATATATGGACATGCATAATTTAAAAGTTTGTTCCAGTTGTCTCTGGCTCATTATATATATTTTTTTATATTCAGGTTATGTCATCTATGCAAGTATTCATACAAAATTTTATAATCAATTAACTACCTTTCTATCTTATTGAAGAACTCAAAAGTTTTTATAGGAATTTCTTTTAAAACATTTTCTGTCCAACATAAGTAACAGTTATGCCATCATGCATGTCAAATTCTAATTAAAGACCAAACTCCATTGTCTTCTTAACACTTAACTTTTGACTTGAAGTTAATCTTTATTTGAGAATCAGAAAGGATTTTTTTTTTATTATTATTATTGGAGTTATTATCTGGTAACTCAATAGTTGGAAGAAAAATATGCCTACACATCTTAAATAACTGAAAATTTCCAGCTTCAAAGCTTCCATTTGAATTTCATGCTCATACTGATGTGCATTTTTGGAAACTAAAAAGTTTGGCTCCTTTGTTAAGCTTCTTCTCATCATTACAAAAAAAATAAAAAGTTCTTCACATAGAAATGGCACATTTTTTTTATCACATAATCTAGCATACAAATACCGAGACGGACAAAGGGCATGCATCAAGACATAAAAAAAAAAAGTCCAAAAGATAAATATTAGAAAGTGGTTAAACAATTAAGGGAAACATACCTTGGACGATCTATAAAATGAGATGAAACGAGGTGTATCTCCCAAAGCCAAAGATATGTAAGCAAACATCACAAGGTAGCTAATCTGGAATAGCATATCACAGGCAAAGAAATAAAAAAAAAAAAAAAGAATCAGAACTTTTCACTTGCCAAAACAAAGTTTCCAAGCCGTATATGGAAAGTGTGTTTTACAGCATGCAATCAAGAATTTCATTGACCAACCAGGAAATAATACTTAGAAAATTTCCATCAAGAAGTAATTGCCATTCTCCAACATGATGAAGGAAAAAGGAGAAGTATGTTCTTCAGGGCCTCACCGAGATAGTTATAGCATCTGCAGTACTTTCTCTTTTTAATTCCTCCTCAATAGAACTTTCTGATGAAAATGAGAGTGTTAAGTTTTTGGATTGCACCATTGGCAAGAGTTCATCCTGTCAAAAGAATTCAGTCAGACTATGTACTACAAGAAGTCATACTAGGAAATGCCATTACTGGCCCTCTGGGAAGAGGTTGGAAGGCCTCCTGTGCAAGCACCCAGATAAGTAAAATAAGGGAGTAACTAATAAGAAAACACAGAATCACATAAATACTTGTAAAATATATAGTTGATAAAGAGCAAACTAAGGAAAGAAGGATTTACTCTCTAATTTGACCACCAAAATAACTTTTCTATTCAAGTATGGGCCTTATCTTCTACTAGTTTATAACCTTACAAGGCCCTCCAAACCACTAATTCTTGTTTGTTAGTAGTTCAAAAACTAGAAAAAAATAAAAAAAAGCAGAATTTGGCTGTGATTCAAACATTATTTAAACAGGTCCTACCTTCTTTACCTTGGTGAAAATGTAAGAACTGTATATAAAAATGAAAGTTCTGGCAATATTCCCACTACCTCATAGGTCCAGACACCCAACGTCTCCATATGCTAGATTGGCATCTTGATGAAATATAATCCTACAAGGTAGTGGTTCACTCAAACTTTTCCTCTTAATTTACCTATAAATTAGTCCAAGCTCTATATTAGCTCTTATCATTTGCCAGTGGTCCACTCACTCTTACTTGAGACAACATCAATTAACATAGAACAGGAAAATAGGGCAATATCAAACCATAATATTGCATATATCCTTCGAAACAAGAGCAGCAGCACAAGAATAGGCCAACCTTTGCCAATGTAATGAAGGCCTTCTCCCAAGCTACCGCTCTCTTAGTCTTGTTGTCTTCTCTATCAACAGCATTGTTTACAGGATATGTTATAATAAATGCAGAAGCCTGTCTCAGGAACAACACTAGTGTGTCACCTTATGCCTTAGTTACAACTGCAATGAACAACGGATCAGCAGCTTACCTCAGAATAGTTATTCCCTGAGAAACCTCCTAATGCAGTGCTTGGATCAAGAGGGGCTTTAAATGCACTTAGGCATGAGTCTGCTGAAGTATAATGCTTAAAGAAGCATACAATCATAAAAACCAGTCAGTTTAAAAAATAGAAAATATATTTAAACCATCCAATTTTATAAATTCATCAATCTAATAGTTTACTAGGGTAAATTTGATAAAATTTTGAGATACATCTATATGCCAATCAAACTATTTAAACTAGAATTCATCATCAGAAGCACTAAAAAAGACTTTTTAGTGCAGTCACATTTTTTCTTACCCTTCCAGGTGAGTTAGCAACCATGAATACCATGTTATGAAACTATTTCATTTCGACATGTAAGTCATTTATCCCCTAACTCAATACTGGTAATTTTGAATTATTATTTGCCATGTAAAGCATGCTCTAGGTCTGGAAGGCAAGCAAATGGCTTTGGGTTAATATCAAGCTCTGAATCTTCTTGGATCACAATACATTCAAGATTAAAACTTAACAAGAAGAGAAATTACTGGCTGCACTCATTATAATGGTCTTTTCTTACATTAATGGATGTAAGTTGGGAGTTTATAACACCAGCTTACAAACAACTGAATCCTCAAGTACTCCCCCCACCCCCTACTCCCAACGTTAAAAAATAATAATAATAAAGAAAGAAAGAAAAAAACATAGATTCATCAGCCAAAATAAAAAGAACAGACAAACTAAACAGATAAATAATAAAACAAGAATGACAAGGATTTTAAGGTCATAACACAGGGATAGAGATCATCAATACTTACCTGAAAACAATACTCAACATGTTCGACGCCCCCATAGCTGTCATAATTTTTGGGATCCATTTTGAAGTACTATAACAAAAAAATGAAAAAAAAAAAAGTATCACCCATGATTGATGGTGAAATAACAGGGAGTATTTCCAACTTTCTATAGTTTTCTGTATAAATAAGATAAAATTTTATACAATGTTCATAACAGAATAGAGGCAAAGCTCACGGTAACAAGTCTGAAATAAATTGTCATGAGGCAAATTAAGGTTCATCATTTGGCAAAAAGGATTACATTATTTGGTATGTAAGGAAAAGAAATACCAGAAAGAATTAATATCAGCAATATTAGCAACAGAAAGAACACTAGTCTCTGACTAGACACTAAGAATCCAATAAACATGTGTCAGCGGCAAGCCTTCATGAGATTAGCATTGAAGTTTCCTGGATGTGATATCAACTAGTATGTGAACCTTACAAAGAACTATGGAAGTTTTATTACTAAATGACATTGTATAGTAATGCTAAAACAGCAATCACAAAGCTGGTCAAAGTCCAAGAATGCAAAATAGTATCTAAAAAGTCATTTTTAAAGATATCCAGGCAATAGAATCCCAGTGAAGCTGGAGAGAACGATAAGGTTATCATTGTTTATCCCGTTCCTACAATCTTGCCAGTAACAATAACAGATCCTTGTTCCATTCAGGACTCTTACATTCACATCTATAGTCCAAATGAGTTGCTAAATCCATTCTTAGAGAAGCCTTGACTGTACCTTCACCTTCAGTTTCAATAAAAGAAAAATCAACAAAAGAGAACCATTTATAACATTAAAAGAAAAATAGAGTTGTCCATGTAACCCACAAAGTGGGCTCAAATCCAGTAAGATGTTGATATAGTAATCAACAATATCAGGCCTCTTAGAGCTTAGAATGTGCAGGCCCTTCCCCTTCAATCTCAAATTATAACAAGAACCAAGTAATAAATGGGTAAATCCCTGGGATCTCAAGAGGTACAGCAAAACTCAGTGTGTTCTTCCTCTTGATGTAGGGTTGTTTGATAGGTCAGATCATGTGGCTTTTGCATCACTTCCGCAAGTTGGAATAGTGAGAAAGCCATCATATTGTTTCACCCATTTTTTGCTGCTCTGTTTATAAACCTAATGTGAGTTTTGGAAAAGCTTTGTACCTATCAAATTGAGGTAAAACTGATATTCCAAAAAGAAATTTTCCTTCACTTACTATGAATCTTGGTTTGAAAAATCAACTTTAATGATTACAACAAAAATTTTGTATAAATCCCATGGAAAGGTACTCAAATCCTACTCTTGGAAGGCAATTATCCTAACCACCGGACTACTGGTGTGCAGCGGTCCTCATTTGAAACAAAAGTGAACCACAATGTTTACAGAATATGAAGAAGACCTCTGCAGGATGTTTCGCTCTTTCTTAGTTTTTGGTACGCAATAACAATCATAAGCCTAAATCCCACCTAGGTGGAGTCCGGTACACAAATTCTAGACCCACAATCATATCCTCTCTGTAATGCTATTACATCCCATATTATATTTAACGATTTCCCACTAAGTTTTCCTTAGTCTTCCTCACCCTCTTTTGATGCAAACTTTCTCCATTTCATCCACTCACCTCACAAGTGTGTCTATTAGTGTATTTCCCTCACATATTAAAACCACCTTAATCGTGCTTGCATCTTATCTTCAATACACACCATCCAACCTTATTATTGTCAGATCTCCTGGGATCTGATGGGAAGTTCTCACTGATTTGGTGAGAATCTGGTTAAGAAATTAGAGGGAAATGAGAAGAATTCTAGAGGGCAAAGGAAGACAGAGAGATAGGAGGGAAATCTGAGAGACAGAGAAGAGAGATTGAGAGGGAAAACAGAAGCTTTTTTGATTAATTTCTTCTATCCTTTACACTGAATGCAAATAGTAATTATATACTGATTGTGGCTAGTATTTGGCGCCAAAAGGGCCTCCACTTTCCAAAGTTATAGCTTTCAAAATATTGCAACTCTCTAACTTCCTTCTAGAAGAATGACCTTTCATCTGCCCATTCCTACTACCTAAAAATATATTCCCCTTAGTTATTAGGTTCATGACAATTATGTATGGTCACATTTCTTATTTTGTATTTTCTTATATGGGCACACATCCACCATAAGATTCTCATCTCAACTACTCACATTTTGCACATGTTGGTGCTTAGCTACCCAACATTTTGAGCCATACATGGTCTTATAGATGTCAAATAAAACTTCATTTTTAGCCTTAAAAGGGATTTAATGATCATTTTTTAGTTTTTGGTAAACGAAACAAAACAGAATGCCAGTTAATATCATAACACCTTTAGCTCCTACAAGGGTAACCCATATCTTCCACCAGGGTACCATGGATAGATTCAAAAATATGAAATTTCTGAATAGCTGTAACTCAACAACAATTTTCACAGAAATTACTTGAAAGCCTAACATCTAAAAATAATATGTTTGAGTTACAGATAGGACAGAACCTGTAGAACAGTTTGAGTGGCACAATCTTGGCCAAGTGGCTTCATACAAATATCAGCTAGAGATATCAATGAACCTGAATAATTTGCTCGAATTCCATCCACCTACAAAAATCAATAAATTGATTAAGAAAAGAAGAAGAAAATGAATGAAACGCATTCATAGCAAACACCTAAATTTAAAGTGATAACAAACAGTACTAAAAGAATGGCAGAATTATCAGTCAGTATCTAATAAAAACTTATATTCCGATCAAAGTTCACAGATCAAATGTCCTTCTGAACAGTTACACATCATGAAAAATACCTTATTTTGTATTTCAAAAAGTAATTTTATATTGTCTTCAGTCAAAATGCTTGGGGACTTGCCATTTGCATCTGAAACTGTTGCTACTATAAGCTGCAAAACATGTTAAGGAGTTAGGAGTCTCCTGAATTCGTAAACAAAGATGGCCAATCGACATAATAGAAGGGAAACAAGACGAAACAAGTGAACAAAATAATAATAATATAAAAGGATAAAATTATCCCTCTGTTTAATAGAAAAAGCTTTTAGGTGTGTTAGTGGTTAATAACTTTAAAACGGCATCACACCTAGCAAAGCTCCTTCAAACCTCACTACTAGCATGACAATTAAATAATTGCATATGTTTGTATATTATGTCTAGCACACAAGCGGGGGAGTATTAAAGTAAAATAATAATTTAAAGGAAAAATTACACCACTCTAACCACCTAAGCTTTTACACGAGTTGAGAGTCAAAAACTAAACAATTTAGGAATAACATCAAGAGAAATGCAGGTCAAGCACAAGCAGAAAGAAAAGTTTTATAAAACTATGCACGTCCAAGCTTCTGAGATTCAAAGCAACCCACATATGATTAAAAAAATACTCTTCAATATTACAATCTGCAAATGATGCCCATTAAAAGATCTATAAAAATATTCCATTCCTATTACAGTTGAAATTACTAGCTAAATCTATCCAGATCAAATTAGATCTTAGCAGACTCAGTATTGTAATAAGATATAATTCCTGAATATTTACAGAATATATAATTTAATTAACATCATAAAAGGACTGCAAAGAAATGGAGGCAGCAAATCCAATTCATGCAGGTGGAATTGTACACAAACAGAAGTTATCCATGCTCCTTCCTGCTCTACTGCATATATATATATATATATTTAAGTATATTCTGTCAAGTTTCCCTATAATAACCACCAATTGATGAACAATCTTATTTACACATCCACTAATGGATAATTACAAGGACAAGCAAAGCCATTTTACAAAAAAGAATTCGAGTCTCTCTTGCATCTGTGCAGAGGTACATTTTCCGCTCTGTCTGCCTTTTAGGAATGGGAACTGAAAAGGTCAGGGCAATCAGATCACCTCCGAACATCTCAAGATACAATTATCTAGTCAAAAATTATGCAGGAGGAACTGACAAAAGGTGCATTGTCCTGCTCTCCTCACTTTAAGAATGGAGACTAACACAGTTAATGCCGTCAGGGCAATGAAGACAGCTCCGAAGATCTCAATTCAATGTTGTGTAGTCAAAACATTACATGGGGAAGAACTCAACATCCCAAGTAGTCCCAAAAATAGAAGTTAAAATCCTGAACTTAACAAAAAGTACATGATGCAGGGCTTTCATTTTAATAATTTTCATAATTTCAATTCTTTAACTATTGTAGGGTTTATTTTATTATTTTGTAGGAAGATTTAATTATTTCTGAGTTATAGAATATTTAGGATCCTATTTTGTCTTTGACTTAGCTTTCCTTATCCTTTCTTAATTAAGATTCCTTTATCTCTTAGAATAGGGATTGTAAAACCCTCTATAAATAGCAGGGCCATAAGTCTATTTTATTCAGTCAATAACATAACTTTATCCCATACAATTAAGACAGTTTTCTCTAGTTCTTGAACCTTTGTGCTTGTGTGAGGGTTAGCGATTGCTTTTCCTTTGTTTATCACGCTATTCCCTACATCAGTACAACAACCACAATTTGTCAGAAAATTACTAGATTTATGTACAAGAAAGTGGCCGGACCAGTTATTGGATGCTTTGTCAGCTTCTCCCTTATGAGTTCTGCAGTTGTGCCTCCAGAATGCAATTTAAACGAGAGGATGTCTAAGTTGTGTCTACTATAAGATAAGGTTTCACAGATTCAAGGTAGGCCAATATATCGTTGCATTAATGTATATTGAAAAAAAAAAAAAAATCACCTTTTCTAAACTTCTCAGTTTCTATTTTAGGCAACATTCAATTCACTAATGTGTGCGCATATGTATTGTTCAGTAAAATAATAATAATAATATAATAATAATAATATAAAATAAAATTAACCCTCTTTCTAATAGCTTGAACTTTTAGATAAGATAGTAGTTAACAATATAACATGGTATCAGAGCAGGCAAAGGTCATGAGTTCAAACCTCACTGCCACCCGAATATTTAAATTGTTGCACATGGTTAGACTAGTTATATAGTGAAGCATGGTCACACCTAAAGGGGCCTATTGAGAGTAAAATAATAATATAAAAATAAAGTTAACTCTCTATCTAACAACTTAAACTTTTAGATGAAATGATAGTTAACAATTTAACATGCATTAACCTATATCATGTAGCTCACGACATCCTCCAGCATGAGATGGCAGCAATTATATTGCTCTCAATACTACCCTCTGAATGCACAAATTTGGCCTCTTTATATGGAGCCCTTGCTCACATCTCGAGTGCATTGGCATCCCAATAGCTCAACCAACCCTCCACACATTGCCCAAGCAGAGCACTCCCACTCCACACACACTCAAATCTCAATGGCTCAATTGTTCCTTCATCAACACCCATGCATCTTATTATCTTGGTCAAGGGCTAACTTCCCTCCTGACAACCCCTCCCTTGAGCATACTGTCTATTATAGACAATTAGAGGTACTCCACAAATGACCTATATCATGGTCACGGAGCAGAAAATAAAACATGCCTCAGAACACGTTGAAGCAATAGCTTCACGATGAATGAAAAGAAAATGTGAGAGGAAGAAAAGTAAATCTCACCGAAAATCTTTTACTGAAAAAAATGAAAATCAATACAGGAGATAAGGTATAGCTGAGTATTTATACTCAGCTATCCTTGATAAACAAATAGTTGTCGCAACTTGCAACAACCAGCTAACTGCCTAACTAATCTAATCATTGCTTATAACAACACAACAGAAACATAACAATAACTGTTACAGTAATACAAGGCAGTCACAGCATAGCATAAGAGAATATACGGCAGCTAGTCAAACATCATTTCCTTCTACATTCCCCCTCAAATCAAACTCCATGGCAGAGGAAGAAGATTTGAGCTTTAGGCTGTCTAAAGTGGCAATAGGACTATGATGCATAGGTGACAGCTTGAGACCAAGCTTGTCACCATAAGAATAAAAACTTGTCCCTTGACAACGCTTTAGTGAAAATATCAGCCACCTAATAAAGAGTAGGAACATATCTGATATCAACCTCACCATTTTCTACTTTCTCTCGAACAAAATGCACATCAATCTCAATGTGCTTAGTGCGAGAATAAAATACCGGATTCTCAACTATGCTTTTGGTTGCTAGGTATCACACCATAGAACTGAAGTATGAGCACATGGATAACCTAACTCAGAAAACAGAGATTTGAGCCACAAAACCTCAATCACCCCCTGTGCTACAACTTTATACTCAGCCTCTCCAACAGACCTGGCCACCACAAACTATTTTCTTGAGCCCCAAACTAATAAGCTCTTGCCAAGGAAGACACACAACCCACTGATAAACCTCCTAGTGACCTTACAACCAACATGATCCGCATCAATGTAAACAGTTAAAGATAAATCACTAGGAGAAGGAACAAACAACAAGCCCAGACCAACAGTCCCCTTAAGACACCGAAGCAACTGTTTGCAAGCTAACTAGTGTTGCAGTTTTGGAGAGGATGAGAACGAATTCAACTTATTCACCACAAAGGCTATATCTAGCAGGGTAAATGTCAATTGTCAAATATTGAAAAGAACTAATGATGGTTCTATAGAGAGATGGCTCTGAAAATAAATCACCCTCATTAGTAAATGAAACTCTCAAATTTATGGGTGTAGCATAGGGCTTGCAATCTTGCATTGCTACCTTTTTCAATAGATCTAAGGTATATCTGGATTGAGTGAGATATATACCACTGGTGTCTCTATAAGCTTTAAACCCTAAAAAGTAATTGACGGATCTTAGAGTTTTGAGAGCAAAATAAGTATCCAAATCTTGAATACAAGCTTGAAAAGCTATAGAATCGAAGCCTATAACAAGAATATCATCCACATACACCAAAATGAACAAAACATACTTGGAGGTCCTTTTAATGAACAGAGAAGCATCAAAAACAACCCTAGTAAAACCCCAATCCTGCAAAGCAGATCGAGGAGTTTGTTTAAGACCATAAAGAGACTTTTTCAGTTACAAACATGAGAAGAAAATTGAGAATTCACAAAGCCTTTAGGTTGTGACAAAAAAACCTCTTCAATTAGGTCAACATTAAGAAAGGCATTATTAACATCTACTTGTTAAATATCCCAGTCAAAGGTAACAGCCAAGGAGAACACCCGAATAGCAGGGGCCTTAATAACAGGGCTAAATGTTTCAACATGGTTAATCCCAGGAGTTTGAAGGAAACCCTTAGCCACTAACTGGGCTTTATGCTTGAGAACTGGCCCATCAAAGTTATACTTGACTCTAAGCACCCATTTGCAGCTAATAAAGTTCATATTAGGAGAGAAGGGAACAAGTTCATATCAGGACAGAAGGGAACAAGTTCCCAAGTATGATTACGTTGCATGCAGAAAACTCCTCCATAGGTCTAACCCAATGAGAATCTAAGAAAGCCTCATGAACTGAATTAGGTTCTAGGTTACTCAGCATGAGGAGAGGTGACAGCAAGCTACTTAGATTTAGATTTGGTGACCATAGGGTGAGTAGAAGGAGCTGGAGCAACTTTATGTTTGGGTAACTGAGGTTGAACTGACTGCTGATCAGGATTAGTGGCCAAGTGATAAGTAGAAGAGGAAAAAGGACCAGAAACATAAGTAGATAAGGTAGGAATAGAGGGTTGTGCTACTTGAAAAGAAGAAGAACTAGAGGAGAAGGAAGGAAGAGAATGTAGGAATTTAGTAGAAGAACTATCAGAAGCTAGCTTGAAGTGAGAAAAAGAACAAGGAATTGAAAACAAAATAGGAAAAGGGTACTCATCTAGATTAAACTGCACGTCTAGAAACATAGACTCTACCCAATGGATGTAAACACTTATGCCTAGCTTGAACATGGTTATAACCAAGAAACACGCAATTTGTAGAATGAAAGTCAAATTTGTGCTTGTTATAGGGTCTAAGATAAGTAAAACAAGCACATCCAAAAGGCTGAAGCTGCAGATAGTTAGGTTGTTTGTGGTAAAGGAATTCAAAAGGAGAATAAAACTTGAGAGGTGAGGCCGGTAACAAATTTATGGTGTAGACAGTAGTTTGAAATGCTTCTACCCAAAATTTTAAGGGCATATGAGCATCATGGGCTAATAATGTAAGACCCATCTCAGCTATATGTCGATGTTTTCTTTCAATTACACTATTGTGTTGGTGTGTATGAGGACATGTAAATCGAGGCTGAATGCCATAGGTATGAAGATAAGGTAAAAAGGCTTTAAACTCTCCACCATTATCAGTTGGAGAGCCTTAAGTTTGAATTGGTACTGTAATTCAGCAAATCTACGGAAGGTTTTAAAAATGGTCAAGGCATCAGATTGTAGTTTCAAGGGATAATGGGATATAGCCATGTATACCTAGTGTAAGCATCAACAAAAATGATATAATATCAATACCCTTCAGTAGAAGCAATAGGAGAGGGACCCCACATATCAGAATAAACCAATTCTAAAGGATTCTTTGCTATAATTTGGCAATTAGCAAAAGTAAGCTGATGTTATTTCCCAACTTTACAAGAATCACAAAAGGAAAGATCAAAATTTGAACAAGGAATGTTGATTTTATTCAAGATGAACTGCAATACATGGAAAGAAGGATGCCCCAATCTGGCATGCCATTGCTGACATACATTGTTAATGTGGACTACATTGACACTAGAAAACAAATTAGGAGAGAAAGGTTTTGGGCTTGACAGACGGAACAGCCTTGGATAAAGCATGACCAAATGTTGGAGTCAGCTGATAAAGTCCATCTTTAAGAAGTCCTTGAAGTAGCACCAGCCCTAAATCCTTGTTCTTAACTAAACAAGAATCAGAATGAAACTCAGCAACAACATTATTATCTCTAGAAAGCTGAGAAAAACTAATAAGATTCTTCTTCATATAAGGAACATGAAGAACATTAGGTAAAGAAATGATGGAAGTAGGAGTTGTTTTGAGTATATGATTGGCTAAGATTGACATTAGAAATAGGAAGTCTCCTACCATTACCAACGACAACTTTATCAGCACCGCTGTATGGAGAGTGAAGAGATAGGTTGTTAAGACTAGATGTAATGTGATTTGTGGCTCCAAAATCGACAAACCAGGAAGGTTCTACATGATAGGAAGGTGAGGAGGATTGAGACTGTGTCTCTGAAGGCAGAGGCAAATAGCCACAGTGAGCCCCTGGTACAGACCCTACTTTAATCAAGAATACTTCATTAGACTCATTGGGAACAGCTATGTTACCGCCTCTACCAAATTTTTGATTTGGAGTTCTTTGAAAATTTCTATCAAATCTATGGTAACATTTATCCACAAAATGACCAAGTTTATCATACAGTTGACAATATATCCTGCTACCCGTAGACCTGTCACGACCTCTTCCTCTGTTGATATAACCACTTCCTCATGAAACAAAACCTCCTCTATTAGGTCCAAATCCATTGCCATTTCTAGGCTAATAAAAGGCAACATTAACATGCATGAATGGCAATGCAACAGTATCAAAATTAAGAGCAAAGGAATTAGACATATTCTTTGCAACGAGCCTTTGCTCTTGCATCAACAAAAGGAATTGAACCTTCTCTAAGTTTATATCATCCATCTGATGGGTAATGAGACTAACCAAAGTCTCATAATCATTGTCTAATCCATTAATAATAGACAGTAATAACTCTTTATCGTTTAGAGGTTCACCAATAGCTGCTAGAGCATGGCCTATGGTCTTAATTTTCAAGATGTAATAATTGACATAAAGAGCATCCTTCTTTATAGATCTCAATTGTGGCTTTAATTGAAATGACAATTTGCTGAGAATAAAGGTTTCCGAGAGCATTTCATACCTCTATAGATGATTCACAATGAATCACCTATGCAAGAACGTCTTTATCTATAGTAGAAAACAACCACCAAGTAGTAATTGATCTGACCTGATCCAATTAAGATACTTGGGATTGACTACCTGAGATTCTAACTCAGAGGGCTGGATCAGAAACATACTTCAAAGGTGGGGGAGACTTGTTGATGAAAGGAAGGAGATTGAAAGCCCTAATCGTTGCCAAGACTTGAGCCTTCCAGAATAGGTAGTTGCTGGTATCCAGCTTGATCGGTATGAAATTAAAGGCTTTTGCCACCGCCAAGAAGTCAGATTGTGAAGCCAACAACAGAGTAGAGGAGGAACGAGGTAGGGAGGAGGAACTAAATTCTGGATTAGAAGCCATTGACGTGAGTCTAGGGCTCTAATACCATGAAGCAAGAGCTTCACGGTGAATGAAAAGAAAATGCGAGAGGAAGAAAAGTAAATCTAGCTGAAAATCTTTTACTAAATAAAATGATAATCAATACAGGAGATAAGGTATAGCTGAGTTTTTATACTCAGCTATCCTTGATAACAAATAGTTGTTGCAACTCAAAACAACCAGCTAACTGCCTAACTAATCTAATCATTGCTTATAACAACACAACAGAAACATAACAATAACTGTTACAGTAATACAAGGCAGTCACAACATAGCATAAGAGAATATACGGCAGCTAGTCAAACATCATTTCCTTCTACACATGTGAATCAAATACTGAGGCTTTTCAATTTCAATTGGATTTTATCAAGGTTGCATTAAGCCCTTTTTCCTAGGCCCTAGTTATAGATGAACTCAATAAACACATCCAGATAGAAGTTCCTTGGTATATATTTTTTGCAAATGACATTGTTTTATTGGATGAGACAAAAGGAGGTCTCAATACTAAGCTCCAAATATGAACACTTCGAGAATCAAAAGATTTTATGGTGAGCATATTGAAACCAAATATATGGAATGTGTTGAGAGTAAAAATAACCAATATAGTTGCATGTGTTTGGACTAGTTATATATTGAGGCCTAGCCACACATGAGGAGACATGTTGAGAGTAAAAATAATAATATAAAAGATCAAGTTAACCCTCTATCTGTCAGCTAAGCCTTTAGATCATATAGTGGTTAACAATTCAACAAAATATAAGTCTAGTAAAAATATAAGTATGGATGATATTATAATGAGACTTTTGAAGATCATGTCATCCTAAAAAAAAAATCAATTTAGATATATTAGATCAATTCTCCAAAAGGATGCAAAGACTAATTAGGATGTTACTCATAAAATTAAAGCAAGATGGTTATAATGGAAAGGTGTATCAGATGTTCTAAAATGAAAATTCTAGGATGAGTATAAGACCAACTTATATATGAAATGGAATGTTCAGCAAGAAAGAACCAACATATGCAAAATACGAGCATAACAAAGATGAGAATGTTATGATGGATGTAGGTAAAACAAGAAAAAACAGAAGCAAAAAATGAGGTTATTCATAACAAGGTCAAAATGGCTTCTAATGAAGATAAGAAGTGTGACATACAATTAAAATGATTTGGTCAGTAAAGAGAAGAAAAATAGCGGCTTTTGTGAGGAGGGTGGATGGGATGGAAGAAGTTTAAAGAAAAATAGGTAGAGTTAGACAATAAAAACTTGTTAGGAAACTCTTAGAGGTAACTAACTAGCTAGAATCCATGCAGCCAACCTCATTTAGTGGGATTAAGGCTTAATATGTTATTGTTCATATATCTATAAAAAAAAAAGGAGTTGGGCTACATTAGGATATAATTTTTTCTATTAATAATAATATTGATCACAGTATCCAAAACAAAAGGATTTGATGATTTTCACCAACTCTCAACTAAAAAGATAAAGTAACAACAACCAATACTACTTAAAATGGTGTTTCAGTTAAACTATATGAGCCAAATTTAATGATGCATAAAATCAAAGTAACTTTTACAGTGTCCGATTAAGTCAATCAATTTCTATAGAATTTAGCTTCTGTTTGTCCAGTGGGCTCAAGTATAACCTGAAAAAGGCAAAGTAAAAGGCATCTTCGCTGATATCTTGCAGATATTACGCTAAAAGCACAATTTGAGTACAAAAGTTTTAAGACCTTTTGACCGCGTGGAATAACTGATACTATCAATTAAGGATGCATTTAGCAAACAGAAAATGCATATTTGTTTCATTAGTATCTAACCAAGAAAAGGGTATGGCATAGACTACTGCACCAGTAAGATGACAGACATAATAAACAAAAAAAAAAAGTATGAGAACAGAACCTGCTCAATTCTGTAAAAAGGGGCCAGGTGGCTATCAAAAAACATTTTCTCTTCCGCAGCTTTACTGCCAGGTCCTACCCATAGCTGATTCATGCAGAAGTCAAAACTTGATCAATAATGTGCATTTATGAAAGTAGGCAATGATTGGTAAGACCAAAGATATCGGACTAAGTCAAAAAGAAATGAAAGAAGAAGCAATCTAGATAGCACACAGTACCTTCTCAGGTCGTGTCTCCACTTTAAAACGGATTAATCCTAAACAAAGCATGAGAATAACAGCTAATGTCAAGCATAACACCAGGACTGGATTCCTAGCAACCATTGTTCCATATCTCCTGAACACAGATATGTGAGCCACAGCATCAGAACAGAAACCCTTCCTTGTGAGGCAATATAAAATTATTGGCATCAAAGGTGACCTGTAGAATTTGGACATGTATCCCTGCACAACTGAAAGTTGAACACCTTTTGTAGTTTGAGGAATGTCCTCGGCCATCTGTAAGTAATCATTCAAAGGAAAGAATAACACCACTTCATGCGATATCACAGGATAAATTGATAGAAGAATTGCAATGTACTTAACAGTAAAGTATACAGAGAGAAAAATTAAAAGCAAGAAAAAGAATGAAAAATGACAAAGTCAAGCTGAAATAGACTGAAAACTATAATGACCAATCTGTTATGCAAAAATTGGTGCATAGTTGAATATCCAATCACAACATTGACTTTGAAACCCATAACTGCATTCAGAATATTTGTAGTGCAATAGCTAGAAACTCAAACCAAAAACTGTCCGACATTGTTGACATGTTAATGTCATGATGGCAAGTAAGTGTGTCAAATTTCCAGTAAGGAGAAGAATTTGGTATATGGAAACAAGATATTAAAAACTAAGAAAAAAAATTTAATGTTTGTATTTTCTTTTAAATATTTTCATTGAAATCAAAGTACATGTTAACAGGCAATGCCCCATATCTCAAATTAAAATTCTGATTCCTGTCTATTGATTTAATTAAGATCTGAAATTAAAATTTGAACTTTTTCAGTTTTATCTACTATTAGATCTTTCTTTCAGTCTACATCCCATTACATAGGTCTATAAATTGACATCTATAAATATATATACATCTATATATTCTTCTTCTTCTTCCTTTCCTTCCATACATACATCTCCATTACATAGGTATACAAATTGACATATCTATATATTCTTCTTTTGCAAAGTCTTCTTCCACCTTTTGTACTCCCTACATTGTCTATGGTCTCAATGGAAGCTTAATGCACAACTTCCTGCCAAGTCAAAACACCCTAATGTTTTTGAGTTATTGATTGCCAAACATGGTATCATAATATTGGTTCTAGCCCTAAAGATTTAAACCATGTGATTTGTTTTCTTCCCGATGTTAAACTAAAGCATATTCTATTCTCAATGCATTACAACACTATATATGTTTAGTTAATGGATTAAACTCTCTCTCCACATAAAATTGTAGGTTTGACATAAAAGGGGAGGTGAGAGCTTCAAATGCATTTTGTTGAGAGTAAAAATGATAATATAAAAAGACAAAGTTAACCCTCTATCTAATAGCTTAAGCTTTTAGATCAAATGGTGTTTAACAGCTTAAGCTTTTATATGCCAATCCTCTCTACCAGCTTAAACTTCTGGGAACTGTTGCTGTATCAAACCCCAAAGGAATCACAATAAAGATGTGAAGACATTGAACTTTTGAGTTTCTAGTGTAAGGAACATCTTAGTACTACAAAATAAAATTCCTGGAAAAATATTTTATGTTCTCAAAGCATGGAAAAAGGAAGCCAGATGAAACACACTTATGCCATTTTCATCACTGGTAATTCTTTGTGCTTCAGCTGACACTAATAAACAATTAGCCAAGTAAGCAAACGACTCATAGGTCACAAGCAGAAATTGACATGAACCTGCAGAGTCTCATCTTTTTGCTGGCTGAATGAGTGCATTTCACAACCATTAGTGACGTTCAAGAAACGTTTAGTCCAATTAGCTGGACTGCTCTCCCCTTTTCTATAAAAGAAACTCCATCCCAGAAACATCATAATTAATACGATGTACACAATTGCTACAGAAAAGTCAACACATTTTGCCTGCAGTGAATAAAAATAGAATAAGACCAGCAGCAAATGGGAAACAGAATTAAAACCATGAAATTACATTCATCAGAATACTATGCCTTTCATCATACCTGAATAGAACCAATTCTCACTGAGCAGGAAGCCTTTTTGCCAGGGGAAGGAGGAGCTGAACTAGAGCAAATGGAAGATGAAGGGCAGTCACCACAGGAACAGCCAAGAGAAGTGTCACTGCATGAATAAGTAGTGACATTCATAGGTATCATTCCAGATGACTCAGGAGCAGCTGGCTGAAAATCAATTGCATATGGTGAACCTGGCACAGTAAGGCCAGCTCGTCTACCGAGAAAGGCAAACCATTCTGCCAAAAAGGATCAGAATCAATAAGAACCACAATAGCATGAACGTAACTCAAACACTGAAGATAATCATAGTCCTTCGAGAAGAGGTGCATGTGGACAATTAATTAATTTTAAACTACAATCACTGCTCACTAAGTCCATACTTATTTGCCTTAGTAATGGATGAACTCACTAAAGATATCCAGACAGATGTGCCATGGTGTATGCTATTTGCAGACGACATAGTGTTGGTGGATGAAACAAAAGAAGGAGTGAACACTAAGCTTGAGTTGTGGAGAAACAATTTAGAATCTAAGGGATTTAAATTAAGTAGAAAGAAAACAGAATATATGGAATGCAAATTTAGTAAAAATGCAAGAGTGGATGATGTTATAATAAAATTAGAAGACCAAATCTTACAAAGAAAAGACCATTTTCGATATTTGGGATCAGTGATTCAAAAAGATGGAGAAATTCACGAGGATGTCGCACATAGAATTAAGGCAAGTTGGTTAAAATGGAGAAATGCATCGGGAGTGTTATGTGATGGTAAAATCCCATTAAAATTGAAAGAAAAATTTTATAGGAGAGCTATAAGACCAGTCTTGCTGTATGGCTCAGAATGTTGGACAGTCAAATACCAGCATGAGCAAAAGACGAGTGTAGCGGAGATGAGGATGTTAAGATGGATGTGCGGACATACAAGAAAGGATAAAATTAGAAATGAAGTTATTCGTAATAAGGTAGGAGTAGTGCCAATCGAGGAGAAGATGAGAGAGACTAGACTAAGATGGTTTGGTCATGTGAGAAGGAGACTAAGAGACGCTCCTGTGAGGAGAGTTGATGAAATGGAACCATTAGTCACAAAAAGAGGTAGAGGTAGACCCAAAAAGACTTTGGGAGAGACATTAAAGTTCGATATGAAATATATGGATCTAAATGAAGATATGACAAACGATAGAAATACATGGAAGTCTAGAATTCATGTAGCCGACCCCACATAGTGGGATAAAGGCTGGATATGTTGTTGTTGTTGTTTACAATCACTGCTCAAAAATATTTGAAAATAATTATAATGACATTGAAATTTTAGCTACTTCATCTATAATGACAACTAGGCATTTCATCTATAATTAATCCAAGAACCTGATCTAAAAATTTAAAACATTATAAAACTTAAAAAATTAAATAGAGGATTTTTAAATATTTATGCAAGAAAATTTTGAATTCTTGCTAGGATAAATTACTTTTACAGATCATTTTCCAAAAATATATTACTAAGTAGAATACCTTATCCCCTCATGAAACCAGTGTGATAATATCAGTTTTATTTCCATTGGACAAATGGGTTACACAAAGATCTACTAATCCATTCTAGCAAATTACTACAAGCTTGGGTTAACTGCTACAAGCATGCTCTTTACATGCCTACTAATTCATTGTTCTTTGTAGAGACTTCCAAGTTCATATTGAATAGTGAATCTGCAGACATTGAATTTAAGTTCAATAGAGCATAAGGTAACTAGTCTAAAACTAAAATAGGTTCAACAAATTTTGTTACCTACCACCAATTAGATCCAAGTAATAAAGACAATGTTTACCTTGAGTACGAGGATGGCAGACTTTCAAGTTAGTTTGACATAATTTTCTAACAAAAAAGATCATCCCACTGAGTAAAAGAGCCCCAAGCAACATTACTAGTGATTTCAACCTGATCAACAAATTGTTACTAGGCTCCATGAGTTAGCATGTAATTTACCAATGAAAGTAAAAATCTGGCCACCTCAATACAGGTATACCTTGCAGCACATTTACTGATTAAACCAAGTGCCAGTCCTATTAACCATGAACTCCAGTTATGCTAACCAAAAAGACATAAATGTCTTGACAGAGAGTCAAGAACTCAAAAGTAAGAATCCACAAAGCACATGCTAAAACCCCAAGGCACTTAAAACCCCACCAGGCTTCAATGACACTGGTATTCAGAAAATAATCAAATATAGAAATTGACACTTTTCAAAGGAGCGCATTTTCCTCTTGCAATATACATATTCCTGAAACTTTGACAGTTCTCTTTAGCAAACTATTTACAATTTCAGTTTCAATCCTGCTACTTAGTTCAGCTTGTTCAATGCATTCATTTTCTGCTTGCTTTTTCTGTGTGCCTGTGCATGCATTTGCATGCATTTGTTCCTCCATATGCATGTGTACACCTGCGTGACAGAGAGGGAAAGGGAGAGAGAGGATACCTTTAAAATTTTTAGCACCAGAACCAATAAATTCTAATGCTCGGGTATTCATGGTACCAAATTTTACGTCCTTGCATGATTCATATAATCCTTCACCAAAAATGTCAGTTATATAATACTGAATCCCATCCACAGTCATATTGCCATCAACCTGAAAATAACACATTCGAACAAATAAAGAAACAGTAAAAGATAAAAATAAGAACCTTTGTTCAAGAATCATTAACCCATACATAATGTTATATGCAGAAATGACCATCTAAGAATATTTTCTTACGAAAACTAAAATATGCAACAACGGAAACGCTATATGAAACTTGCTTTTCCAAAGGACCACAAGTACATAAGAATGACATGCTACCATATCCTTCTCCATCACAAGTTATCATTATAGATATAACCTTTTCTTTTATTTATCTCATATCAGTGATACTTTTGTTTTGCAACCAACAAAAAAGAGGAAGGTGGGGCGATCAATGTAGCAACCCCCTCTAGGTGTGACCATGAGGGTCCTTCCTCGCTGGGGAATGTCCAGTTCAATTCATGGCTACTGCCTGAAAGGCAAGCCTGTCACCCTAGCCCCACCACAGTGTACAACGTCAAGCCTTGTATCTACCACTCTTTTTGGGGTCATATGGATTTAAGGTTTGAACCCCAGACCCAGGAAACACAGGAGAACTCCTGAATCACTGGGTGGTAACCACAGTGGTATACTAGTGATACTTTTACTGGCTGATTAAACACATATATGCTCCATTAGATAAATGATCAGCTGAAAATATTTCATATAGATACCAAAACATGCAACAAACAAAATCCTATCCACCAAAGTTTTACCCCAATCATTTTAATTTCTGAGCATGAAATTTATTTTTCCCAAGAACCGCAAGTACATATCAGTTACATGCTACTATATCTCTCCATAACTGGTAAAATGAATTGTCACCTTTTTCTTTTATCTATTTGATTTTTTGTTGTACCTCACATTGGTGATACTTTTACACCCTTACAAGCATTCAAATTGCATACAGTTGTATCTTCAATTACCATATCACTCTTCATCACTAGTATTGTTCCTCCACTTCTCTTCAATCTACTCAATTTTCACTCTCTCACGCTGGTGATCCAAGAAGGGAAGTACAGACATGACAGGACACAGATGACATGAAAATTTTTAAAAAGGTTAGGCCACAACAAAGAACAAACACAAGAAAATATCTATACATTTACTTCCTACATAAATGAATTTTTTTAGCATTATACATATCAGGCAAGAAATGTGAATAAAGATTCTTAGTATCTATTTCTGAGAACTTTCTTCATAAATAACTATTAGAGTTTCGGGGTTGAAATTTCTTAAAACTGAAAAGTCTAAATAAGGGAAAATGATAAATAGAAAAATCACATTGATCCTTATTTTTCAGTTCATCACTAACTTATTTGTTTAGAAATAATTTGGTTCTAACTTGTCTTGTCTAAGTTAAAGACCCTTAAGAAAATGAATAATCCTACTATGGACATGGTACATAAAAAGGATGATGCATGGATGAGCATCTAACACATCAGGAAATTTCCACGTAGCATCGTGTCTGACATGATGCAGCGCCTTGTTGGAAATGCACATACTCCTTAGCTGGAAAAACTCGTATTGCCTCACTACATACTAATTTCTTTGTCTTTACCACACATCAGTCTCAGCATCCATGTTTCAATAGAGCTAGCAAGCAATTTATTATTGACCACAAAAAACTTCAAACTCACATTTGGCAATTAACTTAAGAATGCCTACAAGCATTGTAATGTAGACATGATTAACTCCATTAAGCAAGCCTTCATGTTCTACTGCTAAAATCAAATTCTATTTAATGTTATCAGGAAGGCATACCACTCATTTTACAGCTGTGTTAATCTTCACAATACTGTACCAGTTACAAAAGCCTCACTATTTCAGCCTCCTGTGGAATGGGCTGGCATGATATTGGTGTCTTCCAGATTTCAACTCTAAAGATTCACACTAGAGTTGACATAAGGATTGAGACTTGATTCCTCAGTGCAATTTAATTTTATTTATCAACTAAGTTCAATTATTTCTCCTGTCTTGATTAAGGTTTCAGTACTTAAGGCTAAACATTGCTATGGAAATTGAGCTAAAATACATGAGATTAGGTATGAGAACAAAAAGAGTGCTCTTAGAAAACTATAAAACAAAGAGTTCACATAACATTTATAGGAAAAGCAACATAAGCAATAAGCAAAAATTCCAGACCTTGGCCACAGAAGTCACATTGATGAACAGGCTCTGATTGGGAGAACAAGTAAGTTCACAAAAAATATTCAAAAAATTTCTCAAGCATGCTGGACAACCTACAAGAAAAGGAATTGCCTGCAAGGAGGAACATAAATTTCATTTTGGAGGCGATACTAGTCATAATGCAATAGAATGCTTACAAATGCTGAAAATGCAAGGAACCATTTAAAGTGCAACAGCAACCCATGCATAAGCATTCCTGACATAGAGGATGCTAGCAAATAAGAAGATGGTATTAGCTCACAACAGGGGGGATCCCCGGGGGGGAGGGGGGCTTATATATATATATATATGTTTGGGTTGAGGCTGGCACGGGCTGAAGCCCCTGCCAGCCGCGCCCCCCCCCCCCCCCCCCCCGCGGATCCGCCACTGGCTCACAATGCAATCAGAAATGCAGCAGAGTTCATTGTAAGGCATCAGAGAACTAGATTTATGCTCTATTTCTGCTTTAGAATAGATTTACTGGGGAAAAAATGTTTGGAAGAAGGGAAAAAAACTGAAAACCAGTTCATTGAGATTATAAATGAAATATAAACCAATATATATAACTACATTAACAGAAGAAAATCCAAAAACTGAGATTACAAGCCATTATCCCCGGTTATAAAAAGAATATTAACCTTTCGACCACCACATAACAGACCTCATAATATAGATAAGTTAAAAGACAAAATAAAACGTTCTCACAAATTTTGACTCTATTAAGCAAAGTTTGCTACCACAAAGTACAGGAATCAGGCATAGTACAGACCCAACACAGCCATTATTTTGGTCATGAGACCTGGACATCTTCAGCCTTTTTTTGTACACTCATTAGCTCTATCCTTTGCAAATATGGATGACAAAATGATGATATGAATGCATGAAAATCACTAAAATGTATAAATAATATTTACGTACATACTTTACTAATAGAATACTTTTTCTTCTAGCATCACTTCTAATAGCATAGAAGTTCATGATCTTACAATATTTATGTACATACTTTACGATGGAATACCTATTGCAAACAAAAAAAGATGACAGCATAAACTGAAAGGAGTTTCATAGCCCTCCAGGCAAAACATGATCATTTTTGTCCAAAAAGAAACCCAATGCTTATATGGACTTGTTTCAAATTCAAAACTATGCAACAATAAAGAAGAGGAGAAGGAAGGAGGCAAGTAAGAGAAGGAACGTAACACAAAGCACAAGTAGCATATGCAATTGACAACATGTTCAACCATCTATTGTTGAAGGTTGAATTGAACTAATACTTTAAGATGTGATAGATCAATTACAGAATGAATATCAATGGCTGGATTAGAACATAACAACAACAATCACAAGCCTTAATCCCACATGGATTGGAACATGAACCTGGAAATAAACACTGCTGCAAAAAGATTTGATAGAAAATTTAAGAGCAAAAACTATTTTTTGTCTTGCTTATTTGGAAGATAATGTTACAAAAACAAAATCATTCATAGTTATTACAGAAAGCAGGATACGCAGCCAAGATGTATGAAATAACTTACCTGCTGGACTTGTGACCTCAATGTTTCAAATTGAGTTTCTGTACAACAGATATTGCCAGTTATTGTTGGGCACAAACTTTGGATCTTAGATGACAACAGCTCGTCTGGCTGGAGATCACAATAGAAGACATCAAGTGTCAGCTATTTGCACCATATGCAGTACTATGTTTCCAATAGCTCTACACACACAGGATAAAAAGCATTATCCGATTTCACATGTCCTCAAGAAAATGAACGGGAGCCCAAGAACCACACATGTAACATAGGTGAACACAATTGAGAAGAAATGGTTTGGGCAAAACCATTGAAGACCATAAACAAAAAGAAAGAAAAGTCACTATGTAATGTCTCATAAAGAAGTATTAGTAGTACAATTATCGTGCCAAAAATGTTAAAATGTCTCCCAATTTTATTTTGACATGGGCAATCTTCTCATTTAGAATTAGGGAATAACTTCTCTGTGAGACTATTACACGTGTACTAGTCTGACCGGGCAGAATTTTGAACAAGATGAGCTCGAGCTGCATCATTATCTGAGTTAAAAAAGATATGAACTTCATGGATTCTCGTCCTGCTCCTTCATTCTCTCTTCAAAGTGTCAAGGAATGTAAGAATGAACCATGAGTAGTGTATGCAATCAACAACACGCCTATTTATCTGAGAAAATGCTTGAATTAAACTAATAGTCCAAGAAGCGGTATATCTGTAACAGACTGGATATAGATGCTAGTGCAAGAAATACCTTAATGGATGGGGAACCATAGGGGCAATTCAGCATTTTCCCATCACTACGTGCTCCACAAATATCATACATTGAACAGTATCCTTCAGCATGAATTTTCCTGGAAAAAAAAAAAAAGCAACAGCTTATGTATATACAAGAAAAATAAAAAGTTTTGACTTTGCCTAATACAGCATTAGAGCCAAAAATAATAATCAAGAGCATAATAGTATAATTTCTCAACTACTTTTCAACTAGTAACAACAGGAGCGTCAAGATAGATACAGGAAGACATATTGACAAATTAAGGCCATTAAATGATTGCTACAACTACATTATCTGAATTAGGGGTAGATAACCATTAAATTCTTTTTATAATGTAGATAACCAAAAAAGATCAAATATAACATCAGTCACACCCCTAGCAGAATTTGTAAGAATAATTTAAGGCTAATAACAGAGTAACATTCTATACATAACATGCCAATCAACAGTGCACCTCTGGAACAAGCGGAAGACATAATTACATATCTACAACCAATGCCCATAAAACATCTTACCGCATGTAAACAATCAATTAACATGCAAGAAGAAAGCTTACCCCGATGTTGACTGGGATGTCAAAAGTAACCGATTATCATATCTTTCTGCACTGGATATACACACAATAAAAAGTACCTGAAAGCATAATTTCACAAATTAAGCAGTGAAGATAGACTCTAGGTCTAATCCAATATAGCATCTAATAGACTGTATCAATAACAAGCATAACTTCTTGACACACAGCAGTTTGTCCTGATTCCCCCGTACCAATTCAAGTGAAACAAATATGTGAAATTTAATTAAAGAAGGGGTGCGCTGTGGATTTTATAAATTATTTTAGGTCGTAAGCAGTTTACTATAGAATATAGATAAACCAAACTAAAATAAACCAGTAACGGAATTCAGCAATGCCAGAGCAGCTGAAGCCAAATGTAAAAGCACGAACATCAAGGGCACCGATCCGAAGTTAGAAATCACACCACAAATAGATTTCGTAGTGGCTGTAACATTACACTAAGAAAACCGATCCTTCCACGTACAACAAACACAAACATCAACAGCAATGGTAAAGAAGGGGACATTAACATCCTAGTCCTAAAACCAACAGAACAAGTAAAGTGCTGTTCTAGAGGCTAGTACATCGATTTCCTCCCGAAAATAGGTATAAAAAAAAAAAAGAAGAAGCATAATAACAGGATCAGATTATTCAAAATTAACGCGGCAGATTCAACTTAAGCTCTTCAAGCAGTATCATAATTCAGACAACTGGAGAATCGGACTGACGAACGGAAGTCTCTGCTGAGAGGAAACTTTCAGTAAAGAAAGAACTTCGAACAAAAGCGCCATTACAACGCCGCACAGAGAGATGAAATGCAGAGCATCGAAGCCTTGCCTGGAGCATACATAGCGAAACTCGAAACCCTGGGAGGGCCTCCATTGTTGCGCTGGACCAGAGCTTCATCGCCGAGAAGGAAAGATAGCCGTTGCCGACTCGCGTTGTAAAGAGAGAGTGAGAGAGTATAGAAGGCAGGGTGAGGTACCCTCTCGCACACACTCCTCCAATAAAATCACGCATTTTCAGGAGACTTGTTAAATCATCAATCGGACGAAACCGCCGCGGTACAGAATTACGTACTTGCCCTTACTTTCGGTTACCTTTTTCCGGACTGACACGCGACGTGGACCGCTAAGCTCAATCTTGGACGTGCCTTCTCTCGCGCGTCACTGTAATTTTGACTTACTTGTGTAAATATCAAATTACACCGTTAGTCATCAAGTTTTTAAATAAAAAATGTGACTAATAGCTGTGATAATGAACATGAAAATACATTGATAAATTTATTACTAATATAAATATTTATTTATTATCAACTAGCATAAATATTTAAATATCAAAAATAAAATACACTAAATATATCTGAATGGTTTACCGTGAATAGAATTTGAAATGTTATTATTAATATATAGTTAGTTGGTGAGCAACTAAGTAAAAGTTAGGATGTAGTTGGCAAGTATTTATGACATGCTTGGAGCGTGTAATGTGTCTAGTGGAGGAGTGTGCCAAATAAATGGGTAACCGAGATGATTTGACGAGCATGCTTTGCTAAGTTGCACAAGAATCTTCCCCCATTTGGTCCGTACCACTGGGAAAATGATTTTTGAAATATAATGGGTTGCTTGCTGCTGCTGCTGCTGCTGTTGTAGTTGTTGGTGGTGGGATAATTCTTCTTCTGGAGGAAATAATAATAATGATGGCCAAATGAGAATTACAGTGGGGACTGTTCAGATCACAGAAAAGAAAAGAACACATTAGAAATGATTGTTTGAAGATGGAAACCTGCTAAGATCCAGTTTGGGCCTACGCCGACCCCACCAAAGACCAAAGTTTGATTAGTGGGGATACCTAAACACAAAACGACAAGCTCCTCTTACGGTTGCAACAACCCACCCAAACCCGCTTTGCCTGCTCTCCTGTTCCAAATTCACCAAGTTTTACCGTAGCATATTTGATCATCCACGTGATATCTTCGTTTATACAATCGTCATCTTGTTGGAATTTACCTTAATCCAAAAGCAAAAGTGTTTTGAGGGACATCTCATGATGAAATTACAAACAAGTTATTATATTTTGATTTTATGACTAAATTTATCATTATATTTTTTATATAGAAAAAAACAAAATAAATCAATTTATCAACCTAAATTGGACATAACAAGAAGAAGACAAAGCCAAATCTTCATAGCCCAAATAGTCCCCAAAGAATTATGGTTATACACCTTACTAGATAAAGATAAAATAAATCAATTTATCATCCTAAATTGGACAGAATGAGAATAAGACACGCGAAATCTTTGTGGCCTAGATAATCCCCAAAGAATTGTGGTTATACACCATAGTAGAAAAAGATAAAATAAATCAATTTATTAACCTAAATTGGACAGAACGAGAAGAAGACGAGCGAAATCTTCACAACCAAATGGTCCCCAAAGAATTGTGGCTATAGCCGCGATCGTAAATGATCAGCATGGCCAGGACTTGCGGTCCCTTCGTCTATCAAAGAGTGTAAGAAGATCTCATGCATTGTCAAAGTACTTTCTCGAATATTAGGGGCTCCCACTCAATGTGTAAATCAAATAATTTTGAAAGTTAAAAATTTTTCCAATAAAATGATAGACAATTATCCATAATAAATTTCATCCTCAAAAAGGATTAGAAAAACATCATCTATAAAGATAAATATCATCCATAGCAATCATAGTCTTAGCCAAACTAGGAATAATTAAGATAAGTGTTATCTACAAAAATTTCAATTCTAGAGACTACTTTGAATTACTCTATATCCCTGTACAAATAGGCAATCACTCATTCTAAAAAATGTATATCTCTGATACTGATGTAAATACTGTTTTATAGTTTTTATCATTCTTAGTGTATGATTTAAGTATCAGAGTGTTTGTGCGAAGATCCTTCCATGCCCTTTGACTTCTCTCTTCCTTACAGAATCAGATAACTTAACGACGACGTTTCCTAGTCAAATAAATTCATTATTATATCCTAAAAATAATAATTTTAAAAATTATGGTCAAATTTATTATTGTATTTTAAAAAATTATAAACTAAAATTGTGTGAATTTTTTAAATTTAAATTTATAACTATTTATGATTATTTTAACTAGGGATGGAATTGATGTTGTCATAAAATTAAAACGTCATTGGGTTGCGTTAAAAATAATCTTTCATAATAGTTAAAGTAGCCCTGGATCTAAAATTATAATAATTTGTTTTACACTTTTTAAAATACAATAACTAAATTAATTGAAATTATAATAATTTATTATATCTTATTTTTAACATTTAAATAATTTGATTAGTTAATAGTCAATGTATCATTTTAAAAAATTTAATCAATCAATTAGATTATTTTGATGATGAAAATGAAGTATAATATAACTTTTTTAAAAATTTTGAATTATTTTTTTAATTTTATCAGTTAAGGTATTTTGCTTTTTATTTATTTTCAATTCTGAAATACTAGTTACTGATATTATATTTTATTATTTATTATTAATGTAATAAATTATGTTAAATGACTTGATTAATGAGATCAATAAATTATCCTTCAAAGGGTTAAGAGTTTACACAAATGCTGAAAAGGGGGTAAGAAATTGATACATCTACTAAAATCTTACGAATTTTACCAAAATTACATGCGTTAGAAAAAGATAATAAAAATTATTTTTTTATTTGCAATTCACAATTTGAGGCAACTCACGCCCAGGCGACGCCCAATTAGTTTTACGTGGGTAGATGAAGCTGAGAATTTGGGAGTGAAGTAGGGGAGGGATAAGTTTGGAGAGTCAAAGAGGGTGACTGACAAGGTTGTCGAAAGAGGATAAAAAGACGAAATTGCCCCCACCCAACCTTCGCCATTCTGTTCTTCTCCTTCTCTCATGGCTGCGCATCCAACCCTCGCCTCTCTCCCCTCTCACTTCTTCTTTGACCGCTCGATCGTCGACCGCCGCATCTTGCCTCGTCAACTCGTTCTTGTCACTGCATCTAGCGACGGGTGGCAAGGCGACAATGCTGGCAGCGAGGCGAGGCAAGGCGCGACCGTCAACGATCGCACGGCCATAAGAGAAAGGAGAGAGGTGAGGGTTGACAGTAACATTTATGAAAAATTTATATTTTTAATAAAAGTATTTTAATCTTTTCGATCATATCCTATAAATCTTTGTGTGATTCTGTCTGGCCATGTAATATAACTCGTGGAGGAGAATGAACAGGGGAAGGCTGGGGGGCGAAGTGGACCGTTGAGAGTGAAGGCCAAGTGTGAAGGGGAGGAGGAAATGCTTATTAAGAATTATAATAATAATAATAAATGAAGAAGGTTAAGAAAGAAGAGAGAGAAGTGGGAGTAATGATGGGTGGGTGTGATGGTGGGACAAGCTCCAGTGGTTGGGGGCATATATAGAGATAGAGGAACATAAACATATTACATAAAGATAGATCATGCATGGCTGGCTGGATGGATATTATATAGATAGACATTACGCCTCCCAAGATTCTTTCTAGAAAGCGCGCAACACACCCGCGGGGCGCCCTGGCTCTCACCCTCGCCTAATCATCATTATTATTGCATTACAGAAAAGAGGAGAGACGCCCATTCACGCTCATCATTGCCGCTCATCCCCTGCCATGCCATCAATCATCGCCCCTTTCCGCCACGCCATTTCCCCTCCCGGCGAAATATACGTTTTCCTACGTAATTCTGTTAATACGGCCTTGCGAGAGCGCCCCAATAATAATAATGATCCAAGAAACGAACAAATGAACAAAGAGATGAAATCGTTGTTACGTGTGAGGCACAGCTAGGCTTCAAATGGGGAGCGCCGTTCACACCCGCACTTTCCATGTTCCGGGCTTTTGGGCCCGGAAAAGCCGATGGGTCTTCTTGGAAGTGCGAGATTATTTGGACGTATTTCATTACATCATTGGTTTCCTGGTTTATCTAGTTTTCGACTTTCGGTTGTTAATAATTTCCATTGCTGTTGTTGGCTCACCATAAATGGATCATTTCAACAATGTATTTATACAGACTTTCACACGAAACAATATGATTCATCAATATGAAAATGGCTCATTGCATAACGTATTGCATCGAAACTCTGCAATCCGACTTCAATCATGCCTAACATTCGGTCCATTATTATTTACTAATTACCACGCTCTTCTGTTAATCATTCAAACTTGACCAACGGGGCTCTGCATAAGCGGACAGTGTAAATTGCTTAGGATCCAATGACCACCTTCCATCATAAAAAGGAATTTTATTGTAAAAATCTTAAATTAACAGGGGAAGTTGGGAGAGTGTGAATTAAAAGCAGTTCCAACTACCAGAGAGGGGACGTACCAGCGGGGTAGGAGGGATAATTAATTGGGTTATGTTAATGAGCAGGGTTGACCAGAAAGTGGAATGATGGCATGACAATATTACAAATACAAATGGATGCCGTGGATGGGCACTCCGCTGAAGCCGGGTAGGCCCGGCCCATTCATCATCAGGTTCAATCATAATTAGCAAAGCAATTGGACATGTTCTTGGGAACCATTAATGTTCTTCACCTGAACTCTTCCACTTTTCTCTTGCGGTCCTCTGCCACGCCTCATTAACTTAAAACGGGTAGGAGCTGCTCCGGGTCCAGCGATCAAGCTTGGGATCGTGTGCTCAAACCCCATAATAAAAGTCGGAACCGTGAATCCGTTTAAACTCATAAATCCATCATCATAGCACCATGATTAATCTGGACCCTTGCTCTCACGCCAGTGCGTTTGATCAACTCCCAAACAGTTACAAAGAAAACCATTTGAATACTCGCAAATAGGCATCATGTAAAGCCCCCTCCCTACCAGTACAGAGGGGTCGGCTACGAGACAGCGTGCCGCATGTGGAATCATACTCACTAATTTCTCACCAAACAGAGAGTAAGTTCTAAATTAACAAAAAAAAAAAAAAAGGAGCACGGTTGTGTCAGATGCCTGATAATTAATTTCAAATTATTTAAAAATCAAATGAACATGAACTTTAGACACATCAAAAAATATGAACTTAATCATAAACCATCTTTGGGTGTATTCTTTCTTTCTGCTAGTTAGATGCCGCATTATAAGCAACGTAGATGGCCAAATGGTTGCCGAATTAGTGGCTAAAAAGCGAGGGATCATGCAAGTTATTTGCATGCGAGCGTAATCATTGAGACAGTCCGCATGGGGATTTGGGGCCATGCTCTTTACAAGCAAAGCGACGCCTTTGGCTTAATCCATTCTTAATTAATCCGTCGTTATAGTACTAAAAATGGGACTAAGTTGGTGGAACTAATCAATCTAGGCCGTACGCGGAAATTCATTTCAAAAGCATAAAAGAGGAACGAATGCTGTTTTGCTACACGCATGTTCGCATGTTACAACTTTACAGCAAATTGGCTCGACCAGAATATATTTGAAGGCAGGAACAGCCCGAGGAAATTGTGGGCTTTTTTTGAGAAATGGCCCATTATCAGTTCCAAACCTGGGCTACGTTTGAGATTCAGCGCACCGGCCTTAGGCCCTTGTTGCCAATTTAGGTGGCGCCTTCACAGCTTCCAATTGAACCTTTCTAGTTCAAATGGTCTGTGTTGCAATTGGCAATTGGGATGCCGGATGCTGCATTTATACCTAGGTAGTTATTGTTAAAATGGCCAAGAGATGTCAAGATAACAAGCAGTATTTTTTGGAGCTAAGAGAGATAAATTTATTTAGATAATTTTAAATAAGAAGTCACATTACTTCTTTTTTTAAGAATTGTTAGATTAATTTAACAAATATAATAAAAAATATTTTTATTTAAAATAATTTTTATATCTTATTTTTTTCATCTAAACTCAAAGTGTACTGATAAGTAAATCGTAAGTCGAAACTTAAAGGTCCAACTCCTCGAAATAAACACAAATTATCGCAACTTATATAGACATAGATTTGAACTCACAAGTTACAATAACCTAAGATTTTAAATATATGTGGTGGACCATCTGCACTATTCGATAAATTAATGCAATTGTTTCATGGTTGAGTAAGAAAGTTCACTTGATTAATTGGTTTCAAGAAGAATTAGTACATATGCATGATGTTTTTATTTAAATAATGTACATGTATAAAATTATTTATATCTCAATTATAATAATGTAGGCTATAATTCTGTAACTAAGATTTGATTATTGCCATATATGAATTTCTTCTTTTTTTTTTCTTAACAACCACATGAATGAGTGTAATTTTGTTCACCCCCTTTAACGCGGTGAACATCACCCTCACAAAAATTGTGAGGGTGATGTTCACCCCCGTTAAAGGGGGTGAACAAAATCGCACTCCATATGAATTTCAATCAACACATTCTTTAATCTTTGAATAATGCTAGTTGCTAGATGAACAACTTTGTTGACAACTCATGTCAAAATTACACATCTATCCCCAAGTTACAACTCTCTTAAATTACTTGTAAGGATGGACAACTTCAACTTTCTTCAGCTAGCCCATTTTCACTTTCTCTTCCTCTTTCATTATCTCTCCCACACAGTCTCTCCCTTAAACCCATCACTCCTTTGAATTTAGAAACACTCTTTTGAATTTCATGAATTGTAACTTTTAAGTATATTACATAATATAAAATTAATTATATTACATAAAATCTAATGGTAATATTTTAAATATATTACACAATATAAAATTAATTATATTACATAAATTTTACAATATAAATTTAATTACATAAATTCTGAATTTTTAAGAACTAAATTTACTCTCGAATAACAAATTTTAATCAGAATTACAAGAACTTAAATAATTTCAAACAAAGTTATATTTAAACATTCTCGTCCTCTGCAAGACTGCCTTTTAACTCTTTTCCAACTACATTTGTTAGCAGATAATTTTCGTTTTTTAACCACATCATATAAACCCGATACTCTATAAGTTAGAACCCCAAACTCCTCACACAACTAAATAAAAAAAATAAATTATATTCTTTTACAACTCAAAGCAAAATCATTTTTTTTATTTTTCATTTTCACAATCAAATCATCAGTATCATCATCACCACATAAAAAAAATAATATAAACAAATAGAAAAACTAAAACAAAATATATATATATATATATATATATATATAAATGTATGTGTGACTTACCGGGAGGCAACGACGATGTGGTGCGAGCGGCGATGAGGGGTGATGGCGAGTGAAGGTGATTGGCTAGGAGGGACAGTGGTGGGGAGGGGGCGACTGTGGTTCGATGTGGGAGGACGACAGTAGTTTGTGGCCGGTGGTGGGGGTGAGGCAGTACAATGCTCGTTGCGGAAAGGAACGACAATAGACGATGCTCGCAACAGTGAAGAGACAACAACGGTGCTCGCCATGGTGGCGAGGCAAAAGGGGGCGACAGTGGATAGGTGCTCAGGACAATGGTGGATTTGAGGGAGAGAGTAGGCAGGAGAGATACTGAAAAAGAGAGAGACAGTGAGTGAAATAATTTAATTTTTTTAGTTTAATTTATTATAATATTTTTAATATTAAAATATCACGATATATTAAGATTGCCAAACAAGTTGTGCAGGACACTTGTTCGTCTATCATTGTCATTAATCTTTTTACAATCTTAATTTATGGAATTTGATTGGAAAAACATGGGTTAATTATACCAATAATCATTCAATTTTATATTCTATTACTATTTGGTCACTGAATTTTGAAATGTTGTTAGTACTAATATTTTAACACTGTTACTATTTAATCACTGAACTTTAAAATGTTACTTATAAGTCATTAATATTTCAAAATCGTTTCTTACTTGTTACTTATTAGTCACTGAACTTTAAATTCACGAGTGACAGATGAGAAACAATTTTGAAATATTAGTGATTAACAGATAACATTTTAAAATTTAATAACTAAATAATAATAATTTTGAAATATTAATAACTAACAGATAATATTTTAAAATTAAGTGGTCAAACAATAATAAAATATAAAATTAAATAATTATTAATATAATTAATGCGAAGACATGGATCTCAATCAACACACTCCGTGTTCCCATCGTGACTGGTTGACTTGTGGAATTTGAGGGAAAAAGTCCTTGGACGCAATCTTCTTGCTAGATTTTCTTTCCTTTACAACTCTCTCCTTCTCCTACGTGAACATTTCCCTTAAACTTTGGAAGGATTTTTATTTGCAAGACTTCCTTTCATTATTTTATTTATTTTTTTATGAGCACATATAAATCTATTTAATTGGTTAATAAATGGTGTCTCCACATCTTTTCATTCTTCAATAGCCACCTAAAAGGTGCTCAAATTTTAAACTAAAGGAGTCTAAAATCTTCTCGACCACATGCACATCTTCAACATCTTTCTCCAGACTTCTTCATTTCAATTAGGATTACCAAAAAATTTAGGAAGTAATTTGAAATCAATCCATTCTATTTCATGAGAAATTTCTTATAGTTATTTGTTCATATTTAAAGGTAATAAACTTTTATCACCTTTTCAACTTTCTCAATGACATTTTTGTTATCGAGAAAAATAACACATTTCGATTAAACTTAGTAATGCTTTGTCTTATAACTCTCATTTTGTCACTCTAGTGTTGTAAAAAAAGATAAAGGTAGACAGTAAATAATTAAAAAAACTCAAGATATGACGAACATCATCAGAATAATTTTTACCCTTTGAATGGTGTAAAAGGTAAAGGTGGCTATTATCCCAAGATATAATAAAATATTCTAAAAGCGCGTGTGCCCTAATAGTTTTAAGAATAAAGAGAACAATAAGTAATGAATAAAAAAACTCAGCAAATAATAATAGTAAGAATGGTTGGTATAATTTAATATTTTATATCTCATAGAAAGAGGTTGTATTTATAGACAAATGATGGTAACATTGGAAAAGAAAACGATGGGAGAAAGTTAAATGAGAAGATTAATTCAAATAAAAAGAAAAAATGATAAGATAAGATTTTCAACTGAAAATTAATTCAAAATTAATCCTTTTCCCAAGTCTATAAAAACAACAAATATAAAAACAGGTAGAAAGATGTGTAACCTAACAATGTGAGGTTGAAGGCATTGAAAAATCATTTAAAATATCCCAAAGCTTACAACATCTAGGACCTAATTAAACGTGTGAACACGAGTCTTGGGGACGTTAAGAGAAATCCAATAATGCAATTAATCACAATGATACATAGTTTTATTGAGCTGGGGATATCACAAAAGAAAAGCTGCATGAATACAGGAGTAGAAGCTAGTGATAATCACTGAGACCTACGCAAGGGCGAACGAGATTGACGTCCGGCGGCGGGGGCGGAGGCACCGTACTTATGGTGAAGAGGCGAGCGGGCTTGACCGTAATGAAGAGCGTCTCTGGGAAGTTGGCGGTGGCGTTGGGCGGCTCTTGACTCCTTGGGCTTCATCTTGACCGCTCTGATTTGTTCCAAAGTCCCCAAAACTTCTTCCATGGAGGGCCTATTCTTCGGATCGGATTCAAGGCACTTAAGTATAAGCTCAGCCGCTTGGAAAGCTGCTTTTGATGGATACCGGTTCTCCAATGCTGGATCCATTATTCTCTTGAGCTTTCTCTTGTCTGGTAAAAATGGCCTAGCCCATTCAACCAGATTGTGCTCCCCATTCGGCCTGTTCATATCCAACACCTTCTCCCCGGTAAGTATCTCGAGCAACACTACTCCGAACCCGTACACATCACTCCTCACATACAAATGACCTGCTCAATCATCCAAATAGCATTTTCCATTTTTTAATTTAAAAAAACAAAAGAAGAAAGAAATATATATAGGATATGATGACTGAATGAATGAACATTAATTAACTACCTGTGGCAATGTACTCAGGGGCGGCATAACCATATGTGCCAACGATGCGAGTTGTCACGTGGGAATCGCCGTCGGGAGGGCCTAACTTAGCCAGCCCGAAATCCGAAAGTTTTGCAGTAAAATCCTGAAAAGTTAACAACCACGTATCAATCAAGCATTAATCTTATAAATTAAGAGCTTAAAGTTTCAATTAATTAATTAATTACCACATCCAACAAGATGTTGGAGGCCTTGAAGTCACGGTATATGACTTTCTTCTCGGTGGAGTGCAGAAACGCGAGGCCTCGAGCTGCCTCTGCTGCTATTTTAAGCCTCGTCTCCCATGTAAGCGGCTCTGCTCCCTCTGCACCAACCAATATTATTATTATTATTATTATTATTATTATGAAAGTTCTTCTCCCATAAAAACAGTAAATTTTTTTGATATTATTCCCATTTGAAAGAAGGCCCTGGGGATTGGAGAAGGCTTACTTCTGAAAAGGTGGCTTTCTAAGCTTCCCTTCTGCATGTATTCATAAACAAGGAGGAATTGCCTGTCGTCCCAGCAGTAGCCTAGGAGCTTGACCAGATTAGGATGACTAAATTTACCCAAGAACTTCACCTCAGCCTGCATGCACCCACAAAATTGTAATCCATTAAATAGAATTAATTATCAAACAAATTCTAGCCAATTAACTTGATGCTATCTGTGTATGTTTCTCCACTCTTGTTTAAAATTTTATTTTCTTCTTCTTCTTATATATTCAAATGGGAAATCTATTCTGCAAGCAAACAAGAAAGAGTAGTTCATCTTGTTAGGTTGACTTTTTTAAAAGCTGGCCTTTTCTCATCTGTCCAGAGAGACTTGTTCAACAAACCTCTGGAAGGAAGGCAAATGAATTGAAGAAGTCAAACTCTTATCAGCTCCTAAACCCGTACCCATACATGATACTTGTTTGAAGTTTCAAATTAGTTTAAATATTTTTTTAAATTCCATTTGGCACAACCGCAGATCAAGGGGCCATTAAGGTCCAATATTTTGTCCTACATATTTGCCGGTTTATATAGAGTTGATAGCTTTCCAAACAATACCCACTTGGGAAATATCAATCGAGACAAGAGAGATAGAGACGTACAATTGGAAAATAAATAAATAACTAATAAAAAAAAGAAAGAAAGAAAGAAAGGTCTGGGCACAGGCTAATCCCATTTTAATATTTGAATGAGAATCATAAGGTGATCTGGGTACTTAAAATAAAATGAAGTGAAAAGGAAGGTCACATGTATTGAGAATAATGTTGATTTGTGTTCATACTTAACCCGAATTTATGGAATTTGTTATATATGCTAATAAACAAGTTTAATTAATTCATTTGACTTTATAACCCACTGCTGCTACTTTTGACCAAGATGCTCCATCATGTACTGACTTCGTCAAGCACGATTCATCATAACCAGATACTATTACTGCACACAGTTGTCATTAGACTCATTACAACAAAATTAACCCTTTTTTGGTATAATCACACACGGTTCGCAATTAGAGTACCCTAAGAATTAATGTGACTTATTAATATATATATATATGCAAACACTACTGCATCAATATTATAGTCTAATGGAATAAGTAACAGTCGTGATGAACTCCAAGTTCAAGTTCCATAAATTATTCTCACACTGAAAATGTATATCTCTGTCAAGAAAATGACGTTATTATATGTAGAACTTCCATATAAAAAATGTCGCTTTACCGTTATTAGGTTATTGGTTTCTTCAAATGTGGATGAATGGATGAAGCTAACAAAGTAGAAAACGTAAATGGGCTTAGTAATTAAGACTAATTAATTAATTATCTGGTAAAACAAGTATTTTAAAAGGGTTGCGTAGATGATGAGCTAAGAAGAAATTTACCGACCTGCCATTCCTTGATTCCCTGAGAGCTATCGGGATTAGATTTCTTGACGGCGACGGGGATTCCAGCGCCCACCTTGGACGGAGCATATGTCTTCTCATCCACCCAACCCTTGAAAACCCTCCCGAAGCCTCCCTCTCCGACCAACGTGTCCGGCCGGAAGTTCCTGGTCGCGCTTTTCAGCTCCGCGTAGCTGAACATTTTCAAATTCGGCGTCACAATCCGGCCACTCGGCGGCACCTCCTTATCCGGCACCCCGCTGGCCTCGCCGCCTCCACTCCCTGCTCGAGTTGGTTCGTTCGGAGACGGCTTCTGAGCATCACTTTCCGGCGCCTCCGAGCCTCCGTTTCCGCCCTCGAGCGGAGCGTTGTTGCCGAACACATCCTCGTTATGGTGTACTGTTAATTGAGAAGGAACTATAATATGTATGAATTTGAAGAACAATTACCGAAACGAAGAGAAAATTAACCGAGAATTATTGTTCAAATTAGTGTTATACTCACCTGCGGTGGACGGTCTGGTGGGGGATGCTGGGCTAAGATCGCGTCGAAGCGATGGCCAACAGTTACCCATCTCTCCCCGTCTCTTTCCCTCTCTCTGGAGCTTTGATCACAGGCGGTGTTTGATTTGGTTTTGGTGTCTCTCTTTCTGGTTTCCTCGAAGGAGAGAAGAAGCAAACCAGGAAGGAGACAACCAGATGAAAAAGTGGAGCCACTTTCCTAGAGACGAACATACATATATATATATATATATAGAGAGAGAGAGAGAGAGAGAGAGAGACTAATAGAGAAGGGGAGCAGTGAATGACAATTGTGCCTTTTTTTTTTTTTTGTTCCGTTTGGTTTGCTTTGCTATGCTTTATGTCAGCATCATTGACGTTTACTTCAATTCGCTAAATAAGGGATTTATCAATTAACTAAATCTAAAACTACGTGCGTTAGCATGACGGATAAACTAATTCAAGGTAAATTAATTATGCATTTTTTAGAAGTTGAACGATGTTGTGTGTCACATCTTTCACCTCTTTAATTATTAAATCTATTAATCATCACTATGCCCCCTAATTCTCCGCTTTAATTTTGAAGAAGAAAGTCATGAGATTGGATTAGAAAGGACTAATATCGTCCAATGTGACATTTTTCTATTTTATCCCTTACTTATATTAAGACCACCTTCCCCCCCCCCCCTCCCTTTAAAGCAATAATTATGTTTCATTGCTTGGGTAAATTTTATGAAACTGGTTTTGTTAAATTAAATTAATTCTAGATTTAATGAGGAAGGAGAAGAAGATTTAGATTGAAAGGAACATGTCCAGGTCAAAGCTGGGGACAATTCATTTGTTGAGTTTTAAAGTTCTTGTCTTTTACCTGTTTAGTACTTATCCACATGCTGGGGTTATCAGCCAAATCCACTACCAGTTAAAAATGAGCTTCAGCCAGCCAACAAAAATTTGGGTTTATGAGCAAAATTTACATCTAGCTTCACCTGAAGAACTGGCCAATTCTTTTTCTTATTTAGGAAAAATAAGATCTAATAAGGTGTTAGTTTTTTTTCCTAAAGACAACAGATAGATTCACTATTTTTCAGTACATGCGAAGAGTAAAACAACCACCACCAATCACACCTCATCATTCTACACTCCTGAAAACATAGGTCTCTGTCGAGAATGTCCCAACAGGGAGTTCTTGGTGGAAATTAGGAAATGGCCTTAACCAATTAGATCATTTGCTACAAAATTAGTTGAGCACTGTCATGATCACTAAGTCAATAGCCTAATCTTCTCAATCAGACCACTATAATGAAGGCAAATTGTGAAGAGTCATGACCCACTGTCAAGATCACCAATCAATAGCGTAATCTTCTCAATCAAACCACTCTAATGATGGCAAATTGTGAACAGTCATGACCTGGATAATTAATAAGACTACTGCCCTTGAGCTAAAATGAACAAGAACACGGAAACCCTTCTTCCAACAATAGACCAAAGTAACTGTCCTGGGGCCAAGATTAACCCATGATGTTCTAGAATAACCCCGGCAACTCTCCCGGACCTAGTATTATCTAAACAACTGCCATCCAAATTAAGTTGAAATTTAGGATCACTATATTTTTAAGAGTACAATGGATGAACTTATATACTGCATACAATAACTCACAAATTATGTTATAAATCACGTGGTATTTCCAATGATTTATAGAGTTTTTCTCCTTGATGATGGTATACAAGACCGACCATCACATACCACCTCGACAATCAAGCCTTGGGAGTAGCGTCCTTGAACTTGGCGATGTGGACCTCAGGAGTGTAACTTGCAAGACAACGGAGTGGCGGGGCTATAAGGTCCCCCGAGGTAGATTCTGAGGCTCAAATCAGTAGAGTAAATGCAGGTAGTAGAAAATGTAAGAGCTGGAGAGCCTGTCATACTTGGTGAGAACCTTTATTTTTTTATAAGTAGACTCGTTATGGGGTATTTGAGATAAAACTCGAGATGAACGGGCACAACTCCCAAGGACCCCAATCAAGTTGGAACGAATCTTGCGGTCCAGCTCGAATTTTTCGGACTCCGCTCCTGATTGTTGACCTGCCATGTGTCAATCTCTCGAGCAATTCACGTGGCGAGCGAGACTATTAGCACGTAGGGGTATTCTGGTAATTTTAGGTAGTGCCACATCACTCTCACATCAGTAAGATCGAAAACTTTTGTTATCTTTTTATATACATTGAATCTATTTGAACTTATGAAAGTTGTTAGAGAGTTGGGCTTTTTGTGCATAAGATCGGGCTAATTCAAGGCAAAATCGATGATTTGCCCCTTGGCATGTGAGTTAGAATATACATTGCAATTTTTTATTCGATTTTCTTTTCCTATTTTTGGTCTTATCGGAGACTAGTGACCATTCCATCTTATCTTCTTCTTATCCATCTAATCTCCGGTTGCCAATTATCTCTCTCAACGTTCACATTTCTTCACCTATAAAAGCAACCCCTTATTGTACTTATGAGTCACGAAATCCATTGTTCTTCCTCTCTGTTCATTTCTCCTACTACTTCTATAGTTGCTTTGCTAGGTTCTTGTGCTGTATTTTGCTCTCATTTTGTTCCCAAATTCCATGAGTGCACACATATTTAGAAGAGTTTATTGCACCATGAAAGATAGTCACTTGAACCTTTATACTGTTTATTGAGAAAAAAAAATTATCTTTAAAATTTTTGACGTTTGTTGTCATATTTTGAGTTTCATATACTTTGTTGTCCGTCTCTATCCAATTTTTTAAAAATCATGCATTTAAATCTCGATCGTAAAAGAACAAGTATACTCCTACTTTTTCATCAACTCTTAAAGAAAGGAAGGACCAATGGTGCTATTTTTGGGCCACAATTGTCATTTTATGGTTGGAACCTTACTCTTTTCATGCATGTGGGTCAGGGTACATGACTTGTAAGAGACTATTAGACAAAATTTGTAACCCCTGCTTAGGGCAATGCTAATAATTATCTCACCGGCAATAATTAAATTATAAATAAATACATATTATTTATAATTAAAACATATTGTTTTCAATTTTAAAACAATTTTATTAGTTGATAAAATGTTATAAATCATGAAATATTTATCATCAATTAATAAAAGTGTTTTCCTAACTAAAAATAAAATATATTTATTAAAAATTGAATGGTTACCTTGAATACAATAATTAATGGGTTATTCTAGCACTAGCAAGATGTTCTTTCTTTGTTTGAAAGCGTATCCTATGACTGTTCTTTTACGTGTTATGTTAATCGTGTATTTTGTTCTTAGTATTTAAATATTTTTATTAATTAATAAAATATTTTAAAATATCATAAATTTATTAATTAATAAAAATATTTAATTACTAAACATAATATATAATCATTACACTTTACTTAAAAATAAAATATATCAAATACTCTTAGACCATACTGATCAAATCAAATCTAGTTCAATTTAGAAGACCCAAAGATTCTTGGCTCATGGCCTAATCTCGGTCTAACTTAAGTTTGCGACAATCATCATCACCACCACATACTGGCATTCTCACGCTCATTTGCATTTATTATAAGTTTCATCCATATTTATTGTCAGTCTCGTTGGCATCATGCCTCTTTCAAAGAGTCTTGCCAGTACACAATTCCATTACTCTACGATACTCGAGACAAACATGCATAGAGGAGTTTCTCTTTTCTCTCTTTTATATAAATTAATCTGATCATATACTAATATATATATTTTTTTAATTTTACTAACATACTATTAATTTTTATTTTTACTTAACCATCGAAATACTTACGGGTGACCACCGCCCCTCTAGCGCGAGTCAAGATCCTTGAAGATCTCAAGGTCCATCCTCCCGCTGAAAGGAACGAGTCCCGCGTGAATGAATGCTCCTTAAACAAAACCCTTGCTTTATTGCCGTTTACTGTCGGGATAAAGTACGAAGGAAATAAAGAAAAAAAGAAACGCAAATAATGAATTGGGTGCTCCGAGAGTCAATTGGCCCCGTCACCCAAGCCACGAAGACCCTGCCACTTACTCGTAGCTAATTGGTTGGCCTCCCTTTCATCTCCTTTATGTCTTCGTATTTCACTTTACGTTCCCACTAGTGCCCCCGCCCCGCCCTCCAAATATCATCCTTTTCCAATTATATATTTATTTCCACAAAATGGGCCGCAGCCATTGACTTGGTAAAGCGGGCCCAGTTCATTTAATCAGATCGGCAGGTTTCATGCTTTAGATATAGGGCGGGCCCCATAAGCCCAAAAACCAACCAAGCAAAAATGTTACCCATCGTCCGTCCATCCATCAAACCGTTAGAGATTCATGTTGGGAAAGTCAAGCCGTCAAGGGAGCAGTGAGCCGAAGCAAAGCAAAAAAAAAGAAAAAAAAGTAATAAAGTAAAGGCTGATTTTTCAAATAAGTGAAAAACAAACATATATATATATATATACAGTCATTATTATTTCTTTAACCATAATAGTTATTTGCTAAATTAACGAAATGCTAAATGTTACCATGAAAAGCAGCAGAAAGAGATGGCATTAAAAAGTTGTGGGGCATGGAAGAAGGGGTGGAGAAGATTCTGAGAAAGATGGATGTACGTCGTATGAAAGGCTTGACGCGGCAAGGGATTGGGAAGCCAAGCGATTGGTTGACGTGCAAAGGGGCCGCCCAGTTTTTTTCCAAAGGCTTGACAATCGAACAATTTCTAAGCACCCTGGAACTTCTGTCCCCTGACGCATTCAAAACAACATTCGTGAATCATAAGATCGTCACCTCTCCGATATGAATCATCATTATTGACTCTTCTTTTTTTTAATAATCATCTAATTCTGAAAGAAACTGATCTTCTCTCTTGATTTGATTTTCGACCAAATCAGATATGATCGCAAATTTATATACTCTCCAACGAACACATGGTCAATCCCTATTAAGTGAAGTATTTCTATCTCTACCAAGAATTGATCCTCCATTACTCTCAAAAAAATTTGAAAGTTTTATTACATACTCTCCAAGAAATTGATCAATCCCTATTTGAGTTCTCTGATTCTCTTTTTTTATTTATTATTATTGAGAATGGTTAAATGTAATTAAGTGTTTGAAAATATCTAAAATCTGCCCCGCGCCGTCCTACCTTCTACTTTCAGGCACGGCTGGCTGGCGATGGTAGTAGTGGCTTTCTCGAGCAATGGGTTTAGTTATGGTTGAACCTTCCTCTGTTAAAAGCAATCTGTTATGTGCACACGCAAAATGTGCAGAAGGCAGGTGCAAAGTGTGGGCTGGTTCGGCTTAGTCAAGTTAGTAGTTGCAGTCAAATAGATCAACGTTAGGATTGTTTCCATGTGTTCCTTGATTCTTGCATTTAGTTTAGTTGACTGACGATAACAGCCATTATTTTATTATTGTTGGTTATGTTTGGGATTTACAGATGTAATCTCTCCAATAGAGTTTATATAAGAGTTGCAACAAGTGAATAATAATAGAGGTATATATTGCATTCAACAAAGTCTTCCAATCTCCTCCTTCCTCTTTTATTCTCGTGTCCCTTTTCTTCCTTCTCATCACAATCTGGTACTAAACCCTCAATCTCTACTCCAACTAGAGTTGAAAAAGGGCAAGCCCGCTCGCCTCTTGCTTAGCTCACCCATTTCATGAGCTCTCAAGAAAGACAGGGCGGGCCGAAAAATAAAAAATGTGGACCCAACACGGCCCTATGACTCTTAATAAACGGACCAAGATGAACCAGGCTATGGGCTTACAAGCAGGGCTTTTGAGGGTTTGCAATAAGGAAGAAATTTATCGGGCCAATCAAGAAGGCTCATGGGCCGTCCAACCCATTTGCCGACTCTAACTTCAACCATCACTAATATAGAGATAACAAGAAGTATCTCCATCTGTCAAAATCTTTTCATAATAAAAATGATTTGAGTAACAATAAATGCACATAAAAAGAGTATAAATAAGGTATTTAAAATATCATCGGTTGTAAGTAGTAGAGAGCCTAGTGTGATATGGAAAGTATTTCGAAAAAAAATATTTTTTTTGTTAAATTTTTTTAAAAGAAGTCACATGACTTCTTATTTTGAACTTTCAAGATAAATTTATCATTTTCACTTATTTGAATAACTTATCTTAAATTTGAGTCTTATCTTACTCGTTTTAACAAATATTATCTAAATAAATAAATATAAATATATATTATTAATGTTAGGTAAAAATATCAATTTTCTTTCATCACTATATCTAATTATTTATTTAAAATTTTTATTTGACAAAATTAAACACCGTAAAATATGGAAGATCTCCTGTTAAATTATAATGTATTGATCAAGTTAAAGTTATATTGTTGTTTGCATTGCGATTTGTAAATTAGAACACTTTAAAATTTTATAATCGTTGTTTTCTAACTTTTCCTTTATATTAAATTTCATATTCCCGAAACCAATTAAAAAATTATTGTGAATTTATTTAAATTATAAATATAAATTTATTAATATTAAATTTTGGGTGCATGAGTATTCATCGAGTTATTTATTACCTTACTTACAAATATGAAGACGAGTGATTAAATAAAATATCTTTAAAATGTATAAACAAAGGCATAAGACACATGCATGCTTATCAATTTGGAGCTTTTACTCATTTGTACCCTGAATTTGAATTTGAAGAGGAATTTATTGTATATTTTAACTTTCAAATTTAAATCTATCACACATTTCAAATCCAAAAATTGAGCGTGTTACATATATACGTAATTCTATCTTCTTTAAAAATCAATAAAATATTATCATGTGAGATGTTGATTGTGCAATGAAAATCAATGGAATGTTATTACATGTTATTGCAAACTAAACCAATTTCTCTCTCTCGTTCTCTATATTATCATTGTCGACACCTTCATTGTCATTCACCTATGACGTAGCTGTTTCCAACACAATTAAAGCCTTCATCATCGTTCACCGATGCCACTGCTATCACTGTCATCAACGTTTCGTCGTTCTTTTCTATGCTTTACTTCTTCTTCTTCTTCTTCGTCATTGTCATTCTCTCATGTTTAACGTCTCACCAGTGGCTAATGGGATGGTCCAATCGACCATAACCTTATGGGTTTCTATTGCTGTTGATCGATTAGTCTTTCTTGCCATGGTCAATCGATTTTCTTCTTCTCAGCTATGGCAATTTGGCTTCTTCTTCCTTATTTCTTTCTATCAACATCCCTAGTAGTTGTCATTAAAGAAGATGGTCGTTGCCACCAACACGAGACAGGCAAGAGATTACCGACGACAAGAAAGGTGAGAGGTTGTTGTCATTGGTGCTGGGAATAAGAAAAAAGATGATAGTGTTGTTTTCACGCACCTCAACTATGCGTATAACTCACACACAGTATTGACTAGATAATGAGGAGCATGATAAGTCCAAAATTTATATTTAAAATGTGTAATAAATTTCAAAATACAATTTAAAGAGCACGATAGGTCCTTGCAAAGTTTAAATGCACAAATGATTAAAAGCCCCCCAAATTGAGGGGGCGCAAATGTGTCCTATGCCAAACAAAAATGAGGATGAAGTTGCAATTACAGGAACGGATGAGAGGTCCGTACCATACCGTTCCTTCACTAGATCAGTGAATAGTTGGCTTAGATGTTGAATCAATGGGTTTAGACCATTGCAGTGACATTTTATATTTTCTAAAAAAATAATGAGAAGAAAGAGGGGAAAAGTTAAATTTCGAAGATAAAATGGCAATTTACGTAATTTTTTTTAAAAGTAAAGGGGCTATTGTTATTTTTGTAAAACAAAAGGGTGTCTTATAATTTATCCTATATAATAACACTAAAAGTATTTTTCAAACGATCAAGTCAGATCCAAATTATTTTTTCTTTTAAAGTAATTATTGTAAAAATATTTTTTACAAAAAATGATTCTTAGGGTAGTATAAAAAATTTCAACTATATCAACTGCGCATTTAATCTTATCACTAGTGAAGTGGCTCGAGCTATATACAATTAAATAAAAAAAAATTCAAATAAATGTTCACAAAGTGTCACTTAATATTTAGAGACAACACAAACACACCCTTACGTTTATACATTTTCCAATTGATGGAAAGGAAATGTCAAATGGGCTAAAACAGGATACAGATACAGTTGTGTTGAGAAAAGAAAAGGCAGCTCCTGTTCTTGGAGTGTTATTATACTTTGGGTTCGCTGGAATTTTGAGCATCCATTCAGCTCCTGTTCTTGGATGCTTTTGGATTTTTGGAGGATTAAACATATGTCTACAGAGTCTTGGCTGCTTTGTATTTTATGTTTTTTTCATTGTCTTGTGGACCATTGGCCTCACGTGTTGTCTCTTGACATTGTATCGTCTTGGATATGTCTAGTGTATGTTATACATTTTTTATCTATACACATTTACCTTTGATTAAAAAAAAAATGAAAAGAAAAGGCAGCACCTTAATCCAAGCCCAATACCAGCACAGGATCAGATTCAGAGTTGATAAATTGCATAATTTCACAATATATGGGGAAGATAGATAATTTGAATTATGCTTCCATTCAAGAACTAGTATTAGTATTAGATGCACTAAAAAATTAAACCAGTATATTTTGCTAGTTATCAAGAAGAAGTCCATGATTCAGAAACAAACCCATGTAAATACGCCTGTAAATGCAAATGCAAATGCAAATCACATTTATATTCCTGTATGTATTATTTACCTTACCTCTGAAGGAACATCTTAATCTTTTTTTAAAAAAAAATAAAAGTAAAGAGTTTATGTTCGCCAACCCAACTGCCATATAATTCACCATTTGAATAAATGATTGGACTCTAATTGTGCGTCAACAACACGGATAACATGCCTAGAAAGAAAAAAAAAAAAAAAAAGGTATAAATAAATTGCCACTCTGTAATCCTCTCTTAAATGTCAATAAATAGATATGTATGTATACAGGAGGTGAGGTCTAAATACCTCTGTCTTCCACCACAAGATCAACTCTTTTCTTTACAAAGCCGTCTCTGATTCTGAAAGTGAAACCCAAGTAAGCAAACTCCCAGTATAAAGAGGGCGGTGCCCTCACAATTAACCAGAGATAGATTCCATAAGTTGCTAACACAAGCTTCAAACGGCAGAGGAAAAGCTTCCACAGTTTGGGTCTCGAGAAAATGAGTCACTCTCGCTCTGCAAATTTGGTGCTGATCCATGGGACCGCTGCAGTCCCTTCTGCAACTCTTTGTCGGTCTGAGAGGCCAAGTACTCGAGTGCTACAACAATGTCACTGATAAGGGGCCGGAAATTCGCTTGCTCCTGAAGACACATTGCAGTGATGGAAACAGCATAGTGCAAGCTACGGTTGGGAATGCGCCCTTGCAGCCGCGGATCGACCAATTGAACAAACTTCCTCTTGTCCTTTAACAAAGGCCGGGACTGAAATAAAGGGGAGAGGAAATTTTTAGTTGAATAATAGACTTACATGGAACCTGCACACAATGGAACGACTTCTTTTTAACTCACCCAAACAATGAGGTTCTGCTCTCCCGGCTTTTTCGTGGTGTCAATCACTTTACGCCCTGTTATCAGCTCCAACAAAACGACACCAAAGCTATAGATGTCAGACTTTAGAGTCAGTTTGCCACTCATTGCGTACTCAGGGGCACAGTAACCATATGTTCCCATTACTCGGGTAGAGACATGAGTATTGTCACCCACAGGACCCAGTTTAGCAAGTCCAAAATCTGAGAGCTTAGGATTGTAGCTTTCATCCAACAATATGTTTGCAGATTTCAAGTCGCGGTAAATAACTGGTGGGCTCGCCTTGCAATGGAGATATTCCAGGCCCCGAGCAGCACCAACGGCAATCTTCATTCTTGTCCTCCAGTCTAGTGGTTCTTGATTGGGCTCAATATCTGAGGACGAGAAGCATTGCAAGTGTAAGGTCTCAATCTCCCCTTGTCTAATATAATAGCAAAACTAGAATATGATTCATTCCTGAAGAAACCATCATCAAAATAACAAAAAGAAGCCTATTTTTTCCAAATGATGTTGAAAAAACAAGTGATACATTATGTTTGCAATCCCATTCACTAATGTTCCATGTCATGCCCATTCTAGAGACAAATATAAAGCCATTTTTGTTGTTCCATTACAGGGTTCTTCAAATGAGAAACAAGAACTATAACTGGGGACCTTTTGTCTGATGCAGCAGTGGAAAGTGTCATTCCTCATTCTATAACAATCTCCAAACTAATAAACAAGCCTAAATGTAGATGAAGATACCAACTCATTAACTAAGCTGATCTCATTATAGGCAGATATAAACCCTTCAATTGCAACAATACTTAAGCTTAAAAGGCTTACAAATTCATTAACCATCACGATTCTCTAAATCCACTCAACATCAGTAAATACTGCAACTCTGAAATAAAAATGGAAGCTAAACGAGAGGAAGATTATGAAAAGACCATGAGTGGATGCTTTTTTTTCTTATATTTCATGGTTAACAAGAACATGGAACCCTATCTAAAGACTCTGAACTAGAACTTTCCCTAGTGGCCAATCTACAAAATTTCACCACGGAAACAAGGAGGTATCCATTCACAAGCATCTAAGCTCCCTTAAGCTATCTATGACGAGTGGCTATAGATTTTATTCAATGCTTACATCCCTTAAAACTGATCACCTTTCACTAAATACTTATTGTTTGCATAAGGAAGAAAACAATAAAATAAATCCTGGTGAGTACTCTTCAGTTCAATGTTTATGTTTCAAAACCCAAAATTCAATAAATTTACTGGGAATGTTCAAATAAACAGGAACGGAAATTTGATAAAGAAGCAGAGATGAGCAAGTCCATAAAATGGAAATGAACAAAGGGCACATTAGAATCAAGAATTACCAAAAAGATGATTCTCCAAGCTACCCATTTGCATGTATTCATAAACCAGAAGTCTCTGATCTCCATCAGTGCAATAGCCAATCAACGTGACGAGGTTGGGGTGATGTAGTAGACTCAACATAAGAACCTCCACAATGAATTCCTGGTTTCCCTGCAGCCCATTGAGATTAAGCTGTTTCACTGCAATAATCTGCTCAGCAAAAGGAAAGAAAAATGAAATCATGATTCAGCATGGCTTAAACTAGAAGAACGCGAAATGTTGAGATTTGGAAATGCAAGATCACAGAAAAGAAGCAAAGCTTGCCTCGCCGGATTCCAGGCGGCCCTTGTAAACGCATCCGAAACCGCCTTCCCCAATCAAATTGGCCTCTCGAAAGTTTCTTGTGGCTGCGGCGAGCTCGCGGAATGTGAAGCTACTAGCCATGTTGCCCTTCTGGCTGCTAATTTCCTTGCCCTTACTACTAACGAAAGAATTCGCTCGGCTCAAACTCTCTACACAGAAAGCGGCGTCGAATTCAAACCTACGAACAACGCCAAAAAGAAACAAACAGAACAGAAACAAATTCGTGAATTTTGTAACCTCACCTTTGCTATTATTGACGAATGGCTTCCCCCGCCCGCTCGCTGCAAATCCAAGAGATGAATGCTTCAATGGAAATAGACAAAGAAAATTAAAATGTCCAAACAAAATTGAAAGAAACCTGAAGGCTCGGCAGGGTGAACTGCCAAATCGTCGTCAATATCTTCGACATCCTTGCTATTAAAACTGGCGCAGGAGAAGCAGTTCATCTGTGTATTTTCTGGGAAAACGAAAAAAAAAAACACACACACACACACAAAGGAAGGCGAAATCTTGCGCAAGAACACGCACAGAGAGAGAGAGAGAGAGAGAGAGAGGAGAAGCTTCGAAATCTCCTCCCTCCCAAAGAGTGAGTGAGAGATATCGAGTGGCCAAGCCCTAGGGGAAACCTAATCCGTGTTCGATTCACATGGGAAAAGCACTACATTGGCCATAAGATGGCAAAAATACGCAGCGAGAGACAGAGGAACAGACAATTGCGGTGGGGGAACGAAGAACAGGTAAAATTGAGCAGCGGCTAAATTTGGTACGACCGGCTTTCCACAACCACCACTTATAGCAGCGCCCTTCTCGGTGAAAGCTATTTTTCTTTTCTTTTTCTTTTTGTTTTTCTTTTTCTTTTTTCACGCGGCATTTTGCGGCACAAAACGACGATTACTACGTTACGTCACCCCCCCTTCCTCAATTTCACAGCCATTGAAATACCTACCTCCAATCAACGCCTTCCCCCATTACAGCTTCTTCTTCCTCATCGAAAATCCTACTTTTTTCTTTTTAATGTTCTGAATTAATTATTTCTGTCAAAGTAAATGTTGGGTGTGGACTTGTATTGGATTCGCTGCCCCGGCCGATTGCATTTTTAATTCCGCCATGTATAAAACCATGCGAATGAAGCGAATAATGAAATGGGCTTGGCGTTTGGAGCATTGACTACGTTGCGGAGGAGGAGCCAAACGCGAGACCAATGGGATTGGGGCTGGCATTGACTCCTTTGCGGAAGCTTTGAGCTGTGAGTGCTATTTCAACGCAAGCTGTCAGGGAATTTGATGATTTCAATGCCCTCGCCGGATAATGCTACGTAAAGTTAGACAGAAACTTAGAGAACTCTTAGAAAATTACTATATTAACCCTCTAACAAAATTACCAGTTTACCCTTGATCTGTTTCACTCTCTCTTTCACCAGACGCTCACTCACACTCACATTCTCTCTCTCTCTCTCTCTCTCTCTCTCTCTCGCTTCGCGGAAGCTTTGGGGTTGTGAGTGGGCAGTGGCGAGTGCAATTTCAACGCAAGCTGTCAGGGATTTTGAGGATTTCAATGCCTTCACCTTCCCTTCACGCACTTCTAAGATGATTCCTCTCTCTCTCTCTCTCTCTCTCTCTCTAAACTTCATCCCCACAAATTTAAATTTTATTTATCAAACATTTTTTTATGATATTTATATATAATATAACATAAAATATAAATATTGTAAAAAAGAAATAACATTTTTAAAATTTCAATACCAGAAATAATCTGTAATTTTTCTTACCTTTGGAATCCACATTATGGATTCACAATTGTTATAATTTGTTTTTATTTCTGATGATTATCATAATTTTAGATCTAAAAATATTGGTTTTTTAGCGTTAGTCTATATTATTTAAAATTACATTTCAAACATATATTATCATATTTTGAAAAATACACCTAAACATTTTCAATGAACTATAAGTTGTTAAAACTTGTTCTTAATATATGTTTATAAGATACATGTAATTTTAAGAAGTAAAAAAATTAAAACTAAAATTAGATGAAATATCAAATGGGTTCTCGGGGCCCAAGAGGCAACGTAAAGGCCCAAAAGGGGCCCAAAATCATGCTAGAGTCAGAGGAGGTGGTGGTGGTGCTGATTGTGATTTGAAACCCAATAAATAAATAAAAAACGTACTCACCACTATTCCGATTGGGCTGCCTTTGTATACTATACCCTTTCCATATATCTTTAGTACCCAATGCAAATGGTGGCCCTATTATTTCAAGTGACGTTTAATAATGAGATGAGATGAGATGAATCATCACACTTCAATTGGATGCATAGTCCGAGCACCCTGTATGTATGTTTGGTCTGGCTGTAACTCTTCAGTCCATGGAATACTTTATATTTATTCTTATTATTGTTTTTGGAAATTCCAATATCAGAACAATTTATGGTGGTAATCCCCGAACCCAGGGCTGAGATCGAGTATATCCCTTCACCAGCTGCCATTTATTAGAACAAGTGGGAAGAAAAGAAACTCAGAAGCATTTTACCCATCCACTCTTATTGCACTTGGATCAGCTAATAATTCCTATTCTTGACTTGCTCCAAGTGATGGCATTAGAAATTGACTCTCTTCCTTTACCTACATTCTTACACGAGATGAACATATGGCCAACAATTTGTCTATGCAAATACAGCCACAGCTGAACTATCAATTTGCTTCTGATGTCAAATATATGCTCTGTTATAGAATGAATAATGCAACATTATTATTGATTGCATATATTACCTCAAAAAATGACTACGTAATACATGCCCCTTTCCCCTCAAATAACAATTAAAAAGAAAATGAAAAAACTCATGCCGGATTTGGAATCCACCGGGGTGGGCTTCGGCCCTGAGCCAATGCTAGCTGATGGGTTCCATGGAGGAACCCAAATGCATGCAATCTGGGTTTCCAATCCAAATCCTGTCTAAGTTCAATTGACACATCTATATATATATATATATATATATATAATAGAAAGAGTCAAAGAGACTAGTGGCGATGGGTTGACAGTGTTTGCAAAAATGTTGCAATGGTTGTTGCGGAAGAGGAGCAATGGTGTCGCAAATGAGGCGCAACGGTAATGATCGCCGCGGATGGAGAGCTATTATTCATCTTCAAAGACCTAGTGCACAATGAGGTCAAAGTTGAATAGACACCTGTTTATCTTCAAACTTAGTTTCAAATTTTTCTGGGTTCGATTCTTCGACCAAAATAAATCCTTCTGGGTTCAATCTAGCTCCAAAAGATTTCAAAGATGAATGAATCAAACCAGAATGAGAGATGATAGAGAAATGAGAGAAAATATTTTAGATATAAGGCTAAAATGGTCATTTTACGTGATATATTATATCAAAGTTTCATGTTATTTTTGAAAATTTAAAAATAATAATCAATATAATTTAGGTAAAGATTAAAGATGATATGTAAAATTTATTATAAAAATAAAAACATAATATTATCTCACAATTGTAAACCAAATACATGATGATCTCATGCTATATATATGGCCCAACCTGACCTTTGTTAAGAAGGCTAAGCTTGGCCTTGTAACTGCATAAAATAGACTCAACCTCGGCCGAAGTTGTTCGTCATTTAGGCCGAGCTCGACTATGTCAATCTTGGGCTCTCAAGATCTTTGGGGGCTAACTTGGTCCTTTATCTTGAGTTAGAGGAGATTTCCTTAGGGTTTGAGAACCTAATAATTTTACAAAGATTCTGTAACTAGAAGGTTGCATAAGTTAACAAAAACCCTTCCCAAGATTCTTTCTTATAAATTAGCGATAAACCTAATATACTTCAAGATTAATGATCTTGGGGCATACTCTCTCTATTTCAAAACTTAGGAAGTCAATCATGGAAGATAAAGCAAATCTTCTTAAGTTTGTATGGAATTACTATTCCTAACTAATATTTGTTATGAAAATCTAATTCTAAACAAAGGATTATGTCTAAAATCCAATATAAGTAGAGGAGGATCTCACACCTTCATGGTAAATGTTCAATTTCATCTATTATTGCTCCATTATCAAAATTGACTTTCCTAATAAATCTTGACAAAGTCTCACAATCCTTATTCTACCCAAAACTTAGCTTGTGATGCGAGTCAAGTGTCATCTCTTTTGAATAAATATATTAGTGATTAATATTTTATATGATTAAAATATCGTTCAAATCCCCAAATTAAGTAGATCAAAGTCAAAATGTTAATTGAGAAATAGTATAAAAATTAAAAATAGAAGTTAGAAGGGGACAGATAATATATATAAATATACATATATATATATATGCACGTGAGTGTAACTTTAGAAGCAATTAAAGGATGAAATAAAGTTTTGGGGGAGGGGAAAGAAACGAAAATAGGAATGGAATATTTGGCATATAAGGTTGGAAAGGAAGGAACTTTGTGTGCAGCTGAAGGACGGTAGCGCATGTCATGGCATCAAATATAACCCAATTCTGTGCCGCCTTTGCCGTAAGGCCATGCCCCCACTGCCCTCTCTCTCTCTCTCTCTCTCTCGCATTTCACTCAAGAATAGTGATTTAATTTGCTTCCATCCATGATCCATGTATATATGCATGAATTTGCGGCCAGAAAAGAACATGAAAATTACGTGCAACCCACTTGAGGAACACGTAACGTACGTAAACAATCATGCACGTGGATCTCAAAGCGATCGAGATTCTGGGACATCTTATTTTAGATTGGCCCATCGGCCCACATTTACAATCCTCACATTCTTCATAGTTTTTCGTAAATACATACATACAAATCAAAGATTTAGGTCATCAAACAATTCTCAGTAATCCCTAAAAATTTTAACTGAAATGCCTCCAACCCGTCATTTTTTCATAATAATTCTCAAGAGCTTCAAACATTTTCTTAACAAGAAATGAACATATAATAATAATAGTATAATACAAATGACAAGATCCGACCCACATTCCATTGAATTTAATTACAAGATCCGGATATAAGTATATACATATACATATATATAGGGAGAGCAAAATCATTTATTAATTTCATTTTATACGGTCGATATAATGTTGGAAGAAGAATCGCTCCATTTTCGAATTTCATACACTTTCTCCCCGATCCGATCGATGGCCCAGAATGTTCGGAAGGGCTTTATCGCCGTCCTGGCGACGATCGTCTTCTTGGCTTCTTTCTACCACGCTCTGTTAGCTCCCAAACCGCCGTTCTCCGCCGCCGACCTCCGCGCGCCTCCCATTCCTCGCTTTCCCCGCACTGACGCAAATTCCGTCATTCAAGAACAGGAACAACCAAAACATGAACCAGTTTCTCGCCAGATTATCAGCCGCCACGTCACCTCCGTGATCGACTCCATCAACACCGTCTCGATTCTGCTTCCCGCTTGGGAGGTCCTCGTCATTATCTCGCCGAAGAACCGATTTCTTTCGGACTCCGTCCCCACCGGCTTCACGTGCCTCTTCCCTAGTAACGCTTCGTCTCCTGGCAAATTCGCCGGTTTTCTGAGTTCTCCTCGCCGTTCCGCTTTCAAGTGCGACTTTCCGGGTAGGCTCCGCCGTCGATTGCCCTTCCCGCAGCCTGTTCTGTCCAGATCGCCGGACTATCCGCTGGAAATACCGTTTCCGGCGCCGGAGTTGATCCGATGGAACTACCTAGTCTACGAGTCGTTTTCCACTGAAACCGACGTCGTCTTGTTCGTGAAGGGCATCAACCATCGGCAAGGCGTCAACAGAGCGCCGAGCGAGTTCAGGTGCGTTTTTTGCGACGACGACGGCATTAACGCCGTCAAAACGGCTGTCACGACGTCGCTGCAAGAGGTTTTCCGATGTCCAAACCCGCCGTTAGTGACTTCCGTCTTCCTATCCAACGGTCGAATCAAAATCTCCCTCGAGATTTCGCAACAGAAGCGAATAGTGCCCTCCGTGGCGTACTACACCTCCTCCTCGCGCAAGATAGCCCTACAGCAGACAAAGTCATTAATATGCGCATGCACCATGGTGTACAACGTCGCCAAATTCTTGAAAGAGTGGGTGGTCTACTACTTCGCCATTGGAGTCGAAAAATTCATACTGTACAACAACGGAAGTGACGATCAGTTGGACCGAATCGTTGAAGAGCTCGTTTCAGAAGGTTATAATGTAATCACTCTCTTCTGGCTGTGGCCGAAGACCCAAGAAGCCGGGTTCTCTCACTGCGCCATTTCCGCCAAGGACTCTTGCGAATGGATGATATACATGGACGTTGACGAGTTCGTCTACTCTCCGTCATGGCTCAATTCATCAACGCCATCAACCCAGATGTTGAATGATCTCTTGCCCGCCGAATCGTCGTTATTAGGACAAATCCTGATCAGTTGCTACGAGTTCGGGCCGTCTAACCAGAACTCCCATCCCGAGCTCGGCGTGACACAAGGATATAATTGCCGACGCCGCAGCGAAAACAGGCACAAATCAATCGTGTTATTGGAGGCAATCGATGAGTCGTTGCTTAACACGGTGCACCATTTCCAGTTGAAGCAAGGATACACAGGCAAGAGACTGAGCGTGAAAGAGGCGGTGGTGAATCACTACAAGTTCCAGGCATGGTCAGAGTTCAAAACCAAGTTCCGGCGTCGGGTGTCGGCTTACGTGGTGGATTGGACGGTGGAACTGAACCTTGCTTCGAAGGACAGGACGCCGGGACTGGGGTCTGCGCCGGTGGAGCCCCCTGCGTGGGCGGAGATGTTCTGCGAAGTGTACGATGAGCAGTTGAAGGAGTTGACTAGGAGGTGGTTCGGATCCGAATCACCATCTGACTATCGAATGGCCTGGCAAAGATGACGACACCCGGGCGATGGATCGAATTGCTGTTGCCAGGGAAAAGATGGGGTTGGGGTTATAGAGAGGAAATTAAAGAACATATACTGATGATCAGCCAGCCAGCCAGCCAAAGAGGAATTAATTTGCCTCTTTTTCTTTTCTGCATGAACAAACGTATACAATTTTTCTTTTTCTGTTACATATATATATATATAGGATTAGGAGAGAAACCAAAAATGAATTTCATGACGAAGGTATGAGTCTCTGATTCAATTCACTTGAATGTGTCCAGTTGTTACCTCTCAAAATACCTTCAGTTTTTGGTTTTCACATGCACTCATATTTCCATTAAAAATTAAAAATGTATTCTTCTACAAAAAAAAAAAAAAAAAACCACTAATTAAATTTTGTGTTACCCATCAATATAATTATATACTTATATGTTTTAAATTGTTACTAATTAAACTTTCATGGCCTTATTTAGTTTTGATGAGGATCGTTTAGATTAATTAATTTTGGCTTATTGAGAGTTTTTAAATCTCTCTCCTCTTCAATTTTGTTATATATAAATAAATGTCATATCCGCTACTGCTACCAACATAGATTTTGAATTTGGCAGTTCACAAATTTTTTATTTTAATTTTAAATGAGTAATTGAGGTTAGAAGCCCCTTTGCCTATCCCTAGTATTTATTTATTATTATGAGTATAGAAAGTAAGTTGATAGGTGGTGTAATAAGGTTGATGTATTTACGTTATATATATATATATATATATCAATTGGATCAACTCTGGGCAATAGGCAAAGTCTGTCTTACAGAAAGCAAGAAGAAGAAAGGTCCAGGCCCTCCTCGGCTTGCCCTAACCATCTGAACATCATCAGTCAATACCCAACTGGCCCAAACTAGTCTCCTTAGCCCAGTCTGGGAAACTTCGTGGCCCAATTAATCCACCCAGGTTGTATTTCCTCTTTAAAATTAAACTTTTTTTTTTTCAAAAAGAAAAAGGGTTTGTCAAATAAGTAAAATTTGTTGTATTTTAGTTTTAGGGTTATATTAATCATTGTTTTAAGAATAATAATTAAATAATAATAAATACATCTTATTTTTAAATAAGGTATGTTTATAACCTTCAAATAATTTTATTAATTAATAATAAATATATCATATTTTAATCGATTTCATCCACAAACAACGTACATATATTGCTAGCCCTGGAAGTTTATTATTTATCTACAAACAAATAAATGTTTTAAGAAATCAACAATGGTGCAATAAAAAGGACAAAATTTCAGGAACCCACATAAAGCCACTGGAAGTTTAGTAAATTTAAACATTTATCGGTTATTTTTTAATATTTAACTTTTAAGTTTTAATTAATATTTATTAAACTAATAGGAATTTGACACGTAACCTAGTTCGGGAATCCACTGTCTTCCCCCCATCACTTTCCACAATAAAAGCACTGTGTTTTAGGAAAAGTGTGCATTTTGCATTTTGTTTTTAAACTCAAAATAATTTTGTTAGTTAATTAAATATTTAAAATACTATACACCTATTTAGTTGTAAAAAATATTTTTTTTATTTTTCAATTCTAATTTTTTTATTAAATAATTGATTCTCTTATTAAAAAATAGAAAAATCATTTTTTAATTTTATATTATTAATTAAAAATAAATTTATGTGTTTTTAAAAATTTCTAAAAATGAATGTTATGGTTTTGTAAAACAAAAAATGTTACAGATTTTTTTTACTAATTAAGCGGTCCACATCCATAATAATATTTAAAGATTAAAAATAAAATATAATAAATACATTAAACAAAAGGTGTTTATTATTCCTTAGCCAATGTAATGATTAGCATTAACTTTAAAAATAAAATATAATAAATATATCTTATCTAAAAATAAGATATATTTATTTTATCATACATGAATAAATTACTTAGCCCATAAATTTTTTATTTCGTAAAAAATTAATCATTGTACTTTAGTTTTTTGTTACTACAACCACCTTTTTTATAATTTAATCTCTTTTAATTTTTGTAAAATTTAGTTTACGAAAACCATACATTAATATAAACTTAAAAATATCTTAATGTATATTATGTCAATTTTTATTAACAAAATTTAATGAAAAATTGAAAGAAGATTTTAATTATAATAAAAAATTAAAATTTAATAATTACAGTGACCAAATTTAAAATACAATAGTTAATTTATTATAAACCATAACGTTACCTTTACATTAACCATTACTAAACATATTAAAGATAATGTTAATCATTGAGCGAAAATAAAATAAATTTAGAACACTTTAAACATTACTCTTAACACAATTATTAGCACTACCCAATTATTAGTACTAGTAGATAATTTTTTTTAAATATTATTTAGACTCTCAATTTTAATATTTTATATTAATATATTATATATTTAAATTAATATGACGTATATTATAAAGGTCACTGTAATAATTTTAAATTAAGTGTCAAAAGTAGCATTTTTTGTTCTATAATTGGCCTGTGAACTTGTGATTGCGTGTAGGGTGTCATTTGGCGATATGAATAGCAGTACAGTTGGGGAAGAGGAAGTCATGAATGCCTTATTATTAGGAACGATAATATTTACGTATTAAAAATTATTTTTTGTACCAAATAAAAATAAGATACACAAATACTTTTAAGAGTATATTTTTTATATAATTAAATAATTGTATTCGTTAGTGATAAATTAATACATCATATTTTGAACCATTCTATCAACTAATTTAAATATTAAAAATAAGATATAATAAATACATATTATTTTAAAATAAAAAATAATATTATGAGTTATTACTGATGATACTGTTATCAATCATATGGAATCTCCTCATTAGAGAAAGATAAGGAGATCACGTGTCATTATCTCATCTACTTAGCATATTTTTCAAAAAAAAATGTAACACATTATGACTCTTAATATTACTTAAAAATAAAAATAAAATATATTTATTGTTACATAGGGCAACAGTATTGGAGAGGAGAAGGATTATTTAACATGAACATAGCCACACAATAATTAATGGCTAGGAAATTATTGGGGTCTATATAAGCTTTGAGTAAGACTCTTCTATTTTTGCCAACTATTTCTAAGGCTACAAACTCTGTCTCCTATTAAATATCAATAATATTTATCTAAAAAATAAAAGACACCTTACCCCCTTAAAAAATAAATTTTATGAAAAGAAAATTTAAATGTTTGTATCATACACATTTTTTCATAGAAAGATTAATAGTGTTTGATTGATTCTATAGAAAATTAATATTATAATAATTACATATTTTCTATAATAAATATATGCAATCAAACACACTCTTATAGTTTACTTCTTTTGCCATTCATTTTCCATTACTTCAAAATTCAGCTCTTTTTTTGAACTTTGGGCATTAATACTTCAAAACAACTTTTTTGCTCTATTTAATGAACAGTTTTTATTAAGAACTTTATTAAATGGTTAGAATCTATCTATATAGAAAGCCATTTAATGTTTGTTTTATATTATTTTATAATATTTTAATAATATTTAATAAAACAAAAAGATAATTTTAATATTATAAAAAATTCAAAAATTGTGACTGAAAAGAGTATTATTAGTAAATAAAATGACAAATGACATAAACATCAATAATTAAAATGACAAAAAAAGACAATTCTATCTGGATAGATTCTATCTAAATTGATTTATTGTTTTATTAAATGAATAAATATTTTATTAAGAAATAAGAAAAACCTTTTTTTTAATTTTGTAGATTTATATATAAATTGAAAATAATATTTTTTTTCTAAATTCTCAAATACAAGTTCTGTTATTTTTAAAAAATATAAAATATTAAAACAATTTAAGTATAAAATTAAAATAAAAAAACTAAAATATATCTTAAAGATTAAAAATCTGGTTATGCATTGAATGCACAGCTTTTTTGCATGCGTCAATATCATTGTCTTAAAAATATTATTAATGATTCACAGCTAACTCTCAAGCCCACAGAGCTGTTCTTCAGGTTTACGTTTAGGGTTACTCATTGGAGGGGATGAACTGGATCCGTGGTAGCCAGTGGCCACTTACTGATACTCTTACGACTTAAATTTGATATTTTATATTAATATATTCTGTATTTATATTGATATAATATAGATATGTATATATATATTAAATTCATATAACAAATATATATATATATATGTTATTGCCATTTTAATTATCTGCCAACTCTCTCTCAATCATAAATTATCCTTTTAACATTATTTGTGCGGATGCCCTATCGACAGTCCACGTGGAGTCATGTTTCCATCTCTCGTATTATATATTAATGTACATTAAATTTTGCCTTTTGAGTATTTTGGTAGCTGCGAAAATGGGTATCAATCAACTTCAAATTCACGTGGGAATGTTAATGGCCTACCATGTAAACCATGCATGGGAGTTGGGACTTGGGAGAGGTGGGCGAATACCTATATTTTTGTCTGCCAAACCTCATCATTAATCTAATCTAATTACATACGCGGTTTATGAAGAAGAAGAAGAAACAGCTTCCGAAACATCATCGATCAAACCAGTTAGGAATGTTCATCTCTCTACCCAAATCGTCGGCTACTTCAAGTGTCATAAATTTTAAGATGAACATCTCTTTATATATATATATATATATAGTTGTCCTCTTTTGTTTTTTGTCTCCCTTTCTGTTTATTTTACTTTCATTTCAGACACCAAATAAAGATGTGAAAAACGGAGCCTCACCATGTGTTTATTAAATGCTTCTTCTTTGTAATAATAAAAAATAAAATAAAATAAAATAAAGGGTTGTTTCACTTATTGAAAGAAAGAAAAACTATAATTGGACGAATTTATGGAGATGTATTTGTTTGTAATGCAAGCGTAGAAGTGACTAGCGAGGCCAATTGGAGCATATCGGTCCCAAGCGTATTGTGATATTATATTCTTACTTATGGTTACCTGGCATTGCACGCAAATCCTATTGGGAAACAGTGAAAGTGACATCAAAGCCTTAAAATATCATTGGAAGGAAATTGTAAATATATGAAAACATATCAGCAGAGATGAGGATAGATTTTGCCAGAAAATGATAAGTTTCTTCTCACTTTAATATGGGTCAAACTTTCTTCTAGACAGGCGAGTGAGGTGAGACGATGGAAGCTTTATCTTTCTACTTTCTGCCCGCAGAATAGAAAATAAAGAATCTGTGGATTCAGTGCGCAGTAAGCAAGTACCGCACTCAACACCCCCCCGTACCCACGGTCCACCAACCCCAGTTTTGGTATTTAGATCAAATACAAATATTAATCATTTGCATCTATCAAACTCGAGAGAAAAAAGAAACTGGTATACAAAACTCTACATTTTAATAAAGTAGAAATAAGATCATATGGGACCTTTTTCTTTAACCTTTACAATAAAAAATAAACCATATTCTAAAGAGAAACAGGAAAAATATAATGCAAACTCAAATTGATATAGAGTGCCAACCTATATATATATATATATTAATGCTTGATACAATCCCAAATTTACATACAACAAAATTTATCCAGCACCCACATGTTTTGACCCAAGCTCACAGTATTCATTAATTCTCCTAAGATGTGTCTATAAATACTCTGAAAAATGAGATTCATAGACATCTTATACCGTATCATTATCCAAATTCGGTGCTTCTTGAGCAGCAGCTCAGAAAGTCCAACTTCACTGCCTGACACCAGAGATTAATCAGAACAGAATGTGCATTGTTGTGTTTGTTTGGCAAGCTCACCCTGAGTACCCACTCCTCCTCTTGCTCAACAGAGATGAATACCACAACAGGTGAAGCTCCTTTTGCTTTCTCGTTCACGTACTCGCAGCAGACGCTCACAATGAGTGCTTGTGTTTTTCAGGCCTACAAAAGCTGTGGGATGGTGGGAAGGAGGCGAGATACTGGGGGGCCAAGACGAGGTTGCTGGCGGGACATGGCTGGCTTGTTCGAGAGCTGGCAGAGTGGCTTTCCTCACAAATGTCTTGGAGCTCCATACTAATCCAGAGGCCAAAAGCAGAGGTGACCTCCCTCGTCGTTTCTTGCAGGTACCAACCAACACTAGTCTTTCACTCTTCATTTGTTGTCCATTACACGGGCAGATATTGCTAAATGGTTTGATACCATGTTGAATCGTTGCAGAGCACAAAGAGTCCCCATGAATTTGCTGAGGAAGTCGCCAAAGAAGCTCACCACTACAATGGATTTAACCTCATAACTGCCGATCTTTCCTCCAACACCATGGTTTATGTGTCCAACACCCCAAAAGGGGAGCCTGCTGAGATTCAGGACGTCCCTCCCGGCATCCATGTGCTTTCCAATGCAAAACTCAACTCCCCTTGGCATAAGGTGAGGAAAGATAGTTATCTTCACCTGTTATGAGAATCATCTTACAAAAGAAACAAAACAAATTAAAACAACACGACCCAATGCCAATGTCAAATCTGTTTTTCTAACTTTTGGTTCCAAGAACAACAAAAATGCAAATAAGAATTACAGAGGAGAACAAGTAGCCTTAGGAGCTTCTTTCCAATATATTATGGGAATTTCTAAGAAGGTAAATAGTTGTCTTGAAGACACAAGGTTAAAACTTATACTGAGGGCTGCAGCCTTCAGGACAGCCTTCGGCTATAAAAATCCTAAACCAACCTGTTCAAATTCCTCTTCTCTTACAGGCACAACGTTTGGGAGTGAATTTCACCCAACTTCTTAGCGAAAAGGCAGACAAAGAAATTCCAGTGAATGAGATGGTAGAAAGACTAATGAGAGACAGAGTTAAAGCTGATGAGAGCAAGTTACCTCACATTTGTTCCCTTGATTGGGAGTGGAATTTAAGCCCCATTTTCGTCAAAGTTGACACACCACTGGTGGGTATCACAACTACAATCCTCCATTTTCCAAGTTAAAAAACAAGAGGAAAAAAAAATAATTTAGATTCCTTTAAATTTAATTGTCTATCTATGATGTATAGGGACTTTATGGGACTAGAAGCACAGCAGCATTGACGGTTAGAGGTGGAGAAGTGAACTTCTATGAGACTTACCTGGAGAACAAAAAGTGGAAGGAGCATACAGTCAAATACAGAATTGAGAAGTCCAAGTAGATGAAGACTGAATGCCATCAATTACAAACTTGCAGTGCTCCGGTGTCTATGCGTTCATCCTTCTACCTAAGTCTGTTTGAATACACCAGTATTCAAAGCTGGTACAAGGATAACCCTATACTTCTCCATCACGATTCTGGCCTAAAGAATAACATGCTGCAGTTGTAATTCTTGAATCCTGAAGTAAATGTTTGTAAAAGCTCGACTCCAATGAGTTACAATAACACCATACAAAGCCTTTATCTTACTATGTGGGTCAGCTATATGAATTCCAGCTCTCCATACATTTTTATCTATGGTTGTATCTTCAATAAAACTCTTGTAAATAATATCATACCTAAGTATCTCCACTAAGTTTTTCTTGATTTTCCTCTTTACCTTTTTTGTTAAATACTAGTTCCATTCCAACAACCCTCCCCATAGAAACCCCTACGGGTCTTCTTCTAACATGATCAAATTATCTTAATCATGTCTCATACAACTTGTCTCAGCAGGAACCACTTCAACCTTATTAAGAATAATCTCATTTCTAATTTTACCTTCTTTCTTGTATGACCACACACACATCCATCTTAAATCCTCATCTCCATTATGATCATATTTTGCACATGTTGGTGCTTTACTACCCAAAATTTTGTGCCATATAATAAAATTGGTCTTATAAAACTTTTCTTTCATATTCAATGGAATCTTATTATCATATAAAATGTCAGATGCTCTTTTTCAATTTAACCGTCTTGCCTTAATTCTATGGTTAACATACTCAAACTCCAATGAGCATGAGAATAAATATGGATACACGCCAAGCAATACAGAGAATCTGGAATCCATATACAAGAACCAGCAAATTATAAACAAGTATTCCCATGAAAAAGAAGAAAGGAAAGGGGGAAAAAAGTGTCCACATTCTGTAGATTTTTTTTTTAAAAAAAAAAAGCATACTAGAATGCCAGAACAATTGATCTGCTTTCAAAATTCAAACTTTGCTTTCCAAATTAATCAAGATTGGAGAGTTCAATGTATTGTTTCAAGTTGGACAATTGTAACTGTCAGGCATTCTGACCGGTGACTCAAATACATCCAAAAAATTGATTTCTAGACAAGGTATATATGATTATATGAACATTGATCATCAATTTGATTAAGCAAACTTCCCAATTTAGTTAGCATTTACAGTTGAAGATCAAGTCCTAAGTGGCTACCTTATTCTGAGAAGTAACATAGCAAAAGGACAACTTCAAACCAAAACACTCAAACTATGGAAAAGGACTGCTCCAAACCAACTGATTCATATTAAAGATTCAAATTATTTCTGCCTTTGACAAAAAATAATAATAATAATGAACTCACTTTGACAAGTCAACTCACAAGGGGCCATAGGCCAAGTACCAGATCTCTTTCTATGAACCAAACAAAAAAAAGTTGATTTACGTTACACATGAAAACCACAACAAAATTTCTTAAAAGGACATGCAAAGACGAGCATCAGCAGTGAAGATTTGTCAACAGGAAAACTTACCTGAAGTTCAGAGATCAAGTGTAAGACATCATATGCTAGTCTTTTGCACTATTATGGCAAGGGAATAAACGCATGTAAAACTATGTGCACATGTTGTCTGCATGTGTGTGCGTCAGACTGCCAACACATGCCATGAAGCCAAACAAAGGAAGATACTGCTAATGAAACAAAAATGCACCTGGTGGTGGCATCCGTGAGATGTGAATTAGTTGGAGAAACGGGGCAGGTAAGTGGAAATATAAAGTTGGGTGAAAATCTTAGTAAAGGTCTGTGCAAGTTAATATCAAGCGTAAAAATACACTGCACTTGAATGAAAAAGAAGCAAAACTGAATGAGCTTTGGCGAGTGCTCAAAAATGAAGTATCAAACAAAACATGCTATGAGAATAATAATCCAATTCTAGATCGTGGTGGAGAAAACATTTTTTCCCAACAACAACAATCACGAGCCGGAATCCCACTAGGTGAGGTCAGCTACATGGAATTCGGACCTCCAGAAACCAATGTTTTCCTAACAATTTTAAAAAGAAATTTCTGTTTAGTACCAACTGCGTTTTTGAAGATAACAAATTCATTTTATCAAGTTTCAAATATGTACTATCATGAGCACGTTTTAGGCTAAATTAGGCAAATTCAATTAGACTCTCTTCCAACTATATTTTCTTATTCTTTGCGTTTTCCATAGCCGAGGCTTTCTAAGCCTCAAATCGACATCATATCAGATGATATAAAGACGCCAAAAAAATGCTCAAATATACAAGGACGTCAAACTAGACCTCCTTTCTCGCTGCACTTGTTGAATTCAACGTCCTGGCGAACCACCTCTGGGCGATGCCTTCTGATGGCTCCAGGAAACTACGGCGCAGTGAGAGGACAGATGTGCTGTGATTGGGAAATTGAACTAAAACAGAAAACAAAAATCGTTGCCTGAAACCAAACAAGAAAGCCGATAATAAAGTGGCCAAGCCGGAAAAACAATAGACTACCAGAAACGGCGAAACTTTTTGACGATGGAGGGGAACGACGGCGGCGGCGAATTTGGCCTTTCAAAACCCTAATAATAACTGAACTAGTGGGGGGCAGGGTCCCCAACACAATTGCGCACTAAATAAACCCTATCCGACCCGAATCCTGGCTGGCATCTTGACCTTCTTGTCGTACAATTTTAGCACACAAATATCCAGGGTCAAGTTTATGCACGCGGAGTTGCTCCCTCTTCCAGCTCTCCCTGCCTCCTAAAATGGGCTGCACCTGCAATTTAGATAATAGCCACTTAATTGGTTTTTGCAAGATTATTTTCAAACACTCTCTATTTTATTTTTTATTATATTATAAATAATTTATTTATTATTTTTTTACTTTAAAAATTATGTTTACTTCAATTATATTTTCTATATTTCTATCACTATATTTTCCAATGAAGCTTCGTGTTTCGATGGTGATAGTTACAACAACAATGATAATGACGATGGCAATATCTCTAACAATAACTATTGTGAGAAGAGATGACAAACGTTGTGATAAATGATGACAGAGCCAAAAAAAGGTGAATGATTTAGCCTTCATTATTTAGATGATGAGCGAAATCGAAGATAACAAGTTTGTTTGGAGTAGCTTTTTCTCTCTCTTTTGTTAAAATTTTAAATTAACGAAGGGAAATTGGTTGCATTCAAGACGGCCTAATTTGGAGTGGACAGTATGTGTGCACTACTCTGTTTACATTTTAATTTTATAAGTGTTAGAAAATTATACAATGATTTATTTTCTAATTCATAATAAATCCGTCGCAGTGTAAATATGAAAAGCAATGAGTTATAAGTATGAAGATAAAAAAATAGAGTATGCAAATGACATAAGAATATAGAGTGATTTAGCTTTAACAAAACGCGCGACTACTACTCTAACTTCTTAATTATAAATTTTGAAATTCACTACATTAACCAACTAGTAACTCTCACTAATTCTTCTTATTCTTATAAGATACAAATAGTGAAATCAATAAGAATCACTATTTGAAATAATACTTTCATATGAAATCTTACTTTAACAAGACTGAAAAATAATACAATGACTATTAACGACAAAGAAAACGAGAATACAAAGATCAAGTGTAATGAGATTTGAAAACTCAAGGATCTAAAACTCGAGGAGCACTAATGATAAAATATTATTTAGTTTCAAATGGACTCCTATTTATAGTCTTCATTGCCTCTTCAATAAATATGGTTGACATAGTAAAAGAGAATGAGAATTTTGACTTGTAAATATCAAGTACAATTAACCATTGAATTTATACAATAAAACTAATCAACTGATTTTCAAATTTATAAATGAATCAATCAATAATGTTACTATTCAAAATTATCCGATTGTGATTCGTAGGCCCGTAATGAAGTAAATAAACTCAAATATAAAGAGAAAGAACAAAATAGAAAAGACACAAGAAATTTTTATGTGATTCGGTCAGAACAATGCCTACTTCACGATTGTCCTCTGATTCTTCCAACAAAGTTATAGTATAATATTATGGTTATCTTCATGCACAATGATATTTTTTATCCCTATTTATAGTGAATGGTGTTTATAATTGCATAAGATTATAAAAAGTATAAAGATAATATAATGGGGGATAAGTTGTCATTATCATCTGCATAGAACCGAGAGTGAGATCCTTATTACAAGGAATCTGGTTTGGCTCAGATAAAGTGAGTGGGTCTTCGCCTCCAACTATTCAGCAGCTTTGTTGTCTATGCAAGGTGAAATATTATACCAGCGAACTGAACAGTTAGGCCAGTGAACTATAAGCATTGTTGGAAACTCATTAGGTATATCACTGAGAGCTTGCTGGAAGCTTTGCTAGGAGCTCACTTGATTCTGTGACCTGATCTCGAATTTCAGCGATGTATGAGCTTATCTGGACAAGCTTGATTGGGCCTACTGAACTTTCGGTGATTGGACCGACCTATTAGACTGAGTTTAGCCCATAAATGATGCAAAAAATATGTATAACAAATAATTTATAAAAATTGGTTAACAATTTTTAAAACTTTATTTATTGTCATAGGATCCCATACTTATTGATGATGACCCCTAATTTAGGACATTCTGGTCTAAAAATCTCGCATTCACACCCTTGACATGTCCCATAACATTTATATAAATAAATAAGCAATAATATGCCTAACAAGCAAACTAACTATAAATCATGTCAATAAATGCTTTATATAATATGAAATGGGGGAAATAATTTACTATGACGAGATTAGAAGTTAGTTAACCTCAAATCAGTAACTTCCTGCTTTAAAATAACATTATGAATCCAACAAAAGATTTTTACTATTTTCTTAGCTAATTATAATAAAAAATAATTCATAATAGATAAATCCTCACATAACTCTTGTATTACTTTTTATAGATAAATTTATCTGATCTCTTTTCTCAGATAAATTTATCTAGTATTTTACAGATAAACCCAAATTACTTATATGCCCTTGTATAAAACTATTACCCATTTTTTTTCATACTTTCATCTTCTTCTTCCCACCAAACATTCCCTTGTTCACCTTCATCTTCTTCCTCACTCATTTATGTTCTCACTGATTTCTTTATCTTCTTTCTCACCTATATTTTCTCCTTCACTTGCTCACTGATCTTCCCCTTGGCAATGCTAGTCTTCATCTTTCGTTTACTTTAACGTTCATCTTTTCATCGATCTTTCTCCTCTTTCATTTTCCCTTTTGATTTTTTAAATTATTTTATTTAGTTTTATATTTTATTATCTAGTATAAAATATGTTTTGGTAATTCTTTACAATGAAAATATTTTATTATTGCAATTTCACTTATAATTATTTATAAATCTTTTTAAAATCTATTTTTGAACAAAGATTTAGAAAACAAAATATTTTTTTATTTTATATTTTTTGATAATTTACATTAATCATAAAATATTATTTTAATAATAAATTTATTATTAATGTTAACATACAATTTTAAATGAATTTGATAATAAGAATATTTTTGATAAAAAATCCTTATCTAAATGCTTATTATATGTATTTAACAAACATATGGATAAAAAAAAATATAATTCTTAATAAATTTAAAAAAATTTAACAAATAATCTGATAAAAATATTAAAATAATTTTTATTTTTATCTGAATTATTTTATATATTAATTTAAAAAATAATTTAATTTAATTTTAATATTTTTTTATTTTACTCATTTTAAGAAAGAAACGCTATTTAAGTACATTGAGAGGAGTTGCTTTGCTCCTATTATGATTATGCAATGCAAGTCTGTTGGTAATATGAACGAATGCCGTGAAATTACACGGATCGTTGACGTGGCATGAAAATTTCGTAATCCCGCCCAAACCCCCGATTTCATTTCGTCCGCGATTGAATTTCAATTTCGCATCCGCAGCTTATTATCTCCGCCTTTCGGCGTTCCTTAGGTCCTTTCTGCACCTCGCTCTCTCTCGCTCTTGCGCAAGCCCTAACCCTAACCGCAAGGTTTTCGCAAACGGCAAGTCCTTCCGATTCTGAGTCGATTTTAGCTGTATTTTTTATGGATTTTAATAAAAAATTTCAGTGCTTGTTACTGATTCGCCTCTTCGACTGCAGGATTCGCCATGAAAGGAGGGAAATCGAATGCCAAGGCAGACAATAAGTAAGTTCATTGCTCCTTGTAATCTACCAATGTTTTTTCGTTTGATCTATTTTATTTTTATTTTAATCGCCACGATTGGAATGAAAAATAAATAGCTAAAATTGAAGTCGTCTAGATCTCGATTCCTGTTTCGCTTTCTTTTGGTTTTACGTGTCAATTATGTTTGGGTTTTTGGTGAGCAAGGCTGTCTGTGAAGAAAGGAGCTGCAAAAGCAGGCAGAAAATCAACTAAGAAGGAAAAGGACCCTAACAAGCCTAAGAGGCCCCCGAGCGCTTTCTTCGTCTTCATGTGCGTGCTTTGTTTTTAATGTACCTTGTTGTTGACATTGTTGTGGCGAAGATTTATGCTGCTGGTTTCATTTTTTTTTCCCTCGAAGTATTTAGTTGATTCCCAATTCCTTCTTTCAGGGAAGAGTTCCGGCAAGAGTACAAAGAGAAACATCCAAACAACAAATCTGTCTCTGTAGTAAGTATTTTCCGTTGACTGTCAAACCTATATGGATTATTCGGTTGACTAGTCAATCACTTCATAATTTGCTGTCTGGAACTAGGTTGGCAAGGCTGGTGGTGACAAATGGAAGTCATTGTCTGATGCTGTGAGTAATATGCAAAACAATTGATAATTTTTCTTCTGCCTTGATCTGCTGCAATCATTGATTTCAGATTGTACCTCGCTAAACCAGTTAGTTAACAGAAACTGTTCTCCTAATGTTTAGGAGAAGGTGCCATATATAGAGAAGGCAGAGAAGCGAAAGAAGGAATACGAAAAAAAGATGGAAGCTTACAACAAGAAGCTGGTAACTTACTCAAGTCTCTTCTGGTTGTCCACTTTTTGTCTGTATTTTGCTTTTATATAAACATTAGCTGTTATAATTGTTTTGTTTCTATTAGGTTTCTTATCCCTAAAATTGCCCATATATATTTGTTATTGTTGTTTTAATAATACAGGATCATTCATTGTTATGCTTTCTTGTTTCTGCCAGCAGTTTTTGGTTAACTAATAGTTGTATTATACTTAATAAAAACAGGCTCAAGGATCAAGTGCTGCAGAGGAGGATGAATCTGACAAGTCTAGGTCTGAAGTTCATGATGATGAGGAAGATGATGAAGGCAGTGGCGAGGTTTGAATTATTCCTCGTGGATTATATCCAATAATATTTTTTAGAAATTTTGTACTTTGTATGTGTTCTTATTTTATGGTATTTTGCGTTTACACTGCAGGAGGAAGATGATGACTAAACATTGTCTTTGGTGGTTGCATAGTTTTGTGGCTGTTCTAGTGTTTGAATCAGTCTGTTAACCTCCTTGGGTTCTTAGCAACATTTGACAATTTCCAGTACCAATGACTTTACCCCTGCCATCTAGATAAGTGGATAGTGGAAAGAATTTAATCTCATTTCTCTCTGTATCTTGTAACTGAGTAATTTAGAGCAAGTTATCCATTTTCATGGTTTTAGTTATTGTATAGCATGTTTCCCATTAGTTTGTGTTTTTTTCCTTTTTTTTTTCTGGAAAATTTTATTGCCTATTATGTTAGAGATATATCTATGATTTGCATTTGGTATTGGCCTTGCACGTCATTGGTTTGTCCTTCTTTGAATTAATTGCCTCGCCAGATCACCTTGTCCTTTATTCTTATTTTTCTTTTCAGCAGAGAAGCCTAGGGAAGCCTGCAATGTTTTTAAAATATAGTGGCAAATCCTTGATGGGATTACAAAAGTAATTATGCTTTCCCTTGTCATACTAAGTGATTTTTTTTTTATTAATTTTTATTCCTTTTATGTGTTACTGAGTTATTTATTGTAATGGATTTTTATGGGTTTGAATGTGTATGCATGCTTTATGCTGTGAATTAACCATTTTAATTTTTTGTTTCCATGTCTTTCTTGAGTTAAGACCGCTGGTTCAGGATTTCCCCCTGTTTGCACCAATTGTGCTTGTCATTTGTTTTGAATAGGTCTGTCTGGTGTGTCTTCTAATACTGGCTGAAAGCGTTAATATGGTTTATTTATAAGTTTAAATTTGGTAAATGTGTTTGCATCAACAATTTGTGCAGGTTGTAATTGCATTGCTTCTTTGAAGTTATGTTTTATTGAGCTTCTAGCTTTCTTGTTTCAAGTTTTTACTATTGGTTATCATTTTTTCATTGTATTTTGATTTTGTTTTCAATTGGCATAAAATAAAAATTTACAATTGATGTGTAGTTTACAAGAAAAGATAGAATTGGTAATATGGGATTTCATAGTAAGGTTGAAGTGGTTTCTATCAATAGATGCTTTTGTAGGTAGGGTGGATGACATGAAGCAAATCTTAAGCAATAGACATTGGGAAAGAGAAAAACTTGGTGGAAATTTTAGGTCAATTGAGTAATAATTATATTGGATGTATATGATCATGGATAGAAATCATTGGTTTAGGAGTTATCCCTCACTTGTGTATGTGCACAATTTGGTTAGATTTTGAAAAATTTAGGGGCCAAGTTGTAAATTATTTTAGTAGTTAAGTTAAATCATTAACATATAATATGGTTTTGTTTAAAAATTAGTTTGGATAGCATGAATGTTGCATAAATATTTTACCTTTTAATATTGTTAGAACTAGTGTTGTATATATATATATATTAAGAAGATATTTAGTCTCATAATTGTACCTTGTACATTGGTGTGTGTGTGTATATATCACATTGCGAATAATAAAATATAATACTTTTACCCTAACCCATCCCTAGATTTAGTCGTTGCTATTGTTGATCGATGCCACCAATGTTGATCACTTCATTCATCGTTAGCTTTTTAGATCTCGTTATCGCTGTGTGAGTTCATTGGTATTATGCGGCCTCACACCTTGTCACTTGCCACTTCTTCCTTTGGTTTGTCATTGATCGCTTCGATAGTCTTGGTCTTCTGCCATCGTTGTCGATCTTTGTTCTTTGATCTTTTGACAATCGCTCGCATTCGTTGCTTGATCTTTCGACACAATTGCCTTTATGTCAGTTGTTGCCTTGTCTTCCTTATGTAATGTAATTGGCGACAACCTTAGATTTGCTTTTGGCTGGGCTTCTTTGATCTTGTGGTTGTTTATTAGATCGTCGTCAACGTTGACCTCAGATCTACTTCTGGTTGGTCTTCTTGGTTTTCGTGGTTGCCTATCAAACCACTGGCTTCTTTAGTCATCATTAGACACTTGAACTAGTTCTAGGCTACAATTTCAAATTTGGTTTGCAACAACTCTTCTAGATCTTGGTTTTGCAGTTTTAGATTTGGTTTGTAATAACTTTTTGGTTTTAGATATGGGGTAGATTTGGTTTGCAATAGCTTTTGATCTGTCTATCTGGTTGGTTTTAGGTATTTTACTATGACCTATTCAAATCTTGGAGTGGTGAGTTTCTATTCAACTATGACTGTGCATGTGATAGTTCTTGTACATCTACTTTTTTTATTTGGTATGACAACCATTACTGTTGACAAATTGAATGGTAAGAACTATGTCTTAGTCAACATTTGTTTGAATGTGGTTTTGTGGGCATGGTGTTAGTGACCATTTGACTAGGAGGCTTTCTGACATTGTTGAAGCTGATAGGATTGTATGGGATATCATAGATGCACAATTGGTTATGTTGTTGTGATAGTCAATAGATGTTGATTTAATTTTTTTATTTTGTGTCTACGAGAATTGTTTCAATATTTGATCTAATGCTCAGTAGCTATATATTAATGATATTGTACATTTATGCATTATCATTAGTAATTTGTTTCGTATTTAGAAATGAGACTCAAATGTGTCTATTTACGTTGGTCATATTTAGTTTGCTATGACAAATTTTAATGCTATGCTCTTTGGTTATAGTTGATCTTAATGAGTAAAAGAAGCAAAGAGACAAGTTGTTTATGGTGCTTACCCTTGTAGGCCTTGGGCTTGATATGGATAATGTTTATACTTAGATCCTAAGTAGTCTCACCATTCCTACCATGGAAGAGGTATTTGCTTGGATCTTTCGTAGTACACATACATTTTTTGAGGCTTCAATTAGAGAGCGATCTATCCTTGCCTCTCAAACTCATGGATCTTTCTTTGAAATTGGACCTGGAGGTTGTTTTGGTAGAGGTGCTGGGTGTGGTCGCAGTGGTAAGCGCTCTTATTGTAATTGTTGTCGTTGCCATAGTGATTGTAAGGATACATGTTATGCACTCTATGGTTTACCTTACAAGGTCAGTGTTGCAATTCCTTAGGGTGTAGACACGCAATCCATGGTACTTGATATTTTTCATATTGAGCCATCAGTTTCTACATATATGATCTCTACTGAGGAGTTGATTTGAGTATCGTCAGTTTTAGGCAACTTGGAATGCCTTATCTCCCATAGCCACTGTTGTTAGAATCTTACGATTCACGATTCGAATCGTACGATTCGACTCGATTCACATAGAAATCGAGTCGAATCTATAGGGTGAATCTAAAATCCCTTAGAATCGTACGATTCACGATTCGAATCATACGATTCGACTCGATTCGTATAGAAATCGAGTCGAACTTATAGGGTGAATCAAAAATCCCCTAGAATCAACTATGAATCGGACGAATTGACCGTGAATCGCATGAATAGCACGATTCATCTAAGTCATCCAATTCGTGTGACTTCGTCTGCATGTGCGCTTTAATCAAATATTTGTTCGATTTGGCTATCTTTGAAAACAAAAAAGATGATGAAAATGATGATGCTCTTGAACTTGAAGATGAAGATGATTGATAACTAGTGAAGATTATGGACAATGGAGTTTATGAATAACCTTATAGTTGTAGGTTTTTTTTTATTTTTTTCTAGCTTGTTATTTTGAAAGGGATTTGGTTTGGTTTAGTGCAATTTGAATTTAAAGGCAACATGAATATACTTTTGTCTTTTGGTATAATTTTAAACTTAGCAAATATATTTAAAAGTTTATTTATCTATTTATATTTAAAAGAATTGATCATGGTAGACATTTTATTTATTTTATATGAATATATATTATTTATAGTTGAAATTGAGAATGTGTACCGAATCTTACGATTCGATTCGATTCTCGATTCACGATTCATAAAATAAGCATTTCGATTCTCAATTCGAATCTCGATTTAACAACTATGCCCATAGCTTTTATTACCTAGGGATCTCTTTCTTTTGCTCAATCATCTAATAGTACTTCTCATATATCTCTTACTCATGCTTACCTTAGTCTTTGAATTTTTGATTTTGTTACTTTAGAGCAAATTTTTGGTGATAAATTTTTATTTTCTTATTTTGATTCCTCTATTTCATTTCCTCTTTATCATTGTGGTTTATGGGTCTAAAACCCTTTCCACTAATATTGATAGGGTTGATTCACTTTTGTCTATTACTTTTGATTCTGTTTTACATGTCTTTAGTTACCCATAGTCTCATATCTATTTGTTGTCTCACTTGTTTGAATTTTCGTGTTATCTTTGATTTTGATTATGTTTTTGTGCAGGATTGGGGTACGGGGTGGATGATCGGCACCAAATGTGAGTTTAAGGGACTTTACCATTTTGCCTTGTCATCATCTATGTCGTTTGCTTGTGCTACTACAGGGATATCTTCTCTTTAGATTCATTTTCAACTTGGTCATTTTTACTTATCTACTCTTTGACAGATGATTCATTCATTGTTTTCTTAGATTGTTCTAGAATGTAAGTCTTGTTAGTTAGGAAAACATGTTCATTCTTATTTTAGTCATCTTAATAGGCGAGATGATGCTCATTTTGATCTTGTATATTCAGACATTTGGGGGTCCTAGTAGAGTCAAGTCTAAATAAGATTTTTCCTATTTTGTTACATTTACCCTGAAGAAGTCCTTATATGGTGTGAATTAATCTTTTCGATGTTAGTGTGGTTGTTTCAGTTTGGTCATTCAATCTTTTTGTACGAGTCAAAGTGAACTTGATCATTTTGTTTTTTATCGCCATTCTCTTGGTGGAGTCATATTCTTGGTGGTGTACATAGATGATATTGTTATTATAGGAGATGATGGTGATGGTATTGGACAATTGAAGACTCATTTGCATTTTTATTTTTAGACTAAGGATTTGGGTAGGTTGAAGTATTTTCTTAGCATTGAGGTAGTTCAATTTGCCTATGGTGTGTGCATCTTTCAAAGGAAGTATGTCTTAGATATTTTTGAAGAGATTGGTATGCTTGATTCTTGGCTTATAGATATTCTTATGAATTCTAATGTTGAGCTTGTATCAAGATAAGTGGAGGATACTTGGCAATATAGGAGACTAGTTGAGAAATTTAATTACCTCACAATTATACAGTGAGGCATCTCTTTTGCTATTAGTGTGATAAGTCAAATCCTGGCACCTTGTGTGATAGTTATTGATGCGTTTTAGTATGTTTTTTTAAGATACATTAAAAGTGCTCTTGGTAAAGGTTTGTTGTTTGAGAATAAATGACATAAGTAGGTTGGATTTATTGATGTATATTAAGTTGGTTGTCTTACAGATAAGTGTTCCATTTTGGGTTATTGTGTCATGATTGGAGAGAATTTGGTGTGTTGGAAGAAGATTGGTTGCTTTACCTTGAGTTATTGTGTTTTAATTGGAGGGAATTTGATATATTGAAAGAGTAGGAAACAAAATGTTATGGTTAAATCTAGTGCATAAACAAAATATTGGGCTATGGCTTTAGTCACATGTGAGTTGATTTGGCTCAAATAACTTTTTATGGAATTGAAATTTGGTGATCTAAGATCTATGCAATTTATTTGTGATAATTAGACGATTTTCTCTAATTTAATTCATGAGCAGACCAAACACATAGATGCCTATTATTTTGTAAGACAAATTAATTTTTAGAGATATTAGTATTTTATTTGTTGACTCTAATGACCAGTTGATTGATATTCTTATTAAGACATTATGGGTCCACGACTTGTTTATATTTATACCAAGTTAGACATATTTGATAAATATGTGCCTGCTTGAATGGAGTTTTAGAATTAGTGTTGTACATTGATATATATATATATATATATCACATTGTGAATAATAAAATATAATATCTTTTCCCCTCAAAACATAACAAATATAAACTCAAAAAGGACAGATATTATTATAAAAATTATGAAACATAATTGAGATATTATATAATGACCAATTTGGTATCATGTACAATATAGACTACAAATTCAAAAATTTGAATATTAAGGATGATGGAAAGTCATTTTAAATAAATTCAAGCAATTACAATTACAATATACTCATAAGTGCAAGTGCAGCAAAAAAGGGTTAAGACTCAAAATATAAATGTTCAAACCCTTCTGCCAAAGGTGGTTTAGGCATATGTATGATGTAATAAATGTTCAAACAATTTGTTTGAAAAGTTGTAATAAAAAATTTTAAATCTTAAATATAATTTTTTGGTGCCAAATTTATTTGTATAAAACTTATTTACAAATTGTTAAAATGGCTTTAGGGGATAAAATCGTAATCATTGAAATATTTTTTTTCATACAATATAGTTCTTTTGAGTATATATTTCCAATATTATACTATGAATACTATAGTTTAAAGTTTGATTTTATTTTTTTGTTTTTATTTTCTAGGTAACATGCTAAACTAAATGGTAAGCTTTGATTCTTAGAATTTACCAACTAAATTTTTGTTTTTAAATTTTCATTAAATTAGTTGGTCTTTTTTAAACTATTTGTGCTAAATCATGCACGTCTCTAGGCTCTATCTATGTTGTGATGTGTCCGTAATCGGATTATTGAGCCAAGTGAAATTGTTGTCTTGCTATAGAGGATTTTGTACTAACTTATTTGAATGCTATGTTCTAAAGCAAAGATATGTGATGGTTCTCATTTTGTATAATTTGTTTGTTTTTTAGTGGATTGGTGTTTGGATGTCCATTTTTGTGCAGTTTGAGAGATTTATTTGTGGGTTAGTGGATCCCCCCCCGCCCTTTGTGGTTTGAAGTGTGAATTGTGAAGGACTACTTTATGAAATGAAATGGTTGGGGGATGAGCATGTCAGTTTTTTGTATGGTGGCAATAAATTTTGTTTTAGCTGTCAATATTCCCTCCTTCATTGTAATTATCTGTTAATTACAGCAATTCAACACATTTTACTTGTACATTAATTGTTCATGCTTATAAGATTTTGTGTGATTAGTCTTTTTAAAGAAAATTGCTATAATAGTTTTTGTTTATTGCTTTTCTTTATTGTTGCATAAGTTGGATGAAGTTTTAGTTTTTAAAGCTATGACAATATACTAGGCCTAAATTTGTCAAATGTAATTACTAAATTTTATTTTAATTCCCCAATGATGCCTTTCTCTAACCAGCCTTTTGATTTGGTTATTTTAATTGATATTATGTTCAAGTGTTCTTTATGTAGTTTCTGTTGTTTTATTTATTTTTTTTCTTTTGGGTATAAACTTCTTTCATGCTATTGGTTTAGTTTTAGTATGGTCTACTATTGCAAACATGTCTTAATTAACTATAGAAGTGTACTTTGATTTTACTATATAGATAGTGTTATTGTTAATTATTTTTTCTATGGCTTAAAGTTGACCAATCAAGTTCAGTTAGATTCTCATTCTAGTTATTTTTGCTGAAGTTTGTTTGAATGTTTTTTTTTTGTGTGTGGGTATTATAAGTAAACTTAAAGGGATGTTGTGAAACCTATTGTGGATTCTTACCAGTGGATGTGAATGGTTGGGACGTGTTTTATGAGTATGTCCTAACAAAGATTAATAGAAGCGATAAAAAGTAATGATTCTTCATTTAAATTGTATTTAAGTCTTAAAATTGACCAGTTATTGGAAGCATCTGCGAGTTGTAAGTGAGGTGCTGGGATGCGTGCATTTGTTATTTTGACTAACAAGTTTGTGTTGGGGTTATTAATGTGTTATTGCATTATATATCGTTCATTTGTCTTTGCTTGTAAGATCCTTAAATTTAGAGAGCTTGATGTTGGTGACGGGTGGAATTGTGATTGTCTACAGGACTTGTGTGTGGAATTGAATATTTAGAGAATGCAACATCGGTAGTTAGTTTTATTTCAGAGGAATTAAAGGAATAAAAGTAGAAGATTGTTCGTCTTTGGTGTTGAGGTTATTATGCTTGTTTAGGTATTTAGGTGGCTTCCTTAAGATGCCAGTTTTTGGTACGAGCCTTTCGTGTGCAATTATTGGCCGCCTACATGTAGTTTTAGCAAGTGTAGGGTTAATGGGATTTGAATATTACTTTTCTTATGGGATGTAGCCTTGCAGGTGACAATTTGTGGAACGCATTGAGTTCTGATGTTGCAAACTCAGCTTTTTAACAAGATTGCTTGTCTTTCCAATTTTGAGGGGGTAAATGGCATAAATAGGGTGTCTATTAAGATATAAAAAGTACCATTAAATTTTAATTTGTAATTAGGAGATTATTAAATTTTAAATTAATATATAATAATTCTATAATTACTATTAATTGTCTTTAAAAGGGACTAATAAAATACTGAAATTTTTTATTTTAATATAAAGTTTAATGATCTTTTTATATTTTTGTGTAAAATTTAATGACTATTTGTATTGTTTAACTGTTTACATTGTTAGTAATATTAACATCTTGTTAACTTCTTTTAACGGTAATTAATGATAATTATAAAATTATATATTAAATTAAAATTTAATATTTTTTAAGTTACAAATTAAAGTTTAATATCTTTTTTATAGCTTAGTATAAAATTTAATGAATATTTATGCATTTTAATCTATTTGGAGCTAGTATATTTGTGATCTCAAAACTGTAGTAGTAGCTAAAAAGGCAGTCTTCTACGTGGAATTTTGCCACCACTAGTATGGTTTGGTTCGTTGCTGTCATGCATGGTTCTGGGAATTGCTGATAATCTAATTGATGTATTTTTTTTTTTATTTTTTGGCATTGGACAATTGCAACAGGGGAGAGGGCTCCTCAATACTAGGGGCTAGATTGAAGGAATGGGTGATCCGTATAACTAATTACAGGATCAGAGGTATACAAGGTGCTTCTATCATACATGTTAAGATAGCATTTAAGTGTTCCTAGGGCAATCACAACAAGCGATATGTTCGCTTCGTATCGATGGGTTGTGAGTTTGATTTTTGTTTTACATAATGAAGCAAATTTTTACACATGCAATTTATCTCATTTGTTAGAATTAAAAGCACGAGTAGTGAGAAGCGTGCAAAAACGATCATCCCAAGATGAGCATTAAGTTAAAATCTTCTTGGCAAATATGGGTTAAGCCAAGAACCATCATCGCCCAAATGCAAATATGGTTTGGTCTGTAGAGAGGTACTGTTGCCTTCTCCATGATTGTGTCCTTAGTTTTTTTTTTTTTCTCTCGTCTTACCTTGCTTCTCATTAGGGGTGTGCACGATTTGGTTTAGCCAGTGGACCATCTGGGCCCAATATTATCCCTCTTTCTTGACCTGTCTCTAGGCCTAATCACAGCCCATCTCTTGATCCCGCGCCAGCCTACCAGAACATCATTGTAACCCCCATTAGGTATTTGCGCGGCTGTCTCAGATCCCATCCTCTATAATGATAGATCCTATCCACATTAATGAGGGTCTAATCGCTACCATGCTACTATCTAGGAACCTCTAGCGGTGTCGGATAGTCAGTTCCATCACTTGTAGACGCACGACGCATGCATGTTGGAGGACATCTCTTTCTTCTATATCAGCTAGCTCTTTTTAGAGCTAATGTATGTTTTACTCTCTGATCTATTGATACACTTCCCCTTCTCTTACTCTTACTCACTTAAGCGTCAGAATGGTTGCAAGTGCCAGTCGTCTCCCAGACGAACCCGTCGTCGGAGACCTCGCCCTGCTATTGTGACCACGCTTCTAATTGCCCTCATTTTTGGTTAGGAAGGAACATTTGACGTCCATTGTGTGGCTCGGTAAAATTTATCTACCCCATAAATTCACTAGAGCCTTTCAAGCTAACTCTACTATGGTGCGAACCAGAAACGCCCCTGCCCAGGAACCAAATAACGCCGACCATCTCCCGCAAAATCCAGCTGTCATAGACCTTTTCCAGACGGTCCATCAACTCTAGAACCAAATTATTGAATTGACCCAAAACCAACAGCACGACCAACCCAACGAGCGAGTCAATTGTGACATAGAAGGTAGTCGTCACCAACACCACCAGGCCACCCATACCCTTATTCCCCCACCTTTCGCGTCCTTGTATTCCCACATTCACATTTTTTCTAAGTTTATCGTGGTCGTTCCTTTACCCGACAGCTTTCGGCTCCCTCACACTTTGGAACCTTATGACGGCACCACTGACCCTCAGGACTATCTCACCATATTCAGTGCCGCCATACTGTTAAGTGGAAGCTTGAACTTAATCATGCACCAATCCTTTCCTAGCACCTTGAGGAAGTCGGCCATGTTGTGGTTCTCGTCTTTGGAGCCGAACTCCATCCACGACTTTTCTAAGCTAGTCACTCATTTCTCCACTAGTTGAGCTCATCATAAGATGTCAAACAATCATATCAACTGAATCAAGGTGAACACGAGCCACTATGGGCATTCATGAATAGGTTCTTTCAAGAGGCCCTTCAAATCAAATATCTCAACCCTGTGGTCTCTTTACACGCCATCATAGCCGGGTTACGAGCAAGCCTCTTTGCCGACTCATTGGCCTAAAAACCCTTTGCCATCCTCGCGCGGACCTCAGGCACAACCCTGTCATTGTTTTAGGCGCCTCGAGCTTGCCTTGGCCTTATTGAGCCACGTCTTGTATCAGACAAGCACACAAGACCTCGATCCAAACTTGGACCTCCTTTGAACCATGCTCAGGACCAATCTGCCTGAGCCACGCCTTATATCAAATGTGACCAGAAGGGTCAGGAGATGATGCTATCACCAAAATGAGTGTCCAAGACACAACAAAAAATAAGGTACCTAGAAGACACTTACATTTCATTACAAAACTTCACATCTACAATGATTATACGTTACATTTGCCTATCACGCTACAACTACTACAAGACACAAACATTTAAAAGCACACCCAAAGTAAAGCAAGGCCAAGCAGCAGTCGCTGCAGGACGCGCTCCTCTTATAATCAACAGTAACTTCTTTTCCCATGGGCCGCTTGGGAAATGCTGAAACTCTTTTGTACCGCCTGACATTCTGTCCCCAAAGGGGTCAGATTTCGCTAGCGTGACAGTTGCTCCTGAAGCAAATCCAACATGACCTAATGCCTAGGTGATGCTGAGATTTCCTACTTTCAACCTTGGAGCTGTCGAACGGTCCCCCACCTCTAGCCTAATGATGTCGACATCAAAGATCCAAACACTCGGACGTCGGAGCATGGTACTTCCACCAGAAGCAAACTCTGAGAAAGCCACATAACCCATTTTAGAAACAACGTGTCTTACCCATCCTAGTATTGCTCTCGTCTTAACATGCTTAACCCCAGACCTCTTGGCCCTTGTCGCGCTACTCGGGAAGTCGCCATCCGCAAGGTTGCTAGCAAAAACACACCCCAGATGAAAAACCCCCATTGTGAGTCACTGACCCCATTTCCCTAGTCTCCCAGAACTAGGACGCAAACGAACACGAACAACATGAATAGGAACCAAGGGCTTTCCTCCCCCTTTTTATACGCTACTGCAAAAGAAGAAAGCAACAAATCATCCCAACTTGGCCCAAGCCTTGGCGTCGTCAGCAACACTTTTCTCGGCCCGATTCACCTCGACCTCGGGTGTCCCCCTTGAAGTCCCAGCACAAGCCTCTTCGATCGGGTCAACAAGTCGGCCGTCTTTGACCCTCATATATGGCTTACAAGGCCACAGGTCTATGCCTGGAAACAAAGTCTGAACGTGGAATAAGGCTTTCTCATAGCCCTCCAAATACTTATTCGCGACCTCCAAAATCTGAGCCCTGCCTGTAATACTCGAGATTTTTTAGATTCAAATGTTTGAGGAAAAAAGATATTTCAAAGGATTATAAAAGTCTTGAGATAAAAGTTTAGTTTCAGAGTTAGTGGCAAAATTGTAATTATTGAGCCTGGGTAAAAGTGCAGTTCCTAAAAAACTTGGGGCACAAGTGTAATTTACCAAAATTCTGGGGTATTAACTAAATAAACCCTTTCTCCAAGGGGATAAAGGAAATCTTAAGACGGTCTGGGAATCAAGTTGCAAGGAGTCTAAGTGCAATGTTTGAAAGATTCAGGCCAAAGAGTAATAACACAAAGGTTACAGATGTGAAGTCTTATTTCAATATAGCTTTGGATTTCAAATTTAGTTTTGAACTTCAAATCTTATTAAATCTTGTTTTGGATTTCAAATTACATTTCAATATAACTTTGAATTCCAAAGTTCATTCCAATCTGCCTTTGAAAGGTTTGGATTTCATTTAAATCTACCTTGTGGACTCCAAATAACATTCCGATTTAACTTTGGATTCCAAATCTTATTCAAATATGGTTTTGGACATATGGTAAGAAAAGGATTGGGACAAATGGCACCATCTCATTTGATGCACATAAATAGTATTAATTGTGCACAAAAATTAAGGCGACATGTGGCGCGATATGATTAGCCCAAAGGAAAGGTCATGATGAGGCATGAGTTGGCATAATATTTGGAAGCCTTTGATTGGTTGCACATGGGAAGTCATGATGATGGTGCTTAGGTGTTATAAAACTATTGACCATTAGAAAAGTAATGATGAAACCTCATTAATAATAACCCCCAAGGTGGAAGAAAACTATTGGCTTATTTGAAAGTCATGATGAAACATCATTAATGACCTTGAAGTGGCGAAGCGTGATTGACCACAACTTCGAAGGTGATTATGAGACACGAAGTTTGAGGCATAGGTGGCAAGAAACTATTGGGCATACACAAATCTCAGGGCACAAGTGGCATGTCATAATGAGATTAGAATTTTGAGGCAACACGTGGCGGAATATAATTTGCTAGAGATATCTATAAATAAGGCTTTTGGGAATGGTTTTGGGGCATTCATTTGTGAAGGAAAGATTAAAATTTATAGGAGAGATATTCTAAACAAAAAGAGGGGGGAGATTCTGCAATAAGAAAGAGAGAAATCGGTGAAGAAATAAGGGAGAAACAAGCTTTTCCGGAAAGTTCAGAGTTCATACCAAAACTGCCAAAAAACAGTGAGAAAACCCATTCTCTTAGACTGTGAAAAGTACACCCAAAAGGTAAACATCCAAGGTGAGTGGTTTATGCATGCTTCTTACTTCTTCTTGATCACTCTTGAGTTTATTTATGGATTGTTTGTTGCTTACGTCTCATGTTTTATTGATTTTGAGCATATCCTTTCTATTTTGTTGCATCGGGTTTGACTATGACAGCCTTCGTGCATGGCTTGTGGCTTGCATATCATATTCCTTCTGCTTTGTCATACAACATGTCATGGTTGGTGGCTTACATCTCATGTTTCCTTGCTTTGAGCATATCTTGCACATTTTATATGCATCTTGGTGTTTGTATTTGTGGTTAGTTGATGGGATTGGAATTTAAACATGATGATTGGCAACTTGTTGGTGGAACATCACAATGATGGGGGGAGGGGGGAAATCCCGTGCCTAGAGGTGGGGCATGAGGGGTTAGACCACGATCATGTGCCCAGATGTGGGGTTTAACCTAGAGGTGAGGCTGAGATGTTCGACATGAGTGCTGGTAGGGATGATAGTGACTCGAGGAGGTTTTATATTGACATGATCTTGGGAGATTTGTACTTATTTCTGTATATTTCCTGACATAATTGCATATTGCTCTTGCATGCGTAGTTTCTTTTCTTGTACCACTCACTTAGATGTAACAACCTAACTTAGGTGTTTCATACCCTTGGAACATTGGACGTTCCAGGTATGTCAGATGTGACAAATAACCCATGTTCTAGTTTGAGTAAAGGCAAGGAGGTGGTGGGTATTTAGTTTTGGTTTTCTTTATTTGTTCTTACAAACTTATAATTCAAAGAGTTGTATTGTAAATATGATACTTAATAAGAGGATATATGGATGTGGGTGTGTCCTACGGTTGTACTACAAATAATGAGCAAAAGATGCGATGTTCATATTGTTTAGTGGAAATCCTAGTTATTTAGTTACTCAGGTTCGATTATTGCTTTCATTGATAAAGGATTTCTAATAACGACCAAGGTTGTTATTAGCATATAATGAACTTCATATAGCTTAATTATTTATTTGAAAAGTAGGGCATTACACTGCCGACCTTTGCCTTCGATTGGGCGGTCTTGAACTGCGCTTTCAAATGGGTAATCTCCACTTTCAAATCACGAAGCTCCATTTGGCATCCTCGCGCTGGCGGCCCAGTCCACTTATGACCTCATGATAGCGAACTAGTGACGCCTTCGCCGCCTCCAGCCACCGACTCAAGCCGGCTGTCACCTTGGCTACTTCATCATCTACGTTGCTTTTCGCCGCCTCCTGGATGCGTCTTATCTCCTCTCAATGTGACCACTTGAGAGCAAACATCTTCGATTGGAATCTGAACTCCAGCGTTAGACATTTCTCTAAAACCCCCAGAGCCTGATCCTCCACCTGGCGGTACGTCGCTCGATGATCCCTTGAGGCAAAAGGATTAGACACGCCCACAGAGAGTGCGCTAACAGACGACTCAACCCCTCCGACATCCCTCGGGCATTTCCCAATTGACGATCGCCCTTCACCGATAGCAAGTCCCTCGAAATGCAACGCCGGAATGGCATCAGAATCAATCAGAAGAATTGGCGCAACGGTAGAAGATATCAGATCGATAGTCAGAAGAGTGGCACCTCATTCACCGTCGCCACTAGAGGCCTCTCTTTTTCCCTCAAAGATAGCCTTTAAGATTTCCCTACTAAGACGGGGAGCCATTTTTACCTGTAAGGAACGATTAAGAAGAAAGACTTAGAAAATAACACGCAAGGAAGAAGAAATGATGGAAAACTCAGAAGATAGGAGATGCACCTTTTATACTATTCCCATACGTTGCATCTAGAAGAAAGCAAAGCGCCATCAGGCGCTTGGCAAGCGCTAGAGGCATGCCACCTGTCATGCACCTGTTGCACATTCAAATATTTCGAGGGAAATCATGAGCCGCCGTGCATATCTACTACAATGCGCCTTCTTAACGTAATGCTTCATACCCTGAAGTCTCGCATGTCATATACATTGGGAGGCCTCCTCCATCGCCAGAATCGATCCCTATCTTGTAAGGATTGGGAAACCAGCCATAGCTAGAACGCCCACCCTCCAGAAGCGTGCTCAAAACCTCATCGAGGGTAGTGCGATCTTTTCCTTTTCCTTCCAAGTTTAGATAGCGTATGCGAACAGGAGCTCAACCATACCCTGAACACGTCCCAATGGCAGCACGAGACCCTGTCGATGCACGCTCAAGGTAGCCAGCCGACCACCATGCTCGGGCATTACCTAGGCTCCTAAGCATAGCGCCTCGAATCCCGAAACCACATGTGTTACGGGTCAGCACACGGAGAAAACTACTTTGCCTTGGAGGTCAGCCCGACCTCAAACGACTCCAAAACCAACATCTATTCAAACAAAACCAAAGTCAGCTCGGCCGTCTGCCTCGGTCAAATTTTAATGACAATCCAACTTTCCAAAACTACCACATGCAGCAAAATTGCCCAGACCTCCCTTCTCTAGCTCGAATTCTCATTTCTCGAGCATCTGACCTGGGGGGCTGTGGACTGTCCGAGCCCAATACTGGCCCTCTCTCTCGACTTGTCTCTGGGCCCAATCTTGGCTCTCTCTCTTTCGGCCCATCTCTTGATCCTGCTCTAACTTGCCGTAACATCTTTGCAACCCCTACTACTTATCCGGCTCAGATCCCATCCTCATTAATGGCAAATTCCATCCACATTAATGAGGGTCCTGTCGCCACCATGCTACTACCTGAGAACCTCCACCGGCGTCGAATAGTCAGTCCCATCACCTGCAGATGCACGATTCATGCATATAGGAGGACATCTCCTCCTTCTATATTAGGCAACTCTTTTTCAGAATCAAGGTATGTTCTGTCTTATGACCTACTGATACACTGTCATTTTTCTTACTCTTACTTACTCGAGCGTTGGATTGGTTGCAGGTGCCAGCCATCCCCCTGATGGACTCGTCGCCGGAGCCCACGCCCTTCCATTTGACCCCACCTCCGATTGCCTCTCTTTTTGGTCAGGAAGGAACAACCGATTTTTGACATTTTTAGTATGCCAAACCGTTTGTGCAATTTTTCTATCAAATCAGACTGTGCGATTTGATTTGGTGTGTAGAAATTGCACCAAACCACACCACAAAATGTGGTGTGGTTCGGTGTGATTTTTGCAGTTTGCCCAAAATATCTAAAATATTAATTCACCCATTTTTGTGGTATGGTTTCCATGGTTTCATAAATTGTTTCATCAACTATTTAGTCTATGAATTAAAATAAATAAAAATTATATATAAATAATCTTTTTATATAAACAGATTGTATATATAGATATCATGAATACATAAATTGTTTCATAATTTTTAAAATAAATTGTTATTATAAACTGATTATATAAACAAAACAAAATAAACAATTTATATATAAACTGTTAAACAGATTGATCAACAATTTATTTTCATAATTTTTTTATTATTATATTATATTTGGACAGATTGATTTAAATCGAGAAATCCTCAAATTATAAATCGCACCATTTGAAAATTTCTCAAAACGTACCGGACTGTCCTCTTCAAAAAATCACACGATACAGTGCAATACAATTTGATTCCGTCGATTTTCACGATTTCCCAATTTGATTTGAACACCACTACCTATCATCCCCTCCAAATATGGCTTTTATTTTATTTGACTCCCTCTGAAAGTTTGGCAGCTTTTATCTGATGATGGAGGTGTTTATACAATAATAGGATAAGAAACAAAAGAAGAAGAAGAAGTCAGTCTCCAGTTGGCCAGTACTGTCCTGATCTAACGACTCCTTCCAACACGTAACGTCCACTGTGCGGTCTCTCGGCGAGATTGCTTGGCAATTTTGTCAACGACCACCTTCGGATGCATGCATCTTTCTTTCTTGGGAATTTTGTTTCAGTTAGTTGCGTTTGATAGATATGATAAATGAGAGTGAAATTTATTTTTTATTTAAATTTTAAAAAATTTTATCAAATAACTTTTTAATTTCATGAAATTTGAATTTCATCTTAATTTAAAAAGTAAAAATTTTCTTTGAAATCAAGAAATTAAAATTGCTAGAGATTGGGGTGAGAATTAAAATTTTATAGAATTGAAATTCTATTCTTATTTTTCATCTCTATCAAATGCACTTTAAAAGTATTTTTATAAACAAATTAATTTGACGGGTATTTCTTGACCAAATATTGCTCCCAAAAAATTCTAGAATATATGAATTGATATATAGCTAGGGAGTTGCAATTGTTATTGCGGCAGGCAATAAGTGCAACACAGACACAAGATTGACCGGAATTAATTTTGAAAAGAATATTTAATGTTTAATTTAATATAGAAAAAGATACACGAGACAAATAAAAGGGAGAGACTCAAAGAGAGCAAGCAGGGAAGGGATATATACTCTTCTCTTTATACGTGGATGTATATATGTGTGAATCTACGTAGATATGGAATTTGTGTAGACGTATGTGAGATGCTGCTTGTATTTGGGATGTGTCCTCTTCTATAGGATAGAGACAAATTATGTAGAGCACCAGGTGGAGGAGGAGGTGGGCTATATTAGCCATGTCAAATTCTAGCAAAAACTGATATTAGAGGAGACGTAATCATGGGTTTTTTTTTACTCATTTAAAATAAAATTTTGAGATTATTAGTCACATACAATTATTCTTCAAATTACTATGTAATTAGAGTCTATATAATATGTAATTACTATGTAATTAGAGTCTTGGTGTTAGCTAGGTACATGAACCAGCTCTTACATGCATGAAGCCAAATTATATATAGTAGAAAATTAGAAAAACAAGCAGCAAACTGAATAGGGTGTGATGAGCAGGTAGAAATGGGCCTCCAACATCTTATTTATTTTGAGCCCACCAAAATGCCCTGACAATTTGAAAGCTTGGACTTAGAGTGTGCTCTAAGCAAATAATGGCGCATGTTTTGTTGGAGAATGACAAAAGGGTTTGATTAGATTCCATGGCTGTTGGGTGATGCTTATATGGTAGTTGATTAGGTGCACCAACCTTGTTCTCTCCAAAGCTATCTCCAATTACTGGACCCTTAATGACAGCTTGGGCCCCATCCCTTGCTTATTTATTTTTTCTTTTTCATTTGATGAAAATTCATAGTAGCTAGTAATAGACTGTAATTCACTAAACACGTGTAGCAGTCCAAAAAAGGTCAATTTGGCCTATGGCTTAATTTCAAAGTGAATGTGACAACCCCCAAAAAAAAAACTTACATGGGCATGATGATGAGAAGCAGTCTTATCTATTTTAGATTAAAGTTTGAGATGTGGCAGTTGAATTTGTTTCTGTTACTCCTTTTTTTGTTTTACTTACAAGTGAAGTGAATACAGTTGCAGTTCTAACATTGACTTTATTAAATTGAAGGCATATATATATAAGAAGATTAAAAGTTATGTTTGTTTTTCTTATATATCTAATTATTCTTATTATTATTATGCAAAATTTATGGAGACAATAATTAATAATAATGCTATTCAACTCTTTAACTTTATTATTATGCTTCCACCATCCCCAAATTGTGGCCTATAATCTGAAATTAGATAAAAAAACTCAAAACATTAATTAATCTCCAATGGGCCCATAATTAGTCTACTTTGCTGGGTGCTAAGCCAGTCAGTAGCTAGTATTGTGTAGACGTTGCGTTGCCTAAAGTTTCTAATTTATTGGTGACTAAGAAGCACATGGCATGTCGGAATTTAGGGTTTGTATGTACTAAAAATACACTCTATTAATTAAACAATCATCATTTCTTCCTCTTCCTCTCTCTCTCTCTCTCTCTATATGTTGCAATCTATGGTAAATAAAGTAGAAGGTCTCTATTTGTTTGAAATCCTTACCCTTTCGTACGTAACTAAAATTAATCATACATTAAACTAAATTAGACCGTATTCCATGTGATTTTAGTCAACCTTCCATGTGATTTAGTCAACCTTCGACAATGATATCTATAATAGATAATAATTTATATAAATTTTACATATATATATATATGTAACAAGAATTATAATAAATATTTACTAAGGGTGAATTCAAGTTAATTAGTTGAAAGAAAATATTATAATTTATATAGTTGGATCTTGAAGTAAATAAAAATTTAAAATTATTTAGCAAAATAGGTATAAATAAAAAAAACTCAAATTAAGTATTTTAAACTATGAAATGTTTTAAATATTCTTTAACAATTCTTTGTTCTTATATATATATATACTTTATTAAAAGACATTTATAATATTTCATAAATCGAATTATAAATAAAAGAAGGTAAATATTTAATTGATATTTATTGGTGGAAAAAAAAGGAGAGTTATTTTGTGATTGTATGAAAACATTATAAAATAATACCCAAAAAGTATTGAGATGAAATGTTTTATATGACGCAAATGACGTAATCAGCCAGTTTTGTTGGAGAACTGAGTTAGCGGCAAATAACCATATCGTGCCGTAAAAATATCGCGAGTCACGAGAGTTTGATTACGCGCGCGAACCGCGAGGATTATGCTAGCCTGCGCAGGCAATTGCGCTCCACACTAAAATACACCTCCCGTGCCAAAACAGACAGTCACTGTGTGTGTGGATTTGTATATATCCGTTGCTTCAATTCTACTCCTCTTCCCGCAGCACAAGCACAAAGATGGGAATGGCGAGGAACGTTGCCGTGGCTGGGGCTGACGAGCTACTGGCAATTATGGAGTGGGAAAAGCAAGAGCTGCAGCAGCAGCAGCTGAACGGCGGCGGCGGCGGCGGCGGCGGTGGGTTGTACGTGAAGGTGATGACCGACGAGCAGATGGAGCTTCTGCGGCGTCAGATCTCGGCCTACGCCACTATCTGCGAGCAACTCGTTGAGATGCACAAGGCCATCACTGCCCAACAGGACCTTGCTGGTTCATCTCTCTCCCTCTCTCTTGAACAGTTGAATTCAATCAATTTGCGTGGTGGTTGGTTTTGTGGATAATTTATGTTTAGTGTGGCTGTTGTGTTCAGGGTTTCGTTAGTTGAATTAATTACTTCGGCCTATTGATGAGTTTCTTGTGGGGTTTAGAGTGGCTACCACCTTCTAAGGAATCTTTACCCCTTTTTTTGACCTTCCTCTTGGAATTGTTTTGGAGTTTGTACTTTTTTGGGACCGAAGATTCTTGTTCTTTTTTATTATGTTCATACTTCGTAGTTTCATCTTCCTTTGCCGCCACTCCCTTCAATTTTTTAATTTTACTTGGAAGGTTTTTGAGTACTCGCTGCTTTTCTTGGAATTGATGAGGGTATAACTGGTTATGCATAATTCTTGGGATCTTCTTGAGTTTCTCTGAAATTTGGATTTTGCAATGAATGAAATGCTACTAATACCCAACTGGTTTCAGTGGAGAAATCAGCATATCACTTAGGGTTTAAACAGAGTGAAGTTTGGCCCCAATTTGTTAAGAGTTCCCTGTTAGGGAATGTTTGTGAATTATTACTTAAAACTCTTTACGGGAGGGCTGAATTTCAGTAAAACTATTTGATACTATATATACATACAATTATGGGTTTTGGCTTAGAGAAAATCCATTCTTGTGTCCAGTTTTGGTACTTAACTACCTGCTAAGGGTGATGTCAGAAGCTCTTTGTATCTCTTTAACAAGCCTACTTTGGATTTAGAAGTGAAAATGCAAGTTACCTGGCTTGAGCGTGTGTTGAGAGTATTGACCTAGCCTGCTAACAGAGTGTATGGGTCACCTGTTCAATAATTTGCTTCCACCCATCCTCATCATGGGGCTCGAGAGAGAAATGAGTTGTGCCTTTCACCTGCTACACTTGCAGGTGGTTTTGAAACATTTTTGTCTAATTAAAATGATCAGCTTTGTAACTGTTGTCTACAATGTGTCAAGCTAATGGTTTGAAACATCTTCGTGTCATTGAAATGCTCAACTTTCAAACTTTGTTCTTCTTAGTCCTTATATGGTTGATATTTGACATCTTTTTCTGCATACTTTCTCATCCTTCTTTTTTGTTATCAAAGTCCATCTTAGTATAAATTTTTAAGGAAAGTGGTTAGTAGGTTATATAATAATATATAGAGAGCTCTCCTTTGCCTCTACCAACAACCCATTCTTCTCCATTTTAGGAATGAGGCTGGGTAATATATACTGTGATTCATTGGTGACATCTGCCGGCCACAAAATCACTGCAAGGCAGCGCTGGACTCCAACACCTATGCAACTTCAAATTCTGGAAAACATCTTTGATCAAGGCAATGGAACCCCAAGCAAGCAGAAGATCAAAGAAATAACCATTGAGCTGGCACAACATGGACAAATTTCTGAAACAAATGTCTATAACTGGTTTCAGAACAGGAGAGCTCGATCCAAAAGAAAGCAGTTGGTTGGGGTGTCAAACAATGCAGAATCAGAAGCAGAGACTGAAATGGAGTCGCCAAAAGAGAAGAAAACAAAACCAGAGAGCATCCAAACCCATGAGAACGCCGCACAAAGGGCTGGAAATGTATATATTCAAAGTCCAGAGCTAAGTGCTGAAATGCATTACTTGGATGCCCTGCCAAATGCAGGGGAGCCTATGTTTCCATTAGATCATGGTTTGAGATCTCCTGGCAGTTTGGGCCATTTCGCCATGTATGAGAGCATTCCGAGTATGTATGTACTTGATTATGCTCTTTGTTGTCTAAAACCGTAGTATAAAAACTGACATACATTTGCATGATCACATATGTTTGTGTTTGTCTACTGCTTGTGCATGCAGTAATACACGTTTTAAGTATGAAATCTCTAACCAATGAATTGTTCTTTTTAAATGCATTCTCTTTATGCAGGAATGGACCATTTGATTGGCAAAATGGAAATTCCAGGGAGCTTTAGTCCTTTTCAGCGTGTGGAAGGAGACAACATCTAATGATTTATAGAAGCTTATATATTGAACTTGAAGATAGTGGAGTGCATCTCTCTCTCCCTCCCCCTCTCTCTCTAGACAACATACAGAACTTAGCAGAATTGACTCTATCCGCACTGAAGTGAAGTTTACGGTTTGGCAAAGACTTGCTAGGACTGAGAGTTGTTTATTATAACCCTAGTCATCATACGGCAATTTGATTCCAATGAATTGGAATTCTAGGAAAAGTTAGTGATTGAGTGAAATTTGCTAGTGTGACATTTATGAAAAAGCTGTTTGAGAAGATGAGTAATGGTGCTTGTCTTATTGTAAGCTGTGAGAAGACAAGTAATGATTGTATCAAGAAGTTGAGTTGCCATGGTTGACACTTGGTCTGTGGTGTTGTAATTGTGTGTTGATCCGAATGAAATATCAATGTGAAAGCCAGAGCTTGTGGTGCTAACTGCTTCTCTTTCTTATACTTCAATTATAAGATAAGATTATTAGTTTTTCTCTTGGTTTTCATTTGATGCTGAAATTCTTGTCCGAGGACAATAATGCATCAAGGCATGAAATCATTTCATTATAAGATCTTATTAATGTAAATGAATCGGGAATGGAAATCCCTCAGAATGGCAACAAAATGCAGTAAACTGTGAACTCTGAAATTGCACAAACAAGTTCTAGCATCCATGCTTGTTTAAAATTTTAGTTGAAAATACATAACCAGGGTGTACTATTTACAAAGTTAAAAAATTGCAGGGCTTGGCGGCTATTATATGCCACCAAATGCTCTGAAAACTCTGTTAACTGGAAGGTCACCTCGGCATGTCTGGAGTAACAAAGGGAATCCATCCATTGGCAACTGGGATCAGTTTAACTTTCAAGAATGAAGCTCAAAGGCAGCAAAGCTGCAAAACCAATGAGTATGTCATTAAGCTGCAAGAGATTGAAGGAAGAGCTTGAGACTGCAAGTTAAACATTACCAGCATTGAGTCCCCTTGAAAGTTGTCGTTATAGCACTTCAACATTCCATAGCTACAACATTGTAGTCAAACATGTGAACTTATTACAGTGTAGTTTACAAGCATGCTTTGTTTTCAGGAACCTTTAAACTCTTTCATTATAAGAGTTGTATCTCGAACCAACTTTCTTAACGGCACCAGTTGTGATGCATTAGCCAAGTCATTTATGTTGAATGCAACTGAAAAGCTCCAAAAATCCTGTTTCAGGTTCCACCTCTGTATCCAGAGGTAGGAAGCAGTTGTCTCTTTGGCAATTGCATCTGCAAGATTGATCAGTAAAAATTTACTTTAATCTTGGATGAATACCCTAATTTAAGATCTGGGTATTCGAACACACTCACCTTTGATTTTGTTGTTCTCCAACCTCCTGAGTGCTGCTGTGGTGGGATGTATGAGAATTTCTCAATGGAAATCGGAAACGCACCACTAGTAAAGCCGGAGCTACAAGCTGGTGATAAATCCTATAATCGGGTACACAAATGTTAGCTTGCCTCGATGAAAAGCAAGTAAATCACAAATTATGACTGATTAAGATTAAAAGATCTCCATATTGCTGAAGACAAACATTTAGGGCCTGTTTAAATTTAAAAAACATTTTCTAACTTTTAAAGTCCAAATTTGTATTGAATGATTGAATCTCCAGCAAAACAAGAAAATAGAAAATTCAATTTTCTAATTTTTTTAATTTATACTATGAATTAAAAAACATCATTTTAATATTTTTAAATTTTTTAAAAATAAATACTGTAACATAAAATATTAAAACATTTTTAGTTATAAAATTAGAATTAAAAATTTAAAAATATTTTCTGAAACTGAACAGAGCATTAGAAAGATCAGATGAATTATAAAATATTTACACCTTTTCACTAGAAAATGACTTTTATGTTACAGCGTCAGATGAATATTTAATTTAAGTTTCAAGTTTATACAGTTTTAATAAGATCAGGTGCATTTTCTCAATATAACGGTATAGCTCCTATATCTTTCCTTGGAAGGTAAAGCCACTACAATCCTTCCACCAAAAGAGCATTCCAAATTTACCTTATCCTCTGATGCGTCGGGATTCTTAATTTCCAAACGATCAAGATAAAACAATATCTGCACATGATGCAAATCGTCCAGAAAGAACTCATTAGCAAGAAAAAAGTAGCAAAAGCACAGACAGAAAGATAAAGCACATTTAATCTGAAACAGGAAATAATTGCAAGGACAAGTAGAATCATTCTATACTGCAGTCACTGTTTCAAAAAATTTGACCTACCAGAGTAACCATACCTTGTCAAGTAATTGGACATTTGATGTATCAGTTGCCATGACCTGCACACCAAGGCAGTTGTTGGGTTTACTGCAAAAAGGGCAGAAAATAGCATTGAACACACACCCATCCTCTCTACACCAAATTCCCTGTCCCGGAACACCATCAGGAGTTATATCACAGAGTCGCTGATCAACTGAAGATATGTCAGATATCACAACAGGTATACTAGTTGACATGTTTTCAGCAGCAGCTTCAGACCTTCCTTTCAGAAGAGTTGTCAAATGGACTTTTGATAAGGAAGTTATGGAGCACCTTATATATAAATGGTTCTGAGGTAGACCCAATGGATTCCTGCAGCATGAGCAAAAAATTTGCAGTCTCTTGTTCATAATATGACCTGAAGCTGTACATGATACCCAAGCATTATTTCCTGTGAGCAATTGAGTAACACTGGGCATCGTCAATTCATTTGGAGAACAGCTAGTCTCAAAAACAAATTTATCTCTGCAATTTTCACCTTTAGTTATCATTGAGCTAGCCATAGAACTTGAGTGACCTGTAACTCTGGGATCAGGAACATCAAATTGTTCTACTTGCATGAGGTTAACTGATGTTAAGCCTGAAGGCTTTCTCCTTTTCTGAGTATGAGAATTGACACTCAAATTCAGAACTGATTCTGTTTCACCTAAATGGCTGTTCATGTTGGCACTGACATATTTTTCAGGAGTGACCACCAATGATGAAGTCGACTTTGAATGAGCTGCATTTGAATGTGTCGGGGATCTGGAATGTAATAATAACTGGTCCTGAATCTTACCAGGGGCCTCAATTATTGTAGAATTAGAGTTTTCATCCTTGGAGAAGGATCTGGGACTAGCTAAAGGACTGACATTCATACTAGGGGTCTCCCTGACAATGGATATTTCTGGATCATCAGACGAAAATTCCATGGATAAGGCCCTGGGGTACCTGCATAGAGATGGAATTCATCTCGTAAACGAGTTGTAGTGCTTTGACATTTTGTAGGACCAGAAACTAATGAAGATACTTTTATCCAAGAAAATCAAACAAAGTATGGAACCTCATAAGCAAAATATCTAATAGAAACTTACAATCAACTGAATAAACTAAAATAACTATAAGAGCAAATGAACATGAATTCTAAACAAATTAAGAAAAATCATGGGGCATAACCCTTCAAAGCTATGGGCTACACTGCTCACTTGTAATGACAAATGAGGTAGAGGCATAGCATCTGTGCCTAAATTGTGAATTGTGTCAGATTTGCAAGGATTCTCGCGTTTTCATGGATAGATGCACGTAAAGAAGCTAATCAAAGATCATAAGAGTAAGGATTGAATCATGGAATATCATGACTTTGACAGGTAAATCTAGGAAAGTGGTGGATGTGATTACCGGAAGAAAAATTAGTAGTATGCATCTCCAAAAGACGAAATAGGTCATCTGGATATAAACTTTGTTACTCAAGGAAGGATCAAGCAATGAATGGAGTGAGGATTATTAGGGATAAGACTTTAAAGGATGGGGTAGTGGTTTGCTATAGGAGAAGAAATTGTGAATATTATTAGTACATTATGCATCACAAATTTGTTTCATGCCTAGTAGGTTTATAATGAAAGTTATATATTTGTTGAGGTGACTAATGGAAAAGGCATAGAGATAAACAAAAGGATTTCTTTATGATGTGTATAGATTTTTTTCTTTTTTAAATAACAACATTTGTAAAGAAGTCTTGTGGATTGTTTTAGAAGATAAAGGAGCTTGAACTGCTTGTATGCAAGTTATTAAAGACATGCACCAAGGGGCAGAAACATGTGTTAGAACGTAAGGAGATACTGAGGTTTTTCCAATTACAATTGAATTACATCAAGGAACTGCACTAAGTCCTTACCTATTTGCCTTGTTAATGGATGAATGTAGTAAACATATACAAGCAAAGGTGTTATGGTGTATGCTACTTGCAGATAGCATTGTATCGGTGGAAAAGACATAAGGTGTGAATGCTAAGTTCAAGATATGGAGAAATACTCTAGAATCTAAAGGTTTTAGGATAAGTAGAGTGAAAACAAAATATATGAAATGTAAGTTCAGTAAAAATATTAAATGTGTGTGGATGTATAACTGTAATATGTTATGGGAAAAGACACCATTTCCATGTCAATAGAACTGTCCTACTTGTTCCTTTTGAAAAATCTGACCCTAAAACAAGGCCACAGCAAGCTGGTGTGAGAAACTCTTCATAGAGGCAACCAACCATAAAGCAAGAACCAATAATCACAGAACAGGAGAAAAAAAATATAAGTGCTCAGTACAAATCCGTAAAGGCGCATTATTGGATCAACACTAACCTGAGGTCTTTCTGAAAACTGCAGTCTAAATCAACACATTCTCTTGAACTGGTAACATCTTTTTCATCCACTATAAGCAATTCTTGAACTTCAACATTGTCTTCAGATTCTGATTGGATAAAAGTGACATCATTTGTTGTAACAGGAGTTGGAGATTGAGATAACCTGGTACTTTTCTCCACCGAAATGATGCTTTCTGAAACTAATTTTGGCCCATGCTTGTTAGATTTGTTCAATTTTTTATTTTTATTCACGAACCCTTTGCCATGATCCACAGCAGAAGTATTTTCCACATTTACATCTAAATCATTTGTAGTATTAACAGCATCCTTGCCAAGCCGTTCCTGCTTTAGTTCAAATCAGGAAACATCCAGTTGATGCTGCTCATGTACAGACACGAGAATGAAAAGAAAATATAATGGAGCACCACAAAGTTGAGGGTGAATTTCATTTAAAACACAGATATACCTTGACAGTTCTGAAAAAGGATTTTAGTTCCCCAAGTGAGTTCTCAAAGTTGTCATACTGCCTAATTGATTTCCTCAGCCACTTTGAAATATATGTTGTATTCCGTTCTTCACGAAAGCGCTCATCTGCTTGAACCCAAAAAAGAAAAATGAAATTGCTCTATGCGGCAACTAAAAGGGGAAAAACAGATGATTTGCAATGAAGGAATACAGTTACAAGCAACAACATTATTAGCTCAATTGCCAGGACTTCAGGCTTCATTCTCAAAAAAGTACAACATAAATGTGAAACATAGAATATATACCTAGTAAGATGACAGCTCCATAGTCAAACCTATGTCTGATACAACGGCCTACAAAAAAGAAGGCAGGAAGTCATAGATCATACAAATCACATAGAACAGTGAAAACATTTTTTTTTTCAGCCAAAAAGAAGATGAGATGGCAGTGGGCTTCTGGCCAGACAACGTCTAGGGGCATAACCTCACACCTATCTAGAACTTGTATTGGGCTCGAAACCTGCCTGTGGTCAAGTTAAGGTGTGAAAAATAAGCTAATGCAGCCTTGCCAGAAACAGGAACCACGTTGCCCTTATGAAACAACTAAACAAAGTCATCAGGTCAAATTAGTCAGGGACTTCAGCAACAAACTAAAAGGGAACCTCAAATCCAATTAGGGGGGCTCTTTGGGAAGGCTATTTGTTATCTAAAGCCATCTAGTTTGTGTTTGGCTTAAAGCTATAAAATCTTAAGTGAATGACATATAACACGTATAAACTCCAACACAAAGTGGAACAGAAGTAATGGCACAAGTTAACTAAACCTGATGTCATGAACTTTACCACAAATAGCTTAACAGTATCACTACCTTAAAATGTAGAAAGAGACTGAGGAAGAATGAAAGTATTAACTGTCAGATTGCTGAATCCGACAAGGGGTGTTTGAGGGGAAATCAAAGGAAATTAAGAGAAAGGAGAAGGGAAAGATAGAGAAAGGGGGAGAGAAGAAGAAGATAGGAGAAAATTAGAGAGAATATTCAGTCGATTTCATTCATGGATAATCCATCCTCATGATTTAGCCCTATATATAGGCTCACAGTTGCTACCATGTGCAGTATAACAGATTTGTAACCACCTCAGCTACAAGACAAAAAAATAAAAGACAAAAGAGAAAATATCCATAACATACTATAAGAGGCACAATTACATAGCTACCCTTGGCATGTGACAACTTCCCCCCCCCCACCCCTTAACATGTCTTGTCCTCAAGAAATCATAACAGCTGTGCCACTCGAGGAAATTGCTTGAGGTCTAGGAGATACTCCCATGCAGTATGAGCGGGATGTAAATGGGTCCATTGCACCAAGACTTGAGTCAATGGCAAAGAGTGTCGATAAATCACTCTCCTCTCCAATATGGCCAGGGGTTCCATATTAACTACTACCTCTTCCAATGGCAAAGGAATATCCACAGTGGTGTTGTCCATCTGTCCAATGACTTTCTTTAGCAGAGAAACACGAAAAACGGACGAATTGATACGCCATCCGGCAACTATAATCTGTAGGCCACCTCCCCCACTTTTGCTACTATGGGAAAGGGACCATAGTATTTGGGGTTCAGCTTGGAGGGAGGATTGTTAGAGAAAAGATGTTGCTAGAACCTCTTAACCTTTAAGTACACCATATCCCCCAAGTCGAATGACCTCTCACATCTCCTCTTGTCTGCCATTTGCTTCATTCGATTTTGTGCAGTAGTTAGTTCTTTCTTAATCACCTGCAGAGCCTCCTGTCTTTGTTGTAAGTACTAATCCACTACCATCTCTATATTCGAGTACTTCATAACAGCAGGCAGAATAGGGGGTTTGTAGTCGAATAAGGCTTCAAATGGGGTACCATCTCTATGGAACCTGGTGTTGTACCACCATTGGGCTAGGGGTAACCATTTGTTCCAACTCTTAGGTTTAGCAAAACAAACAGATTGGAGGTAAGACTCCAAACACTGATTCACCATTTTCGTTTGGTCATCCATTTTTGGGTGATAGGCAGTAGACATAATTTCACCCCTAAACTATTGAATAATTCCTGTCAAAAGTTGCTAGTGAAGATCTTATCCTTGTCGGAGACAATGGATAGAGGCAACTCGTGTATTTTAACAATTGAATCTAACAGCACCCTAGCAACCTCCGAGGCTGTGAACGGGTGTGCCAAGCTCAAGAAGTGATCAAACATAGTCAATCTGTCCACCACCACAAGGATCACATCCCTTCCATCCAATTTAGGTAACCCTTCCACAAAATCAATGGAAATTTGTTCCCATGCTTGTTCCGGTATGTTGAGTGGTTGAGCAACCCTAGATAGGAAATCTACTCATGCTTGTAGCGCTGGCAAGTGGAGCACTTCAAGACATAAGTAGTCACATCTCGCTTAAGCCATGGCCAATAAAATAGTTGTCTTACCCTATTGTAGGTAACATTCAAACCTAAGTGTCCCCCTATAGGAGAATCGTGTAACGATTGAAGGATCCTCTCCTTGAGAAGGTTTCATCTCCCATCACCAACCTTCCTCTGTATTGCAATAACCCCGTTGTTAAGGTATAATCAGCCAAATCTAAAGGGTGAACTACCAACCGTGAGATGATATCTTTTACCCGTAGACTACTCATAACTTGCAGAAATTTCCTTAATCACAGCTGATAATGCGTGACAAGCACCCCCTTTTCCCTTCGGGATAGTGCATTAGCTACTATGTTTTCTTTTCCCTTCTGATATTATATTGTATAGTCTAACCTAAGCAACTTAGACACCCTTTTTTTTTTTTTCCTGCAACTGCGTATGTAGCCTCTACTGTAACAGAAACTTGAGGCTTTCATGGTCGGTCATGATTATGAATTGATGGCTTTCCAAATAATATCTCTATTTTTATATTGTTATTAGGACTGCCAACAACTCTTTGTCATATATGCTCAAGCCCAAGTGTTTCAGAGCTAGAGCTTGACTTAAGAAGGCCAAAGGCTTACCCTCTTACACCAACACAACACCCACCCCTAAATCACAAGCATCTATCTCTAAGATAAAGGGCTTTGAAAAATCAGTTGAGGCACGTGTCATCGTCTCTTTCAAGGTTTGAAATGTTTCTTTTGCGTTGCTATTCTAGCCAAAGTTATTCTTCTTGAGTAAATTTGACAATCGCCTACTAATAATTCCATAGTTCCTAATAAACCTCCTATAATACCCCACCAGGCTTAGAAAACCCCTTAACTCCTTGACTGATTGTGGTTTTGGCCACTCCAACATGGTTGCAATCTTCTTAGGGTCTGTACTCAGCCCTTCTCATGTGATTACATGGCCTAGATACTCCACTTTTGCCTTAGCAAAGGTACACTTGGATCCCTTCACAAACAATTGATTGGATTTGAGAATTTCAAAAGCTACCCTCAAATGGTTTAAGTGTTGGTCCAGGGATGAGCTATAAATGAGGATATCATCGAAAAACACAATGATGAATTTCCTCAGATAAGGACTAAAGATGTGGTTCATCAAGGCTTGGAATGTTACGGGGGCATTAGTCAAGCCAAAGGGCAGTACTAAAAATTCATAGAGCCCTTGACGAGTCCTGGAGGCTATTTTGTGCACGTCCTTAGGTCTCATACATATTTGATGGTACTCGAATCTTAGGTTGAGTTTTGAAAAATTGTGGCTCTGACTAGTTCATCAAGGAGATCTTCAATAATTGGAATGGGAAATTTGTTTTTGATAGTGATGGAGTTCAATTGATGGTAACCTACGCAAAATTGACATGTACCCTCCTTTTTTACTAATAGGATAGGGGAGGCAAACGAGCTTTGACTTGGCTGAATGATGGATTTAGACAGCATTTCGTTCACTAATTTTTCTATCTTAGCCTTTTGTTTTGGAGGATACCTATAGGCTTAGATGTTGACAGGATCAATGTTAGGTTTCAAGTGTATGGCATGATCAAGGAAACAGGTTGGAGGTAGGGTTGAGGGTTCTGCAAATACATCCTCAGATTCATTCAACAATGAGTGTAAGGATTCACAAGATTGTACCTTAGTGAGTGAGTTCAGAGTGGAAGACATTGTTGGCCATGGGCTGCCCTCCAAGCTGGTTGTTGCCTCCTTGGTTCCCTCTTCCTTGCCCCCCTCTATCTCTACTGCATATATGAAGTGCAATTGAGCTATCGAGGACTCCCCTTGTTGTATTAGTTTCTACATCTTCTTTCTTATCAACACCTTGCATTCTCCAGTCTCCTCACTTCTTGTCAATGTCAGCCTCTTCCCTTCTTTTTCAAAAGTAACTTCTAATTTATTAAAGTCAAAGATTAGAGGGCTTACCGTCCCCATCCAATCTACTCCAAGTACAATGTTGCAGCCACCCAACTTTAGAATTAGCAAATCTGCAATGAACTCTTCCCCTTCCATTGTCCACTTAAACTCTTGGCACCTCAACGTACTCAGCATTTTGTTGCCATTAGCTACTGTCACCAAAAAATGAAGTGTCTCTTGTGTTGGGCATTGTAAATTCTCAACTGTAGCTTCATCCAAGAAGTTGTGCGTGCTTCCGCTATCGATGAGAATCATCAGCTGCTACTTCCACTTCCCGTTCTTCTTCTTCAAGCCCTTCCATATGAAGCAATTGTCCCCTGCATTGGTGACCCGGCCCATACTTTTCCCCACAACGAAAACATAATCCTAGCTGCCTTTTTTGCTCCAAGGACAGTGACTTCACATGAGCTGGATTTTGGGTAGTTTTGGGCATCATATGTCCTTTCTGTGGGACCGAGCTAGCCGCCTTGAACCCCCCTCCGCTTCCCACTTGTGGGTTGCTCGTGTTTAAACCCCTTGTTACCATTCTCTGTTTCTTGAAAATCGCCTCTAGGGCTAACTCTTGCAGCTTGGGTTTCTCTGCAGCCCGATTAATGGTGGTGGGCTGCTTTATCTTGACTACCGGTCGTAACTCCTCATTTAACCCACTGATAAAGCTGGATACGGAGTAGGGTTCGTCCAGCATGAGGTGAGCGACATCTATCACTGCCTTATGTTCTTCAAACCTAACAAGATACTCATCCACCAATCCTTCTTGCTTCATTTTATTAAATTCTTCTATAATGTCCACCATCTTCCTTTCTGCGAACTACCTACATAAACCCTCTACAAACTTCGGCCAACTTAGGATCGTTCTTCCCTTGCTCCATCCCTGGAACCATATATCTCCGATGTCGCTGAGGTATGCCGCTGCTACGTTTACCTTCTGCTCCTTTGCCACTCGGTATTGATAAAAAAACTCGTTTGCACCTGCGAAGCCACCATCTCAGTTTGTCTCCTTCGAACACCGAAATGTCGAGTCTTGACATAGGAATCGAATTATAATGGACCTCAGTGCCTCTCGTCATGGGTTCCGGCATCAACTTCGATTGTTCCTCTATCTCCACCTGGTCTGGAGTGCGATGCCCGGTTTGGCCCCCCGTGAGTATTGGAGCTAGATTGCTCATCGACGAAAAATTCGTCAACAGGCTCGCATTCGGAAGCTTGGAGAACAAGGCCAACACTATAATTAGACTTGGTTTGGTGAGGCTTTTTTTTAGCAGCTGAAAAGCTAGATAGTGTTTAAGTTGTATAATAGCAATTAAATTAGGTAACGTTTAAGCTGATAACGTATTTGAATAAATGTACATCATGCTAGATGTACATTATTTTTGTATATCTTGGATTACACACAAAGGTATTATGATCAAAATACCTCTCATCTCCATGCGCCTACGCGTCTTTATGCGCCTCATGAAGGGTATTTTTGTCATTGATACACTTTTGTGTAGCCCAAGATGTACACAAAGGTGTACCAATAGCATTATTCTTTGAACAAATATACTTTTAAACTATTAGTATAAAATTATGTGTTTGGTTTGTAAAAGCTAATAAACTGTTAGAATTTGACAAAAAGATTAAAATAAATATGATATTGAATAATGCAAATAAAATTTAGAAAATATAATTTTTTAAAAAAAAATTAAATTGATGTCTAGCTAAAATACTTACAGTTAATAAATTATAAAAATAATTAAAAATATATCATTTTTAAACTTTTTGTATAAATTTAGATTTAATTCATAAAAATCTAAATATATATTATATTAGATTCTTAAAAAAAATATTTTATTAAAATTAACATATATTATATGTTATATATAAAATTATTATATATGTTATATATATTATGCTATATATGTTATGTACAAACTACATATATAGTATTACATGTTATGTATATATATATATATACATATATACACAGTGAAGAACTAAAGAAGAAGGCCGACAACGGAGAAGGAGATGGGCAATGGCGCAGGAGGGGACAGCCACGACGCAGGAGACAATCGCAAGAGGAGGTGAAGTAGGCGGCAGAGACACGATGGCTTGCGGCGGCGAATTTGAAAGCAGAGGCAACGATGGCAGCAGCGGGATTGAGGCGGCCGAACTTGGCTTGCGATGGCAGTGAAGGACCGGCTTGCGACGACCAAGCTTGGCAACAGCGACGGAGGAGCTGAAGGCGATGGTGGGGGCGATGGCGACGGGTGACAGTGGGAAATTGGTTGCAGAGGGTTGAAGATGAAGGATATTGGTTGGAAATAGATGTCTTGGTTGAGGATAAATGGGTAATTTCCATGGTCAACGCAGCTTTTTCTCCCACAGCTAGGAGTGTTCAGAAAACCCGCTGAACCGTGGTTTCCGACCGAATCGGCCGATTTTTTAAATTGGTGGTTCAGTTCGGTTTGGAAAACGGCCAAACCGAGCGATTCGCGATTTGGTAGGCCGGCGGTTCAATTCAAAACCGAACCGCCCGCATATATATAATATATAATTAAAAAAATTAAAAATTAAAAATATAAAAGGGGCGCCAATGCCATCGGCTATTCCTCCCCTTTCCCCCAAACCCTAACCCACACCCACCCACCCATCGCAGTCTCTCTCCCCTTGGACCCTCAAATCACCAATCGAAGCCAACGCATCGACAGCCCTCGGACCCCCACGTCGCAAGCTCTGGTCGCAGCAGACGATGGACGCACCTCTTGACACCGTCACCGTTGTCTCGCAGTGACGAGCGTCCCGTTGCCTTCTTCCTCTAGCATTTTCGATTGCCAATACCTAGGTTGTTGGTACCTCTTGACACCGCCACGATGTTGCCTTGCAGCAGTCCGAGCCCATCGCCTTCTTCCCCCAGTGTTTCCGATCGATTCGTCGGTTGCTGGTATACGGCTTCACGACTCTCTCTCACAACTGTTTCTATTGTTTTATTATAAAGATTTTTAGTCACAAAATGCTTGTGACTTGTGAGGAAAAACTTTCGGTAAGTGTTGTATTTTCTCTCTCCCACCCGCCTTATTGCTTTCCCTGCTTCTTGAGCATTTAGTAGACTTAAATTTGTTGTATTGTGACTTTTAAACTAGTTGAATCTGTTGTTTTTGTTGCTATCATGGCGTGCTTCAGCTCACCAGTGTATGGATTTTAGGTCTATCAATGAATTATAGTGAATTTGCAGCAAAAATACAAATTTAGAATCGGTTCGGTTCAAACCGAACCGAACCAAACCGGACCGGACCAAATGCTGAAATTGCCAAACCACGGAAACCGAACCGCATTTTGCGGTTCGGTTCGGTTCGGTTCGATTTTCCACACCAAATCAAACCGCTCAGTTTGATTTGGTAAAAAACCAAACCTACGGTTCGGCGCTTTAAACCGGCTCAAAACCGGCCAAACCGAACCGCGAACACCCCTACCCACAGCAGTTGCAAAAGCTGAGGGAAAGGAACTTTTGAAAAAGCTATTCAAATAGCAATTAAGCTGTAGAGCGTTTAAGCTATTTGAGTTTGCCAAACACTTAATTAAAAAAGCTTGATAGCTGAAAAGCTATACTGATAGCTTATAAGCAATCAAACCGCTTAGCCAAACGAACCCTTAGTTGTTATCCGAACCCCGAAAATTCCTCCCAAAGGTGGGAGAAATCTTCTTGCAGGTTCCTCTCTCCTGTCATCGTCTTTGCGCAACCTCAACTAATCTCCTCTTGAGTCTAGCGGAGGCCAAGTTCCATCGTCCCCAACCTCTTCTCTATCTACTCCTAGTTTTGACGGACACCCATCTCCATCACATCCAACCACGACCCCAATTATTTCATCCGAGTCCCTTCTTCCATCACTGTGTTCTTCTACTAACTACTCATCGAAACAACCGATCGATGTAACCGATTGTCTTCGCTTAGTGGTCGCCGAATAAAGGGCCGGGGATCGCCTGGCTCTGATACCAATTGTCCGATTATTGAATCTGACAAGAGGTATGCAAGGGGAAATCAACGAAAATTAAGAGAAAGGGAAAATGATAGAGAAAGGGGAGAGAAGAAGAAGATAGGAGAGAATTAGAGAGAATATCCAGTCAATTTCATTCATGGATAATCCATCCTCATGATATGGCCCTATATATAGGCTCACAGCTACTACCATGTGCAGTACAATAAATTTGTAACCGGCTCAGCTATAGGACAAACAGATAAAAGACAAAAGAGAGAATATTCATAGCAGATTATAGGAGGCACAATTACATAGCTATCCTTGGCATGTGACATTAACTTGTAACAGCTCTGTTGGTGGTCAAAAAAGGGAATTAATTCTGACATCCTCATCAACTGCACTTTTCTTTGCCCTATAAAGGTAAAACTTCTCTGGGAATCACTAAGACATTTGATTTTGTCTTCTGTCATGTTTTAGCTTCTACATTAACTCATAACACGCCCTCCTCCGCCACCACTCAAAAGGGGGGTGGAGAATTGGAATGCAATAGATAATGGACAGGAAGAACAGTGTTAAGGAGTACTTAATGCAAGCTCCACAAACTAGCTTACTAGCTTGTCCAAGGTCAGAAGATTTGATAAAATAGTAAAAATAGCTTCCCCTCCTTCCCAAAAAAACCCACTAAAAGAAATGCGCATCACCAGCTTGGAGTTAGAAAAAATAGCAAAATGTACCTGCAGCTTGATTGAGAGCTCGGAAGGCTTGTTGACAATACCACTCATTTCCACTAAGGAGGTGTCTAGATGATTTATATGTGTCATTATACCTTTTCTTTTGAACAACTTGAATATCATTTCTGGGAATAAAATTGAATCATATCAATATGTAAGAGTAACCCATATTTGTTAAGTTCAAATTGATCAAAAAAGAAATAAAAGAAATGGTGGAAGCACTTACATGTTAGGAAAAGGAATCCCCACAATTATCTGAAATAGCTAAGAACATAACACAACATTAAACAACCATTTAGATGAGTGCCCAAGATTAGGATTATTTTGAGGAAGAGACAAAAAGTACTGAATATTTTATTCATGTGTTAGGTATATATATATACTTCTACAAGGTACAACCCAAGAAAGCAAATAACCATGTACAAGGCTAAGCATGCTATCAGATTTAGTGTGTTTTATCTCATTTCCTATTGTATTGTTTGTTGTAGCTGTTAGTTAGTTGATTAACTGGCTGTTAGGCGGTTAAGCTTGGGTGACCAAACAGAGTGCAATGCTCTGTTCTATATTTAAGTTGGCTTTCTCGGGGTTGGCCTCCCAGATAATGAATTGAGGTATTTTTCATTCGTAATTCTAATATGGTATCAGAGCATTAAGCTCATTTTCTTCTGTTGATTTACTTTTCCGTCTCCAATAGGTTTTCAGCAAACAGACAGATCGCACAACACGCTTCTTTGTTTGAAGTGTGTTATTCTTCTTGTTTCGAATTCAATCGTTTGTTCATTATTGTTCAATGGCGATTGTAAATCCAGATTTGTCCTCCACGTCGATGAGCAATTCCACCATCGACGACGGATCTAGTCCTTACCTTTTACACCACTTGGATAGTCTCGATCTTCTTCTGGTTTCCCAACCATTGACAGGGGACAATTATGTCTCCTGGAGTCGTTCAATGATGATAGCATTGTCCGTGAAGAATAAGCTAGGGTTCATAAATGGTTCGATCTAGCATCCAACAAGTGATGAATTTCTTCTCAATGCTTGGATTAGAAATAACAACATTGCTATCTCATGGATACTCAATTTTGTGTCTAAGGAGATCTCGACAAGTGTAATATACTTCGAATTGACACGAGATATATGGATAGATCTCAAGGAACAGTACCAACAAAGCAACGACCCTAGGGTTTTCCAATTGAGGCGAGAATTGATGAAACCTTACTCAAGGTTCTTTGTTTGTAAGTGTGTACTTTACCAAGCTTAAAACTATTTGGGATGAACTTAGTAATTTTAGACCTGCACGTAGTTGTGGCAATTGCACTTGTGATGGTATTAAGGCACTTGCAGATCACCATAAAATGGAGTATGCTATGTCATTTTTGATGAGATTAAATGAATCTTTTGCTCAAGTACGAGGTCAGTTGCTCTTAATGGATCCTCTTCCTCCTATTAACAAAGTTTTTTGCCTTAATTTCTCAAGAGGAAAAACAAAGGAATGATGTTGTTAATGCTGCTGATCCTATTTTGTTTAATGTTAAGCATGATATGAGTAAGGCTAGTCACAATAGGTTTCAAAAGAATGATAGGCCTATATGCACACACTATGGATATCATGGCCACCCTATTGAGAAATGGTACAAGTTGCATGGTTATCCTCTGGGATATAAGGTCAAACAGAGGAACCCTAGCAGTAGTAGCCTTGATCACCTAAACTCTAATCAATTAGACTCCAATGTTGTGAGTAAGGTATCTAAAGGCCATAATAGTGCTTCTAGCAATCAGGTCATGGGGGATTTTATGCAGTCTTTAAACTCTACACAGTACCAGCATTTGTTGAGCATGATGAATACTCATTTTGGTGGAACAAAAGCCAAGGCAGAACCTAATGCTCCTCAAGATCAAGCATCAAGTATCTATTTTTCCATTTTGGTTAGTCCAATATTAATCATTCTAAGTATTGGATAATAAACTCAAGGGCTACAAGTCATGCATGTTTCAATAAATCCTCCTTTCATCGATTGAGACCTGTTAAGGATGTCTTTGTTACACTACCAAATCAATCTCAATTATCTGTGACATGTATAGGGACTATGATACCTAGTCCATATATGATGCTAGAGAATGTTTTATATGTGCCTCAATTCAAGTTTAACTTGATTTCTGTGAGTGCACTAGTAGAGAGAAATGATGTGAGCCTCAGTTTCTTTCTAATTCATGTGACATTCAGACTGTCCATCTTTCGAAGATGATTGGCAGGAGTGGTCTTCATGGAGGCTTGTATGTGGTTGATGCGGATTCTTTGACTTGTAATCCTAACACTACTGCTATTGTGGCTCATGTTGTAAGCAAACATGCTTGGCATAGTAGACTTGGACATATTTCTTTTCAAAAGTTGGAAAAACTGAAATCTTTGTTGAGATATAAGGATGATGAAGGTGTTTCTTGTTCTATATGCCCTTTAGCTAAGCAAAGGAGGTTGTTATTTGTTTCTAATAATCATCTTTCTCAACACTTTTGATCTTGTCCATTGTGACACTTGGGGTCTGTATCATGTTCCTACTCATGCTGGTTATAAGTATTTTCTTACTTTGGTTGATGATTGTACACGTTTCACTTGGATATTCTTGATGAGGCACAAATCAGAAGCTAGGGATATTGTTCCCAAGTTTTTCTCTATGGTTCAGACACAATTTAACACATGGGTGAAGAAATTTAGGTCAAATAATGCACCTGAACTGAAATTCCATGATTTTTTTAGTTCAAAGTTGGTGATAGATTAGTTTTCTTGTGTAGAAAGACCTGAACAAAATTCAGTGGTAGAACGAAAGCATCAACACCTCCTTAGTATAGCTAGGGAACTGTTATTTCAATCTTGTGTACCTATTCAATTTTGGGGTGAATGTCTTCTCATTGCCACATTCTTAATAAATAGGACTCCTGCTCCTCTTTTGAACCATCAATCTCCTTATTAACTCCTTTATCATTCACTAGTGGATTATGATTCCTTTAGAGTGCTTGGTAGCCTTTGTTTTGCTTCCACATTGCCTTCTCACCAATCAAAATTTACTCCCAGAGCCACAACATGCATTTTTCTTAGTTATCCCTTTGGTATGAAAGGCTACAAGCTTTATGAGATAGCCACAAAGAAATTTTTTCTTTCTCGTGATGTTGTGTTTCATGAGGATGTTTTCCCTTTTCACTTCATCATTTCTTCTAATGCAGTTGTGGATCTTTTCCTTGATTTGGTTTTACCTCGACCTATTCTTAATGTGTCTACTTCCACGACAACTGTACATGACTCTACCTCTTTAATTGAGATTTCTTCTCTTATTGAGCATGTTCCTTGTCCTAGTGATCCTGCTCCTTCCACTCGTCGATCTACTAGGGTCACTAAACCTCCCTCTTATCTTCAAGATTTTCATTGCCATTTGTTAACATAAACTCCACTTTCTCCTACAACATCCTCATATCCCTTAGATCATTTTATTTCTTACTCTGCCCTGTCACCTTCACACAGACATTTCCTCCTCAATGTTTACTCCAACTTTGAATCTCAATTTTATCATCAAGTAGTGCACTATGCTCACTAGAGGGATGCCATGGTTGCAAAGTTGGATGCTATGCATCTTAATGATATTTGGACTACTACTACTTTGCCTTGAGACAAGCATGCCATTGGGTGTAAGTGGGTGTATAAAAATATAAATCAGATGAGTCCATAGAGAGGCATAAGGCTTGTTTAGTAGCTAAGGGGTACACGCAACAATAGGGTTTGGATTTCTTTGATACTTTTTCCCCCGTAACCAAGCTAGCTATAGTTAAAGTCCTCTTAGCCCTATCTACTATTCATAAATGGCCTCTTGTCCAGCTTGATGTCAATAATGCCTTTTTCAATGGAGATCTTTTTGAGGAGATTTACATGGACCTTCCGCTTGGGTATAAGTCTCGGGTTGTTGCTCCTCCTGAGGGGGAGAGATTGGTGTGTAGACTCCATAAGTCCATCTATGGCTTAAAACAAGCATCTAAGCAATGGTTTTCCAAGTTTTCTACTGCCCTCCTTAAGTATGGTTTTCTTCAATCTAAATCAGACTATTCTCCTTTTACTAAGGGTGCTAGTTCATCATTTGTGGCCTTGCTTGTATACGTTGATGATACCATCATAACAGGTTCAGATGCTGATGCTATAGCCTCTCTTAAGGGTTTTTTTCATGGTCAATTCAAGCTTAAGGATCTTGGATGTCTACGGTATTTCCTTGGACTTGAGATTGCTCAGTCTAATCAATGTATTTTATTATCCCAGAGACACTATACCTTATAACTTCGTGAGGATACAGGTTTCTTGTCTAGCAAACTGGTTATGATTCCTATGATCCCTAATGTCAAGTTGTGTTCTACTAAGGGTGATTTACTTGAGGATTTCTTTGCCTATAGACGACTCATTAGCCGGTTGCTTTATCTGACTATATCTCACCCTGATATCACATTTGTTGTTCATAAGCTTAGTCAGTATGTTTCTAAGCCTGGGAAGCCTCATCTTGATGCAGCACATCATTTGTTGAGATATCTTGAGGCCTCTCCTAGACAAGGACTACTCTTTTCTGCTTATTCTTCTTTGCAAATATAGGCCTTTTCAAATACCGATTGGGGTTCTTGTCTGGACACTAGACGTTCTATCACGAGCTTCTGTGTTTTCCTTGGTGATTATCTAATTTCTTGGAGGGCTAAGAAGCAAAGCACCGTGTCTCACTCATCTGCTGAGGCTAAGTACAAGGCTCTTGCTTCTACAACCAGTGAGGTTGTATGGTTGCATCAACTTCTTGCTGATTTGCAAGTTTCTCCTATAACTCCTACTCTCTTATTTTGTGATAATCAGTTTGCGGTTCATATTGCATCCAACCCAATTTTCCATGAGCACACCAAGGACATAGAGTTGGATTGTCATTTTGTTTGAGACAAGTTGCAGGCTTGTGTTTTCAGAGACAAGTTGCAGGCTTGTGTTTTCAAGCTAATGCCTATTCGCTCTACTCATCAATTGGCTGACATATTCACCAATCCTTTACCAGCACCACAACTATCTCATCTATTGGCCAAGGTGGTTGCTTTGGATGTTCACAGTCCATCTTGAGGGGGAGTATCAAATTTAGTGTGTTTTATCTCATTTCCTATTGTATTGTTTGTTGTAGTTGGCTGTTAGTTGATTAATTGGCTGTTAGGCGGTTAGGCTTGGGTGACCAAACAGAGCGCAATGCTCTGTTCTGTATTTAAGTTGACTTTCTCAGGGTTGGCCTCACAAATAATGAATTGAGGTATTTTTCATTCCTGATTCTAATACATGCCTTACCCTCACTAGGCGGGTAGCTACATGAATTCCAGACCTCCTGTGTAAGGCCGTTTTGTCCTATGTCATAATACTTTCAGAGATAAACAGAAAAAATTGTTGTGTATTGAAGACTATCATTGGTTCTCTCATCAGTAAATGTCATTTAAAAGTGAATCTGAAACTTTAAAACTAGCAGGTGGAGAATCTCTTTCAGCCAAAGATAATCTGTGACTAGGAGGCAGATAAATAAAATCAGCGAAGGATACAACCACTCTAGCATTGTCATCAGAAAAGTCAATTCCTTCAGAAACCTGCAAAATTTGAGATACAGAATATCAAAACAAAGCCATCCTCCTTAACCAGATTAAGATGATCAGTGAGATGTTTACATATATCATATTTAACTACTGGTATGCAAGATAAGTTGGTTGTCAAGAAAGATTGCTGCACTCAAAAAAGTTCCAAAAGAATTACTTGTTGGATGCTCAGGATAACTGCCTCAAATACTAGCATAAAAATTTTAATTCTGAAAACAACTTATAGAGAATACAAAGCATTGTCATCTAAAGAATACAAAATGAAGAGAACCAAAAACAGAAAAGGACACTAGCACTGCCAGGATGGAATTGTGAATTTCACAAGCTTCAAGAGCGAGACAATTATATGAATGAGGGAAAAGAAGGCCAATTTAGCCATTGAACCTTTTGATTTAGATCAATTTAGCTCCTGAACTTCTTGTCGGCTCAAATTCATCCCTTAACTTTTCAAATGGGCTAATTTAGGGGTGAATTTGAGTCCCCAAAAAACAACTAGCAATTCAATTTTCAAGGGTAAAGTGAACCTGTTGAATATTGTATTTATTGTATAGTTGACCCGGCTGATTAGCAGATTTATAGGCATAATTCTAAGCCTAATTTCTACTGTAAATATGTTCCACATTACCATGAATATAGATTAAAACTGAGACTCTTGCCCTCAGGCATTTAGCCAATTCTTTCTTCTCACATGGTATCAGAACAAGTGTGAGAAAATTCTTTCACTGTGTCATCCCTCCAGCGATACCTTTCTTCCCACTGTGCTCCGCCATGGTTCATTCCCTCTTGAGAATCTTAGTTCTGGTGTGCATCAGAAAATTCCAGTCAGCCTATTCCTGAAATCTCATGTCCAGAGAACTTGTCACGCGCTGTCATGCACCACCCCTTCCTTCTGCAAGTGGGCTCCAGTTTGTGTCTTCAGCCCTTTTCCAGCCTGTTTCAGTCATTACCTTGTGGTTATTTACACTTTAAAGTCTCAAACCAGGTCTGTCCTCTCATTATGACATCCACAAAGGTTACTTCTGACATAGCAATGAATTCTCCCACTTTCACCTCTGTTTTTATACCCTGTCATTACCTCTGAAAAATTATTGGGTGCTGCTAATTATCTATCCTGGGCTACTGCTGTTGAGTTGTGATTCATAAGCCAAGGACATGAAGATCACTTGACCAAGCAAGCTGGAGATATTCCTGATGCAGAGCGTCCAAAATGGAAGAAGAATGATACTCAATCATGTGGAGCTCTGGCAGTCTATTGACTGCTTACTTGCAGTCCAATATCAGGCATACAGAACCTGCTATGATGTTTGGGAGAAAGCCCAAAAATTGTATGCCAATGATGTCTCTTGTTTTTACACAATTGTCTCCAATATGATTAGCTTGAAGAAGCAGGACATGGATATGCAAACCTGCTTAGGTAAACTTGAAACTTTTATGCAAGAATTCAATAAAATGAGGCAAGTCTCCACCAATGCAGAGGAACAATTAGCACAACGAGGGAAGCTGTTTATGGTTCTTGCACTCTTTGGTTTGCCACCAGAGCTTGAGCCTATTCAAAATCAAATTCTAGCTAATTCCCTCATTCAAACCTTAGATGATGTATCCTCACAGCTATTCTGTCTATTTGAACTTCTTGTCCCTCTAACTGAGACCACTTCTGTCAAGTCCCCTATTCTAGCATCTCAAACAAATGACAAAGAAGATCATGGCAAAAACTGCAATCGTGGCCCTCATCCTCAATGTACTTATTGCAACACTAAGGTTTAGTATTTTTACTTGCATGGGAGACCTCCACGTTTTGCAAATGTCGCTCACATTGATAATTCATAGGGATATGGTCCAGAATCATCAAGAAGTCAAACTCTAAATTTTCCATATCAACAGCTGATTATAATGCATTTCTACAGTTCTAGGGAGCCCAACAACTAGTTCTGTTACCACCTGGGAAAATCTATTGTTGGTTGATGTTGGGTCTATATCATTAAAGTCAGCCCCACTGGTCAAATTGATCATCTCAAAGCTCGCTTGTTTACTACCGGGCACCATACCCAAATCTTTGGCCTTGATTATGATGATATTTTCTCACCAGTGACCAAGATTGCTTCTGTTCACCTCTTTCTCACCGTGGTTGTCATTCATCGCTGACCTCTCCTTCAATTGGATATTACAAATGCCTTCCTCCATAGCAACTTGCGCAAAGAGGTTTATATGAAGCAACCTCCAAGTTTTGCTGCTCTATGGGAGTCTAGATTGGTATGTCAATTCCAGAGATCGCTCTATGGCCTAAAACAATCTCCACGGGCGTGGTTTGGACAATTCAGCTTGGTTGTACAACAGTTTAGCATGGCTCACAATGAAGCCGATCACTCAATATTTTATTCCCACTTTTCATTCAACCTTTGCATTCATCTAGTGGTTTATGTGGATGATATCATTATTACAACTAGTGACCAAGAGGGCAACCAAAAGCTAAAACAACACCTTGTTCATCACTTTCAAACCAAAGATTTGGATAACCTAAAGTATCTTTTGGGCATTGAGGTGGCCCAATTGAGTGTTGGCATTGCCATTTCACAAAGAAAGTATGCCTTAGACATAATAGAAGAGACAAGCATGATGAATGCAAAGACTATTGATACTCCAATGGATCCAAACCTCAAATTCCTACAAGGACAAGGGGAGCCTTTAGCAAACCCTGGTAGGTATCGCAAACTTGTTTGGAAACTGAATTATTTCACTATAAGTGGACTAGACATTTATTTTGTTGTGAGTGTTAGTCAATTCTTGGATTCCCCTTGTGACAGTCATTGGAATGCAGTGACTTGCCTCTTAAGATACATCAAAAGTGCATTGGGTCTATTGTATGAAGATAAAGGACACACTCAAGTTGTTGGTTATTTAAATGCTGATTAGGCAAGATGGCCATTAGATAGACACTCCACTTCTAGGTATTATGTCTTTGTTGGAGGCAACTTAGTATCATGGAAAAAGTAAAAAACAAAATGTGGTTACTAGGTCTAGTGTAAATTCTACATATCGAGCTATGGTAGTAGCAACCAGTGAACTCATATGGTTGAAGCAATTACTCTGAGAACTGAAATTTAGAAACAAAAGACAAATGAAGCTAATCTATGATAATCAGGCAACTCTTCACATTGCTTCTAATCCAATTTTTCAAGAAAGGACCAAACATTTAGAAATAGATTGTCACTTTGTTAGAGAAAAGGTTCTTTCAAAAGATGTCGCCACTACATTTATGAACTTTAAAGACCCACTAGCCAATATCTTCAATAAATCCTTTCATAAGCCAAGGATAACTTACATATGTACCAAGTTGGGTGCATATGACATGTATGCTCCAACTTGAGAGGGAGTGTTGAATATTGTATTTATTGTATAGTTGACCCAACTGATTAGCTGATTTATAGGTTGAAGTATAGCTGATTTGGTAGGTTGTATTTTAGGCATAATTATTTGCCTAATTTTCTGTTGTACATTGTTCCACATTACTATAAATATGGATTAAAACTGAGACTCTTGCTCTCAGGCATTCAACCAATTATCTCTTCTCTAAGAACATTTCGAAAAGTTCAAGGGTGAATTTGAGAAAAAAAATCCAAGAGTTGAACTAATCAAAATCAAAAGGTTGAGGGGCCTAATTGGCCCTTTATCCTAAGTATAAACAAAATAAAAAAGTGGGTAAATGACAAATTGTCCAAAATTCATTCAGAAATGTCTATTTAATTAAGTTCTTGATCATTGAAAGAGAGAATAGCATGCAATTGTCAATAATATCTCTCAGCATAATCAATCCAGTAATCAACTCATTGTGAGAACAAAATAAACAACTGGATTCAAAGCAAACCTCTACACGTCCTATCCTATGCAACTAACTGCAGTTAGTAGAAGTAGCAATTGGTAGTGGCATCCAAATTTTCATGAGAAATGGGGAAGTGCAACACCATGGATCCCCAAAAAAAAATCCTAGTTGAAGGTGACTTATGGGTTCATGAGAACAAGTAATATACCTAAGACCACCTAAACTATCGATATGAGATTGGATTGTGACAAACTCCTTTCTTTTTAATTCTTAGATTCTTCGCCAAATTAGAAATCCATATCTCAATCTGACTCAAACCAATTTCAAAACAATTGCCTGGATCATTCCCACTCAATAGTGGTCTTAAGTTGGCTTGAATACCACTTGTAACACCACACTATCACATCCAAAAGTTCTAGCTAAAACTAATTTAAGGATTCACTAAACAAAGTAATATACCAAAGACCTCCCATTAAATTACAAATTTGGGATTGAGTTGTAACTTGTAACATTGGGAGTCCTCACCAAAAAGTGCTAGCTAAAGGTGACTTATCAATTAGTGTGACTGAGTAATAGACATAAGATGTCCCCATTAAACTATTAATGTGGGATTGGGTTGTAACAAACCCTCTTCCTTTTAATTCCTAGCATCCTTGCTAGGTTAGAAATCTATTTCTCAACCCAAACCAATCTCAAAACAATTTCCTAGCTTGCAAAGGCTTGATAGTGTTCTTGGCCCGACTCTGATACCATTTGTAATACCACAAGTCATCACCCAAAAATGTTAGCTAAAAGTAACTTATCGGTTCATTGAACTAAGTAATATACCCAAGAACTCCTCAATAAACAATTGATTTGAGATTAGGCCATGATAAATCCCCTCTAATTCTTGGCCTCTTAGCCAGTGTTTGAAAAGCATGCTTTAAGCACAAACCGCAACATGCTTAGGGCTTTTTGTGTGTGAAGCTTAGTGACTTTGCTGAGCGTAATTAAGCGCACTTAATTTGAACTTTTACCTAAGCTTCAAATAGCAAAAAAAGTGCGCTTCAAAAATACACTTGTTTTTTTTTTTTCTTTGGGTCAAACATGAATAGTTGGATTAGTTTAAATTTTTGCAATGATGCAGCTACTTGAATGTAGACCTTACCCAAAAATACTATTTAAGATATGATAAAATCATATATACATTTCAATCCAAAAAAAAAAAACTTGATTGTATTTACCAAGAAAAAAATATTGATGGAAACATGTAATTAGGCATAAATTAGGAATTGATGATTGATTCCTAATTGGTGCAAATTTGTTAGAAACCGGCCAACCGTGAAGCTTTGATTTTGCCTCGTTTGATCCGTAGAGCCGCAAACATGAACTCCTCTAAGTCGGTCCACACGATTGACCCTTTCCACGATGCCTCGAGTAATGCTAGCAAACCCTAGGCGCCTCCAATGAGAGATTCGAATTTTTTTTCACTCCTTTCCATCTTCTTAAGTGGCCTATTTATAGAATTTAAAAAACCCTAATTGTGCCTTTGGAAAGCCCCTAAACTTTTTAGGCCCGACCCTAAATCATATTGGGCCGTATCTCTCTTTTAATTTGTGGAACAGGCTCGACCTAAGTGTGTGACCCCTTAGGTCCACCATTGGGCTAGCTGTAGGGCCAATTCTATTAAGCTATTTCAAGGCCCAACTTATTAGTTTAATTAAACTCTTTAATTAAACTAATGGACTCTTTTAATTAACACATCTCATGAGCTTCTTAATTAAACTCTTTAATTAATAGTTTTAGAATTAATCATATTAATTCTAAAACCCTACATATCATGGTTAACGTCTAGCAACATGCCATGAATACCTAGCCAACGATAAAAAACACGAACCTTTTCAATTTCAATTACCATGCAATAAAATCCTTTCATCAATCTATGTCCCGATTGAATTTAGGGTATGATTTTATGACGAAACCCTAATCATTCAATAACTATGCATCCATTCCAGATTTATGACTTGTTCGGTGAAATCAAAACACCTTTTGATTTCCTCCTCACCTTGGCCAAGGATTTCCTCAGCCATGAAATCATCGGAATACATAGGACATCTTCTCATCTTATCGATAAGTGATGAATCCTATTTCGACATTCACAAGCCTTCATATGTGATAAGGTTACACCCAGTGATAATTTGTTAATGACTCCATTGGAATCCAAAAATAACCAAAGCGTAACCAGTCAAATATAAGACTACCTTGATGTCTCAAGTTTAAGGACCAATCTACACTATTGCAACACAGAAATTCCAATTCGACAATAAACAATTACCATTAGGAATTCTATAGTGGGTCAGTTCAGTATACTTATTCTTATAATAAGAACCCACATATATGCACTAGTGTCCACACACCAATGTCCATGAAACAAGACATTCTCCTAATTGAGCATGCATCATATATGCTAGACTATCCGAGTTATTAGTGTCCAGTCCTAATAACTCTATGACTATGAACATTTAAGATCAAGACTTATAAGGAATATGTTTCATGATCGTCATCTCTATGCACGATCATATTCCATGAGCCTATTTGATCTATAGACTTTGTCAAGTATGGAAATAATAAAGACAACCATTAATGACAAATAAAAAAACATAATGCCTTGCAATAATAATTGATTGTAGATAAAAAGTCACAATGTAAAATATTATCAATTACATGTAAATATAATTGGCTTGTGGGGCATATCTCTAACAATTACAATTTGTTGGTTGAATGTAAACTAGGAATCGTTTGTTTGGGGATTTATGTAAATTAAGGGTTGATTGACTGGGAATAGGTCTAAATTAGGGATGATTTTTTTTCTTATGCTTTTTGTATGATTGTATGAACTTGTAAACTAATATAAAATATAAATGAAAAATGGTATCTCATAATTTGTTAAATTTGTAGCCCTCATTCTTATTTTGTTTTTATTAATGATTGCTTTTATAATAGTTTTTGTTTTGTATGTTTATAACAGTTTATACTCTATTTAATTTATGTGCGCTTCACTTTGCTTAAGCATGCACTTCGCCTTACACTTTGCACTTAAACCCTATAGGCCCTTTACGCTTAGAGCTTTGGAAAACACTGAGTCCTCTCCAAGCCAAAAATCCCATATTTAAATTTGACCTAAGTCAATCTTAAAACACTTTCTTGGCCTATAGCCCATCCACGCAATAATAGTCCTAGGTTGGCCTAGATACCACTTGTAACACCACCCAAAAATGATGGTTAAAGGTGACTAATAGGTTCATGAAACCAAGTAATATACCCAAAACCTCCCCACTAAACCACTTATGTGGGATTGGGTTGTGGCAAGAAATGATGATCCTCTTCCAAACACAATTACATTGTTCATGTTTATCATCCACAAGATGGTAATAAAATAATAGTATTTAACAAATCTATTTGGGTACCCTTGATGACTGTCATGTGTCTATCTCCCCCAATTTGAGCCCCTTAAGAGTGAACCATACAAATCAGAGAGTTTACCTTGCCAAAGGATCAATTTCATGATTTTCAAAAAGTGTCAAAGAATCCTATACATGTATTGTTAAACGTAACTTCTCAAACTACCACAAATTGGAACTGGCCACACAATGATTATCTTGCCAAAGGATCACCTTCAAATAATGAAAATGTTGTTATGATCAAGAAAAAAAAATCCCCCACAATTTCTTTTTAGCCAATGAAAACCTCTACAAAAAAAGGTATCAATGCTAGCCCTTTCATTGCCTTACAATGGCAAATGCCTGCCATATCTCATCATAAATTAACATTGATGACAAATATGCTCGTCACAATATCCCACTCCTAACATGAAGAGCATAAAACCATTTGTGCATGCATGCTGGTAAATTTCCAAGGCATATAGAGAAATAAGCCTTAACCATTCCATACAAGCAAAAAATAAGCAACCATGGCTGTCAAAGGTGCGCCTAGGCACGAGAAGCAACCTTGTGTGCCTCATCACCACTGAGGCACGCACCTCATGCAAAGCACAAGGCTCAAGACACATGAGGCGCGTCTTGTATATATGTGTTATAACTCTATTTCTTGTCCATTTGTCATCTTATATCTTATTTCTTGTTGATTTGATTACATATTCTTGTATATCAATGAGAAGCAAACCTAATAGTGTAAGCCAGAGATCTGTTAGATCTCCCAATTGTTGGGATCCTTTGGCAATGATGTTCACTTCCTAGAGAACTACTCATGTCTACATTTTGCTTCATTTTTGTTTCTTTCTTCTAATTACTTCTGCAATTTAGAACAAACTAATTCTATGTTGTAACTTGTAACTGTTTTTTGTTAATGTGTTATACTCTAATTCTTCTCTTCTTTCTTCTAATTTCTGTTGCAATTTAGAAGAAAATAATTGCTAAGAAACGAATGTTTCATTGTGTGATCTAATATTTTTCTCTCTTCTAATTTCTTTTGCAATTTAAAAGAAACTAATTGTTTTTCTGTAACTTTTTGTGTTGTGTGTTCTGCTATAATTTTTTTTCTTTCTTCTATTGCAAAACAAATTAAAAGAAACTAATGGTTTCTTGTAATTGTTTCTTGCAGTGTGTTCTGCTATAATTTTTTCTTTTCTCTAATCTCTTTTGAAGATAGAAGAAACTAATTGTTTTTTTTTTTTTTTGTAATAATATTAGTTGTTATTATAAGGTTTGTTAGTTGTCATTTATGATTTTGAGTTTGCATCTACCTCCTTATACATATTGAAAAGCATAGTGTATAAGTATTTTATAAGCATTTTGAATAAATGTGCGCCTAATGTGCCTTGAGCCTCGTGCCTAGGCCCCAAGCACTAATTTGCACCTTTCACCTTTCACCTTTGACAACTATGTAATCAAATGCCCTTCAGATAACCAATCTTTTCTTCCTAGGTTCCAGTTTGCATTTATAAAGAGAAAAGACATGTCTCATTACAATAAGGTTGTATAACTCTCACTGTTAGTAGACATTATAGCAAGTTTCCCGTGGTTCTTTGTTATCTGATGTGCATTGCATATTCAGAAGCATGTATCTAGCTGGTTATTAGTCCAGAACAGAACATCAAGCTTATATGTCAATTCCATTTGGAAACTTAAGAGTCCAACAGAAATGAAATTGGCAACTTTGGATAGGCTTGAGCATGAAAAGGAGAAAATATAGTATTTAATTAATAAGAAGTTAATAGTAATCGACTGCACTATTTCTACATCAAGGCAGATAAAAAAACCATTTCCACCATTTCCTCACTCATGTTTTTCTAAAGGAAAGAAATGTTTATGATAACAACAAGAGATGGGTTTAGTATTTATACCTTTCCCCTGCAAACTGCTAGAAAAGCAGCTCCTTCCTTACAATTTTCTGTGCAATCATCTGGATAGCAGTTACTAAGCCCAAGTCTTTTGCCCCTTCTCTTTTTTCCAACAGCAGGCCTTTTGCTTTGACAAATTGTATTATAATAATCCCTTAAAACATGTTCAAAATCATCCTGGCTTCCTCCCATTGGCTCTGAAGCAAACAACAATAGACATTACCATTTTCTGTCCAACCAAAAACATATCAATGAAGGACATTGAAGTTGTAATGGCCAATCTATGCTTGCCAAGAAAATTCTAAGTAGCTCCAGCACCCATAGAAAAAGACACACGAAATGCCCAAATTTGCTAATGATATATGTCAAGTGAGAAGTAGAGTTGTATTGCATACAAGCTCAACAACAGTAGTAGTCATATTGCATACAAGCTCAAGAACAGTAGCCATAGGAGTGAAAGGAGAGAGATGTCAATAACTTACCAACAAAAAGTGATTTTTGAGCATTTAGTCTAGACCACTGGCCAGTTGCATGCCAACGTTTACATAGTTTCTCCATTAACTTATAACTAGGGAAGAATATAAGAGAACCACCAGGCACTATCTTGCATATTTTCTCCAAAGCTGTACCCAGTGCATCCTTCAAAGAATACAGAATAAAGTTTATGTACAAGAAGACAAAGACACAATCACAATTAACAAGAACTTAATGGCATCCAAGCAGTACCTGAAAAGCATATGCATCAGCTGTCTTATAACTTGCATTCAATCTATAATTACCTGGACCAGCAGAGATTACAGCAGCCCACAGCTGCAAACAATAAGTTTGACTAAACTGTCAAAAAAATAGCTATAGCAACAACTCTGATCAATAAGCACCATAAGTTACATCGTCAGAACCTGTGATTCAACATCTATTACATGTGGAGCTTCCAGACAAGTACCAAACTGAACCCCTAGTTCAGATGAAAAGGAATTCATAGGCGATAGTGTCCTATAGCAATCACATATAACATAAGGAAACAACATTAATTGCAGGAATAGAACTAAAAGAAACCATATGGTCTCACAGAAAAGAATAGCGTATATAGGTCTTCCCATTAGTTGTCCAAGAAGCTTTGAGTATCACTAAAGCCAGATGTATCATGCATGTGCGTGGAATAGTATGGCCAAGCCCCACAACTTAGCAACCATACTCAAAAGTGATAGAAATGTTTTAGTAACAAATGGAGACTTCTGGTAGAGTCCAACCATCTGGTTAGGTAAGGTCTACCATCAGCCACATGGAAGTTTTACTTGGCTAGTGAGTGCATTAGCTTTGCAAGTCGGGGCAGTGGAAAAGCCAATTTTCTATAGGCTCAGGATTGCTTTGTCAGAATAAAACTAATAAATATGATAGCAGCTAGCATTTACAGTCATACACAACGGATTATACTTACCCGGACGTCAGGATCACTGATAAAGAAAGATTAGCAATATCTCTGAAGACAACAGCTGGATTCAAGCACCATAAACTCAAACTATGCATCTGGCCTGCAGCAACATTTCCCATATTTACCATGTAAACATACCCAAAACCATACACAAAGAGAAGACAATGAAAATGAACTAGCATACATAAGCTTCAAATCTTATTACAGTGTCAACTTTCTCTTTTTCGCCTTTTCCCTACATCATACTATGTGAGAAATCAGCAAAAGCTATTCAGATGATCAAAAGAGAAACTTCATCCAAGTTCAAGGGGCCCAAATGACAACAATGACCAAAAAGGAGCAGAATAGAAAGAACATCACTGCTTGAATCTACCCAAGAATATGACTTTGAATAGAGCTAGAAGACAAATCTATTTAGTTGTTCCTGTAAAGCAATGGAAGCTTCTCAAGTGAAGTAGTGTACACAAGCATCACTTCAGTCATTGTAAGGCACAGCAAGTTCAATTATTCTTTCACCTGGAGCAGTTAAAGACTCGGATAACAAATTTCACGTAAAGATTGTATGGTTTGGCATCCCAAAATATCCTAATTAACTGATTGATCATCCTTAAAATTTCAGGCCCTTCTTAGTGTATGCCTTTACCTTTCTATGTGTTAGAAGTCTACAATATGTGACTAACTTTCAAATCCCTGGGCAAAAATTAGGACTCTGGAAGTTTAGACCCTGTTTTCTTTGCTGTTTTTAGGCCTTTTTCAATTTTTAGTTTTCCAAAACAATGAAAATGTGTTTACTTTCATATTTTCAAAAATGCATTATCGAAAACAATAAAAAATTTTGAAAAAAAAAAAACTCAAAACAACAAAAAATCGTTTTGGTTGTTTTCATCATAAACACGCTCAAAATTTTCAAAACGCGAAAAACACTACAGACAAAAAGTACACGTTTTCAATAATCTCAAAACAGACACTCAAAATACAAAATTAAAAATGAATTCAAAATTCATAACTGAAAACTAAAACATGAAGAAAACGGCCCCTTAAGTCTTCATGTGGTGAGACAATTCTCATCCTAATTGGCTATGCCTCTTCTCTTTGTTAGTACAACATTTCAGATGCTATTTAGAGAATATCCTGATTAATTGAAATTGCACTATATAATATCAGTGAAAATGTCTTTCCAAGTTGCTACAGATACCACAAAAGAAATGAGGAACTTCGGAGTCTCCTTAATTGAACCTTCTAGGTGCAATAATTTGAAGGCACAAAAAAAGCATATTATTGACAGCTTACCAGCATCTTTCTTAATATATCGCCGTAATACAAGCTGATAGTCATATATGTGGACCCCATTTCCCGAAAAAAAGTAATTGAGTGAAGAAAACAATCCTGTGCAAGTGTCATAGGCAGTCAACAGAATTATCAAAAGGAAATGGATAAGTACAATTTATACATAAAAATACAGAACTCCGACAACCTGCCAGCGCCATGGCTGACATGCTGGTTAAATGAGCTACTTCTGGCTCTGCATCTGAAGCCATTTTGATTGCCTTAACAGAAAGGAACAAAAAAGCAAAACCGACAAAAGAAAAAAATACAAAAATTAGCACAACAATTTTATAAATAGTACAAGCACCATAAAAAACTAAATTCTATTAATTTCTAAAAGAAATTACCTTTGTGGCACACTCTTGCAATATAGGGAAGCATTGTTGTGAAATGTTTGCTTCATGGAGCTCTCTTAAAGCCTTATCTCCAGTCCAACTGAAAAGAGTAATTACAACGGAAGATTGGGTTAAAGGAATACAAAAATTTAGAAGCAAATCTTATTATGGACTCATCTAAGATATATCTTATCAAAATGGACTGATAAGGGCAGGCAAAAAATGCTCATTTTTAAAGACCAAAAGCCATCTTATTGCAAAACCTTTTGGATTGTATTGCCTACAATTAAATGGTAAAAGAATAACTTGATGATAACAAGGCACTATGGAAGAATCATTATTGTGTTGCCATCTATTAAAAAAAAAAAAAAAACAGCCATTAGCAAAGCCACTCCAAGTCCAGATACAGAGACCTAGCTAGCAAAGTAGGGTTACACATTCTCCATACAATATATAATAGATAAACAAAAATGTTTGGTATTTGTCACCTCAAAAGACGCTTTAAAATGATTTTTTTTTATTTGGGCAATGCTTTGGTATACAATTAACAAGAGCGAAGCATTTTACAACTTGAACATAAGGTCAAAGTGGTCTTAGCGAAGATAAGATGCATGAGACAAAGTTAAGATGGTTTGGTGATGTAAAAGAAGACAGATCGAGGCTCCTGAGGAGAGTGGATGGAATGGAAGAAGTCTTTAACAAAAGAAGCAAAGGAAGATAAAGAAAAACTTGGTGGGAAACTCTTAGGTATGGCATGAGTTAGAAGGGGCTTACAAAAGATATGGCCATAGATCGATATGATTGGAGTGCTAGAATTTATGTAAACCAACCATATTTTTATTGAGGATTTGTGTAACCAACCAAACAAGTAGGATTAAGGTTAGATATGTTGTTGCTTCTCTATGCACATGTGTTAGAAATTCCTAAAATAACTCTTCTATATTGCCTTATTAAGGAAATCTTGTATAATCCCTAATCTTTCTCTTGTTATTACATTCCTAATGCCTACGACTAGTTTCTTGATTCTTTGGGAGTTGTCTTACCAAATATAGTTTCTCCTATGTGTATAAATGACAAATGTGTATTATCAATTAATATAAGAAATTATTCTTCTTCTTCATGGTAGTAAAGCAGTTGTGCTTGGCCCCTTTACCAACCTCCATTGTTAGAATCAACCTTCATTACCGATTAAAACTGCTGGGATCTTTCACCGAGCAAACTTGCCGAAATTGATCGGCTTACATTACCGATTGACCTCACTTCCTTTCATCTAATAACCACCCTTCATTGCTGAAACTTTGTTTTAGTTCCTCTTCCCAAACAAAGAAACTTTCGAGACCATGCCATCAGGTCCATTTGGAACCACCTTCAAGTCAAGATGAAATGTGTCCTGCAAGGAACTTCAGAGCACGAATCCTACCTATCGACTGAATGGGAGAAACTATCTCTAACGATCGCAAATCATGAAGACATTCCTAAAGGGAAAGGGAAAGATTAGCCATCTAAATGGAACAAGACCGAATCCTAGTGACCCAAAGTTTCATTTGGGAATTGGTTCGTCAAACCTATTCAAAGGTGCAAGATGAAGCCCTTATTTACAAGATCAAGACAAGGATATCAACCACCAAGCAAGTACACTCTTGATGACTAAATACTATAATCTAATGAAAGGTTATTAGCTTGAAATGGGCCATTATCAAGGTATTAAGATGAAGTGCAATGATGATGCCAAGACACTCAGGAATTTGGGAAGAGGGATAAAATATTCGACTTGCTTCAACATCTCAATGCCAAGTTCAATCAAGTTAGGGTACAAGTGCTGGGGAAAGAGAAATTGTCATCACTCAGTGAAGTCTTCGCTATAATTTGGGCCGAGGAAAGTAGAAGGTCATTTATGCTTGACACCCAAATAGCTAAAAGTTCAACTATGATCTCTACAAGGACCACAAAAGATGGAACTAAGGGTAATAACTCAAGACCTGGTAACAAAATTGAGAAAAAAAAGGGCAAAATTCATTAAATCTCCTAACCAATAGGGACTTTGATGCAATTACAACAAAAAATCCCATCACACAAGAGAGAATTGTTTCAAGCTTCATAGAAAGGCTCAAGTTCTAAGTTGAAATAGAGGATTTAAGGGACAACAGCAAAGCAGAGTGCATTACACAAATGGAGAAGACACTCCCCAAGAAAAGGCTACTTCTAGCAATGCAAAATCCAAACTAAAGAAAGAACAAATTAACAAGCTAAGAGACCTTATTAATTCCCTTACCCCATCCTCTAATAAGTGTTATTGGTTCAATCAAGTATTTGCCTTGTCTCCTATAGCTTTAATGCCTCAAAAGTGTCCCATTATGGCGCTTGGGTTGTAGAATTAGGAGCTATTGATCACATGACCCATAGTCCAACTCGATTTAATTCCTATAAACCTTGTCCGGTACCAAAAAAATTACAATTGTCAATGGCTCTTCCATCACTTTTCCCAGCCAAGTTATTGTCAATTTGACCCCTACCTTTCTTTTGAAAAATGTGTTACATGTGCCTAAATTATCCACTACCCTAATCTCTATTCCTCAAATTACCAAGGATCTCAATTGCAAAACCACTTTCTTCTCTACTCATTGTGTTTTTCAAGATTTTGTTATGAGGAGAACAATTGGATTAGCTAAGGAAAGGAATGGGCTCTACTATCTTAAAGAGATGAGTGACCGTACAAATAAAGAAAACAAGTTGTCCTTTTCACGTTCAAATCTCTCTTCCAATACTTCCTAAATCTAGCTTTATCACTACCGACATGGACACCTATGACTTTAGTTGCATGTTGGGCCCTATGTAATAGGTTGTAAGCCTTGATTAGTAGGTTATAGGCCTTTTTTAAATAAAGGCCCACAGATAGGCATAGTTGAAGGAATGTTTCAACATGCTACCTGGCAAGTTGTAAGGTAAGTGGGTGGGATAATCGTCTTTGGTGCCCATTTAGGGCATAGATCAGTATAAATACAACTAATCTACGCCTACCCCACATGTTGAATGAAATTTGGAAATCAATTTCCCTCTCAATTCTTGTTCCCTTCCTATCTCTTTCTCCCACTCTGATCTCAATTTCCCCCTACACTCTCAATTCACTCACGACAATCATTCTCAAGCAATTGAGAATTTCCTTTATCAGATTAGGAATCTAACAAATTGGTATCAGAGCTCTTTCCTAGCTAACATTTCTCGAAGATTAAGATACGATGGTTGATAGTACCTGCATGAAGCAGATGGAGATGTAGCTGCAACAAGCAACTGCTATGGTGATGGAGGTGCAACAGCAGGTAAGAACATGGAGGATACAATCAGAACAATGGTAGACAAGAAGCTAGAGGATGTGGCGAATCGATTGCAAGGAGACATGCGCAACCAGATCTATGAGGAGATGTGGGAGCACGGTAATATGGTTCGAGATCAAATGCAGCAATTCATGCTGATGTTCTCGAACCAGGCGCATGTAAGGATATCCCCTGACTTTCCCCCTCGTGAGCATTCGGATCCAATACTTTCAAGTATTGGCACGAGTCATAAAGCAGTCGAATCTTCTGAATTGGGGGATGATCTAGTGGGAATGGGTGAAGAGGCAATGGAGAGGAGGCTAGGAGTTATGGTGAATTCTAGTGACTCTAATTTTCCAGTGCCCAAATTAAAGTTGTCAGTGTTTGATGAAACGAAACCAAGGTGGTGGATAAGGAGGTGCGAGAAATTATTCAATATCAACCAAGTGGCTGATAACGAGAAAGTTAATATGGCCACAACATACCTAAATGATGTAGGAGATATATGATTTCAAGGCTAGTCAGGGGTGAGAAAAGGCTACAGTTGGGATGAATTTGCTAGGGGCTTGTGTGAAAGGTTTGGTGAGCGGAGGACGGTGGACAATGTGGAGGAGTTTAATAAGTTAAAGCAAATGGGAACGATACATGAGTATCAACTCAAATTTGAAGAGTTGAAGTCACTCATGCTTTACAGAAACCCCACTTGACAGAGGAGTATTTTGTGTCGAGCTTCATCAACGAATTGAGTGATGACCTCAGATCCATGGTGAAGATGATGAGGCCTAGATCGGTGCAAGGGGCAGCAGAGGATGTACTATTACAAGAACTGACCGTTGAGGCCTTAATGAAGAAACAAAGGGGGCAAAACAAGGGAATGAATCCAAGGATGGTATTGTCTGGAGGAAAGGTGCAGAGCAAGGAGAGTTTTAAAGGAACAAAGGTGAAGTATTTGACCAATGCACCCCATGACTTGAGCTTACCACCAAGAGATAAGCTCATTGAGAAGAGAAGGATTGCGTGTTTGTGTTTTAGGTGCGGGGATAGATATACCCCAGAGCACCAATGCAAGAAACAATTTCTCTTACTGGAAGGAGCAGAAGGGGAAGAAGAGGAAGAGATAGATGTGGAAGAAGAAGAGGAAAAAGACGGAAGGGGGCCATTTCCTTACACGCGATAACAGGAATGGCCAATAGCAAGATTATTAAAGTGGAGGGTAAGGTCCAAGATAGCACCCTCATGGTCCTAATTGACAGTGAGAATACCCACAGTTTCATAGATGAGGGCACGTCTAAGAAGATAGAGTGGATGTTGGCCAGCACACAACCGTTGTCTGTAACCATGGCTAATAGGAGTAGGGTCATTAGCAAATCTGTGTGCTTGGGATTTTGCTAGGAAATGCAAAGGGAAGAATACAAGGCTGACCTAAGGTTGTTGAAGTTAGGGGGACGCCACATTGTTCTCGGGGTTGATTGGATGAGGGGAATAAGTCCAATTAGCTTCGACTTTAACAAGATGGAGGTCACCCCAAAGAAGGATGGAAGGAAGGTAATGTTGCAGGGGTATATGGAAGTGGGGGCATAAGATGATTAAGGGGAAGAAATTGCAATGGTTGTTCAAGAAGAAGATGTCCCAAGTAGCCCAATTATTCTCAATTGAGGCTACTAAGTAGCTGGAGTTGGAAGCTGAGGGAAGCTCTAATCAAGGAGGCCAATCATTTACAGCCACTTCGCAGGTACAAAAACTAGCTCTCCATGATGTGCTATTAATTGAATACCAAAATCTCTTTGTAGAGCCTAAGGCACTCCCCCCTCTAAGATCCTTGGACCATACCATACCCCTTTCACCTAATGTTGAACTAGCGAACATTAGGTCCTATAGATATCCCACAAAACTTAAATCTGAGATTGAGAAACTTGTTAAAAAAATGCTAACCCAATCAATGATCAGACCCAGCCGCATCCCATTTGCTTATCCCGTCCTATTGGTTAAGAAAAAGGATGGTACATGGCAGTTATGTATTGATTACGGACAGCTCAATGCCATTACCATTAAAAATAAATTCCCCATTCCTATCATTGAGGATCTTTTCGATGAACTCAAACACGCCTCTATTTTTTCTAAGGTGGACCTAAGGTTAAGATATCATCAAATTAGAATGGATCCTAATGACATAACCAAGATAGCCTTCAAAACACACCATGGCTATTTTGAATTCACTATCATGCCTTTCGGCCTAACCAACGCACCAACCACATTTCAAACCCTCATGAACCAAATTTTTTAGCCATTCCTCAAAAAGTTTGTGCTACTTTTCTTTGATGATTTCCAAGTCTATAGCCCCTCCCTTGATCAACACCTAGTCCCTAACCCCTAGACACCAAGGGCTCAACATTTATGAGAATGAGTTGATGACAATCCTTATGACAATGGAGAAGTGGCAACTCTATTTAGAAGGAGGGAAATTTGTTATAAAAACAGACCATGAGAGCCTAAAATTCCTATTGCAGCAAAAGCTGCATACCCAATTGCAAAAGAAGGCATGACCAAGCTCATGGGATTGGATTATGTAATCTAATTCAAGAAGGGAAAGGAAAATGTTGTAGCAAACGCCTTCTCTCGCTGTCAAGAAGAGGGAGTTAGTGCGGCCATTTCAACAATAGTCCCAAATTGGCTACAAGTGATGACAAATAGCTATCAACAAGGAGCATAGGCCAAGGGGTTATTGGAACAGCTGAGTGTGAATGCCAATAGCATGCCAGATTACTCATTTAACAACAAAGCGATCAGGTATAACGAAAGGCTGGTAATTGGGGATAGTGAGGAGTTGAAGGGCAAAATCCTACATGCATTACATGAGTCCCCCATTGGAGGTCATTCGGGCATTCAAAATACCTACCGGAAGGTGCAACAAGTATTCTTTTGGCCTCAGTTAAAGAAATACGTATGGGACTATGTGATGTGTGCAGAAGGTGTGAACACAAGATCGTGGCTCATCTGAACCTCCTGCAACCCCTAGCATTACCCGACCAAGTGTGGACTAACGTAACTATGGATTTTATGGAAGGACTTTCAAGATCAGAAGGGAAGCGCTACATTATGGTGGTGGTGGATAGATTCTCTAAGTTCAACCACTTCATTAGCCTATCTCACCTGTACATAGCACAAGAAGTGGCAAGAACATTCATGGATAGTGTGGTGAAGTTGCATGGCATTCCACAATCCATAGTGTCAGGTAGGGATAAAATATTTACCAACTTATTCTGGAGGGAGCTGATGAGATTGTTAGGCACTAAGTTGTTGATGTCTACTGCCTATCACCCTAAAATTGATGGCCAATCAAAAAGGGTGAATCAATGCCTAGAGTTGTACCTAAGGTGTTTCAATTTTCTACAACCCAGGGGATGGCACAAATGGCTAGCAGTCGCCCAATGGTGGTACAACTCTAGTTTTTACAACTCAATCCGGATGACACCATTTGAAGCCCTCTAGGGATATAAGCCAAGGCTCATACCGGCTCTTGGAGGGCAATCTACAATGGCTACTCTGGGGGACTTATTTGCAGTAAAGACAAGAGGTTATGAGATTGGTGAAAGCAGAATTGGCAAGGGCACAGAATAGAATGAAGCAATTAGCTGACAAGAAAAGAAGTGAGCGAGAATTTTTGGTTGGGGAAAAGGTCTACCTGAAGCTTGGCCAGCAGCATCTCAAGGCCTTGACCCATCAACCCATCTCCAAACTAAGCCCTAAGTACTATGGGCCATTCCCCATAGTGGAGAAGATAGGGACAGTAGCCTACAGGCTGCAACTACAAGAAGAGACACAAATGCACCCGATGTTCCACGTCTCTCTCCTCAAGAAGGCTATAGGAGCACAAAGATCCAGTGCCTCACTTCCTCCCATGGCAAGATAAGGCAGAGAAAAAGAAGTGCCCACCGCCATCCTAGACAGAAAAGTGGTTCGCAGAAATGGAGCCCCCCTCATCCAAGTCCTAGTCAAATGGTCATCCCTCCCTGAGGACAACAATACTTGGGAGTATTTGCTAGACCTTCTCCAGCAGTTTCCCAACTCTACCAGCTTATTACACATTTCTTGAGGACAATAGATGCTTTAAAGGAAGGGGATTGTTACTTTAGTTGCATGTTGGGTCCTATGTAATATAGGTTGTAGGCCTTGTTTAAATAAAGGCCCACGAATAGGCATAGTTGGAGGAATGTTCTAGCATGCTACCAGGCAAGTGGGTGGGATAACCTTCTTTGGTGCCCATTTAGGCCATAGATTAGTATAAATACAACTAATCTACACCTACCCCACATATTGAATGAAATTTGGAAATCAGTTTCCCTCTCAATTCTCGTTCCCTTCCTATCTCTCTCTCCCCCTCTAATCTCTCAATTTCCCCTTACACTCTCAATTCACTCACAACAGCCATTCTCAAGTGATTGAGAATTCCCTTTCTCAGATTAAGAATTTGACAACACCCACTTGTCCAATTACTCAAAAACATGCATCCTTCAGTGTTTAGTAATGTTAATATTGACAATGTCCCTTGTGATACATGTGAAATTCCAAAACATTATCGTGTGTCATTTCCATTAATTAATTCCAAGTCTTCTATGCCTTGCTCCTTGATTGACACTAATATTTGGGGTCCATCTAGAATTCCTAACATTACCAGGACTAGGTGGTTTGTGTCTTTCATTGATGAATGCACTAGAATAACTTGGTTATTCCTCATGAAAGAAAAATCAAAAGTAAGCCATATCTTCCCCACTTTTCACAAAATGATTAACACACAATTTGGGGTGTCTATAAAACAAGTTAGATCTGATAATGCAAGGGATTACTTTAACCAAACTCTTTTACAAATTTTCCAAAGGGAGGGAATTATTCATGAGTCCTCGTGTGTCGATACACCTTAACAAAATGGCATAGCTGAAAGGAAAAAAAAAAGCACTTAATTAATGTTACACGGGCACTCTTGTTTTGAAATAATGTTCCAAAACACTTTAGGGGGGAAGTTGTTTTAACGGCAGTTTAATCAATCGGATACCATCTAGAGTACTAGGAAGTCAAAGTCCTACACATGTGCTCTCAAAATTCTATCTTGATTTCCATGCCCATTCAGAATTACAACCTATATACAAGATATATGCATCGTAGTGGCAGCCCAAATGTTAAAACCCTAATGCTCTTACGAACAAAACTGAACAGCCTCTTTAGAAACTTAAAACAACCTGTATATCCACATGTATGAAAATGGATCATAGTACAAGAGAAACTACCTACAAAAAGAAGGGGGGAAAAAGGAACTTAAAGCAAAATCACCAAACACCCATAGCTTGGCGTAAGGCCTAACAAAAATTTAAATTCCTGGAAAAATGTAGGGGATTTAAGTCACAATATACATTGATCCTCTAATAATTATTAATTGTAGGGGATTTAAAAATATTAATAGAAATGTTATCATGCCCTTTGATTTCTAGGAAAGAGAAGAATTTGTTTGGTAATTGATGCTAAAAGTGAATCATCTATTATACATGCAAGTACATGTGCACATCTCTCTTTTTTTTACATTAACCACCAGCCACCAGAAGGATCAAGGTTCAGTATATAAAGAAGTTTATGTTCTTCAAGAAATTATCATGTATTACTAAATATAGATTATCATGATATTGAATATCAATTAATGAAGCTTCCACTATGCCAGTAGTGCAGATAAATCATCAACATAAATAAGACCAACAGCAAAATTGGCTCACCATGAGAAATAATGCTGAAATTCATGCTTTTCCAAGCTATTTTTCCTCCGTTCTATCCAACTGACTAAATCCTACAAAGACCAACAACCAATACAAACATCTGTTTCTGAAAGATTTAACTTCAAAACTGGAAAATACTGCTTACAACATACCTGTATCATTTCATACAAAGGTTGGTAAGTCATTGCATCATTAACGGACAATTCCCCTAATTCAGTCTGCAGTTCTTCCAAAGTATGAAAACCGTAAGGCATAAATTAATATATGAATGAGCAAGAAACAAAGACGCATACTTACTATGCAAAGCATCTTCTTCAGCATCCATGCTACCTGCCTCACGAGCCATGTCTTCTATATTACTGGAATTGAAAGGCTCCAAATCAGGCATAAGATTGAAGAATATATAAATTGATAGAAAAAGAAAACAGGTAATAACAAAGAACAAATTTGAAACTAAATACAGGCTCAGGACTAAATGGCAAAAGAAATTTCCAGTACTCAATTCACTTATGTAAATAACCACATACAAACCACAAGCTTACTAGCAATGAATCGTGTAATTTAATAAGTCTTCAAGACAAATTTTCTGAATGTCTGCATTGTTCCAACATAATCTAATTGTGATATTGAGCTGTCCTAATATATTTCCACATTCTATTCTGAAAAATATCCATTGTCTAAATAAAAATTTTATTTTTTTTTCTTTTGGCTATATATTCTCAACACAAAAACCAAGAAATAAGGGGTTGCAATGTAAACTGTTCTTCTTGAAGCATAAAAACATTGAGTGAACAACAGAAACGTAAATTCTCTTTTATAAAAACCATGGTTGCAGTGCATACTGTGCTTCATCAAGAATTAGAATGGCCCCTTTAATATCCACTTCCATTGCTTTGCGGATGAGAGGATTAATGATGTAGCTGTATGGGCAAAAAACTAATTGTGCATCATCTGCCATGGAACGTGCAGCAAAATAGGAGCAACCTGAAATTCAAGGGAGCTTTTCAGCAAGACAACATGATGACAGGAGTTGAACTAATTTCAATCAGTAAAAAGAAAATTAGAAAAACTAAACCTTTCATTTCTTGCCCAATTTTCGCTAGATCTTCAATGTCATAGACTTCATGGCAACCTCCTTTCTTAAGAGATGAATGACCTTTGACTTTGTTTGCGTTTCTGTTTGAGAAAGCAATAGCAAAGTGAACCATTCTTTATTCTTTTATTAACTAAAAGAAGTATCAAATTGATGGAGAAAGAACTCACTTGAATTCTGAGCATCCTACTTCTGGATTGCTTAGGAGCAACTTGCTGAGAATTTTTTTTATTACAATTAGTAGTAGGAGAAAAAAGTAAACAGAATCAAGAGACTTTCAGATAAGTTATTACCATTCTTCGTCAATATTTTTTTTCCCATTTACATGCCTATTGGTACAGTAATGCTTCCTTGACGCCTGTTATACAGACAAAAAGGCATATAGCCAATTCTTAAACTGAAACAACTTCATGAAAATTAATTGACTCGAAAAATTCGTTCAGCTCATACAATCAATTCAGAGGTTAAACAAATGGAAAGGGGAGAAAGTGGTTAAACAGTTAGGCACTAGCTTAGAGCAATCTCAACTCTTTTAGTCTGCAGATGTAATGTTTTTGTTGACAAAAAAGCCACTCACATTTTTGGAACTGTTGCAACTATTGTATAAACTAGATGGCAGATATTTGAAAGCCAAGATAAAATAATATGACCACTTCATCTTGTTCTACTTATTCAAATATATTCAATAAGCCCACATGCAAAGAATTGGGTGTGCGTGCGCATGCGTGGGGGGGAATAAGGTGAGTTGGGGGATGACACTTTGCAGTATGGATGCAGTAAAAAAGTGGCAGCTATAGTGTGAAGCTATAATTTTAAACACATTTGAAACATTACCAAATAAGTAAAACTTTGACTTATCAAGACATTAGAAAGGTATTAGATAATAAGATGCTCCAACATCATCAATGCCTATGCTATGCAATCAAATGTGCATGCATATAGGATATATAATCAAATTTAAAGTCAAAAAAATTCAAATTTTAAGTGACATTAGACGTATTGCAAAAGGAAAATTAAAAAATATTAACTAATATGTGCACTAATATATAAAGGGTGATCCAAGTACATGAGGCTCCTTGCTTTGCAAGGATTGGGAACGGTTGTTTTTATGTGCAGTCTTTCCCTTGTTTGCAAAGAGGTATTTTTTCTATAACTCAAAGCCGTGGCCTTCTAATCACCAAAGAGCAACCTTACTGTTGCCACCAACACTTGCCCTCTATATACACTAATATATAGCAAGTGTAGAATCCTTGATTGTGTCAAATTACTCATCCAACCCTTCAAATACAAACAAACAGGGCTAATATTTTGCCTAAGCCTGACCCTATAAATTTAAACACCAATCTAATCCCTAAAACAGTAAGGGTGGACCTCATGGCCCAATACACACCCTAATAGAATGTCCAATGTGGAATCTCCAATATAGTAGACAAGACCCCTCTTTAAGTTCTCTTTCTACTTGGGAGTAATTTGAAAACTGTAAGTGCATAAAAAGCAAAGAGGAAAAATAAAAAAAAAATAACAAAAGATTTGGGTAAACCTACCAGCACTGCCATTGGTACCCGATAAGTAGTCTTCTTGTATTCACGAATTACCTGAGCAATTTGTGAGTGCGTTCTCCTAATTATTTGAAAAAAAAAATCAATAAGTAAATACATGTAAGTGATCAATCAAGATTCTAAGTATTTGACTATATATTGGTGCTGTAAGAAAAACCAAACAACAATAATTAAACCCATTCAGTAGGGAAACATAAAGGACGGGGGTCGGGGGCGAGGGAGACCTCAAAAGTTTAAGAGCTCAACCTCATTTTACTCTCAAAATGGGATAAATACCTATTCAATAATGATTATCTGATGATATTTTATGTTATATCATTCAGCTGGCTTTGTCTGGCTCGCTAGAGTGCAGTGGAAAATGAGCTAAGGTTGCTCCATCAGTAAAAAAAAACTTCTCAAGGGTTCTTTCATTTTCATGAATGAATATAAGAAACTAGTCCAAAACCAAAGATTGAGGATTCGATTATGAAAAATTGAAACTTTGACGAGAAAATCTATGAAGGTGGTGGATGTGATGATCAAGAATATAATCAATATTGTTTGCTTTTATAGAATGAGATGGGTTGGTGGCATGGCTAAAATATTGGCCAAGTCAAGATAAAAACTTCAGCACTTAAGACTTTAAAGGATAATGTGGTGGATGTAAAGAGATTAGGAAATAGGATTATCATAGTTAAAGTTATTCCGGGAGAAAAGACTTTAAATATTGTTAATACATAACTACATAAGTATTTACAGGACTTGTTGCAAGGAAGGCCTAAAGGAAAGACAGTCAGTACAGGAACTGCCTTAAATGGTCATACGGATAGAGAAGTAAATCAACAAAGAGATGTGCATGGAGATTATGGCTATGGAAAAATAAACAAAGAGTAAAAGTTATTTTGAATTTCACCATGCATATAATCTCATTATACCTAATACCATGTTCAAGAAATGAGATAAACATATGGTCACATATAAAAATAGCTGATACACTACCTGAATTGTTGAGTTTGTGTCAAATTCATACTCTTTGAGCCCAATCCGAAATATAGAAGAGATTTCTCTCAGAAATAACTTAGAATTTTTGTCTACCCTATCTCTATATATTGTGCTTTATTATCTGATTTTAGAGTGTGGAGTGCATCATAAATTTATCTAAGTGATTGTGAGATTGGGTGTATTGGAATTTTGGGGTGAGAATTTTTCTTCATAAGTAAATCTACTTTTCACATAGTGAATTCTTAATTCTCCTTCAATTATGGATGTAAGAACATTGGCAAACCACATTAAATCTCCGTGTCTTCAATTATTGGAATTATTTTTTTTTTATTTAATCCACACATTAATATACTACTTTCTTGTATGACAAAGGAATGCATATGTTTAAGCAACATAAATTTACGCCAAAAGAGAGTGTCTGACCACTCAACATAGGCTTATGACACTTGATGTTGATATTAAATAATACAAGAGGAAGGATGATGATAAGAGAGAACGAATCAAATGGTATGATTTAAAGGGTAGAAAATAAATTGTTTTCAAGAAAAAAGAAATGTATGGCAAAAGAGATTGGATTATGAAATGTGAGACTAATCTAATGTGGATATGGTTACTTCTATTTGAAACAACATTCTAAGAGAGTGAAAGGAAAACCCTTATACAAAATGAAGCCACTCATGATGGTGAAGTGAGAAGATACAAGAAAAAACAAGACCTAAATGTCTTCCTACAATACTCTCCATACATGTCATGACTAGAAAAATATAAAGATGTATATTTAAGCTTAAAAAAACAAGGCAATTAGTGAATCAAGGTCAAAAATTTATGAAAATTTGTATCACCAACTTGATATACAAGACCAAGAAAAAAGGACAAAAACCAAGTACTGATAAATGAGAGGACAGTCTAGGAGAGATGGAAAAATGTATTTCTTGAGATTATTCAATGAAAGTAAAGAAACAAATATTATGTTGAGACACCTTGGTAATTCTGAAGAAGAAAGGAGTTACATATTCTATAAACATACTTGTCCAAACAAAGTGAAGCAAACTATGAAAAAAATAATAATGGTAAAAAATTGGGCAAGATAATATCCTAAATTAATAATAAACGTATGAAAATACATGAGAAAAATAAGACATTTTATGGATAACAAAATTATTTAACAATTGATGCAGCACCACGTCTCCATGACGAGGTATGCCTCTTGTTTGACTTACATTTGAGTGCATCGGCATGGTTGTAACCCACCATGTCCCATAGATCAACTTGGGTCACAAAGTCTTGTGGTGACATAAAAAGTCTTTACTTCATTAAGACAGACTTGATCACTCTCCTCCTTAGAAGTGTCCCCTCTTATTCTATTGGTTTATAATTTCAGTTTCTAACCAAACTTACTCATAAGAGATGGAGTAGTATAATTCCAAGAATGATTCTGAAATAGAGTGTTTTATATCACATATTCAACTAAGTACAACAACATTTAAGTTGTATAAAACATTTTACCAAAAGTGCATGCATAATGTCTTGCATATCTCCTATCATCCTCTAACCCTTGATTAGTCAATTTCCCCATCCCTTGCATGGTTTGGAATGCTAAAATGCAATTCGTGAGAAAAGAATTCTCAGCAAGGCATGTCATGGCAATGCAATCACACAATCATAATATCATCCACACATTTCATGAAAGCAGCCCCTAAGTATAACCTTCTCCCATGCACCAGCTGCTCCCTCTCCTAGGTTCAAGCCCTCCCATTATCCCTTGGCATCATTCACACAACCTAAGGGCTCCACCCTTGGCAAACATTAGCAACAACTATTACAGCGCATTTATCGTTTGAACCTTCATTAGCACCATGCTTGACTCATACTTTCGTGCAACATGCACACATATCATGAATAGAACATGTCATCTCATGCATTTGGTTGCCATTAAAATCACTCCATGCACCTATCTCAAGTTAAGCCTTAGTTTCTTCAAGCTTTCTTTAGCTTTCCAGCAAAACTTTCTTATTTCTCAGCTTCTTTCTTACTTTCCAGCAGAACTTTCTTAGTTCCTATAACTTTCTCACTGCACTCTTTCTTATGGACATCTTCTCACTCTCATTTCAGTTGTCTCGTGAAATGAAAAAGGTTTGGCCTATTTGTATGCCATGGAAGCAGCCTACTTTGCTGCTAAAGCAGCTGAGTGTGTGGCATCCACTTGGCTCTTGTTTGGTGGCATTTTCCTGAAGAGATAGCCAGCTATCTGCTTCAGCTGAAGCAACTGACACCTCGTCTTTTCGTGTTGTCACCTAGCCCCAAATGCAATCCTTTCTTGTAGGAAGACACCTCACTTGTATGCTTCAACAATTCAGCCACCTCACCTTGTTTCTGAAACCTTCTACAGATTCCCTACAGCTGGAACTTCACTAATCCTTGCTTAATTAACCATAAGCTCCTTAATTAAGTCATTAATCCAACTTCTTCAATTCTAAACCAAAATTACTAATTTCCATATTATCAGAATCCTCTTTTTATGCCTAATAACATATTAAGAATGCAGATATTTATCTCTTAATTTAGTCCCCAAAAACTGACTATAAATTCAGTTGCTTACCTGTGGTTTTCCACTTGCTTGGCTACCACCTTACATACTTTGTTTCAGCAAATATCTATGAATAGCTCCTCATCTTTTGAAGTGTCATGCTGGGACCCTATTCCTACACTTAATTTATGGGGTGTCACAATTAACATTATCCTTAAATCAAATAAGATGCCTAATGCATGCCCATTTACAAGAATAAAGAAGGTTCAAAGTGATGAAAATTATAAAGGGATTAAGTTAAGTCAAAAATGATAAAGGGATCAAGTTAAGTCATACTACGAAACTTTGGGAAGGATGACTAAGCAAATATTAAAAAGAAAAATCAAGGTCTCTAAAATCCAATTTAGTTTCAATCCTAGTAGGCCAACAATAGAACCTATCTAGTTAATAAGGCGCCTAGTTCGGAAGGTCTAGCGAAACAAACAAATTTGCTTATGGCATGATAAGTTTTTCAGTGAATTAATTTATCCTAAAACTATTCTACTAAATCGCTATATTAATATCATAAGCACAACAAGGGCTTGGAAATATAAGTTAACAAGATAGAGTTAGTATGTTCCTAATAACAAGTAATAGAAATACACAAACATAATTTCTTCGGAAAAGAAAAACATTCCAGGAAAAATGACTGTAATTCTGAAAATATATGATTGCTAATAGTACTTGCACTATAAATGAATATTGTAGATGTAATCGCTTTTGCATATACTTCTATAACAATTTACTTTTACAACTACCGTAATACCTACAAGCTAAGCAATATGAATAAATTCTTCTCTTGTATAATTACTGTAGTCTCAACGAGCACGTTGCAAAAACAAATTCCATACCTTCCTAAAGCACTGAACTTCCATTAAACAGTTTGCATGCGTTTTCCTAATGCTTGTCCAACAGATAAAACTTACGAGGCATAAAAAATGGTGGGTGTTGTCTTTTTCTTCGAGGTCTTGTTGTTTGTTGTTGGTGGAGCTGGATCTGGATTTCCTGGAGCTGAAACAATGGAAGACGTCCGGATTAGTCAAGCATTACGCAGTCATTGACGTAACAACATGATTACTTGAACAGATATATTACCAACCAATCTAAAATGCAAAATGGGAAATGCCCATTAGGGCTTCGAATCGAACAGAGGAAGAAATGGTAACATTGAAGGCACGCCAAACCTGAAGGCTGGGATTCGGGGATAAATCCGCCTCCATAAGCAAGGGGATCGGTCATGGCCTCGGGAGCAGGCTTCGAGATAGCAGGACTGGAGGCAATCTTTCTGGAGGGATAGCTCTGCTGCCACGCGAGAACCGAGCAAAGGAGCGAGAGCGATTTTCCGGTGCCGGTGGGGGATTCGAGCAAGGCGTGGGAGTGACCGTCCCTTAGGGCTCGATCGAGGGTTGAGATGACCTTGGCCATGAAAGCTAGCTGCGATCCGTAGGGTTGGTAGGGAAATTCCACAGCGATTCCTCCAATGTGGTGCACGTTTTTCGATTTTCTTGCTGGATTTGAGCGCTCCATGGCGCTTCGTCTCTGTGCACGTAGTTTGCTTCGAGTTGCTGCTATTCAGTGGATTGGGCCTGATTGTGCATAATTAGGAACGCACGAAATTGGTGTTTTGGCGGGAAACGGTTTGACTTGGGGGTTCTGAATTTTCATGGGGGCGGGTAACTTTCTTGGCAAGCTTGGTGCTCGGAAAAGCTTCAACTTTGAAAGCTGCGTTTGGGACTGCGCTGAATAACAAAATGAAATTTTTAGGTTGGTTTGCTTTGCCGAGCTTCTTATTCTTACCCTACGTCTGGGAGAGAGTTTGGGAATGAAATAGTATGTAATGTAATAAAACAAAGTGACTTATAATGAAAGGTAAAGATACATAAAGTAATATAATTTTTATTACTTTTTCATTGTTTATAAATAAGGAAATATTAGATAATTAAATATCAAAATTTTATTTTATTTTAATACATAATGGAATAGGGCGAAATGATTAAAAAATAAAATTATAATTATACCATGTAATTTTTAAAATAAATACATAAGTATAAAAATTCATATAACGGGTGTCTTTTTATTTTTCTTAATTTTTGTCACTAAAAGAAAATTGTAAGCTTAAGTGATTTTAATATATTTTATAAAATTAATAAGTGTGAATAAAGTTATTTATTATTGTGCCCAAATATTAAAAATTGCGGTTGCACACATATCTATATAATAAGACAGTATTGTTTTTGAAAATATGTAGAGACAAACTGTCTTTGTGTGGCTAAGATTCACGATTGAGATAATTGAACGGCTGAGATTAACGTCTCCACCACCCCCCCTGCGTGGCCGCCCGCCCAAAACAATCACATCACGCGTCTCTCTTTGTCTGTTTCGCTCTCTGCGTCACTCTCTCCCTCTCTGTTTCCCACCCGCCTCTGCCTCACTCTCTCCCTCTCTCTTTCCCCGCGGCCCTCTCTTCCCCTCTGTCTCCCTCTCTCTTTCTCTCTCTCACCCGCGACTCTCTCTCACTGCATCATCCCCGCCCCTCTTCCTTTCTCTTTCTCTCTCTCACCCGCGTCGCCCCTGGCCAGCGGCCATCGTCGCCGCCCCTCGCCCGCGGCCATCGTCGCGTCTCTCTCCCTCTCTCGCCGCCATCGTCGCCCTGCATCGCCGTCATCGTCGCTGCCCCTCGCCCGCCATCGCCGCCCCTGCACCTCGCCCGCCATCGCCGCCCTTGCATCGTCGCCGCCATCGTCGCTGCCCCTGCATCGTGCCTTCTCTCTCCGCCCCTGCATCGTCGCCACGCCCCCCTGCATCGTCGCCGCCCCTTCCTAGGTCCTCTCTCTCTCTATATATATATAATATATACATACATATATATATTTGTAAACGTGTAAACGTGTGTGTATTTTGTAAACGTCGTTGTGTATTTTGTAAACGTCGCCCGCCATCAAATACGTGTGTGTATTTACAGGATGTGTTCATTTCTGTGTGGGTATTTAGTTCATTTCTGTGTGTGTATTTGATTATATATAGTTTAGTTCATTGTTTATAATAACTAAACGTGTGTGTATAAACGTGTATAAACGTATATATATATATATATACACTGCTACTTTAAGCAACACATAATCCTCCATTCTCGGATATCTCAATTGTAATGCCAACATTCAACTTAATTTAAGGGTTAACTATTAAAAATATATTAATTTTTTAAAATTTATCAACTTTACTACTACGTACGTGATTACAGTTTGACAAATTGATTATAATAAAATTTATCAATTTTATTGTAACTAAACGTGTGTTTATGTTTATTGTTATTCATTTCTGTTTATTTGTTTAGTTCATTCATTTCTGTTATTCATTTATGTTTAGTTTAATGTATATAGTTTAGTTCAATGTTTAATTATTCATTTTTGTTTATTTGTTTAGTTCATTTATTGTTATTCATTTATTAGTTCAATGTTTATTTATTTGTTTATAATTATTCATTTAGTTTACAGTTATTCATTTAGTTTAATTATTCATTTAATTTATTTAATTGTTCAATGTTTAGTTCAATGTATTTAATTTAAATTTAGTTTAGTTTAGTTTATGTTTATGTGTATTTGATTATTTGGTGTTTGGTTAATTTATTGATTATTTATGTGTATAATTTAGTGTTTGGTTATTTAGTTTTTTAGTGTTTAGTTTAATTATTCATTTAATTTAGTTTACTGTTCAAATTGTTACTTAGTTATTGTTCAAATTGTTAATGTATTTAATTTTAAATTTAGTTTAGTTTAGTTTAATGTTTATGTTTGGTTATTCGGTTTTTTAGTTTAGTTTATATTTAATTCAAATTGTTAATTTAAACTTAGTGTTTGGTTATTTGGTTTTTTAGTGTATTATATAGATAGAAATGTTTTGGTGTTAATGTAATAGATGTGTGTGTGTTAATGTAATTTAGATGTAATAGATGTAAATTTAGTGTAAATTTATTTAGTGTTAATTTAATTTAATTTAGTGTAAATTAATTTAGTGTATACAAATATGTGTGTTAATTTCATTATTTCTATCCTAATAAGGTCAATCTTACAATATGTAGTGTATCACAGCATATTGTAATCCTTTTACTGTTCATTATGTATTTGAAGGTGTAGTGTAAATTACAATATTTTTAAGATCAATCTTACAATATTTTGAAGGTCAAAATTCATGACCAAGTAATGAATTTACATTATTGAGTGTTACATTATTGGTTTTTTAGTGTATTAGTTTAGGTTGCTTATGTGAATTTAATTTTGTGTAAGTTAATTTAGTGTTAATTTAATTTAGTGTTAATTTAATTAATTTAGTTTACATAAGTTAATTGCTTATGTAAGTTAATTTAGTTTAGTTTATTTAATTTAATTAATTTAATTTAATTTAGTTTAGTTTAGTTTAGTTTATGTGAATATTAATTGCTTATGTAAGGTCAATCTTACAATATTAGTTTAGTGTTAATTTAGTGTTAATTTATTTTAATTTAATTTAGGTTGCTTATGTGTTACATTATTAATTTAGTTTTGTTTTTTGGTTTTTTTTAATTCAACTTTTTTATTTTTTATTATATAACGTTATACAATAACTTTAAAAAAATTTATTTTTTATTATACGTTATACAATAAATTTGATACAATAAAATTTAGTTTAGTATAAATTCAACGTTATACAATAAATTTAGTTTTTATTATACATTTGATATATTTGATATTATTTACGCCGTGCCTTTAGGCACGGGCATTCCCTAGTAATATTATAAACATTGAAATTGAAGGAATAAATAAGAAGTTGAAAAAACATGACAATCGCATTTTGTACAATAGTTGTAATTTTGACAATTGCAGTAGTTGAAATTTTAGGTGGCGCTGAACACATAAAGGACACAGTTCAATTGTTTTCCATTCTAATATCCTATTGTCAGAGAGAAAAATAGAGAGTTGGAATTATTCAGAATATTTGCTCATATTTTTAAGAACTATTGTTATTGTTATCTCCTTGTAATATAAAGAGAAATGTGTAACTCCTATTATTTTTCTATAGTGAATTTTTTTATCTTTGCCCGTGATTTTTACCCTAATTTATTTAGGAGTTTTTCACGTAAAATTATGTGTGTTCAATTTTTTTTATTATTTTATTTGTTCTCAAATTATTAGTTACGATCATGCTCTAATCCGATATTATTTTACAACAAGTGGCATCAAAGCCAACATTGGGGTGTTTATATATCTACTTATCATATACTCTGTTGTTGTCACTATAAATGTGGATCCTTCACATTAAAAAATAAGTTAGATAATTAATCACTATTTTGGAAGGTATTGGATACTAGTCACGTATACGGGGATGCTATTTACACTTACAGTTATTGTTCACGTGTAATAGTTGGAGTTAATTTTGTGCTCAAAATAGTTTGTGATAGAAACAATGGTGGCAAGATTTGAGATTGAAAAAGTTCAATGGGAGAAATTTCTCATTGTAAAAATTGAATATGAAAGCTATATTGAGAAAATATAATTGCATGGCAACCATCAACGATAGGCCAAGGGACTTTACAGATAACGTCAAAGCATAATGAGATGGACGGAATGTTATTGCAAATCTTTATCTGGCACTAGCAGATAAGATATTGTCTAGTATATAAGCGAAGAAAAAGCCAAATGATATTTGGGATCATCTTACAAAATTGTACGAAACCAAAACACTTCACAACAAAATTTTCTTAAAAGGAAATTATATATTCTATGGATGTCTGAATTTACTTCGGTGACAAAGCACATCAACACTTTGAATACTTTATTTTATCAACTCACATCTTTGCGTTATAAAATAGAAACAAATAAACGCGTTGAACTTTTACTTCAAAATCTACCAGATTCGTATGATCAACTCATCATCAATCTGATAAATACTTCCACTATAAAAATCATAGTCTTTAATGATACTGCAACTGCTATTATGGAAGAAGAAAATCTGTGCAAAAACAAAGAAGACATGTTAGCTAGTTCACAACAAGTAAAGGCACTAACAATTGTGAGAGGGATATCAACGGAACGTGAATCAAGTGAGAGTTAAAATTATGGTAAGCCAAAGTCAATAAGTAAGAAGAACATAAAGTGCTACTACTATGGTAAGAAAGCTCACATGAAAAATAATTGCTATAATTTAAATAATAAAAACTCTAATCCTTAAGGAAATGTAGCAAGTACCTCAGGTAAAGGTAATGCATTATGTTGTGAAGTAGCGATGACTTATAAAGGCAGAAAAATATTTACTTATGTATAGTTCATTGACTTTTGAGCCACATTTCGCCTGACATCTCGAAGGATCTGTGTATAGCTGTGTACAATGGTTCCATCATTATGAAAATGTCTCTGAAGGATCTGTGTATAGCTGTGATGATCATGTTTTAAAGATTGTTAGTATTGAAACTATCAAGTTAAAGTTACATTATGGTATAGTTCACACTGTTCAAGAAATGCATCACGTGGAAGGCTCGAGGAATAACTTGTTGTCTTTAAGACAACTGGATGAACTTGACTACAAAATTATGATTGAAAAATAGATCATGAAAGTGATTTGAGAAGCAATTGTACTGATGAAGGGATAAAAGATGACTACAAAGTTATACGTGTTGAAATGAGATACTTTATCAGAAGGAGAAGCATTAGTTGCTTCAAGTAATCCAAGTGAAAGATTTACAATAATGTGGCATCAGAAACTTTGACATATATTTGAACAAGGAATGAAAATCCTTGTGGAGCATAATTTAATTTCGAGTCTCACAAATGCATCCTTACCATTTTGTGAGTATTGTGTTACAAGTAAGTAACACAGGTTGAAGTTTAACATATCAAATTTTAAAAGCAAATAAATTATAGATTTTGTTCACTCTGATGTATGGCAATCACCAGTTTCGTCCCCAGATGAGCAAAATATTTGATGCCATTCATAGATGATTATTGAAGGAGATATTGGGTGTATCATATCAAGAAGAAGACAAACATGTTTTTATTCTTCAAAGTATATAAAGCGTAGGTGAAACTTGAATTTGAAAAGAAGATCGAGTGTTTGAGGTCAAATAATGGATGAGAATATACTAGCAATGAGTTTATTGAATTATGTAATTAGGAAGGGATTGAAAGGCAGTTTACTGCTACATACACTCATCAATAAAATGGAGTGGTAGAACAATAAACAAAACCTTGTTATAAAGAACAAGACTAATGTTGGGAGCTGCGGGCTTAGAAAAGTCTTTATAGGCATAAATAGTTAATACCGCATGTTATGTGATAAATCGTGCCCCGTTAACTGCAATTGAGTTTAAGACATCGATGGAGATGTGGACTAGAAATAAAGTTGATTATTCAAATTTCTATATATTTGGAAATCTAGTGTATGTGATGTACAATGCCCAATAAACTACAAACCTATATCCAAAATATAGGAAATGTTTTTCTTGAGGTATGTTGACGAAGTGAAGGGGTATTGCCTGTGGGATCCCATTGCTCGCAAAGTTATAATTAACAGGGATGTTATATTTGTAGAAGATAAACTACAGATAAAAAAATGTGATGATAGCACGATGAAAACAAATCCAAAGACTATAGTGGTATAGATAGAAAATGAATCTAAATAAAAAGATTTTTCTAAAATAGCATCAAAACATGAGGAACAAGAACCAGTTGTGTCTGAGGCACCATAAATTCGTCGATCGGGTCACTTGACAAAATGATCAGATTGGCACTCGGATTATGCTATGAAAAGTAATGTTGCATATTGTCTTTTAAAAAATGACGGGGAACCATCAACTCTTCAAGAAGCAGTGAACAATTTAGATGTAACTTAGCGAATAGAAGCAATGCAGGAATAAATTGAAATTCTTTATAAGAATAAGACTTGGAAACTTATGTTGTTGCCACAAGGAATAAAGCCCATTGGTAACAAATGGGTGTATAAGATAAAGTATAATAACAACAATCAAATGGAGCGGTATCGTGCAAGACTAGTGGTAAAAGGATATTCTCAGAAATAAGGGATTGATTTTAATGAGATATTTTGTCATGTTGTTCGAATTATTATACTTCGAGTAGTCCTGTCAATGTGTGCTACATTTGACCTACATCTAGAGCAGTTAGATGTGAATACTGTTTTTCTTCACGGGGATATTGAATAATAAATATGTATGCTCCAACTAGAGGGTTTTGAAAAAAAAAAAAAAGATAACTTGATTTACAGGTTGAATAAATCTCTACACAGTCTCAAATAGGCGTCGAGATATTGATATAAAAGATTTGATTCTTTCATCATGAGCATTGGATACAACAAGGTTAATGCAGACTCTTGTGCATATTTCAAGAGGTTTGGAGAAAGTGATTACATTATCTTGCTGTTATATGTAAACAACATGTTGGTAACATACCCCGACAAATATCGTATTAAAGAATTGAAGGCACAATTGGTTAGGGAGTTTGAAATAAAAGACTTGGGACTAGTAAACAAGATTCTATGAATGCAAATTCACCGATACAAAAAATAATAGGAAGATTTGGCTTTATAAAAAAAGAATATGGATAAGGTATTACGACTTCAACATGCAATAGTGTAAGCTAATTTCTACCCCACTTACTATTAATTTCAAGTTATCCTCCAGTATGAGTCCTAATAGTGAAACAAAGAGGATAGAGATGTCTCAAATACCGTATGCATCAGCAGTGAAAAGTTTAATGTTCGCTGTGATTTATATAATACGAAACATTACACATCCAGTGGGAGTGGTTAGTTGATATATGGTGAATCCTAGTAAAAAGCATTGGAATACTATGCAAATGATCATGAGATACATTAAGGAGACAACAGATATTGCATTGTCTTATGGGGATTAGACTTTATTGTTAGATGATATGTTAACTCAGATTATGCAGGTGATATTGACAAAAACAAATCCACCACATGATATGTGTTTACACTTGCTGGCAAAGCTACAAGCTGGGTTTAAAAACTGTAGTCAGTCGTAGTCATGTCAACAACAAAAACAATATGTGTAGCAGCTACACAAGTCAATAAATAAATAGTATGGTTGAAGATAGTATTGGAGGAAATCGGGCACGAACAAAAGAAGATTTATTTGTTATGTAACAGTTAGAATGTCTTGCATCTTACAATGAATACAACATTTCATAAAAAAACAAAGCACATTCGAGTTTAGTACCACTTCGCTCGTGAGAAAGTGAAAGAATGAATCATAGATATGTAGAAAATTCATAGAAAAGACAACTTATAAGTTTTAATGACAAAAGCTGTAACGCCTCGGGGTTCTAATGAATTAAGTTTAGAAAAATTAAAATAAATGAGGCATTAATTTATTTGTTGTAAATCTTTTCTTTTTTAATTCCACCTTTTCTTTTCTTTAAAATGAGAGAGAGCATTATCCTTTTTAATTTCAAAATAGAAAAAAAGAATATTTGTTCCACTCGTATGGAAAGAATGACCCAAATTGGGAATCTTTCAAATTTCATTATTATCATGTACTTTGGATTCCATAAGTTATATTCAAGTGTTTAAATTAACTTCTCGTAGAGAAATCTCTTTATAATGAGAACAATTCAAATTCACATGGTCATATATCTCGTGTTTAAAAATGGAAACCCAATGTATCAAAGTATAAGCCATTGGTTTCTTATGTTGATGATCACAAGAATTACGTGACGCTACTCATAACTTGATTCTCACAGTTTCCCTTATCCTTATGAAATGAACTTTCCAATGATCAATCATTTTCAACAGAAGATGGCAAAGGTAATTTTTACTTGATTTTGATTTTGATTATTTCCTTTTTAGATATGACTTAAAAATACTTGGAATTTAAGAACATTTATTTGGGAAAAATTAAACATGAACCACAAATACACCACTTATTTACAAAACACCACATTTAACTTTCTTAATTTCCTCAATGGGATTAAATTTTACAAACACCCAAGTAGAAATCTATAATAAGACAAGGCGATATTTAGAAGCTTAATTAAAATAGTCATTTTTACATAGCTACTAAAAATAGCGTTAAATTGATGCTTTCCTTTGGCCTTGCCTGAGCCAGTGGTACCTGTAACATCTATTGCACCTGGAGTATAAACACCCAAATTAGATACAAATATCCAAGTAAGATAACTCATTATTGTAGTGCGTACAAATGTATTATGCAAAATGTCGTGGAGTAACTCGATAGTAGCGACGTCAGGGCGTTGCAATCACCCCTGCGGGCCATCATGTTATCAAAAAGCCATAGTCATCCCTGATTTGGGAGGGTGTGGTCCTATACCACGTACATGATGTAACCCATCTCAATGCCACTAGCTATGAATGTAGTGATATATGTCCAAATATAATAAAAATGCAATACAGAGGTAAATAAATGATATGCCAACCACCCAAATGTAGATATGACATGCAAGGGATGCGAAATTTCATAAACAAGAGTCACTCACTTCAGCAAACTGGCTCGAGTGCTATTCACGGCGACTTGTTGCGTTTTCTGCATAAACAGTATAATTTCAAGAACCAAATGTCAAATGTTTTTATATGGAATTGTCGTAAATAATTTGATATACATTTCTAAAAAATTTCAGGTCAAATGGAGCTTACACGCTCCTCCACGTGCTGCTGGAAAGAGCCCTCATGTGCCTGCACACGCAGACAGATCTAGCACATGCGTTGCACGCGCTGATCGTCTTCTCCGATAGCGTGTGACACGACAACGACCAGTTATTTGTTTTTTTACATTTTCTCACTTATTTTAACTCCGCTTTGCTCCTTGTTTGATCATATACCTCCCTATTTCTTTCCTGTACAGGATTATAACTTAAAATTGGACTTACCGTGTTGCTTAAAGTGACCTACGCCCAATTTCCGGCGAGTGCTCTTGCAACTCCAGCCACATTTTTTCTCTCTTATTTCTTAGCAAAATCACTCACTCTCATTTTTAGAATACTCTTCACCTTCCTAAGAATAGGATTTTCCCCTTAAACTGCTCGGCAATGCCTTAATCTCTTGAGTTTTCTTTATTCTTATCCAATAACTTGAATTTATAAGAGAAATTGGCCAATCCATTTCTTCCAACTTTCTTGCCACCTCAAGCCTATTCTTGAGGGTTCATGATGGTCTTTCCAGCTAGCGGTCAGTTCGTTTGGTTATTCCGGCGAGTCTCGTTGAAGATTTTCAACAATTGCGCTTTAACCCAAAGTTTGATATTTTTACACTTTGCCCCCCCTAAGTTTTGAGATTCTAACCATACGCATAACTTCTTATTTTAATCCTTGAACTCCTTAAAAGAGGTTCATTTCACCATTTAACGTTTCCTCAAACGTTTTTCTAATATTTGAAAAAATTACGTTTTTACCTGATTTTCTTTGAAGTATAGGTTTTAGCCCCAAATTTTCGCGATTCCTTGGGACATTTCTTATTAAATAATCATGGCTAACAAAAGTCTCGGGTATTACAAAAGCGGTAAATACTGACAAGTTTATTTGGTGTCAATCTTTTAGTGGCCTAGCAGAAACATAAGCAACAGTGAATGACAAAGAATAAATAGTGGTGTGGAGATTGATTGATTTTTAATCAAATATTCAAGTGGGAGATTGTTGTGCCCAAATGTCAAAAGTTACGATTGCACACGTATAATATTATAAACATAAAAATTGAAGGATGAAATAAGACGCTGGTAGCTGCATTTCGTACAGTAGCCGCAATTTTGACAATTGCAGCAACTGAAATTTCAGGCGACGCCAAACACGTAAGGGAGGCCTATCCCCAACTTAATTGCTTTCCATTCCAATATCCTATGGTTAGAGAGAAAAATAGACAGTTAGAATTATTTAGAGTGTTTCTCTCTTATTTTCATGAGAGATTAATATTGTTATTTCCTTATAATATAGAGAGAAAAATGTAACTCATATTATTTTTTTGTAGTTAATTCTTTTATCTTTACCAGTGTTTTTTTACCCTGATTTATTTGAAGGTTTTCACGTAAAATTTTGTATGTCTAATTTTTTAATTATTTTATTTGTTCTCAAATTATTAGGTACGACCATATTTTAATCTGATATTATTTTACAACACTTATGAGCGTCATTTTATTTTTTCATTTCCCATTAAGGAATTAAATCAATTGAGTTTCTAAATAAATTCATGATTTGAGTGAAGTCCTTCCAGTTTGTCATTTATTTGTATTTTGCTATTAAAAAAGAATTGTAAAGTTTAAATAAATTAGATAAAAATTGTGAAATTTTATGTATTTATTTTAATAAAAACAATACTCAAATTATAGAACATATCAATTTTAAGTTTTGGATCATGTTATTGGTACTCATTGGAGTACAAAAAGTTACTCAGATGACAAAATTACCTTCACTCAAATTGCAAAATTGTAAAATACCAATCTCTTTTCTTCCTATCTCTTTTCTCACATAGTGACCATGGTCTCATCCTCTCTCATCTCCCTTATTTCTATGGTCGTCTCTAGCAATCACTGGTAGCCAGTCATCGCCATCGCCTCACATCTCACACATTGACCACTGTTAAGGATGTAGCGATGATCGGAGTGGGAGAGGTGAGGCGACGTGATTCAACGAGGCGAGTCAATTGCTGGAGGTGACCATAGGGATATGGGGAGAGATGAGAGCGAAACGGTGGGTTGTTGGGTGAGGGGAAAGAAACGAAGAAAAGATAAATGATGTTTTGCAATTTTGCAATTTGAGTGAAGGTAATTTTGTCATTTTAACTCATTTTGGTAGTCTAAGGAGTACCAATAACATTTTTTTTACAACTTTATTATATTTATTTGTTAAAGTCATAGTAATTGTAGATTTGCATGTAGTTTGTAACGGATAATTCATTTGATTGTTTGGTTTAGTCGTTAGTTTAAGCTTTTTACTTATTCATTTTTTGTTTTTTTTTATTAAAACAGACTATGAATATTGCATTTCAAATTAAAAATAATACTCCAACACATTTTGGATGGTTAAAGATGTAAACAAATTTATTTATATTGATAAGATATAATTTATTATAAGATAGTGTCTGTTAACTAATATATGAATTGTAAAAAGTGGGATGTGAAAAATATTTTAGATAAAAATATTTTTCATTATATTTGTTAAATTTATCTAACAATTATTAAAAAATAAGTCAGGTGACTTCTTATATGAAATTGTTCAAATAAATTAATAGTTTGAGTGTAAAAAAATCCATCAAGATAACTTTGGGTTGAGTGTTTGAAATACTTAGATAACGTTTGTTAAAATGAGTAAAATAAAATAATATTAATATAACTTATTCGAATAGAGGGATAAATAAATTTATTTAAAAAATCTAATATAAGAAGTTACATATTTTTTTTCAGATAAAATTTAACAAATATAATGAAAAACACTTATGTGTGAGATGCTTTATAGATTCTACTTTTTTAATCTATATTTTGATTAACAAACACTATCTTAATGAATATAGGTATTGGGTCATTTACTCGTCATCTATTAAATAATATTGGTTTATTATTTCATTTATTTTACAATCATAGATTTTCAAATTTATTATAAATGAGAAGGTGGACGAATCCCTTAAATCAAATTTTACACTTTCATTTTACAAAATATCTAAAATGATTAGTTAATTAGTCTACCAGATTCACTTATCATGATAACACGTGAAAATTAATTTTTTCATCAAATTGAGTTATTTGTAAAAGTCACGAATAAGATTTGATAATAAACACATTTCCTGTCAAACGTTAGATATAATGAGATGAGTTTCACCTAAATCTAATTTTTTAGATTTTTAAACTTGTGAATACTTACTCATACTATATGTTGATTTTAGTTTTCATTATGATTTATTAACCTAATTAAATAACTTAGTAGTATAACATAAATTTTTTGGTGGCTTTTATTCTGTGTTATTTTTCTGTATTTCTAATTGTTAAGTGAATGTTTTGGATTAAGGTTATATATTAATCAATTTCTCATTGTTGATAATTTTATTCTTTTACTAGTTACACTGGCATTCAACACATTTTTTTATTAGTCAATGGCGGGATTAATCAGAATAGCATAAAGATACAAAACTAAAACTAAAAATATAAATATAATTATTGTTGCTAAAATATAATAATTATTTTTTAAAATAAAAAAGATCATCGTCAATATGTTTAAAATTGTCATCGCCTGAGACAATCACCATTAATGTCACCTACCTAAGATTGCAAGAAAGAGAACAATCAAATCGCGTGAAGAGATCTCCCATAAACATTCTAATACTTAAATTATGTACTGAAGATACAAAAAATTATAAAATAAAGTTTTCACTAATATTAGAGACATATATTTTATCGAATGAATACTTATTTGTTTATAAAAAGGTGTGAAATAATCATAAACTTATTTGGTTTATGATTTATAGTAGATGGTGTTTATCCCAACATTATAATATCTTATTAGAATTATAATTTTTAATAGATAATGTTTATCTATTTTTTATAAGACCCTTTAAGGATTTTGTAAATGTCGAAATTATTTAGTTTGCGTATTGCATGAAAAACCCTACGAGAAAAATTATTTAGGCTAGGGAAGATCTCTTATTACGGACTTTTGGACTGTTCTAATTTATCAGGTTCATTCATCTTATTTTTTTATCGTCACTAAATTTATATTTGTATGATGATATATCAATAAAAATAAAAAATAAGTCCATTTAGCCATACCAAAGTCCTAATTATTTATTCGAAATTGTGATGTATCATTCGATTATGCGATGCGACTAGAAGTGAGTATGAAAAAAATATGTACTTGTTTTCATGACATATGTTAAGTGATTAGATTATAATAAGTTAAAATTTATACTAATAAATTAAAAATTTAATTTTTTATCTTAAATAATAAAATAAAATCTTTATCTATAACTTACCACCTCTATTAAAATTGAAATTATGAGCAAGAGACCGTTAATAATCCCAAAAGAGGACGAGTGCCCTATCTTTCCTCCAAGGAGCCCATTTTTCTTTTGATTTGGAAGGGGGCGCTGCTGCGTCCCGAGTCGGGACCCCTGCCAGAGCGGATGACGCGAGATTTCTAAAATTTTCCCCAAACCAGGGGGCCATTTGATAAATTGGTCTAAGGTCAGGTCCTGATCCCCAAATAATTCCAGCTACGATCTCTGTTCTTTCCGATCGGGCCAGACTATAATTCCTCGTCTGGTTCAAACACCAGAAACTTTCGCTTGTTGGTATCTATAGTAGTCTCTCTCTACTACAGCAATCTCCAAATTCATCGGCAATCGCAGACTTGTCGAATTGTTTCGATCCAATTCGCTGATTTGTCGAATTGTTTCGATCCAATTCGCTGCTGTCCAGGTTTCACGGACGCTTTTCCTCATCCTATTAGATTTGGTTTTATTTGAGTCTGTTTGGTATCTCTATTTTGAAGGATTAGATTATATTTTGCTTATGCGGAGTGGTCTGGGCTGGATGTGGTGAATGGATCTGTGATTTTACGGTGGATTTCGTCGCAATTTTGGTCGCGGTTGGCCTGGAAATATGGCGGGGCAAAACCAGGGAGGGCCAAATATGGATCAATTCGAAGCGTACTTCCAGAGAGCGGACTTGGACCGAGATGGAAGGATCAGTGGAGCTGAAGCTGTTGCTTTTTTTCAAGGATCCAACTTACCCAAACAAATACTTGCTCAGGTTGTCTCCCCTGTCTGACATGTTATATTTGAAAATGTTAATCAAATCGGCTGGTACATTTTTTTTTTCTGTGTTACGCTATGGTTACCTTACATAGTTGATGGATCCCATTTTGTAGGATATGGTCATGATGTTGTTCTTGTTGTTGATGTGATCAGATGAACTTCATGTAGAATAATCAGGAGTAGCATGCCTATCATCCTCCTATATGAACCCCCCAAAACACACGCATAAAGGCAGAATATACCAATGAAGGATGAAAAACAAATTGCCAATAGGAGCATGACGCAGATTAGGCAAAACAGCACTATTGTCGTTGAGGGAATGCTGGGGAATGGGGTAGGCCAAAATTAACTTGGTTTGAGAATGCCAGGAGACGGGAACATATTAACTTTGTAGAGACAATAAACAAAGATCTAAAATCACGCCTCAACTGCAATTTTAACCCTTACACAGTGAAGTGAAAAGATGGGGTCTATGTTATATTCAGAAGTTAGAAAAGGGTTTAGTTGAGTTGAATCAGGCAGGTGGGGGAAATGTCATTTTGTTGAATCCCACAGCTCCCCTCTTAGAATACAGTTATTCGTTTTCAGTTGTTTAATTTGATCCAGGATATAGGATCATTTCTGGTCACAATTTGCGTTATAAGGTGCCAAAATGCATCCGTACAGACACAGCCAAGAGAACTGAGAAAAACATCTTCTTCTTTCCCGAGTGACTAGAAAAGAGAGTGTCTCCTGGCTATGAATATGATTTTTGAATATTTGTGATATGAATTAGTAGTCATTGATCCTCAGTTACAAACTGTAGTCTTCCCTACAATAAGTCGTGGCATGTCAGGGCTTCAAATATACTTTATTTATCAGAAAGTTGAAATTAAAGTTTTAAATATATATCCAAGCAGCATGTTTGGAGCTGTTTCAAGTACGGAATTAAAGGGATTCACTTAGTAGCTTTTATGGGCTGCAGAGCAAAAGAAGGTTGAGGGTTTAGGATCAAAGGTCTTTTAGGGACTTAAATAGGTTTGGTGAACAACAAACTGGAATTATGGCCTTAAGATGTCCACAAGGGTTTTACGTGAGTCTTGCTTAAAAGAGAGCAATGGAGTGTTTTTTTTTAATTTTATTTTTGTGTGAGAGGGCAATGGAGTTTACCACTGAAAGAGCGAAGCTATTCAGAAATTTAATTTACCAAAAGTGTCTAATTTGTATCAACATACTAGCTCGAAACTTGTCCTATCATCTATTAAAAGAGGTTATATTGACCATTCAAAAAGGTCTGCTTGTATTTCCTTTTCTCATTAAGGATTTTCTGAGTACCACTAAATAGAAAATTCTCTAACCTTTTGAAGTCTTGGACTAATTTTGGGCAAGCAAAGACTTACCATCCTTCAATCACAAAAAAGGAAAGTAGAATGTTTGCCATAGCACTAGTGATATGATTCCCTATACCACCAGAAACCATCTTATTTTGCTTGCATCAAATATTGCACTTAAAAAGGAGTTGCCATCCAAGCATGCCTCAAACTTTTTTTGTGGCACAAATACGATTCCAAGCACTAAAATCCTCCAAATTTGTAGCCCAAGCATCACTTACTCTACATAAAAAATGCTAAAAACAAGATTTTGGAATTTCTTGAGGCACTAGGTAATGCAAAAGAGGATGATGATATTTTGATCTCTAGAAAACTTTTGGCCAGAAGCCCTTTACCATTATCAGAGTGCCGCTTGATGGTAAACTGTCACAATAGCTAGCTGTTAAGTAGAGATAATAGTGTATTTGGGCTATTAGAATGTAGAGCAAGCTTCGGGCCAGATTGTTCGAGGACGATTGGATCAATGGCGGATGGTACTAGGATGCGTCAGATGGAGATACAACTTCAACAGGTAATAGTGACAATATCCGAGATACAAGGAAGAGTCGAAACAATGGAAGAAAGATTAGGATTGACAGTGGATAGGAAGCTAGAGGCTCTAGTCGATCAACTTAGGGGGGATATGCGCCTGCAAATTCGAGAGGAATTGCAAGAAGTTCAAGATCAAGGGAATTTGTTGTGAGATCAGCTGCAACAATTTAGGATGATGTTCGCAAATCAACCACAGGTAAGGATCTCCCTTGATTTTCCGCCTAGAGAACGGACGAAACCAATTCTACAAGGAATTGGTATTCCACCTTGACACGCGGGAATTACCGAATCTGAAGAAGAACCAACGGTAGGTGATGAACCAGTAGTGGAAAGGAGGAGGGGATTTCCAGTACCTAAATTGGAACTTCCAATCTTCGAAGGTATTAAACCGCGATGGTGGTTGAGAAGTTGTTCGAGATCCACCAAGTACCAGAAAATCAAAGGGTGGCCTTGGCAGTAGCATATTTTCATGATGAAGGACATGTGTGGCTCCAAGGATGGTCCAGGGTAAGAGTGAACTTTAATTGGGATGACTTCACCAAAGGCTTAAATGAAAGATTCAGGGAACGCGGTCGGTTGGATATAGTGCAGGAATTTAATCGTTTGAGGCAGGAAGGTTCAGTGATGGACTATCAAGCGAAGTTTGAAGAACTCAAGTTCCTAATGCTCAATCGGAACCCCAGTCTCACTGAAGATTATTTTGTATCAAGCTTCATAGGAGGACTTAATGAGGAGCTATGATCAGCATTACAAGTACTTAGGCCCAGGACGGTTCCTGAGGCGACGGAGGGGGCTTACCTACAGGAAATGACGTTTGATGCGTTGCTGAGGAAATAAAAGGGACAGATTAGAGGCGCCCAAGGGGGAATGCTATATCAAGGTGGAAGACCACCAAGAAGAGAGGCAATGAGGACGGGTCCTAATGTCAGGTATTCCGCATTACCTGCACCCCCTCTAAATACGCTGAGCAGAGACAAGCTACTAGAGCAAATGAGGATAGCATAATTGTGTTTTAGGTGTGGAGAAAAGTACACACCAAGGCATCAGTGTAGGAAACAATTGTTGTTGTTGGACGGAGAAGAGGAAAGGGATGAAACAGAAGAGTTGGCAGCAATGGAAGAAGAAGAGGGTGAAGGCAGTGGAGCCATATCATTACACGCTATTAAAGGAGTGGCTAACAACAGAGTTATTAAGGTAGAAGGGAAGGTGTACGATAATTCTCTCATGGTGTTAATCGATAGTGGAAGTACCCACAGTTTCATTGATGAAACGATGGCTAAAAGGATGGGGTGGCCAACAGCGAGAACACAACCATTATCAGTCACGGTTGTCAATGGAGATAAAGTTCTCAGCAAATCAGCTTGCATGGGGTTTTGCTGGGAGATGCAAGGGGAAGAATTCTAGGCTGATCTTAGACTACTCAGATTGGGGGGCTGCCATATTGTGTTGGGGGTGGATTGAATGCGAGAAGTGAGTCCCATTAGTTTTGATTTTAATAACATGGAAGTAACGTTGGATAAAAAGGGGAAGAGAGTGGTTCTGCAAGGCCACATGGAGGTAGGAGCATGCAAGCTAATGAAGGGCAAGAAGTTACAACAAATGTTCAAAAAGAAGTGGGCATAGGTGGCTCATCTATTTTCCATTGAGGCCGGCGATTAGCGAGGGGAACAATTCCAAACAGTAAGCTCAAGGTCTATGCAACAGGTACATGAACTGACCCTTTTAGATTCATTGCTGAATGAATATCAAGATCTCTTCGTAGAACCTAAGACTTTACCTCCTAAACGTTCTTTGGACCCTATTATACCTCTCATACCCTAAGCCGAACCTGTTAACATCCGTTCTTACCGATATCCACCTAAACTCAAATTCGAAATTGAGAAATTTGTCAGGGAAATGTTAGATCAATCCATTGTTCACCCAAGCCACAACCCTTTCGCTTCCCCTGTATTATTAGTAAAAAAGAAGGATGGCACGTGGCGCTTTTGTGTTAATTATAGACAGCTTAACGCCATCACTATTAAGGACAAATTTTCCATTCCCATCATTGATGACCTACTTGATGAATGTAAACATGCAACCATATTTACCAAATTAGACTTAAGGGCACCAAATTAGAGTCCATCCTGATGACACCTTCAAGATAACCTTCCGAACACATCATGGGCATTTTGAATTTTCCGTAATGCCATTTGGTCTCACAAATGCCCCAGCTACATTCGAAGCTCTTATGAACCAAATTCTTGAACCCCACCTCAGAAAATTTGTGCTGGTTTTTTTTGATGACATACTAGTTTATAGCCCTTCTTTTGACCAACACCTTACCCACCTTAGGGTTACATTTGAGATCTTGCGATTCAATCAGCTATGTATCAAGTGGTCGAAATGTGCCTTTGCACAGCCCCAAATCGAGTATCTTGGACACATTATCTCAGGAGCAGGTGTGGGAACTGATCTGAAGAAGATTGAAGCGGTTATGGCTTGGCCCAAACCTACAAACATACGGGCCTTAAGGGGGTTCTTGGGGCTTACTGGTTACTATTGGAAATTTGTGAAAAACTATGGCTCCATAAGTAAACCTTTGACTGAAATGTTAAAGAAAAATGGATTCCAATGGAGCACTAAGGCGGAAGAGGCCTTTGAGCAGTTAAAAGTAGCTCTGGGCAGCGTACCTACATTAGGGCTTCTTGATTTTGATAAGCCCTTTACGTTAGAAATAGATGCAAGCAACACCGACATAGGGGCGGTATTGACTCAAGATGGAAGACCCTTGGCCTTTCTCAGTCTAGCCTTAGCCCCAAGACATCAAGGCCTTAGCATCTATGAGAAAGAACTGATGGCAGTGCTAATGGCAATAGAGAGGTGGCGCCACTATTTGGAAGGAGGAAAGTTTATAATCAAAACAGATCATGAGAGTTTGAAATACATTCTACAACAGAGGTTGCACAACCAATTACAGAAAAAGGTATGTCTAAACTCATGGGCTTAGACTATGTGATCCAATACAGGAGATGAAAAGAAAATGTTGCAGTAGATGCGTTATCCCGCTGTTATGAAGAAGGAATGGCTGCAGCTGTGTCTATAGTGTTACCCGATTGGCTCCAGGAAATTACTGACAGCTACCACAAGGACGGATGGGCCAAGGATCTCCTAGAACAACTAACGGTGAACGCTACCAGCAAACCAGGGTACTCACTTACTAACGGAGTGTTAAGATATAAAGGAAGGATGGTGATCGGTGATTGTAAGGAACTGAAGAACAGGATAATTCATGCGTTGCATGGATCCCCCATCGGAGGGCACTTGGGTATCCAAGAACATACCACAAAGTCAGACAGCTATTCTTTTGACCGCAACTAAGGAAGTATGTGTGGGAATATGTCTTGAGTTGTGAGGTTTGTAGACGATGCAAGCATGAAACAATGGCCCATCCTAGCTTACTTCAACCTTTAGAAGTTCTAGATCGTGCTTGGACTAATGTTACTATGGATTTTATTGAAGGCCTACCAAAATCGGAAAGGAAGGATTGTATCTTGGTAGTGGTAGATAGATTCACAAAATTTAGCCACTTCATCGGCCTAACCCATCTGTTCTTAGCTCAGGAAGTGGCTCGAATCTACTTGGATAATGTGGTAAAATTACACGGCGTACCCAGATTAATTGTCTTTGACCGAGACAAAATATTTACCAGCCTGTTTTGGAAAGAGCTTATGAAAGGCCTCAAAACTAAACTCCTAATGTCTACAACATACCATCCTGAAACGAATGGCCAAACTGAACGCGTTAACCAATGCCTGGAAGGTTACCTACGGTGCTTCAGTTTTGTGTAGTCTAAAGGATGGCACAAGTGGTTGGCTATGGCACAGTGGTGGTACAATTCTAGCTTCCACAGCTCACTTAAGATGACTCCATTCGAGGCCCTTTATGGTTACAAATCGGATTTACTTCCTGCCTTAGGAAGTCACACAATAGTAGCCACAGTTGAAGCCTACCTCCAACAGAGACAAGAAGTATTAAGAATGGTGAAAGTTGAATTGTCCAAGGCACGTAACCGAATGAAACAACAAGCTGATCGGAAGAGGAGCGAACGAGAATTTTCCGTAGGGGATGAAGTCTACTTGAAGCTCAATCCGCAACATTACAAGGCATTGACTAAACAACCCTTCTCAAAGTTGAATCCTAAGTTTTATGGCCCTTTCAAAATTATGGAGAAAATCGGAGCTGTGGCCTACGGACTGGAACTACCTATTGAGGCAAGAATACACCCGGTCTTTCATGTATCTTTATTGAAGAAATTTGTGGGGCAACCAAAGCTCTACTTCGATCTTACCTCCTATAGTGGGAGAAGTACCTCTAGAGGCAGTTCCCATGGCTATTGTGGACAGACGGGTGACACACCACAATGGCGTTCCTATGATCCAGGTGTTAGTTCAATGGTCTTCCCTTCATCTCGACAACAATACTTGGGAGTACTTACCTCTAGCAATTTCCTAATGTGGCAAGCTTGCTACATATTTCTTGCGGACAAGAAACATTTCAAGGGGCTGGGATTGTCACAATAGCTAGCTGTTAAGTAGAGATAACAGTGTATTTGGGCTATTAGAATGTAAATAAATCGTTGAGCATAGTTGGGGAGAATGTCCCAACATGCAGGATCGCGTGAAGCGCACCCCAGCGCACGCGGTAGCCACTTGTAAGTGCACATGGCCACTTGTTCGTGCACATGGGCGAGGCCAACGGCTTTTGGCGCCCAAATGAGCTTGATCAGTATATATATTGATCAAGAGTGCCTTAATGAGTATGTTGAATGAAATCAGAAAATCAGTTTCCTTTTCAATTCATTTCCCTCCTAAATTTCTCTCTTCTTTTCCCTCCAAATTCTCTCAAGTCTTCTCTCTTTTTCCCTCTTGCTATTCTCGATTTCGCTTGTCAGATCAGGAATCTGACAAATACAATTCCAAGCACTAAAAACCTCCAAATTTGTAGCCCAAGCATCACTTACTCTACATAAAAAATGCTAAAAACGAGATTTTGGAATTTCTTGAGGCACTAGGTAATGCAAAAGAGGATGATGATATTTTGATCTCCAGAAAACTTTTGGCCAGAAGCCCTTTACCATTATCAGAGTGCCGCTTGAAGGTAAACTCCATTTCCTGATAGCTTTTTAGTCCATTTGCCCTCCCTCCAAATTGACAATGGTTAATGGTTGATCAAACATATATATATATATATTTGTATGTATATATGTGAAACTATCATGAGATTTATTACTTAATGTTGGAGGTTTTATGTCTAAATTGGGGGGAATAGATGATACCTTCAAGAGACTTGTCATGACCCTAGGATTTAGCTGGGGTCTTAGAAGGAATTGGAAGGAATTTGGGGAAGAACAGAGAAGAAATGAAGGGGGAGATTGAACAGAATTAGGGAGAAAGTTAAGAGAAATGAGAGGGAGAATGGAGAGAAATTTAGAGAGAAAAATGAGGGTTTCATTAATCAATTCAAGCATATCCTTCTCTACATACTATAGCCTATTTATAGGCTTTACAACTAAAAGAAATATCTAGAATAACAGTCCCATGTGCAATAACAAAATAACAAAAATAGCTCCTAACCAACTAAGGTAACTGATTACATTATTGCCCTTCTAATTAGCCTTGGGTCGTGACAATCCTCTCTCCTTGAAAGGTTTCTTGTCCCCAAGAAATTTTTTACGTTGAGCAGTTTTTGTTCATCTAATTCCCGCCTTTTTTATCTGATTTTTCTTTCTTTCTTTCCTTGTCCTTCTAGGCCTTTTCTTCTTCCTCATTTTTAAGTATCCAAGATCAATCCCCGTTGTAATTCGGCCTAGAACTTCAATAGAAGCAATCTGATAGAGTTCAAGTTCAATACCAATAGCAGTTGTTCCTACACCTCCATGGTGCACCACATTTGTACATTGAAAGATATCAACAACATCCTCGAAATGTAGCAATGGAGGATTGCAGATTTGCCTTGGATACTCATACCAAGGCTGTTTGTGAGCATTAGCATTAGTAGCTGCTGCAACTTCCATTTCAGCCAACAATTCATCCCTCCATGCAGTAGACATCAACTTGGATTTGCTAGTGGAAGTAAAAAACAACACAACAGCGGGAGTTTTGTTTCCTTTGGCAAAATCTTCGACTTCTTCAGCTATCTCTCTTAGCCTTCCTGCCAAAACCCGCATTGGGGGCTGTCTAATAGCTATTTTAACCCTAGCCAAGGATGATTCAGCCTTTTTTGGATCCAAAGACAACGGAGCAATATACTTAGGGCCTTCTTTGATTGCATGTGGTTTATCATAATCTTGACCCAGCCTAGGATAAATGTTGCAGGTATTCCCACTCTTAGCTTCTGGTAGGTCCAGAATTGGAGGAAGAACTCCAGCACCAATATCTATATAGATTGCTGGTCCTTCAATCAAATTTTCCTGACCCAATGCTATTCCATTTCCCACAAACTTCTAATCTGGAACACCACCAAATCCTTCTGTACCTGGGGTAACGAGTTGGCTTTGGCTTCCTCTATCACTTCATCAATTGCTTCCCTATTATTTCCTTGCAGCCTTTCAGTAGATGCATCTTGGGGTATTATTTATTCTTCTAACTTCTCAATCACTGCAGTTGAATCCCCTTCCTGCCATCTTGACTTCTCCTTCGGCTGGTCCATTTTGATAAATTCCTCCTTGTTAAAACTTCCGTGATAATCATCGAAGTATTCCATCGGAAAGTTGTAATGATACTTCTTAATAAGTATCATCGCAAACTTTTGCAGCTTCTTGCGTATCATAAGGCCAAATTCCTTACTCGTATCATGTACCCCACTACTTGCTCTCTTGTCCCATTGGTTGATCTCATTTTCAAACTTCTTTTCTCTTGTTTGTTGCTTCTGGCCAACTGAAAATGCAGTCTTATTTGGCTGCCATAAAGGCTCAATTCCAACTGAAAATGAAGCATTCTGCTTCATGTATGCACTGCCTCCCCTAGTTTCATGAGTAGGACACCCCACTGAAAATGCAACCTTCTTTGGCTGCCATTGAGACTCTATTACAACTGAAATAAAGCATTCTTTTGCTGCAATTGAGATTCTCTCGGCTTCATCTTGATCTCATCCTCTATCAGAATTCAAATAGTTGGTGGAATTGCCAGTTAAGGATCAGCTCTGGCTGATTCTACTGAGGGTCGAGCAGTTGCTATTATCCGTTGGAATTGAAAAATGATCTTCGCCGATGCCTATAAACTCACTACCTAGTCAAACCTGATTTAGGCAGAGAATCATTCGCACGTTACAACAACTTGATTAGCCTTTCAGAGTCGCCTAGGACCACCAATTCTCTTGATCCACTTGCTGCAATAATTCCCTATACTTGCTGGAATCTTTGTCTGACTTGCTTGGCCTGCACACCTTCAAAGTCAACTAAACTTTCTGGCCAACTGCCCTGATACAGTCACTGCAAGTCGCCTCCCTACAGGTTGCCCTATGGAATGGCTTTATCGTTCAATGGAAAAATCTCCATTGGGAGTTAACAATAGAGGAGTATCCTTCCACCGTTGGAATTCCGCCAGATCATCGGAATTCACCAATGGAATCGCCTATATCTCCTGTGGAATTAGCTTCGCTTCATTGCAGCTATGAATTGCCCATCCGCTTCAACTGCGCCACTCTGATTTGCCTTCAATTTTGGAATCACAATTGCAGTGACTCGGAAAAATAGCAGCAAATCAACTTGCTGCTCCGGAATCGGCTCTGCTCGCAATTGCTGCAGATTCAACAATCGCTTCCCCCGACTCCTTCTCACCCAATCACCGACCACGGTTTGCAACCACTGGCTCGGTTTCGTAATTTACCGGAATTGCTTCACCTAATCGCCAACGTCAATCACCGTTAGAGATCGATAACAAAGTCGGATCCTCACTCCATCAACTCTTTGTTATTTTTGGAATTGCCTCCTAAGAGTTCAATTAATTCCGTTGCTGCTAAGGATTGCCTAACAACTGATCGATTTCTACTGCCTACGGTTCGGAAATCAACGAGCAAAGGAGTGGGAGGAATTTGCTTCTCACAATGGACTCCACCTACAAGTTCGAGACAAGATCTGCTTGCGCTCTCTCGGTTTCGCTCACTCCTTGTTCCCTTCTGTCTCAGATCTGGAACTTGGGCAACTCGTTGCTCGCTCACTTAATTGCAGATTGCCTCCGCACAATTAGTTCCCGATGCTAAACACTGATTGTCGCTTGAACTCACCTACTGATACCGATCGTAATTCTCTTCAAATTTCGAGAATCAAGTACAGCGGCCGTCAATCACCTCCATGCATTGGAATCTATTTCCGAGCATCAATGGCCGAAAATTAATCCTCAGTAGAGAGACCCACCCAATCTCGCTGAAGTTCTTGAACTTGCTGAGTCCGTTGAATCACCAGATCATGGACTATAATGACTGAAATTAATTGCACTAGCCTTCAAATCGAATCAACCACAACCAAGGATTAATTGCTCTGATACTATTTGTCATGACCCTAGGATTTAGCTAGGGTCTTAGAAGGAATTGGAAGGAATTCGGGGAAGAATAGAGAAGAAATGAAGGGGGAGATTGAACAAAATTAGGGAGAAAGTTAAGAGAAATGAGAGGGAGAATGGAGAGAAATTTAGAGAGGAAAATGAGAGTTTCATTAATCAATTCAAGCATATCCTTCTCTACATACTATAGCCTATTTATAGGCTTTACAACTAAAAGAAATATCTAGAATAATAGTCCCATGTGCTGTAACAAAATAACAAAGATAGCTCCTAACCAACTAAGGTAGCTAATTACATTATTGCCCTTCTAATTAGCCTTGGGTCGTGACAAGACTGTCTCATTCCCAAGGGTAGGATGGTCCATAAAATTTTGGAAGCTACTAGGAGTTGTACTCAGGCAGTTATTAGCTAGCATCTCCTGGTGTACATTCCAGAAGATACATCTTAACTGACGGTTATATACATGTACTGTGGCATTAGCTACCAATCATAAAAATGGAAAGAATCTGATTTCTCTCTCCAATTATTTTACTCTCTCTCTCTCTCTCTCTCTCTCTCTTCTCTTAATTCTCTTAGGATTCTCTCATCAGAATTCTAAATCACCCTTGTTAGCTCTAAGGTGCTGACAATTGGTATTAGAGTAGGGTGGTCATCGGCTTGAGGCAACCTTTCATCAAATCGCGTGGTCCGAGCAATCGAAGTAGACTCCATACTGATCGGAATTATTGATCGATCAAGTCGGGCATGAGTCAGCAAACGAAGGAGGGAAGAACAAGAGATACAGGATTGGACACCTTGACCGGGTGGTTTCGACGATCGAAGGAGTAGACCGTTGTGAGTATTAATAAGGAGGATGGTGGAAGGCACGCAGATGAAAGAACTAGAGTTGAGGTTGGATGTTTTGGAGCTGGGCCTCCAGCAGAACCATGAGCAAGTATATGAGAGACTAGAGACGGTCGAAGCAGGAATTTGACACACCCAGGAAGAAGTTAGCCACATTCGAGCAAACGTGTTGATGATTGAGAGGAACCTCTGAGAAGAATTCTTGGGGTTGAGCCAGCAATTGAGACTGTTGAGTGCTGCCCTCACCATGTTTTCCCGGCGCCCTAACGCGGGTTTGTCAATGGACTTCCCTCCCCGAGCCATGACAACACCCATCATCACAGGATCGAGGGGTAGGCCAAAGGCGGACAGACAAATGGAGTATGCTGTTGGAAACTCTCTTTGGGGATCCTTGGTGAACCAGACTAATCCTCCTATGCCGAGGCTAGAAATTCCGATGTTTGAAGGAGATAAACCTCGGTGGTGGATTAGATGTTGCAAACGTTTCTTTTACCACTACAAAATACTAGAAGGGAGCAAGGTTAACATGGCAGTCCTATCTGAATGATGTGGCTGATTCATGGTTTCAAGGGTGGAGCGAGTAGAGAACGAAATGGAGGTGGCCTGAATTCGTAGAGGAATTTTGTGCTCGTTTCGGGAACAAAACCTAATCGATGTTGTGGAAGAATTCAACAAGTTGAAGTAGGATGGAATCGTGGAAGAGTATCAGGTAAGGTTGAGGAACTTAAGTCTATATTAAGACAAGCTTACCTGACCTTAGATGAGCATTATTTCATGTCTAGTTTCTTTAGCGGGCTGAGTGATGAACAAAGACTGATGGTCAAAATGCTACAACTAACTTTTGTAAGATAGGATTGAGAAGGCCTGCTTGCATGAATTGTCCTTGGGAGGCGTTTGTGAAAAAGCACAAGATATCTTCAAGGGGATATGGGGGAAGTAATTGGTAGGGCAATGTAGGGGGAAACTTCAAGGGCATCAATTCACTAGGGAACCCATGTACCCCCCTCCCCCCCCAAAAAAAAATATGCTCCCTTGAAGCCTCTCACAATGGAGCAAAAGAGACAAATAGGATTGTGCTTTAGATGTGGAGAGAAGTATACACCCGGGCATCAATACAGAAAACAATTAATGCAGATGGAAGGGCAAGAGGAAGAAGGAAAAGAAACTGGGGAGCATGAAAAAGCTAAAGATGGAGTTGACGAAGAGGGAGGAGGATAAATATCCTTACATGCTCTTGAGGGTTGTCCATTGGAGAAAATAATCAAGATAAAGGGATAGTGGGGAAGAAGAGGGTGATAGTCCTCATTGATAGCTGGAGCACACATAGCTTCCCAGATGAGGACACAACCAAGGAGTTGCAATACACTTTACATGCCATCTTTCTGCTATCAGTTATAGTTGCAAACGGTAGCAAAATGATTAGTAAGTATAGGTGTAAAAACTTCACATGGAGGATGCAAGGTCATGAGTTCACCACTGATCTAAGGGTTTTGCGCTTAGGGGGTTGCCACATCGAATTAGGTGTCGATTGAATGAGAACGGTGAGTCCATTGATATTTGATTTTAATGCATTGGAGGTGACTTTTGAAGAGGAGGGGGGGGGGAGGGGTGCAGAGATTGACGTTAACCGGGTGCTTGGAGGAGGGTGAATGTAAAGTGGTATTGGGCATAAAATTGTTTGAGCATGGGGAGGCTGCTATAGCTCAATTACACTACTTGTATGCAATCGGGTTGGAGGAGGAACAAGGGGATACCAAGGAAGAGGCAACGACTGATCATTGTTGGTTTAGATTGGATGCTATAGTAACCCCTTCAAGCGAGGTACTATCTTATGACTCTTTACAATCATTATTGGTTGAATTTGAGGATTTGTTGTTAAGCCATCTACCTTACCCCCAACTTGGTTCCTAGAACACACCATCCATTTAAGACCCAATACCGAACCCATTAATGTTATGTCCTACTGGTATTCCCCCTTCCAAAAGGCAGAGATCAAAAGGTTAATGAAAGACATGTTATCTAAATCAATAATTCAACCAAGCCAGATCCTATTTGCCTCCTTGGTCCTTCTTGTAAAGAAGAAGGACGGATCATGGAGCTTTTGTGTTGATTATCGCCAACTAAACTCCCACACGATCAAAAACAAATTCCCAATTCCTATCATAGAGGACCTCCTTAATGAATTATTCAGAGCTACCATATTTTCGAAACTTGATTTAAGGTTTGGATACCACCAGATTAGGATGAGCCCCATATACATCTCTAAAACTGCATTCAAAACCCACCAAGGCCTATATGAATTACTGGTTATGCCTTTTGGTCTAACCAATGCCCCTGCCACTTTCCAAACCTTGATGAATCACATCTTTAGCCCTCACCTTAGAAAATTTGTCCTTGTCTTTTTTGATGATATACTCATATACAACCCAAATTTCAATCAACACTTGAGCTACCTACAAACTACCTTCCAAATTCTTAGATGTAACCAATTGTTTGTGAAGAAGTCTAAGTGTACCTTCGCGGAGAAAAAGGTGGAGTACTTAGGTCACATAATCACGGGGAAGGGAGTTAGCATTGATCCAAAGAAAATTGCTACCATGGTGGAATGGCCAACACCACAGATGGTTAAGGAGCTAAGGGGATTCCTTGGATTGACGGGGTACTACAAAAAATTCATCAAGAATTATAGGATTATTAGAAAACCACTTACGGAGTTGCTCAAGAAGAATGGAGTTCTAGGGTAGAGACAACATTTTGCACCCTTAAGGAGGCCATGACATAGGCCCCAATCCTAGCCCTACCTGACTTCTCCAAACCCTTTACATTGGAGATCGATGCTTGTGAGTTGGGGGTGGGGCCAGTGTAGTGCAAGAGGGAAAACCAATAGCCTTTCTCAACCAATTCTTGGCCCCAAAACACTTGGGGCTAAGCATCAACCTTTCTTATATGGAGGGGAATCCATTTGTGATAAAAACAGACTATGAAAGCCTCAAGTTCTTGGCGCAATAGAGGTTTCACACTCAATTACAAAAAAAGGGGAGTAACCAAGTTGTTGGGATTGGATTATACGATACAATACATAAAGGGAAAGGAGAATACAGTGGCAAATGCATTGTCAAGAAGGGAGGAGGAAGGGGAGTGTCGAGTAGTTTTAGCCTTGGTGCCAGATTAGGCGAAAGAAGTGTTAGACAGCTATGAACAAACCCCTTGGGCAAAGGACCTTATGGCTCAATTGGTTGTTAAGTCAACTTATCATAAAGGATACAATTTAAAAGTTGGACTACTAAGGTACAAAGGAAGGTTGGTCATAGGGGTTGAAGCTCAACTCAAAAGGAGGATTTTACAATCCGTGCATGACTCTCCCATTGGAGGACATTCGAGTATGAATGTCACTTACAACAAGGTAAGATAGCTTTTTCATTGGTCGGGGTTGAAGAAAGATGTGACCAAGTTTGTGCTGGAGTGTTCCATTTGCTAGCGTTGTAAACATGAGTAGGTTCCTTACCCAGGCTTACTTCAACCTCTAGACATATCGGAGCAGGCATGGAAACAAATTTCCATGGATTTTGTGGAAGGTTTGCCTAGATTGGAGGGAAAGAATACTATATTGGTGGTAGTCGACAGACTGACGAAGTTCAGCCATTTTTAAGTCTAGCTCACCCATTTATAGCCCTTGAAGTAGCTAGATTGCTACTGGACTCAGTGGTGAAGATGCATGGGTTACCCCTATCAATTATGTCGGATAGGGATAAGTTGTTCACTAGCAATTTTTGGAAGGAATTGTTCAAACAGTTAGGAGTGGGGTTGCATATGTCAACAGCCTACCATTCGAGAACAGATGGATAGACCAAGAGAGTAAACCAATGCCTGAAATATTACCTCAGGTGCCTATGTTGCTCTAAACTGAAGAGTTGGAATGGGTGGTTACCCCTTGCTCAATGGTGGTATAATTCTAATTACCACCGATCTTTAAAAAGGTCCCCGTTTGAAGCCCTCTTCGGGTACAAACCTCTTTTGATATCCGCAGTCATGTGATACTCCAGTGTGGAATTGGTTGCGGACCAATACTTACAACAGAGACAAGAAGCATTACAGGTGATAAAGAGAGAATTGGTTGTGGCACAGAACATGATGAAGCAACTTGCAGACACGAAGAGGAGTGAGAGAAGCTTCGAGGTGGGAGACATGGTCTACTTGCAGGTCAAGAGATTCCAGCAGCAGCTATTGGTTGGAAATCCTACCAGCAAGTTGAGCCCAAGGTACTAAGGGACCTTCCAAGTGGTAGCCAAAGTGGGGAAGGTAGCCCTATTGATTGCAGCTGCCAGAGAGAGTAGGAATTCATCCGGTCTTCCATATCTCTTTGCTGAAACGGACGGTGGGGCCTCTTGACCGTATAAGTTCAAACCTTCCTCCCGTGGAAGCTAACTTAGCAGAAAGGGAGGAACCCCATGCAGTGTCAGACAAGAGGGCGATGTATTAAAATTCTATTCCCATTACACAAGTGCTGGTTTAGTGGACTCACTATCATCTTGATCACACAACTTGGGAGCACCTACCTGACCTCCTCAAACAATTTTCCTGAGTTGCTCAGCTTTTGTAATTTCTTGAGGACAAGAAAGGTCTTGAAGGGAAGGGGTATTGTCACATTCCTAAGGGTAGGATAGTCCCTAAAATTTTGTAAGCTGCTAGGAGTTGTACCTAGGCAGTTGTCAGCTAGCATCTCCTGGTGTACATTCCAGAAGATACAACTCAGCTGACGGTTATATATATGTACTGTGGCATTAGCCACCAATCATGAAAATGGAAAGAATCTGATTTCTCTCTCCAATTCTATTATTCTCTCTCTCTCTCTCTCTTCTGAATTCTCTCATCGGAATCCTAAATCACCCTTGTTAGCTCTAAGGTGCTGACAGAGACAAGGAGAAACAGTCTACCACTGAAGCCTCCTTAAACCTAGAAGGCTGGAAAAGGTCAAGGGAAACCTCACAAGATGACCTATGGTCATGCCTTGCAACAATTACTGGCCTTGAAAAGAATAAAATTATAGAACTCCCCATGATAATTCTTTTCCATAAACTAACACAATTCGTATGGCTGATGGACTTAGTAGGCCACTATCCTCAAGAACAGCCATATTTGGTCTCGATAACTCTCAGCTGCAAATTACTAAAACACTCCTGATTATTAACAACACTTTTTCCAACCTTGGGGATTATAATAATATAGGTCAGTTGACCTTAAAACACTAGCCATTGGTTCACTGATAGGGCCTTAATGGGCTCGATTTGATGTGCATGGCTTCCTCCCCTCACCTCAAATCCTAAACACATTTATATGCACCCTAATAGCACGGACATAAAACTTAATTGTTTGAATTTGCCTCTATTTTACACATTGGTCTTTGGATGGAAACATCCTGATTGTATGCGGTCTACATATTTTGCTTTCCTTGGTATCTGTTATGTTTTTGGCCGCTTCACCATATCCATAGCAGGAGAAACATCCTGGCTCTTAGTTGCTTCATTATTGTTACTTCTACTGGTAGAAAGGGAACTCTGTTGCTTGGATGGAAGAAAGAGTTCATGTACACTACTAACAGTGATTTAATTCATTATTGTACTCGTGTGAAACTTCACAACTTATTCCTTAGCATGCTCATAGCTTCTCAAATCTGCCGTCTGTGACCTTGTTTTTGTGAAACCTTTTTATTTGGTTGCACATAGTGAGATAAATGCTTGTTATGTTGTTGTTGCAGATATGGATGCACGCTGACCAGCGCCGTACTGGATTTCTTGGCCGCACTGAATTTTATAACGCCCTCAAACTTGTAACTGTGGCACAGAGCAAGCGAGATTTAACTCCAGATATTGTCAAAGCAGCATTATATGGTCCTGCCTCAGCAAAAATCCCTCCTCCCCAAATTAGTCTTGCCACTACCCCAGCAGCCCAGGTAAATCCAGTGGTTGCTGCACCTACACCACAGATGGGTCCAGTTGCACCAACATCATCTCAAAGTCTTGCTTTCAGAGGAAAAGTACCTTCAACTGCAAGTATAAGCCAGCAATATTTCCCATCTCAAGGGACTCAGTCAGTGAGGCCACCTCTTGCACAGTCTATTGGTAATGTTTCCCATCCACAACAGGCTGTTGCAAGTCCTGCTCTTCCAATTTCAAACAATCCCAGCGACTGGCTTGGTGGAAGTACTGGTGGAATTTCGGCTGGTGTATCTCATGTCACAAACCAAGGAAGTCAGGCAATATCCTCTGCTGCATCTAAACCACAAGATTCACTTCTGTCAGCTTCATTACCAAAAGCTAAGGATTCTAATAAATCAGTTGGTCCTGTGAATGGGTTTGCTTCTGACCCTGCATTTGGAGGTGATGCATTTTCTGTTGTCCAATCTTCAGCAAAAAATAATTTGCCAACACAATCTGCAAGTACTGCAGCAGTATTGTCTGCCATTGGTCCGGTATCTACTGGGCCACAATCTTCACCTAAGCCAGATCCATTGGATTCATTGCGAAGTACATTTATGCAACCATCTACAGGAAACCAGCTACAGGTCACACAGTCACTTCCAAAACCTACTCAACCGGTTGCAGCTCAAACAGCTTCCACACTTGTATCGACAGGAATTTCAGGCAGCCCGGGAAGTTTTACTGCCAATCAATCTCAACTGTCGTGGCCAAAAATGACACCAGCTGGCATTCAAAAGTATACAAAAGTTTTTATGGAAGTAGATACTGATAGAGATGGTAAAATCACTGGTGAGCAGGCCCGGAACCTATTCTTGAGTTGGAGACTGCCAAGAGGTAGAGATACTTCCACCTTGATCTTAGCTTTGTGCTTCATCACCTTCTGGTTATTTGTTGTTTTGCTGATATCCAGGCTTTCTCGTTTAAGGATGCTTACATTATATACTTTTTCCTTTTCTTGTTACTTTGACTGGTAAAGCAGTATGTGTTTCATGGCATATTATTGATGGTTTATGATGTTTATTTTTTTGGGTGACAAAGAAGGCACTTGGAATGTTCAGATTTTTAACTTCAGTTGCATTTTGGTAGTTTTGAATAGTTTGGCTTGCAATATAAAAGATAAGGAGGGGCAAGGCAAAAGCATGAAAACTTAAAAGTTTGGGAAATTACAAGAAAGAAGAAAACCTAAGGACTTGAAAAAGATAATGAAGGGTATTTTGGTAATTCTGATCTCAATTTTTTGGAAGAATGGAAAAGAGGCCAAAATTTTATTTTGAGATCTAATTCATAAAAAATATGGTTTGGATGGAAAGTTTGGGGTAAAATATGAAATTTTGAGAAAATTCAAAGAGTTGCCTGAAAGATCCTAAATAAATGTTAAAAATAGTAGTAAAGTCCTAAAAATGATGGAAAGATTCTGTAAATGGGTTTTGAGTTGGAACTTACCAAAATATGAAATTTTTGAAATTTCGTGTATGGTAAAAAATTAGTAAAACTGCCCAAAAATATGAAAAATGAGGTCTAAAATTTTGAAAATTTCTGGAAAATTCCATAAAAATATATAAAAGCATAAAGTCACTATGGAGCTGTTATATGGTGAAGAATACATTAGTTATGTGGAAAATTTAATTTTTTTTTCATAAATAAGGATAATTAAGAAACATTAAAATAAATATTCTGAGATAGTGAGATTTTATAAAATTTAAGTGGCATATCCTCTGATGAAGATAAGATCTTTTATGAACAATTTATGTTGATTTGTTAGAGAGAAAATGGAGGAATTTAGCTTAAAATTTAAAAGACAACATAACTTGGGAAGCCATCTTTGAGAGTAAATTTTGAGTTCTACAAGGAGTCAGTTGGAGGCATTACAGGGCATTTAGATCTACAACTTTTTTTTGTTTAAGTTGTGACCTAAAAGTGATATGAGAAGGGTGCAAAACAGGCTCAATGTTGTTAGATTTCTTGTAGCTGACTGCCGACCTCATATAGTGGGATTAAGGCTTGATATGTTTTTGCTGCTATTGTTATTCAAATACTTGCTGGACTTAAGACGACAATTTTCGTGTTCTGTCTTTTGGATATAATTTTTGCAAGCTAGAATCTATGTAGCTGGCCCCACCTGGTGGGGTTGAGGCTTGAAACATTGTTGTTGTTGTTGTTGTTTATAATTTTTGCAAATTGGATGGAATTTAGCCTAAAATGACAAATTTCTTTGACTTTCAAGATTGACATCCAGATGTTACAATTAAAGGTACCGAGTTGCACTATTAAGTTGGCATCTTCATGCTACATTTTATGATATTCCTTTCCCTTTCCATATCCTGTTATTAGGTTTGGTAATCTTCTCTTATTACATTTTCTTTTTGATTTTTGGGTCGAGGGGGGCGGGGCGGCGGCTATTGGGGACTGGGGGTTATCTTGTAAGCTGTTTGTTCTCATACCATGTTATTCTCATTTTTAACACTGTTGGCCTTTGCCAGAGGTCTTAAAACAGGTTTGGGACTTATCTGATCAAGACAGTGATAGCATGCTTTCTTTGAGGGAGTTCTGCATTGCACTTTATTTGATGGAACGATACAGAGAAGGGCGCCCTCTTCCACCAATGCTTCCAAGCAATGTTTTGCTTGATGAGACTCTTTTGTCTCTGACTGGTCAGCCCAATACTTCCTATGGAACTGCAGCTTTGGGACATACTGCTGGTAGGATTTATTTATTTACTTTTTGTTTTTGATAAATAAAATTGTAATAACAAGAATTGCCAAAAGAGAAATGGTAGTATGGATTAAATTGTATTTTAAGAATTCTGAGATTCGCCATTTAACATTTAAAATCAATCAACTTCATCTTTCTGTTTAGGTTTCAGACCACAGCAAGGGATGCCTGGTGCCCAACCAACACCTGCTGGTGGTTCTAGGCCACCAGTGCCTGGAATGTTTCCTCGAGCTGATGGAGCAATGCAATTTGATCAACAGAAGTCCAGAATGCCATCAATGGGAAGTTTCCCGGTAAGCCAATCCAATGACGGGGAACAGAAATCAGTAGACACAAAGTTTCAGGAGTTGGCAGACACAGAGAAAAAGGTTCTCTTTTTCCACATGTTTCAATCTCTATATACCATGGAATCATTTGTAGTAATTGAAACAAATTTCTTCTTGAAATTTCCTTGGCCCAAATGGTTTTTTGGTTTCAGCAGAAAAAAAGTATAATGATCCCCCATCTTTCTAAAATAAAAAAATAAAAACTTCTTAGATACCTTGATTAGTTAGAATCAGTGCGAAAGAGATATAGTGACCTAGAGCACATTACCTAGAGCACATTTCCAGTCAGACGTAGTGAGTTGTCCAGTAAAATTTAAATTTAGGAACTGATGCTGTCCATTCTTCTATAGATACTTACAATGATATCTTCAATTTGATATGGATGGTTTACAAAGCCAGAATTAATGACTCGTGCTTTAAAGCTTAAATCAGTGATGTCCTGGATTTGACATGGAGGGTTTAAATTGGTTGTTCAGACTGTATTCTGAACTCTTTTTAAGCTATCTTCAGTCTCAGTTACTTTGACTAGTGACAATGGAGAATTCTCAATTTCTGAATTTCCAAGAGGAATTGAGAGGAGGGAAATTGGGAAATTAGGGGGGAAAGACGAGAAGGGAGAGTGAGGGAATTCAGAAAGAGAGTAAACTGATTTCCAGATTTATTCATCATGTGTGGGGTAGGCGTAGATCAGTTGTATTTATACTGATCTTTAGCCTAGATTGGGTGCCAAAAACGGTTATCCCATCCCACTTGTCTTACAACTTGCCATAGGACATGTTGGAACATTCCTCCAGCTATGTCTGTACACGTGGCTTATTTAACAAGGCCAAACAATCTATTACATAGGGCTTGACAGCCTGCTAACATGACAATCCCCTCCCCTTAAGACATTTCTTGTCCTCAAGAAATGTATAATAAGTTGGTTGAGTTGGGAAATTGATGGAAGAGATCTAGAAAATACTCCCATGTATTGTTGTCTTCATGGAGGGATGACTATTTGACTAGGACCTGGTTGAGAGGAACTCCATTCTTGTGAATAACTCTTTTATCTAGGATAGCGGTAGGAATTGCCTCTTCCATTTCTTCTCTTACCATAGGGGGGAGCGAAGGAGTGGATCTTTGTGCTCTAATGGCTTTCTTGAGAAGAGAGACGTGGAACACATGGTGAATTTTTGTCTCCTCTGGCAGTTGTAGCCAGTAGGCTACTGCCCCTATCTTCTCCACTATGGTGGATGGCCCATAGTACTTAAAGCTCAATTTGGAGATGGGCTGATGGGTCAGGGCCTTGAGATGCTGCTGGCCAAGCTTTAGGTAAACATCCTCTCCAATCGAGAACTCCCTCTCACTCCTTTAGGTAAACATCCTCTCTGACCGAGAACTCCTTCTCACTCCTTTAGGTAAACATCCTCTCTGATCGAGAACTCCCTCTCTCATTTTTCTGTCAACCAATTGCTTCATCCTGTTTTGTGCCCTGGCCAACTCTGCCTTTACCAACCTGATAGTCTCTTGTCTTTGCTGCAAATAAATTCCAATCACAACCACTATAAACTGTCCCCCAATTGCTGGTAGAAGCCTTGCCTTATAGCCGTAGAGAGCCTCAAAATGGGGTCATCCTGATCGAGCTGTGAAGCTTGAATTATACCACCATTAAGCTATTGCTAGCCACTTATGCCATCCCCTCGGTTGTAGAAAACTGTAACACCTTAAGTAAGACTCCAAATACTGATTTACCCTTTCTGATTGACCATCTATTTCAGGGTGGTAAGCGATAGACATCAACAGCTTAGTGCCTAACAATCTCATCAATTCCTTCCAAAATAGGCTGGTAAATATCTTATCCTTATCTGATACTATGGATTGAGGGATTCCATGCATCTTCACTACACCATCCATAAATGTTCTCGCCACTTCTTGTGTTGTGAACAGGTGGGATAGGCCAATAAAATGACTGAACTTAGATAATCTATCCACCACCGTCGTAATGCAGTCCGTCCCTTCTGACCTTGGGAGCCCTTCTATAAAATCCATGGTTATATTGGTCCATGCTTGGTCTAGTATAGCCAGGGGTTGTAGCAGACTTGAATGAGCCACTGTCTCATGTTTGCATCTCCTACATACATCACACTTCAACACATAGTCCCATACATATTTCTTTAACTGAGGCCAAAAGAATACCTATTGTACCTTATGGTAGGTATTCTGAATGTCCAAATGACCCTTAATAAGGGACTCATGTAGTGCTCGTAGGATCCTACTCTTTAACTCCCCACACTCTCCAATCACCAGCTTGCCTTTGTACTTTATCACTCCATTGTTAAATGAATAATCTAGCCTGCTATTGGCATCCACGCTCAGTTGCTCCAACAACCCCTTGGTCCACTCTCTTTGTTGATAGCTATCTATAATTTCTTGGAGCCAATCCGGTACTACTGTTGAAATGGTTGCATTCATTCCTTCCTCTTGGCAACGAGACAAAGCGTTTACTGTTATATTTTCCTTTCCCTTCTTGAATTGGATCACATAATCCAATCCCATGAGTTTGGTCATACCCTTTTTTTGCAATTGGGTATGCAACCTCTACTGCAATATGAACTTCAAACTTTCATGATCTATTTTGATAACGAATCTTCCTCCCTTAAGATAGTGTTGCCACTTCTCTACTACCATAAGGACTGCCATCAACTCCTCATAAACATTGAGTCCTTGTGTCTGGGGGCTATGGATTGGCTAAGGAAGGCTAAGGGTTTGCCATCCTGTGAAAGGATTGCCCCTATACCATGGTTGCTAGCATCGATCTTCAACACAAATGGCTTGCTGAAATTTGACAATCTAAGCATTGGTACTTCACTTAGTGCTTTCTTCAACTGCTAAAAAGCCTCATCAGCCTTAGGGTTCCACTTAAAACCATCTTTCTTCAACAATTCAGTCAAGGGCTTGCTGATCATCCCATAATTCTTTACAAATCTTTGGTAATACCCGGTGAGCCCTAGGAACCCTCTTAATGCCCTAATGCTGGTAGGTTTAGGCCATGCCACAACAACCTTAATTTTCTTGGGATCCATGCCCACTCCATCCCTTTAAATTATATGCCCAGGTATTCCACCTGTTTTTGTGCAAAAGCACTCTTTGACCGCATGATATACAGTTTGTTGAATCTCAAGATCTCAAATGTAGCATTAAGATGGTCTAGGTGTTTATCAAAAGAGGGGTTATAGACTAGGATATCATCAAAGAAAACCAACACAAATTTTCTGAGGTATGGTTCAAAAATTTGGTTCATGAGGGCTTGGAATGTAGCTAGTGCGTTGGTTAGGCCGAAAGGCATGACAATGAATTCAAAATGGTCATGGTGTGTCTTGAAGGCTGGTTTGGGTATGTCATTTGGATTCATCCTAATTTGATGGTATCTTGATCTTAGGTTCAGTTTAGAGAATACAGAGGCGAGTTTAAGTTCATCTAATAAGTCCTTAATGATTGGGATAGGGAATTTATCTTTTATGGTAATGGCATTGAGTTGTCTATAATCAATACATAAATTCCATGTACCATCTTTTTTCATAACCAATAGGACGGGTGAAGCAAATGGGTTGTGGCTAGGTTTGATCATAGATTGGTTCAACATCTCTTTGACAAGTTTTTCAATCTGGGACTTGAGTTTAGGGGGTATCTATAAGACCTAATGTTCATTGGTTCAACATTAGGTAGAAGGGGTATTGTGTGGTCCAAGGATCTTTTGAGGGGAAGTGACTTAGGTTCTACAAAAAGATCTTGGTATTCAACTAATAGTACATCAAGTAGGGCCAATTTGTGTACTTGCCAGGTGGCTCTAGATGATTGGCTCCCTAGTTTAGAATCTCCCTCATCCCCCATCTTTGGCTGCTCAGTAGCTTCAATTGAGAACATTTGTGCTACTTGGGACACCTTCTTCTTGAATAGCTGTTGCAATTTCTTCCCCTTGATAAGTTTGCATGTTCCCATTTCCATGTTCCCTTGCAACACCACCCTCCTTCCATCCTTTTCTAGGGTCACTTCCATCTTGTTGAAGTTAAAACTAATTGGACTCACTTCCCTCATCCAATCAAAACAATATGGCATCCCCCCTAACTTAAGTAATCTTAAATCAACCTGGTAATCTTTTCTTTGCATTTCCAAGTAGAATCCCAAACATGCGGATTTGCTGATGACTTTACTCTCATTGGCTACTATTACAAACATGGGTTGTGTACTGACCAATGGCCACTTCATCCTCTTGGCTGTTCCCTCATTAGTAAAATTGTGGGTACTCCCACTATCTATCAAGACCAAGGGTGTTGTCTTGCATCCTTCTCTCCACTTTAATAATCTTGCTACTAGCCATTCCTTTGATTGCATGTGTTGTGTTTTGAGGACAAAGTAAAAAGTATATTTTATTCACAATGTGGTACACACACACACACACCAATGCACAAGGCACAAGCATGGGATAACACATCTTCCTAATATATATGTACAACACTATATAACACATATATAATATATGTACAACGCTAGTTCTAACACTCTCCCTCAAGCAGACGCATATATATATATCATATGTGCCTAGCTTGGTACAAATGTAGGCAAGTTGTGGACCTTGTAATGCCTTGGTAAAAAGATCAGCTAGTTGGTCATTAGAGCCAACTAATGAGGTACTAATCTCTCTAGAAATCAATTTATGTCTCACAAAGTGACAGTTTATCTCTATGTGTTTGGTTCGCTCATGAAAAACTGGATTAGAGACAATATAAAGAGCCGTTTGATTATCACAAATAAGTTGCATAGGCCTTGAATCTCCAAATTTCAACTTTGTAAGAAGTTGCTTGAGCCAAATCAACGCACATGTGGCTAAAGTCATGGCCCGATATTCCGCTTCTGCGCTAAATTTAGGTATAACATTTTGTTTCTTACTCTTCCAAGACACCAAATTTCCTCCAACCAGGATGCAATAACTCGAGGTAGAGCGTCTATCTTTAGGACTACTAGCCCTATCTACATCAGTATATCCAGCAACCTATTTGTGTTCTTTGTTCTCAAACAACAAGCTTTTACTAGGAGCACTTTTAATATATCTCAAGATACGCACTAAAGCATGCCAGTGACTCACATGGGGAGTCCAAGAATTGACTTACCACACTAACAACAAAAGAGATGTCTGGCCATGTAATGGTGAGGTAATTAAGCTTCCCAACTAGTTTCTTATATTGCCAAGGATCCTCTAATGGCTCCCCCTGTTTTGGTACAAGTTTAACATTAGGATTCATAGGAGTATCTATAGGTCAGGAATCAAGCATACCAGTCTCTTTCAAAATATCTAAGGCATACTTCCATTGAGAGATGGACACACCATGGGTAGATTGAGCTACCTCAATGCCAAGAAAATACTTCAGTTTGCCTAAATCCTTGGTCTGAAAATAAGTATGCAAATGATTCTTCAACTGCCCAATACCAACATCATCATCTCTTATAATAACAATGCCATATACGTACACTACCAATAATATGACTTCACCGGGAGAATGGCGATAGAAAATAGAATGATTAGCTTCACTTCTACTCATACCAAAAGATTAGATGACATAACTGAAGCAACCAAACTAGCACCGAGGAGATTGCTTCAGGCCATATAAGGACTTCTTCAGGTGACATAAGAAAATCATTTTTAATATCCAACTAATAAGGGACTTAGAGGAATCAAAATGAGAGAATAAAGATTTATTACCAAAAATATGCTTTGAAGTAGTAGAATCAAGAATCCAAGGACTAAGCTGAGCATGAGCAAGACAGATATGAGGAGTACCATTGGGTGACTGAGTAGAAGAAAGAGATCCTTGGGCAATAGAAGCTATGGGGGATGAGGCCTGTCGAGCTGGCTGAAATTAACGATACTCAGCTAACTCCTTAGTAGAGATCGTATATGTAGAAGCTGGTCGCATAGTATAAGAGGTATTGGGTATGATGGACTGTCTGTACCCTTAGGAATCACAAAGTACGTTGGCCTTGGGAGGACGACCATGGAGTGCATAACATGTATCTTTATAATGACTAGAGCGATGGCAGTAATTACAATAAGAGCGCTTACCACTGTGACCACGACACCTCTACCATGACCACCTCTAAGTCCAATCTCAGGGGAAGATCTAGGAGTGAGAGGCAAGTATAGATTGCTCTCCATCTTATTAGTGTCTCACAACTTATAAGAGACCATAATCTTGTTGCTAAATTTAACTCCCATTTTTGTTTGATTAAGGACAAGAATTCCGGGCAGGTACTACTCAAATGATGCCTTAAGGATGGGCTTTACCAACTGAGTTCAACACTTGATCATGCTGCTTCCAGCTCTCCAACTTAGCCTGTTGAGTCTAATTCAATTGCTGGCAATAATTTTTGTCAAAGTGTAATGTTTTTCTTTTAAACAAATGTAAAAGACAACATCTATTTTGTCATGGACTGTCACCTAGTGTTCATGTAGCTCACAATGATAAGGTGTGTCAATAATGGCATGCAAAGTTACTACATCCATCGTTCAATGTACTGCGTTTGGTTCTTAGTAAAATTCACATTCCTTGTTCTCATTCAATTATTTCTTTTTGTGATTAATGTAAAATTGGAAAACTCCATCAACTTCCATTTGCTGATTGTCCAATTACATCAAAGAAACCACTTGAATTGGTTTACTTAGATTTGTGGGGTCCCTCTCCTACTTTGTTTTTGTGGATGCCTATACAAGATATACATGGCTATACCCTTTGAAGCTCAAATCTGATGCCCTATCTACATTTGTAACTTTTCATAAACTTGTTGAAACCCAATTTCAAACCAAAATTCAGGCCTTACAAACAAATAACCACGCCGGGGGGGGGGTAGTTCAAGGTATTCTTGCCTTATCTCCATAGCAGTGTCATAAAATCTCGATTTACTTGTCCTTATATCCATAAACAAAATGGTGTAGCCAAGAGAAAACATAGACACATAGCAGAGATGGGGCTCACTTTATTATCTCATGTTAACATGCCGCCCAAGTTTTGGGTTGAAGCTTTCCAAACAACGGTTCATACCATCAATTTGCTTCCTTCCTCTCCTCTCAAATTCAAGACACCATTTGAGCTTCTATCTCACAGGCAGCCTAATTACCTAATGCTGCAGCCTTTTGGATGTGCTTGTTTTCCTTATCTTCGGCCTTATAACAAGCACAAGTTCGATTTTCATTCAACCAAGTGTGTTTTCATTGGGTATAGTCATGTACAAGCAGGTTATAAGTGCTTGCATCCTTCTGGTCGGGTTTATATTTCACATCATGTGCAGTTTAATCCGGATAAATTTCCCTTTCCTCATTTGTTTTCCTCTTCTACTACTATATCTCAGTCTTGTTCTAATGGGTTTTCCACTCTATTTTTCCAGTCTCTTCCTTCCTCTACAGTAGTACAACCCTTAAATTCTTCCTTGTCAAACACTAATTCCTCAGCTTCCTCATCCATTGGTTCACCTCCTGCTATTGCCGTTTCATAGCCTCATTCTAGACATGCAGGTCGTGCCACTAAACACATAGTTGCACCAGCCTCTTCCACTCATCCTATGCTTATTAGGTCCAAGACCAGACAGTGTCAACTTACCTCTCCTCATGCCCTAGTGGGTTCCTTAGAGTGTAGTTATGTTCATGAGGCATTTTTAGACTCATAGTGGGTTAAGGCTATGGAGGAAGAGTTTGTAACCTTGCAGCGCAATCATACTTGGGATTTAGTTCCATTTTCTGAGGATATGAACCTCATTGGCTGCAAATGGGTTTTTAGAGTTAAATATAATCCTAATGGGACAGTGGTTAAGCACAAGGCTTGGTTTGTAGGCAAGGGATTTCTTCAAACACTGGGAGTTGATTATGTTGAGACTTTTAGCCCCGTTGTTAAGGTCCCTACTATTCGAGTTTTATTCATTTTAGCTATTACCTTTGGTTGAGACATTCAGCAGGTGGATATAAACAATGCTTTTTTGAATGGTGACCTTACTGAGGATGTGTTTATGTCTCAGTCAGAGGGGTTTGTTGATGCTCGGTATCCTTCACATGTGTGTAAGCTAAGGAAGTTTTTCTATGGCCTTAAGGAAGCTCCTCGAGCTTGGTACGCAAAGCTGAGAGTTGCTTTACAGTTATGGGGGTTTATACGGGCTGTGTCTAATGCTTCATTGTTCATTAAGCACACTCCTCAATTTGTGTTGTTTGTATTGGTGTATGTAGATGATATCCTAGTCACAAGATTTGATACCTCATCCCTTAGAGCATTTATTCAAGATTTGGACACTGATTTTTCTCTAAAAACTCTAGGATCTATTCATTACTTCCTAGGGTTTGAAGCTCATAGAGATCATAATGGGATTTATCTCGCACATTCTAAATATACCTTAGATTTATTGTAGAAGGCAGCTATGCATGATTATAAACCATGTGATACTCCCATGAATTCAGTTATCTCCTTAACTGATGAGGGTGATTCTTTCTCAAATCCATCTCTATATCGAACCATTGTCGGGACCTTGCAATATTTGACCTACACTAAACTAGATATCTCCTTTGCAGTCAATAAGCTAAGTCAGTTTTTGTTCTCTCCTAAACAGCAGCATTGGATGGTCTGTAAGAGATTGCTTAGATATCTCAAGGGTACCCTTGGTTTGGGTTTATTGTTCTCACCAACACCTATTGATTTACCCTTAGTTGTCTACACTGATGCGGATCATGGTGGTTGTAGGGTTACTAGGTAGTCAACTAGTGGTATTTGTGTGTTTCTTGGGAATAATCTGATAGTGTGGAATTTTTGGAAGCAGTCAGTGTTTGCTCGGTCTGTTGGCGAGGCTGAATATAGGACTATTTCTCAAGGGATAACTGAGATATTGTGGCTGAAGTCACTGATTGCATGGAGTGACAATATGGCTGCTAAGAGTATTGTTGAAAATCCGTTGTTTCATTCTTGCATGAAACACATTGAGATTGATGTGCACTTTGTGCGAGAAAATGTGGACAATGGTGAGGTGGAGATTCATTATGTTCCTACTTCCCATCAGCTAGCTAATATCTTCACTAAGGGTTTACCAAGGAGCAGATTTCAGTGTTTGTGTGATAAACTCAGTCTAAAGTTGTCACCTATCCAGGCAGCAGTCTCTCAAGAATTTTCAGAGGTCAAGAGGGAGTCTAGTTTGAGGGGGAATGTGAAAGAGCATATTACCTGAGTTGCTGTTATTGTATTTGTGCTGATGATTATTTAATTAGTTGTGCTGTTGTTGTAATTTGCTATATAGTAGGTTGCTTTGATATGCACTTATGTTGTCGTTGTTCAATCTTAGTTAGGCGGTGGCTTAGGCTTGCTGAGTATATATAATCAGCAATGCCTTCATTTTATGTATCTTGGTTCTCATTTTGTTCATTTTATTTTCTCTAAGTAAAGATCCGAGTATTCTTTTCTCTCGATTGTGTCCTAGCTTCTTTTGCCCTAGTTTCATTGGTTTCATTTATTTTATTTATTTATTTAACTTTTACATTTGTTGGTGTAGTTTGTTTATAAATTATTTGTAGAAATAATTTTTAATAGATGACTTTGACCCATGACTTCATGTCTTCAACCTCCCACCCCCCCTCTCTTGTTGCAGTTTGATTAGAATAAAGATTTGTGGAGATGAATTTTGGTGGTTGCAGATTATTGTTTTTCTAAATTATTATAATTTTAACTAGAATGCATGGAGGGCATTTTGAAAAATCAAAATATTGATAGAGCTTCATAACACAAATTTGGCGTTTGCTTATATAATAGAATAAGATAATTGAACAAACTTAATAGATGATCAAGCTGAGCTGGTTAACTCAATATGTAATAAATAAGTTTGGAGAAGCACCTAATGAAGACAAGATAAGGGAGTCACAACTAGATAGTTTGATATGTGAAAAAAGGTCAATAGAAGCACTTGTGAGGTGAGTGAATGAAAGGAGGAAATTTGTAGCAAATGAGATTAGATGAAGACTAAAGAAAAATTTGGTAATAGACATGGCATAGGATATAATGGTCTTACAGAGGACATGACCATGGATAGGAATGGTTAGAGATCTTTAATTCATGTAGCCAAACCTATCAAGTGGGATTAAAGATTATGATTGTTGTCGTTGCTGTTTGACAAGATTCACTTGAGTGGGGGATATGACCGTGAATGGAGATGGTGAGAGGTCTAGAATTCATGTAGCTGATCCCATCTAGATGGATTAAGACTTGTGATTGTTGTTGTTGTCTAATAAAGATTCACTTGATGTGCATATGCTGAATGGACATATTGACATGCTAACTATGTGATTTTGTCCTTTTTCTGTTTGTTTTGTTATGGAAGGTTGAAGGCAAAGAGAAGGTTGTTCTAGATTCTAAAGAGAAGATTGAGTTCTACCGAATGAAAATGCAGGACCTTGTGAGTGGTTCTCCTTTCGCATCTGAAGTGTTACAGATATTTAACTTCTATGATTTGAGACACTATATTGCTATGCATTCTTCCTGTTCTTGACGACGTTCATGGTGCTTGATTTTTAGATCAACTATGTTTCAATATGTTAATTTCTTTTTAATGCTTTGTTTGTTTTGACTAGGTTCTGTACAAAAGTAGATGTGATAATCGCCTCAATGAGATCACAGAAAGGGCCTTAGCAGACAAGGCTGAGGTATTTCATTAGGTGCACTGAATTGTGTTCTTTAAGTTGTTGAGATTTGTCTTCCTGTTCACACAAATTTTTAACCCCCCCCCCCCTCCACAACAACCAAAAAAAAAAAAAAAAATGTATTGCAGGCTGAGTTACTTGGTAAGAAATATGAAGAGAGATACAAACAAGTTGCTGAAGGAGCCTCTAAATTGACAATTGAAGAGGCAGCATTTCGTGAAATTCAGGTTGAATATCTTTTCCTTTTGTGACTTTGAAGTGTCTCAACTGTGCATGTTGATCAGAGCATTTATACAAATTAACAGTGTTGTAGTGGATAAAATTGATTGCCTATCATGTCTTGTTCTCGGCAACTGCAGCCTTGCTGTGTTCTCCTTATCCTTGTAGTTTCTGCAATATTATCTACAGTACTTGTTGCAGTTGTTGTCAATTTTGAATTGCCTTTTGTTTCACAAGTAACTCCATCTTGGCTGACTCTTCTCATATTGCCTGAAAGTTGGGATAATTCTTTTGTTTACATGTTTCTTTCACTCTTTCCTTTCTTGTCTGTTTCTTTATTCTGTTGGGGCAAATTTGTGAGTGTGCTTTTACTAACTACCAACTTGATTTGGCAAGCAAAACGTGCTTATAGACATTTTGTGTAATTCTCCCCCACCCCAAGACTTTGATAATGGATTTAAATTAACATCATCTCTAGGAGAGGAAGATGGAGTTGCATCAGGCAATCCTTAAAATGGAACAAGGAGGCAGTGCAGATGGGATTCTTCAGGTAACTTTAATCACCGTGCTGCTATGAGCTAGAGAGATATGGATGAATATGTACCACTGTGATATATTTGGGATGTACAGGTTCGTGCTGACCGTATACAATCAGACCTTGAGGAATTAATGAAGGTTTTAACTGATCGTTGCAAGAAACATGGAATAGACATTAAATCAACTACAGTTATTGAACTCCCCACTGGTATCTCTTTACTTGGTCTTGACTATTTTCTATTATTTAATTGCAACTGTTTCATGCTTCTACCTTTGAGGTCTCTGCAATGAGGTTTTTGGAATTGCTTTTTGTATGGTATATTGATATTCATATTGTACCTATGGTGACCACCTTAACCTGTAAAAATGTTATGTTCCAATCAGAAATGTCAGCTCATCTTTTCTAAACTTGAACTACATATAGATATTATATATGTGTGCCTGAAAGCTCCCCCAACGAAATAAGAGAAGGATAAATCTTGGATCTGTGCCGCCCCCCCCCCCCCCCCAAAAAAAAAAAAAAAAAGTGGTAGATCAAGATCTGGATTGAATCCTTGGACTGGTTGAAAATTACTTGGTGATTAGTCCTCTTCTGATATTTGGAGTAATTAGGAAGTAAGATGTTGTCAAATTATAAGTCGCTTTTTTGTGAAATGGTAAATCCTATCTGCTCCTTTAGTACCTTCTCAAAGAAATCTCTCTCTCTCTCTCTCTCTCTCTCTCTATAGAACACATTGGGCTAGCCCTCTCAGATATCCAACTCTAATGAGAGCAATAACTTCACTCATGGCCTTTATTTTGTAAAATGTCAATTTTAGGCTGGCAGCCTGGAATCCCAGAGGTATCATCTGTTTGGGATGAAGATTGGGATAAATTTGAAGATGAAGGTAGGCATCCTTTGTTCATGACAGGAAATTATGAGCTCTTCTCCTTTCTCTGAACTGCATATGTGTTCTAATGCTTTCATTTTCAGGATTTTCACGTGGTGCTGCCATGCCACCCAAAACCAAATCTGCATCTTTCGAGAGGGAAAATGGTTCTGTAAATGGTGCTTCATCCCCTGATTTAATGTCGCATGACGATGAAATGTCAGATAAGCCTTTCAGTACAGGTGGGCATGCCTTTGACAGTGAATCAGCTTTCAATAACAGTGAAGATGAATCAGGAAAAAGCCCATCTGGCAGTTCAATAGGACATACTGCATCTGGAAGTCCATTTCAAGAATATTCAGATAACCATTTTAAGAAGAGCCCTGAGGCAGATGCAGAAAGCCATAGGTATGGTGTTTGATGATGTTGTTTCCTTGTCAGTTTCTCCCGTCTATCTTTCCTGTATTAATTTCTCTTGTAACATGGTGGTCCCAACTTCTAATGGACAGAAGCTTTGAAGAACCAACCTGGGGTAACTTTGACAACAATGATGAAGCAGATTCAGTGTGGGGATTTAACAAGGTGAGTATGGTTCTTTTAGATGCATATTTATGTGCATGATAATGAGGTGATTTTCACGGAAGTCGGTAATCAGTACATCTTAACGATGCTATGGGATACTTGAATCCTACATTTTTTCCATTTGATGTTGCCAAATTTTTTGTATATTGCTTTGAATGCTTAGTGCTCCCCCTCCCCAGTGTCTCAAGAAGGGTTCTTTTTTTTTTGGCGTGGAAACCTGAAGAAGGATTTGAACTGGGAGAATTGTTTGTAAGACTTGTGGTAGACTAGTCTGAAACTGTAACACAGATTATGGAAGACCCAAGTACTCTAATTGGTGCAACTTGCCCATTTTCCTTCATATCTGGGCACCTGGCAAAATAGACAGGACAGTGATTTGTCTGCCCCCAAGACTGATAATATTCGCTATTGGGACTGAGCAATGAATTTTCTTTCATCTCTACCAAATCTGGCACTAGCTTTGACAGTGTAATTGTTGTTCTTGTCATGTGCATATTGATTTACCTCTCCTAACTGGCATCACTTTTCAGGATTCGGATCATGGCAAGCATGGAGAGAAGTATTTCTTTGAACCTAGTGACTTTGGGGCGAGTCCAAGAACAACAGATTCCCCAAGTGCAGGCAACATCTTCCCAAAGAAGAGCCCCTTTTTCGAGGATTCTGTACCTAGCACTCCAGTTTCCAGGACTGGTTTTTCCCCTCCAAGGCAGAGCGTGGGATCAACAGACCAATTCTTTGACAATAGCTCAAGGTTTGATTCTTTTAGTATGCACGACCAAGCATTCTCCCCTCGACGGGAGACTTTCACAAGGTTTGACTCCATAAACAGCAGCAGGGGATTCGACCCCAGTCAAGGAACTCTCTCTAGGTTTGACTCTATAAAAAGCACTGGAGGGTTTGACCGCAGCGAAAGGTTCTCTTCTTTTGACGATGCTGACCCATTTGGCTCGAGTGGTCCATTTAAGGTTTCATCAGACAATCAAACCTCTAAAAAGGGTTCTGACAACTGGAGTTCTTTCTAGATGGGGATTCATAAGCCTTCACGATTCAACCTCGACTCCTTCGCTTATCTTTATTCGTGTGGGGTGCCATGAAAATTTTGCGTGTTGTATAGCCTGAACAAGTTCTAGACACTGTTGATGTTGGATTGTCCTACGTGCCACAATTCAAAGGGTGAAGCTTCATGCTTTTCTGTTGTCATTGATGATTTCCACTCGAAGATTCAGAGGATAGAAGCATCAGGTTCCCTTGTCAGCCAGCTCCCGGTGGTGTGTGCTTTAATGATTTTGGCTTTTGTAATGGTGCTGTTATTGTGTTTGTTTTCTTTGAAAATTTTAGGTCAGCTCCGCGCTTTTCCTCCTTTTATATTAAGAGCATGGACAATAGTCAAGGGCTTATCTCATCGTTTAGAGTTGTAAGCACAGAGAATTCTGGTGTGTTCTACTTATCACCCTGTTTAAAAAGATTGATAGACTCTATTGTGAGGCAATAGTTGTTTAAATTTTTTAGTTTTTATTTTTTGTTACCCGTTAACACGAGAGTCAGTGCAGATCTATTTTTTTTTTATTTTTGAAAAAATATTTAATGTAATTGTGATATCATATCATATTGATATTTATGCATAATAATCATTACTTGGTAGTTAATGGGAAAATTTTTTATTGTTCTATTTATCAAAAACTGCCCATTGTCATGTATTTAAGATGATTAACTGAACTGTGATGATACCCTAAATTTGTTGGATTTGGGTCTAATACAATGCATAGCAAGTGATGGCCATCAATCTGATAAAAAGAATAATGTCCAATCAGTGGTTTTATATTAGTCCCATGCATATCTATATCTTTTTCTTCCCAAATGAAATGAATATAAAATAGGAGGCCATTGAATCATGAACGACCATATCAACTGAAAATAGCCAAAGACTCTACACTTCAAAATAAGCCATTCATCCCTGCAAGCCTGCAACTAGGGCTAGTAGTATATAAAGACAAAACAAAGTAAGAGGAATTCATCTTAAAGACCAAAAGCCATAATGATAAATCAAGTACTCCAACTTGCAGCCCTGGGGTAAAGCAATGTTGATAAGCTTCTCAGAAACAAAAATGATCTAAATATAAGGTGGCAATATGTTAATGATAATGTATAAACATGAATATCAGAGTTAATAGTTTTCTTTTTCATCTAAATCCAGCTACTCAATCGTACACCGTACAATACAATCACAATCTGTCAAAAGCAGGAATGTCCTGACAACGTATTTGTTTTATCAGTGAGAAGCTGGCACCAGTGTTCTTCAAGCAAAGGCAATGAAATAAATACACGGCTTGATGTCAATCTCTTGTTCTATCCATCTCTTTCTGCACTTGATTATAAGCAGACAGCATTGATGATCGAATATTTGCTATTTCTACAAGGGTATCCAAAGCTGCACGCATGAAATGCACATAAGAGGTAAACCTCAGAGCCTATGCTTGCAATGGACATATATTTGGAGTGTGGAGTCACGAGGAGCTATAGTGAGTTAGATGGAGATAGCATCTTGCAAATTTACCTGTCTCAAATGAAAGTTGGGCAGCTCGAAGCTTTGGAGAAACCAAAGCTCCAAACATCGATAGTAATTTGAACCGTTCCTTTTGAATCTGCTGAAGGCAAAAACAAATATTGTAAAATGGATTCCTATACACATTTCCCCATTCCAACATAGAGCTGATATGGTGTTTACAACATTGTTCTGATACTCGAACTGGACTAACTGGCAATAACTGGTAAATCAAATGGTTCAATCAGGAAGTAGATGAACTAATCGGTTTAAATGGGAAAAAATTTATTTCGGTGAAGGGGAAGAAAGATGGAGATCTTGGTTTTCATTCAGTGCCCAAATCTGGGTTTTGAATCCATCAAAACTCCCGGATCTTGGTTCAGCTAGATTTGAGTCCTCCCTGTTTTGTTCCCAGATATGGGTTTAGTGAACCCAGGACCGAACCCAAAACGAGAGCACCACAAGAAAGAAAAACAGGTGAGGGAAAGCTTGGGAAGAAGAGCCACGGGGCAGAGGAGGACAGAGGGGAGAGGCTGAGTGTTTTATTCCCTTTTATACATCCAAGCTCATTTTTGTAAATAAGACAAAATAAAAATCATCCAGTACCATGGGTTAATTTTGCTAAAAAAATTATAAAATGATAAAAATGTTACCATAGGATATTAATAATGCATAAAAATATTATTATAATAAAAATATTCATTGTTTTGGAATCCGGTTTGACCCTGGCCCAATAGATCCTTGATCCTTCCCCTTTTTTGGTTTGATATCTTAATCTAGATTTGATAATATTAGTTTACAATGATCTACCAATAAATTTATTAATTCAAGGCCTCCAACCCTCTAACTTGAAAGTACAGTCTTTGTATTTCTACTTTTTGTCTAAATTCACAATCTCCCATTTAGTGGCAAAAAAATTGGAGAATTTGCAAAGAGCTTTTTACGGAGAGGTATAATGGACGAGACAAATTTTGTTTACCCTTAGCTAGGGGAGGCTTTGTGGTCAGGAAGTTAAAGACTGTTTAATCCGGTGGGTTCCCCTTGACAAGTGGCTGTGGAGGTTTGTAAGCGATAAAGATAGAATGTGCAAGGGGGTTATTATGGATAAGTATGGCTCACAATGATATGATTGGTCTACATGGCCTGTTAGGCAGACGACTGTGGAAAGGGATCATGAAGGTGTGGGCCAACATATTTAAATTCATCACTTAGGTAGGAAGTGTGGATATTTTGAGGTACTCACTATACAACTAGTGTGGCCACTGTCCTCTAAATGAGCAATTTACCAACCTCTACATTTATACTTGTAAGCAATAATTTCTAGTCCAGTTGATGACTCCATGCAATTCAGGTAAAATGTTCGGGATCTGGAAACTGACACCATGGTATCCGCCTTTGACATTTCCTCAACCTCACTCAAGGTTTGAGTAGGATGAAAACAAATGCATCTGGAATTTAGAAAAAAAAAATGCCTTTTTAGATTTGCTCATTCTACAATGCCTTCAATGACAAAGAGAGGATCCGGGGCTTGCTCTCCCTTGTCAAATTTCTTTAAATCATGCGATAGAGCTTGCTCAAACTGGCTTCATCAAAAAGGTTAGGAGGATTATTCTTTTTTGTGTCATATGGCATATTATGTATGTGCGGATATATGAGAGACTTTGCAACATGCGGGGGTCAGAGAAGAATTTTCTTTCTTTCTGTAGACGATCTTCTCTATGTAAGTTTGTCTGATAGGTTTTCGTACAGGGTTTGCTTCTTTAAGCTAAATAAGTACAAAACTCATTGTTTTTTTGCTAAAAACTATGAAAATGTTCAGTGGCAGTAGTTTCTAAACTGCATTTATACAATTTATGTATCCAAGTTAAATTCAAGTTAACACTAAATATACTTTTGACAGGTGGCAAAAAAATTGAACATTGATTTAGCTATAATTCAGAAACTAAAATTCTCTCTCTCTCTCTCTCTCTCTTGCTAAGACCAGAAACTAACATTTTCAGTGTCACAAAACAGTCTCTTTTCAGTTTTGCACATGTGGCTAGTTAACTTCTAGCTATACCACCCTCATAGCTGAACTCAAAGAAAGCAAACTATGGGAGGGGTGTTAGTGAAATAGTAGTATCATCCACCAGCAAAACAAAAACAGCTAAAAGGAGATGATGGAATGGAGCAAGATCAGTTGCAAAAAACTTACTTGATTATCGACTGTGAGTGTACGCCCATTACTTTCTGGTCTTTTCTCCTGAATTTCTTTGCACAATGATTCAAGAGAAAGTAAGAAGCAACATAAGATTAAAAGGCCCTGAAGGCTGATAGTAAACAGAAATGAAAAACAAAAGCACTAATCAGTATATTCCATGGAAAAATAGAGATCTCTGACAGAGAAACTGACGGGATGAGAATCTCCTAATTATTGGAAGTCAAAAATCAAGCAGAAAGGTATACAAAAGGTGATTTTTTGACAGTTGATACATGTACCAAGCTGTTGATAGATTCCTACTACTGCAACAGCAATAGCAAAATAATCCGTTGAAAAGACAAAAAGAGTACAAATGCATACCAGATGTTCCCCTATATCGAAGCTGTGGATTAGTTGCTTTGCTTAGTAACAACTCATCCTTGCCAACTTCTGTTTCCTCAGAGAAGCATTTCTGATTATCAGGGGAGACCCATTTGAACAAAGTAAAGTTTGGTTTCTTCATTGTAGAATCAACTACAGAAGACATGAAATTAAATTATTCACAGCTTCTGGAACACAAGGACAAGGACAGAGAAAATCCAATGTGCACAAACCATTAGCTAAGCAAAATGAGATTGTCTATTTTTCTTTAGAAGCGTTGATTATCTGAACAGTAAAAGTTGATTTAAGAAATCCAACTATTAGAATCAATATCCGAAGTGACAGAGCATCTAAAAGTCCCTTCCATGATCTGAAAGTTCTCATTGCAGTGATAAATGCACCAAAGGACGCATATAGGAACTCTTCATGATTCAATTTCAGAAAAAAACTCCTTAAATACCATCTAATGCACTAAAATACAAGATATCATACAATATGCATAAGTTGTAACACAGACCCATTATTGAAAATCTAACTTATAATCAAAATCCGATTACTCTAGAAAGATTACCATCCTCTTGGGTGACTTGCAAAGATGTTGCAGCACAGTGGTGTTTGAGGTCAATCAAGGCACTGTTGATTCGTGAAGCACCCATGGAATGTCGAGCACTAGCTAAATCCAGCCATCCCTGCACAAATAGAACGCTTGTAACAACAAATGGTCGGTAAACATGATCTTCCCGCGCGCGCTATATCAACAACTGCAAGCCTGAAGTTGCTGGTCACCAATTGAATCATACTAGACATTAGTGGTAGAAACGACCTAAAACCGAGCACAACGATTACAACTGCGTAACTTGGATTTGTTTGAATGAAATAGAGATGTAAAATTAAATACGCTGAAGAAAAAAATAAGCAACCAAACGAACACGCAAAATTAGGTTAAATAGGAACGTGGAGAGCGGAAACAATATGTAAATTGCAGACCATTTACCTGGCGGAGAATTGAAGATAAGGAGTCGAGTAGGATCAGATAGCTATCCACCGAATCAAGAAACTCGAGAACGTTCAGCTCTCCTTTCCCTTCCCCTTCTTTCTCCGGTTGTTGTTCGGCCGATCCCCTTCGGTTCTCAAAATCAACCTCTTCTTCTTCTTCATCCGCTTGTTGTTCGGTGGATCCTCTTCGGTCCTCAAAATTTTCTTCTCCCATCGAAAATCGGGGGTCTGATAGTTCAACACTCGCAAGTCGCTGCAATCCAACACAACAATCGGGGGTCTGATCGTTCTTCTTGCAGCACAACGATGGCCTTCCGGCCTTTCACGGAAGGGTTTGGTCCCCTTTCTGTAAATTTATAAGTTTTTTTGGTTCAAAGTTCTAATTCAAGTAAAAGAGGTGCCGTTTTGGATTAATGTAAAGAGGTGGGCCTAACAGTGAGAGCACGAATTGTTTGGTCCAAACTGTAGAAACCATTAAATTCTATTCCTTTGGTTCAGTTTAAGATTTTCTTAAAGCAAGGTTTGGTCTGTAAATTTTGACAAACAAGGTTGGGTTTGACTGTTTTGAGTTTGTTTGCAAAAATCAAAGCGTATATTATAATATTTATTATATATCAAAAATATTTTATTGATAAATTTTTATCCTTTTTTTGTTTAAAACTTTGTATAGCAAACTTAAACAAATAAGCTACAAAATTTTTATTTAAAATTCTTATACAAAAATTATATGAAAATTAATACCTTTTAATTCTTAAATTATACAAATAACTAATCGAATAAAGAGTTCTTTCTTCTGGTAAGTTAGAACAAAGAAAGTGGTAAGTGCCCCACAACTAAGGTGCAAAAACTTCACAAGTGTTATTGTTTTAAAGGGAAACCAGAACCAGAAAATACAATAGTTTCGGTGCAAACATAAAATTTAAAAGAATTTGTGGGCCCTTATGAAATATAGTAAAGATTTGTGGATAAATCAAAATTTTGTGAGTTGGCTTGACAAGTGCACCAACCAAGCCGGCCTCGCGTTGGGGCTTGCTTTGAAGCTGGCCCATCAACCAGTCCACCAATGGTAATCAAATGGGCCCCCTCTATCGGGCTTCCTCGAGAATTGTCGTTCTCGGAAAGTGGGACCCGTACGGTCGTACACATTTGACTGCTATTTTTTGTTGACCAAATTTAATAATTAAATTGCCTTTCACACTGCAATGTCTCATTAAATACGTCAGCTAGATGGTCCATCACAAACGAGCATGCTTCGATGCTTGAAAAAGGTTAATGCACAAATTTACTAAAAAAATTGTCGGACAGACTTCAACACACACTGTATGAACAAATTTTATCACAGATAAAATTTGTTGGACGGACTTCACCACAGTTGAATTCTGCCCAATTTACTTCGACAAATTTCATCATAGATGAAATATGCTCGAATTTTATTTAAACGTGCGTGCAGTGTTTTTGAGATAAGGATATTTTTTATATTTAACATTTTTGGTCATCCTGTACGTCAACTAATTCAGGTAAAATAGAATAATCCATTACATACTTATAAGTATCTTTATTAATTTATAGTAGGGGTGTTAAAAAATATCTGAAAATTGGTGAATTAGACCAAATTGAATTGAATTGTGCCTTTTAGATTGATTTTATAGTTTAACGGTTAAGTTCTGTTCTAAAAAATTAAGAATCGATATATTTGGTTTATTTACTGATTTTTCTTTTCAAATAGTGGTTCGAATCAAATCGGAACCGATATTATACTTGTATATATATTATAATTTTTTTAGTATATATATACATACTCATAAATATATTATTACTTGCAATTTTAATCTGCTAGTTTTTATTTATTTCTTTTTTGTTGTTAGTTATTGTTATTCATGAACTCTTTTATTTCTAAACTTTTATGCTTTATTGCTATATTAAATGGTCGATGTAATCTTATTTGATGAGGTAGTCTATAAATTATTTTGTTCTACTTTTACTTCAAGATTTAAAGTATTAGTGAAGTTATGGGTTTATTTTAATTAACAAAATTGTTTATAATTTCATATTTTGTGAAAATATTTAAAAGTTAAATGTTAATTTGATAGAACCGAAATCTAATCGAAACAGATCCGATGCGATGGATTGGTCATGGTTTGGTTTTATATATGTAATAGTTCGATTACAGTTCTTATTTTTTTGGAATAATTAAAAATAGTTTAATTACTAAATTTTTTTAAAATCAGACCAATCTGAACCGTTGACACTCTTAATTAATAGTTACTTCAGCATATTTTATGTCATATTTTTTCTTCTTTATTAAATTTTTATGTCATTCTTTTTTAATCTTGTGACAACTTTTCTTTATACCCTACATTTATTTCATAAATATATTTTATTATATGCTTATTTTATTATATATAATCTCATTAAATGAAAATATAAATTTATAATTCTTAAAAGTGTCACATAATTACGTTATTTTTAATTAATTTTTTTTTGGAAAAAATGTTATTTAAAGATTTAAGCGTGACACTAAATTTGATATTTATATATTAATATATTATATTATGTGCTTAATTAATGTAAATGTTTAAATATAAAAAAATATTTAATATATTAAATAATACAGAATAAAGTTATAAAGTAAGTCCATTTGAATGGCTCATCTTTCCTTCCTGAGAGACGTTGAAAATTAATAATAATCCAACAAATACATTCAAAACTTCCATTTTGAAGGGATTATTTATGCGCTTGCAATAATAATCATTCCCCATATAGAAGAGGACAGACAGAAAAATACTGAGTGAAAAAGGCAGGCAGCCAGGCTGGTTTTCCAGGTTTCGTAGGGACCAGTGAACTGTGAGAGAGAGGAGGCGGCGGGCTCGGCTCCGCAAGCCATGCTGTTTCGTCAATGGTCTACTCTGCTCTCTCTAAGCAGCTCAGCTAAGCCAGGAGAGCTGATTGATTTTTGGAGCTCAACAAGTCAAACCCCCCCCTCCTCTCTCTCTCTCCCTCTCTCTCTCTCTCTCTATATATATATATATGTATCTACCTTTAAGAATGATATTTAGTCGTTCCGTTTCGACTCTCCGAAGTACCATTTCCCTCTCTCTTCCCACCCTGCCCTTACCGACTTTGAAGAAAACAGAAACGAACCCTAATTCCCGGATTCAGATAATCAATCTCCCCTAACTGTATATCTGCCTGCAGAATTTAGCCCCAGATGATGGCGCATCACCGGATGGGAACTGAGTTTTCACGATAAGTTCCTCAAGTTTGAAGAATTAGCTCGGAGGGTAATGGATTTTTTGGTTTCTTCCTTTAATTTAAGCTGAATCGAGCCTGTACACGTTTTTCTTGAAAATTCTTTTGCACTGGTATGCATGATTGTGAGTTCGGACTTGCTCTGATGCTGCTTACGTCGACTAGTTTTTGCTGTCTCGTTTCGTAAATGGGGTATTTTGAGACCAAGGATGCAGTTTTTAATCTGATCTACTTGAATTGGTTATATTCATATTCTTGGTGGTGTTGGGATGGTTAATTTTTTAAGGTTATGAATCAATTTTTAAGGGAAGGAAGAGAGCTTGATCAGTAAAAGTGAAACTAAATGGAAGTATGAGGGGGAGAAGATAAGATGAGTTCTTTTTTCTAATTTGAGCTGGTTAGCTCTGAATTTAACTGTAGACTGAAAGAGATAATTTGAAGGAAATGTATTTCTTAGAGAGATTTACTTGAAGTTGAAAAAAGAAAAGGGTACTTAAGAAGGAAAGAGAGTTCCATCTCACATCCATGAGAGGTTAGAAAGTTTTCTTTATTACCATAGGTGAGTCTTTTATTTTTGTTTCAACTTTTCTTTTAAAAAAAGGATATATGTGCAAGATTTGGGTGTGGTGGTCAGACATATATCTTATTTCATGACCTATTCCATATTGGTAGTATAATGGGGAACTTTTTGATATGGTACTTGGTCCTGAAATTAAAATGTGTACTTAACTAACACTTTTGGATAAAAGACTTGTGTTGTTACAAGTAATATTAGTGCATAAAGGAGGATTGTTTTTCATGAGTCCATTCCATATTGGCATGTATTGGAGAAGACATTACTTAGGTTTAGAAATTTAAAAGTTAACTTCAGATAGCTTTGAGTGAGGTGAGGGCGTATGGCGTAGCTATGGAAATAGAGTTGAATCAATTTTGAAGACTTAGAATATCCATTATGGTCCTAAATATCCTTGGAACCCACCTTTCTCTTTCCTCCCTATAATTTTTTTTCTTCCAAGCACTAACTTGTCATGATGCCATTTATATTTTGTTGTTACCAGTACTTACTTTTATTTTTCCCACTCAGGGATTGCGAAGTTTTATCTTCCGATCTGTCATTACAGCTGGTATATTAATTTCTGCTGTTAATATATATTCTTTGGCAGGTACTTATTATCTGATGGCTGGAAGCTGGGATGGAAGTCATGATCTTGGTAGCCAGTCAGATGAGAACTATCTCTTTGAGAGACTACACATAGAACCCCTATACGATGCATTTATATGCCCTTTAACAAAGCAAATTATGCGCGATCCTGTTACATTAGAAAATGGACAAACTTTTGAGCGAGAAGCAATTGAAAAGTGGTTCAAAGAATGCAGGGAGAGTGGTAGAAAGCTGGTGTGTCCGTTGACGCTAAAAGAACTAAAAAGTATAGAATTGAACCCAAGTATAGCTTTGCGGAATACCATTGAAGAATGGAATGCCAGGAATGAAGCTGCTCAGCTTGATATGGCTCATAGGTCGCTATCTCCAGGCAGTTCAGAGAATGATATTATGCAGTCCTTGAAGTTTATCCAGCTGCTCTGCCAGAAAAGCCGGTCAAATAAGCATGTTATTCGTAATGCAGAACTCATTCCTATGATTGTTGACATGTTGAAGAGCACTAGTCGTAGAGTTCGCTATAGTGCTTTAGAAACTCTTCGAATCGTGGCAGAGGAAGACTCTGACAATAAGGTTGTAAATTTTGCTGCTACAATATTCAATAACCTGGGAATTCAAGCAACTGAATGCCTCTTATATATGCTTTTTTAAATATATGTTTTTTTTTTCTTTTTGCAGGAAATACTGGCTGAAGGTGACACAGTACGAACCATAGTTAAGTTCTTGTCCCATGAGCAATCCAAAGAGAGAGAAGAAGCTGTGTCTTTACTGTTTGAGCTCTCCAAGTCTGAGATTTTGTGTGAAAAGATTGGTTCAATTAATGGAGCTATTCTTATATTGGTTGGAATGACTAGCAGCAAGTCAGAAAATTTGTTGACTGTTGAGATGGCTGATAAAACTCTAGATAATCTCGCAAAGTGTGAGAATAATGTAAGACAAATTGCTGAAAATGGTAGACTGCAACCTCTTCTGACATTACTCCTGGAAGGTATTTCACTGTCATCAATATTTGTTGTGTTTTCTTTGTTTGCCTAGAAATGGTACTTCTTTTTAGTGGTGGTGTTATTGTTTCTTCTTCTTTTTTAGGGTACAAGTGTGCTTCTTGGGGTCAATAACTTCGGTAGTTTCATAAGGTAGAATAATTTTTTGTTTGTTGTTTAGAATGTACATGCAATTTTTTCCATGTTAAAAGTTCAATCATAATCTGTGGGTGGAAAGAGTTCCTGCTCTAGAGTTTTACGGCACTTGTGCCAGTTAACTGGATAACAGAATGGATATAAGGTTGAAAGCTTCTTGGTGTCATATCATTTGCCACCTGAATATCTTCTATCAATATCATTGAACATGTTGACTTGCCATCACATACATCTCAATGGTGTAGGCCTTCAATTGGAACACATGCAGTGGTTCCATGCTGACAAATGAGTGGCCTAGCTACCCAAATGAGGCATTTGCATACTTATGATCCTATTGAATAGCAAATTGAATTTCTCCTAATTATTGTGATATATTGTGCCTGAGTGAACATGTTTTTCTATGCCATCAGTCAGCTGTAGGCACAATAAATGACTTAGCATCATGCACCAGTGGACATGGGGTTCTTGAGGCTTTTGGTGGTTATAGATGGAAACATTGTATTTCATGCTGGTCATGGTTGCCTTTGAATTTGATCTGGATGCTGAGAGATTGCTGTAGCAAGGAAGGAAGGATTCTCAATAATGAGTCTAATCCCACAACTTTATCTTATCCACAATAAGATTTATGTTGTTTGAACTCTTTCACAGACCTCTGTAACTTATAAGACTTCAGTTTGAGAATATACCAATTATGCTACTTGATTCTATGTTTGAGCTGCTTTATCCTTTGGCTAAACATCCATATGGCTCTCCTTTCTATATGCTACTCCACCGACAAATTTGATATCTTCTTTCTGCATACTACTCCACTAGCAAATTTCGTATTTCCTTTCTAACCTTTAAGTATGCATCTTCTATTACTTTGAGTAGGTTGCTCGCAAGAAGAATAGGAAAACATAAAGAATTACTTGTCATGGTAGGACATCCTGTTTGATTTACTTTACATGGGAAAGATAGGCCCTAAGTTTGGTGGTTTGAGAAGCTGTAATCATATTTTTTCTATACAAAACAGAGCATATGTTCTCCTTGAGGTCCTTCTAGGCTTTCTCCTCCTTTACATTCGGTCAAAAGCATAGTTATAGAGCTAGATGCAATTATTGATAAGAGTGTAGGAATTCTCAGAATTCTTGTATATTCATAGCATAGATTTATAGTCAATTTAAGGCGACACCTTCATAAGGAAACTATCAATCTATCTTCTAAGGGAACTAGCTATTAAAGAAACATATACAATTAGGAAACTAACTAATTAGGCAGTTAATTGATACAAAAAAACAACTAACTGTACATTCCATATCTACATTAGGAAATATAATCTTTTACATTCAATGGTGAGCCAATTAGCTGAGTGAGTCTTCTATTTCCATTATTCCAACACTCCCCCTCAGATTGGTGAGTGGATATCTGCTATTCCTAGGTTACCAGCAATCTCTTGAAACCTAGAAGTGGGTAACCCTTTGGTTAGAATATCAACCAATTGATTTTCTGATGTCACGTGAGGTATAGTAATGAGTCCATTGTCAATTTTCTCTTTGATGAAATGTTTGTCCACTTTTACATGTTTTATTTGATCATGTTTTACTGGGTTGTACACTATACTAATAGTTGATTTGTTATCACGATATAGTTTCATCAATCCACTTTTAATAATCAAATCCTTTAGAATTATTTTGATCCACAAAAGTTCACAAACACCTAGAGGCATAGTTTTGCTTCTGTACTTGATCTGGCTACCACATTTTGCCTTTTGTTCCTCCAAGTGACTAAATTTCCTTCTATGAAAGTGCAGTAGCTTATAGTTAACCTCTTGTTTGTGAGAGATCCGACATAGTCAACATCAGTTATACTTCTACTGTCAGGTTACTTCCATTTTTGAACGAAATTCCTTTTCTTGGAGTAGTTTTTAAATACTTGATAATTTTCTGAACTACTTGTAGATGTTTCTCCTTAGGATCATGTATAAACTAACTAACTATTCCCACAGCATAAGCAATGTCAGGTCTAGTGTGTTTGAGATAAATCAATCTTCCTATTGACCTCTGGTAACGCGCTTTATCAATAAGTATTCCCTCCTCGCTTTCTTGGCCTCATTCTATGGTTTGGATCAATAGGTGTAGCCACTAGTTTGCATCCAAGGGTACTTGTTTCCTTGAGCAGGTCAAGTATATACTTTTGTTGGCATATAAATATCTCTTGTTTAGAATATGCCATTTCAATTCTAAGGAAGTATCTTAGTTTCCATAGCTCTTTGATTTCAAATTCTTAGGCCAATTGTGTTTTCAGCCTCAATTTTTATTCTTCATTATTTTCAGTAACTATAATATTATCTACATATGCCAATAGGACTGTTATCTCTCCCTTACCTGAGTGTTTCACAAATAAAGTATGGTCACCATGACTTTGCTTTTACCCAAACTACATCATAGTCTTAGTGAATCTCCCAAACCAAGTTCACGGAGATTGTTTTAGCCTATACAAGGCTTTCTTCAGTCTACAAACTTTGTCAGGACCATACTTGCTATCAAAGCTCGGTGGTGGCTCCATGTACACCTCTTCTTCTAAGTCTCCATGAAGGAATGCATTTTTTTTACATCATATTGTTGGATTTCCCAGCCAAAATGAACTGCTAAAGATAATAGGATTCTCACCGTGTTCATTTTTGCCACCAGTGCAACAGTTTCTTGTTAGTCCACCCCATAAGTTTGTGTGTAGCTTTTTGCAACTAGTTTTGCCTTGTATCGTTTAATAGTTCCATCTATCTTGTGAGAAGTTAGAGGTAGAACTCTAACTTGAAAAGGTAGCTTAACAGGTGGATGGATCCTTCTCCTTATATATAGCTCAGGTCTCCCTTGTGGAGGCGATGTGGGATTCTCAACACTCCCCCCCACACCGAAACTTCTCCAGTAACTGATACATGCCCAGGTGATTGGGCAGGGTACTGGTCCATGACCACGACAGTCAAAGGTTAGCTCTGATACCATGTGAGAAGTTAGAGGTAGAACTCCAACCTGAAAAGCTAGCTTAATAGGTGGAGAGATCCTCCTCTTTATATATAGTCTAGGTCTCTCTTGTGGAGGCGATGTGAGATTCTCAACATGCCTTAAATTTAACAGTGCAGACCCATTTGTAGCCAACTATTTTCTTTTCCTTGGGACGTACCACAATCTTCCATGTTTTATTCTTCTCCAAAGCTCTCATTTTGTCCTTCATGGCATATCTTCAGTTCCTATCCCTTAAAACATCACATACTATTTTGGGTATTTTGATTGAGTTAAAGGTGGAAAGAAAACTTTTGTGCTAGGAGGATAGTTTATGTGAGGGGATGGAATGGGCTATAGGATGTTGGGTACACTTTCGTGTTCCTTTTCTCCAAGCAATAGGAAGATATAGATCACAATTTGAGTTAGCATCACAAACAATAGTGCTATCAGTTTCAGAACCGAACAAGTTCAAAGTGTTTGCATTACCTAGGCTTGGAGTTGATTCTTGGACTTGTATGAGAGGCTGTGAGGGTTGTACTATTCTTGAATACTGCTTCAATGGCTTTAAAGGGTTATGGATTTGAACCTATTCATGGACATTGGCAGCGTCATTGGTAGGTTCAATGTTGTCAGTGTCAGTATCTGCAATGTCTTTTGTAGTAGTGATATCTGCCATATCTACAACTTGTTCAATTGTTTATGGGATGATGACACTGGGAAAGGGTTGAGATGATGATGATGATGGTTTATCAAGAAGGTTTGCATGTAGTTCAAGAAAGGGTATGGAACCTGAGCACATATCTTTGTTTCTAGACTGCTGCCCCTAAAGATGGTTTGAGGAGATTTATAAAAAGGTTGAGACTCATGAAATATGACATTAAGAGAAACATAGGTGCGTCGACTAGAAGGATCATAACATTTGTAACCTTTTTGGGTAGAAGAATAACTAACAAAGATGGTCCAATTTAGATCTGTGAGTTTTGTGAATATGCAAGAAAGCAACACAACCAATTACTTTTGGGGATAGATTTCTAGTAGACACAATGTTTGGAAAATGGTTGGACAAAATATGTATAGGACTATGACTGGCTAGGACTTTCGAAGGAAGATGATTTATGAGATAAGTAGTTGTTAGAATTGCTTCCCCCCATAGGAATTTTGGAGCATTGGACTGAAAAAGAAGTGCACAAGTGACTTCTAGGAGATGATGGCTTTTCATGTTCTGCCACTCCATTTTGTTGCGGGGTTTCAATACAGAAAGATTCATGAATAATACCTTCCTTGATAAAAAAGGAAGAGAGATTCTAATTGAAAGAATCCCTAGCATTATCTAAGCAAAATTATTTTATTTTTGCTCCAAATTAAGTAAAAATCATTTTTCGAAATTGACTTAGTAGTGAATTAACTTTAGATTTGTCTTTCATTGAGAACAACCAAGTAGCCCTAGTGCAGTCATCAATAAAAATGACAAACCACCTAGCCCCATGAATATCAAGAATTTTTGTTAGCCCCCAAATATCAAAATGTATCAAAGTAAAAGATTGATTGCATTTCATTGAATCGATTGGGAATGAAGTACGACAATGTTTAGCAAATTGACACACTTCACATTGAAAATTTGACACAACTAGATCTTTAAACAACAATGGAAACATATGTTTTAGGAGAGGAAAATGTGGATGACCAAGATGAAGATGATGTGCCCAGATCATTTATTTATTAGATGTGGTTAAAAGGGCTTGAGAGAAAGGAGACTGGTTTCCCTTTATTCGACCATTGTCAAGATCCTTAAGGTAGTACAACCCATCACACTCTCTAGCATACCCAATCTTTTTCCTCGAGGCTTGATCCTGAAACACACAATGAGAGTTAAAGAACATTAGTTTTCAGTGGAGTTCTTTAGTAATATTTTTGACAGAGATAAGATTAGTTGAAAGGTTAGGGATATGAAGGACATTTGTAAGAGATATGGAAGGGGTAAGCTGAAGACTTCCTTGTCCAGCAATGTCAGTGGCAAAGTCATAAGCTATAGTAATTTTTTGGTTTCTTAGGGTTGGTTTGTATGAATTAAAGAAAGAGATATCATGAGTCATATGATCAGTTGCCTTGGAATCTACAACCCATTTACTTATTTTAGTATGTGATGCTTTAAAAGAATCAGTTATAAGACACATACCACTTTTGGAAAGAGAACAAGAACCTGAAGATTTATTCAGGGATTCAAGAAGGAGTCTCAATCTTCCTATGTCTTATTTGTTGAATTCTATAGTCTCCTCCTTGTTTGGCTATGTAGTGTCGAGTAGTGACTGTTTTTTTCTAGCCACATTAGCTTGGCTATTTCCTTGGCCCTTGAATCCTCCTGTTCGTGCCAAAACTTGGGCCTTACTATGTAGTTTAAAACAGTTCTCACAAGTGTGACGAGGTTTGTCGCAGTAGGTGCACCACAGTCCATCTTTGCTAGACTGTTTCCTTGATTTTGTTGGCTGCAAATTATTGTTTCCTTTATTCCCTCCTTCTCTAGGTTTATGAGAGATAATTGTTGCACCCTCTTATATACAAGGTTCCAACATAACACCTTGTCAACTCTCTTTAGCACGAACAATTGAAAAACATTTATGGGAATCTTACCAAGAATTTGAACTTGGATTTGATCATACTCATAATTCAATCCTGCAAGAAATCTAGATACTCAATCATTTTCGAGTAATTCTTGAACCACTTGGATGTCATGGTTGCATTCTAGTTTCAAATCTCGGTAGTGGTCTATTTCAAGCCAAAATCCAGTGGTTGTAATACTCGATGTAGACATTCCCCCTTGTTTGGTAGAGCTTACTTGATTCTTTAGCTCGAAGATCAATGCTGCATCTTTCTTATTGTAGTAAGTCTACTGCAGGTTTTCCCATATTTCCTTTGCAGTGGTAAGGGAACATCAAATTTTTACTGATCTTTTATTTTATAGAATTTGTTGAACGAGGAAGAGAAATTTGAAGTTTGAAGAGGCTAAAAAAGATGGGATAATGATAAGACTTTAAAGTCTTGTAGAATAGATGTTGTAAACTTGTATTTTAAAGTTTGATTAGCTTCTATAATTTAGGAGATAGGGTATCCTAAAATTTAGGAGATAACATATCTTATCTCATCTCTTACTTTATAGGAGAACATATAAGAATAACTGTTGTATCTTATCTCATCCCTTTTTTGTTTCTAGCCAAATTAATCAAGCAAGAATTCACTGCTTGTTTCATGGTATCAGAGCCCTAGGCAAGACCCCTAAGTAGTTTTTTTTTTTTTTTCTGCCGGCTGTTTCCTTCCTCAAAGATCATGGCCGATGCAAATCAAAACCCTACCCTTACTGAAACTTCAACCACTAGTTCCCCGAGTATGATTCAACCCTCTACTCCTTCTCAATCTTTCCCTAATCTATCCATCCATCCAATCGACAACCATCCACTACAAATTATTCACCATAAACTAAATGAGAGTAATTTTAGGGAATGGTTTCAATCTGTTTTACTAGTGATCAAGGGAAAAGGAAAATGAAGCTATTTGACCGGTGCAATTTCTGCTCCTCCATCAACAACTGCCTCTTACAGCACTTGGGAAACAGAAAATTTAACCATCATGGCATGGTTGATAAATTCCATGGAGCCTAGGATTGGAAGGACATATCTCTTCACAAAACAACCAAGGAGATTCAGGATTCCGTGCAAGAGATGTACTCAGATTTGGAGAGTTCATCTCAAAGTTTTGAAATTAGGTCAATCATAAGAAACACCAAACAAGGTGACTTGAATGTTACAGATTATTTCAATACTCTGGTAGAATTATGGCGTGAGATGGACTTATTCTATACTATTGTTTGGGAGAAAGTTGCTGATAGTATTAAGTACAACAAGATGGTTGAAAAAGATTGGATTTTTTATTTTCTCCATGGACTTAACAGTGATCTAGATGAAGTGCGTGGCAGGATATACCTGCTGATCCTATCTCTGCTGTTCCTTTTTCACTGCCAGTGTATTCTCAAGGGGGAGAAACTCCAACTTATGACAATACATTGACAGTGGAATCAATCCCTATAACAACAGCAGCCCCAGTAGCTCCTGAAACCAGCCCGGCAGCTCCTGAAACCAGCCCAGCAGCTCCTGAAACAACCCCTGATTCAAAACCAGCAGCTTTTGAACATTGTTCTGGTCAGTCCTATTCATCTCAGCCTCAGTTTGTCTATTCCCGACAACCAAGGAACCAAACAGGGTGCAACAGTGCCAATCATCTCTACCAAAAGCTGGTCCATCAGAGGATGACTGCAGCTTTGAAGGAGATATGTCAAGGAACAGCACAGAACATGGCACTGACAATGATGCTATACCTAAGGATGGGTTAGATTGGGCAATGCCAATAGCCCTACGAAAGGGGGTGAGGTCTTGTGCAAAATATCCTATCAAAAATCATTTGACTTATGCTAAGTTATCTCCTAAGTTCAGAGGTTTTATTGCTAAAGTTGACAATATAGTAGTTCCAAAAGACATCCAGGGAGCTATGCAAGATCCTAAATGGAAAGCAACAGTTATGGAGGAAATGAAGGCACTAGTTGGGAATGGTACTTGGGATATAGTGAAAAAAACCCTTAGACAAGAAAATAGTTGGATGCAAATGGGTATTTACTGTGAAGCACAAATCTGATGGCAGTGTTGAAAGATATAAAGCTCGGTTGGTAGCCTAAGGTTTTACTCAAACCTATGGGATAGATTATGAGGAGACCTTTGCTCTTGTGGCAAAATTAAATTCTATTCGGGTAATTCTTTCTATTGCTGTAAATTTAGATTGGCCACTATTTCAATTTGATATTAAAAATGCATTTCTAAATGGGGATTTGGATGAGGAAATATATATAAAAATCCCACCAGGTTTTGAAGACGAGGCTGGTATAGGAAATGTTTGCAAACTGAGGAAGTCATTATATGGCTTGAAGCAATCACCTAGGGCTTGGTTCAAAAAGTTTAGCATGAACTTAATTCAATTTGGGTATCAACAAGGACAGGTCGATCATACTTTGTTTGTGAAAACCACAAAAAATGAAAAGAAATCTATTCTAATTGTTTATGTTGATGATATTATTGTAACAGGAGATGACATACAAGGGATTGAAACCTTAAAGGGGCAGTTGAAGGCCAAATTTGAAGTCAAGGATCTCGAGCTTATGAAACACTTCTTAGGCACAGAGGTTGCTAGAAGCTGAGAAGGGTTATCTATCTCACAAAGGAAGTACACCATTGATTTGCTAAAGGACACCAGGATGATGGCTTGTAGACCTATTGGAACTCCACTAGACAAAGGCTGGAAATCAAGAGAAGAAGATGATGATGTCCTTGTAGACAAGGAAAGGTACCAACATTTGGTTGGAAGATTGATTTATTTGTCTCTTACTAGGCCTGACATAGCCTATGCAATAAGTAAAATAAGTCAATACATGTATTCACCCACACAAAGACACATGCATGTCGTTTTTCATGTACTAAGATATCTTAAAGGAACCCTTGGAAAAGGGTTGATGTTTCAGAAAACCAAGAAAAGGGAAATTGAAGGATTTGTGGATGCAGATTGGGCGGGCTCAAGTGAGGATAATAGGTCAACAACTGGGTATTGTACCAAGGTATGGGGAAATGTTGTGACATGGAGAAGCAAAAAGCAATTAGTGGTGGCTCGTAGTAGTGTTGAGGCAAAATTTCGAGCTCTAGCTCAAGGAATATGTGAAGTTATTTTGTTAGAAAGGCTATTGGGAGATCTGAAGATACCCTTGGTTTAACCTATAAGGGTATACAGTAATAGTAGGTCGACAATAAGCATAGTAAAGAATCTTATCTAACATGATCGCATGAAACATGCTAGGATAGACAAAAACTTTATAAAACAAGAAATTGAAGAAGGGGGAATAATTTTGTCTTATATTCCTACCAATGATCAAATTGCGGATGTATTCACAAAGGCCATGACAAGACTTGGATTTGAATTTCTAATTGACTTCTCAACTTGAGGGGGAGTGTTGAACGAGGAAGAGAAATTCAAAGTTTGAAAAGGCTAAAAAAGATGGGATAAAGATAAGACACTAAAGTCTTGTAGATTAGATGTTGTAAACTTGTATTTTAAAGTTTGATTAACTTCTATAATTTAGGAGATAGGGTATCCTAAAATTTAGGAGATAACATATCTTATCTCATCTCCTACTTTATAGGAGAACATATAAGAATAACTGTTGTATTTAATCCCTTTCTTGTTTCTAGTTGAATTAATCAAGCAAGAATTCACTGCTTGTTTCAGAATTCCATAGCCAGGACATAATCACCAAATCTTCTTCATCCCATGTGCTGAATCTTGGATCTTTTTCTTTGGGGCTAGGATCAGTTAGATGTCCAATCTTCCCTCTTCCTTTGAGAAAAATGCGAACTACCTGACTCCACTGCAAGTAGTTAGTTCCATCAAGCCTGTATAGAGGATTTATATTCTGGAAATTGCTTCTAGTTCCTGTTGCGATGACAGTTATAGGTGAGGCCGACAGTTCACCCATAGCAGTTGTGCTGGAAATATGCTAAAATCAAGGGAGATTTGTCTTGGATCCTAGAATATTCTAGGATCTGAGTTTTATGTAAATAATGTGTAAATATAGTAAGTCAAGGTTGTAGTTTAGGATGCTGTAAATATTTAGATTATTTCTTTCCTTTTTTGTTTATAATCCTCTCCTTAAAAGAGGATGTTGTTCTTGCTCATTTCAATCAATTAAGACAAATTGTCTTTGATTATTTCTAAGATGGTATCAGAGTTGGTTTACATCCCAGCCATCCATTCCGTGTGAGGCCATTCGCACAAACCGTCTACGCCTCTCGATTGGTTGCTGATGCCCTGATTCGACAATTCCCAGCCATTGCCAAGCCTGAATCTACTGGTCGCGGCCACCCAAGATCGACCTAAGGTCATCTTCTCTATCGCGTCCTCCATCGTCAACCGCCAGGTCTCGTTCTACTGCTTGCGAGTGCAAGCTTTCGCTGGGCGAGTGCAAGCTCTTCATTCCGAACGGTGATACCCACTCCGATTGGGCCGGCTGTGTTCGCTTCAGCCACTGCCGATTGCTCGTGACCTTGACCAACTTCAATCACTGTTGCTGCACAGCGCAACGCAGCCGCACATCGCAGCCACTACAGTCGCAGCCATCGTAGCCACTGGAAAGCACTATCACAATTGTTTACTGTGGCCGCCGCGTTGTGCAGAAGAGCCGCGACCACCTTCTGCTTGCTGGCACATTCCATCGACAACAACCAATTTTGCAGTCATCTCCCAGATCTTGGTAACCTTGCTTGCTTCCTTTCCTTCTTGTTTTTTCCCTCTTCCAGTGTGTGAGTTATGTCGAAAGTCACTTCCGAAACATCCTTAAATCCTGCCATTGCTATCCAAACAAAATATCCAGCGACCCAGCCAAACCATTCAAGTACCCATTCTGTCCAAATCACCACCATTCGTTTAAATGGTGATAATTTTCTTCGCTGGTCTCAATCTGTCCAGATGTATATCCGCGAGTACGGAAAAATTGGCTACATTACTGGCGACAAGAAAGAACCTGCAGTGGATGACCCGACACACTCTGTTTAGGATGCTGAAAACTCTATGGTCATGACATGGCTGGTTAATTCCATGGATGAAGATATCAGTTCTAATTATATGTGTTATCCTACTGCAAAGTAGTTGTGGGATAATGTAAATCAGATGTACTCTGACCTAGGTAACCAATCTCAGGTTTTTGAGTTAACTCTGAAGTTGGGAGAGATTCGGCAAGGAGACGATTCTGTTTCTAAATACTTCCATTCCTTGAAGAGACTGTGGCAAGATCTTGACCTCTTCAACACTTATGAGTGGAAATCTACTGAAGATTGCAACCACCACAAGAAAATGGTTGAAGATGACCGTATTTACAAGTTTCTTGCTAGCCTTAATATTGAGTTCGATGAGGTGCGAGGGAGGATTTTTGGCCGATCCCCCCTACCTCCTATTGGTGAAGTATTTGTTGAGGTTAGAAGAGAAGAAAGCTGAAGGAGTGTCATGCTCGGCAAAAAAACTGCTGGTGAGTCGATTGAAAATTTTGCCTTGTTTACTGATACATCTGCCTACAAGGCTACACATTACCAGCATAGAAGCAATGAGTGGCCTCGGGTTTGGTGTGACCATTGCAACAAGCCACGCCATACTCGTGAGACTTGCTGGAAAATTCATGGCAAACCTGCCAATTGGAAGAGCAACAAGCAAGGAGACGAGAGCAGTAACTGTAGGGTCCCTACTGCGAATGAGGTTGACACAGGTCCCTTCAACAAAGAGCAGATTGATCAACTCTTGAAGCTGTTACAATCCAGTTCCTCATCTGGTATTCCTAGTGTTTCCTTGGCACACACAGGTAGGAAACCTAAAGCTCTTTCTTGTCTACATTCCTCTCCATGGGTTATTGATTCCGAAGCCTCTGATCATATGACTAGTTCTCCTTATTTATTTAATACCTATTCTCCTAGCTCTGGCAATGAAAAAATCAGAATTGCCGATGGTAGTTTTTCATCTATTGCAGGAAAAGGTCTTATTCAACTAACCGAAAAAATTAATCTCCATTCTGTTCTTCATGTTCCTAACTTGGCCTGCAATCTTTTGTCTGTTAGTAAACTTTGCAAAGACTCTAACTGTCGTGTTACTTTCTTTGAATCCTATTGTGAATTTCAGGACCAGAACTTGGAGACGATGATTGGGCGTGCTAGGATGATTGAAGGTCTTTACTACTTTGATGAAAAGTCTTCTGGTAATAAAAAAACTCAGGGCTTTAGTAGTACTAGTTCAATTCCTGTTCAAGACACAATTATGCTATGGCATCTTAGACTAGGACATCCTAGTTTTACTTATATGAAACGTTTATTTTCTGAATTATTTGAAAGAATGGATTGTTCTTCTTTTCAATGTGAAAGTTGCATTTTGACAAAAAATCATCGTTCTACATATTTACCAGAACTCTACCAAGCATCCAAACCTTTTTATATAATTCATAGTGATGTTTGGGGCCCATCTAAAATTTCTACTCTATCTAGAAAAAAATGGTATGTTACATTTATCAACGATCATACCCGTTTGTGTTGGGTTTATTTGATGCACAAAAAATCTGAAGTGGAAACTTTATTCAAAAACTTTTACACTATGATTGAAAACCAATTTCAAACCAAAATTGGTATTTTACACTCTGACAATGGCACCGAGTATTTCAATGAGCACTTGGGGGATTTTTTGAAAACCAAAGGCATTCACCACCAAACTACTTGTCGGTATACTCATCAACAAAATGGCATTGCTAAACGTAAAAATCAACATTTACTCGAAGTAGCACGTGCCATCATGTTTTCTATGCATGTTCCAAAATATTTATGGGGCGAAGCTGTTTTAACGGCGTACTATTTGATAAATAGGGTGCCTACTAAAGTATTAAAGTACCAAACACTCCTTGAGTGCCTCAAAAATATTTTTCCCCACACTCAATTACATTCGGACCTTCCCATCAAAGTTTTTGGCTATACTGTGTATGTTCATATACCTACTCAATTTCGCTCAAAACTTGATCTTAGGGCTGTCAAATGTGTTTTCTTGGGTTATACCTCTTATAAAAAAGGCTATACGTGTTATGATCCTCTCACAAAAAAGACTCATGTGAGTATGGATGTCTCATTTGTTGAAAACAAACCCTATTTTACCAAAAATTCCCTTCAGGGGGAGAACCATGAAGTTGAAGACAATTTTTGGGATGTTTCTGTCCCCCTTCCAAATGCAATTTGTCCTACTCAGGAACCACATGTTTCTGATAATGGTCACCTAGGAGATTCTGGTTCTTTGATGCCAAGTAAAGGGGTTTCTCAAGCAGGGGGAGAATTACTACAAACTGATCATAATGATCTAAATTTTGAGCTTCAGGTTTATACCAGGAAGAGATTTCATCAAAAGAACAAAGACTTGAATATCAATTCTGCACAAAACCAATCTGAAAACCTGATAAATGGCACTGTAAGTTCAAGAACTCCCACTTCAACTTCTGGTCTACCTCCCTTTACTTTACCTAATAGTTCCAAAATTGATTCTTCAACTATTTCCAATCATTTACCTACTATTTCTGATCTTGATATTCCTATAGCAATTAGGAAAGGTGTCAGAAGTTGCACTAAATATCCTATTGCTAAATATCTCTCCTACCACATATTATCTAAGAATCATAAGGCTTTCACATCTAGGATTTCACACTTGTTTGTGCCAAGGAATATACAGGAAGTTTTGGATGATCCAAACTGGAAATTAGCAGTTATAGAGGAGATGAATGCTCTAAGGAGAAGTGGTACTTGGGAGATAGTTAACTTGCCCAGAGACAAAAAAATAGTAGGGTGTAAATGAGTGTTTACAATAAAATGTAAGGCTGACGGGAGTGTTGACAGGTACAAAGCCAGACTGGTGGCTAAAGGCTTTACCCAGACTTATGGGATTGATTATCAGGAGACCTTTGCTCCTGTGGAAAAAATAAACTCTATCAGAGTCCTGTTGTCTCTTGCAGTAAATTTAGATTGGCCTCTACACCAACTTGATGTCAAAAATGTGTTTCTTAACGGTGATCTTGAAGAGGAGGTCTTTATGAGTTTACCTCCTGGATTCGAAAATAAACTTGGGAGTAACAAAGTATGTAAACTGAAGAAATCCTTGTATGGTCTCAAACAGTCTCCAAGAGCATGGTTCGAACGCTTTGGAAAGGCAGTTACCAGTTATGGCTTCCTTCAAAGTCAGGCAGATCATACTATATTTTATAAACACTCAAAGGATGGTAAAGTTACAATTTTGATTGTTTATGTTGATGACATTATTTTAACTGGTAATAATGAGACAGAGTTAGCAGTCCTCAAGCAGAAACTTGCAAATGAGTTTCAAATCAAAGACTTGGGAATCCTAAAATATTTCCTTGGAATGGAGTTTGCAAGATCCAAAGACGGCATCTTTGTCAATCAGAGAAATATGTTCTTGACCTTCTTGGAGAAACAAAATTACTCGACTGCAAGGTGTCAGAAACTCCCATTGAGCCTAATGTGAAACTATATGTTGTCAAAGCTGAAGAAGTAAAGGACAGAGAACAATATCAGAGACTTGTGGGTAGATTAATCTACTTGTCTCATACACGACCCGACATAACTTTTGCAGTAAGTGTGGTGAGTCAATTTATGCACTCACCAGGGCCAGAGCATTTTGAAGTAGTCTACAGAATCCTAAGATATCTGAAAGGGACTCCTGGAAAAGGCTTACTATTCAAAAAACATGGCCACCTACAAGTTGAGATCTACACTGATGCAGATTGGGCAGGAAGTGTTAATGATAGGAGATCTACTTCAGGTTATTGTTCGTTTGTTTGGGGAAACCTTGTCACCTGGCGAAGCAAAAAACAAAATGTGGTAGCTAGAAGTAGTGCAGAAGCAGAATTCAAAGCTGTTGCTCATGGAATCTATGAGGGGATGTGGATCAAAAGGATACTTGAAGAGCTGAAATTTCCTCAATCAAAACCTATAAAAGTCTATTGTGACAATAAGGCTGCCATCTCTATTGCTCATAATCCGGTGTTGCATGATCGTACAAAACATATAGAAGTGGACAAACATTTCATCAAGGAGAAGCTCGACGCTGGAATAATATGTATGCCATATCTTCCAATAACTGAACAAATTGCTGATGTTCTAACTAAGGGTCTTCACAAGAAGCAATTTGATAAACTTATTGGCAAGCTAACTATGAAAGACATCTACAAGCCAGTTTGAGGGGGAGTGCTGGAAATATGCTAAAATCAAGGGAGATTTGTCCTGGATCCTAGAATATTCTAGGATCTGAGTTTTATGTAAATAATGTGTAAATATAGTAAGTCAAGGTTGTAGTTTAGGATGCTGTCAATATTTAGATTATTTCTTTCCTTTTTTGTTTATAATCCTCTCCTTAAAAGAGGATGTTATTCTTGCTCATTTCAATCAATTAAGACAAATTGTCTTTGATTTTTTCTAAGAAGTTGAGATAGAATCCTTAGAAGCGATTGAGATATTGTGACAGAAAAAAAGGAGAATGATTAGGAAAGGTTGCAATGACGACATAACAAGAAATATGTGATGGTGGCCATGAAGGCCGGGAAAAAATGCCCTAGAAAGATGGCTCTAATACCATGTAGGAATTCTTGTATATTCACAACATAGATTTTCAGTCATATTTAAGGTGAGTCTCGACACCTTCATAAGGAAACTATCAATCCATCTTCTAAGGAACTATCAATGTATCTTCTAAGGGAACTAGCTATTAAGGAAACATATACAATTAGGAAACTAACTAATTAGGCAGCTAATTGATACAAAAAAACAACCAGCTACGCATTCCATATCTACATTAGGAAACATAATCTTCTGCATTCAATGGTGAGCCAATAAGCTGAGTAAGTGTTCTATTTCCATTATTCCAACATAGAGGACAGCTTGTAATGTTCTACACATGCATGTCTTGGATGCCTGTTCATTTTTCTTTAGTAAGCTGGATCTCGCATGCCAGTCTTAGTTTTTTTTTTTTTAAATTCTTTTTCGAGCCTTCATCATATTCCAGCTTTGGTCTTTATCTTTGAGTTTAGTAAAACAGACTCTTCAGTTTTTATATTAACATTCAAACATCTCTCGTATGGCTCAGAATGTTAGGTAGCTAAACCCTAACACATGTCAAATATGAGCATAGTTAAGATGAGAATGTTAACTTGTTGAGTTAGATGTGATGTCATTTAAGAAAGGACAAAATAAAAAACAAGATCTTACGTAGTATGGTTGAAGTGACACCCCTTAAGGCTAAGTTGAGGGAGTCACAATTAAGATAGTTTGGACGCGTGAGAAGAAGATTAATAGAACCAATTTGAGACGAGTGGATGAAATGGGGGAAATTTGTAGAAAAAGAGAGAGGAAAACCGAAGATGACTTGGTAGAAAACCTTTAGGCATCACATAGAATATAATGGTAGTAGTCAAGCTTACCCGGTGGGATTAAGGCTTGTGATTTTTGTTGTTGTTTAGTATTCAAACTACATCGACAATTGGGCCACAACAATTAATGTGTTAAAAATAACCAGGTAGAGAGAAAAATGGGATAAGATAAACCAAAAGACTTTAAAATCATAAGAAATAGGTATTCAGAAAAGGTAGTTCTGCACCTTGGAAAGGCCTTTAACCATAAAGACAGGAACAAATTAGGGGCTTAATTTCCAGAGTAAAGTTGACAATGAAGAGCAAAGGAGCAACATTAGTTGCTAGCAAGGCTTGGTCTCAAAGATGGTGTCACAACCCAAGGATATATTAAGAATTATCTAATACATGTATTTTCTTGTCGTACTTGCTGCTTCACTTGTTGTACCTTTCATTAGACAGCCTATAAATAGGCTAGAGTAGGTAGAGAATGTACGTTTTGAATGATAATTGAACTTGCTATTTCTCTCTCAACTTTCTGTTCTCTCTCGTTTCCCTCTGATCTCTCACCCTTTCTTTGTTCTGACTGCATTTCTCCCTCTAATCTTTCTGTTATCTCCCTCTTTCTGTCTAATTCTCCCTCCATTTCTGTTTTATCTTTCCCAGTTCCTACCAAATTCCTCTGTAATTTCCTATTCAACCCCTAGGAAAACCCTAGGTTCATGACCAATGGCAGTACTACAACAATTACAACATACCCAAGTCTTAATCTCACTAGGTGGGGTCAACTACATAAATTCTAGATCTCTACGCATCCTTATCCATATCTTCTACTACACCTAGCCATTAGAGGGATACTCCCTAACAATTTTCTTTGTCTAGAATTCATGGTATTTGATCTAATGAATTTTAGGTTGGTTGTGGACTACTTAATGCAGCCCTCAAAGATGACAATGCAGTGAAAAAATATTCTTGATGCATATATCTTTACTAAAAAGTTGACTGGAGAAGAAAGGAAAGAAAATAGTTGATTACTTTTTTTCTTTGAATCTGGAATTCTGAGCTAAATATAAAGGGGTAATTCACTTCCCCCCTTGTACTAGGAGTAGAACATAAAGTTCAACTTACCTATAGTTGCAAGCCCCAAGTCCAGAGCTAAAGTGCAACAGAAGCTGCATTTGACGGACCATGTGAGCTCTTAGACATTTTTTCTTGGTTTTAGTTCAGCATCATCCATGAACCATATACTATTTTCTAGAAAGAGAAACATTGCTCTTTAGAGAGAAGAGAGAGAGAGAGAGAGAGGCGATACTACATGCCACCATCTTCCTTCACTGTTACCTGTCACCACCCCTCTTTCATGAGATATTTTGCACCAATGCTTATATCAACTTCTCTCAGCTTGGACACTGATTAGTTATTCTAGCAATAAATTCATCAGTACCATTCAAACCTTGTTTACTTGCTTGTTTTATTTTCTATTTTTTGGGAGTGGGAATTGTTGGGGGAAGCATTTGAACAATCAAATCTACAACATTCTTGTCAAAATGAGATGCGATGAATCTTGCATTGGTTGGTACAATCAACACCTCCTTTTCATTCTTTCCCTAACAGACAAAAATCAATTGTCAATAAGATGGTGAATACTTAAAGTTCCTGAACTTACCTACAGTTACAAGACCCAAGTCCAGAGCTAAAATGCAATAGCTAGCTGTGTTTACAGACCTAAGTAAGCTATTAAACTTTTTTACTTGGTTTAATTTAATTGAGCATGCCCTCTTTATTATCCATGGACTATATGCCATTTTCTATAAAGAGAAAAATTGCTTTTCACAGAGAGAGACAGAGAAGGGGGGGGGGGGGGGATACTATAGACCACTATTTCTTAGCTGTTATCTGTCACCATCCCTTTCTTTCATGAGATATTTCATACCAATGCTTACATCTTCTCTCAGCTTGGACACTGATTAAACCTTGTTTACTTGCTTCTTTTTTTTTAAAAATTCTTTTTGGGTTGGGGTGGAGGGTTTGTTTGGGGGAAGCATTTGAACAATTAAATTCAAACCATTCTTGAATGAGATGCAATGAATCTTGCATCGGTTGGTACAATTAACATCCACCTTTTTATTTTTTTTTGGCTAACCGACAAAAATCAATTGCAATATAATGGTGAATAGCACCATTTCTCTGGCACTGATTCAACAAGAAATGACAGTGCTTTTATTCATGCATATGTACATAAACTCACCCATCCACACATCCACATAATCTGAAGGCCTAATATTACTTTAGATATAAAATGTGGAGGGTGCAGAAATACAGGACACCATATGCTTTGTTATTTCAAATATCAGCATCATTTCCTTAAATCAGGGAATCCCAACTCCAGACAAGTGCTGTTGTCTTGGGACCTTCAAATTCTATTTTATATATGTATTTGCATAATCAACTCATCACTTTTAGTCTTGAAGATATTCCTTCTATTCTTCTATTCGTGCACAATCAACATAAAATTCTTTCGATCTTTGCTCATGAACTCTAGACAAAATATTAATGGATAGAGATGATTGGAGAGCTATAATTTGTGTAGTTGATTCCACCTAGTGGGATTAAGGTTTTGGGGTGACGATGATGCATTTGTGTGTATAACTTAATGCATAGAGAGATTAGGTTCATTTGATTGGTTTTATCCAAGATGTAATTGATGGGCAAAGATTTTTCAATTTTGCAATGATGGGTGGAGGCAGCTGCAGCCATGGATGTAGATTGGTGGATTACAGGTGATGTTTAATGGAGTCAGGGGGACTGGGGAAGAGGGATGAGAGTTACTGCATTATAAGGATATAGAAGACATTTCAAACTTTCCACTGAGCCAAAAAAAAAAAAAAAAGAAAGAAAGAAAAAATCCTAGAACAAAGCCAAAAAGAAAATCAAAATTAAATTCAAAGTCAAAGGCAAAAACAAAATCATAGATTAAGGATTGGGTCATGGAACATAGGAACATTAACAGGCAAAGCTATGGAAGTGGTAGATGTGATGATTAGGAGAAAGATTAATATTATGTGCCTTTAAGAGATGAGATGGGTAGGGAAAAAAGCAAAAACTTTGTCAGAAAATAGATATAAAATAGGGTACACAGGAAATGATCGAGCAAAAAATGGAGTGGGGATCATTATGGATAAAAGCTTAGTAGGTGAGACAGTGGATGTAAAGAGAATAGGGGATAGGATTATTATGGTGAAGGTTATTCTAGGAAGAATGAGTATGAATATCTTTAGTACATATGCACCACAAGCGGGGTTAGGTGAGGAGATAAAAGCAAAATTCTGGGAGGATCTAGAGGGACTCATACAAATGATACCAAGAATAGAGAGTGATTATAGGAGGTGACTTAAATGATCACGTGGGTAGAGATGAAAACGGCTATAGAGAGGTCCATGGAGGGTATGGATTCGGGGAAATTAATAATGAGGGTTTGCAATGGCATATGAGCTCATTATAACCAATACTAGGTTCAAAAAACGGGACGAACACTTAATCACATATAAAAATGTCACATCAAGCACCCAAATAGATTACTTCCTCATGAGACAAGAGGACCGAGTATGTTGTAGGGATTGTAAGGTGATACCGGGAGAGTGTTTGACTTCTCAACATAGACTTTTAGTACTTGACGTCCAAGTAAGAAATTGGAAGAGAAAAAATCACATAAAACAAAATTCAAGAATCAGATGGTGGGATTTAAAAGGGGAGAAACAACTAATCTTCAAAGAAAAATTAAGGGGTAGAAGAGAATGGAATGGAGAAAGACAGACAAATCAAATGTGGAGAGAAATGGCTAATGCCCTGAGAAACACATCAAAGGTAGTGTTTGGAGAGACAAATGGTAGAGCCCCTAATCTTAAGGAGTCCTGGTGGTGGAATGAAGAAGTACAATTGAAAATTAAAAATAAGAAAAAATGCTATAAGGCTGTATATCAGTGTAACAATGAAGAAAATCAAAAAAATTATAAAGAATAAAAAAAGGCAGCAAAAAAAGCTGTTAGTGAGGCAAGATCAAAAGCATACGAGAATCTATATAAACAACTTGATACAAAAATTAGAGAAAGGGATATATATAAATTAGCTAAAGTAAGAGAAAGAAAAACAAGAGATTTAAATCAAGTGAAATGCATAAAAGATGAAAATCAAAATGTATTAGTGAATGAGAGAGCGATTAAGGAGAGTTGGAAGGAGTATTTCACAAAATTATTCAATGATGATGGCGACACGAGTTAGGTTGGGACATTTTAGTAACTCCGAAGGGAACGTGAGTTATACATTTTATCGACGCATAAGTCCAAATGAAATAAGACAAGCATTAAAAAAGATGAAAAATCATAAGGCGGTGGGACCAGATAATATACCAATAGAAGCATGAAAATGCATAGGAGAAGAGGGCATCTCTTGGCTAACGAAATTATTTAACGCGATTCTTAAATCAAAAAAGATGCCAGATGAGTGGAGGAAGAGTACTTTGGTCCCTATATATAAGAACAAAGGAGATGTTCAAAACTGTGAAAATTACAGAGGAATTAAGTTAATGAGCCATACCATGAAACTCTGGGAGAGAGTAATAGAGCAGAGGCTCAGAAAAGAAACAGAGGTCTCAGAAAATCAGTTTGGTTTCATGTCTGGTAGGTCAACAATGGAAGCTATATACCTACTGAGACGCCTAATAGAAAGGTATCGGGATCATCAGAAGGACCTACATATGGTGTTTATAGATTTAGAAAAGGCTTATGATAGGGTCCCTAGAGAAGTATTATGGAGGGTTTTAAATAAGAAAGGAGTTCGAATAGCTTATATACAAGCCCTTAAGGACATGTATCATGGTGCAGAGACAAGGGTCAGAACATGTGGAGGAGATATTGAACCATTTAAAATTACAATAGAATTGGATTAAGGTTCTGCACTAAGTCCATACTTATTTGCTTTAGTAATAAATGAACTCACTAAAGATATTCAGGCAGAGGTGCCATGGTGTATGCTATTTGCAGACGACATAGTGTTGGTGGATGAAACAAAAGAAGGAGTGAACACTAAACTTGAGTTATGGAGAAACAATTTAGAATCTAAGGGATTTAAATTAAACAAAAAGAAAACAGAATATATGGAATGTAAATTTAGTAAGAATGCAAGAGTGGAGGATGTTATAATAAAATTGGAAGATCAAATCCTACAAAGAAAAGACCATTTTCGATATTTGGGATCAGTGATTCAAAAAGATGGAGAAATTCACGAGGATGTCACACATAGAATTAAGGCAGATTGGCTAAAATGGAGAAATGCATCGGGAGTGTTATGTAATGGTAAAATCCCATTAAAACTGAAAGGAAAATTCTATAGGACAGCTATAAGATCAGTTTTATTGTACGACTCAGAATGTTGGGCAGTCAAATACCAACATGAGCAAAAGACGAGCGTAGTGGAGATGAGGATGTTAAGATGGATGTGCGGTCATACACAAAAAGATAAAATTAGAAATGAAGTTATTCGTAATAAGATAGGAGTAGTGCCAATAGAGGAGAAGATGAGAGAGACTAGACTAAGATGGTTTGGTCCTGTGAGAAGGAGACCAAGAGACGCTCCTGTGAGGAAAGTTGATGAAATGGAACAATTAATCAAAAAAAGAGGTAGAGACAGACCTAAGAAGATTTTGAGAGAGACATTAAAGTTTGATATGAAGTGTATGGACCTCAATGAAGATATGACAAAAGACAGAAATACATGAAAGTTTAGAATTCATGTAGCCGATCTCACATAGTGGGATAAAAGCTGGATATGATGTTTGTTGTTGTAAAGCCAAAATGCACCTAATGCATGCAGGACCTTCTCACCCTTAATTTATATGGAAAGATTTAACAGTCTCACTTTAGTCTGATCTGAAGGGATGCCACTGTGGGGTTTAAAAGTTAAAAAGGGCACATGAGGGGCTTTCAGGTTCATGAAAAGGGATAAAGTGAAACTCCTAATTAACGTAAACTGGACTAGGTTTTGCATCAGGTCTCTTTTCCTTTTCTCTTACTGATCTTTTGAACAAATCTTTTTGATACTTCCAATAATCAAAATAATTTGAAGTTCAAGATTCTGTAGTCATTTACTTGTGGCTTTATTAGTAGAGAAAATGCAATTCCTTCCGGCTGTCTACCTCTTAGAAGCTGTAGGTTTAGAGGCTTCTCTGTACTTCAAAATATCTATTTGTTTCTTAGCCACTGAAAGGGGCAGGGAAAGAGTTGGTAGAAGTTCAGTTCTCCTTTTGCATATTGGGGTTGATAGAAGCTTAGTTGTTGGACAGAATAAATAGTGCATTGTATTTCCATCCTAAGTTATTTGCTTCCATTGCATAAAAGAATTCCATTTTCCTTTTGTTAATGTCGTCTTATTGCTAAATGGACTGTTGCAGGCCCACCTGAAACTAAGCTATCGATGGCTTCATACCTTGGTGAGCTGGTTCTAAACAATGATGTGAAGGTGTTTGTGGCCAGAACTGTTGGTTCATCACTAATCGATATCATGGGAAGTGGTAACATTCAGTCCAGAGAAGCTGCCCTCAAAGCACTGAATCAGATTTCATCTTGTGAAGCAAGTGCAAAGGTTTTGATAGAGGCAGGTATACTTCCCCCTCTGGTCAATGATCTATTGTTCACTGTTGGAATGAACCCGCTTCCCATGCGATTGAAAGAGGTCTCTGCAACAATTCTTGCCAATGTGGTGAACTCGGGTTATGATTTTGAGTCTGTCCCAGTTGGACCTGACAACCAGACTCTAGTTTCAGAAGAGATAGTTCATTACTTACTCCATCTGATTAGCAACACTGGTCCAGCAATAGAATGCAAGCTTCTCCAGGTTCTTGTTGGTCTCACCACTTCTCCCACTACTGTCCTGAGTGTTGTTGCTGCCATTAAAAGCTCTGGTGCCACCATCAGTTTAGTTCAGTTCATTGAGGTTCCACAGAAGGATTTGCGAGTGGCTACCATAAAGCTTCTCCAAAACCTCTCTCCTTACATGGGTAATGAACTAGCTGATGCTTTACGTGGGGCAGCTGGCCAGCTTGGTTCACTAATCAGAGTCATATCAGAAAACATTAGTATCAGCGAAGAGCAGGCAGCAGCAGTTGGCCTTTTAGCCGATCTTCCAGAGAGGGACATGGGCATCACAAGGCAAATGTTGGATGAAGATGCCTTTCCGTTGGTCATTTCGAGAATTGCTAGTATCAGGCAGGGCGGGACTAGGGGCAGCCGCTTTGTTACACCTTATCTAGAAGGACTTGTTCGGGTCCTCGCAAGGGTTACTTTTGTGTTGGCTGATGAACCTGATGCAATAGCACTCTGCCGTGAGTATAATATCGCTGCATTGTTCATTGATATGCTTCAGTTCAATGGAATGGACAATGTACAGATGGTTTCTGCCATTGCCCTGGAGAACCTGTCCCAGGAATCCAAGAATCTGACAAGACTGCCCGACTTACCAAAACCTGGTTTCTGTTTTACAGTCTTTCCATGCTTAAGCAAGCCAACTGTTATAACTGGATTGTGTAGGATCCACCGCGGAGCATGTTCACTAAAAGAGACGTTCTGTCTTCTGGAAGGCCAAGCTGTGGAGAAGTTGGTGACCCTTCTGGACCACACAAACGAGAAAGTTGTTGAAGCATCACTTGCCGCACTCTCAACTCTGTTGGAAGATGGCGTTGTTATCGGGGAAGGAGTGCAGGTATTGTGTGATGCAGACGGAATCAAGCCTATATTGGAGGTGTTACTAGAGAAACGGACAGACAATCTTCAGAGGAGGGCAGTTTGGGCGGTTGAGAGAATCTTGCGTACTGAAGAAATAGCCTATCAAGTTTCTGGTGATCAAAATGTGAGCACTGCCCTTGTTGATGTTTTCCAGCATGGCGATTATCGAACACGACAGATTGCTGAACTTGCATTGAAGCATGTTGATAAGATACCCAACTTCTCTGGGATATTTCCAGGATGAGCCCTTTGTAGATGCTTCACTTGCAATGACAGTTGATAAACTGGAGCGCCTTGCTTTTGTTGACTTATTTCCCTTCGGGCACTAGTTTGAGCTACTGCTGTTGCATGTAGAATTCCCAATTCCGGTCTGGGAAGCATCGCGAGGTCTCTCTCTCTCTCTCTCTGTGTTCGATAATTTGTAGAGTGCCATGAACTATTCATTTGTTATTGCTGCATTGGGGTTTCTTTACAAAGCCGCATTTATTGTGCTAGCTTTTGAGTTTTTGTACATTTAGGACCAGATTTTCAACAAAGGGTTGAGCTGTGCAGTGGTTTTCCTCAGAACCCACTCGTGAAGCATGTCGAATTTCCGTTTTCTGTAATCACCACATCTACATTTCATCTATTCTCACTATAATATAAAAACAAGGTCAAGTGTTGTATTAATCTTTGTTTCTTGTACATTGCCTCAGGAGCTAAATTGGTTTTCTTAATTTCAAAGGAGTTAAATAAGTTCTTATATTCTTAAACTCAGACCTTGTTATCCTTATAATATTATGATTTAAACGCCATCCACTGCCGTTTATATTCGTTTTATCCCAAATTAAATTCTAACTCCTATAACGAAGATTAACATAATCTATATTTATCTAAAATGTACAGTACAAGGTATATATACAAGAGTGTATACTAAGTAATCTTATTTACATTAATACTCATTTATACATTTTATATTTATACATTTTAACGCTCCCGTCAAGTGAAAGAAAGCGTATATATTATGCCTGTCCAATTTGGTATAAATGTTACTCGAGAATCTCTAAGTGACGATGAGTAAATTAACCAATTGATTATTGGAGCCTGTAAATGTTGCAACAGCATCCCCAAAAAGTATCTTTCACAATTAATCTTAATATGCTTAGTTCTCTTGTGGAGTATGGACTAGAAGCAATGTGCATAGTCAATAGAGTTGGTGACTTTTGATGACTCAATTAATTGTTTCAATCACATTAATTCACAAGTTACCTCTAAGTGATAGTGAATAAATCAATCAATTAATTATTTGAGCCCATAAATGTTGTTAATAGCATCCCGTAAAGCACCTTTCAAAATCAATTTTGATATGCTTGGTTCTTTGGTGGAGTATGGACTAGAAGCAATGTGCATGGTTAATAGACTTCTTGATTTTTCACTTCTCAATTAATTGTTTCAATAAAATTAACTCACAAGTTGTTAAGAGTCATTGTCCTGTATAAACTTCCGCATTAAACCTAGTAACAACATTTCGTTACTTACTTTTTTTAGAGACCAAATTGTTACCAACAAATGCACAATCTATCTGCAGGAGACTTTGCCCAATCAACATTTGTATATCTTATAATTTAGTTATCCAGTGTCTAGATATATCACACTATGATCAATGACACTTTTAATAAATAAAAACTTTTAATAAATTGAAGAATATGAATCATTGCATCACAGCTATTATCATAAGGTGAATCTAAAATTGGCTTACATACACTTACAACAAATGAAATATCAAAATGAGTGATTGTGAGGTAATTAAACTTGTTAACTAATAAGCGATAGAGCCAAAGATCAAAAATAGGCTCCAATTGTCTAGAAAATAATTTGATATTTGGGTCTATTGTGAGTGTATATGGTTACATCCAAGCATGTCAATCCCCTTAAGCATATTCAAGTCATATTTTCTTTAAGAAATATAGATTCTTTGCTTTGACCAATCCACCTCAATATTTCAAGAAACCAAAATCCTTGATTTGAAATCATTGTTGAAGGTGAGCTTTCAACTTAGTGATACTAACGTGATTGTTCCCTATAATAACTATATCATTAATATATATCACCAGGAGAATATGGCAACAGGATTAAAAGTGATAAAAGAAAAAATGATTTAAGTCCACTTTGAGCCAAAATAAACTCTAGGACAGTTGAATTGAATCCATCAAACCAATCTCGAGAAAACTGTTTTAAGTCATATAAGGATTTTCAAATGTGACACACTAGGGTAGACTCCTCTTGAGTAACAAAATTAGAAAGTTGCTCCATATACACCTTTAAATCACCATGAAGAAAAATATTCTTGATATCAAGTTGATAGAGAGGTTAATGAAACATAGCAGCAAGTGACAAGAAAAGACAAATAGAGGAGATCTAAACCTTAATGGTAAAAACACAACAAGATTCAACAATAGACTTACCCTTTGGAATAGGTACTAAGTTCCAAGTTCCATTGGAATATAAAGTAGATATTTCTTCAACCTTAGCATCCTGTCATCTTGGATGGGATACGGTTTCTATAACAATCTTAGGAAGAGAGGTAAAAGACAAAGAAGATAAAAAAAAAAGTGATAACTAACAAAATTGAAATAGGATGTTCAATAATGCAATGAGTACCTTTAAAAGAGCAATAGATAAGTCAAGATAAAAAATATGGCAGATAGATCACAAGTGGAAAGGCCAATTGGCACAAAGGATAAGTTTTGATGAGGGCTCTATAGGTCTATTAACAATAGCTTCTTTGATGGGTCTACATGTCGGGGACGTCATTGATGAGTCTAAAGATTAGGCAATCAAGCTAAGATAAAGATGAGGGTGGTAAAGAAAAGGAAAGATTAAGAAAGGAAACAAACAAAGGTAGCAAGCTAAACACATTTGAAAGAAAATAAGGATATGACTCAAAAAAAATAACATGAGCATAAACAAAGTAACGAGCTAACTCAGGGGAGTAACATCAATATCCTTTTTGAAGACATGAATAATTAAGGAAAATACATTTGAAAGAATAAGCTACCAACTTATCATGACCAGGGGTAAGTTGATAAATAAAACAAGTACACTCAAAGATATGAAGATGGAAAGAATACAAGTCAACTCAATGAAAAAGAATTGAATGAATAATTTGGTTATTAAGGATAAGGGAGGGCATTTGCTTAGTGAAGTAACACATTGTTAAGAGAACATCATCCTAATATTAGAGAGGCAAATGCATATGGAAAAGGAGTGTGCTTGTAGTCTCAATTAAATAATGATTACTAACACGACTTAGACCTCATACATCAGAATGGATAACTCAAAAATGAGAATTAACACATTTATTAGCTCGAGTTGGGAAAGAACTACGAGTATGTTCTTTAAGTTAAATTTCACACTCTAAAGTAGAAAGACTAGACAGGTTGAAAACTATCTTCTTGAGATGAGATAAGAGTCGGGTGCCCTGGTGAGACTCATATCCATGCCAATCATTTGTCTATTCCTCATATCCTAAACAAAAACAAAATTAGACCAAAAAAAAAAGTGATGGAACAATTTAGATTATGAGTTAGTTGACTAAAATAAAGCAAATTAAAAGGACATTGTGGTAAATGTAACACATATGATAGTGGTAAAGTATGAAAGGGTTCTATATTTTCAATACCCTAGACAGAGGTTTGAGAACCATCCACCAAGGTAACAGTGAGTAAAGATCCCAAGGTGTGAATATGTGAGAAGAGTAAACGATTACCAAGCATTGGTAACACTAGAGTCAAAGATCCAAGGACTAAGAGAAAATGATTGTAAAACAAGTTGTGGGATTGCTAGCATGAGCAAGGGATGCAACAAGTAAATTGGCAAATTAAGAGATAGTCACTAGTGAAGAAACACTAAGGGTGATAGCCCCCTAACATTTTAAAGTATCAATAACAATGTGGGTAATGTTAGTCGTTGAGGTAAGTGACCATGTAAGCTATAACAAATCTCCCAAAGGTTGTGTAGCATGAAAACAACTCGAAGATGTCGTTTCAGTGTTTTCAAACCGTTTCCCATTTTGGAAATGTGAAAAACGGCCTGAAACCTTTTTCGAGCCATTTGTGTAATTTTTGAAATATTGCGGGCTGCTTCGAAATTTAAAAAACTTAGCTGAAAACGCATTTCCGACGAGTGTTGCCCAACAAAGGCACGAATCCCTACAAAAAGCTCTCATCCTTCCTTTTTCCCTATTTTCTTCTTCTTTTTCTTCCAGCGATTTCTTCTAGTTCAATCTCATTTGCCGTCATCTGCTTCCAGTCCTTCTCGGCCCTCATCATCGTCTGCTCTAGTGCTCCCTCGGCTCAAGTTCCTTTTTTCTCACCGTCGGTCGGATTGCTTCTCAGCCATCTCGCTTCCAGTGTTGGTTCGTTTGCCAACAATATCCATCGCTTCCAGATCGGGTTCCATGGCCGCCAATTGTCCCTTTCCTTCTGTAAGTAACCCCCCATCACTATAATTATTCTAAACTTAATTCAACCTCTATAAATAGAGAAAACTTGAAATGTTGGAGGACTTGAATTAGAAAGAGAAAAGGTTGTAAGAAAGAAAGATTTGAGAGTAAGAGAGAGATTTGAGAAAGAGAAAGAAAGAATATAGAGAAAAATACCAAAAATTTCTAAAAAATCCTATAGGTTGGGTTTAGTAGTTCATGTGAAAATTTGTGACAAAAGACGTTGTTTGATACGCAAACCGAGACTTCATCGCAATATAAAAGAATACCGAATCACTCCGCGGGAAGATAACTTATCTTCAAAAATTTCAGAAATATTGGAATGATATTTTAGAATTTTTGATGGTGAAATTGGAAGAGAAATGCATGATTAGTGTTTATTATGGATTTTTGAGGCAATAGATGCTTGAAAATTAAAGAGAAAATGAGAAATAAATAGAACATGGATTTTAAAAATTATGAGAAAATTTTTGGGGCCTAGGAATATTGTTTTAGAAATTATTGTGAAAAGAAATTGAGAAAATTTTATGAGAAGTATTTATTTCATAATATTGAGGAAATAATAAGAGAAAATTAGAGAAATTAGAGAAAATTAGAAATATGATTTTTTTAAGTAATTATGATGCCAGGGTACGTCAAGGTTCATAATTGAGTACAATTGGAATCTGACGCAAATTTTGAGGCAAAATTACGGTATGGGCAAAATTATCTTTTTACAAGGTAAGTGGTACTCTCAATTTGACTTAAATTATGAAAATGACTCGCAAACGTTTTCAATACAAAATCCAGTTCATGAAAGTTTTAGTTATCATGTTAACATGTCATGGTATGCTATGCATCATGTAGGTTGCATTTACATTTTTTGATGATGATATATGCATATGAGCACGATGAGATTCACGGTCATACGTTACATGGGTTTGAGATTAGGTACTGGCGTCGTTGCTTTGTCAAGGGTGCACCCATGCACCCTGGTCTGGCAGGGAGACTGTAAAAATGACGGGTAATCTTAAGATGCAGTCGACCCAAACATGAGAGTTATGATATTATGTGCATTGCATTCATACATATGCATTATATGATGTACTCTTACTTAGATGATTCATCATTTAATATGGGTCTTGCCCCTGGAACATTCAAACGTTTCAGATGAGGTTTGCAGTGAAGACATAGAAGTGGGTGAAATATAAAGACGCAAGGCATTATGAAGTTATTTTCTACATTTAGTTTCCATATGAGGATCCTATTATGTACCAGTTATGTTATGTTTAAAGTCATGTTGAAAAACTTATGTTTTGTTTAAAGTCATGTTGAAAAATTTATATCATGTAACCAGTTATGCTTGGAAGACTTTTGTTATGATAATCTTGTATTATTAATTATGTTGAGACAATCATGTAATATTATTAGCTTTTGAAGTATGTTGAGATTCGATTCTAGCTTCCGCATTTAATGTTTATGTTGACTTTCTTTCGAGATAAATGTATAAAAATTTTGAGATGGATAAAAACAATAATATGGTTTAGTCGTAGTTTAAAAAAAAAATATTATCTCAAAATTGTCCTCAGTTATAACGCGCTCGAAGAAATTGGAGCGTTACAATTAGACTCCGCCACCTACTTTTTTTCTGTACCTTTCTCCCAAACTCAACTGCCTTTAAACTTAATTGATTAAAAATGGAAAGTGAATGTTAATTTATAACATAAACTAGTCAAAGAAATAGATAAAGAAATTATACCATTATGAACTTTAAAAATTGTATCAGACAAGGTGCTAATTTTTCATTAGTACAATATCAGCTATGTCTAATTGAAACTCTTAATTTTCTATCGTTTACTTTGAATTCTTTGGGGAATGGGGAGTACATATAAGTAATTTGTTATTATAATTTTGATCATCTATTGTTAGTTTCTATTGTTAGTTTACCATTTTGATTACTTAAGTGATTGTTAGTTTCTTAAGTATATTGTTAGTTTACCAATTTAATCATCTGTTGTTAGTTCATGAAAAATTCAGGAGCTATAAACACGAAACACTAATACAGGTCAAAACTTTTTTAGAGTAATGTTGTATTTATAAATTTGTGGACTGCTACATATATTTGATTTGTTGGAATTTGATCTTTATATTATGTTTATGTTTGTTTGAATGTATTATGGAATTTATGTTTATTGTTTATATTTGTTTGTATTATGTTTGAATATTTTTTTATAATTTTTTATATTAAAAATTATATTTACAAAACAATGTCCTATATTTTTTAAATTTACAATTTACTCCGTATTTCTGTTTCTTATTTCTTTTAAAAAATATTATTTTTATATTTTCGTTTCCATGCAACCTAGCCAAAAGGTAACCAATATGATTGCAATAGGAACATTAGAGTGGAGTACGTCCACCATGATAACCACCACCATGACGTTCACCTAAATTACCCCCATGACTAGGAAGGAAACTAGTTTAGATAGTGGCAAAAGTAGAGTGGTCTCTAAGTAGAGAGAAGCTATGATCAACAATAATTAAAGAGACTTGTAATCGAGCAAATGCCTTTATCAAAGGTCGAATAAAGGCACTGGTTAGAATTTGTGTTTTAACTAGCTCAAGTTTTAACCAAATCCCATGGAATTTGAATTTGTCTTATCTTGTTGCTCTTGTTGATTTTTCACATTAGCATTAAACGATATTATTTTATTTTAGTAATGAAAGCTTGAAACTTATCAAGATAGGTGATTATATTTAAAATATTTTGTTAAAGATGAAAAGAACATCAATCACATCATATATACAAGTGATGTCACTCATATACAATTTATGGCCACAAGTCCATAAAGCATTACACTTATGAGGTTAAAAAATAGGCATCAAAATGGGCTCAACAATTTGCCACATCACTAACTCCTCATCCACCTTTCACCAAATATATCAATTGTTCTCAAGAATAGTTGAGATCGTATGTGTTAATAATCTTCAAGTCCATTCCCAACCCAAGAAATTAGATTTCAACTACTAAAGACCACAAAGAATAATTATTCCCATTCATTTTTTTTATTTTTTTTATATAAATTTAAAAAAAATATAAAAAAATAAAAATACATAAAAATTTAGAATTTATGTAACTGATCTCACTTAATGAGATAAAGACGAGATATATTATTATTATTGTTGTTGTGTGGTATAATTAGCATGGGGAATGATAACAATTGATGAGATACTTGCCCATGAAGACCGTGGAATTATGAAGACATGATTATGATTACAAATTCTAATTTGATAATCAGCGAGAGAGCCAGAAATAAAGTATGAAAATCACCTAGAAGTCAAAGGCTTGCAAATTGAACTCGAGATTGCAACTAGATCTGCAGATCACTAGAAGTAAAAGCAAGCACGACGCATTGGAAGGCGCGACGAGCAGTGTCGGTGAGAAGAGCAGTGCTGGTGAAGTACAACATCAGTGAGCAGTGCTTGTGAAGTCTAACAAACAATAGTGCCGCAACCAGTTTTGTAGGCATGAAGCTATAGCAACGAGCAGCGCCAGTGAAAAGAGCGACCCGATGAAGACGACGACGATCAATAAGCGATGTTGATGAAGTCGACAGTGATGGCAGCCGCAACACTAGTTAGGGTTAAGGTTAGGGTACGACTCAGATACCATGTAAAGAAATAAAATAATTCATATTTATTTAAAATGTATGGTAAGGTATCTAAATACCCTAATTACATTAATACATTTCCTTATATACTTATACACTTCAACACCACTAAAACGAGACTCAAGAAGGCTCAAATCACATCAAATATGATTTGGTTATTATGATTATTATATTTGATTTAGTCGAGATAAAATTTTTTGATCATGAATAACTCTTATCTACGACTGTGAAGTGTCATTATGACTAATTATTTTTATACTTTTAGTCTTAAGTGTTAAAGTATGAAGGTTTGTTCTTTTTAACAGCAAAAAAAAGATGAATTTTGTCACAAATTTAAAAGTTTAATTACTTATTTAACTATTTTAAAAATATAAAGATTAATTTAGCCCCTAAACTAAATACACGAGCTAATTTGCCACTTTGCCAAAAATGCAAACCTAAATTTTAGTGTTATCAAAACATTGTCAACTTCTCTAATTCCCAGAAGGACTTTCATGTATTCTACCATCTCAACTTTTCAAAACTTTCCCCCACCAAGAACTTCGTCGCTCATAACTTTTCACATACAAACTATCCATTAAAACAAATAAATTTTCATAAATAAATACCTTCTCATTAAAATTTTAAATATATAATTCATTTATTTACTTGCAACTTAACGTTTAGATTAAGCAAACCAGTTATCTTTCTACTCGCATTACTCTATACCCAAAGCAAATACCTAGAGATGTAAATGTGTGCTCAATGATTTTCCAGTTAATCCCATTTAAAATTTAAATAGATATAAAAAATTAAAATTGAGAGATATAGATACAAACCTTACTTAAAAATTTATTATAATAAATATATAAACAGAGTTAACTGGAACTTATTTACATCCATTGGGGCGCACCATCTTATTTGCTAAGATTTTCAGTTCTCCAACGTATGTATAACAATACCAGCATAGTCCATATTTCCCGGAACTTGTATTTTATCCAATATTGACTGAACCATCCGCAGGTCAAATATGGGATTTAAAGATTCATACACTGGGAAGGTGTTGTCAATTTTTGGGTTGTCCTGAAGAAAGAGTGACCTTAGAAAAGAGTAACCTTTTTACTAGGTTGTATTTGGTTGGCTTGCACTTACAGTATCATTAAGCTTCTAGCTACGCCTCTCTTGTCATCTGCTAGGGAGCTGTCTCTTGGATGGTAATTATGTGATCCTTTATATTCCAGTTTTACTAAATTCAAGCCATACATGCAAGATTTTCAATACAAAATGTTATTATAAACTCAAAACCATTTCTGCCCTAAGAAGAAGTTGCTGGCACATAGAAGCCAACACATGCAAGCTTTTAACAGTTAGTCATCAAACCAACTTTTCACTGATGTTGATGATATATGAGGCTATTAGCAATTTTCTAAAGGCTAGACTAAAAAATGCTTTTATCATTATTTCACATCTGATTGAACTACAACCAGAATCAGCCTGCCGACCAACCAGCTCTGAACAGGAAAATCACCAATATCAAAACAAAGATGTTTATCAAATTTGTTAAAAAAAAAGCATCTTAATCCATTATCTTCTGAGGCAAATAAAACCAACAAGGATAGGACCATTTTACCAAAAGCATACCAAAGAAAGTATTCAGATAAATAAATGATAAATTTCTTTCGATGGTGGAGAACAAATTACATGGAAGCTAAAGAAACAAGAAGTAAATAATAATCTGAATAAGAAAGACCAGATGGAGCCACCATCACACAAGTTGAGAGAAATAAAACCAAAAATTACATCAGGAAGAAATCTCACAGGTCATGGTGCATGTTCAAAGTCTTAAGGTGCAAATAGACTTCCAGGCTTTTTCTAAAAATTCAAAAAATTTACCAACGAGAAATCATAGATGTAGCACTGCCATTGATTTTGTCATGCAAGAGGAAGCATCCAGTTCATGTGTGACATGATTCCTTGAAATGTGGCTCCAGTTCATTCCTGTAACCGACGCATCACACATAGTGAAGAAGTCTAAGACTTGCCCAAATATTTTGAACATTTCAATGCCAAATATAAGATTTCTATCAGCAACAAATGCAGCATTCCAGTCCATTGGAGCATCAGGATGCGTTGAAGCCTCTGTCCAAGTAAGATACATGAGATCTAGCTCCCAGAGCTTCCTAATGGCTTTATTTCTCCTACCAATTTGGCCGTCCCCTTCACACCAGGAGACAGAGAGCATAAAAAGCCGACCGTTACATGATATGAGTTTTGGATAGTACTCATGTACACGGGGAGGGGATGGACAGGTATGGATTCCAACCCAATAACCCCTCTCAATGTCATATCCAGCAAGCTTGTCAGTTTCAGAATAAACGTAGAACATCCCATTACAAACAACCCCTGAACAAACAACACCAAAATCCACAGGCAGCCTCTGGATCTCCATCCATTTATTTGATACAGAATCATAAATTTCCCCTGAATCCAAGGGCTCATCCCATGAACCAAGCCCTCCTACAGCAATCAGCACAAACCTTTTACAATCTTTGGTGTTCAAGCGATCAATTTTTTGTCTGACAAATTTGTATGGCTTCATATTGGGAAACAAAGAAATGTCATTCTCATCAAGGGCATTTCTGAACTGCCGCCTTACTGACAGCCTGTGGGGATCCTCATAAACATCAGATACCCCACCAATCCTTGACCTGGGGAAACGTCTGTCTTGACGATTTTGATTGTTTCGGATAATCAAGCAATCTGAACTAATCTCACAAATCCCTAAAACAGGTGTCGACCTTGCATACTTCATGGATGCAACTTTATGCCATGATTTAGTCAAGGGGCTAAATACAAGCACTCCTTTATGTGTTTTGAATGAGCTCCTATCCACCTTCCCATAGTTGGCCAAGCTAGAACAACCTCCAACAATGTAAATATCATCCCGAATGCTGGCAACAGAAAAGGAGAATCTTCCTTTGAGAACTTCGGCATCTAGTCGATGCCACTGATTAAGAGAGACGTCCAGAGTATGTATCTCCCCGGAGCAATAACCATCTTTGACAACACCAAACACAAACAACCATGGGCTTTGATACAAACCTTCCCGTCTCATCTGCATGAACCGTTGAGTAGTTGTCAAATTTCTCCATTTTCTGCATACAAGTCGGGCATTCATGAGACTGGTCAGTGGGAGTCTCACTAAGCACATTTCCAGGATGTCATCTGGAAGAAACACATGCATTCTGTTATGTGGTGACTCTTCAGGTTCTGAAACCCTCCTGTGATTCCTCCTCCAAAGCTTCTCCTTCACTTTGTAAGAGAAGCAATCCACAGTGGTCTCCTCAGTTCCACATATTGAGGCATACCCTTTTCCTTCTTCACTGGAACTTGATCGCCTTCTACCACCTGGATCCCCAAATTCTTCACTTGTATCAGCACCAACTTTGCAACCTCCCCCCCTACCGTACAAATTCAGGCATCTCAAAGAAACCCCTTTTGCATCGTCCTCTTCATCCCCTTCACTTCCGTGGCTCTTCTTTTTCAATTTTTGGCTAACACTTCTGACAAGACGCTGGGACAAACTCAAAGGCTCAAAATTCCGTCGAAGAGATTCTTCTCCTATTAATCTTTCAGAGATCATCCTATTTCTTCCTTTTGGTAGAAAGAGCAATCAAAACATTTTTGTATAGCAACATGCATCCATTGTTACCGTCGAACTGGCATATTCAATGATCCACCTACGACGAAACAAAAATTTGAAAAGAACTAAGCTGAAAGTTTCATGGGGAAATAAAAAAACTACAGAGACTCATTAGGTATCATATTTATGGAAACGAATAGAGACATTAGGTATAGGACTTCCTTTCTGCTTGTTTGCCAACAACACACAGATTCAGAGGGAAAACAATCAATTAGCATCTTGGGTTTACACCCCCTCGCGGGTGTACCCCCCCCCCCCCCTCCCCAGCTGGCCCCCAGAGCACAGGGAGGAGGTTAAACAGGGCCCGAGCTTCCCCTCGGTTTCGATCCCAGGACACTGCCTCAAACGTGACGGAGGCGTCCATAGGAGTCGCCAGGTTGCCACTCGGGATAACCCCTGGGGGGCAATCAATTAGCATCTTGACCTTAGGCACCATGTTCTAGGTAATATTTGGAATCTACGACAAATTATACGGGAAAAAAAAAAAAAAGGTAAAGAGAGGTTTTCTGGATCACCCCAGCAAAACTGATCTCATGAGAAAAAGATGATCATCAAACGGCACTTGATCGCATGCATTAAAAACAAGCAATAACCAAACATTCGATTTAAAGAACCGGGGAAAGCAGGAAAGAGCAAATTCAAGGTCCGACTTTTTCTCACAAACCGAACAGATCTCTACAGAAATGCTGAAATCAAGGTCAGCAAAGAACAAAAGACAACATCACTTAAGTTCCAGAAACGCACATTGAGCATAAACACTAGAAATCAAACTCCGCAGATCCACATCTCCAACCACCGAATCCAGACCGCAGGACAAGAAAACGTACCTCCGGCCTCCTTACGCATTGCCGCCCACAAATCGAAGCCGATCAAAAGGCAGAGACACCAAAGGTGAGACAGAACGACGAACTACGATACAACAACGTTACCAAATTCGAGCAGAATCATTGTTAGGTCTCAAGCCATCATTCATCCGATCAGACGAAGAAGACGAAAGACTCTCGCTCTCTCTCTCTCTCTCTCTCTCTCGCTCCGGAATGAAATCTTGCTGCCGAATTAGGTTTGGGCAATGAGTGAGTGATTAATCTGAAAACAGTAAAGCGACGCGTCCCCTGCAGAGAAAAGGCGACGCTTCAGCGTTTCTTTCTGTCTCTCTCTCTCTTTGCTTTGCCCATGTGGCATTCTCTGCCTTTCGTTGTTTTTTGGGGGGGTTCGGTTTTCTATCTTTCTTTCTTTTTTTATTTAAAATTTAATTAATTATTAGTCATCTTTCTTTTTTCTAGAAATAATAACGCTGGAGGAGGAGTCATGATAACCAATTGAGCGTCCCCAGCTGAAGCTTTTCGGCCAAGTCAGCTTACAGCCGTTAGATTCCGTTTTGATCATCTCGAGGCGGTGATGTGATTCAACGACTAAAGTAATCACGGTTGTTTTTAAGCTGCTCCAAAATTATCTTTTTCCCTACTCGTGTATGTGTGTGTGTGTATATATATATCGCATATGTATTGTATGGGCTCTCACGCACCCTTGGCACTCCTTTTTCAATCACGAATAAACTAATGAATAAAATGTATTCTGTTTTTTATACATGAGATGAGAAACCAAACCATGGTTGAATTTATAATTATTATTATGATTATTTATTATTTAAATTATGTTTAGAAATAAAAAAAAATTAATATAATTTTCAAAACGTAATAGATGTATCTTAAAAGTTAGTGAAATATCAAAGGTATTTAAGTAAACTAATTGTCTTATTTGGGTTATTTAGCTGAAATTGGAACTCAAAAGACTAAAGACTGTGGAAAGAATGTTGAAATGTTCAATTGGGGAGAGAGAGAGTGAGAGTTAGTTGGTGCGAGTGTTTGGAACGGAACAGATCCACGTGGTGGCTTCGAGTGGTAAAGTCCGAAAAGTGCGGCGGCGAATGTGGCCGTCAATTTCATAACAAATGGCCGGGGCCGGACCGAGTCCACCGCCGCCGTAGCTCCGCCTCTTTTCATTAAATCCTTCACACCTAACCCTTTTCTTGTAGACCACACAAATCGTATTATTGGACTGAAATACCGAATAAAGGGATGTTAAAGGTGAGACACACCAACTACATCGTGCTATTGGTTCGCCTTATTATTATTTTTATAATAATCCTCTTTAGTCTTTCCCCATTGGAAAACAGAAGCTGCTTAAATTAAGGGCAGAGGATGGACATGGGACTGACGCCGATTAATGAGCTCGCACTTGCAATAGGGGTGGGTTGGGTTTTCTTAATAAATCAATCAATTTCTACTGTCAAATATGATAAAGAGTTAATGTGATCATCCAGTCTTCAGCTACTTCCTTTCACTGTTCCCTTCTGCTCTTTACGTCAACACTCTTGTAGTCGATAACCTATTTTGCAGTTTGGAGACACCTTCTTAAATTAATAAAAGTTTTCGAACTTTAAAAACTAACTACGATGTTGTACTGTTATGCATCTATAGGAACTTCAATTCTCTTTAAATTTTTTAGATAAATTTATATAAAAATTAATGTTGGGTATAGTGGTATAATTTGTTCAATGTTAAACGTGAAGGGTCATGAGTTGAAATTTAGTTCAAATAATAAATTTTTACTTTTAGAAATAAAATACCCAAGAAGTAATATTAAAATTTGACAAAATTTCAGATTAAAAAAAAAAAGACATCAAATTGCTTGTTTATTTCAATAATTTTTGAGAAAAGCTTGAAACTTGCTTCGTTATTAAAGAATAAAAAGATTGATTATGCTGACGTCCAACCAAGAAGATTAATTTAAGGCGAGACCTAATTAGTGAGGGGTTGGTTGAGTGCAGTTTGAAAGGAGTACCTGGGCAATGAATTCAGTAGCTGACTGAAAAGTATGCCAATGGTCCTCGCTACCAAACATGCAATTATTTGGCCATGAAATATCTAAGCCTTAAAGTTCCTCTACTTGAGCTTATCGCTTATGCGAATGCGAGGAGCATTTCGCTTCAGTTCAATGGTCTTTTGAGTGAAGAAATGTAACTTGCGGCGTAAAGCAATTATTCTCTCCTGGCTTTTCTTCCTCTTAAAAGTGAGGGCCAGACAGATTTAATAGCAAATTTAGATTCCTGACTTTTTGCTTTAGTCTGGCCAAATCCAAATACGTGTACGGCCAATGAATGGTGAAATGCCAAATCAATTTATGAAACCAAGCATTTTAACTTCAAATTCCTCTCTTTTAATCCCTCCAACTAACTCCAAAAAGCATGATAATCGTCTTTCCTTTGTTTCAATTAAATCAAGCTTAGGAGTTTTAATCCTAGGACTAAGCCCGGCAACAATGAATTCTTCAAAAAATTGCTTGGAAGGAGAACCACAATCTCCAGTGATTTAAAGATCTCTGTCGATCCCGTCATGGACCTTGCTGCCTGTCCGATGGTAGCCACTGTATAAAAAAAAAAAGAAAAAAAGGAGGTCTCAATTCTGAGTAAAGCACAAGTCACAACTGCTTCCCAACAAGAAGTTTATGATGGATAGATTGGCAGTTTTTTTTTTTTTTTTTCCCTATGCTATTATCTATCCAGGATGAAGTGATTTGAGTAGAAATTAAGATCTTAATGGGCCGACCAGATAAGATAGGCGAGTCTTTAGTACCCAAATTTCCTAAAGACAGTTCCCTAGGAAAATGAGACTGAACCTTCTAAGACCGAGATCTTCCCCAGTTATGGGGCATGCTATAATTATTGGGTGGTTCACATACTAGGATGTAAGAAACATATATTCGCTATAGTGACAGTACGTGTGATTGTACAAGGATTGCTTCATCTAAGTTAAATTATGAACTAAGCTCCAAATTTACCTTGTCTGGCTACAATGCTTGCTGAGATCTTGACATAGAACCTTGCTCACTCCTCCAGCCTTAACAGATCCCTTCTTTATCAATTCGGCTAGCTGAATTAATCAATGCCAGCAAAATGTGTTTCTCGGTATCATAGAAGATAAATCACTTTTACCCATTCGAACACAGTGAGGAAGTTGGGAGCGAGAACTCACCTCATCCTCAGTTTCCTCAAGCAACCTGTGCCATAGCACATAAAATGATTATAAAGACATGAAAGCAAGGCCAAATAAAAATTCCATAAGCTCGCCCAGCAGTCAGGGATGGAAGATTTATTTGATAATCTCACCTTCCACAATAAGTTGACATATCTTTCGAATAGGCTCGGGCTTCTTGTTTATCTATGACAAGAAGTAGAAGAATCATTAATCATCTTTGCTCTTTTGTAGCCAGTACCCCGGGAGAATAAAGGGGGCTGCTTTGGGCAGATAGTGCTACCAATTTCATAAGCACATCTCAGACATGGATCCATAGAAACAATGCTAAATAGGACGCTGCTTAATAAATGAAAATTGTGACAACTGCCACTAGTGGACTGAGAATTTGCTGCGATGAAGTTTGGATGGAGAGCTAAATCCATATGACTGCTACAAGCAAACTAGAATTTTGGCTTGTTTATTGAGTCTAATTAAGAAAAATAACATATGTAGGCGTAACCAAACCAAGGCACTATACTACTGTACCCATTGTTGTTAAAATCGCGAGTCAACTCATACGATTTTACAAATTTACGAGTCAAGAGGCATAAAACGAGTCAACTCACTTGTAGGATCAGGTTTTATAGAATCAAATCCAAGTCTACGAGTTTACTGATCTGAATTTACGAGTTTAATAGGTCCGAATTTACGATTTTACGAGTTTACCAAGTTTAGTCTAGCCCACAATTTTGAGGTTAGAAACAAAAATATTTTCGTTCCTAACCAACATATATACAATTGTTATCAATCTCTTATTTTGGTTCTTCTACAAACCCTAAAGGACATTGTGTTTGTGTGCTTGTTGCATTCGTTTCTTGTGTCTTTCTGCAAACCCTAATTATTGTCGATCTTGTTTTGGCCTTTCTTTTTCGTTCGTTCACTTTGAAAGTTCGAAGAATCAAACCCAACCCAGGTATGTGAGTGAGTTGTGAGTGAAAGTGACTGTTTTGTTAAGTCCGATAATCAAATGTCGTGTGTGCGTTGTGCTGAGCTCTGTGTTGCGTCCAATTAATGTGTTGAGTGAGTGTGTTGTGCAGCTGTGCTTGTGTGTGTATATTCTCATTTGTGATGTTATCATCTTAAATATTAAGATTGATGATTAGCAAGAAACAAATATACCTCTTTAGTATTGGTAACTTAATTAGTGTAATGACATAATGTAGAAGATTAACAATATTTGTTGTTTTTATGATTTAGTATTTTTAGTTCTTTTTAACAATGTTTGTTGATGATGATGGTAATGTTTGTTGTTTGAAATTTTGATTATGGATGGATGAATGATGAATTTAATATTTAGAAATTTCATATTATTTAGTATTTTTGAAATTGATAAATGAAGTAAATTTGAAATAGATACATCTATTTCATTTATAATAATCAATATGTCATTATAAATATATATTTACATAAATTAAAAGGTATTTTTAATTTTTCGTATAATCTTACAATTTTACGATTTGATTTTACAATCCGATTTTATGAACCCCTTTATGATCCCACTTAAAATCTCGATTTTAACAACCTTGACTGTACCACATACATTTATTAGAGTAAAACACATTTCTATATATAAATCCAGAATTTGTTTCCATCAAGCAACTCAAAAAAATTGAAAGTTCTATTGCAATGAAAATCCATAATCCAAAAATGCAAGCTGAAAGTAATTCTTGAGTTTATGACTTCACGTAACTAGGTAAATGTAACCAAGATCTCCCCAATCGACTACGATGTGGGATTGGGTTGTCACAAAGTTTATTTGCCAAGACTTGTTACATTCTATCCACTTTCTTTGGTGGAGATTTATCGTTTCTCTTTTCACATAATCAAACCATCTTAATTGTGTCCACATCTTATCCTTAATAGAGGTCACCCTAAGTTTATCACAGATAACCTCTTTTTTAATTGTCTTCTTGTATAGTTACACATCCATCGTAGCACTCTCATTTTTGTACTACTAATATTTTGCACTTCTATGCCATACAAAAAAGCTAGTCTTATAGTTGTCTTATAAAATTTTTCTTCTTTTTTTTTCACTCGGATATAAAAATTTTCTTTTAACTATACTATCACATAAAACATCAAACACACTTTTCCATTTTGACCATTTTGCCTAAATTCTATAGGTCACATTTTCTTTAATCTATCTATATTTTTGAATAATTGATCCAAAATATCTAATTTGATCTTTTTATGGGATGACTTGATCTTCAAGTTTCAACATAACATCATCCACACTTATATTCTTACTGAACTTACATTATGTATATTCAGTATTTAATCTGCTCAAAGATTTGTAGATTCTAAAGTATTCCTCCATATCTCAAGATTAGTATTCATGCCTTGTCTCATCAACCTAGATAATATTATCTGCAAATAGCATATATCAAGACATCTCTACATGGATATGTTTGGTGAGTTCACCCTTTACTAGGGAAAAGAGAAGAACTTGATGCAAATCCTTGATGTAATCCAATTGTAATCGGAAAACCCTTAGTACCTCCTCCACTTGTTCTAACACATGCTTATGTTTTATAATGCATGGCTTTAATTACCTGTATATAAGCAATTCAAATATGTTTTTCTCTAAGACCCCCAATAAGACTTCTCTAGTTTTTATTAAATTTATACACTTATAAAGTTCTTTTGTTATCTCTATGCCTTTGTGTTAGGCACCTAAGAAGGTATATAACTTCCATTGTTAACCTACCAGACATGAAGCCAAACTGATTTCGAATGCCTTGATTTCTCTTCTTAATTATTGCTTATTCACTCTCTCACAAAATTTCTTAGCGTGGCTCATTAGCTTAATTACTCTATAATTTCACAACTTTGAACATCTCATTTATTCTCATAAATAGGTGTCAAAACCCAAGGGTTGGGCCTGACTCGTTTGGTAATTAACAGCAGAGAGAGAGAGAGAACAAGAGAGAGAGAGAGAGAACTGAAAATGCTTTTGTTATTTGATACATTCTTCTCTACAACGGACAGTATTTATACAATCAACCCTTAACAGAATAACCAAAGTTGGTTATGGCCAGCTTCCCGCCTTATACCTCCTAACTAACATACAATGTAGGCTTTATTCCTTAACTACCCTTAGGGTCGTGACGTGACAATTGCCCTCCCCTTCAATCAATTCTTGTCCTCAAGAATTATAATAGTCCGGAAACCTTGGGAAACTAGTACAACAGCTCTAGTAAATTTTCTCAAGTAGTATGCTCCAATGGCCGATTAGTCCACTGAACTAGAACTTGCGTAATAGGTAAGCTGCCCCAGTATATGATCCGTTTCTCAACAATGGCGTGAGGCTCCACCTCCTCTTCTAGCTACTCGGCTATTGGAGACAATTTTGTGTTGACATTGGCTAGGGGCCCTTTAGCTGGCTTGAGTAATGAGACATGGAAAACAGGATGAACTTGCACTCTCTCTAGAAGCTACAACCTGTAAGCTACTACTCCCACCTTGGCCACAATAGGAAATGGTCCAAAATACTTAGGAGTCAACTTGGAGGCTGGAATTGTGGTGTAAGGCTATTGGAGGAAACGTCTAACCTTCAAATAGACCTGCTCTCCCATTTCAAATGATTGTTCGGTCCTTCTTTTATTTGCCACCTGCTTCATACGGTTCTGGGCAGTGGCTAACTCTCTCCTTAGAATGGTTATCAGCGACTGCCTTTGTGAGAAATACTCGCCCACTCCTGCCATAGTAGGATTAGGGCCTGAAATTGCAGGTTGGAGGGATGGTTTGTACCCAAACATAGCTTCAAAAGGACTCCTCTTAATGGCACTATGGTAACTAGAATTGTACCACCATTGAGCGAGGCCTAACCACTTATTCCAGCTCCTGGGTTTTGTGAAACACATGCAACGCAAATAGGCTTCGACACACTGATTAACCCGCTTCGTTTGTTCGTCAGTTTGGGGATGGTATGCAGTTGACATATGCGACCCTACACCCAATTTTTTGAATAGTTCCTGCCAAAAACGACGGGTAAAAATGGTATCCCAATCAGATATGATGGATTTGGGCACTCCATGGATCTTGACCACCAAATCTAAGAAGACCCGCGACACCTCTGCTGCTATAAATGAGTGAGTTAAGCTGATAAAATGGCTGAATTTGGTCAATCAGTCTACTATCACTAATATCACATCCTTCCCCTCCGACCTTGGTAAGCCCTCCACGAAATCCATTGATATCTCCTCCCATGTCTGCTCCGTAATTGCTAAGGGCTGCACCAAACCAAGGTAAAGGACTTGTTCATGTTTATACTGCTGACATATCTCATAGGATAGCACTAATTGTACCACATCCCTTTTCATTCTTGGCCAAAAGAAGAGTTGCTTCACCTTTTGATAGGTGACCCTCACTCCAGAATGTCCCCCAATAGGTGAGCAGTGTAAGGCCTTCATAATCTGCTCTCTAAGCATTTAGTCCTCTCCAACTACCAATCTGCCTTTGTAATGAAGCACCCCCTTAATCAAAGAATATCCCTGAGGATTTCCTTGTTGCACTGCTAATTGGGCCACCCTCTCCTTAATCCATTCCGTGGTGTCATAACTTCGTACCAACTCCTGAATCCACATAGGAAGAACAGTAGATATTGCATGACAAGTGCCCTTATCATCCCTCCTTGACAATGCATCTGCCACCACGTTTTCTCTACCCTTCCGATATTGAATTGTAAAATCTAACCCCATCAGTTTTGAGATGCCTTTCTGCTGTAATTGTGTGTGCAATCGTTGCTAAGATAAAAATTTGAGGTTTTCGTGGTCTATTTTTATCACAAATGGAAACCCTTCCAAATAATGTTGCCATCTCTCTACTGCTGCCAATACTGCTAGTAGTTCTTTATCATAGACACTCAATCCTAGGTGTTTTGGAGCTAAAGCCTGGCTAATGAATGCCACTAGCCACCCTCCTTGCATCAGTACAGTTCCTATTCCCTTGTCACAAGCATCCGTCTCTACAACAAAACCCGTTGTAAAATCTGGCAATGCCAGCACCGGGGCCTCAATCATAGCCCTTTTAAGCTCTCCAAAAGCAGTTTCAGCTTTAGGGTTCCATTGGAAAGCGTCTTTCTTAAGTTATTCAGTTAGGGGTTTGCTTATTATTCCATAATTCCGAATAAACTTTCTGTAATACCCCGTTAACCCTAGGAATCCCCTCAATTATTTTACAGCTACTGGTCTTGGCCACTCCATCATGGCAGCCACCTTAGCTGGATTTGTCCTCACTCCCTTTCCCGACACAATATGGCCCAAATACTCCACTTCAATTTCAGCAAAGGCACATTTAGATAACTTGACATACAATTGATGAATCCTAAGGACTTCAAAAGTTAGGTTAAGGTGAGTAACATGTTGTGTCAAATTAGGGCTATAAATGAGGATGTCATCGAAAAAAACAAGGATAAACTTCCTCAAATAGGGCTGGAAGATTTGGTTCATTAAAGCTTTGAAAAGTAGCGGGTGCATTGGTTAACCCAAAGGGCATGACAATAAATTCGTACAACCCTTGGTGTGTCCTAAAAGCTGTTTTATAGATGTCATTGGGTGCCATTCGGATTTGGTGGTAACCAGATCTAAGATCCAGTTTGAAAAAGACTTTGGCCCCATAGAGTTCATCGAGTAAATCTTCAATTAAGGGTATAGGGAACTTATTTTTGATAGTGTGAGAATTTAGCTGCTGTAATCAATACAAAATCTCCATGTACCATCTTTTTTCTTAACAAGAAGTACAGGAGAGGCAAATGGGCTTTGGCTGGGACGAATTATAGAGGTTTTCAACATAGAATTGACTTGTTTTTCTATTTCAGATTTTTGAATGGGAGAGTATCTGTAAGGCCTAATATTAATAGGGTCTGAATGTGGTTTCAAAGGAATGGAATGGTCCAAAGAACGTTGGGGTGGTAAGGAATGGGGCTCATCAAATAAGTCCTTAAAATCCATCAAAAGTAGGTGCAAGGTATTTGAATTATGTACCTTCTTGGAGATTTGAGCTTCAATGGTCTGATCCGCTGGCTTTGGCCATTCTGGGGCTTGACGTCCTCCTGCACTGCCACAGCCTGTATAGAGTACAATTGTGCTATCTGTCCCGCTTTAGTGAGCATCATCTTGTGCAACTTGCTACCCTTAATCAGTCTGCATTCACCTTGCTCCAGGCTGCCCAACAAGGTAAGCCTCCTACCTTCCACCTCCACAATCACCTCCAACTTATTGAAATCAAAAGTTAAGGGACTAACCGTCTTCATCCAGTCAACCCCAAGAACTATATCGCATCCTCCCAACTCCAAAACTTTGAAGTTAGCCACAAAATCTTGATCCTGCATCACCCATTTGAACCCTTTGCACTTGTAATGGTTGTACATCCAATTACCATTAGCCACTGTTACGGATAAGGGAGTAGTTGCTGTTAAAGGCCATTTCAAACTTTTGGTTGTAGTTTCACTAATAAAACTGTGGGTGCTCCCACTGTCAATCAACACCATTCGTCTTGTTTTCCCCACATGACCTTTTACCTTAATAATTAGCCCCATGGGGCTTCCTTTTAAGGCATGAAATGAAATCTCACACCCTTCCTCATCTTGCAATTCCTCTGGACTTCCCTCTTCTTCCTCCATCACTGTTTCTTCTTCTTCTTGATCCCCTTCCATTTGCATTATTTGTTTCTTACATTGGTGCCCAAAACTATACTTGTCCCCACATTTGAAGCAGAGCCCTAGTGGTCGCCTCTATTCCATAACCGTATTCTTGGGGCCATGAGAATTATATGCCTCTTTAGGTGTTCCTTGAGTCATTAAGGGAGTCATGGTCTTGAAATTACCCCCATCCGGTTGGCCATTTCCCAGCTTTGGTCTCAAGGGCACCCTGTGTTTCTTGAAAATTGCTTCCAATGTCAATTCCTGGAGCCTTGCTTTTTCTGCCACTTCACTTACCGTCGTTGGCATCATCATCATCACCATTGGCCGAAGCTCATCCCTCAATCCACTGATGAAGGTAGAGACTAAGTATTGCTCTGTTAACCCCGGTTGAGGCAAGCACACAATGGCTCTCAATTCTTCAAACCTTGTTTGGTAATCTACTACTGACCCTTCTTGTTTCAGTTTACTGAACTCTTCAATTACATCCCCAATGCTTCTTTCCCCAAATCTTGCACATAGCTTTTCTACAAAAACATCCCAATTCCTTTCCAAATCGTGATCTTGGGTCCACCCATGGTACCAATAGTCAGCCGTATCGTTTAGATAGGTTGCGGCCATAGTAATCTTCTGCTCTGTTGAAGCATTTGTTCTAGATTAGAGCTTGTAATATAAGTGACAGTTTATGTAATATGTTTGTTGTTTTGTTTCTAGAAGGATTGTGTAATTTTTCTAGGGCTGACCGAGGTTGTTGTAACTGCCATTATGGGCAGTTCGGTCAAGCTGAAGTCTCCCGCCTATTTGCTTATAAATAGGGGCTGTGAGGATGACTTCGGGTAAGGGCTTTTCTTTGTGAGTTAGCAATCTATCTTGGGTAGAGATTAAGCACATAGGAAGAGGGAATATCTTTCTTGTATCAACTCAATATAGCTTTCAGGTTGTATGGGCTAGGTGTGAGTTGTGTTTTGAGTGCATTGTAATCTTGTACAAACTTTCAAGATAGTGGAGGCGAAAGCCAAGCTGGATGTAGGCCTTTCTTAAGGCCGAGCCAGGGTAATCTCTTGTGTGCTTTTTGTGTTCTTGATTGGTTCTTGATCTTGGTTTCTGGTTGCTGGTTTGTGTGTATCAAGGAGAGATTTAGTTCGAGAGTTGTGTGATCCTTTCAAGGGTGAGATCTCGGTTAACAATTTGGTATCAGAGCTAGTCACCTCTGGTTTGGATCAACTCCTCTAGAGTCTCAAGTCGCAGAAGGGAACCTTAGGAAAACCAAGAAATGGCGCCGATTGCTTCTCGGTCAGATATTGACAAGTTCGATGGGAGCAATGACTTCGACCTATGGAAGATCAAGATGGAGGCACTTCTTTGCAGTCTTGGACTGGAAGAAGCGCTGGAACAAGAAGAAGGAGAAAAGGGAGAATCAACCGGGAAAGAACTTCAAACCCTAACCGCTGAACAAAGTGAGGCGCGGGTGCAGATTAAGAAGAAGGCCTACAGCCTTCTTATTCTGAGCCTTGGAGATAAAGTGCTCAGGGAGGTGTCTAGGCTGAAGACCGCAGCAGAAGTTTGGAAGAAATTGGAGGACCTATACCTCAAGAAGACTCTTTCCAGCCGGTTATTTCTAAAAGCCAGGTTTTTCAATTTCAAAATGCATGAAAATTAGAAACTTCAGGATCACTTAGATGATTTTAACAAGCTATGTCTAGACCTAGAAAACATAGATGTTAAGTATGAGGAAGAAGACAAAGCCTTAGTTCTCCTATATTCTTTACCCAAGTCCTATGAGAATTTTGTAGATATTCTTCAGCATGGTAGGGATAAACTATCTTTAGAGGATGTTATAGGGGCTTTAAATTCGAAAGATTTGAGGATAAGGATGGATAGTAAATCATCTCCAGCAGATGCTCTAACTGCAAGGTCTAGAAATCCTAAGAAAGACCATAAAAACAAAGGAAAATCCAGATCAAAATCTAGGAATGGAAAAGAGCCGATTAAATGTTATTATTGTCAACAAGAGGGTCACATTAAGAGGCATTGTCCTAAAAGGAAGAAGGATTATGCCGAAAAGGAAAAATCAAATGGTGGGGTAAATGTGTGTGATACCGGTTATGATAGTGCTGATGCACTAACTGTTAGTGACAACTATGACAGCCAAGATTGGGTCTTGGACTCAGACTGTTCTTTCCACATGACTCCTAGAAAGCAATGGATCCAAAATTTCAAGGAAATTAATGGAGGAAAGGTCATGTTAGGAAATGATTTTGAATGTAAGGTCAAAGGGGTAGGAGATGTAAAATTAAAAATGCATGATGGGACTCATAGAACCCTCACAACAGTTTAGTATGTTCCGAATCTTAAGGTTTCTCTTGGGGAATTGGATAGATACGGATATAAATACAAGGGTGAGGGTGGAGAAATTAAAATTTATAAAGGCTCCCTAGTATGCATGAAGGCTGTTTTAAGAAATGGAATTTATTTTCTCCAAGCAACCACTCTAAGTAGTGAAGCAGCTAGTGTAAGCTGTAATTCCCATGATAAGGCAAAGTTGTGGCATCTAAGGATGTCACATATCAGTGAGCAAGGGCTCAAAGAACTTGCCAAACAAGGTATTTTAGAGATAGGTCAGTCCCTAAACCTAGGCAAATGTGAATCCTGCATTTATGGGAAGGCAACAAAGATTAAATTCAGTAAAACAGCAATCCACTCATCAAAGGCACCCCTAGATTACATTCATTCAGACCTATGGGGCCCAGCTCAAACCATGACTCATGGGGGCTCCCGATACTTCTTATCCATAATAGACGATTTTTCAAGAATGCTTTGGGTATATGTCCTAAAGTCTAAAGATAATACCTTTGAATCCTTTAAGACATGGATGAAAATAGTAGAAAATCAAGTGGGCAGAAAAGTAAAAGTTATTAGGACCGATAATGGGCTAGAGTTTTGCAATAGGGACTTTGAACAAATGTGCAAGGAAGGAGGCATAGTTAGACACTTGACAGCCCCCGGAAACCCTAAGCAAAACAGATTGGCTGAGAGGATGAACCGCACCTTGTTAGATAGAGTAAGATGTATGCTCTTTCATGCAAGTTTGCCAAAAACATTTTGAGGTGAGGCTGTGTCTACAGCAGCCCATATCATTAATAGATCACCCTCGGCAGCCATTAACTTCCAAACACCATATGAAAGGTGGACAGGCCATAAACCCAGCTCATCTCACCTTAAATTCTTTGGATGTTTAGCATACGCCCATATAAAACAAGGAAAGCTAGAGCCTAGAGCTAAGAAATGCATATTTTTAGGCTATCCCTCAGGGGTTAAGGGTTACAAGCTCTAAAACCTGGAATCAGATGGCCCTAGGATTGTAATCATAAGGGATGTGACATTTGATGAGTCTTCTACCATTAAGTTTAGCAACCTTAAAACCCAGCATAGTCTAGAAAAGGGTATAGAAGCTGTCCAGGTTGAAATTCCAGGTGTAAGCCCTGAAAATTCTCCAGAACCCTTTGAAATTGCATATGAGTTTCAGGAGAATAATCCTGATAATAATCAAGTGATTGACCAGGCCCTAGAACCTTCGCATCATGATGAAGATGAAGAAGACAGTGATGTAGATTCCAGTTTAGGTGATAAACCAAATTTGGACAGATATAGTATTGCTAGAAATAGGCAACCGAGGGTCCAAAAACCTCCAAAGAGATTCGGTTATTCTGACCTGGTAGCTTATACTTTTACCAGTGCAACTGAAATAGGGGGAGAAGAACCTCTCACTTATGAAGAGGCAATGTCTTCTAAGGATGCTGGAAAATGGCAAGAAGCCATGAAGTCTGAAATAGAATCTTTAAATAAGAATCAGACTTGGGAATTGGTTGAAAAACCAAAGGGACAGCGCATAGTAGGCTGCAAATGGCTGTTTAAAATCAAGGAAGGGGTAGGAGTTAACCCTAAGCCTAGGTATAAGGCTAGGCTGGTTGCTAGGGGGTTTACCCAAGTCCAAGGCATTGATTTTAATGAAGTTTTCTCTCCTGTTGTTAGGCATACATCTATAAGGGTTCTTTTAGCCATAACAGCCCACCTAAACCTAAAACTAGAGCAGATGGATGTTACCACTGCTTTCCTTCATGGGGACTTAGAAGAGAAGATTCTAATGGATCAACCTAAGGGTTTTGAAGCTAAAGGAGAGGTGGAGAAGGTATGTTTGCTTAAGAAGTCCTTATATGGGCTTAAGCAGTCCCTAAGGCAATGGTACCGCAAATTTGATACTGTCATGATTAGCCAAGGGTATTTGAGAAGCTCCTATGATAGTTGTGTGTATTATAAGCATGTTTCCCCTAACATTTCAGTATATTTACTCCTATATGTGGATGACATGCTTATTGCAAGTCAATTCCATCAAGAAATCCAGCTCCTAAAGCAAAGATTAAAAGCTGAATTTGAAATGAAAGAGTTAGGTGAAGCCAAAAAGATTCTAGGAATAGAAATCTCTAGAGATACCCAACATAGGAAGATATACCTATCTCAAAAGTCCTATTTAACCAAGGTTCTATCCAAGTTTAAAATGGAAAATGCAAAGGCTGTAGGTGTGCCTTTTGCACCCCACTTTAAGTTGTCTTTAGCCCAGTCCCCTAACAGTGGAGAAGATAGAAAGGATATGAGGCATATCCCATACTCTAGTGCGGTAGGAAGCCTAATGTATAGTATGGTATGTACCTGGCTTGATTTAGCACATCCTATGAGTGTTGTGAGCCGGTTTATGGCAAATCCAGGCAAAATTCACTAGAATGCAGTGAAATGGATGCTCAAATATCTAGCAGGAACCCAAAACTTGTCTATCATATGGTGGTGCTAAGATAGGAAGCCAACCTAGTATCCTAGGTTATTCAGATGCAGATTATGCAGCTGATATAGACAAAAGGAGGTCCACATCAAGCTGGATATTTAAATTATGGAACTCTACAATTAGTTGGAAATCAAGTCGCCAACATGTAGTAGCTTTGTCTACAATTGAGGCTGAATATATAGCCCCTTCGGAAGCTTTTAAAGAAGCTATATGACTTAAGGGGTTAGTTAGTGAACTCCTAGGTATATATGTGAAAGCAGCCTTGTTATGTGATAGTCAAAGTGCCATACATCTGTCTAAAAATCAGACACACCATGAAAGGACAAAAGACATAGATGTTAGATTTCATTTTATAAGAGAAATGATTGAGAATAAATGTGTTTTCTTATCAAAAGTGGCAGGTGAAAACAATGCAGCAGATATGTTCACAAAACCAGTTCCAGCAGCCAAGCTTCATCATTGTTTGAAGATCATTCAGCTGGGGCAAGCAGGAAACTGAAGTCTTGAGGAATTGGGAGAAAGCCTAATCAAGTCAAATGGGTGGAGAATTTGTTAAAGCATTTGTTCTAGATTAGAGCTTGTAATATAAGTGACAGTTTATGTAATATGTTTGTTGTTTTGTTTCTAAAAGGATTGTGTAATTTTTCTAGGGCTGACCGAGGTTGTTGTAACTGCCATTATGGGCAGTTCGGTCAGGCTGAAGTCTCTCGCCTATTTGCTTATAAATAGGGGCTGTGAGGATGACTTCGGGTAAGGGCTTTTCTTTGTGAGTTAGCAATCTATCTTGGGTAGAGATTAAGCACATAGGAAGAGGGAATATCTTTCTTGTATCAACTCAATATAGCTTTCAGGTTGTATGGGCTAGGTGTGAGTTGTGTTTTGAGTGCATTGTAATCTTGTACAAACTTTCAAGATAGTGGAGGCGAAAGCCAAGCTGGATGTAGGCCTTTCTTAAAGCCGAACCAGGGTAATCTCTTTTGTGCTTTTTGTGTTCTTGATTGGTTCTTGATCTTGGTTTCTAGTTGCTGGTTTGTGTGTATCAAGGAGAGATTTAGTTCGAGAGTTGTGTGATCCTTTCAAGGGTGAGATCTCGGTTAACATGCTCCTCCGGCACCTTATACAACTGGAAGAATCTCTCACAACGCTTCACCCACCACCTAGGTTTAGTTCCTTCAAACATAGGAATTTCTAATTGTGGACTAGGGGTATGGTTATGAGAATTATATGGAGGGGTTCGCACCTGAGTTTCTTGATTTGACCTCAACTCCTCCACCCTTAGCTGGTCTCGATTGGGTGCATGATCCTGGGTTGATAGTAAAGGTTCTGAATTTCCCCTAGGAGGAAACTCCAGTGACAATCGGAACTGCAGCAAGGATGATAAGAAGCCCAAGACGTTGTTCAGTCTCTGTACGTATTGTTCCAAAGCCTTATGGGTTCTTTCCGAATCCCCTTTTATCTCATCCTTCATCGCGACCAGTTCCTCTCATGTCTTGAGTCATCACCTCTTGAGTCTGGTGCACCTCAAACTCCATCACCTCCATCTGTCGCATCCGCGTTCCTTTAACCATTCGTTCCAATTAGTTCGCCTTCGCCTATCGCAGGCCTCCGATCACCCAGAGCCGGTTCGACCACTCTGATACCACAACATCAGAACCCAAGGGTTGGGCCTGACTTGTTTGGCAATTAACAGCAAAGAGAGAGAACAAAAGAGAAAGAGAACTGAAAATGCTTCTGTTATTCGATACCTTCTTCTCTACAATGGACAGTATTTATACAATCAACCCTTAACAAAATAACCAAAGTTTGTTATGGCCAGCTTCCCGCCTTATACCTCCTAACTAACATACAATGTAGGCTTTATTCCCTAACTACCCTTAGGGTCGTGACAATAGGCACTAAAGTACTGCATAAGGTACTAGATTTGTTAATAGTAGGGTATATATCAATGTTGAATGAACCAAGATACTGTTTTAGAATTGTAATAAAATGTCTCATACATAATGACATTATTCAAGTAAATATTCTTGTTGAACAAATAATTATTTCAACATCTAGGAAACCATATTGTAAAAACAAACGTGTCAGGAAACAATAACAACATCACTATTGTCTAATGGCACATCCTAAACAGACAATTTATCATAAATGTAGTTTAAATAGTTTATACAAACTTTAAAACAATTCAAATATGGTTTAAGTATTTTCACAAGATACACATATTTAGTACATATTAGCACAAACAACTACTAAATGAGCTCCAAATATTTAGAAAAAAAATAACACTACAAAATAATAAATACAACAAAAATCACAAGCCTTAATCCCACCAAGTGTGGCCAACTACATGATTTATAGACCTCTATCCATGTCCATATCTTATGTCATGCCATTATATCCCATGTCAAGTCTAAGGTTTCCTATCAAATTTTCTTTAGTTTCCCCCTCCCTCTTTTGCAATAAACTTCCTCCATTTGATCCACTTGCTTCACAAGTGTCTATCAATCAAAATTGTCAGGCATTTTTCTCTTCTAGAAATAAATTTGAAATAATACAAAAATATAACTGTATAAGAAAACAGATGTATGTAAAAAACATATAATTTCTCTATATATTGCAGCAAAATTTTCTAAACAAACAATATACAATCTTTTGTAGATTGCTGGGAGTTGGGAAAAGAATAAACAGTATACAGGAAATTCCCAGCAATTTTTTTACATATTTCTACCAATTGAATATGGTGTAAAGTTCTATATAATCACTTGTATACAAAAAAAATTGAGTAATTCCCCAGTTTCTACAAATAATTTGGGATTGAAGAACAACCTGGGGCAATTAGATTCAGAGCTGAAGAAAAGTGAAGCAAAAAAAGAAAAGGAAAAAGAAGGTAGCAGGAGCATCCACCACGATCAAGTTCTGTTCCGTGTGGTACACCTCATTTGGCAACACTTTCACTGCAAGCCCAAACTTGGAAAAATCTAGGATCGTCCACAACTTGTACACATCTCTTATACCAACCTTCTTCCAGTAAGATGGTGGGGCTGCCATGGTAGGACTCTCTCTCTCTCTCTCTCTCTCTGGGGTTTGGTTGGTGGGTGGTCAAATTTGGAGATGCTGGTTGGTTTTCCTCTCATTGGCCATCTCACGCCTCTCATCCTTCGTACAGTTGGCATATCAAGAAAATGCCTTAATCAAAATGCCACTTAGTAAACCGTTGTGACCGATATCCGCTAAAAAATTGGGTGATACAATGCCCCTCATATTTTATATAGGACTTGCTTCACCATGAAACATGCAGGCCAGAACAATACAAGACCTACAACTATGCCCAGAATACAGTCACATTCTAACTTAATAATGTATTGATAGTGAGTTCTTGGCATATTACTTGCTTCTATGAGTTCAAAAAATAACTTTAACTAACATGTTAATATGGCAGTTTCTAGTTTTACAAGTAATGCAAGAACCAATCATATGGAAGTGCGTGGTGGTAACATATGATCAACCTCCATCTTTCAAATATAGAAACCCATAGAATTTCCTTTAATGGGTAGCTAAAAGATCGGTAGTCTCAAATTGTGCAGAGAGCATCACGCATCAGTACCTTGTACTAATTTAATCCCACATTGGTAGCAAGGATGCTACATGCTAAATAGGAAAAGCTTTTAGTAATTTAATCCCGCATCAGTACCATGCTAGAGATGTCTTGGTATATTACTTTGTTCTATTGGAGTTTAAATGGTAACTTCAACAGATTTTGCTTATGTATGAGCTGTGAATTAACATATGAGTTTATAGGAGTGGTCATTCTATGCATACCAATTGTGAGGTTATCCCAATTATCCACCTTAATCCATTCTTGTTCAGTTGAAGCTATCTGCAATATTGAAGAACAAATTATCAGCATATGAGTGAGATGGAAACTGAATTTAAGGTCTTTGATGAATACTGACCAGCAAAATCTCTAGGCAATCTTATTGCACAAAAATTTGTTTATAAAATAGCAGGAGTGGAAAGGCAATTTACAATCTATTGTGGTTGTTCGTGTTTTTTTCTCTTTTAGGTCCTGACCTAATGCGACTCATACTTAATCAAGGGAATGACACCAAAACCCCAAGGTGTCCCCAAAAGAACACTTGCAGCTATCACTAAATGAAATTGTTGAATTGTTAACCATCATCTCATCTAAAAGCTTAGGCTATTAGATAGAGGGGTAAACTTTATCTATTACATTATCATTTTTACTCTCAACATGACCCCTCACGTGTGGCTAGATTTCACTGCATAACCAGTCCAAACACATGCAACAATTTAAATATTGAGTCAGCAGTGAGGTTTCAATTCAAGATCTTTACTTGCTTTAATACCATGTTGAATTATTAACCATCATCTCATTTAAAGCTTAAACTATTAGATAGAGGGTTAACTTTATCTTTTATATTAGACAAGTACTTAAACCAGTTGTTACAATATTTTCCAACATAAACTCAGCTACAAAGTTGACTTGAGGAAGATGTCTCAGCTACAAAGGTGGGAAAAGGAGCTAATGTAAAGAGAGACTTACCTTCCTTAGTGTGTAGTCTTGCATTTTTTCACAGAGTCCATCCAGAAGTTCAACAACTCTCAGCTCACTGACTCTATTTTTATCAAGTGCATAGGATGCAGTCATCAGAAAACTTCTATCAGCAGAGAAACAAAAACAAAGACAGAAAAGAAGAAAAGATTGTTGTTCTTTTAACAAAAGCACTGCCTAGAGTTCAACTACTCTGCTCATTGATTATTACCTCAGTAATTGCGCAGAATGCAGGTATCAGGCCCTTGTACTTACAACAAAACAACATACAGATGCATACAAAGAGGACAACAAGAGGTGTTTTTCATAAATCCAATCCAAGAGTTCAAGAACTGGTTCATTGATCTTGCCTTAAGTAATTACACAGGATATACCTCCAGACACACATGTTAATGCCAACAAAAACATGTAAAGAAATGAAAGAAGATGCAGAACAAGTCCTGGTATTATGAACTTGATTTCGATCAACCATCCTTGCCACTAACTCATTTACTCATTATCATTAATGTTGAGTGAAAATAATAGTGTAAAAGACAAAGTTACCCTTTCTCTAACAGCTAAGACTTTGACGAGTTAGTGGTCAATAATTTAACAAGCACATGACATTGGCTCATCTATTTCAGTATTCTTTTTCCCCACACCTATTATTTTTGTCAACCAAGCAATTCCATAAACTCGTAGATCAACAATATCTAGACATATTTTCCATTGATTCTATCAGAGTTGGACAGTTCTCCTTACTGCTGATGTTTCTCAGTTCCAGCAAACCTTTTCTTCATAGTTTCTCAGAATTCCATTTACACAGAAATTATAACTTCATTTTACATCCTAATTTTTTTCTAAGCTTACTTTGCATGGGAGTGAATGAAGATGTGGGTATTAGTCTACTAGAAGTAATGATTGGATTCTACTGTGGCTGAAATGGGACAAAAGTAAGAGAGGGAAGGAAAGGGGGTTGGTTATCAGAATGTGATGTCAATAGTTTTTGCAGTTAATTAATTGTTCCACTAGGTAAAGGATATCCAAGTTAATTGTGATAGTACTTCCGAGTCCAAGTAACTTATGGTGATACCATGCCCCTAGAAGACGTCCTACTAAAATTCACTCTCTAAACATTTGGTAGAAGTCAATCGGTCACCCTGCTTTTCTCCAGTGTGGGTGGTGATGTGGAAGAATTTGTGCTAGTTTGGTAATAGTTTGAAAGGTGAGTTGTTTTGGTAATTTTAAAAAAAAAAATATTGTTAATTTTGTAAACAATTCTCTATTAAGAGCATCTTTGAAGTCGGGTTTCTACAGGATTTATAGCTTCTTTTGTTTAAAAGTATCAGGTTCGTTTAAAATCATATTGTTCTAATTTTTGCAAATATTCACCATTAATTTGGGCATTATCAATTTTATCTATCATGTCTAAAATCAATAATGTTCTTTCCTTTGTAAATTACTCATCTTTTTAGAACAAAGACAAATTTCAGGATTGTAACATAAACATTCAGAAGGCGAGACTCACAGAATTAGAGTACTGGTTTAAGATGAAAAAATCAGTTTGAGAAGGATAATGAGGTAGAAATATTACTGTCAGAAGAATCATATTCTTCTTGGAACAACACATTTATTAGGTATTGTCTAGTTCTGTCATCTACTTCGAGTGTTTCGATTTCTTTATTCAATTTATATCCATTGGCCCAATGGCCATATTTGCCACATTTCCAGCATATATTTTTTTCTTGACATTTCCTTTTTTGATTGGGGGATTTCTTTTGAAATAATCAGTGGTGTTTGGTAGATTTTTTATAGTAATTATTATTTGATTTCTGCCTCTGGTAGTTTCTTTTATAAGGCTTCAATGTTTTATGAGATTTATGTTCTGTTATAATTTTTTTTAAAGCCAAGTTTCCACACCATTTTCCTAGTTCTTGTTGTGTAGTAATTTTTTCTCTCTTCAAACGGGATTTTAATTTTATATCATAAATAGTAGTAATCCTACGAAGCTAATAATATTAATGAGTTTGCCATAGGTGCATTCATCCCAGCGTATAGTAGGGCTATGACCATCAGACAGATTCTTTTCAATTATCTTTTCCTTCTTTAGCAAAAAAAGGAGGAAGTCCAGATATAAAAAATTTCTTTCCAACAGGGGGCGCTGCAATCAGTTCTTTCAAAGATCTTGGTAAAACTTTATAACATCTAAAATGTTCTAATTTCTTACATCTAAGATGATTCAGACATTTGCATTTCTTTCCGTGTAAAATTAATTCCCAGCAAAGGGCACCATAATATTGTAGGGGAGAGCAACCATCTGTTTGGAACAGTTCTGCTTTGATTGCCCCTGATTAGTTCACCATTTCACCTTCTTTGATAGAATTGATAATTCTATTTCAAGTTTCTTCATCCAAATATGTATGCCACCAACCATACAGTTGGCCAATGTGAGGATAATAGTTCTGACAGCATCAGGTTCAGATAATCGTTGTCTCTGTACATATATCCAACCATTATAATTTGTTTATATAATTTGATATTCACTTAATCCATCAATTGTCCATTCATATAGAGCATTTCCTGTGTATGCTCTACAAGGCATTTGGTCTTCAAAAAGAATATCAGGAGGTTTAGATCTGGGATAATAGGCTTTTACTAGAGTAACATTTGATTATAAGTATAAATCTTGAAATTGATTTGTCTTGGTCTTACATCTTCAGAAGTGCCATAATTATATGATAATGTTTGTTTTGAAGAAGGGGAATGTTGTAAATCAGCTAAAGTAGCCTCTATCTTTAGTAAAATATCATTACCATCTTCTGATAATTTTGGTATAAATTCAAGTTAAGGAAAAATTTGGTATTATTAGTAAATTTAATTTTTGGTTTTTTTGTCCTTACTTGTTTTTAATAGGTGGTTTGTTGGTTATCATAGTTTATCCTTCACTTTGTTTCTACTCTGTCTATTTGATTTCCTAAGATAATAAAATATTCATTAGTATAATAAATCTGTTTTTGATTTTTTAAGATATCTTAACTGGTGGAAAGTAAATGTGGTTTCTGATCATCTGGGTGAGTATGCTTAAATGGTGCTGCTGAGATTTCTTGGTTAGTTATAGTTTGTTTGAAGAAAATGTTCTCTTTGTGGTGGTTAAAACTTTTGCATATATCTCTCATTGCAAATGTTTACCGTGGAGTGGGTTTGATAGGGATGGTTGCATAAACCCTGACATGGGGCCAAAATACCCAGGTTACATCTAGGAAGCAGCAAAGTACTCCCCCATGAATTTCATAACCACACCATAACATTCCAACATATCATCTATAGGAATCTTGAGACGACTGTCAGGATCCTGTCTTGACCTAAGGTTTGATGAAGAACAGAATGGAGAACAAGAGACGAAAAGAGAAAGAAGACGGAGAAAACAGAGAAATTAGGGAGAGACAGGAAGAATAGAGAGGGAGAATTGAAGAGAGAGAAAGGAATTTTCAGATTTCTTATTCTCAACTGCTTCAATACAGTCTTGAGTAGCTTTATATAGCTACTCTGTATTAAGTTTTCAGTTACATGTAACTGAAAATGTACAACTGTCCTATAACTAATCAACTGAAACAACAGAAATAACAATTGCTATCTACTCAATTAATTTGCTACAGTAAGCTCAACTGTAAGCCCAATACACCTGAGGTCTTGACATTTCCCTTCCCTTCAAAATTTTCTTGTCCTCAAGAAAATCAAAGAAACTGAGCAACAGAAATTGAGATAGGAGATCTGAAAGATATTCTCGAGTATTGTTATCCGAGTGCAAATGGACCATAGAATGAGTACTTGAATATGGAAAATTTGGTTCCTATAGATGCTTCTTGAATATGCCTCTGACAGGCAGCCCATAACATTCCCCTACCAAAGACCTAAGAAATAAGGGCAGAATAGGGATATTGAAATGGGAGAAGGCAAGTGGTGCATGTGCAGCCAACAAATTCAGTTAAGGGGTAGAATGGGAAGAGCAAAGAGGGGGAGGCAAGTGAGGGCAACTGATTCCTTTAAATAGAGAAGCAAATAGAGTAGAAGGGGTGGAATTTTTTAGTGAGGATATTGGGAGAGTGTGGACCTCTCGAAAGTCCACTTTTGTTTTCATTTGCTTAATTTTCCAGTTGTCTTTCTCCATTTTCGGTATCCTGTCAATTTGGTATTAGAGCGTGATCCATGGGGGGGTCTATAGCGGAGAGGGTGGGCAAGCTAGAGAGGAGGTTGGAGACTTACCAGCAGCAAATAAAAGGGAGGATGGATGGTCTACAAGCGGGAATGGACTCGCTAAAGAACAAGTTCCACAGGATGCAAAGGATAGAGAAGAGTTTAACAACGGTGCTGGAGCAATTTAACCTGCTAGCAAAGAAGTGGGGAGAGCAGGAGAGGGGACGAAAAGGGAAACGGGGCGAGGAGGACGTACCGGCGGACTCATCCTTTGCTCTGGGAGGATCGCCAGCATAGGGCGATCATAGCTGTGAGGTTGGAATGGAGCGCGAAGCTTTCAGGAGGCAAGATGGTAGAAATTGGCGACTAGAGATGCCGATCTTCGAAGGGGGTGACCCTGATGGGTGGGTTTTCAGGGCCGAGAGATACTTCTCGGTGAATGGGTTGACAGAGGCTGAGAAGAGGGATATAGCAGCTCTGTATTTCAATGGGCCTGCACTCGCCTGGTTTCAATGGGAACAAAGGCGACATAAAGTCAGGAGTTGGGAAGAGTTGAAGATCCATCTATGTAAACGATTCCGATCTTCACAGGAGAGATCATTGGAGGAGAGGCTCTTGGCCCTCAGGCAAGATGAATCTATGCGGGAATATTGCCTCCTCTTTGAGACTTTGGCGGCTCCGGTGGATGAAGCTTCAGAGGCCATACTGGAGGGCCTCTTTGTTAACGGGTTGAAGCCATAAATTAGGGCAAAGGTTAGGGTGTTATAGCCATCGGTTCTAAGGCAAATCATGGAGATAGCCCAACGAATTGAAGAGAAGATTCACATTCTCCAAGCCCAAGTTGGTCCTGGACCACTTGTGCACCCTACAACAGTTCTCTGTTCTTCACCTTGAGGGCAAGGTGAGTTTCCATGGGGGGAGTATTGACAGGCAGCCCATAACATTCCCCTACCAAAGACCTAAGAAATAAGGGCAGAATAGGGATATTGAAATGGGAGAAGGCAAGTGGTGCATGTGCAGCCAACAAATTCAGTTAAGGGGTAGAATGGCAAGAGCAAAGAGGGGGAGGCATGTGAAGGCAACTGATTCCTTTAAATAGAGAAGCAAATAGAGTAGAAGGGGTGGAATTTTTTAGTGAGGATATTGGGAGAGTGTGGACCTCTCGAAAGTCCACTTTTGTTTTCATTTGCTTAATTTTCCAGTTGTCTTTCTCCATTTTCGGTATCCTATCAGCCTCTTCTGTCAATTCTTGTAGTTTTGCCTTCTCTGCTACCTGCTTAACTGTTGCAAGTTGCAACATCTTCACTATTGGCCTAAGTTCTTCACTAAGGTCACTTATAAAACTGAAAAGAAAATATGCTTCTGAAAGAAGGGTTGGTAATGATCATTAGTGATTCAAGTTCTTCAAACTTGGTTTGATATTCCAAAACCATTCCAACCTATCTCAACTTATTGAATTCTTCTATAACATCAATCATTTTCCTATCCCCAAATCTCTTGCAAAATTTTTCCACAAAGTCCTGCCAACACACATTTCTTCTCTAAGCCTCGCCCACCCTTGATACCATGCATCAGCTGCATCATTCAAGCAGCAAGCGAGATTGACTTTCTGGAATTCTATAAAACTGAAAGAACTTTTGGCATCTCCTTATCCACCGCCTAGGGTTTTTGCCATCAAACAGAGGAATTTCTAATTTTGGCATAGGGACATTGTTGTGACATATGGAGTACTAGAGAAATTATTCTCCAACCTCCTATCAACCCTCCAATCTGTAAATTATCTCTCACATATGTTTTCAATCTCTAGCACAGGCAATCTAGATGATCTAGGATTAAGACTATTACCTTCCAGAATTGGATCAGCATTCTCCTTCAGCGGAGAGTCCACCGGCAAGCTGATTTGCAGAATTTTGGAAAATATCTGCAAGATGCCATCTAGTCTTTTAGCCAATCCATCCATCAAAGCATCCAACTTGTTCTCCAATGACTGGATGCCTTCATGATACTTACTCAATCCAACTTCCAAAGCTTCCATCCGAATCTGTAGGTTATTCATTGAGGAATTAACTTGGTTAACCTGCACCTCCAGTGCTTCATACGAGTTCCGTCTGCCATCTCCAATTGATCCAAGCTATCTAACTAGCAGTCCAAGAACCAACTGCTCGGATACCAAATTGTCAGGATCCTATCCTAACCTAGGGTTTGATGAAGAATAGAATGGAGAACAAGAGACAAAAAGAGAGAGAAGAGGGAGAAAATAGAGAGAAATTAGGGAGAGGCACAGAGAATAGAGAGGGAGAATTGAAAAGAGAGAGAGAGAGGAATTTTCAGATTTCTTATTTCTCAACGGGTTCAATATAGTCTTGACTCTTGAGTAGAGCTTTATATAGCTACTCTGTATTCAGTTTTCAGTTACATGTAACTGAAAATATACAACTGCTCTGCAACTAATCAACTGAAATAACAGAAATAACAGCTGCTATCTACTCAATTAATCTGCTACAATCAGCTCTCCTGTAAGCCCAATACACCAGAGGTCTTGACGACAACGTAGGGAAGTTGAGCAGGAAAGAATCCCTCACTACAAATGGAAAGCCTTGAGGAAGAATCTTCAACTAGTTCATCAATTGGAGTGTTGAACACTCAAAATGATAATACAATGCAACTTCCTCAAGCAAAAGATTGGAGGCAACGATTATACCTCAAGGAAGCATATGGCCAGTGGAGCACTCAAGTAGAGAGTTCCACTGACTGTGTTGAAGGAACTGCAAGCATCCTTGATGAAGAGGATTGCTGCAAGGGTCAATGAGGAATCGAGGACAAATGGAGCACAGAGGTAGAGAATTTAGGCTGTCAAGCGAAGATGTGTCACGAGCATCCCTGCAATGATCATGCTAAATAGAGAAAGTTTCTTCAATCAACACCAAAAGTTGCCTTGAGGCCCTTGACAACCTTCTAAAAATTGTTTATGGGTAGGGCACCAAGTCTGCTACCTTACTTTTAAGTCTCAATATTGAAGGGAAATTATGAAGGTTTATGTGATACCTCAAGAGGCTAGCTGATGTGGGACAGATCTGTCACTATGAGAATATCAACTGATTGGAGGCTTGTATTAGGGTTATAAGGCTGGGGAAAATTGTTGAAAAGGCTAGGGTTTTGAAATGCAATGGTTTGGTGGGGAATTTAGAGGTAAAAGAAAGTTGAAAATATGAATTGTAGGGGCTAAAAACAGGTCTATGAATTACGAAAATAAGAATCTGGAATTGAGGTTTTTTTTTTTGTTTTTTTTTTTGGGGGAGGGGGGGGAGGAAAGAGAGAGAGAGAGTTTCTAGGCATCACACCTTGGTTATAATTGCATCACACCATTCGAATAAGGCATAATATAGTTATTGAAAATTATAGGTAATTATTGCATCCACTACTAAAAAAGAGAGATCGGAATGGTATTTATAGACCTCTTAATGCAATTCCTACTAGGGTTAGGAAAATCTTTTTCCTATTAGGAAAATAAACAAAAAACTGAAATTGGCAATAATAAGACTAGGAAAATACCATAAGTAAAAAGCTAAACAAGTAGATATTATGTAGAATGAAAAAAAATACTCTAATGCATAAAACATCAAAACTAAGTCCAACAAAGCCCCAAAACGGTATTACTTCATCCAAAACATCCCAAACCAGTGCTTGGACCTTAGAAACAGTTTTTTTTTTTTTTTTTTTTTAACGTAGGAATCGAGGAGCTTCGCCTAGCGGCGCCTTTGGTGCGAGCGTTGCCAACCCTATAACCTACGGGCTGACCTGAATCAGACCATTGGGCCAGGCCAAGGTAAGTCCAGCTCAAAGACCCGTGCCTGTGGCCCCTTATGTAGTTAAGCGATGCCTACCGCATTGTCTAGGATTCGAACACACAACCTTGGCATACCCAACACCCTAGAAACAGTTTTAGGACACCCCTTATATGTCTTTAGAGATTGTTGCCAACATCCTCCATTACTAGCACTTCAATAGACAACATGCAGAGCTTGATTACATGCCATTTCCATGGGCCTAGTAATTGAAGATTCATATAGCGGCTTCTTCTCCAAGAGGGAGAGATTGTGGAGATTCAATTGAAGTCAAGGTGATCCAGCATGCCACCTTAGAACACATGCTGAGTAATAAAGCACCAACGTGTGCAAAATGGGCATAAAGAAGATGAGGATATTATAGTACATGTGCAACCATACACTGGTTATACATAATAAGGTCTAAGTAGCTCTTATTGAAGATAAAATCCCTAAGACACAATAAAGATGGTTCAGTCATGACTCATGTGAAAAGAAGACTAATAGATGTCCATGTCCTTGTGAGGAGAGTTGATGAAATGAGGAAAAAGAATAGCAAAAAAAATAGATAAAGATGAAGGAAAACTTAGGGTGTAACTTTTAGGCATGATATGCATTCAGTATATTGGCCTTATAAAAAGGCCATAGATAGAGATGATTGGCAAACGAGAATCGAAGCAACAACCCCACTTACTGGGATCAAGAATAGATGTTATTATTGTTGTTATATATCCCTTTATTAACACTTTATGACCAAAATGGACAAACTTCACTGCAAATCATGATTTTTTTTCGAATTGGGTAAGCATTTCATGGTGGTCATTAGGATGACTACACCTTATGTGCATAAGAGATAATGGATATCACTCCGGCCTACTCACAGGACTACAGGTCAATGCCTACAACTGAATGTTCATTTTGACACAGAATACGAATTTTAAACCACAGTGAATATGCGAGGGAGAGCAGTACGATATCCATGTAATCTATACAAACCACGTGATGCCAAAGTGGATAAAAAGTTACATTAACTCAACAAAGTCTACCCCACATAGGCCAAGCAAGCAACAAGTGCATTTCTCAGAGTACAGATAGTCTATCTTATGCAACTGCATTTTTCCCTCATAGGCTTATAATGGTAAGTTGTCATATATCAAGTGTAAAAGAACAATAACATCTAGAAGAAAAAAAAGTAAAAACTGCAATACTTTTTTCTCTTCCACACTAGTGGATAGCTTTAACCCTTTATGTGCAGTAGCAGGTAAAAGCTCCTGGCTTTTCCATCTAATCACAGAGAATCCCATCCCTCCTTTCTAAATACATGTAAAAACTGGAGTTGTTTTTTCAGGAAAAAAAAAAAAGGGAAAGAAAAGGAAAAACTGTAATTTTCTTTCACTTTCTCAACTTCAATTTACTATGTAGATATAAGATGTTTGGGACAGGTTATACCTGTAATCAATCAGTTTCCCTTCACGCTGACCTTTAGAGTCTAGGCGATGCCTCATATCCAAATGATTCCTTGGCTTTTCCTGGAAGAAGCATAAAATTATTACAGCAAGGACAAATTTGAATGTGCAAAAAAGGAAACAAGATAACATGAATGGTTAGTGACCAACGCTATAGTTTGCTCCTTGACATCTTGACTGCTAAAATTAGGAGACATCTCAAGGAAAGAAGGATAAAATTTTCTTTTTCAGCAGCATGTCATATATTTCTGGTATGGGCAATTGCACCTGATGCTGCTTAATCAAGATGGAACAAGAAAAAGTAAAACACTTAAATATTTATCATTATTGCTGCTCTTTTTCAATAGATTTATAACACCTCAAACTATATACATGTTTAGATAAAGAAATATGAGTACATAATGCTGAAAGTGAAAAAAGGACATTCTTTCTAATCTCCAGAAAGAAACACAGTTATGAAAAAAGAAGGAAAAAATTCCATTAACGTGGAAGAGATTAAAGCCCCTTTTTAGCCATTCTGTGAGAATAAAGTGCTTTTTTTTTTTTTTAATAAAAGCATTTTTGTGATTTTTTATTATGATGTTTGGCCAAAATAGAAAGCGCTTGTACTACTAGCAAAAGCTATTTTTTTGCAGGGGAGAAAAGGCAGAAAATAAAATTCATTTTAGTCAAAATTACCCACAATCAACATTTAAGATTAGAAACATTAAATCTTTAATCATATCTAATTCTTGCTGCATCTTGTTAGCCGAGACCTCACCCTTTATAGGATCACACAATTCTCTAACTAGATCTCTCTTGAATGTACACAAACAGCAATTAAGAACCAATATCAAGAACCAATCAAGAATCACTCAAACACAAGAAGTTACCCTGGTTCGGCCTCTAAGAAAGGCCTACATCCAGCTTGGCTTTCGCCTCCACTATCTTGAAAGATTGAACAAGATTACAAAGCACTCAACACTCAACTCACACCTAGCCCATATAACCTGAAAACTATATTGAGTTGATACAAGAAGAAATACCCTCTTCTTATGTGCTTAATCTCTACCCAAGATAGACTGCTAACTCACAAAGAAAGTCTCACTACTTCTCTCTCTCTGTCTCTCGAAGTCATCCCCTACGGCCCCTTATTTATAAGGAATAAGAGGGAGACTTCTACCTGACCGAGCTGCCCAAACGGCAGTTACAAACCGCCTCGGTCAGCCCTAAAAATGGAATAAAAAAAAAACTTTCAGAAGACAAAAGAATACAGCCAGCATATTACATAAACAATGCTACTTATATTTACAAGCTCTAATCTAGAACAAATGCTTCAACAAATTCTCCACCCATTTGACTTGATTAGGCTTCTCACAACTCTTCAAGACTTCAGTTGCTAGATTTCCCCAGCTGAATAATCTTCAAACAATGATGAAGCTTGGCTGCTGGGACTGGTTTTGTAAACATATCTGCTGCATTGTTTTCACCTGCCACTTTAGATAAGAAAACACATTTATTTTCAATCATTTCTCTTATAAAATGAAATCTAACATCTATGTGTTTTGTCCTTTCATGGTGTGCCTGATTTTTAGATAGGTGTATGGCACTTTGACTATCACATAATAGGGCTGCTTTCACATTTACACCTAAGAGTTCACTGACTAACCCCTTAAGCCATATAGCTTCTTTAAAAGCTTCTGATAAGGCTATATATTCTGCCTCAGTTGTAGACATAGCTACAACATGTTGGAGGCTTGATTTCCAGCTTATTGTGGAGTTCCATAATCTAAATATCCAGCCTGATGTGGACCTCCTTTTGTCTATGTCAGCTGCATAATCTGCATCCGAATAACCTAGGATACTAGGTTGGCTTTCTATATTTGCACCACCATATGTTAGACAAAAGTTTTTGGTTCCTGCTAGATATTTGAGCATCCATTTTACTGCATTCCAGTGGGTTTTGCCTGGATTTGCCATAAACCGGCTTACAACACTCATAGGATGTGCTAAATCAGGCCGGGTACATACCATACTATACATTAGGCTTCCTACCGCACTAGAGTATGGGATATGCCTCATTTCCTTTCTTTCTTCCTCACTGTTTGGGGACTGGTCTAAAGATAGTTTGAAATGGGGTGCAAAAGGCACACCTACAGCCTTAGCATTTTCCATTTTAAACTTGGATAAGACCTTGGTTAAGTAGGACTTTTGAGATAGGTATATCTTCCTATGTTGGGTGTCTCTTGAGATTTCTATTCCTAAAATCTTTTTAGCTTCACCTAACTCTTTCATTTCAAATTCAGCTTTTAATCTTTTCTTTAAGAGCTGGATTTCTTGATGGGATTGACTTGCAATGAGCATGTCATCCACATATAGGAGTAAATACACTGAAATGTTAGGGGAAACATGCTTATAATACACACAACTATCATAGGAGCTTCTCAAATACCCTTGGCTAATCATGACCGTATCAAACTTGCGGTACCATTGCCTTGGGGACTGCTTAAGTCCATATAAGGACTTCTTTAGCAAACATACCTTCTCCACCTCTCCTTTGGCTTCAAAACCCTTTGGTTGATCCATTAGAATCTTCTCTTCTAAATCCCCATGAAGGAAGGCAGTGGTAACGTCCATCTGCTCTAGGTTTAGGTTTAAGTGGGCTGTTATGGCTAGGAGAACCCTTATGGATGTATGCCTCACAACAGGAGAAAAAACTTCATTAAAATCAATGCCTTGGACTTGGGTAAACCCCCTAGCAACTAGCCTAGCCTTATATCTAGGCTTAGGGATAATTCCTACCCCTTCCTTGATTTTAAACAGCCATTTACAGCCTACTATCCGCTGTCCCTTTGGTTTTTCCACCAATTCCCAAGTCTGATTCTTATTTAAAGAATCTATTTCAGACTTCATTGCTTCTTTCCATTTTCCAGCATCCTTAGAAGACATTGCCTCTTCATAAGTGAGAGGTTCTTCTCCCCCTATTTCGGTTGCACTGGTAAAAGCATAGGCTACCAGATCTGAATAACCGAATCTCTTGGGAGGTTTCCGGACCCTAGGTTGTCTATCTCTAGCAACACTATATCTATCCACGTTTGGTTTATCTTCTAAGCTGGAATCTGCATCACTGTCTTCTTCATCTTCATCCTGATGTGAAGGTTCTAGGGCCTGATCGATTTCTTGGTTGTTATCAGAAATATTTTCTTGAAACTCATGTGCAGTTTCAGAGGGTTCTGGGGAATTTCCAGGGCTTACACCTGGGATTTCAACTTGGACAGCTTCTATATCCTTCTCTAGATTTTGCTGGGGGTTAGGGTTGGTAAACTTAATGGTAGAGGATTCATCAAATGTCACATCCCTTGTAATTATAATCCTAGGACCATCTAAGTCCAAGTTCCAGAGCTTATATCCCTTAACTCCTGAGGGATAGCCTAAAAATATGCATTTCTTGGCTCTAGGCTCTAGCTTTCCTTGTTTTATATGAGCATATGCTAAACATCCAAAGACTTTGAGGTGAGATAAGCTGGGTTTATGACCTGTCCACCTTTCATATGGTGTTTGGAAGTTAATGGCTGCAGAGGGTGATCTATTAATGATATGGGTTGCTGTGGACACAGCCTCACCCCAAAATGATTTTGGCAAACTTGCATGAAAGAGCATACATCTTACTCTATCTAGCAAGGTGCGGTTCATCCTCTCAGCCAATCCGTTTTGCTTAGGGTTTCCGGGGGCTGTCAAGTGTCTAACTATGCCTCCTTCCTTGCACATTTGTTCAAAATCCCTATTGCAAAACTCTAGCCCATTATCGGTCCTAATAATTTTTACTTTTCTGCCCACTTGATTTTCTACCATTTTCATCCATGTCTTAAAGGATTCAAAAGTATTATCTTTAGACTTTAGGACATATACCCAAAGCATTCTTGAGAAATCGTCTATTATGGATAGAAAATATCGGGAGCCCCCATGAGTCATGGTTTGAGCTGGGCCCCAAAGGTCTGAATGTATGTAATCTAGGTGTGCCTTTGAAGAGTGGATTGCTGTTTTACTGAATTTAATCTTTGTTGCCTTCCCATAAATGCAGGATTCGCATTTGCCTAGGTTTAGGGACTGACCTATCTGCAAAATACCTTGTTTAGCAAGTTCTTTGAGCCCTTGCTCACTGATATGTGACATCCTTAGATGCCACAGCTTTGCCTTGTCATGGGAATTACAGCTTACACTAGCTGCTTCACCACTTAAAGTGGTTGCTTGGAGGAAATAAATTCCATTTCTTAAAACAGCCTTCATGCATACTAGGGAGCCTTTATAGATTTTAATCTCTCCACCCTCACCCTTGTATTTATAACCGCATCTATCCAATTCCCCAAGAGAAACCAAGTTTCTCTTAAGATCCGGAACATAGCGAACTGCTGTGAGGGTTCTATAAGTCCCATCATGCATTTTTAATTTTACATCTCCTACCCCTTTAACCTTACATTCAAAATCATTTCCTAACAAGACCTTTCCTCCATTAGTTTCCTTGAAATTTTGAATCCATTGCATTTTAGGAGTCATGTGGAAAGAGCAGCCTGAGTCCAAGACCCAGTCTTGGCTGTCATTGTTGTCAGAAACAGTTAGTGCATCAGCACTATCATAACCGGTGTCACACACATTTACCCCACCATCAGATTTCTCCTTTCCGGCATAATCCTTCTTCCTTTTAGGACAATGCCTCTTGATGTGACCCTCTTGTTGACAATAGTAACATTTAATCGGCCCTTTCCCATTTCTAGATTTTGATCTGGATTTTCCTTTGTTTTTATGGTCTTTCTTAGGATTTCTAGACCTTACAGTTAGGGCATCTGCTGGGGATGTTTTACTATCCATCCTTATCCTCAAATCTTTGGAATTTAAAGCCCCTATAACATCCTCTAGAGATAGTTTATCCCTACCATGCTGAAGAATATCTACAAAATTTTCATAGGATTTAGGTAAGGAATATAGGAGAACTAAAGCTTTGTCTTCTTCCTCATACTTAACATCTATGTTTTCTAGGTCTAGACATAGCTTGTTAAAATCATCTAAATGATCCGGAAGTTTTTGGTTTTCATTCATTTTAAAATTGAAGAACCTGGCTTTGAGGAATAACCGGCTGGAAAGAGTCTTCTTGAGGTATAAGTCCTCCAGTTTCTTCCAAACTTCTGCAGCGGTCTTCAGCCTAGACACCTCCCTGAGCACTTTATCTCCAAGGCTTAGTATAAGAAGACTGTATGCCTTCTTCTTGATCTGCACTCGCGCCTCCATTTGGTCAGCGGTTAGGGTTTGAAGTTCTTTCCCGGTTGATTCTCCCTTTTCTGCTTCTTCTTGTTCCAGCGCTTCTTCCAGTCCAAGACTGCAAAGAAGTGCCTCCATCTTGATCTTCCATAGGCCGAAGTCATTGCTCCCATCGAACTTGTCAATATCTGACCGAGAAGCAATCGGCGCCATTTCTTGAATTTCCTTGGATTGCCTTCTGCGACTTGAGACTCTAGAATTGTTGATCCAAACCAGAGGTGACTGGCTCTGATACCAAATTGTTAGCCGAGACCTCACCCTTTATAGGATCACACAATTCTCTAACTAGATCTCTCTTGAATGTACACAAACAGCAATTAAGAACCAATATCAAGAACCAATCAAGAATCACTCAAACACAAGAAGTTACCCTGGTTCGGCCTCTAAGAAAGGCCTACATCCAGCTTGGCTTTCGCCTCCACTATCTTGAAAGATTGAACAAGATTACAAAGCACTCAACACTCAACTCACACCTAGCCCATATAACCTGAAAACTATATTGAGTTGATACAAGAAGAAATACCCTCTTCTTATGTGCTTAATCTCTACCCAAGATAGACTGCTAACTCACAAAGAAAGTCTCACTACTTCTCTCTCTCTGTCTCTCGAAGTCATCCCCTACGGCCCCTTATTTATAAGGAATAAGAGGGAGACTTCTACCTGACCGAGCTGCCCAAACGGCAGTTACAAACCGCCTCGGTCAGCCCTAAAAATGGAATAAAAAAAAAACTTTCAGAAGACAAAAGAATACAGCCAGCATATTACATAAACAATGCTACTTATATTTACAAGCTCTAATCTAGAACAAATGCTTCAACACATCTCTTTACAAACCACTTCATACATAATTCATATCCTCACAAGCCACTAAACACAAATCACACATTGTGCCCTCTCATCAACCTTCATCGTAGTTTTTCATAATTTTGCAAATTTGGAATCTGCTCTACAAAAGAAGAAAAGGCTCCCATCATCAAGCAAAATGCACATATCCTTAAAATTCTCAATCTTGGTTTCTCTAATGTTAATGATTTTGTCATAATCCTCTACAGCTTGATATATTTTCCTAGAAAGATCACCAATTTGTATTGCAATTTGAATGCTTTTACTATGTTTTCTAAATCTTGATAACAAATAAAAATTGGGGATTGGTTTTCATAAGATTTTGTAGTTGTTTTAAGTATGATTTCCTAATTTAGCTCATTTTTATAATTAGAAGTAATATTTAATCAGAAAAATTTAAAAGTATTAAAAATATTTGTATTTAACGGATAGACACCATCAATACCCTTTCTGATAAATTTATTGTTAAAAGCACTTCTTTTCACCCACAGACCAAACACATATGACAACACTGAGATTGTTTCTCAAATGATCAGGCCAAATGCTAAACTGCTTTTTCTTTTAAGTGATTCTTACAAAAACATTTTTTTAAAAAAGTGATTCTCACAATAGCAGAAATTTAACAAAAATGCCAAACGAGCACTAAACCTTAGAAGCCTATAACCTATGTTGCACGGAAACACCTCATAGGTGTCGTTTCCCCGTTTCCGAAACGTTTCAGAAACGTTTCTTATTCCCGTTTTGGACCCAATTTATGCCTAATTTTTTAGAAAAACGTCCGTTTCCACGTTTCCGTTTCCTATCGAAAACGTTTCCCGTTTCCGTTTCCGTGCAACATACCTTTCGCTTCTGAGGTCAGTGTGTGGACCTAATGTATTTCCTGTTACAAAAGTGATGTCTGTCCAAACTCACAAGAATTAGCAGCTTTTGAAATGAAATGGAAGCATGCTACAGGCCAGCAGTCTGAACAAGCACATTTATGGAGGAAAACTTACAATGCATGTCTGCAGTTCAATAACCCAATATACACAAAAACAAATATCAAATAGAAAAGCATGTGGCATACTCTAATGCAAACAACATCTTCTAACACTATAAAACAGTAATTATCTGTTTTTTGCTTTTATGTTTGGAAGCATAATAATATCAAATGACAGGTGAACAGTACGGAAGACAAGTGCACTCTTACGTTGGAAAGACCGAGTTCCAGTTCTTCCTGCACGTCACCCAACACGAAAATCAGATCCAGCACGAATATAATCTCTAAGTTACAAATATTTCAAATCTGAAATAAATACTTCAATTCCAGCAAATATATTCACAGTGACGATACAAAGCTGCCAATTCTTTCGAAATGAAGAAAACAATCGGAAACAGATCGCCATCAAATCAAGAAAAATTAACGAAGTTCAAAAACCCTAAATAAAGAGCAATAGATGATGTTTTACCGCAACGGCATTGCAAGCGGCACATTTATCATCGATGGAAGCAGCGAGTGAGAAAAGGGCGGTAACTGTAAGGAATAAGGCGACCGACTCAACATTCATCTTGCAATCCTCCCACCCTCTCTCTCTCTCTCTCTCTCTCTCTAAGGCCTAAGGCTTCTATGCAGGCAATCCTTCAAACTTCAAACCTTCTCTAAGGCCTCCGGGTTCGATACCCTTCCTGACGTCACCATCGGGCCATAAACTCGGAGTAATGTTATACCAATAATCACTCAATTTTTCATCTTGCTACAGTTTATTTACTTAATTTTAAAATATTATTTATTAATTATTAATATTTTAAATCTATTATTGATTAGTCATTGAACTTTAAAATATTATTCATTAATCACTGATATTTCAAATATATTACTAATTAGTCACTGAATTTTAAAATATTACATATTAGTCATTAATATTTCAAAACTATTTCTCATCCGTCACTTGTAAACTTAAAGTTCAATAATTAACGAGTGACGGGTGAAAAATAATTTTAAAATATTAATGACTAGTAGGTAATATTTTAAAATTCAATGACTAAGTAGTAATAGTTTAAAATATCAGTGACTAATATGTAACATTTTAAATTTCAATGACTAAGTAATAATAGTTTTAAAATATTAGTGATTAACAAATAACATTTCAAAATTTAGTGACCAAACAGTAATATAATATAAAATTAAGTTATTATTGGTATAATTAACCCTTATTTATTTAAGTGGTATTTTTTATTAAATAATAAAAAATATGAACACTTATACCTTTTAATTATTCAATGAAAATATACCATCTAAACTGAAATTCTTTAATTTAGATAAACAATATTATTCTATAAACTAGATTCTGACCATTTATACGAAAAGGTTAACCTACAGCCATCACAAATAATATTGGGTGTAGTCTTGGGATGTAAAGATTTGATATCTTACCAACATTATTATTTTCACTTTTCAACGTCATTGAAATAAATAAAATTATTATTTATATTATGTAATATATTACATCACATAAAAAATTTAAGTTCGTTAGATACGTTAAATTAAATTTAATACATAAATATAATATTTAATCTTTAATAATTACAAAATTTAACATTTAATCTAAAAATACTTAAATTTCATAAAAAAAAATCTAAAATTTTCATAAAGACCTACAAAATATTTTAAGAAATACAAAAATTTTATTTGAAAAACCTAAAAATAATTAGAAATACATAAATTTCATAAAAATTAACCTAAAATTTTCATAAAAATACCTAAAAATTTCACAAAAATAATTAAAAGACCTACATTTTATAAAAAAAGATCTAAAAATATTAAAATATATATTTTTTAAAAAAACTAAAAATCCAAAAAAAAACCCTAAATTTCATAAAAAAAATTTATGAAATTTTGTATTTTATAAAATTTATGTCTTTTATTATTTTTAGGTATTTTTGTGATTTTTTAAATATTTTATGAAATTTAGGACTTCTAAAATATTTTTATATATTTTTATGAAATTTTTAGGTCTTTTTATCAAATTTTGTCTTTTTTTCATATCATTGACCAAATGTTAAATTTTTTTATTGTTAAGGAACTAGATAACATATTTATATATTAAGTCTAATATCCAATGTCTCGCTGGCATGACATTTTTGTTCATGTGACAATGATATCTTACGTAGCATAAATAATAACTTTATTTATTTTTAATTATGATAAGAATTTAAAATAATAACTTTTAATAATTAAAATACTAAATTTTGACGTTTGTATTTCAAAGACTAAATGTCATATATTTTTAATTATTGAGAAGTCTCCACATATATTAAGTCTTTATAAAAATTAAACGCGAGTGAAATTTCTAATAGATTGGTATGCTACTTAAAAATAAAAATAAGGGACAAAAATTCATGTGGTACTCATAATTATAAAAAAATAAGTTAATATATGAGAAAAATACAATAAATATTTCCGACGTAATGTTATAATTTTTTCTATATTGTTATAATTTTTTCTATATCATTAATTAATCTTGTTAAATATTAAAAATAAATAGAATTAAATATTTAAAATAAATAGAATACATTTATATTTAATCATTATTCTCTCATTTCTCATTTATATTTTTCTCTCTTCTCAATTTTCTCATATTTTCCTTTCTTTTTTTTTCTAATGATCTGTGACAATATAGCAATGGTGATGGCAACACTAGCGATAAAGACAATAATGATAAGGGAAATTCTATTTACAGCGAACTTTTTACTCTTCGCAGCCATAATTAAAATAAATTTAATAATTACTCTTCGCAGCTAGAAGTATTATTTATTACAGCCAACTATCTTCCAAATTTGCCCTCATATATATACCCATCTAGCTCTCCGCCGCGCCTCACCGTCGTTCTCTACAGCATTTGTGACTTCTCTGCAACTTCACTCGCCTTTGAAACTTCCAGCAGCACTCGTCGCACTCGCAGTCGTCGCCTTCTTTACACCGCGTCTCTTCTCTCTGCTGTGCGCGCTTGTGAGGTAAGTTTTAAGTTACATTTTTTTTATTGTTTGGGTCGATCGGTGAGATAATTTAAATAACAAAACTGGTTCGATCGTGCTTAAACTGGTTCAAGGCGAGGGCCGCCTCCGCCGGTGGGTTTCGAAGGCGATGGAAACTAGGTTTCGAAGGCGGCTAGCGCATCCGAACCCTAGGGTTCGGATGCTTTAATTTTTTATTTTATTTTTTATTTTATTTTATATTTTAATTTTGTATATTTGAATAAACTTAATTTTTTAATTAAATAGTGATAATTAATATTTTTTTATACTTAATTTTGTATTTAGGTATTGGAATTTTTTATTTAGGTTTAGGAGTTGAATAATTTAATTTTTAATACAAACAAAAATATATTTTTTACTTAATTTTTTAAATCTAATAATGGATTTACATATTTTATATTTTATATAAATTAACATATTTTTTATTAACATATTTATAGAACATGTAATGTTATGTTTTAACATATTTTAACATATTTATTAAAATAATTTTTCATTGTAATGTTATGTTTAATACTTTTTATTTTTACCTTATTTTGTAGAACATGAATTTTCATTGTAAGCACTATGTTGTTAATAATTTTTTATATGTTATGTTTAATATTTTTTATTTTTGTGTTATTTTGTAGGTATGATACCTGTTTATTTTTATTTTTGTGTTATTTTGTACTTATCTGTTATTTTTTATTTTTATGTTATTTTGTAGATATGGTACGTGGTAGAAGAGGTGAAACTTCTTCATCTCGTCAGTCTTCTTCTTCTCGAGAGCGTCCTACTGCGTCAACTAGAAGAAGAAGGAGGATCGAGAGTTCTAGTAAACCGACTATTTTAGAGGCAGTAGAAGATCAAGTGGCAGATTATGTGACACAAGTTGAGGAGCATCCCAACCCTAATCAAGGGAAAGCAACTGATCAACCATCTTCCTCACAACACGATGATATTTCTGAACCACTACCTGGGGGCCCTAGAGATAGATCTATTCTAAAAAGTTTTAAAAATCATGTTGCATTTGCAATATGGGCAGGAGAGGTAAGTTATATTAATTTTTTTTAATATTTATCTTTATAATTTAAATAATTACTTATTATAATTTTTTATAATTTAAATAATTAGGTATTTGAATTTTTTAATAGGAAATAGACATATTAAAATGTAGAAATCATGACCTTAAAATTCCTGAATGGCCATTGGATAATCAGCCTCGTGTTCGTGATATTGTTATGGGTTCTAGTTTGTCACCATTGCTAGAGTGTACTTATCGATATTTAAATCATACTATAGTCTCAGCATTTACAGAGAGATGGCAGCCTGAGACTAATACATTCCATTTACCATTTGGAGAGATAAGTATAGCATTATATGATGTTGCTGCTATTTTGAAGATTCCAGTAACAGGAAGATCTATATCTGTGCCTCATCATTTGACATCTAGTGAAGCTAGTGATTTATTATGTAGGTTCCTTGGAGTTTCATTAGATGCAGCAGCACAATAGATTAGAGAAAATCGAGGACCTTTTGTAAAATTAAACTGGTTAAAAAGAACATTTATGCATCTACCAAATGAGGTTTCAAATGAAGAGATTGAACATATCAGTAGAGCATATCTGTTATTTTTATTAGGATGTACATTATTTGTAGACAAAAGTGGTACATTAGTTTCAGTGGCGTATTTGACATTATTAGATGATTTAAGTATGATCGGTAATTATGCATGGGGAGCTGCTTGTCTTGCATATTTGTATCGACAGCTCGGTATTGCTACCAGACGAGAGGTGAAGAGCATTGCTGGATATCTTACCTTGCTTGAGGTAATTATTTTAATTTTATAATTTTATATCATATATTTATATATATTTAACATAATTATTTATATCAAATTTACAGGCATGGGTGTATGAATATTTTTCTTTTACTAGAATCAAATGTAACTTGTTATATAGTGACGATCAGTCACGAGCTCTCCGTTGGTTACCTGTTTGTGATACTGATTCTTTACAATCTATTAGAAAGCAGATTGATGCTTTATCACCGGATGAGGTATTTCTTATATACTATTATTTGTAAGTTATTTAATATATTTTAAAATAAATTTTTAAAATAAATAATATTTACAGGTGATTTGGATGCCATACTAAAGGGTTCGTTCACATCACCCATTACCAGATATTACATTTTTCTCATGTTGTCTGAAATGTGGAAGTATTATAGAACCATATCATCTTGAGAGAGTTTTACGACAGTTTGGGTATGCGCAGACTATTCCTCCACCCCCATTATCACCTGTTGAAGCTAGGCAGGGTGCAGGTACGACATCATATAAGGTAATTTATATATTTATTGATGATATTTGGAATCAATGAGATATGTATTTATTGCCACCACATCGACATGGTAGACCTTCTTTATTTCCATGGCATTTTATACCTGAATATTTAACTTGGTATACATCTATTACACATCTATTTGTACAAAATACGATACATCAATCAAGATTTGATAGAGGTGGAGAAGATATACTCAGTCTTTTTGAAACGGTAAGTTTTTAAGTTATATTCAAGTTATTATTGAATTTAATTTATTTAAATAAAAAAATTAATATTTTTTTTTCAGCGTAATCAGCTAGCATTATGTACTCTTGATCAAACTATATCAAGTAATTAACATGTTTCTGTTGATGCATGGAATGAGACATGTATTCGGGTAAATACTATTTAAAGCTCTCATTATGGCTTCAATCCTGATAATGTTGGAGCGTCAACATCCAGTACATCTCCCCCTAGATAATCAAGTTGAAATTAACTAGATAATCAAGTTGAAGTTAACTTTGCCATCAAGATTTCAAGTTCGAGTTGTGTTAAGTTTACTTACTAGTGACTATGGATAATTGAGTTATGTGCTATTTCAAGTTTACTTGTTAGTTGAATTGTGTGTTATTTCACTTCCTAGCGAGTATGGATAATGGATAATTGAGTTGTGTGAAGTTCAGTTGTGTTAAGTTCACTTACTAGCGAATATGGATAATTGAGTTGTGTGTTATTTCAAGTTTACTTGTTAGTTGAGTTGTGTGTTATTTCACTTCCTAGCTAGTATGGATAATGGATAATTGAGTTGTGTGTTATTGTATTGTAAATTATAATTTTGGATTGTGTATTGCTTGTAATAATATTTTATTTTATTATTTATTGTTAAATTTTATTATGATTTATATAATTTTAATATGATTTACAGAATAAATTATATAATTTTAGAATGTGGAATGTCGTGACATATAACAAACAAATATTATAAACAAATAATGTAAAACATACAGAATTTATAATTATGACAGTAAAATAAAAAACATACATACTAATCATTCATCAGTTAAATCAAAAATATCTTTTGTAATAACATTTTTGTTAATAAGAGACATAAAAACTTGAATTCGACTTATATATGGTATTTCTCATTCCCGTGCAATAACATATCGATATTTATGCCAGTTCCGTGCAACAGGAGGAATTGGTGAGTCTGATCTCAGAAATACCTGAAAAATGACAAAATAAAATTATTAATAGTACATTTATATTAATATAATTATATCAATATATAAATAAATTATTAAATAATAATACCTGCACAAAATGACAATCGTCCACAAAACCAATAGTAATAATCCTATGTTGTATTACTTAAGGGGCGACTAATCTCAATGGAAGGTAGGTAAGACATTGCATTCGAGATAAATGAACCAAGACAACATTATATTTTGAAGCAATCAAATGTCCCATGTCTGGTAAAATCATCCAATGTTGGCGAGGTGCAACACACTCAAAACAAGAAAGTGTGTGTATTAACTCATCTACACACATAGCAGATCTGTATAACTGTATATACTCATCACGAAAAGTATGTAACTCTTCAATTAAATTCATACGAACATCTCTCCAATTGTGCTCACTCATTCCAAGTAAGGCAGCAATAGCACGAAATCCACAGTGTCCATCTGACTCCACATTAACAATATTATGTATAAAATATTGTATATTTGATGGGAATGAAGCATCATAGCCTAGCAATCTGTGTTTGACACTGCTACAATAAAATTTACCTTTGTTTGGTGTCTTCACTGAGCTCTGTGTTGTTGGAGATGTAATGTCATGAATAGATTGTACTATTTCAAAATATGACGGATCACGTCGAGTGGATGTATCAATCTGAATTTTATTCTTTGATGATGACTTACCTTTTGTCCAAACTTTCACACTTGGTGGTATCAATGAAGTGGTAGCTAGATCTATTAATTCTCTCAATTTCTGTTTCAATACGAGTTTACCTCCTGTTGGTTCTGACTGAAACATATTATACAGACTTTCTAACTATGGATAAATAGTTAGAACGGATGAATCAACAATCTGTACTAAATTTAATTTTGTCCAGTGAGGGTGCACAAATGATAAAGGAATTGGTTATCCCTCCATCATCAATTTTGCAATTTCATGTGCACAAGGTAAACCATGTGTGTTTCTTATCACACATCCACATGCAACCTTATTTGCCCCAATTTTTTGAGCTATCTGTATTCGCTTTAACACCATATTCATTGCATTTCTTGATATAATACCTCTCAATTCTCTAAAAATTTCTGGTCTGAAATTATGTTGTACCAACATTAAATCTTCTCAAAAGATCCCTTGATCTCGGTATGTTACAACTCAATAAGAGAGTTGATAATTTTCCATGATGACTCAAAGTCACCTTGAGATGATCCCAAATATCTCTTCAGCTTCGCATGTGCACTCTCAGCCCTTGAATAAAAGCATAAGCATATTAATGTATTAGTTTAATTAGATATTAATTAGATATATTATAATAAAACAATAAGAATAAGAGTTGAGTTTATTAAAGAATACTTGTTAGTAGTAATATTTTCAAAATGTAATACTTTATTTGTCCATGCTGCAATAAATTTCTCTTTATAATCATTCAGCCATGTCTTTCTCACATAATCAATTGCGTCCTCATATCCATGGTACTCAACGATTAAATCACAAAGCAGACGTTCATACTCAATCTCAGTAGAGGCAAAAACAAGAAGATTCCAACCTAACATAAACTTCTCTCATATCTCATTTCTATCAAAAAATTTCTTACACTTAGCAAGCATATTTTTTTATATATATCATCTACATAATAAGGTAGTCGTAGTTGGAAATACTTTATGTATTGCATTCATCAATGCTAATTCTCTATCAGTGATAACTACTCCTGGAAATGTATTAGGTGGCATCACATTCTTTAATCTCTCCATAGCCCATGTGTAGTTATCCTCATATTCATGATTCATGAATACAAATGTAACAAGAAAAGTTAACTCAGTAGATGTTACACCAACAATTTCGAGGAGTGGATACCTATATCTGTTGGTTTTGTATGTACAGTCCATTATTAAGACATGTGGAAATACTTTTAATAAAACTATCGACATCGGATGAGCCCAAAATAAGTCTGCAATATAATCTGTTGATCCATCACTTCTATGCCACTCCACATAATTACATTCTCTTAACTTCTTCATCAACTGTTGCATTTGTGATCTACCACATTTCTCAATAAGTTTGTATCTTTGACGCACATTATATATAGTTTTGACAGTAGTCACATTATCCTCGTCCTCTGCCTTTAGGGCCATCAAAATATTTCTAAATTTCACGAAATTCTCAGACATTGTTTTTAAAATTACTTTCTCTTTTTCTGTAAGTCTCCCTACATATGAATGACCCTCTAGTTGAGCTGATGGTGCATGATTGTGCAAGCCACATACAACTTTCAACTCCCACTGCTCAAATTTCATAGCAAGTAATTCAAACGGACAATCACACTTTTTTGAACCTATGAATTTCCGTTTTGGTTCTCCTATTGTTTCTTTTTTCATTTTGGACAGTCTATACTTCCCACTACATTCACAAGCAAGACGAATTCTAGGTCTTTTTCTAGGCTCTCCACATTCTGAACTCTTTATCACAATCACAATTCCATTTTCCTTTTCAATTTTCTTAACCCATCCAATTAATGCTTCTCTAGTATCAAATAACTAAACAAGAAAAAACAAACATTTAGATATTTTATGTGTAATTAAAATAATTATTTAAATAAATTATTAAAAATCTATCATACCTCTTTAGTAGTAAACGGTTGAATAACATCAAATTGTTGAATATCACGATTGGATTCCTATAAAAAAATTAATAAAATTAAACTAAGATTAAAAACCAAAAAGCACAACTTTCTGAACGCTGGAGTTCGGGGAAGGCTGAATTCCCCGAACTCCAGAGTTCGGGGGAGTTCGGGGAATTCAGCCTTCTCCGAACGCTACCTGCCGATACTTTTATTCAAAAAAAATTAAAAAAAAATTTAGAATGTGGAAATATTGTGAAAATATCACTGGAGTCGGACTTCCATTCTTACACATATTATAAATACAAACACACACAAATACATATTACACTCTTATAAAAATAAATTTACTTACCTCGACGTGATATTCATTTTCTGGATAGTTGTTTTGTTATTTCTCAAATTCTTCCAAATTATTCATCAACATTTTTGTGTAGTAATCCATGATGGATCATAAAATAGCTGACTCGCTGTTTCAGAGAAAATGGATTTCAGAGGATGCAGAGAGCTGATTTTTCTAAAAAATGAATCTCAGAGTATATGGCTGAGTGATGATTTTCTCAGAAAAATAGATTTTTCAATCGAAAATAAATTTGATTGAGATGTGAGTAGTTGAGTTTAGAAAGAATGGAGATTCGCCGCCGAAAAATACAGTGATATGTCAGTTGAGTAGTTGAGTATTGAAGATAAGGGTAATATTGAACTTTTATTTAAGGGTATTTTAGGTATATGAAAAATTGGTTGCGAAGAGTAAAATTATCGCTGTGAATAAAATTTCCCTAATGATAAATGCCTCTATCTTTCTTCTTCTTCTTGGATTCCAATGGAGATAGATAGATTAGACCTTTATTCTTCTTTTTCTTATTTTGTTCTTATTGAGTTCTAATGAAACCTACTTCTTATTTTTGATTGAGATGGAATCCTTTTTCTTTTTTTAGTCTTTTGTGTCTTCTTTTTCTTCTATTTTTGAGTCTGAACTTTGAAAAAACCCAAATTAATATAGGTTAGATCAAATTTAAACACACCTATATAAAATCCAAATATTTACGTGTTATCAATTATTATTATTTTTTTTCTTTTATCAACTTTTTTGTTATAGGTTTGATGGAACCCAAATATTGGTTTCATCAAACCCTTCATTTCTTTTCTTCTCTCTCTTAGTATTTTAGATTTAACATAATCCATATCTAAATTTCATCAACCTTCTTATTCTTTTTTTTTTTTTCCTTTTTATTTATCAAATCTAATAGATTACATCAAATCTAAATGCACCTATATAAAATTCAATTCTTTCCGTGTTATCAATTATTATTTTTTTTTTCTCTCAAATTTTTTATTATAGGTTTGATAGAACCCAAATATTGGATCCATCAAACCTTCTTTTTTCTTCTTTTCTCTCTTGGTGTTTTGGATTTAACATAACCCAAATCTAAATTCCATCAAACCTTTTTATTTATTTATTTTTTTCTCATTTTTTTGTTCTTCATCTAAGTTTATCGCACGTCAACAATGAACCTATACGGGTTCACCACACATTAAACAACCCAATGGGTTCATCACCGACACCAACCAAAAGCTTAATGGATTCCATTAAACGTCAATTAATTTTTTAAATTTTTATTTTATTTTTGAATGAGAGAATTAAGGGTAAATTAATTTTTTTTTCTTTTTTTTAGATTATGTGCTATCACTCGTGCCCCTGCTACTCCGCCCTACGATTCTAGCAGGAGAGGTAAATCAGGGGATCTAGCAGGCAGATTATAATCCCTAACACAACTGCAAATGTGAGGGCGGTAAGCATTTTTCATTTTCAGGGTCACTTCTTACCTACTGAACTATCTCTTGAGCAGAGCTTGAATACGGGACTTGGGGGCCCAAAGAGCAACACCCTAGCGAGTTCTTCCTTTTCCAGTTGATCTATGCCCTGGGGGCATTATATTTTTTTCTTTATTTAACACGAGGGATTATTATTGTTATTTTTCAAACTCGTGAGGCTTCTTGTAATTTTACTAAACCTCAAGAGAATTCTTTACAATTTATTCAAAGAAAAAAAATACAATTTTGTAGAGTTTTTAAGTGGTAAACCCTAAGCGCTCATTATTTTTTAGTGTGTTTTTTATTTTTAGAAAAACTATTTTTGATTTTAAAAATTTAACTTTTTTTTCATTCCTACAAACATCTATGATGAAAATATATTACAACATTTGGTCATAACAAAAATTAAGAAATATACAAACAAACTTGATCAAATTTATATATATTAATAAAAGAATGTATCATAACATCGAAAGAAGTACAATTAACCACATAATTATCTAGTAGTGCTCATCAAAAAAGTTGTGTTAATCTATTAAAAACATTATTCATCTAATGAATTTGACTTGAATCAAAGTTAATACTTTCACTTAGCTTGAAGTTCACTCTCATTTTGTCGATCATTTGGATGTATAATATTTTCATCAGCATATTAGGTGAATAATGAATCCATCTAATTATGCATCTTGATATAGTTTTGTGCAACACAACAAGTGCGTGTTATACTTGAAGTCATAAGGTGACATGTCTCTAAGAATAAGAAAATGCGCTTTCAACATTTCGAAGCATCATTCAATGATATTGTACAACGAAGAACGTCTATAATTAAAGAACTCTTCAATATTGACTAGATTTTGTCATTCCTTAAAATAAGCAAATGATTATGCTATCCACAATATAACGTGAGAAATTTCAATATATTAATATATCTAGAATCAACCAAATAATATTTATTTGTTTGTGGTTTATGGAACCCATTTTTTGAATTAATTACTATTTCAAGAAAAATTGTTGTATCATTTGCACATCCTTTTTAACCTGTAATCACAAACATAAATTGCATGACAAATGAACAAGTACACATTATGTTTTGTGTAGGTGCAATAATTCTCCCATAAAATGGAATTTGTTTATCAATTGATGCACTAATAGAAATATGAGTTATCATCGATAGTCCCTACACAATCGTTTCAATTCTTTATATAAGTTAATAAATATGTGTTTTTTCATTTAAAAAACTTCACAACATGTCATTGGATGCCCATTTAATACTTCTACTACTCATTCATGACTAGTTAGTTTTGATATTTTTCGTAGATAAGAAATTTTCTTACACATTGTATTAAACTCTACATTCAAATACACGATCAATAACTTCTCAACTTATTTGTCAATGTCTGAGAGGACTTAATTTTATATTATAGAATATGAAGATCAAAACCTATAAATAAAATCACATCATAGATTAGTCTAACATATTATGTTATATAAATGAAGACAAAATAAAACAAGTTTACACAATTAAATTAACAATAATAATTTATAAATTCTAAAACTCATTCGTAATTAAAGAAAATAACAAACAAGAAAAATAAACCAAACTCACATGTTTAAGAAAATAAGAAGATAACACTCACAAACTCATATGATTAACAAAATCATGTATGATATATCATTTAAACTCAAATATTAACCACTCATTCATTTTTTCCTTCATTTAGCTTTGCCAAAAATATAGTCATCCATAGCGGATCATCATGTATAAGTTTAGCTCTCTTAGCATGACAACGTTTCATTTACTCTTTCAAGAGCATTTAGTTATTTTAAGCAATCTTTTAACATACTTTGATAACGAAAATTGTTACTTTGCTTGAGAGGCTTACAAAAAGGGTTATCAAGAGACGTTAAAATGATGAAAATACCCTCTGCAATTGCTTCCCCTTCCCTTTCATAGTTGCTACTTATCTTATCTCTCCTCCTTCTTATAGCCGCCATCACCTTGCGCTGCATTGCCTCTCGCCTGCTAATTGTCGCTGCATCCACCATGGTAGATGCAACGGCGAAAGGTGAGGCAGTGCGAGGTGTAATGCCCCAAGAGTTTAGAGAAGGGTAATATATATCGAGGATAAGTAATGAATGAAACAATACTAGCTAGATATCTTTTGGACTGAATGTTGGCAAGGAACTCTTAATTTAAGTGTGCTTGAGCTAGGGAAGCTTAAGGATGGGTGACCCCCTGGGAAGTTCGCGTAGGCCTATCAGGGTAAGTTATTTCGGTCTTTCTTATCACTCGATGCGGAATGTTACAGATGGTATCAGAGCCGAACTTTGGTGAAGACGATCTGATGAGGGTGAGGAATGGCGCCGAGGCTCGAGAACTTGTACAAGGAGCGACTTCTAGCAAGGTTCTAGGATGGCAGCCCCTAAATGGGAGAAAGTCTGAGACTAGTTGTAAGGTCGCATGACGAGGACGTCATGTGCTCAAGGGAGGGAGAATGTAATATCCCAAGAGCCTAAAGAAGGGTAGTATATTATTGAGGATAAGTAAGAAAATAAACAACATCAGCTGAATACCTTTTGGGTTGAATGTTAGCAAGGAATTCCTAGGTTAAATGTGTTTGAGTTAGGGAAGCTCAATGATAGGTGACCCCCTGAGAAGTTCGCGTAGGCCCATCAAGGTAAGTTGTTCCGATCCTTCCTATCGCTCGATGCGAGATGTTACATGAGGTGATGGCGATGAGGCAAAGCGATTGTAACACCCTACTTTCTCAGACATGTTATAACTTAAGAAATTTGAGACATTTTTTTTCCTTAAGAATAATCTCAACATCATATTAATTCCCAAACTTTCCATTACCTACCTAGCATCATATATCATAAATGCTAGGCTAGGTATTTACCAATAACAGAAGCATGAATCGAACCTAATCATACGTCGAACCATATTAATAATACATGATCGCATTGGACATATCCCATAGTAGAAGATTATTCATCAACAAAACATAAGTTTTTTAACATGACTTGAGACATAACACAACATAACCAAATATTCATAAATAAGCAGAACATCGGATCTACACGTAGAATTCATCGGCCACGTCATCACATGCCTCGAACCTTAACTCTACCTTTAACCATAAATAAGATTATACGTCATCATTTCTCAAAACGTTCAGAATTCGATGTAGCAAAACTTAAACACATTGGTTATATAACATTCAATCATTATATCTTGCACTTTGCTAAGTGCCATATCATGCCTCATTCATCCTCGTTTCTGCTATCATCTCCATGTAAAACGTTTAAATATTCTAAAGACAAAACCCAAGTTAGATGATGAATCATCTAAGTAAGGGTACATAAATCATATCTCATGCGTGTATACAATGCAACATAACATCATTCATTTCGTTTGAGTTGACCGCAATCAACTGCTACTCTCTATTTTAACAGCTTTCTTACCAGGCCGAGGTGTATAGGTGCACAATTGACAGAGTAGCGGCGGCAGTCCCTAATCCCAAACCCGTATGCATAGCATGATCAATAATGTCATCGTAAACATATGCATAATTCATCATCAATACATGTAAATGAACTCTACATGATGCATAACTTAACAAAGCATGTCAATATGATATAATCATTTGTATAGAATTGGTTTTGGGTTGAACCACTAACCTTTTGCACTAAGTTCAAAGCACCTCAAAAAACGTGTGTCGCCTCGATTTGCGTGTCCGACCTCGAGCCACGATGATCCCTAGACACCATATTTATTTCAAAGGAACATAAATATCTATTCTTCATAATTTCCCCATGATTTCTTATATTTTCCTCTATTTTTCTCTTTAAAATTCTAAATAAATATCTCTTTAACTATTTTCTCCAATATTTTTTCACAACAATTCATGATATTCTAAGAACTTCAAAAGAAAATTCCAAAACTTATCTCGAAGCTTCGTTTGCACACAAAATGAGGCTAGTCGTTGTGGAAACCGAGAAGGCAAACATCAAAACTTTTTTCACAATCCTCTAGATCTTGATTTTTCATGAATTTAAATTTTTTTTTTCATATTTTTCTGAGCTCGGACGCTCCCCCACTTATGGGGCCCAGCTGTGCACGCGCCGGTCGTCTTCTTCCTCCAACACGCCGGCAACTCGTGTTCCGCCTGATTTTTTGGTCATATCTCCCTCATCCAAGCTCCATTTTGCCTCTCGTTTGAACCTATGCCTTTTTTTCTTCATCCTCTACAGGATTATAGCTTCAAATCGGTCGATTGGAGCCATTTTTTGACTGCTTAACTCAATTTTTTGGCAAATCTCAATTTTCCATCGAAGCTCCATATTTCCTTCACCTTTTAACGAAAATTGTTCAAATTTCACAAGAATGATCATCGGGACTCGAGGAACAAAAGCCCCTCATTTGTTTCCCTCAATTTATTCCCAAACTCTCGGATCTGAGAGTTTAAATTTCTTCTTCATTTCTGCATCTTCAAATACCTCTATTTATAGGCGATTTCGAGCCTCCAAATGCTCATTCCCGACTAAACCAAAGCCTTTAGAGCTTGTACTTGGCTCAGATTGACCTAAAAGCATCAAAATCTGACCACAAATGCCACTTGCAGAGCTTTGACAAAAATGATTGAATTTTCGGTCAATTTTTGTCAAAATCCAGCCACCCTCGTGGTTGTCGTCAGCCAAGCTTTAACCCAAAAGCATCCCTGACCAACCCCCGTGGTTCCTCATGGCTAAAATCGACGGTCAGCGACTGGCAAAGCTGCTGGTCGGTTTCCCATTGCCAACATTTTTTGGCTTTTGCACTTTTACCCCTTTTAGTTTTATCTCTTATGTTTTGGCTCATTTTCACCAAGCGCCTGAACTTTCCATAATTTTTATTTAGACCCTCAAGTCCTAAAACTTCCATCTCATTCTCGAAGATTTCAGAAAAACGTTATTTTGACGTCCCTCTGGCATTTTCAAGAAACTGCATTTAAGCCCGAATCTTCATTTTAGCCGTAAACTCTTTTGTTTCTTCTTAAAACCACTGAAGGGTTGCTATACATACCAAATATGAACCTCTCCAAGGTTCATTTGACTTCCTAGAACTCCCTACAATTATTCGATTTCTTAACCTAAATCGCAGTTGTATTTTAGCTGTACCGAAAATCGTTTATGTTTCAATTTCTTTTAATGTCATAAATCATGTCTCGAAATACTCGTTAATACCATATTAATTACCTTAGACATCTCGACTCCAAGGCACTCCCTACAGTCGATTCGATCGCTCATAACTGTATCGAAATTACCCTATAACCTCAATTTATCTGCAAATTGCATTTTTACCCCCAAAATAAATTATTCTTGATCCATTTGAAAATTTTTGGGTATTATCACCACAACTACCATGGGAAGAGGGAGAGATGAGAGAGACGACAACGATAGAAGGGAAGGCAAATCAATTACAAAGGACATGAATATAAGGGGTATTTTTGTCATTTTGAAATGTTACTGTAAATTAGTGGGTAAGGCTCTCCGACAAAGTAATATTGTCCGCTAACAATTCACTTGCTTAAAAGTTGGTGGTGGTGAACTATGATAGCGTGGTGGCAGGTGCTAACGGTGACCGATGGCTCATTGAATTCATTTTTTTTTTCATTAATTCCAACATTTTATTAGAATTTTCTCCCATTATAGTCAAAGCTTGAGCCATTGCATTTTGAAATTCCTCTCTTGCCTTGCGACGATTTGCTACTAGCCTTTGTTTAAAACTCCCCCATCATTTTCAATTTCTAGAATCTCATGGCCATCACCAATCTGTTATTGGCTTAGACAATCTATCTAATTGATAAAATAAAGAAACTCACAAACATCATATTTATCATGTGTCAAATTATGCAAACAATTCAACAACCACAAGTCGGGTAAATTATACTAAAAATCACTAAATTTTAGTGTGTTTTTTATTTTGATCACTAAATTTTTATTCTTTTTAATGTAATCACAGAAGTTTAAAAAGTTTTGCAATGTGGTCATATATAAAAATTTTTGACCACTCTATAACCGAAGTGGGTGATTTGGTGCTCACGTGGCACTGATGCGGTAAATAATAAAAAAATTATGCAATAACAACCAATCAGAACGTGCCACGTGGTATTGATTAGTCGTTAGATTTGACATGTGGCATGTTATGATTTATTGTCTTACACAATAATTTTTATTATTTGCCATATCAGCGCCACGTCAACCACTCCAACTATAGAGTAATCGAAAAATCTTATATGTGACTATATTCCAAAAAATTTTAAATTTCTATGATCATATTGTAAAGAATTAAAATTTAGTGATCAAAATAAAAGATATACCAAAATTAAGTGATATTTGATTTGATTTACCCAAACAAGTCTAAGCCCAAACGGAGATATGCATACCTTTCTTCTGTATAATCACACCGAATTGAGAATGGGTTTGTCTTGATTTGAAGGTCTGTCTATGTCTCTTTTTAAGTTAATAGAAATATCATAATAGAGATGAGAAAAACCAAAGAGTAAGAATGAAAAAAGAAAAAGAAAAACCCAAGACACATTTTTGTATCAGAAAATAAATTATAAATGATCACGTATTCACAAGCTCCACAAATATTTACAGATCTGACATCACAAACTCACAGACTTCATAGAATAAATTTGGAATTGTAGACCTGATTTCAGAAGATAAAATTAGAGTGAGGCTAAATTGCATAAATAATTATTAAATTTTACACTAAGATATAAAAAAGTCATTAAATTTCAATTTGTAACTAAAACGTCGTTGAATTTCAATTTACTATATAATTATATAATTATCATTAATTATTATTAAAAAATATTATTGAGATGATGTGATAAACAATATAGACTGTTAAACAGTATAAACAGTCACTGACTTATTGGACTATGCAAAAAAATATAAAAAAATAAATTTTTATTAAAATACAAAAAGAGTCAGTATTTTATTAGTCTCTTTTAACGATAATTGATGATAGTTATGGAATTATATATTAAATTGAAGTTCAGTAATTTTTTAGTTATAAATTAAAATTTAATGGCCTTTTTAACCAATGCAAAAGTCAATAACTATTTATATAATTTATCCATGGATATGAAGTGTAGAACTTATAGATCTTATATGAGACTCCGAATGCCTCCTTTGCGTGAGGAAGGAGCGACAAAAAGAAGAAGACTAGATACAACAAAGGATAAGACCGGAGACGAGAGACAACCTGTGGCTCTGTCAGTAATAAGGAGTTGTTGAGAGTGTTAGAAATTATATCACAAATTTGTTTTATATATGTGTGTGTACGCGCGCTCGAAATTTTGAGAAATGAAAGGTGAAATTCATATTCTTGTCTTTCTATTTTAATATTTTGTATGTAATAATTTAAATTTTTAATTATTTTGATTACATCAGATATATATTTTTGAATCAATTTAATTATTGTATTTTCATACTCTATTTACGTTAAAATATATGACTTAAATTAATTAAAAAATATAGGTATATGGGTATAATCGAAATAGTAAAAATTCAATTTGTCATAAAAAAAGGTCAAAATACAAGGAATAAATTAAGTCAAAAAAGCAAATTCTGAAATGCAATAAAAATAACAAAAAAAAGTGAAAATACAGAGACAAAATATAGCTCTGGCTAAGTGAGTTTGACAAAACCAAATTTTGGTATTTTGAGAAATACAATTTAGTTTTTTAAACAATTGTATGAAATTAAGCAAAATTGGAAACGCAATTGTTTAATGACGGAGCCTTAATCTTTTGATATTTTTTAAAAAATTAAATATTAAAAAGTCAAAAACAATCTATATTTGTCGAAATTAATAGTTTTACATCATGAACTTTTAATATATCTTTTATATTTATTTTAACAACCAGTAGTCATAGTTGTTAAGATCAACCGAACGTATATTAAACATTTTGTTAACAAAAATATTAGTAGTATAATAAATTTTATTGCCTTATAGAAACTAATTAAAATTTATGATTGACTAGATTGCAAATAAATGAAAAAGAAAATGAAAATGAGAAACAAAAACGATACAAAATAAAAATAGAAAAAGGATATTTAAAAAAAAAGAAATAAAAATACAGAAAAATATATAAATAAAAAAATATAAAGACTTATTTGTAAATATAATGTTTAATATATAAAATTATAAAAAATAGTTATTCAATCAAAAAAATAAACATAAATTTCATAATATATTCAATCAAATATAAACATAAGTTTAATCATCCACGAATCATTGGCTTACTAATTAAAAAATAATCAAACATAATACAAACGATAAATTTAAAAATTTAATCACTTTAAAAAGAAAAAATTAAAAATTTTGAATTAGAAATGAAAAAAGTTACATCTCTAAAATTTCATCTCTAATTAATTTATGGATGAAAACGCGTTTTTGATTTTTTTTATATTTTTTTAATATTATAAAATGATCCCAAAATATTTTTAAAATTATAAAAATGGCCCAAATTTTTTTTTTTGGCCTTTTTTGACATTTCGGAAGCAAAAACGTTCATGATTCGATACATTTTTATGCACCATAGATGATTGATATCATTATTATTGTTTTTGGTAATATTAATCTTGTCATGTTATCAAATTAATTAATTTATACATAATAACAATATTATATAATAAATAATTTTCACGCATAACATAACAGTCAACATTTTAAACCAAAAAAAAAAAAATGAAAATTTCACCATTAAGTCAAAAAGTAATGGGTTGTTCATTTGTGAGAAACAACCCACAACCCATTTTAAATATAAAAATTTTCTAAATCTAACATAGAATATATATGATTTTTCAATTTTCTAAATTTGAACTAAAATTAAAAAACTACTCAAAATTGATTATCAAAATATCCTGACTAATTTTTAGCCCACTGGGAACAAGGTTTCTGCAACTTTCTGCACTTCAACTAGACTCAATTTTAATTGTTTGTGTTGATATCAATATAAATAATAAAAACGTTAATGATATTTACAATAATATTATTATTATAATTGATGCGCTAAACAGTATTGAGTCCAAAAGAGTCAACCACAAGATAAGTTTAAAAACCCAACGAACTGTACAAAAGCCCAACAAAATAAGTCGAAAAATAACTGGGGAAACTTTCAAGAGGTTCCCATCCTTGGAGACCCTTTGGCGAGCTTTCTTTTGAGGCTGAAAAATAGAATTTTTAGGGAGCTTCAAAAGCTTATCGAAAACCCTTTTGAATCATATCTCATCATGAATGTGCCAATTCATCTTTAACGTTCTCGCCTTAAATGTCAGAATAGACAATGATTGTAGTACTGCAAGAGGCTAGAAAAAAAAGTAATATATATTAAAAATAAGAAAAAAAAATAATATCAGTTAAATATTTTTTAAATTAAATATACGTAAAAAATTCTCAAATTAAGCGTGTTTGAGTTGGAGAAGCTCAAGAATAAATGACCTTCTGAGAAATTCACGTAGACCTATTAGGGTAAATTGTTCTGATTTTTTCTATCACTTAATATGAGATGTTATAATGATAATTTTAATTTCAAAAGAATATAAACTCTCCTATCTGACTCTCACCAGGTGATCATTTAATTTTAAGTATGTCAAAAATATTATAATAACTATTTGAACTATCTTTGAATTTTTACCTAAATTAATTTAAATGTCAAGTGTTTGTGTGAGGAAAAAAAAAAAACGCATAACCCCATTTGACTAGCTTCTGTCTTGCAGGTTCTCACAGATTTGAAAGTCTTTTCTCTAACTACAAATTTTATTATTATATTTAGACAATAATAATAATATAAAAATATCACAACATTAATAGATAATAAATTTAATAATGGTATAATTTCTTACGGTTCCATATTATTATTTTGAAACTGATTGATAATTAATCATATCAAAACAATAGTATTGTATTATAAATCGCAATAAATAGTAAATTGACTAATAATAAATAATCAAATTATTTAAAAATTAATCTTTAAACTTTGCCATTCATACTATATTTTAATTTTCATTTCCACAATTACAAAATTTTATTTTTGTTAAAATTCAACACCTACTTTAATTTTTCATCAAACTTTGTTAACGAAAATAAATATAACATACATTAATATAAACTCTATAATAACCTAAACTAAACCCCATAATGAAATAAATTTAAAAATTATATTAGTGTTTGTCACATCTAGTCAAAGCATATAAAACTTTGTGGAGGAGCAATAGAGCACAACCATCTTCTAATTGAATCGACGATGCTATAAGAAAAAATTATACCATATTCTTTATAGAATAAATCACTCTAAATTAATTATTTATGAAGGTGAAATCTCATATTACCTATCGAGTTAAAAAAAGATGTGATTTATATGTAATTTTCACGATAATTTATTTTTACACAAAATTACGTAACCTCTAATCACTCTAAAGTACATAATATTTCAAATATAAGTTACGTAACGCAAATAACTTCTTATTATATCAAATAACTTATACAAAAATGCGTAGAATATGATTGCAAGTTATAATGAATTCCATATATTTTTACATAACATTGGCATTTAACATGTGGGAATACTTGAAGAAAACTCTGTTTTGACTAGTGGTGGGCTGCCAAATCTAGTATTTGAATGAGCCATTCCCACGTCCACTTCAAAGTCAAAGATTCGCAGCTGTGGCGTGGGAACAGTATCCATTATAACAACAATAGTGACATGATATTATTACATTCATTTGCTATTATTGTTTATATATATGAAAACTATAATGATAAAATATATTGACGATGCTTTGGAGTTTTTTTATCGTCTGATTTGTTTGAGAATTGTGTTATTTGTTAGGTGTCCTTGACCTTAAACTTATTCAAAATTTATTTTATCCGCAAAAGATAAGAGTTTAATTTTTTGATATATTATCAGATAATTAATTTAATTATGAGATTCATAATAAAGTAATATAATAACAATGTAACTAATTAAGTATATGACTCTTAAAATTCTACATCTTAATATATGTGTATTGTAGAGTTACTATAGAGTCATAGTCGTGTCGCATGAATGATTAGATGTAGACTTAATAAATGACTATGATTACGCAACGTAAACAATTAAATTTAAATCTATGAATTATTATGACAAGAATTGATTTAAGTTTGGATTTGAAATTTTTATTTAAACTTTGAAGTTAAATCTTAATTTTTAATCTAAAATATTTCTCAAATCTAAAATGTCAATGACCATACGTCACCTTTAGAAAATTCATAGTGAATGATAATTTTGTAATTATGAATGCCCCGTCATCAGGTATCGTGCTGTATTTGTTTAATTATAAAAATATTCGAGGCAGTGCTGTTTTATATTTAAATAATCTAAACCATAGTCCACTCATTCATTTATTGTTGCTCCTCTCACTGTCACACCCATGTAGAAAAAAGTTACCACATAAGAGATAACAGAAAATTAGTGATTACTTATTGTATTAAAACATTATGATTGGCTCCACAATCAGCCTCATTTGATCAGCTGTTTGAATTTTGTTTTAAAGTATCAAATAATAGAGGGATGGTCTGTTGCTCACTTTGCTTGACAAGGGATAATAAGAGGGGGTGTGTGGGTCTTACCCTTTTTCTTTTTTTATAATTTATTTGTATCTTGACGTTGACAATACGAGAGTTTTGACAAATAATAATAATTAATTTAAAATACATAATTGTTAATTTTTAAAAAATAAGAGTCAAAATACGCAATCTTTAAAATTATCTCATTTATAGGTCACATATATAATTTTTTTTTTAGATAACGTCTCATCACAAACACATTTATCTACTAACTACAGAATACGATGAAAGGGTTAAATAAAAAAATTTGATGATCCTCAATTTTGATCTTATAATAATATTCTGATCATGACAAAGCATATTCTAAAGAGATCACCAAACTGTGCCCCTGAATCTACCATATTTATATTGTAGGAGTGAATGTGTATGAATTTATAAAAATAACTAATTGAATAAAGTTAAAAGAAAAAAAAAAAGAGATTGATAATGATGAAAGTAACAGTTATAAAAGTTCAACGTTAGGTCTATTCACATTTAATTTTAAAATTATACCATTCCTTACCTATCGAATCATCAACGCATTCAATTCCAAAAAAAAGTTCCCAATGATATGGACAGGCGATAGCTGTGACACAACATCACGCCTGCTCCCATATTACCTTTAAAAGGAAAAATTACGTACCTTCTTTTAAAGTTCTATTTTTAGAAAAAATAGAATATAGAAATTACATATTATTTTTGTTCTTCTTTGCTAACTTGAAACAAAAAATTGCATGGCCTTTCAAAGCTGACCTAAATTAGATAAAGTCAACTCTAATCAATTAAAACATTTGAGAACATTTTTCTTACATGTGGATTGAATCTATTGTATCATAGACAAAAGTTTAAAATAAAATTTTAAATTAAAAAACATAAATTTTTTGTATGTGGGAGGGTCTCGCACAAATCTACAAACTAAATAACTCTGATATTTAAAAATCTCTTCAAATATTTTAATTAAAGAACAAGCAATTGTCCATAAAGAATTATAATTTTAAAAGAATTTCAAAATATTAGGATAAATATCATCCATAAAAATCTTAATTCTAACAAGATTAGAAAAAATTAAGATAAGCATATTTATAATAATATTAATTAATACAATAATCTTAATTTTAAATTAATTAAAATTATTCTATATCACTCTATAAATAAGAAAATATTCATTCCTAAAATGAACGCCTCTGATAATGATTTTAATGTAGTATTTATCACTCTTAATATTTGACTTAAATATCAGAGTATTTGCACAGAAACCTCTATGAGCCCTTTGACTATTTTTTTTTTTAAATTAAAGCGAATTAACGACGACGTTTTTAATCAAATAAAATTATTATTATATTTAAACAATAACAGAATCAATTTCATTGTCTTCACCAACCACTATCCAAATAAATAAAAAATTAATTACTCAGATTTAAAATGCAGGTAAAATACACATGCACCCACAAAATTTGGTATAAATATAGACTACCCATTACATTTAAAAAAATTATATGCCGATCCCAACTGTTCAAAATTTGTATAAAATTATCCACTATCAATAAATTTACGCTATAAGAATATCCTAAGTTTTATATATTTACATAATTTTTTTAAAAAATTCATTTAATCAAAGGGATATCCAAGCAATATTTAAAACTTAAAAGCTAAAGCTCAAACATGTTTGACTGTAATTAGCTCTAAAATTTAAAGCGTCACCACAACTGGCAGGGAATTGGTAATTACCACGTTAGGCGTGGAAAATGAGTTGTTTTATTGGGGCACGTCCGGTGTAGGTTTTTTCGGCAAGTCTTCTGTGCGTCATCGCGTTAATAATGCCTTGTCATCAGCCGACAGCGTACGCGACCTCCTCCAATTTGCGGGCCATATTTTTGTTGGATTTTCGCAAATCCAAGCAATGGCAGTGTGATATATATTATTACGGTGATATAAAGAGTTAGCGTGTATCCTTACATAACAACTATATAAATATATTTTTTTATGTTACATAAAATATTAATATTTGTAAATATCATAGAGTTTTTAAAAATTATTTTTTTATTTATTTAGAATATAAATTTTACCTGATTAATTTTCAAAAATATGTGACTTTACCTTCTGATATATCTTTAGATAAATTTAGATGTAGCTACACTCTATACATATTTAAAATTAAATATTTAATCTAATTCATGTAAAATTTATTATTTTATTTTATTAATATTTTTTAATTAAATATCATCTTATAATATTAATTTTACTTTTTAAATCATCATATTAATTCAAATTTTGATAGTGCGTTATAGTATATATGAAAGTTCAAGTATTTTATTACTGTTCCATCACTGTGGGCGGGGGTTGTTTCTGAAAATTATTTATAGCATGCTTAAGGTGTGGTGTTGGCAGCTCAGGACCACCAGCCCGTCCGCTGTCTTCTCGCCAGGTCCGCTGTCAATTGTCAACGCTGCTTTTTCAGGCTCCAATCTTCAAATTAGTTTTGGAAATCTCTCGTACGTATACGTTGATTGTAACACGTTAACATCATGGTACTATTGATTTTAATACTGTCACATCAATTGCGGCACAATCAGAGTCCAAACTAAATCTTATATATTAATTATTAAAAATAATTGAATTTTATTTTAATTATAGATTACATTTTTATTTTTTTAAATAATAAATATTATATCCAATAAAGTAGATGCAACTCAAGATAAACTCAAGAAAATAAAACTTAAAAAAGGAAATTAGAAAGATTATTAGTTTCCAAATAACTCTTTTAGATGACTTTTTGGATATTCTTAGAATATTTTCTCGAAGATCTTTCTTAAATATTTTAATAAATCATTTCAAGATCTTTCATAAGTATCTAAATAATAAATATTATATTCAATAAAGTAGATTCAACTCAATAAAATAAAACTTAACAAAGGAAGTTAGAAAGATTATCAGTTCCTAGTAACTCTTCTAGATGACATTTTTTGGTATTCTTAGAATATTCTCTCAAAGATTTTCCTGAGTATTTTGATAAACCATTTCAAAATCTTTTATGGGTACCTAAATAATAAATATTATATTCAATAAAGTAGATTCAACTCAATAAAATAAAACCCAAAAAATGAAATTAGAAAGATTATTAGTTCTCGAGTAACTCTTCTAGATGACGTTTTTGGATATTCTTAGAATATTCTCTCAAAGATCTTTCTTGAGTATTTCGATAAATCAATCCAAGATCTTTCATGACTACCTTCAAAAAATCCTCTTAAAAGTCTCTCATAAGTTTAAGAATATGTTAATTAGTCTTTTGAAATTTTTACCTAAATATTAGTAATATATAATCTTGAAAAACTTTGTCCATTCACCTTAATTTCTATGAATAAGGAGTGATTTATCTTTATCAAGATATGATTATAACTCCACTCAAACTATATTTTTATTATTTCTATATACTCAATCAGAAACTGACTTAAATATTGAAATGTTTGTACAAGATATACTCATTGCCCCTAATTATTTTATATTTTACAGATCTTTCAAAAATTAAAATATCAAGATGAACACCCACTTACAATTATAAATTTATTCTTACATCTACACATCAACAACGAATATTCAATATTTTTTAAAATTTAAAACAAAACTAGATGAGTCAATAAGTGATAAGTTAGAAAATATTATTCAGCTTATTGGATAGAACATTAAAAAAATAAATAAAAATTCATAAAATAAAATAAATAAAATAACAAAAAATAAAATAAATACTGAGAGGATAATTTTAGCCACCTTATATGCATTAACTTGTCATTTTATATTTTAATAACAATGTTAGAGTATGATTCATAATTAAAATTAAACAAAAAATAAATGTTACTGTTAAAAAAATAAAAATAAAATTAAAAACTCTAACAAAGTTAAGTTTTTTGGTAGTAATTAAGGTTAAATTCACGAATTATTGACTGCATTTGAGTTATTTACAGTGAAGAAGATATTCTTGCCAAGTTGGAATTTTCTTGGGAAATTTGCAAAAATAGGACTGCTCGCAAAGAAGTTTGCAAAAATAACTCTTAATTTTTTTTACAAAACTAGGACTTTTGAGAGTTTAATGGACTAAAATATTCCTGATTTAAATTGACCTATGATCCCTTCATTTTCTTCCTCTCGCACGCACATTCCTAATCGCCTCGTCGACCAAAACATCTCTCTCGCTCGTCTTTTTCGTCATTTCTCTCCCTTGTCATATATTCTAAGCATTTGGGGTTGCTGCTTCTTTATCGGTCTTCTATATATATATCTATTATTTTTTTTCTTTTACCACTCTCTGTAAATTAAATATATATATATATTGTTCATGTTCAACAATTTGACTCAAGAGATGTGGGTCTCTCTCATTCTCTTTCCATTGTGTATACATATATTATACATGTACCATATGTATTTATGTTGATGGGAGATGAGAAGAGACAAATGGAGTACATGTAAACAAAATGAGAAAAACAATTGCTGTAAGGCCATGGCATCGCTGATTGCGGTCGTGATTGATATTTCATTGTGACTATTTTAGTTTCTTGTCATGATCATGACATATATCTTTAATGGATAAGAGTTAAAGATATCTGTTAAGAATATATGTAACAGATATTTGTTAAAATTAAAGATATCTATTAAAGATATCGGTTATTGATAGATATCAGTTCAACGATATCTTTAACAGATATCAATAACCGATATTTGTTAAAGATATCTGTTATAAATCAATATCTTTAACAGATATCTTTAAATTAATCTTTAACGATATCAGTTATTGATATCTGTTAAAGATATCGTTAAATTGATATCTATCAATAATTGATATCTTTAACAGATATCTTTAACCTTAACAAATATCTGTTACGGATATTCTTAACAGATATATTTAACACTTATCAATTAAAGATATCTGTTATGACCACGACAAGAAACTAAAATAGTCGCAGTGAAATATCAGTCACAACCGCAATCAGCGATGCCATGGCCTTGCTGCAATTGTTTTTCTCATTTTTTTGTACATGACTGCCATTTGTCTCTTCTCCTCTCCCATCAACACAAATACACACAGTACATGAATAATATATGTATACACAATTGAGAGAGAATGGGAGAGACCTACATCTATTGAATCCAATTGTTGAACATGAACAATATATACATATATATTTAGGTTACAGAGAGTGGTAAAAGAAAAAAAATGATATATATATATATATATAAAAGACTGACGAAGAAACAGTAATTTTAGATGTTTAGAATATAGGATGAGGGAGAGAAATGACGAAGAAGACGAGAGAGATGTTTTTGTCGACGAGCAATTGAGGATATGCGTGCGAGAGGAAGAAGACGAAAGGATTATAGGCCAATTTAAATCTAAAATATTTTAGTCTATTCAACTCTCAAAAATTTTAGTTATGTACAAAAAAAAGTTAAGAGTCTTATTTTTGCAAAGTTCTTTGTCGGTCTTATTTTTGCAAATTTCCTAATTTTCTTTATAACAAGGTCTGAAGATCCAGTGTCTGTTTCTTCTCACTGAAGTCCAAAGCTGATAAGAACCTGTTAACTTCTCCACGTGAATTTGGATTCCATTCCTTCTTCCTTCTTCCTTCTTCTGCCTTCTTGCCGTGGCATCCATCCAACTTGCAGAATCCCACTCAATTTCAAACTCTGAATCCACTTTAGCTTGTCCATCTTCTTCCTCAATTGAAAGGGGAGGACAAGTAACCGGTCATTTTCTATTCCACTTTATTCCATTGCTGCTCGTTTTTTTGATTTTTAATTATTTTCAGGTGAGCTTCTCAGTGTTTTGGTGTTTCCACCACCAACCGCCCAAGCCACCTCCCCATTCCATTTTGGCTTTGAACTGGGGTTTCCTTTTTTTCTTGTTTCGGATTTCATGGTTCTCGAGGCCACAACGTGCTTGATTCTGTCCAAATTTCATTTAAGGCTGATGGTTGTTAATTTTATCTTTTTTGGGGTTTTCATTTGACAAGAGAATCTGATTCTTGTTTCTGCTATCCGTTACCGTGACTTTCCTTTCCTTTTTCGTCTGCTTTACTGCGTTTTGGGTTTTGTTTGTCTCCTCATGTTCTATGTTCATGGAAACTAATGGGTTTCATGACATTTTGTCGAACCTTTCCTACGAATTACCCAAACCCATGAGTCGATTTGCAAGGGGTTCTCTTCTGAAGCAGGTGATTTGATTCATTTTAGGGGGTAGAAAGATAGCAGTGCCCATCCATCTAGAATGAACCTGCTTTGGATTCTTTCATTGTTCTTACTTCATTTTGGTCTTTTAGCAAATGGGTTAAGCGGGAATGTTTCTTCAAGACCTCCAGTTGTGAATATTGGAGCTATTTTTTCGTTTGACTCTACCATTGGTAGAGTAGCCAAGATTGCAATTCAGGAGGCTGTGAAAGATGTCAACTCCAATTCAAGTATTCTTCCCGGAACCAAACTAGTGGTACAGATGCAAGATTCTAATTGCAGTGGGTTTCTTGGCATGGTTGGAGGTAATAAATTTATACCGTTTGTTCCAAATTTCACTAGCTCTGAATTGGTTGCTGGGAAAAGTAGGCAAACGGAAGAACAGAAATTCTGTACAACATGTTATATTTTATATCAATCCTGAATTAAACGAAGGCCGTCCCAGGTAACCAACTAGTTGAGTTGGGCTTGTTTAGTGAAGGTTTTGTCAAGCTCAACCCAGGAAGAGGAAAGAATTTCACTATTCTTGTTTTCCTGCATTTTTTTTCACCAATCAAATGGAGCCTAGTTGTTTCCTTGTATTTTAATTTCATTCTACAACTCTGTTTTAGAAGAGTTGACTGATAATGAGTTGTTGTTTGCAGCCTTGCAGTTAATGGAGACTGATCTTGTTGCAATTATAGGTCCACAATCTTCTGTAGTTGCCCATATGGTATCGAATCTTGCAAATGAACTTCGTGTTCCGTTGGTTTCATTTGGAGCTACAGACCCCACTCTATCTTCTCTTCAGTTCCCTTATTTTGTTCAAATGATGCAAAGTGATTTATTCCAAATGACCGCAGTAGCTGAGATAGTTGATTATTATGGTTGGAAGGAAGTTATTGCGATATTCCTTGATGATGACTATGGGAGGAATGGTGTGTCAGCATTAGATGATGCGCTTGCTGCGAGGCGTTGTAAAGTCACTTACAAGGCTGGGATCCGCCCAGTGTCTACAGTGAGTCGGGGTGACATAATGAGTATTCTTGTTCAGGTTGCAATGTTGGAATCTCGAGTTATTGTTCTTCATGTGAATCGTGATTCAGGTTTTATGGTATTTTCCGTGGCTCAGTATCTTGGAATGATGGAGAATGGGTATGTTTGGATAGCTACTGATTGGCTTTCTTCTGTGCTAGATTCATCCTCACCTCTTCCCACTGATACCATGGACACATTGCAAGGGGTACTTGTTTTGCGTGCACACACGCCAAATTCAAATAGAAAGAAAGTTTTCTTCTCTAGATGGAACATATTGACTGGTGGTTCTTTTGGGCTAAATTCTTATGGACTTTATGCTTATGATACTGTTTGGCTGATTGCCCATGCTATTGATTCATTTTTCAAGCAGGGAGGGATTATATCATTTTCTAATGATTCTAGATTGCATTCTGTTGAAGGGAGTAATCTCCACCTTGAGGCAATGAGTATTTTTGATGGAGGAGCACGCCTACTTAAGAATATCCTGCATAGTAATTTTGTTGGTTTGACTGGTCCTGTCCAGTTTAATCCTGACCGGAGTCTCATTCTTCCTTCATATGATGTTATTAATGTGATAGGGAATGCATTTAGGCGGATTGGTTACTGGTCTAACTACTCTGGCTTATCAACTATACCCCCTGAGGATCTCTACTCACGCCCACCCAATCGTTCAAGTGCAAACCAAAAACTATACAGTGTCATTTGGCCTGGAGATACAACAGATAAACCTCGTGGTTGGGTTTTCCCAAATAATGGAAAACGGTTAAAAATTGCAGTACCAAATCGGGTGAGTTACCGGGAATTTGTATCACAAACGCAAGGCACTGATAATTTTAAAGGCTTCTGCATAGATGTATTTACAGCTGCTGTCAGCCTGTTACCATATGCTGTTCCGTATCAATTTATTTCCTTTGGGGATGGAAAGGAAAACCCAAGCTACACAGAGCTCACACGTTTGCTCGCAGAGGGTGTGAGTGCACATATAAAATATAATTTACTGTTCAAATAAATAGAGTTAGTTTCGTGACTGGCTAATTCTTTGTTTATGTAATTGCTACAGGTATATGATGGTGCTGTTGGTGACATTGCCATTGTCACAAACAGGACAAAGATAGTGGATTTTACGTTGCCATATGCTGCATCTGGACTGGTTGTATTGGCCCCATTTAGGAAGCTTAACACTGGTGCTTGGGCTTTCTTGCAGCCTTTTTCGCCATTAATGTGGGGTGTTACTGCTGCTTTTTTCATTGTTGTCGGGATAGTTGTGTGGATTTTGGAGCATCGGATAAATGATGAGTTTAGGGGGCCCCCTAAGGAACAGTTCATAACCATTCTCTGGTAAGTTTTACATTCAAACTTGTGAACTTGTTGGCCAACTTCTAATGAAAGGGTTAATTGAAGTACAACTCTTCAGTGTTTTTTTGTTTGTTCTTTGTAAATTCACCACATGTAAAGTATTCTGAATAAGGCAATCTGCCCCATGGTTGCAGCAATCAACATGTATGTGCTATGATTGTTAGGTGAGGTGATCAGAGCAATCAGAGCACAGGGTAATTCAAATCTTAAGTACTGTTTGGTGTCTCTCACCTTATAGACTATTTTTTTGTTACTTGCTGAAGGAATTTTTGGCCTTTTTGTGATATCATGTCCCTAAACTGAGCTGCCAAATGCCATTTATGTTTGTACTTACAAAATACAAATCAAGGTGGCACGGGTCCACTTTGCTATACCCATTTGCTTTCCTGAGTGGTATTATATGTAAGGATTAAGTTGCACTACCTCCTTTGTCCTTTGAGGTTTGGCAAACTAAAAGCTATCCTGTGAAGGTTTTAAAAATAGGTTTCTTCAAGTGTCAACTCCTTTCTCCGGTGGTTAGAGAAGAAGTGGAACTTTGCTGCAAATTAAATGATAGAATAAGTATACTTTTAACTTAAATGTCTTGATTTGGAGTATGTACACCTGACCTGGAAACTTCGTAAAATGGGTAGAAATTCTCTTGGTTACCAATGAAAGTATGGCCTGAGAGTTCAAATACAGTCATGTCATTGCCTATAATTTATGCATGGAGAAAGGTCAAAGTACCTCTTGAAGATCAAGAAAACTGACAGCACGTTCAAGAGCTTGGAGCTTGATCACAATGTGGTTTGTGATTGGCATTTCCTCTTCTTTGCTTGTGTTGGACAAGAGACCATAAAACTTAGTAGCCTTTGTCATGGCCCGCAATTTGGGGAATACAGCGGCATGGTCTTGGGCTTCATCCTAGAATCTCAAATATTAACCTTAGTACTTTTGACTGAGGAACCTTGGTGCTACAAGTAGTATTGGAGCTGAATCAGAGTATTATCATCCTGGTGCTGTCCATAATCTGCCTGGGGGTGACCGTGGGTCGGAATAAGTGAGATATTTGAATATGGTTAAAACTTAGATGGCTATCACTAGTGGTTTTTAGTTCCAAGATTCTACTAGCTTCCTCAACTACTCGGATGGTGGTTTTACTGTTAGATTAGGAAATGACATGAGGCCTTGCTATTTGTCTCCAAAAAGAAATGGCCAGATATTGATATATCCATTCCATCTATCTCTTATTTTCCTTGATTAACAATCCAAACACCCCTTTATATTAGGTAACATCTGGTCAAGAAACCAATACACCAAAGAAGCACTCTAACTGCCTAGAGCTAGTGAACCTCTATTTGAGACTTTACACACTTACCATCAGGTGGTTGAAGTTAGAGGGGTTTCTGTCACCTCCAGAACGCCTATGAAAAAGCAGTTGGTTAAAGCTTATTTTTGGACAAAATTCTTTATTAAGTAATTAATTTGGTATACAATAAATTCATTTCAGCAAAGCCCATTCACTAAATGAAGTTGGCTTAAACTTCTGTGATCATTACCAATGGACACCATCATAGCATGGAGACCATTGAGATTTGGACTTCTAAGTGCTTAATGATTGTCACCAAATATATAGAGAGGTTGATAACGTAAGGATTTCAATCATTGGGTAGGTCAAAATAACCATATTGATCAACCACTTCTCTAATCCCTCGAAGTTTAGACCACTTTTGAAATTAGTTGGCCAAGGAACCAAGCTTTTTGGTAGTTAGAAACATATAAGATTAAAAAATGTGCACATAAACTGATATAGATGAGAGACAAGATTTAAATGAAGATATTGACCCAACAAAGAAGTTATATTTATGCATTTAATTAGCTATGCCTATAAATATAGTATGACAAGACAACCATAAAAAAAACATTGAAATAACAAGTCGTATGGATTCACAAAAACTCTGTGGATAGAAGATATCGAAGTAGTTTTGATGATTCAATAATACTTCAAAAGAATTGAACGAGGAGCCGTGTGAGGTGAAAATCTCATGTATGGTTCTGTAGAGTGGCAGTAAGGGTGACTTATTTGTTAGCTTTTCCACTGGAGAATGAACTTTGGGAAGGTAAAGTAGAAATTAATATGATAAAGTATTTCCCTAACTCCCGATATTATATAGAATGTATGAAATACGTATGAACGAAGGAATAAAGATAATTTTCTACTCAAATTGGAATTTGCAATATATACAAATGAAAAGGAGTTGGCACTAAGGGTGACTTATTTGTCAACTTTTCCACTATCACCCTCAAAAAACCAAACTCTGCCTTACATAAAGTTGCTAGAGTATGATTAACCTCTGGATTTGAAATCACTGCTTGTATACCTGGTTTGAAAGATATCATTCAATCCATATTTACACAAGTTTAACATAAAAATTAACAAAATGTTTGATGTGTTTGGATGCCACGTCACCATGCCACATGTATGCCACATCATCAAAGGCTAATTAGAACCCCGAAGATGGAATAACCTGGTGGACTCTTTCAAAGAGATGCCTTCAGGGCTTACTAGGCCAAGCTTGGGATGTAAATGCCTATACCCATGGGATGCAAGCACCTGTACCTAGCTTGCACATGGCTATATCCAATGAAAATACATGGTGGACTGATAATCAAACTTGTGTTTGTTGTAGGGTTTAAGCTAAGAAAAACAAACACACACAAATGGTTGAAGGGATAGGTAATTGGGTTGTTTGTAGTAAAGGAGCTCAAAGGGAGAGGCAAAATTTATAGGATAAGTTGGCAAAAGTTAATTGTATATACAACTGTTTGAAAGGCTTCTATCTAGACTTTTAAAGGCATATGAGCATGAGCTAACACTATAAGACCCATTTCAGCAATATGCCGATGCTTTCTCTTAGCAATTCCATTTTGCTGATGAGTATGAGGACAAGTCAAACAATGTTGAATACCATGACATTTATGATATGGTAAGAAAACTTGAAATTCCCCTCCATTGTTAGATTGTAGAGCTTTTAACTTTGAGTGGTATTGTAATTCAACAAATTTGTGAAAGACAATGAAAACATAAAGAGCATTAGATTTCAGTTTCAATGGATATAGCCTTGCATATTTGGAATAGGCATCCATAAAGATGATATAGTATCTATAGCCCTCAATAGAGACATTAGGAGCTAGATCCCAGAGATCTGAATAGATTAATTCTAAAGGTTTCCTGGCTGTAATTTCATAGTTAGTAAAAGGAACTTGATGTAGTTTGCCAAGTTTACATGATTCACAAGAAGAAAGAGTAGAGTTGTGTTGTCTTTTGAGAGGAGAAAAGTATATTTTGATATTTTATTCACAATGAGGTATGCACACACACCCCAATCTACAAGGTACAACCATGGGACAACCTATCTTTCTAATATATATGTACAACACTAGTTCTAACACTCCCCCTCAAGCGGGCACATATATATCATATGTGCCTAGTTTGGTACAAATGTAGGCAAGTCGTGGACCCCGTAGTGCCTTGGTAAGAAGATTAGTCAGTTGGTCATTAGAGCCAACAAATGAGGCACTAATCTCTCCAGAAATCAACTTCTGTCTCACAAAGTGACAGTCTATCTCTATGTGTTTGGTCCACTCATGAAAAATTGGATTAGAGGCAATATGAAGAGCCGTCTGATTATCACAAATAACCTGCATAGGCCTTGAATCTCAAAATTTTAGCTCCTTAAGAAGTTGTTAGAGCCCAATCAACTCACATATGGCTAAAGCCATGGCTCGATATTTCGTTTCTACGCTAGATCTAGCCACAACATTTTGCTTCTTATTCTTCCAAGATACCAAATTTCCTCTAACCAAGATACAATAACCTGAGGTAGAACGCTTATCTGTAGGACAACCAGCCCAATTTGCATCAATATATCCAACGACTTGCTTGTGTCCTTTGTTCTCAAACAACAAGCCTTTACTAGGAGCACTTTTAATGTATCTCAAGATATGCACTAAAGCATGCTAGTGACCATCACATGGGGAGTCCAAGAATTGACTTACCACACTAATAGCAAAATAGATGTCTGACCGTGTAATGGCGAGGTAATTAAGCTTCCCAACCAGTCTCCTATATCACCAAGGATCCTCCAATTGCTCCTCCTGTCTTGGTACAAGCTTAACATTAGGATTCGTAGGAGCAACAATAGGTCGAAAATCAAGCATTTTGTCTCTTCCAAAATATCTAAGGGATACTTCCATTGAGAGATGCGCACACCATGGAAGATTGAGCTACCTCAATGCCAAGAAAATATTTCAACCTGCCCAAATCCTTGTTTTGAATATGAGAATGCAATGAGTCTTCAACTACCCAATACTGACCTCATCATCTCCTGTAATAACAATGTCATCAATGTACACCACCAATAATATGACTCCACTAGGAGAATGGTGATAGAAAACAAAATGATTAGCTTCACTTCTATTTATACCAAAAGGTTGGATGACAGAATTGAAGTGACCAAACCAAACACTGAGGAGATTGCTTTAGGCCATATAAGGACTTCTTCAGGCTACAGACCAATCGAGACTCCCCCTGAGCAATAAAACCAGGAGGTTGCTCCATATACACTTCCTCTTGAAGGTTGCCATGAAGAAAAGCATTTTTAATATCCAGCTAGTGCCATTATTCCGTCTCCCTTCGACTCTGCCCAAGCTCCTGTTCACGTTTCACTCGAAATTCTCATCCCATTTATACTTTTGTGAGCTATCACCATTTGTCGCCTGTTTATTCTGCTTTTGTATATGCTCTCTCTTTTGTTTCTATTCCTAAGATAGGTGCTAAAGCTCGTTCTTACCCTAGTTGGCGAAATGCTATGGATGGGGAGATGTTTGCCTTGCTGGCTAATGAGACGTGGAATCTAGTTCTTCTCTCTCCGGGGAAGTCGATTGTTGGTTGTCGCTGGGTGTTTATAGTTAAGGTTGGTTCGGATGGCTCTATTGATCGTTTGAAGGTTCGGTTAGTTGCTAAGGGCTATACTCAAATTTTTTGCCTAGATTATGGTGATACATTCTCTCTCGTGGCTAAGATTGCTTTTGTTCGTGTTTTTCTTGCTATGGTTGTTATTCAACAATGGTCTCTTTATCAGCTAGATATTAAAAGTGCTTTTCTTCATGGCAACCTTTAAGAGGAAGTGTCTATGGAGCAACCTCTTAGTTTTGTTGCTTAGGGGGAGTCTTGACTGGTTTGTCGCTTGAAGAAGTCCTTATATGGCTTAAAACAATCTCCTCGGTGCTGGTTTGGTCGCTTTCGTATGAGAGGTATTAGGTACCATCAACTGTGTGTTTACACCCTTAGGAATTGCAACATTGGCTTTGGGAGGGTGACCATGGAGTGCATAATATGTATCCTTATAATAACCAAGGTGACGACAATAGTTATAATAAGGGCACTTACCATTGCAATCACGCCCAACACCTCTACCACAACCATCTCCAGGACTAATCTCAGAGGAAGATCCAAGAGTCTGAGAGGCAAGTATAGACTACTCTCCAATTAAAGCCTCAAAAAATGTTTGTGTACTACGAAGGATCCGAGCAAAGACCTCTTCCATGGTAGGTATAGTGGGACTACTCAGGATTTGAGTGCGAACATCCTCCATATTGGGCCCTAGGCCTGCAAGGGTAAGCACCATAAACAACTTGTCTCTTTGCTTCTTTTGCTCATTGAGATTGACTAATAGAAATGAGATTATATGGGCAACTAGGAACATGTAAAATTGAATTAAGAGAAATAGATGGAAGTGGATTAGCCCTACTGATACCAGTGGGAAGGGTTTTAGGCCCATTAGCCACAATGATAGGAGGAAGGGATGTAAAGGAATCAAAATGAGAAAACAAAGATTTATTACCAGAAATATGCTATGAAGCAGGAGAATCTAGAATCCAAGGACTAAACTAAGCATGAGTAAGATATATATGAGGAGTACAAGTGGGTGATTGCGTAGAAGAAAGAGATCCCTGGGCAATAGAAGCTACGGGGGATGAGGCCTTCTGAGCTGCCTGAAACTGATGATACTTAGCGAAGTGAATTTTATTCAAGATCATTTGCAGTACAGAAAAAGAAGGATGCCCTAATTTGGTGGGCCATGATCACACATAGTTTTCTTTGTTGCTGTGTTTTTATTCAGAGAAGTGACATGACAAGATGGGGATTTCAAAACTGACATTCTAGAATTGATAGATCTACATCTTCACGCAAATGAGACAAAGGTGCTCTTATAGATGCTCAAGCAGAAACAGAACTCGATGCAGGTACCAATTGATAGAGATCATCCTTAAGCAAACCCTCATAGTAGTAAAGTTCCTTTATGAAACTCAACCATCACATTATTATCTTTTGTGAGCTGAGAAACACTTATTAAGGTTTTTAGTCATGTGAGGAACATGAAGCACATTAGTAAAGAAAAACAATAGAAGTAGGTTTAGTTTGAGTATAAAGTTGACTAAGACCAACATTTGAAATGGATAACTTCTTACCATTACCAACTGCAACTTTGTCAGTGTGTTGATAAGGAGAGTGAAGAGTGAGGTTATGAAGGTTAGAGGTAATGTGGTTTATTGCCCCAGAATCAACAAACCAAGATGGATCACTGCAAGTTTCTGGAGAAGCAAACAGGTTATCAGAGGGATTGTTATAGTGAGAACCTTCAATAGAATCTGTCTTGCTTAGGAATATAACCAGCTCTTGAATCAGACTGAGATAATCCCTCTCTTCCAGAATTTTGACTGGAAAAATGTTGAAATTTTTTGTCAAATCAATGTAACATTTGTCAACAAAATAACATGGTGTCCCATACAATTGACTATATCTTCCTAGTGTTTGATATGCCTCGACCTCTGCTTCCTCTATTAGGAGAACCTCCTCTATTGCTAGTATTACTACTGTCATTCTTTGACCGGTGAGAGGCAATATTTACATTCATTGAAGTAATTCCATCAAAATTAGGGCTGAAGATGAAGAAGAGTTCTTAACAGATAATTTTTGTTGTTCATGCATGAACATTAAGTATTAAACCTTCTCTAGGTTAATATTATCCATTTGATAGGTAACTAGAGTAACAACAGTTCCATAATCACTGTTTAGTCCACTCAGAATAGCTAAGAAAAGATCTTTATCACTGATTGGTTCACCAATTGCAGTAAGGGCATGTCCTATTGTTTTAATCTTCAAGATGTAGTCATTCACAGATAGAGAACCTTTCTTGTGGATCTTAGTTGTTGTTTTATCTGAAAAGACTTGGCAAATGTTTGCTGAGAGTAACTCTCAAGAGTATACCATAATTGTGCTGAAGATTCACAATGATTCACCTGAGCTAGAACTTCTTTGTTGATTGTAGAGAAAATCCATCCTAGGGGTAATTGGTCTGATTTGAGCTAAGTGAGATATTCTTCATTTACTTTCTGTGCGTTAGAATCATCAGAATTAGGATTTGGCAGATATTTGACTGGAGATTTCTCTGATTTGTTGATGAAGGAGATCAAATTGAAACCCCTAATTATCGCTAAGATTTGAGCTTTCCAAAACAGATAGTTGTTGCTATCTAGTTGGATAGGACTGTAATTGAGAGCTCTTGCTATGGAGGAAATATCAGATTGCAAGGCAGAAGAAAAGGAAAATTTTCAGCCATAGATGCTGGTTGTTGGCTCTGATGCCAGGAAGCGAGAGCTTCTATGAAGGATAAAGAAAGAAAATTAAAGGAAAAGAGAAAGAGAGAGAGAACTGAAACTTCTCTGAAGATTGTTTCTCAATAACCAAATTAGAAGAGCAGTTGAGTAAATATATATGCGTGAAAAAGATGCTGCTCTATATCCCCTCTTGTAAATTTGTACATTGTTCACTAGAGATTAAATACAAGAGTGGATCTTGATTTAGGTAACTAATCCCATATACTTATGGATTAGTCAACTCAATCAAGGAAGGACAAATAAGGGAAACAATACAAATAGGAAAGCAGAATCTTATCCTAATAAAAGGAAACTGTGAAAATAAGAAAACTCTGAGTAATGGTTTCCAAATTCCTAACACTCCCCCTCAAGTTGTTGAGTGTATATCATTCATTCCCAACTTGCTAATAATTTCCTAAAATCTTGACACTGATAGTCCCTTGGTTAGGACATCAACTAACTAGTCATTGGTTGGAGTGTAAGGAGTACTAATCAATCCACAGTGAAGGTTTTACTTTATGAAGTGCCAATCTACTTCAATATGTTTGGTTCAATCATGTTGAATTGGATTGTGAGCAATATTAATAGTTGACTTGTTGTCACAATAAAGTCTTATGGTCCCTTCTTGGTTAACTTTGAGATCTTCAACAATGATCTTGAGCCATAGAAGTTTGCATGCCCCATTTTCCATTGCTCTAAATTCAGCCTCCGCACTAGATTGAGCAACCGCACTCTGTTTCTTACTTCTCCAAGTAACTAAGTTCCCTCCCAAAAAAGTGCAATAACTTGATGTGGACCTTCTATTCGTGGGAGACCCAGCATAGTTAGCATCGGTATAAGCTTCAATAATCAACTTGGTACCTTTTTTGAATAGGATACCTTTCCCTAGAGATGCCTTGAGATAATGGAGGATTTTGAAGACAATAAGCATATGTTCTTCTCTAGGATCATGCATGAATTGACTTACCACTCCAACTACATAAGCTATGTCTAACCTTATATGGGATAGATATATAAGTTTACCCACTAGTCTCTGATATCTTCCTTTATCAATCGTACTACTTTCTCCCTTTCCAATTATCTTGTAGTTTGGATCAATAGGAGTACTTCTTGCCTTCTATTGAGACTTCCAGTTTCTTTGAAAAGATCCAAAATGTACTTTCTTTGGGATATGAAGATGCCCCTTTTAGAATAGGCCACCTTAATATTGAGGAAGTATTTGAGCTTGTGGAGATCTTGATCTCAAATTCTTTGGCTAGAATCATCCTAAATCACAATTATATCATCAATATACACCAAAAGGGCAATAACCATACTTTGACTTAAATGCTTAATAAATGGTGTGTGGTCTCCCCTACTTTGCTTGTAGCCCATTCTAGGGATTACTTTTGTAAATCTACCAAATCAGACTCTTGGAGATTGTTTGAGACCATAGAAAGCCTTTTTTAGTGTACACACTTTATTAGCTCCAAAGTTCTTGTCAAAACCTGTTGGAGGCTTCATAAATACTTCCTCTTCTAGCTCTCCATGTAGAAACACATTCTTCACATCAAATTGTTGCAAACACTAATTAAAATTAGCTGTAAGGGAGAGTAATACCTGTACCGAATTCATCTTTATGTTGGGGAATGCCAACTCTTGGTGTACTAAATGCAAGGGTTTTCGGATTTCAAAAACTTTTTCTAAAAACACATCAAGTGCGTAGCGGAATAAGGCACAAAACCACCTTGCAAGACTTGGTATCATACAATCATATGCATAAAATTGAAATCATTCCATAGGGTGTTTAGAGATATACCTTATGGAGATATCAGTTTCGATGTAGGGGCTAAAAACCTCCTCCAATGGAAGCAACTCCTTGCTTCCAACAACTCACGAATAGTCCACCGGGCAATCTCCTACTGCCCCGAACAGCAAAGCGGGTGACTAGCCCATCTCCTAAAAATACAAGAGACCTAGTTAGTCCACGCTCCTCATGTGGATGAACCCCATAGGAAGACCCATGTGCTAGACAAGTTTCCTATGGGTGATTCAAGCTAGATATAGGGTTCAAAACAAAAATTCCCAATCCAATAAACTCTTCATTGGAATGGGATTTCTACTCAAGGAAACAAGAAATGGTTGGAGCAACAAGTGGAAACAATGGGCTAGTGTTTTTGGCACTGGAAGAAGGAAGAAGAAGGGCACAATGGCTGAGAGAAAGAACCTAGCTGCCAATGCCTTCTCTGTATCTTTTTCTGCTTTTTCTTTCCTTTTTTATATGCAAGACCAAAACCCTAAAATGCCTAATATGGACAAATGACCACAAGGGAGCGTGAGGGGACAAAGGGGAGACCACCCAAACGTCTAAAGACGAAGGACGTCCTTCTTGTTGAAGCCCTTAGCCACGTGTCGTCCAAATCAGTACAGAAACGACAAAGGAGACGTGCTGGTTCGTGACAGAAACTGTCGACAATTCAAGGGAAACTGTAGATAGTTTCCTTCAGATTTCTAGCAAATTGTCGACAGTTCATATAGGGCCGTCGACAGTTTCTTCTCCTTGCTTTAAGTTTCTCTAAATTGCATCTAGGCCCTGCTATTAACTCTTAATGACACTTTCACCATCTCATGATGAAACTGAGACCCCCATTAGCTCTTAATGGCATACCTATCAACTCTTGACAGTTACTCCAATTAATTCCAAAACCCTGATCTGTTAACTCTTAACGACATGCCTATCTGTTGGATTATGAGGATATCCAAGATTAAGGCAATGGAGATTTGGTTAGGATTAATTCCTAAACTAGAATTAGGATCTTATATATATCTTTCCTTTCTTCCTTATTGTTGATTATCTTTCCTTTCTTATATCTTTCATTTCTTGTTATTTCCTCCTTTGTTGTATTTTCTCTCTATAAGAGAGCAGTTTGTGTTCATAGTTAAGGTATGAAAAATATTAAGTTTCTCCTAGAGATTTTACATGGTATTAGAGCCTAATTGGCTGATACACTAAAACCCTAGTGCCTTCATTGCACCAGCTGCCACCCCTTCATTGGGTTCCTCTTCACCATTGGTCTTAACCTGTTAGAGTGCCTTCAGCGCACTGTCTGGCCACCAGTTCCGTCACTGCCATTGAGTTCGCCACTATCAAATCGGTCGACCACTAGAGACCCACTGTCGTTGGATCCTTCACGCGCCACCACCCAGTTCATCTCTGACCCCACGCGCCAGCGCTTGCGCTACCCTTTCCCCTCCAGCTTCTCCAAATCAGCCCTCCGACATTTTTCTCATTCATCCCTGGTGTTCAGTGTACCTTCATCGCATCCGACCTCTTCCTCTCCAATTGGAACAACCATGTTCGGACATTCAGGCGTGACTTCAGATCTGAAAACTAGAGAATCAATTCCAATGGTTCAATCAATGGAAGCCGAAATTGGATCAGGGACTGGAAAGCTGCCCGGAATCCACCAATCCTACCAATTAGATGGTAGGAATTATTTACAATGGGCCCAACTGGTACAAACATTCCTCAAGGGTAAAGGAAAAAACAGTCATTTGACTTCGGCTCCTCCAAAACCAACAGATCCTGCACTTCCAGCATGGGAGGTAGAAGATGCTCAAATCATGTCATGGCTTTGGAATGCCATGCAACTCGAGGTTCGAGTGCAAATCTTAGGGAGAGAAAAGCTTCCAACACTCCATGAGGTTTTCACTATGGTTAGAAGTGAGGAGATTCGAAGGACAACAATGCTTCATGAAGCTGGATTAGAAAGATCAGCCATGATCTCCAATCGAAGGGCTACTGTAGTGATTGAAACTGGTTCAGAAAAATCAGCCATGGTGTCCAACAAAGGAAGCGGATCAAGGATGAAAGCAGAAAGGGGAGAATTTCAGTCTCGAGCTGCAAATAAAGAGGCACTATGGTGCACCTTCTGCAATAAACTAAGACATACTAGAGAGACTTGCTTCAAGTTCCATGGAAAGGAAGTGGTTTTAAATTGTTTGGAAAGTTTTAAAAATCTGGCAGCCAAGAATCAGGCATATGTATGTAGCAAGAGTCAAGAAGAAGAGGCATTAACTACCCAAAGTGAGCCTACTCCAGGTGCTGATTTTTTAAACACTGAAGAGATCTCTAAGTTGAAGTTGTTCCTCAAGACCCTACAAGATGGTGCATGCTCTCTTGCACACAAAGACTCCTTAGGTAATTGCCTTCATTCAGCATTTTTTCCAGCCTTTAAGACTAATAAACATGATGTATGGATTCTAGATACTGGGGCCACTGATCACATGACACCCCATTCCCATGTTTTTGATGCCTACCACTCTCTTTCCACCTCTAAACAAATCACAATAGCCAATGGAACATTTGTTCCAATTTTAGGCTAGGGTACAGTAACTCTAAACTCTCATTTTTCCCTCAAATAGGTTCTTCATGTACCTAGTTTATTAGCCAATCTTATCTCTATTCACCAATAACCATAGATTTGACTTGTCAGGCTGTTTTTTCCCCTCATTTGTATGAATTTCAGGCCATGATAACAGGGAAGATGATTGGTGTTGCTAGAGAATGCAATGGGCTGTACTACCTGATGAGGGAAGACTCTTATCCTACAAAGAAATAGCTTCCAACTGCTGCCTACTCATCTCAGTCAACCTCCAATTATAGGGGATGTATGGCTGCAACACTATTGATTGGGTCATCCTCCTTTCACTTTATTAAAATCCATGTTTCCTACATTGTTTGCATCTTTAAATCCTAGTCTTTTTCATTGTGATGTTTGTGTTCTGTCTAAGCATCATCGTGTCCTATCCTCCTAGCAATAAAATCTCATCTACACCATTTACTTTGATTCACTCAGATGTGTGGGGACCATCTAAAATCCCTAATTGTTTTAGGGCTCGTTGGTTTATCTCTTTCATTGATGATTGTACTCGTATGACTAAGGTTTTTCTATTAAAAGATAAGGCCACCATTAGTTCAGTTCTTCCCACTTTCTATAAAATGATTACAACTCAGTTTGGTTCGAATATCAAAAGATTAAGAATTGATAATGTGAGGGATTATTTTAATCATCACTTGCATCAATACTTCCAGCAAGAAGGAATAATCCATGAATCTTCTTGTGTTGATACCCCCCAACAAAATAGGGTAACTGAAAGGAAGATGAGACACCTCTTTAATGTGGCTCAATCTCTTCTTCATCATCACAATGTTCCTAAATCCTTTTGGGGGGAAGCAGTCCTTACAGCGGCCTATCTCATTAACTGAGTCCCTACCAAGTTGCTACAAAATCGAAGTCCTTTACACTATCTATCCTCCTTCTTTCTCGATCAGTTCTTACATTCCTCTCTTCCCTTTCGGGTGTTTGGTTGTGTATCCTTTGTTCACATTCCCAAACAACACCGTGATAAATTTGATCCTCGAGCACTCAAATGTGTTTTCCTTGGATACTCACCCACTCAAAAGGGGTACAAGTGTTACCATCCTCTCACTCGGAAATTTTATGTCTCCAAGGATGTCACGTTTGTGGAATCTACACCTTTTTTTGGCTCACCCCAGGTTGGTCCCCAGGGGGAGACTTTGGTTCAAGGTGACCACCCCTCTAGTGACAGCCCTTTATGTGATAGTGACATCTTTTTTCCTTCTGTTCAACCTATTCTTACATCTTCTTAGCCCCCTAGCAATCCTATTATCTCTCCTCAATCTCCAAATAACAGTCATGAATCAATCCTTAATCATATCAGCCCTCAATCAAGGTATGACTGAGAAAGAGCAGGGGCAATCAGATACTCAAGAGCTGTCATCCTTTGTCAGGTATAAGGGATCTCCTTATGTATTCAAACATAGACAGCCCTAGCATGCACCATCATCATCTCCTAGTCAAGGTATGAATCCCATTCAATCTTCACCCTTAGTTCAACCTGATGACCTAGACCTACCTATAGCCATTCGAAAAGGAAAAGAAGTTGCACTCAACACCCATTAACCAACTTCTTATCCTATCATTGTCTTTCCCAGAATCATCGGGCCTTCTTAGTATCCTTGGACTCCATTGAAATCCCCAAGTCAGTTGAGGAGGCTTTAAAAGATCTGAAGTGGAGGCAAGCCATGTTGGAGGAGATGAAAGCTTTGAAGAAGAATCATATATGAGACTTAGTGCCTCAACCACAGGGTGTTACACCAGTTGGTTGTAGGTGGATTTTCAATATCAAATATAATGCTGATGGGACCCTAGAGAGATACAAAGCTAGATTGGTCGCTAAGGGTTACACTCAATCATATGGCACAGACTATCTTGAGACATTTGCCCCTGTGGTAAAAATGGCAATTGTGAGAATTCTTTTATCATTAACAGCTTATTTTGGATGGAGCCTACAACAGTCGGATGTAAAAAATGCATTTCTACATGGAAATTTGGACGAAGAAGTTTTTATGGAATTGCCCCCCTAGATTTTAGGAAAGAGAAGCAGGGCAAGTGTGCAGACTAAGGAAGGCACTCTATGGGCTCAAACAGTCCCCAAGAGCATGGTTTGGTAGGTTTTCTAAGGCCATGACAGATATGGGATATAACCAAAGCAGGGGTGATCATACACTCTTCTTCAAGTATTCAGACAAAGAGAAGGTTACCGCTCTATTAGTATATGTAGACGACATAATAGTCACAGGGAATGATGCAGAGGAATAGAAGATTCTCAAGGACAAGTTAGCCAAGGAATTCGAGATTAAAGACCTTGGTTCCCTCAAGTATTTCTTAGGGATTGAAGTTGCTTATTCGAAGGCTGGAATATTTCTCTCCCAAAGGAAATATGTGCTGAACTTGTTAGCTGGGACAAGGGTATTAGGAGGAAGAGGATCTAATGTGCCGATAGAGCCTAATAGCAAGTTGGGAGTTGATCCTAATAGTTAACCAGTAGATAAGGGTAGATACCAAAGGTTGGTAGGCCGTCTGATATACCTGTCTCACACTAGACCTGATATTGCCTTTGGTGTTAGCCTTGTGAGCCAATTCATGCACAACCTGACAAAAGAACATATGCAGGCAATAAGGAAGATCTTAAACTATTTGAAGGCTACCCTAGGTAAGGGGATCTTGTTTAAATCAGGAGACGAGCTGGATATTAAGGGGTTTATAGATGCAGACTATGCAGGATCTCTTATTGACTGAAGATCAACTAGTGGATATTATGTATTTCTCGATGGAAACTTTGTGTCATGGAGGAGCAAGAAGCAAAGTGTTGTGTCAAGATCAAGTGTAGAGGCTGAATTTAGAGCAATGGCTCTTGGCTTATGTGAGGTGTTGTGGCTAAGCATCATCCTAGAAGATTTGAAGATCAAGGTTCAAGGCTCAATCAATGTGTTCTGTGACAACCAATTAGCCATCAGCATTGCTCATAATCCTGTTCAACATGACAGGACAAAACATGTTGAAATAAACCGGCACTTCATTAAAGAGAAGTTGGATGTAGGCCTGATCAAAATACCCTATGTTTCATCTAAAGATCAAGTGGCAGATGTGTTAACTAAAGGGCTTGCAGATAAGAGGTTCGAGGATTTAGTATGCAATCTGGGAATGATTGACATATACTCTCCAGTTTGAGTGGGAGTGTTGGATTATGAGGATTTCCAAGATTAAGGCAATGGAGATTTGGTTAGGATTAATTCCTAAACTAGAATTAGGATCTTATATATATCTTTCATTTCTTCCTTATTGTTGATTATCTTTCCTTTCTTATATCTTTCCTTTCTTGTTATTTCCTTTGTTGTTGTATTTTCTCTCTATAAGAGAGCTGCTTGTGTTCATAGTTAAAGTATGAAAAATATTGAGTTTCTCCTAGAGATTTTATGCTATCAACTCTTGATTGTTACTCCAATTAATTCCAAATCCGTTAACTCTTAACGGCGTGCCTGTCAACTCTTGACAGTTACTCCAATTAATTCCAAACCCAATCTGTTAACTCGTAACGGTGTTATCATTAACCATTAATGACGATCATTAATCACAACTTTAAAATCGCTTAGTCAACCACACTTGGATATCTGTGTGACCTTCTTAGTTCACCACTAAGTAGCAATCGAGACGCGTCAAACACTTTGACGCCGACCAACCATTTTGGTCTATAAAGAGGATCCCTCCATCTCCTCGAAGTACCCCAAAAGACCCTGAGTGACAACTAGCATTATGTCAGAGCGATCCTACCAGTAATGAAGTCAAACTTCAATGAGAACCTATTTAGGCTTTCGATTCCCGTGTACTATAATCCCTCCATCGATTAACATCCTGATCGAGTGAGAGTTTTGTAGTGATCAAACTCACTAACTCGATAGCTATGCCAAGATCTAGTGTGATGTAGTCGAGATGATACATTTGAACTTCTTTCGACATTGAAAACACTTTCCAATCAAGTTTACTCTGGCTAGAGATTCATACAACCACAATCACCATTGATCGCATAGGATGTTTGCCTCACGCCAGAGGTCGACGGATCCCATTAGCAATCACCTGCTTCCATATGCCACTGCACAGAAACCACACAGTGCATCTCCCCATCCGGTAACCGAACAACTTTTAGCAAAGGAAAATCTCAGGCACCGACATACAAGACAACTATGTTGCCTTTGGTCTAAGGACCAGTAACACAATTGAATGCCTGTGACAGATCAAAGATCCTTTCAGCCATGTGATTTGTCACATTCGTCGCAATCAGTAAATGTTTCACTAACATCTACCCGCATGTCTACTATATCCATCTCATAGATTATGACATGTGCCTTACCATCCTTTATCATTAGTACCTCATACTAATCAAATGTAGTAACCTATATGCCATCCGTAATTGATTACTCATAGCCCGTTTCTGAAAAATCTAAGGACGGAGAATCTATACTTTAAGAAATCCTTAGTTCGATAGTCTTTGTCACATATTCTTAACATTTAAGAATAAAACCATCAATAGGAAATCTATAGCCTCATTCATATACAATGATTGGAGATGTATGAATGAAGATATGACTTTAATATATGAAAACTCTAAACAAGGCTGAGAAAATATATTTATCTATTTCTTGAGATTATACTATGATTTCCCTTTTTCCTTTATAAAGGAAGAGAATAATACAAAAGGAAAATAACAAAAAAGGAAAGAGGAATATACACAGAATATACATAGTTTCTAAGATATACAAAAAATATTCTATATTCAAAATACTTCTATTTCTACACTCCCCCTCAAGCTAGGTTGAAGATATCTTCCATGGCAAGCTTGCTCACAAGTTTCTCAAATTGAGTTTTGTGTACTCATTTTGTAAGAACGTCAACCACTTGGTCAACTGTTGAAATGTAGGGCATACAAATTACTTTATTATCAATTTTTTCCTTAATAAAGTGTTTATCCACCTCTACATGCTTCGTCATGTCATGGAGAACTGGATTATGAGTAATAGAGATTGTAGCTTTATTATCGCAATAAACTTTAGCTGGAAGAGAAGTGGAGACCCTCAAGTTTGATAGAAGCCTCTTTATCTACATGACCTCACAAATACCATGGGCAATTGCACGAAATTCGGCTTCAACACTGTTTCTGACCACCACATTTTGTTTCTTACTCTTAAGTAACAAGATTACCTTCCACAAAGGTGCAGTACCTTGATGTAGATCTTTTGTCAGTTATATTGCCTGCCCAGTCTACATCTGTATAAGTCTCTACACGAAGATATCCACGTTTTCTAAAAAGTAGACCTTTCACAGGGGTTCCCTTTAGGTACTGCAAAATTCTGTAGGTAGTTTCAAAATGTTGTGAACCAGGTGAGTGCATAAATTAACTTACAACAAAGGCTATGTCTAGTCGAGTATGGGATGGATAGATAAGTCTACCCACAAGTCTTTGATATTTCTCCATTTCTACCACATTCTCGGCCTCGACAAGTTGAAGTTTTAAGTTGGGGTCAATGGGAGTTCCAAGCATTCTTGTTTCACTAAGTAAATCCAGAATATACTTACGTTGGTTGGAAAAGATCCCTTCCTTAGATCTTACAAATTCCATCTTAAGAAAGTACTTTATAGGACCCAAGTTCTTGATCTCGAACTCATGAGCTAATCTCCTCTTAAGCTCTTCAATCTCTTCCTTGTCATCACCAGTCATTATTATATCATCCACATAGACAAGTAAGATTGCTTTCTTACCGTCATTGGTGTGCTTGAAGAATAGTGAGTGATCTACTTGGCTCTGAATGTAACCATTAGGAGTGTTCAAAAAAACCGCCGAACTGCGGTTTCCGGCTGAACCGGCCGGTTTTTTGAACTGGCTGTTCGGTTCGGTTCGGAAAACTGCCAAACCGCACGGTTCGTGGTTTGGCAAACCGGCGGTTTGGTTCAAAACCGAACCGCCTGTATATATAATATATAATTTAAAATATATATAATTTATATATTATAAATATAAAAACTAAAATGGGGCAGTAGACCCTCTCGGCTCTTCCTCTCCTCGTTCTCTCCCTTTTCCCCTGAACCAAACCCTAACCCTAACCGCACCCACCCACGCCCGTCGCACCGCACCCTCTTTCTCTCCCCTTTCCCTCGGATGATCGTCGATCGACGCCAACCCACCGGCGGCCCTCATGCCATCGCAGGCTCGCAACAGTCAGCACCTCACGCCGTCGCAGTCAGCACCTCACACCGGCAGCCCTGACGCCATTGCAGGCTCGCAGCAGTTCGACGCCCATCGCCCCATTTTCTTCCTCCTCCCATTCCGATCGTCGGTCGCTGGTATGCTCTCTCTCTCACTTTCTGTTGATTATTTTTTAGTGCAAGTTTTTGGTACTCAAGCAAGGGTTTCACTTCAGCGACGATTTTGTCTTGTACTGTACTAGCTTGTTAGGGTTCTTGGGGATGTGTTTGTGTTGTGTTTGCTAGCAAATCAATTTGATGTTTCCTTAGAATTTTTGGGACTGGCTGCAAAAGTTTTGAAACCACGAAAACCGAACTGCATTGAACCGCAAAATGCAGTGCGGTTCGGTTTTCCACACCAAATCAAACCGCTTGGTTTGATTTGGTAGAAAATCGAGCTTGCGGTTCGGCGCATTAAACCGGCTCAAAATTGGCCAAATCGAACCGCGAACATCCCTAGACTAACCATAGCTTTTCACCGCCTTTCCAAATCTTTCAAACCATGCTCTCGGAGATTGTTTTAGACCATACAAGGATTTTTTTAAACGACATACCTTGTTTGTACTGAGGCTCTTTTCAAACCTTGGTGGAAGATCCATAAACACTTTTTCTTCTAAATCATCATTTAGGAAGGCATTCTTTACATCAAATTGGTGGAGTGGCCAATCAAAATTCACTGCAAGGGAGAGGAGAACTCGAATGGAGTTTATTTTAGCTATTGGAGCAAATGTTTCTTGATAGTCGATGCTGTATGTTTGTGTGAAACCCTTAGCAACTAGCCTTGCTTTGTATCTTTCTATGCTCCCATCTGCCTTACATTTTATAGTAAATACCCACTTACAACCTACTGTTGTTTTGCCTTCTGGTTTGTTCACAATCTCTCAAGTTCCATTCTTCCTAAGAGCACTCATTTCCTTCTGGATTGCTAACTTCCAATTTGGGTCACCAAGGGCATCCTGAATTGTTCTTGGGACATGCAGTTTAGAAATATTTGAAAGAAAGACTTTATGATGATTGGATAATTTTTGGTATGACAGGTATTTAGCAATTGGGTGTTTGGTACAAGATCTCACTCCTTTCCTAGTAGCAATGGGGACATCAAGATCGAACAAGTCAAATGAAGAATAATCTGAAGGAGTGAGTTTAGAGTTACCATGAGAAGAAGTATTATCGGAAAGTCCATCATTCGAAGATGTCTATTGTTCAATTGTTAGAGGAATATTCGGATTGATAATATTCTTTAGGGTTTGCCTTCTTGTATAAAACTGAAGCTCTGGTTTTGGAATATTTTGATCCGTTTGTGATAATTCTCCCCCTGGTTCCAATCCCATTACGCTAGGCACCTGTGAACCAGACACACCCTGTTCCACAATGTTTGGAACATTTGTATCCTTGAGTTGTTTATCAGAGTAGAGGGGAGCACCAATCATGGTAGGACGAGGGTCATAGAGTTTTAAGTAATTATTCTCCTCAATATTAGAATTCAAAAAATTATCTTCTTTCTCAATATGCTCCCCTTGAAGATGATTTTTGAGAAAGTAAGGTTGAGTTTTGAGGAAAAAACACATCCATACTAATATAAGTATTTTTGGTGACAAGATTAAAGCATTTGTACCCTTTTTTATTTGGTGCATAGCCCAAAAAGACACATTTTTTAGCTGTGGGATCCAATTTGGAACGAAATATTTGAGGAACATAAACAAAGCAAGTGCATCCAAAAAATATTAAGGGTAACTCAGAATATATACGACATAGAGAGAAGAGTTGTTTTAAAGAGTGTAAGGGAGTTTGAAACTGTAGAACACGAGTGGTCATATGATTGATGAGATAAGAAGCGGTTAAAATTGTATCACCCCAAAGGTATTTAGGGACATTCATAGAAAACATGATGGCCCTGGCAACCTCGAGTAGGTGTCGATTTTTTCGTTCAGCAATACCATTTTGTTGGGGAGTTTCACGGCAAGTGAATTGATGTAAAATTCCTTTTTCTTTTAAAAAAACCCCCAAAGATTCATTAAAATATTCAGTGACATTATCGAAGAATACATATTTTTGTGTTAAATTGAACTTCAATCACATGGAAAAAATTCTTAAAAGTTTTAGGTACATCTGATTTCTTTGCAAGTAAGTAAACCCAACAAACTTGAGTATGATCATCAATAAAAGTAACAAACCACTTTTTGCCAGACAAAGTGGAGACCGTAGAAGGGCCCCAAACATCACTATGTAATAAATAAAATGGGTTTGAAGGACAATAGGGTTTTGGAGGAAATTTAACACGATGATATTTGGAGAAATGACAACTCTCGCATTGAAACATAGAAGGATCCACTCCTTTAAACAACATAGGAAATAAATATTTCAAGTAAGGAAAACTGGGATGACTTAACCTAAGATGCCATTGCATTATTTGATTAGAAACATAAGTAGAACTAATACCACTCAGCCCGTGAGATTTTTTTTTATGCAAGACATCCCCATCCAAATAGTAGAGCCTGTTTATTTCTCTAGCACTGCCAATCGTCTTCCTCGAGTTTTGGGCCTGAAAAATGCAATAGGAATCAAAAAAGATAACATGACAGTTAGAGTTTTTGGAGAGTTTACTAACAGAAAGAAGATTGCAGGCAAGTTTAGAAACATGGAGAACTGATTGAAGATCAATATTGTCAGAAAGTTTAATGAGACCTTTACCTGCAATAGGTGAAAGACTACCATTGGCTATTCTTATTTTTTCACTACCAGAACAAGGAATATACGAGTTGAATAGATGCGATAAACCAGTCATATGATCAGATGCTCCTAAATCAATGGTCCATGGAACAGATTGAAAAGAGCTAGATTGGGCAAGGGAATTTCTACCTGAATAGGCCAATGAACAATTGGGTGTACCAGGGGACATATTAGGCTTTAGCAGTTGCAGAAGTTGATCAAGTTGCTCTTTGTTGAATGGTCCTGCATTAGCTTCATGGGCAGTAGGTTTGGATCGCTTCGATCTAGGCTTCCAATTGGTTGGCTTGCCATGAATCACCCAACAGGTCTCTCGAGTATGACGTGATTTATTGCAATATCACACCAAACACGAGGCTTTTCTTCCGCCTTTTGTTGACCCACAATATACTGTCCACTAGCATTAGCATCAGCAGTCACGAGCGCCATATTTTCAGATAGCCCACTTCACCACTCTTTTTCTTGCCCAATATAACCAGTCTTTGGCTTTATTCATGCCGAACTTCTAAAAAAGCTTCACTAAGAGACGAGAGTAGATTTCTACCGATGATCCTCCCTCGGACTTCATCATACTCAACATTGAGTCCAGTAAGAAACTTAAATACCCGGTTAGCATTGACCATTTTCTGATAATATTTTCAATCTTCTGTGTTTTTCCACTCATATGTATTGAAGAGATCCATTGAAGAGATCCAAGTCCTGCCAAGTTGCTATGCTATCTATACCTAACAATTAGGAGATAAAATACAATATAAATTTAAATTTGATACAAGATTAGATTAGATTAGATACACAACCTACTCCTACAAATTCTCCTGAATTTTGGGGACTTATTTGGACTTTTGTTTTCATTATCCCTTGAGTTTCCAAATCCTCCTTATCTCTACTTAGCAGCACCTAATTATTTTTAGGCCCACGTCTCTTCTCTCGATTAGACTCCTTAGTAGTCTAGGACTCTCCAACACTTATTTATAGGCAAAACTCAATCCTAACTTTAACAACATTACGGAATTCTATCCTAATTATAATTATCTCATAAAAGCTAAAACCTAACTAGAACATAACAATCCAAAATATAACAAAATTTGATAATTCAGAAAATGAAATATCCTATCAAACATAAAAATTTAAATTCCTCATCACAACTTTATAACTTTAGGCTGAATGACTATGTTACATTTAATAAGGATTTTTTTGTACATTTGAGTTCGTAAACATATTATTCTAACTGGAAAATGAATGGCAGGTGAGGTTGCTGCCTATTTCCAAAATCTTAAGTCTAGGTGAAGCTACCATCGCAATCTAGGTGATTTTTACCTATTTTATGAGTTTGGTATGTTCTTTTTTTGATGAAAGGAGAAACTAACTTCTATTTGTAAACATAATGGCCACACAAACATGGGGTAGCTGTTCAGGTTATATTTTGCAGCAAAGCCTCTTTTAGCTTTACTAATACTTTCTGGCGCAATAATGCTGCCATTAGCTCCATTTTTTTTGTTTTTTGTTTTGTTTTGTTTTTTTTTTTTTTCACTCTGCATGCTGCCATTAGGTTTTCTATACCAATGTTATACTCAGCACATGTGCACGGTTAGGGATGACTGTAATCTAGAAACAAAATGAAACTTTATGTTCTTTTACTAGCTGAATTGAATTTCCTAGGACCTTGTTTGGTTAATGTGTATACTCAAAACAGAAACTACAAGGCATTCTTTTTACCTTTATCTGTACATGTAAGCAAAGTTGTTGTGTTTCCATATTGTACTTGTTGGTTTCACCATGTCAACTAAGCGATGGAACACAACTATATCAATTATCTTCATTTACCACCATCTCATGAAACTTCTCCATATGAAGATGGTGTTGAAACTTCATTTCATCATTACTCCGCCAGGGGATATTATCCACTGCCGGTCCCAAGCCCGGATAAAGGAGGAGGGTTGCGTTAGGTAGCCGACAGCCAGCGTAAAACCTAGTCGGATCCAAATATGAATTCTAGACAAACTATCTATTGGGATGTAACCCACATAGAAGTCTAGAATTCATGTAGCCAACCCCACATAGTGGGATAACGGCTGGATATGTTGTTGTTGTTGTTGTTTTGTACATGTAAGCAAAGCACCACTAGCCAAGATGACAATTGAAGCCATTCTACATAATGTGGGGAAATAAATAATGGATGCTTATGTTATTAAGAAAAGAAAAAGACATACATATGTACAATATGGATGGTTGTGGCAGGTATTTTTATTCACTTACATTGGGATATGGATGCTGGCAGAGTGGAACTATTGCCAAACAACCCTAAAAAATTGTTCCTTGTGACAAGCCATAGTTCTAACTACTGTTGATGATTTTAACTGGTCAAGGCTGGTACTTTTTGTTGGCTTTAGCTTCTGAGAAAGCTGAGCATCACAAAACTTTTCCCATCCTTTGCTACAATAACTGGGTAACCTCTGATTATAATGCTGCAATTTCTTTCCTATACAATAGTTTGTTGTCTGGTAATGTGTCTCTAAGCTACTCTGCTCACTTGCTTTTTTAGTGCATGATTTATGGAGTTATTGGAAATAGATTTTTGAAGTTGGGAAAACATGAATGATCATGCAATTTGTGGCTAGTCAGAGCGATCATGGGTTATTTGTTACAAATTGTATGTTTGTGAAGGGATTTATGGTTAGATTTGTTCATTTGCGTCAAACATGAATCATCTGGTAACACTATTGTGTTATATAAGTTTCCCTAAGTGGACCACGATACTCTTTGTAGGAAAAGCATCTCTTTTTTTTTGCAGTACCTGATGTTTCTCTTGCCTTTTTGTCTTGCAGGTTTAGCCTCTCAACCCTGTTTTTTGCCCACAGTAAGTGAAATTTAGGCTAGTTGATGATATGCTTGTAATGGTGGTTTGAAGCTGGATTATTAACTTAAGCTAATTCTTTTCTGCAGGAGAGAATACAGTGAGCACCCTGGGTCGTATAGTGGTAATTATATGGCTGTTTGTGGTTCTGATAATCAACTCAAGTTATACTGCAAGTTTGACTTCAATTCTCACAGTTCAGCAGCTATATTCTCCTATTAAAGGTCTTGATACCCTGAAATCAAGCAATGACCGTATTGGATACCAAGTGGGCTCCTTTGCTGAGCATTATTTGACTGAGGAAATTGGTATACCAAAATCTAGACTTGTTGCCCTTGGGTCACCAGAAGCATATGCTGAAGCACTCCAAAATGGCCCCAAAAAGGGGGGTGTTGCTGCTGTGGTTGATGAACGAGCTTATGTAGAGCTTTTCTTGTCAAGCCAGTGCAAATTCAGGATTGTTGGTCAAGAGTTCACCAAAAGTGGCTGGGGTTTTGTAAGTATCTCAACCCCCCCCCCCCCTTCTGTTTAAACTGTCTAGATTTTAGCAAGGAAAATCTGATTATATTTCTGATTCACTGCCTCAAAATATATACAGTTAGGAGGAGCACTACTCCACTACCCCACTTCCTTAAAATAAGGAAGCACTTAGCTAACCATCGAGATCACTAAGTCCATAAACTTAGCCCACTACTAAGTAAATAAAACTGAAAGAACACATCATCAGCAATTACATAAAACAAATAACAATAATTTATACATGAGATAAATCTATAAAATTTATCTATTATTCTCAACACTCTCTCTCAAGCTGGTGAATGGATGTCTTCCATTCCCAGCTTGCTTGTTAGCCTTTGAAATGCTACTCCCGGAAGGCCTTTAGTGAGAAGGTCTGTAAGTTGACTTCCTCTAGGCACAAATGGAGTGTAGATTAGACCACTCTCTAGTTTTTCTTTTATAAAATGCTTGGCAACTTCCACATGTTTAGTATGATCACGTTACATCGGATTGTGTGCAATATTGATTGCTGATTTGTTATCATAATATAACTATCATAATATAGCTTCAAAGGATCTTTCCATTTGACTTTAAGATCTTCTAAGATTATTTTAATCCATAGTAGCTCACAAATCCCGAGGGCCATTGACCTAAACTTTGCCTTTGCACTTGATCTTGACACAACATTCTGCTTCTTACTCTTCTAAGTAACAATATTTCTTCCTAGGAAGGTGCAATATCCAAATGTTGATCTCTTGTTATCTATTGATCTTGCATAATCAACATCCTTGTAGGTTTCAAGAGTTAGTTCTTGTCCTCTTTTGAATAAAATTCCCTTACTTGGGGTGCCTTCCAAATAATGCAAGATTCTATGCACTGCTTTTAGGTGTATCTCTTTAGGATTGTGCATAAATTGACTAACCACTCCCACTGCATATGTTATGTTCGGTTGGGTATGTGAGAGATAAATGAGTCTCCCAACTAATCTTTGGTAGAGACCTTTATCTGTTGCAACATCTTTTGAACTGCTACTTAATTTATGATTAGACTCAGTAGGGGTTTCAACTGGCCTGCACCCTAGCATACCTATCTTGGCTAGCAAATCAACAATATATTTATGTTGGGATATGAAAATACCTTGCTGTGAGTGAGCTACTTCAATACCTAATAAGTACATCAGCTTACCTAACTCTTTGATTTCAAGTTCCTTAGTTAAGCACTACTTTAAACTTTCCATTCCTTCCAAGTTGTCTCCTGTCATTATGATATCAATATAAACCAACAAAACAGAAGTCTATCCAGCCATAGATTGTCTTATAAATAGGATATGATCTCCTTGGTTTTGTTTGTATCCCAATTTCAGCATGGCTTTGGTAAATCTCTCAAACCAAGCTCTAGGTGATTGTTTCAACCCATATATCCATTTCTGTTGCTTAACTCATTCCCGGTGGAACCTCCATATAAATTTCCTCTTCTAGATCTCCATGTAGAAATGCATTTTTCACATCAAATTGTTGTAGTTTCCAACCCAAGTGAGCTGCTAGGGATAGTAAAATCCTTATGGTATACATTTTTGCAACCGAGGTAAAGGTTTTAAGATAATCCACACCATAAGTTTGGGTATAACCCTTAACAACTAGTCTTATTTTGTATCTTTCTAAAGACACATTTGAATTGTACTTAATTGTAAATATCCACCTACACCCCACTGTATTCTTCCCTTTAGGCAACTTTACTAGATCCCATGTCTTATTCTTTTCAAATGCCTGCATTTTTACCCTCATAGCATCTCTCCAATTCTCATTGCTTAATGCCTACTATTTTTGGTATGGGAATTGAGTTAATGGTAGTGAGAAATGCTTTGTGACTAGGAGACAAATTTTCATAGGACATGCATGGGATGTTTTGTACAGGTTCCAGTTCCTTTACAGGTAGCAATAGGTGGCTCACAGGAGTTAGATAGGTCAGCAATATGTTTAGATTCATTAGGAGGAATGTAGGTAGAAGTAGTTACCTCATTAATTACTGATTCATGTCCAGGATCAGGTGCTGATTTAGATGCTTGAACATGTGTTGAATGAGCAGTTGGTCTCTTCCTCCTTGAGTATACTTAAAGTGGACGAGGTTCAGGTTTTTGAACAGGTACTTCTTCTATCTGCTCTTGATGTTTAGACTGAGTCTCGAATGCAGGTTGTAGAGATACAACATTAGGTTGAGAGTGCTAAATAGATAAAGGTGATAAGTGATGAGTTGTATATTGTTGTGTGTGTATATTTCTCTTAGGGCTTATGTCGTGGCTTATGTCCTAACCCATGCATTTGTATATATATAAGTGTAGAACCTATTAGTTAATAGAAATATATAGAATATATTTTTCTCTCTCTAGCTTCACACACTTCACATGGTATCAGAGCTTCCATTCAAATCCAAACCCTAGATCTATCCACCTTCGGCGACATCTCCTGAAGCATTGTCTGTTTCACCGGCCGCGCCATCTCTTGCTTTAGCGCCATAGCAACACATAGATTTGGCCGCAACTACAACCATCTCGTTCACCCAGATTCGGTTACATCCACTCAAATTTGCGTCGTCTCTAGCTGCCATCACCTAGATCCGTCCACTGCTGTCACCATTGTCGTCGTCGTTGCTGCCTATCGACGTCGTCATTGTCGCCTGCCATCGCTGTGGCTTGGTCTTTTGCCGCAAAGTTGTCGCCACTGCCATATCTAATAGATCTGACCACGTTTGCCTCACCATCGATCTGACCGCATCAGCCTCACCACCCAGATCCGGCCGCTCGACGTTCTTGTTATTGCTGCAGCTGCCACCTGCCATTACCGTTGCTTGGTCTTTTGCCGCAAAGTCGCTGTCACTGCCAGATCTAACAGATTTGACCGTGACTGCCCAGATTCGGCTGCCATCGATCAGATCCGGCTGCGTCTTGCTTGGATTCGGCATCCACTGTTCAGATCCGGTTGCGCCTTGCTTAGATCCAACCACCATTGACCAGATTCGGTTGTCAATCTCTAGATTTGGCCTCCACCGTTCAAATCTGGCTATGCCTTGCTCATATCCGGCCGCCACCGACCAGATCTAATCGTCAGTCTTCAGATCCGACTGCCACCAACCAGATCTGGCCGTCAGTCTTTAGATTTGGTCGCGCCTTGCTTAGATCCGGTAGCATCTGATTGTCAGTCTTCAAATTCGGCCATCTTCTTCCTAGCCGACCCCAAATCTCGCTCCTGTTCTCCTTCTAGCGCAGCTCTCAGATCTCGCGTCGCTCCTACATCATCGTTTGCTGTCGTCGCTATCCACCTTCATCGATGCTCCAAGCGAGTCTCTGCTGCTCCGTTTTTGGCTTATTTTAACCCTCTTTTGTCTTTAGATTTTTGCTCTTGTAGGCCTTTGATCTAACATAGAAGATACCAATAAATCCACCTCTTTCTCTAGTATCTTATCTCCCTCTCCTACCATCGTTACTGAGAAGTTAATGGGTAGTTCCAATTATCTCTCTTTGTCTAAGGCTGTTGAACTATGGTGTGTGAGTCAAGGTTTAAATGATCATCTGACTATCAAGGCTAAGGATGTGACCACAGACAAAACTGAGTGGAAGAAAACTAATGCTCTGTTGTGTAGTCTCCTGTGGCAATCAATTGATCCCTTTCTTCACCCAATCTATACCAACTATACCACCTGTTGTGAGTTGTGGAGTTAGGCTAAGGCTCTTTACACAAATGACATCCAACGCCTGTATTTAGTAGTGTCTAATCTGATTAATTTAAGACAACAGGGTTTGACTCTTTTGGATTTTTTTGGTCGGATGGCTTCTATTAAGGTTGAATATAACTCCCTTTTACCTGCTGGTAAAATTGCTGCAGAGGATCTTGCTCAAAGAGATAAGTTCTTCATGGTCTATACTCTTGCTGCTATTGGTCTTGAGCTTGTTCTTGTTTGTGACCAGAACCTTGCCAGTCCTAACATCCTTACGATGGATGAAGTATATTCTCATCTTCTTTGGGTTTCCTTTGTTCCTACTGTGACTGCCTCTTCCACAAGTGATAATTTAGCCATGGCTTCGCAGATTTAGAGTCGTGGAGCACCAGGAGAAGATCGTGGTGGTAATCGAGGCAAACACCCCAAGTGTAACTACTGTCAAAAGTGGGGCCATACTAAGGAACAATGTTATAAATTGCATGGTCGCCCTCCTCGTGCTAATGTTGCTTTTGTGTATGGATCTCGATCTAAATCCTTTGATGGACATCCATCAAACTCTTTACTTCTCACTGGGACTGACCATGACGAGTATCTAAGGTATAAGACATCTAGCAATCCTCAACTGCCTCTATCGCCCACTCCAGTGACTCCACTACCTGTCTCGCTCGGTTATTCTCTTTAGGACCGTGGGTCCTGGACTCAGGTGCTTTTAACCATATATTTGGTAATCCCAATCTTTTCTCTCATTTTACTCATTATGTTTCTTTACCTTTTGTGACTTTGGCCAATAGTTCCAAAGCACTTGCTAAAACTATTGGCACTACCAAACCCTTACCTTCTCTACCTTTAGATTTTGTCCTTTATCTTCCTTATTGTCCTTTTAATCTTGTATTTGTCAGTAAATTTACACGTGCCTTAAATTGTTCTATCACCTTCGATGACAATTTTGTTACTATCTAGGATCGCGATACAGGACAGATGCTTGGCGTTAGATGTGAGTCGCAGGGTTCGTATCACCTCAACCTTCCTAAATCTCTTGTTGCTTGCTCAGTGAGTGAGTTTCCTACTCTTCTCCACGACCGTTTCAGAAGATGGTTCTCAATCTATCTACGTTGTTCTCTCTCCATAATGAGTCTTGTCAGCTTGGGGAACAGTTTAGAACTTTTTTTCGAAAGCGTACCAATAATCGGGCTGTGTCCCCATTTGCTTTAGTTCATACTGATGTTTGGGGTCCTAGTCGTGTTGTGTCAGTTTTAGGTTTTCAATATTTTGTCACGTTCATAGACGATTATTCTTGATGCACGTGGTTATACTAAATGAAAAACCGTTTTGAGTTGTTTTCAATTTTTTAATTTTTTTGTACTGAAGTTAAAACGCAATTTCATACATATGTTCAAGTATTGCGTAGTAACAATGCCCCTAAATATTTTTCTGCCCCTTTACTACATTTTTGTCATCATAGGGGATCTTGCATCAGTCATCTTGTGCCTATACACAAGAACAGAATGGGGTTGTTGAACGTAAAAATAGACGTTTGATTGAAATTGCTCTCACCCTTCTTTTACACCATCATGTTACCCTTCGTTTTTGGACTGATGCTGTCCTCATTGCTTGTTATCTCATTAATAGGATGCCTTCCTCTGTTCTTTAACACAACATTCCTCACTCTTTATTGTTTCCTAATCAACTATTATATGTTCTTCCTTCTCGTGTCTTCGGTTGCACATGCTTTGTCCATGTCTCTTGGTCGGGATAAATTGTCTGCTCGGTCCATCAAATGCATTTTTCTTGGTTACTCCCGACTTCAAAAGGGTTATAAGTGTTACTCTCCTGACACCCGACGTTATTTTCTTTCTGCTAATGTTAAATTTTTTTAATCATCCCCTTTCTACTCTTCACCCCCTTTTGAGTGTCATCCCATATCTGAGGCCATTCCTATTCCATTTAGTCCTCTTATTCCTGTTATCCCTGTTCCCTCTTCTATCCCATTACAGGTTTATCATCAGCGTTTTCCGACTCAGTCTCATGATGGTCTTGATGATGTCACTATGCATACTCTAGCTTCTCCTATTGCCCCAGCGACTCTTGTTGCCTCACATCCTACTCCAGCATCTCCACCTGCTGCGGTCCTACCTCCTGAGGATTAGTTTTCCATTGCCATTCGGAAAGGTATCCGTCCTACTCGCAATACTCATCCCATTTATAATTTTCTTAGTTATCATCGTCTGTCTTCCTCGGTCAGTGCTTTTCTTTCTTCCCTATCCTCTGTTTCTGTTCCCAATACTGTTAGTGAGGCACTTTCTAATTTGGGGTGGCAACAAGCAATGGTAGAAGAGATGATTGCTTTGCATTCCAATGGTACCTAGGATTTGGTTCCCTTACCCTCAGAGAAATCTCTTGTTGGATGTCAGTGGATCCATACTGTCAAGGTTGGTCCTGACGGGTAGATTGATCCCATTTGGTTGCCAAGGGGTATACCCAGGTTTATGGTCTTGACTATGGTGATACCTTTTCCCTTATGGCTAAAATGTCTTCTGTGCGTTTGCTTCTCTCTATCGCTGCTATGCACCACTGGCTGTTGTTTTAGTTGGACATTAAACATGCATTCTTACATGGTGAGCTTCAAGAAGAAATTTATATGGAGCAACCTCCTAGGTTTGTTGCTCAGGGGGAGTTTGGTTTAGTTTGTAAACTCCGTCGTTCATTATATGGCTTAAAACAATCTCCGCGAGCTTAGTTTGATCGCTTCAACGCTATTATTCAAGAAGTTGGTATGACTCGCATTGAGTTTTATCATTCAGTTTTCTGTAAACACACATCACATGGGAGGTGTATATACTTGGTCGTCTATGTGGATAATATTATCATTACAGGTGATGATCATGATGGTATTGCTCAACTGAAGAAACATCTTTTCCATCATTTTCAGACTAAGGACTTGGGGTTACTTAAGTATTTTCTTGGCATCGAAGTTGCTCAGTCTAATTCTAGTATAGTTATCTCTCAACGAAAGTATGTGTTAAACATTCTAGAAGAAATTGGGATGCTTGATTGTAAATCTATAGATTCTCCTGTGGATCTTAATGTAAAACTTTTACCAGGATAGGGGGAGACTCTTGCAGATCGTGGGAGATACCGCAACCTCTTGCCTTTGGTTGAAAAACTTAATTATCTCACTATCACTAGGCTTGCCATTTCTTTCTCAGTCAGTGTTGTCAGTTAGTTTTTCCCATCTCCTTGTGATAGCCATTGGGATGTAGTTGTCTAGATTCTCAGATATATCAAAGGAGCTCCAAGTAAAGGACTATTATAGAAGGACAGGGGTCTCAAATATTTTGACGTTGATTGGGTACGTTCTCCATCTAATAGATGATCTAGTTCAAGATACTGTGTTTTGGTTGGAGGGAACCTGATATCTTGGAAAAGTAAAAAGAAAGATGTTGCAAGGTCGAGTGCAAAAATAGAATATTGTGTTATGGCTTTGGCAACATGTGAATTTATCTAGTTAAAACAATTGTTTCAGGAACTCAAGTTTGGAGAGATATCACAAATGAGGTTGATTTACGATAATCAAGCTGCGTTACATATTGCCTTCAATCCAATCTTTCATGAGAGGACCAAACATTCAAATGACCAATTAGCAAATGTCTTTACTAAATCCCTCAAGGGTTCTCGAATTGGATATATTGTAACAAGTTTGGAGCATATGATATATATGCTCCAGTTTGAGGGAGAGTGTTGAGTTATATATTGTTGTGAGTGTATATTTCTCCTAGGGCTTATGCCATGGCTTATGTCATGACCCATGCATTTGTATATATATAGTTTAGAACCTATTAGTTAACAAAAATATACAGAATGTATTTTTCTCTCTCTAGCTTCACAATAAGGATGGAAACTCAAGAAGGAATAAATCCTTATCTGCTTCATCAGTTATTGAGGTCTCCCCCTGAAGAGAATTCTAAACAAAAAACTGATTTTGTTTAGCAAATGTAACATCCATAGATACAAAAATTCTTTTGGTTGGTAGATGAAAACACTTATACCTCTTTTGAGTAGGTGAATATCCTACAAAAATATATCTAGGAGCTAAGATCAAGTTTTCCCCTTTGTTGGGAGTGTAAATGAACAAATGCTACACACCTAAATATCCTAGGTATAAATCCACTAGAGGTTGAAACTCGAGGAAAGAATTGAGACAATAATTGGAGAGGGCTTTGAGAATTTAGACTCTTTGATGGTAGCCTGTTCATAAGATAAGTTGCAATAAGTATAGCTTCCCCCCAATATTGTTTTGGCACATTCTTTTTGGAATAAAAGAGCCCTAGTGATATTTAGGAGATGACCATTCTTCCTTTCGGTCACCTTATTTTGCTGTGGAGTATTCACACAAGAGGACTCATGAATTATGCCTCTTGCTTGGAAATAGGAAGTAAGAAACTTATTGAAATAGTCCTTAGTATTATCTGATCGAATTCTTTTGATTTCCACATTGAATTGAGTTTTTATCATGTTATAGAAAACTGGAAAAACAAAACCCATTTCAGATTATTCTTTAAAAGATAGATCCAAGTGGTTTGAGTGAAATCATCAATAAATGATATAAACCACTTAGCTCTAATTATATTAGGAATGGGAGATGAACCCCAAATGTCATTGTGTATAAGAGCAAATGGAAAATGACTTCTTTTCATATTAATTGGAAAGGATGTCCTCCTATGTTTTGCAAACTCACATATGTCACATTGGAAGTCTTCCCCATTTAATCCTTTGAACAATAAAGGATACATGATTTTAAGAACATTAAAATAAAGACGACCAAAATGTAAATGTTGTAGCCAAACCCTTTCTCTATGTGACAATAAGGATTCAGTTGGAAATAGGAAGTAAGGAACTTATTGAAATAGTCCTTATATTATCTGATCGAATTCTTTTGATTTCCACATTGAATTGAGTTTTTATCATGTTATAGAAAACTGGAAAAACAAAGCCCATTTCAGATTTATTCTTTAAAAGATAGATCCAATTGGTTCAAGTGAAATCATCAATAAATGATATAAACCACTTAGCTCTAATTATATTAGGAATGGGAGATGAACCCCAAATGTCATTGTATATAAGAGCAAATGGAAAATGACTTCTTTTCATATAATTTGGAAAGGATGTCCTCCTATGTCTTGCAAACTCACGTATGTAAAGACGACCAAAATGTAAATGTTGTAGCCAAACCCTTTCTCTATGTGACAATAGGATTCAGTTGGAAATAGGAAGTAAGGAACTTATTGAAATAGTCCTTAGTATTATCTAATCGAATTCTTTTGATTTCCACATTGAATTGAGTTTTTATCATGTTATAGAAAATTGGAAAAACAAAACCCATTTCAGATTTATTCTTTAAAAGATAGATCCAAGTGGTTCGAGTGAAATCATCAATAAATGATATAAACCACTTAGCTCTAATTATATTAGGAATGGGAGATGGACCCCAAATGTCATTGTGTATAAGAGCAAATGGAAAATGACTTCTTTTCATATTAATTGGAAAGGATGTCCTCCTATGTTTTGCAAACTCACGTATGTCACATTGGAAGTCTTCCCCATTTAATCCTTTGAACAATAAAGGATACATGATTTTAAGAACATTAAAATAAAGACGACCAAAATGTAAATGCTGTAGCCAAACCCTTTCTCTATGTGACAATAAGGATTCAGTCATACAAGAAATGGAAGATAACTTGTCTACCCTAGTCTTCTGTCCACTTTGTACCTCAAGAAAGTAGAGCCCTTTCTCTTTAGCATGCCCAATCATCCTCCTTGTTTCCTACTCCTGAATTTCACAATAAGAGGGATAAAAAATCACCCTATAATTAGAATCTTTGGTGAGTTTTTGAATTGAAACAAGGTTAGTAAATAACTTAGGTACATGTAGGGCATTTTTCAAGGTAAGAGACTCATTAATATAGACATCTCCTTGTCCTGCCACTGCAGTGGTTGTACCATCGGCTATGGTGATTTTTCTGTTGCTAGGACAGGGGGAATATGAAGCAATTTTTTGGGAGGAACAGGTCATATGATCTGTGGCTCCTGAATTAATAATCCAGTCACTTGATGGAGTAGTATTTGAGGCATTTAGAGCATGAGAAAGTGCAGAAATACCTGAATTAGCAAGAGTACAGATACCTGATCCAGTAGGCTTCTCTAGGGATCCAATGAGTTGCCTTAGCTTGGTAATTTCCTCGTTGAATTTAGTTGTCAATAGTTCTGTAGGGTCTTTCTCTGTAGCTTGCTGTGTGCTTTCTGCATACGCCTGTTCATGCCTCTTCTGCTTGCCTGATCCCCCTCTGCTCTCAGTTTAAGGGTTTCCATGCAGCTTCCAGCATTTCTCTATAGTGTGTCTAGGCTTCTTGCAGTAGGTACACCACAACAAGTCCTTGTTCACTCGTGCCATTTGTGGTTCTTTTAACTTCATTTCCTTGGTGTTTAGCACTGGATTGCTACATGTGCACCTTTCTTGTCATAAGTGCTGAATTCTCCACTGTAAGAGTCTCAAGCATGACTCCTCTCCTTCATTCCTTAGCATGGATAATAGCTAGAGTCTCATTTAGGGATGGCAGATCCTCTTTCCCAAATATTTGTATTCTTATTGCATCAAATTCAATGTTTAGACCAGTAAGAAATTCATAAATTCGCCCCTTTTCAACAAACGTTTTGAGTAGAGCTGCATCCTTACTGCATTTCATGTTAATGCACTGATAATGATTCATTTCCTGCCATAAAGTTTACAGGAGATTAGAATATTCAGTGATAAATCTACTTCCTTGCTTTGTCATTGAGATCTTGGTTTTAATCTCACAGATCTGGGCAGCATTCTTCACTTTAGAATAAGTTTGCTTGACTGCATCCCAAATTTCTTTAGTTGTGCTTAAGAACATAACAATATCACTAATTTTAGGAAGCATTGAGTTCCATAACCAGGACATTATCATAGAATCTTCTTCATCCCAAGCTTCAAACATCGGGTCCTTGTTTAGGTCCAGTACCGAGTAGGTGGCTCAGCTTGCTTCTCCCTTTTAGAAATGTATGAACCAATTGAGACCATTTTAAGTAGTTCTTACCATTTAATCTATGGGCTAGTTGAATATTCTGCAACTCTCCAGTTGAGGAGCTGTTCTTGTTCTCCCTGTTAACTGTTGCTAGAACTGGTGCTTTAGATGCACCACTTGATTCAGTTGAGGTAGACATAGCTTCTAGGTAAATTGAACTTGATTTCTTGAGTCGCGAGATTGCTAGGCTTTACTGTTGCAAGGTGATGGTTTCTCCGAAATAGGATTTTATGGTTCTGATACCATGTTATGATTTTAGCAAGGAAAATCTGATTATATTTCTGATTCACTGTCTCAATATATATACACAGATAGGAGGAGCACTACTCCACTACCCCACTTCCTTTAAAATAAGGAAGCACTTAGCTAACCATCTAGATCGCTAAGTCCATAACTTAGCCCACTACTAAGTAAATAAAACTGAAAAAACACGTCATCAGCAATTACATAAAACAAATAAGAATAATTTACACATCAGATAAATCTATAAATCTATTATTCTCAACAATACCCTTCTCCTTTGCAAGTGTCTATATTACTAAGTTGCTTCAGTTCTTCAGCAAGCAGGTTATTAGAATGTAGATAAGAGAATAATCCATAGTCAATAAGATACATGCAGATTTCCCTTGGAAACTGAAATGGTGTATTTCTTCTGTCGTTGTATTCTAAAGAACAAGCCTAACTTCTAGAGTATTGGTATATTTATATGCTAATCAAATGATTCAAGAAAAAGTTTTACTCAAATGCTCACACTGAAACAGATTGAGAAATCACAGACTCATTTTGTCTGTTGCTTATCACAAAATAATACAAATTGACTCATCTTTGATTCTACTAAACCACAATGAACTTAATCAAGATAATCCAATTGTCATGAGGAAATAGGACTTACTTTGCTTGGTGGTCTTAATGAATCAGTCCTAGCAGCATGCTTCTTCTGAAAAGGGTGGAAAGGCAAAAATGTGGGCTCCTAGTTGTGGTATTTGAGTTTGAATGGGGTTTCTCTATGTATTAAGACTGCTTTTGTTGTTCATGAATAAAAATCCTTAGGATTAGGCTTTCCACTTGTAAAGGTTTGTGAGTTATTAAGAGTATTTTGATATATTATATTACAGAGAATAAACTTATATATGGATTTACCTCTTAGTGAAGTCTTTGGCATTTGAATCTAAAGATATTCTAAAACTTTAGTAGATGACTCTTAATTAAGATTTTGTTGCCAAAAGGAAAAAGTCTGAATGTTATGATCTCTGTAAGGTATATTCAAATCAATGGCAATTAGCAAGATGATTGACTGATTAATTAATTGGGAAACTGTTCACTACTCATATTTGTCAGCACAACCATTTTAGTTTTTCCTAGTTATGATTATAACGAAAATTCAAGTTAATTTTTATGGTTTTTCTTTGTTTTATACATATACATCTTTATTTCTTTGTGAACTGCTGTGAATGGCATGGTGAAAACCAATGGTGAGCATGTTTTTAATTTGACCTGAAACCCTACACTGAATACCTAACCCACCATAATTCTATATTTATTTATTTTTGTTTATGCATGTAGTTGAGAAGCTCCCTTAAGAATGACAGGAGTTATAATGACCTAACAGAAGATAAAGGTTGTAAGTTGTTAAAATAGATAGAGATGATTGGTGCATTAGAATTGAATTTGCCTATCACACCCAGTGGAATTCAGGCTTGGCATGTCGTCGTCGTCGTTGTTTTTATATATATATATATACTTGGGAAGCTAGACGCGTTGTGAAAATTTCAACAACTTACTGGGATCCCTTTTCTTTTTGTCTGCCATGCAAAGCCTAATCTATAAAATCTAAGTATCTAGGGTTCTTATACCGAACTTCTAACTAGTGAACCTTAAGACCTGAGCCAGTACTACCCTCTATCTGAGCATTTGATTGGTCAGGCAACCCTTTCTCTTATATCATTTTATGAAGGAATGATTTGGTAATATCGCTTGGCAATGGATTACGAAGAGATGAATTTGTAACATGGCTCTAAGACTTAAATTCTTAAACTGTGTACAAATGAATGAATATTAAGGTGCTACAGTAAGCAAAGGAATACACATCTGGAGGTACCTTCAATTTTGCAGCAAATTACATGCAATTTTTATTATGTACATCAACATGGGGTCACATTTTTATTTATTTCTTTTGGTTATGTAGCGTTGTGTTGGCATATAAAGGAACTAGTCCGATATTTTGCTATATATAGGGTGAAAAAGAGGTTATTGGATTTCCAAGACTTGTATTAATTGCAATATGATCTGAAAACAGTTTCTGCTTATGCTTTATGTTCTATTTTTGCTCCTCCACCATTTATTTGAGGAGTGAACAATTTATAATATTTGATGTAATTTTGTTAGGCATTTCCACGGGACTCTCCTTTGGCAGTTGATTTATCCACTGCAATTTTATCACTTTCTGAGAATGGGGATCTCCAACGGATTCATGACAAATGGTTGACAAGAAGCAGCTGCAGCTCAGACAGTACCGAGATTGAATCAGATCGCCTTCAGTTGAAGAGCTTCTGGGGCCTTTTTCTTGTATGCGGGATTGCTTGCTTTCTTGCTCTTGCCGCTTACTTCTTCCAGATAACGCGCAAATTTTATCGCACTGCAGGCAATGAATCTGTTTCAAACGGTGAAAGCAACTCCCGCTCAAGGAGCCTTCAGACTTTTTTGTCATTAATCGATGAGAAGAAAGACATGTCGAAAAGAGATAATAAGAGAAGAAAGGTGGACAGATTGTCATCCGTAGACGGGAATGGGAACGAGTTAGAGAGGGATCCCAAGAGGAGACAAATACAGTTATCCAGAGAGAGAGAGAGAGAGAGACATTGTGACATTTGAGCTTTCCAAGGCGGCGAGTAGTACACTGTTAAAGAGTTCAAATTTTTTTTTAGGAGACAGAAATCAATATCGGCTATTCATACCAGCTGGCAGCTGTTCAGTTATATTTGCAGAAACCCATTAATGGAGGAGCCTGTGGAAGCAGTTTAATTTCCTTAATTAGTGGGTTGACATATGTTTAGTTTAAAGTTAAAAGAGATACATAGTTATAGATTTGGAATGCATCTGTTGTGTATAGGCAACTGAATCTGAACGGACTAGCTTCCTCTGAAGAAGAAGAAGACTATCAAGTAAATCCCAATTGTGTACTACATATACAATTCTCAAGTGTAGATATTATATATATATATATATATATATATATGAATAATTGCATTTTCAAGCCTTAATGTACTGTCTGTCTGTCTGTGTCCCCTTTGCTTTCGGTGGAAAAACTTTTCAAACATATATGAATAAAAAGAAGCCGCCTTTTCCTTTGATTGAGGTTGAACAGGAGAGATGATTTTGAACTTTTTTCCACAAGCTGGTGCAGCTGTGCTTGTGTTCGTCTTTATCTTCTCTCTATGTAAAGGAAAGGATTAATTGCACACACCCCACCCCCACATGCACACAGTACTTTATCAAGAATAAACCAATTATTGCAAATTCTTCCCAGGCCCCAGAAACTTTGTCATCTAAACAAAGAAAGAAAAGACGTTACAATGGGCGCGAGTGCAGACAAGCCGCATCACAGTACGTAGAAAAGATCCATCGAGCTAGCAGCTGTTTACCAACTTAATTCAGCAATAAGATCTATATATTCAATCACCACTTCTCTCTCCCACTCTCGCCTTCTTCTCAGTACGTACTGTGTCCGTGTTACTGTCCAGAGTAGCGGCATGTTCCATAACCTGATCACAACAATTCACAGGTGCATATATAAATTATAAAACTCAATATCAGCTGCAAATTAATTCACAAATACTCCATCATATATATAAACATATGATCATTATAATGCATAACATGAGCATTTATATTGCACCACACTTAATTCATACCTTGCCAAAATTTTATTTGTCAAAAAAATATTTATATTTTATATTTTAAAATATAACATTTTTTTATATTTTATTTGTTTTTCAACTCTAATTTTTATTAAATAATTGAATTGAATCTCTAATTAGAAAATAGAAAACTCGGTTTTTTAATTTCTCAACTTTAATTACATATTATGACTTAGAAAACATCCTTTTATGTTTTTTAAAATTATTTGAAAATGAATCTTATAACATAAAATGTAAAAGATATATTTCTGAGAGTAAAAACTAGAAAATTCACCCTCCAGTGCAAGCTAGCTTTTCTCATTTACTAGTCAAGTTTAATTAATTAATTAATTAAACTCATTTACTTCATTAATTAAATGGATTTGTAGGAACCCAAAATTAATTTAAATTAACCAATTAAGTTTCCAATCAGTCTTAAGCGACTGATCTTATCAATTTTGCAATTAAGCTAGCTAGCTAGCCATGTGAAGTAATGAACTTACTTGGATCGCTGAAGGTGACGAGACCAGTGCCCTTGAAATCACAGTTCCAGTAGTTCCTCCCATGCATCTGATAGTAGGCATTCATGGCGTACGATGCATGCGCGTGAATCTTGTCCGGCTCAAAGCAATCCCCATGCTCGTAGATCTCTCTGCAATCCACACCGCCCGGCCCGCAGCAGTAATCCAGAACTGCCTGAACCACCTTCTCCTCGGCGTGCGGCTTCGCCACGCACCACACCGACGGCCCTCTCGCTGCTCTGGCAGCCTTCTCCCCGAACTCCAGCTTCTCGCCGCCGCTACAGAACTCGCAGCTCAAATCCACTTCATAAACCTTGTTAAAGAAGAAGTAAGATGGAATTGAGAGAGAGAATATAGAAATAGATTGCGTTGTCAAGAATGTTCTCAAAGTATTGTAAGATAGATACCTTAGAGCCGTCGCCATTGAAGATCCCAAAGTTCCTCTCGCTCTCGCCGCCCTTCTTCTTGTTCTCGTTGAACAAAGCGAAGACGAAAATCTCCACCTTCTCGCTGGGCTTCATCGGAGTCCCTTTGCTGGACTGCGCGCGCTCAATCAGCCTGGTGTTGTAAATCTTGGCGTTTTCCGGCTTGGCGGCCGCTTCCCCGGCCTCTCCCTTGGACGGCCAGCCGGACTCTGACACGGTTATCTTCACAGTCCGGTTGCCGAATCCGAGAGAAGTAATAGCTGATCTAATAGCATCAATCTGTGCGTCCAACATGTTTGTGTAGACAAATCCTTTCGGGTCGTGAACGCCGGTGGCGTTTCCGAGCAAAGCGTATTGGAGATTGATGGTGCTAGGGTTGTCTCTGTAAGCAAAATACGGGTAAGCATTGACCATGAAAGGGGAACTTGTGTCGGCCAAGAACCCTAGAATTTGGTTCATGGTAGGGATGAGATTGGGAGCGAATGTGGAAGAAGAAGGCGGGAAGGAAGACGCGAGAACCGCCATGCTATGTGGAGTGGAGATCTTGATTTTCCGGTCGAGGCCACGAGAGGCCAGAGCGGCATGGAGATTCTGCATGGTTTGGATTAGGGTTTTGGGGTCGAGGTGGGGGTCGTCGGCGGTCAAGTACTCGTTGCCGACGGCGATGGAGACGACGGAGGTGGCGGGGAGGAAGGGGATGACGCGGGAGGCGAGCCACTGGTCGGCGGCGGAGGGGGCTGTGCTTAGGTTGGCGACGTGGAAGTTTTCGACGGCGACGATGAGGTCGATGCCGGTGTTGGAGAAGGCTTGGAGGATCTCGGGGTTGGTGTCGTAGATTTTGACCTTGTCGATGAGAGTGGACTGGAGGAGCTGGGCGACTCTCTTGGGCGGAGGGAGGTTGTTTCCGAGAGTGCCGTAGTTTATTCCGACGGCGGAGACGCCGTGGAGCAGGAGGAGGAGCACCACCGGCGCGGCCAAGAAACGGGCGAGGGGTGTGGAAGTGGAAGCCATATTTTGCTGGCAGCGTATGGGCTGTTGGAGGGAGTGAGACTTGTAGTAGCTTGAAACGGTTTGAATTTACAAGATTGGCCCTCGTGGGTGGTGCTTGGCAATGGATTGAGTTTTGATGAAAAAGAAGAAAGCAGAAAATGAGTTAATTATGCACTTTTGGCAATTCATGAAGGAATCATGTTATGACCTGCAAAGTCTTCCTTTCCTTCTGCTCTTTTCCACTTTATGCAACCAAAGCCAAATTCTATTCTATTTTATCATGCCTTTATTTATTTATTATTATATTATGATGATGATTCAGAAGAGAAGAGAAGAGAAGAGGGGGGTAATTAAGGGCAATAAATATAATATAAGCTGCTCTATGGACTATGCATTAAGTTGAACTTATAGTTGTTAATTGGCTTTTTCCTTGGCAGTCCAGTGAATATGCTGGGTGGTGGGCAAGGAGTACTCCGGTTCCATTACCACGGACACCATCTAGGGCCCTCAGGCCCGGCTTAAGATTAGGTGGCCGTGAGGGAGAATTATTTTAGTGGTCTTTTTATTAATAAAAGTAAATATTAAAAAAATATTTTTATTTTTTGATATGTAAAATTATTAGTTAAATTTTTGTATTCAAGTTTAGAAAGTAAATCTTTTTTAATTGATAATATAACTAAATTATTTAATCTTTTTTGTTACAGTTGAACGTAAATAAAATTTTATTAATTTTAATTTTAATTTTTTTGGTTGAAAGTACAGTAACATGATTTGTTAATATATTCTATATGTTATTCATGTATTTGAAAAAAAAAATTATCCTTTTTTATAAAATTTAGTGTCACAAGTGGTATTTTTATTTTTATAATTATAATTTCTTTTAAAAATTTTAATTCTGAAAATAAATTTAAACCATCGCTATCAAATAGCATATCATCGTATTTTAAAAATTTTCAAGATTTAAATAATTTTTCTTTAAATTATGGAAACACTTTAACTAAATTTAGTATTATATGGACAGTAGATTCAAATCTTAGAATAAATTATATTTATTTATATTAGAAATTAAATTAGATCTCTCATATGATGGATAGAGTATATAAATTGAAATTTGTTGAAAACTGAATATGTTATCGAGAGAAAATATATTATAATGAATTTAACTTATAAATGTAATATAATATTTTAGTTTTTTGCTTCACTAATATCAGATTCATTTGTTGTTAAATTTTTGTAAAATTATTCAAAATGTGAATATGAATTTGTTAGATACTTCGATTACTTTATGCGTTGTTGATGAGGGATTACATAAAAAAATAATATTAAGAGTTATGGTCATTAATTATGTGACGTCTCTTCATTGAAGGAGATTAAGAATATCATATGTCATTGTCTCTTCTGTCTAGTATCTCTTTTCTATCATTACTTTTATATAAATTATCTTGAATATCAAATTAGGAAGAAAATTAGAGATATGAGTATAATAATAAGTAGAGGTGTCCCCTACCGATATGTTTCCGTTGCCATCTATACATTGTACCAACTAGATCTGTCAATTGTGATTTCATATATATTAGAATAAAGCATGTTAAATGGGCCAACTCAGACATGTCATTTAGCCATCATTTAGCGGGCTAAGCCAACCCGATTTGTTAGTGGAATGGTTTGAGATTGGGCCCCAACCCATTAACCAAACCAAGGGCCCAACTTGACTCATGAGCCTACTTAAAACGGGCTGAGCTGAGCCCAACAGAAGCTCGCTAGGTTGGCTTACTTTTAAAATTGTTTAAAAATATTTTTTAACAATATATTTATTTAATTAATATTTAATTTATAAAAATATTTTCAAAAATAAAAATTCCACTTGTAAAATAAACATTTAGAACATATAAGCTAAATGTTTTAAAATTAAAATTTTTAATAGTCTCTAATTTTACTTTTAAAAGCAGTTTTTAATTTTATAAATATTTAAAAGTTATAAAAATTACTTCATATTTCAAATTCAAACTCCAATGATTATGTATGAGATATATATTTATTTATATATGTATAATTTTTTAAAAGTAATTATGGCTTTTTGTGTATTTAATATAAATTTTCAATGAACAATATTTATATATGCATTCTAATTGACTTCAAATATTAGGCTAAATTTGTTTGAGATGGAATACAATAAGAGTACAAATTCCAAACATATATTGAATATAAATATGCAAGTAACTCTAAGGAAGAAACTAATTATCTTTATGAATTGTTTATCAGCTGATATCTCTTTTGGTACGTCTTCTGTAACATCTACATATATATATTTTAAAGGAGAAAGTACATTTGAAAGTAAATTATATGTTTCAAAGACATTTTTGCATAAGATTTATTATATAATAAACATTTTCAACAATTTGATAACATCAAAATGTCACAAATTGCACATTCACATAAATTTTTCAAGAAATGTAATGAATAAGTGCAAGTGCAAGATTATTTTTCACATTTTATCACATATTGTTCGATACAATACTATGCAATTATGTATTTTTATGTTAATTATACAAATAAACTCTTAATACCCATAACTTGATTATTTTCCAAAAAAATAGGAGAATTGTAATGTTAAGTGATCGTTTCTAACTCTTTGTTTGTGACCACAATGTACCAAAAATATTTTCTTGAGTCTCGAGCATGTTCCACACTAACACATATGTACTGCACATGTCATGTTCCACATGCATGTTTTACTCTTGATGTGTGTTACACATACTGGACAACCATTGCCTCTAGTTGTTTTCTACAATAGTTTCTTTGTTGTCGGCTATTTATTGTAGTTTCTTTTATCTCAATTTCTTTTTTTCTATCTCCTTATTTCTCATTGAAACGACCACTAGTGTTGCCAATTTATTCCTCACTAGATTAATTTTTCCAGTGAGGTGTGTTTTTCTATGACACCACAAAACCCCCATTTACTATTTCATTTTATTTTTGTCCCGATTGAACCCTCTTGACCTTGGGAGAAGAAACCTTTCATGTATTTCACTCGAAACTCTTTCAAACTCACACATATTTTTCACAAAATCAATTGAATTCCTTTGTGAAACCTTCAACCATTTCATCATTTTATAGCTAAAATCGTTTGTCCAAATCCTTCAATTTATATCTTTCTTTTTTTTTTTTTTCATCCTTCTTCATCCCTATATCGAATATTGGGATTCAACATTGGTAGTGGTAGTGTGACACAATATGTTGTGCAATTTACAAATTTTTTAAAATTTACACTTTGACTATTTTATTTTTGATTTCTTGCATTCTTGCCCCGTCTCCCACACTCAATGTTCACAACCCAAAATCTTACTTATACCAAAGATTTTTAATAAATTCATTAGCACCCCCAAAGCTTCAAAATAATTTCTCTTAGGCCCAAAACTTTTGAGAAACTATATTTTCACCCAAAACACCCTTGGAATATTTTCATGACTTGAAAGATTACGAAAATACCCTTAAATCATAAGAAATTTCCATTAAAATCATTTTTGTTTGCCTAAAAATTAATAATTCTTATTTTTAAAATTATTTGAAAAATTTTCAAATATTACATTTACATACGGCAGAACTAATTTGACATCACCATGTCAGAATCAATCCACAACGATTGCCAATTAATCCAAAAATACAAAATTGATATGGGCAAATCACCAAAAAGCAAAGTAATCACTCAAGATAAAACATTTCGCAAAATTGTCAAACCTTGAAATTTAACATAAAAAAGACGTCTCCAGTGAATAAAGAAACACCATATTCACATGTAACATTTCCATTACTTTTTTCTGTAAAAAAAGCTGCTTTCATAACTAAGCTTATAAGAAATAACTTTGCCCTCAAACTTAAGATTTAACAATTTTAACAAAATATTAAGGGTCCATTTGAGAGAGTTGTCAATTTTTAGCTTTTTTTTTTTGTTTAGTTTTCGAAATTTTTAAATGTATTGTTTGATGCAAAAAAAAAAAAAAAAAAAGATTAGTTTGGTCGTGAGGGGTCAATCAAATAATAGACAATAATTGAATATTGGGCATGGATAAGAAGTAAAGATGCCAAATGGGTTGAATTTCACACATTGTCTTACTTGATCATTAGAAACAATAGTTCTATAAATTTACAATGTTAATTTTGAAAAAAATCCTATTCTTTCAAGCGTGTTATTAAATAAAAAATTGGTAAATTTTTTTAAAAATAATTAATTTATCTTCTCTCAAGTTAATCTCCTTCTTCCTTGCTTTGTCTAGTGAATCCCCTTAACCCATTTTCATCCCATTAATCAAGTTTATACAATGGTCACCAATGAATCTTACCCTTAATTTATTTTAAAATGATGATTAAGGGTGATAATTAGAGTTTTAATGCATCTAAATTTGTTTAGATTAAATTTCAGTGACATTAATATTTATACTATTTCTGGATCATCTTAATTTTCTCCACCCTTAGACTTCAGAGATTTTTCAATTCTTTCTTTGATATGGTCACTACTTGACATTTTACTGAACTCATTTTCATCAAAATTTATGAAAATTTCACAAAAACTAGAACACTTATAATCAAATCTTTTGTAAAAATATCAACCCTAAAGAATCATTTGACACTTCAAAAAATTACACAAAATTGACTATTTAGAGTTTCACTATTGTTGTGACATTGTTTTTCAAATCTTTGAGTAAAACAAAGCTCTACCTTTTTGCATGAACCATATATTGTTGGAAATTTTACTCGATTGTCTATGACAAACGCAAAATTCATTTGATTTTATTAAGATATGACCTTCCGAATTTTGACTTAAAGTTACTTGGTCTAATTGAGCGACTACATCACACAATTGTTACTAAATTGCATATATCTTTTTCTACAAATGTTAAACAGACGTGAAACAAAATTTGATAGAAACTAAACTTTCTCTATTATTAGTTATAATTTTCTTATAATCTAAAAAATTTCTACTACTCCCATAAAACTATTAAAACTGACTGATTTGTAAGAGTCTTCTATTTTAGGTCGTTTGAAAAGGTTTCATGAAAAAAATCATAACTAATTGTATAAAAAAATTTTCTCATCGAGTCTTATGCCAAAAGTTCAAAAACATATCTTAGTTTGTAGAAAAATATAGTTCATAATGTAAACATAGACTAGGAATCCTGTTTAAGCCACAACACTAACATCACTATATAGCTAGTCATAAATTGATCTTTTTATTTTCAAACATTTATAACAAGTTGGCTTACAACCCAATATACCAACCGTATATATATCACTTCATAATTAAGAACCCATTCTTATATAAATTATTAACAAAATGAAACCTACATAGTTTAAAATTTACAAGTACACAAATTTGTGATATGAAGGCAAACTTAAACAAAAATGTCTACATACAGGTGCTTTATAATCAAAGAATTATTTCGTTCTTTTGTTCAACAATCTTTCCTTGACCTTGGTCTAACTTAATTTGTGTAGTATGTTTGAATGTGCGAAGATAAGTGATGAACCACAGTGAGGGTTGTAAATCATTTTTATGCATAAGTCATGTTTTATGCATAAACATTTCCCATGGCAATTTAATAACCTATAAAATTTATCCTTTAAAACCTTTACCAAATCGACCAATTTGCAAGATTGGTACTAAGGTTGCGTTTGATTGCAAGCATAGAATTTACATGGAAAGAAAATATTTTCTAAGCAATTGAATTATTTAGAATTAAATTCTAGGAAAAATATCAATTGAATGTGTTTGATTGGCTTAATTTTCTACCTAAAAATTGTTACACTTCTAACTTTTGGTGTTTGATTGCTATTATTTTTCGTGAAAATAATTACATACATACATTACAGATAATCAATAATCAAATACACAAATCAATAATAAATTATATAAAGTAGTCAAATATATACATATTCAAAAAATAAATCAAATATACATATACAAAATATTCAAAAAATAAATCAAATATACATATACAAAATATTCAAAAAATAAATCAAATATACATAAAAAATATACATACAAATCTCCGATAGCCACAGAAAATCCCATAGCCACATAAAATGCCTATGGAATTGAAATTGCAGTAAAAAAACTTCTAGGCAACAACCATGACCATCCCTTCATTTTTTGTTAATAGGGAACAACAATCACGACCATGGATTTCGAGCGGAGATCCAAACGTTGGGCAACATCTGGCATCGAAAATTGTGAAGCTGTTGGTGGATCTACAAAAATAAGAACAGAACATTGTCGGAAATCTTATCGTGAAAGAAGATGAAGATGCGCCGGTGGTCTGAAACTCGAAATTGGAGATGGTCTTCTACAGAAATGGCGACGAACACGAAGTTGGAGCTAGTCTTCTGTGGAGATGGTGACGAAGCCCAGGACAAAGCTTGTCTTCAGCGATGGATGGCAACTCACAGGAAGTTGGAGATGGCGACGAAGCCCAAGTAAGACCTCAACTTCGGCGGTGGATGGCAACGAAGAGGAAGGGGACAAAACAACGTGAATGGGAGAAGAAAACTCTGAGAAATCGAGGTGGACAGAAGCAATGGAATTTGGGTGAACAGATGTGCACACGCGAGTGAGTTCCCTGAAAAATTAAAACTACCCCCCCTTAAGAAAACTATTTCCAGCAAAAGCAAGAATTTGGCCTCACGTGACCGAAAGTTAAAAATCAAATTATTTGGAAGAATTGGCTAATCAAACACTACAAAAGTTATAATTTAGGTGGAAAATAGTGATTTTTCATGGAAAATACAAGTAATCAGACAAGCCCTAAGTGGAACCCAAAGATCCATCATTTCCCATAACACTATGCCAATCGTATAACCATAACAATATGAGAAAAAATAATTAATTTCATATGCAAGTTTCAAGAATCATAGATTCATGTATTTTAATGTTTCATGTACGTGTATTCAACAACATAGATATCTCATACAAGATCGATATCTCATGCAACATGAGTTTGAAAATTAACAATGAACCTTCACCTTGTCTTGTTTGAGGAAAATTTATTTAGTCTCGAGTCTCCTTCCTTCCAAGGTCTTATTCTCCTTAGCTAAACCTTTCCTCTTCTTTGTTCTTTTTCTTTCTTTAGTTTTCTATCTTATTTTTTGTTTTCATTTAGCTTGATCCATCTTTCTCTTCTCAAAACTCACACACTGTAACACTCCAAGTTTAGAAGCCTAAACCTAGATGTGTTAATGTTCACTTCACTTTAAATGCGAAAATAAAATAAATTCGTTTTTCAACTACCATCAAATAATTTAAGTTTCAATTCTCTACTCCACAATAATAGAGACATTAACCAACTGAGTAACTAACGCAATCCAAATAGAAGGTTTGGCTTCAATCAAATCAAAACTAACTTTTCAAAATTTAAGGATTAAGCAATTAAAAGAATGGGTAAATAAATTAATACGAACAAGTGTCTCAAAACTACTACTCCAAAACCAAAATACTATGCCACAGGTTACTGGATGAATCTGTCTCCAAGCAATCTCCTCAATTCATCTAACTCTCATCACCTGAAATGTGAAAAAAATAAAAAAGGCTCAGCAAGTAAACTCCATGCACATGATGCATGTTTGTGACACACAAAGTGTTATAGGCATTTCCCACATCACTCCTTATGGGCCAGACTAGGTCCAATGGGTCGGCCTAATCGCCCGGAGCCTAAAAGACCTATACGACCTCGTCGAAGAAAGTCCATACACCACCAAAATCCACAGCTCATAAAGCGAGCTCCTCACGAGCTTCTGGTAAAGCCCTTTGCGAGCTCTCCGCGATTTACTAATAAGCTTCTAGTAAAACCCTTAGTTCGCTAGACTATCAGGTCACTGGCCTAATACCTCTAGCTCGCACAAATGACAAAACTGTTGAGAAGTCAGAGGTAGGGTCCATTTACTTTATCTGCAACAACCCATACTCCTCGAGATGAAGATCCCACTTACGGTTTTGTACATATGATAAGGACTGTTTGTCCCCCGTTATATTATCTTTATATTTCTATATGTTATCTAAATTGTAAAGGCCCCTCATTATAAATAGGAGTCAGAGATATCATGAGAAGGACAGACAAAAAACAGAAAGAATAATCAGACACTGCCATTCTAAAAGAATAATCAGAGTGCGGGCGTGGAATAGGCATCGTTCTGGCCAAACCACGTAAAAAATTGCTTGTGTTGACTCATATCTGGAATCTTTGTTTTCTTTCGCTTGGCATTGGAGACCCGCTCACCGCGGCCCAAAACGAATCACGGTTGGCTGAAATTGAACATCAACACAAAGTTTGAATAAATTTAAAAAAATATATCCCTATTTACTTTAATTTCTCAAAACATTTCATTACTATTGTGAGATCACATGGTGTCTCATCTAGTTAATCATAATGGAGTGGATAATTCTTATTTGGAACTAGGTTCATTCCACCGATAGTACCACAAAGCAGTTAATTTTTTTTTCCACTTTCAACTTTCACATTCACATTACTTCATAGGTCAGGTGCGCTAGTCCCCCACGCCCCATTTCCCACTCACATCATTCATGGCATAGACATTTACCCATTTCCTTTAAAAACATGAGTTATATATCTTTGAAAGAAAATTTGTACCTTTACACACCTATCATTTGAAAACATTTAATTTTCTCAAATCGATGTCTATGTGTGCTCACTGATGCAATGACATGATATATACAAATGCTTAATCATTTTCATTATATATAAGAAAATGACACAAAGTAACGAAAAGATTTAGAATTAAATATCTGCAAGCCAACCACAAAATACAATATTTCCACATTAACTGTTCAACATGAGGTAAAAATTAGAGAGAGTTTACTTACCTGAAGTTTTTAAAGTTTACTTCTTGGATTTACAAGTGGAAGAGTCTTAGTTGCCCCCGACGTGAATGTGCCCCAAAAATCCTAATTCATTATTATTCATTTTAAAATTTTCAATAATGCTTACCTTTTAAATATGACTCTAGCTCACTATTATATTTTCTTAAATAAATTTATCATAACACTATATGTATAAATAGTAACAAATGCAAAGATATCAAGAAAACATTTACAATAGAAACCTACTAGTGAAACACAACTAATTCACGAATGCAAACTGTTGGCCCTTATGAAAGCAAACATAAATTGAAATTCATAGCACGAAATCATGTGAATCCAATTCGGTGGGCCTAAATAACTCACAAGGCTACATTCTCAATTAAATTTACAATAAGATTCAGATTACAGAACTCTTAGGATATTTTCCAAATCTATAAACAGATTTTTTTTTCTGATAGCACGCAATAAAAAAAATCATTTTGAAATAGGAAACGATATTGTAAAATTATAAAAACTTACACAGAATGTAGAAAACTCTTATAAGTTCATCATATTAAAAAATGAGCTCATGATAATAACGTTTGGGATACCAAAACATTTTTCTATTCTTCAAAACATTATTCTCACATAAATCTGCCCATATATACGAAAAATGTCAAAAACTTCTACGAGTCTTCGAATGATTTCATTCCAAGTCCAGATGATACATATCTCACAGGGGGTCATTTTTTTATTTGAATCACCCCAAAATTCAACATATACAATCTATGGCGAACTTTTAAATTAGGGGCAAAAAGTTATCTAATATGGACAATCTTATTATTTTGTTAAATCTGTCAAAATTGCATGCCTATAAAATCCAATTGATATAAAATTAAACCAATTATATGCATTCAGCCACATTTATGTATATATATTGTATGCAAAATACACATCATATTAAAGGGGTGGAAAAAATTGAATAAACAAAGAAATTACCTCATTCTTCTTTTTCTAATTGAGAAAGTGAGTGCAATGCATGTTGAGAGATAAAAGAGTAGTGACATGTGAGAGGAAGAGAGGGAGGCGTGAATTTTAGAAGAAGAGTGGAAGGGATGTGAGTTTTGAAGGGAGGGGAAAAGATGAATGAGGGTTTTTAATAAGTTTTGGACTAGGTCGGGATTTAATTAAGGCTTTTGGATTCTTTACTTATTGGGTCAAAAATGAATCTCTTATAAATTAACCTAACATTAAACTAATTTGTGCTCTAGATCCTATTAAGTGTTACTAAAAATTTTCAGCCCAATAAATGCACTTAGCCACTTAAACTGAATTTCCTAGAAAATAATCTACTTGGTAATTTAAATTAATAATAACACACATAACTGCATAATAACAAAATTTTGATTTTTTTCTTCTAATTGGCACATTGAGCATGACAGCATTCAATTCCTGCAAAACAAGACTAAAAAATTAGCAATAATATTATAATTTAATCATTTATTATGGCATGAGTAATAAAATTACACAAAATTTATAAATGCACGTAAAGTAACATATGATGTTACACACACCCTCACACTTTAAGTGTTTTTTCAAAAATAGTGAAAACCACCATTCTACCTCCTTTATATACCCCCCTATTAATAGAGTGATAAAATTTAGAACTTTTGCATAGAAGAACACTTCTATTTTGATGTAAAAATGGCCTTTCAATTGGAAATGAAATCATTTAAGGGAAAAAGGTACTACAGAGCGATGAAACTAGCTAAGGGCACATTTCCAATTTTGTGAAAAATAAAAGGGACTTGGTGGTCTTTAAACTGACACTTGGTTGCTCTCCAAGTTGATACAACTCCTTGCTCGAAAAGGGACCATTCGATCCTTTTCCTCTTGCAGTCGCAAACTTGCCAGCACATTAGCTGGGGTGATGGCACACTGACCTATCAACAACACCAACTTCAACTGGGGACTAGCCAAATGTTGACGAGTAATTACTCACTGACCAACTTAATATTAGAATTATTTTTCTCATATCTTTTACTAATATCCAATTACTAATCAAATTTATAACCTTTAAATGGAAAATAATTTTAAAAATTATTTGTCACAGAAAACATTTTCTCAAACTACTAAAGTATCAAAATTTAAAATTCACACCAAGAGTTTCAAATTTTTTAATAGTCATCAAGCAAGCTCATTCAACAACTTGCCCTAAAGAATTAATTTTTTAAAATATTTCATAAAATTTGATAATTATGCCAACATCTTAAATTTCCAAAATAATTGACACTCTCAGACTCTTAAAAGGTTTTGAATAATCCCAATAATATCAAAACTTTGAGTTTATTCAAAATGGGTAATCAAACAATATCTTTTTTTTTTTTTTTTTTTACTGAAAATGCAATCAAAATGGACTCCTAGAGTTTAGTTCGATTAGCTCTTGAACTAACTTCAAACAAGACTCATCTAAGCTGGCCCAAAAAATCAAAGTGACAACTTACCAAAACTAGGATGCAGTTGCTCAAATCATTAACAAGTCTGTTGGATACAAGAGTTGTTAGGTTCCAATGAACGGAAAGCAGCGAAAATTTTAAAATTTTTCGATCACTAAACTCTTTAGTCGATCATGAAACTCAAAAAGAATAGATCTAGTTTGTAAATATATAATCTTTTTAAGAATAAAGAATAAAAACGAAAAACTAAAACTTTTTTGGTTATCCTAATGCACAAAAGGCTATATCTTTGTACCGCGAAGTGTCACCCACCCTCTACAAGTGATCCACACCAAAGACAAGCTTTACGAATGTCAACGAGCATGCCTTTTCGATTTCCTTGCACTAAGAACCGACCAAATCTTTTATAAAAATCAAGTATTTTTCTCTAACTTTTCTAAAAAGTAATTTTTTTCACTAAAAAGATAAAGGCTATAGGAGCTTTTTTATATGGGAGAGGCCAAACCCTAGTCTAACTAGGGTTATTAAACAGTTCTAGCACGTTCTGGACATGTTGGGATACTAAGAACCGACCAAATCTTTTATAAAAATTAAGTATTTTTCTCTAACTTTTCTAAAAAGTAATTTTTTTCACTAAAAAAATAAAGGCTATAGGAGCTTTTTTATATGGGAGAGGCCAAACCCTAGTCTAACTAGGGTTATTAAACAGTTCTAGCACGTTCTGGACATGTTGGGATCGCGGCCAACCCAACAATGGGCTTGGCCACGTGTTAGGTTGCGAGTTGGTAGGCCCTGAAACATGCCAATGCGGCCTGCTACCACTTTTCTCCCCATTTCTTGTTTTTGCTCAACTTTTGACATTCCGTGGACTTTTTCACGAGTGCTAACTTGCCTAAAAAATTTACTAATTCATTCGGGTCCAAAATACTTTTTGGTTCCACTGAATTTGCCATAAAATTTTTCTTTGTTTGTGTATAACCTTATATGTTCACTATGAAGATGGCAAAAAGCAATTTAAAGAATTCTACTCCTAATCAAACTTTTTAATTATGATTCGTAATTTATATCATCACATGACAAATTCTTGCCCTTAGACCAACATTGACGTCTAGCAACATATCATGGCTCGCATATCAAAATGGAATGCAAACGATATTTTAGATGAATCTTTTCACGACGAGTCTTAGTGTTATTCGATCCCTCTATCATAATGCCCTGATATGATCTAGAAGTATAGTGAAATGTCAAACCTCTAATAACCAACACTATATGTACGAATGCTAAGTCCATAACTCTTATACTTGAATTAATAACTCTTATTAATTCTCAACTATCTGCGTTGGCTAACAAATTCTTGAGTTGCAACTTCATCATTCACATAAAGCATATATCTTTTAAAATTCTTACAACTTCATCATTCACATAAAGCATATATCTTTTAAAATTCTTACAACTTCATCATTCACATAAAGTATATATCTTTTAAAATTCGTACTAAAATAAATAGATTTCATCTTACGTACTCACCTATCTTGGTAGATTTGGATCATAGCCAATAGCTACCATATTAGAGACCCATCTTACTAGACCCCGTATAGTGGCATTAAAGTATGATGCTCCTAATACAAGATAACCGTGATACCTTAGGAATAGAAATTACTAGCACCTATTGTCACAAAAAACTCTCAATTGACATTTAGTAAGAGTTATCATTTAGGTGTTCTCAGATTAGGTTATTCAGTAAACTCATTCACCAATGAACACCTACACACTTGTATTAATGTCACCACACAAGTAGTCAATGAGATCAACTACCTTCTTTAAGAGCATGCATAGTGTGTACCAATCTTAATAGTACTATAGAAGCCTCACTCTATAGTCCTATAATAAAAATGTAACGACGCGTTGGTGGGTCTGGAGTTTTACTTGAATTATGATTTACTAGGTGTGATAAATTAGCCCTAAGAACTAGATGCTATAAATATTGTGAAGTGCCTAATTTAAGGGATTGAGTTTTTTAAAGAAAACTTGGGATGAAGCCTAGTGTATTGGGTTGTGTTTTATTTAAGATGAAGTTGTGAAGCCCTTGGGCCTAAGAATATATATTGAGGCCATTGTGTTAGGCTAATGAAATGGGCATTGGGCCCACGAGCATTAAGATTGGTGTATTTCAATTAATCAAAAAGAATGAATTGTGAAAAATCTAATGAGGGCTTGAAGTGATTCATTGAGTGTGTGAAAAGTAAGGGTGAAATGGGAATATCATAAATGAGTTTTTATTATAGATAACTTGTGTGTATTATGGAGTAAAAAAAAAAGAAAATGAAAAAGAAAAGAAAAAAAAAGGTAAAAGACTAAAATGGGTTTAATGAGTTGTGGTGTGTGTGTAAAGGAGAGGGGCAAAGTGATAATTTGCCCAAGGGGGTGGTTGGAAAGCTAATTGGCGGCCATTCCTCCCTCATGGTTCTTTCTTTTCCTTGTCTTTTTCTCTTTCGTTCCCCTTCTCCCAATCGGTCATCTTCTTCATCTTTTTTTTCTTTCTTTCTTCTTCCATTGTCAATCTCCATTGAAGCTTCAAGTGACAAGTTGTAGCTAGTTGTTCACCTCTTTGGACCAAGCATCGTTAAGGCAAGTTCTTCTTGCATTTCTATTTGGTAATGAAAGTTATTGTTCCTTCTATGTTGTTTCCGTGCAAGTTCATGTTGATCTTCCTTGTTAATGCAAGCCTTGGTTCCTTTCCTCTTGGGTCAAGTTGGTTTCCTTCTTGGTTCTTTTGACTTCGAATCTTCTATTTTCTTAGAAGATCTAAATCTTGAGCCTATAATGATTGGTGGATTATTTTCTCATTTCGTTAAACTTTTGTGTTTTATCATTGATGGGTCTTTTTGAGAGTTATCCTTAGGGTCTAGCTCACCCTAAATTGTCAAAGGAATGACACTTGATTGATTAGGAGTTTTAGAGAAGCAAGGTTTTTGTGTATCTTGCTTGGGATGTTGAGTTTTGTGAGTTATCGTTATTATTTTTAAGTTTCAGACTTTTGTTAGTCGACCAAGTATTTCTGTCGGTTGACCAAGTATGTGTTTTGCTTTCTGTCAGTCGACCAAGTATGTGTTTTGCTTTCTGTTAGTCAACCAAGTATTTCTATCGGTCGACTAAGTATGTGTTTTGCTTTCTGTTAGTCGACCAAGTGTTTCAATCGGTCGACCAAGTGGGTGATTTGGCTTATATTAGTCGACTAAGTGTGTTTTACTCAGTTGACCAAGTCCCTATTTAGTCGACTAAGTCTTCTCCATCGGTTGATTAAGTCCCTAGTCGATTGACTAACTCTTTTATTCAGTCAACTAACAGAATGCATTAATTCTCTCTTTTTTTTGTCTGATTCTTTATAATGTTTGTAATTCTTTCCCAAAGCTCTTGTGATGTTTTAATTGGCTTCAAAAATCATCTCAAGGGTATGTAGGTGTTCCAAAAATGGGAAAGTTAATTAATGGTGAGAATGGAAAATGAAAATCATGAACTTTAAAGGTGAATTCATGTCATCAACTTGTTTGAACTTGAGAAATGATATGGAAACGAATCCTAATGAATGATGCTAAATCATGTGATGAAAATATCATTGGCTCGTGTGAGGATATAATCTTGAAATGTCTAAGCGCACATAATGATTATGGTGAAAACATTGCTAATAATGAAGCATGTTCGATATGTTTACTTGAAACCTTTATGAGCATTGCATGGTATTATTATTTGCACACTTATTATTTTGCGTGGCGACTATGTACTGCGGGGTGAGAAAAGAATATCTTAAAGAACGCTTGACGCTGGTGAGGTGGCCATAAAACCCGGTAGGCGATGCTCAAGGCAAATAAATGGCTAAATGATTTTTCTATGTATATGTATGCATGCATGTGAATGAAAGGCCTTGAGGGCCGATGTGCTACATGAAAATTATGTATTCATGAGAAATGAAATGATGCATAAAATGCATAACGACAATGGCATGGGAATGATTGTAATGATGGAAACTAATGGGAAATGCTACTCGTACTTAGGGAGTCAGGTTTATTCCACTTTGATTTATGTATACTTTAACTCCATTAATTCATTTGATGTAATATATACTTGTCGAGTCTTGTAACTCACCTTATTTTTTCTTGTCATTCCAAGTAAGGGAAAAACAATTGCTGAGGGCGAGTCCAGTGAGGCTAATGCCTGGGTCTAGTTGTGTACAGAGATATCCCAATCAAAGAGGTCTATAGGAGTGATTTGTTTTGAGAGCACGTAAAGTGAGATTCTTTTTGTAAATGATAATTGCCCTTATATTTTGATTGCATGGCCTTTGAGCCTAACGAATTGTGTAAGTTAAAATGTCATTGAAAATGCTTTATTTTGACTCCTGAAGATCAGTGAGCAAGTAAAAAAAAATATTTGATGTTTAATTTGGATTATTGTTTCTGTATCCTTTTATGTGACGACCTCTTTTCGAATTTTCCTATGCTAGCAGGATTATCAGAGAGAGGGCCGCTACAAAAAAAATAATTTAAAAATAAAGCATCAGTCATTCGATCTTATTAGTATGATCTCATCATAACCTGATTGACATTATTACACTCTTTGGGCTTCATCTAAACAGAAAAACATAAAAACAAACTTATTTCTAAAAATACTTTTATTAATTAAAATATGTTCGAGATTAATAATAAATACAGTCAACTCACAACTCTTATGATTGGCTCTCAAGTTTTAACTCTACCGGGAGCAGCCTATTTGCATTGATGCCACGCTAGAGCTCAATCTTGAAATCCTCATTAATGTAGCTACTAGTAAAGCAAGTACGCACAAAAAGAAAATTAACGAGAATGCCATGCATAAAATTAAGGCAGGTTGGCTAAAATAAAGAAATGCATCAGGGGTGTTGTGTGATAATAAAATCTCATTAAAACTGAAAGAAAAATTTTATAAGATAACAATAAGACCAGTTTTGTTGTATGATTCAGAATGTTAGGCATCAAATACCAGCATGAGCAAAAGACAAGTATAGCAAAGATGAAGATGCTAAGATAGATGTGCGGTCATATAAGAAAAAATTAAATTAAAAATTAAATTATTCGTAATAAGGTAAGAGTGATGCCACTCGATGAGAAAAAGAAAGAGACTAGACTAAGATAGTTTGGTCGTGTGAGAACAAGACCAAGAGACGCTCATGTGAAGAGAGTTAATGAAATGGAATAATTTATCAAAAAAAAAGATAAAGACAGACCCAAAAAAACTTTGAGAGAGACATTAAAATTTGATACGAAGTATATAGACCTAAATGAAAATATGACAAAAGACAAAAATACATGAAAGTCTAGAATTCATATAACCAACCCCACATAGTGGGATAAAGACTATATATTATTATTGTACTTATGTTAATTACTAATTTTGCGTGTTTATAATTAACAACTAGGAGAATTCATATTTACAGAACCTGTAAGTGTGGTTCGGTTAAGTATAAGATATATCAAATCTGGTTGCGGCTGCTTCTGAAATACTTGGATAAAAATTCTTCCTCCCCGCAATACCTATAAATGACTTTATAAACTTCAATTAGAAGAAGTGGAAAGCGGCTAGAGAAATAGCTGTCAAACCCTTCAGGAACCTGCCCTAATATTCCCTGAATTTCTTGAGAAAGCTCCCTATAGTGATTTAGTTTGTTCCGTACGACCCTCAACAAGTCACGAACGCTGTCAAACTTGTAGCGCCTGTAGCGGCCAATATCGTTGATGAATGCACTTTCCATCTTCTCATCCCATTTACCATTCAAAGCCACTGGGGCAATATTTTCCAATGCTTTTAACAGTTCAGATTCACCCTCCCGATCTTCCAATTCTACCCGGTCACTAGCATCTCGAAGAAATGAGAGTCGCATCTCCGCATTCCAAAACAAAGGATGTTGGAATACACCTTTAGCTTTGGGCCTAAACCAGCATGCACATTGAAACCACCCATCATACACAAGAAATGAAAATAAACTATGGCTCTGCATCTTAAGGCAGACTACACAAGAAATATACTGAACCACCATCACTTGATGCATTCATGGATTGTCGGTGCATGGACACGCCATGCTTATGCAGGATTAAAGAAGTTTAAGAATTGACATGAGTTAATGGCATACCTCAAATCTGGGTTAGGATCTAAGAGGCGACTGATAAGATCCATAGCTTCTGGAATATTCTCTAACAAGAAAAGGTCTTTCCGGTTGTTCACAATATTAGCATCACGCTCAAAACTGTCACCAAATGGATGTTGACCACCAGTGAGGCAGAAGAATAGCACACACCCTAAACTAAATAAATCCACTGCTCGTGTCTGACGTCCATGATGAAGCTGCTCAGGTGCTTGCCAACCTGAACTCCCACAACCTACACTAAGTAGGACAACAGAGAGAGAAGAATAAATATATAATTCCAATCTAATATGCAGCGATAGGACACAAACTCCCATAGACTTTGTCAAAAAGAACCATCCATTTCCTTTCATGGGTAAAGAAAGAAGCCCATGATTCCACATGATCAATGAAACTAACAATAATGGAATTACAAATTGGGAGCATTTCTTGTAAGATTTCCAATCCCATGTCCATATAATCCTATCATCAGCTAATAATATGCCTCGGCATCCTAAGAAACATTAAACACTAAAATATGGCAGACACTGACCAGTAGAATTTTGGGTTAGAAATGACATGTCTCCAGGAAGGCGCTTGCTTATGCCCATATCTGAAAGCTTAGCACGCATAGACCTGTCCTTGATTATCAGGACATTTTGAGGCTTTAAGTCCCGATGAATAATTCCAAGTTCATGCAAATGGGCAAGCCCAGAAACTATATCCCTGCAGACACCAATATTGCGAATAAAGATCAATTTTCACATTTCAGGAGTAAATACATTGAAACTTTTAACCATTTCAACATACTGCAGAAGTCTTGGTATTATATCAAAAGGAGGACCAATGTTAGGAATGGGTTAATACATCTGTTCGTTTTTTGGCATGCCAGAACAACATGTAATTCTTGAAATCTCTAACCAAAGTGGGAAAAAAACAAAATAAGTAAAAATGTGCAGTTTGTACAAAGGATTGCTTTAGCCCACAAAGCCCTAGTGTGGAAAACCTAGTCGGATCTAAATATGAATTCTAGACAAACTATTTTGTTGGGATGTAACCCACATAGAAGTCTAAAATTCATGTAGCCAACCTCACATAGTGGGATAATGGCTGGATATGTTGTAGGCAAAATGTAATTTCTAGGGACTCTTAAGTGAGAAAAAACTGAAAAGAAGGGGGGGGGGGGCGTGTCCAGGTACAATTCTCTAAAGACATGCAAAGGCCTATGTGCAAACTTTAAAAAAGAGTAGGAATTTGAAAAAAATGAATGGTGGGCTCTTCCCATCGACCGAAGATGGCAAGAACCTCCATGGTGAGCTACAACGAAAGTACTTGAGTACCCTATGGCCTCTCAATGGTGGATTTGAGTACCCCATTTTAGAGTGTTTTATGCAAATTTGAGATAGGGCTTCTACTCTAGGGTTCATGAGCAACCAATTGGTACCAGTAGGAGGGTTTTTGAAGGGGATTTGAGGAAGGAAACAAGGGTCGCTGTAGTTCTACAACTCATTGGAGCCAAAACTCGATCAGATCTATGAATTTCTGGCCAGTTTCACAACAATCTGTGGGTGGGGAAGGGAAGGGAAGAGAAAGGGAAGAAAAAAAAAGCCAAAATCTAGGTTTTCCAGCAACCAAATGGCAAACGACAAAAAGTTAAAGACGATCGACAAATGGAGTCAAAGCTACAGGTGCATGGGTAGGCAGATGGTAAGTCCAAAAAATTCTAAAGAAAAAAATGAAAAAAAATTAAAGAAAAGAAATGGAAATATATATATATATATAATAATGATACAAATCAATCCTTATTTAAATTCCGATAAGAAGACATGGGATTTTTTTGTGTGTGATATCCAAATTTGGAATATATGTACTCACACAAATAGCAAGACAAATACATCATAAATAAGTGAGTTGTTCGCCCCCTAAAATTTCTCATTTCCTTTCATATTGTTTACATATGCGCAAACATACTCATGATGTGAAAATTTGCAAACATGACATTGTGATGTGATAATTATCCATGCTCTTGTAGCCTTGACATGCATTGATTTTGGGTGACATATAAGGTTGGTTGTTATTCACCTAGATGAATTTGGTGTTATTCGTCTTGACCTGGGTGTGAAAGGTTGGAAAAAAGGTGATTTGACTTTTGGCATTAACCTGCCTCTATATGGTCATATATGATGGTATTTGCTGCATTTGTCATACATGAAAAATTCCCTTTTTGAACCCTTACTAAATGATTAAAAATTTTGTCATTTTGCCAAACTCAAGATGATTTTCCCTTTTATGTAATTTGCCAATTGCACAGATTTATTTTCCAATACGACTACTTTGGCCACTCAAAATTTTAATTAGGTTTGATCCTTTTTAAATTCCATAATTACTGTTTACATTTTTGGAGAAAGTGATATATATATATATGTTCGTTGATATTCTTGAAAAAGAAAACCCCAAAACTAGTGATACCCTTTGTATATCCACATGGGGCATTACATGTGCTGTGCAAGAGAGTTCAAATCTAAGAATTCATATTCCATATCTAAATGGATAAGAGAGTTGCACTCAAAAAAGGAGTCCGAGTCGCACAAAAAGGGATCTGAATCGAGTCAAATTGAGTCACAGCTTGTCGGACTTGAGTTGTCAGTGGATTGAGATGGGCGATGGATAAAGCTAGTGTAGTGATCTAAAGAGTTGCATGAAGTTGATGCACAACAAGATCTGAGAAAATTGAGATCACAAGGGATGATGCACAACTAGAGTGTGATCGCTTGAGGGTCATTAGGGGATTGAGATGGGCAACAAACAAGGATGATCAGTGATGGACAGATATTTTGTTGCAATCTAATAGGGTACGTGATACATTGCTTGTGTTGGAAGGAAGCCTGACCAATAAGATATGCATTGGAGTGACTGGAGGCAATAACACAATGTCAACGATGTTTGAAATTGGTTGTGCCAATGGCTGAAGGCATCAACTGAGTCTAAAACTAGGGTAAGGGTTTATCTCCCACTTTCTTTTCTTTTTCTTTTTTTTTTCTTTTTATAGTGTCTCTGATATGCGGCGACCTATCTCCATAACAAGGTATGCCTCCTATTAGACTTATCTTTGAGTGTATCAGTGTGGTCGTGACCTATCACGTCCAATAGATCGACTTTAGGTCACAAAAATGAAGGTACATGCTTGACTTGTGCTAGCATGAAAGGTATGTACTTCATTGAGAAGGACATGCTCAATATTCTCCTCAAGAGTTTTTCCTTTCTATTCTATTGGTTTCTAATTTCGATTTCCAACCAAACTTATTCATAAGTGACAAAGTAATTTAATTCCAAGCATGATTCCAAAACATAGCGGTTTATATCACATATTCAACTACGTACAAAAGGGTTTAAGTTATACAAAACATTCTACCAAAAGTACGTATTTTCTATCAATGATTACATTTTGAAAATCAAGACTATAGGTCATGCACTTGTTGCTATTGATGGGCCTTTGAATGATAAGGATTTGTTTCTTGCAATTCTTAATGGCTTAGATCATGATTATGAGACAGTTGTTAGTCTCATCACTTATCAAATGGATGACATTGACTTAAAGAAAGTTTAATATTTGTTGCTGATGCATGAATAGAGATTAGCTGCTAAAAATATGCCACAATTATTTGTAAATTTTGAGTCTGTTATGCTGCCTTCTATGCATGTCAACATGACTTCTTATGTGTCGTGAAATGTTAGTGGATCTATGAACAATAGGCGTGGTTTTGTATTAAGAGAAGGTGGATATATGAACAAAGGGGGAAGAGGTCATGGTAGAACATCTGGTAGGAGGATCTATTGTCAGTTGTGCGGAAAACTAGGGCACTTTGTGGATAAATGCTATCACAAATTTGATAGGAATTTCCAAAGTGTATCTAGTTAAAATCTTGGGAAGCCTCCTCTTATTTCTCAGTCAGATTCAAGAGCTTATTTAGCCTCCCTTAGCGATTCAAACGAAGCCTTCATGAGTGAAGAAGGATCAGTTCAAAGGGCTCATTATGGTCATTTTTCACAGCCATTTGAAAACCTATCCCAGTGTTCCTTGCCAGACCCCTCATGGTTTGTTGATTCTAGAACAACAAATCATATCACTTCTAATCTTAACAATTTGTCTTTGCATGCTCCTTACAATGGTGTTGACAAAATTTCCTTGGTAATGGTAAAAACCTGTCTATTTCTAATATTGGTCTTGGACAATTATACACTCAAACCAATCCTACATCTATTATCTCACTACCTAATGTTCTTCATGTACCTCATATGAAGAAGAATTTAATTAGTGTCTCACAACATACAAGAGACCATAATGTTGTTGCTGAGTTTCATTCTTAACTCTTTTTTGATTAAGAACAAGGGTTTAGGGCTGGTGCTACTTCGAGGACACCTTAAGGATGGGTTTTACCAACTGATTCCAGCATTTGATCATGCTGCTCCCAGCACTTCAGCCCAACCTGTCAAGCCTAAACAGTTTGCTAACAATGTCTTTCCTTTGAACAATTGTAGTGATTTTTCTTTAAACAATTGTAAAAGACAGCATTCATTTTGTCATGAACTGTCTCCTAGTGTCAATGTAGCCCAAAAGAATCAAGTGTGTCAACAATGGCATGCAAGATTAGGGTATCCCTCTTTCAATGTACTGCAATTGATTGTAAATAAAATTCATATTCCTTGTTCCCATTCAGCTCTTCCTTTTTGTGATTCTTGTAAAATTGGGAAACTCCATTAGCTCCCATTTGCTGATTGTGAAATTACAGCAAAGAAACCATTGGAATTGATACATTCAAATTGATGGGGTCCTTCTCGTGCTATATCTACTGACGGATATAGATATTACATCATATTCATTAATGCATACACTAGGTATACATGGCTATATCCTTTGAAATTAAAGTCTTATGCTTTGCCTACTTTTATCACCTTTCATAAATTTGTTAAGCTTCAATACCAAACCAAAATTAAGGCTATACAAACTCATAATGGAGGGGAATTCAAAGCCTTTTTGCCTTACCTTCATAACAGTGTTCTAAAAGGCGTTAGGCACTAGTCGGGCGCCAGGCTGGGGCCTAGCGCCTAGGAAAATTGCTATTTTTTTTTTTTTTTTAACTTTGTGATGTAATTTGATGTAATTTTCAATTAAATTAAAATTGAAAAGCATCAATAATGCAACATAAACCAATAATACAACAATAATGGAATAATAAGTGAAATATAGAATTAAGCATGAGAAAACAATTGTTGTAGATCAGTTTTAGGTTTAAACTTCAATAAGACAAAAGCAACAATAATGCAACATAAACCTAGAATCTAAGTATCTATCTAATTGGAATTCTTCCTCTCCATATTCTTCCAATACATGATCTTCATCAGACTCAAAATCAAATTCATTGAGCTTTTGCTTATCTTCTTTTTCTTCTTCTGATTGGAAATCATCTTCATGAAGCTCTCTCATCCTAGAACCTCTTCGAGGTTGAAGCATCTTGTCTGCTCCGGATGCTTCATCAACCACTTCCCAAGTAAGCCCCGTACCAAGCTCAATTTCTTCATCATCTCCTTCTTCAACAATCCATCTTTGTACATTGCTGGCATCACTAGCAAGTAGCACATCAACATTCCTTTCCTTCTCCCTCTTTTGCTTGTTCATCAGTTTTGCATTAAATTGGACATAGACAAGATTGTTCAATCGATACACATCCAATCTATTTATTTTCTTCATATGTATCTACATAAATTAAATAAAAATAATATCAATTTAAATGATAGATAAGTTATTGATATTAAAGAAATATAGTTCATACTTTCATAGGGATAATAAAATTAAAATATTAAAAATGTTTTAAAATATACAATAACACCTTCAAAAGTGCTCTAATTTCTTTCACAATCGGATAAACTACCGATTAACGAGAGGATCCTTGTTGCCATTCGTTGCAAGTTTGGAGTTTGATTTCCATAAGTCATCCACCATGTAACTACATAAGTTAACAAGTATAAAGTAAACAAATTTATACACTAATACACATTAGGAACTAAGAAAAGGATTAAAAGAATTTTATACCTGGATTATAATTGTCATCATTTTTTGCACACCCTTGAGCTACCCACACTTTTCCAAAAACTCCCTCTTTATGAGGATACTTGGCAACTCAACATTTATGACATAACCTTGCAATTCAAAATGATCATCACCATGATAAAACATCTCCACACAATTAAAAAGCCCATCCATCACTTCATTATCAAGATATATAGTCTTATTCTTGAAAAGGTAGTAGGGATTCAAAAGGCAAGCCGCCAAATGAATGAACTATCTAGCCTATCTTTCACCCTTGCTTCAATAATCTCTATAACAGACTGATAGTTTTTCTCAAGATTATTTAGGGCCTCCTTAATATCTTCCTTTGCCTGCTTAATCTCTCCATATAAAAAGCCCATAGAATGCTTTCTATATGCATTAACCATTCGAAACACCTTCACCAAAAGTGCAAAAACCTTAAGGCATAAAGTTACACCATTCCAAAAAGTAATGCTCATCACAGTAGCATATGTTGCTTTCCTTTTAATAGTTTTTGACCATTTACACTCCTCCCATTCAGAGCTGGTAAACATTGTCCTCAATTGGGTCTTTTTCTCCATCAAACTCTGCAAAGTAAGGAAAGAAGAAACAAATCTAGTGACTTTTGGTCTCACTATATCTCTCTTCTTCGTAAACGATCTCATTAAGGACAAAGTCTTATGGTGTGCATAAATGAAGATTGTCAAACTCTTTGCCTGATCAATGACTTTCTTATATCTCGACATTTTTCCAATACTTTCAAGCTTCAAATTGATGGTATGAGTAGCACATGATGTCCAAAAGATATTTGGCCTCTTCAGCTTCAATAATTTTGCCGCTCCTATATTGTTGGCAGCATTGTCAGATACTACTTGGACGACATTTTGTGGCCTAACTTGCTCAATGCACTTGTCCACGTATTCAAATATGAGTTCACTTGTATGTGTTTCGTCTGATGCTTCTTTTGAAGAAAGAAAAGCAGTACCCATGCTAGAATTAACACATAGGTTCATGATGCTCCTTTTTTCTGTTTGTCCAAGCATCTGTCATAATAGAGCACCCATTTTCTGCCCGCTCTTCTTCATGCTTCTTCAATAAGTCTTTCATTCTATTAACCTCTTCCTTTAATAACGGTTCCCTCAACTGGTCTTGACTAGGAGGTTTGAACCTCGGCCCAAATTGACCAACTGCCCCAACAAACAATTTGAAGCTATCATGATCAATAGCATTAAAAGGTATACCAGCTTCGTACACCCATTTAGCACAATATCCTTGTACAGTCTGTGTTCTCTCTTTAAATACTGCTTCATTAATATGTTGCTGCATTTGCATCATTCTCAAACTCAAACAAATTTCAGGACTAATGGAGCTTGCAAACTTATCTATAAGGCCAAGAGTACGAGGCGCTTTTTTGCTCCCTAACTCTTTCAATTCATCTTCATCATCCACCCCTTTCCCCTTTTCAGAAATATTAACAGAGGATCTCATCATATCTTCCCCCTGCTTCTTATTCTTCTTCTTACTCTTTGCCTCGGCAATAGCATTCTTGCATTTAGCTTTATCATCCAGAGAAGATTTTGGACATGCAGAAACATTTCCGTAAATGTGGCCAATGTGTTCTTTGACTCTGTCAACTCCTCCAGATATAACTTTACCACACAACTTGCATTTAACTTTATCCATATTCTTCGAATTAATTAATATTCCATACTCCCATCCAACATCATTTGATTTCCTTTTAAGAACTAGGCAGCATCAGACGATGTTTCCGTACTCCCAATTCCATCCGACATGACTTTCTTTTTTCTTCTTTTTTTTCCTGAGAAAATTGACATTGAATGATTGAATTAAAATAGACAATTAGCTAACAAAACAAGCCAAAAGCCAACAATAGCCCCAAGCAGCACCATTGCAACAGCAAGCAGCAACAAAGGCAACTTGCAACATTTGTTGCTTGCTTGCAAGTTACAAATATTAAATTTTTTAAAACATTAATAATAATAATAATTAATAAATATTCAAATAAGTGAATAATAAATAATCAAATATTAACATAAATACTAAATTAAATAACCAAAAAACAAAAAGAAAACAAAAGAGGCAACACGAAATAGCAAGAAGCAGCGTTGCTGTTGCTTGCTTACTGCTTACCGGAGGAGGCGGAGGGTGAATGAGGAAGATGAAATTGCAAGAGACAACCAGAGTGTGGTGGTGTGCGAGCACGAGATGGTGGCGACGGCAACTTTGCAATTGCAAGAGACGGTGGCGGCGTGCGAGCACGAGAAAGGTAACGGCGACGACGACTCTGCAATAGACTGTCGGTGGCGATGCGTGCGAGAGAGAAGGGCTAATGGGTAAGGGGGAATAAAAACCCAAATAAATTTATACTAAATCGATTCACGCAACCCAGGCGGCCGATTAGGCCATAATCGGCCAGGCAATTCAGGTAGCTAGGCGTTGCCCGGTACCGATTAGCTGAGCTGGCAGCTAAGGTGGCTGATTTAGCCATAATCGCAGCAGCTAGCGGCCGCCTAGGCCGCATTTTAGTTCACTACTTCATAGTTGTGGCATACAGCCTATCAAGGATAAAACTATCAACTAAACAGCAGATAACAATTTCTTCATTACCACACCTTAACCCAGTGTTACAGTTTGTAATACCCTTGATGAAGTTCATGATAAAATTGTCAATTAAGAGAATAGTGTGTTGAACCATTTGTACTAGATTAGAGCTTGTAAATATAAGTAACATTGTTTATGTAATATGCTGGCTGTATTTTGTTTCTAGAAGGTTTTATTACTTTTCTAGGGCTGACCAAAGCGGTTTGTAACTGCCTCTTGGGCAGTTTGGTCAGGTTGAAGTCTCCCACCTATTTGCTTATAAATAGGGGCCGTGGGGATGACTTCGGATAAGGGGCTCTCTTTGTGAGTTAGCAATCTATCTTGGGTATAGATTAAGCACATAAGAAGAGGGAATATCTTCTTGTATCAACTCAATATAGTTTTCAGGTTGTATGGGCTAGGTGTGAGTTGAGTGTTGAGTGCATTGTAATCTTGTACAAACTTTCAAGATAGTGGAGGCGAAAGCCAAGCTTGATGTAGGCCTTTCTTAAGGCCGAACCAGGGTAATTTCTTGTGTTTGAGTGATTCTTGATTGGTTCTTGATATTGTTCTTAGTTGCTGATTTGTGTGTATCAAGGAGAGACCTAGTTAGAGAGTTTGTGTGATCCTCTAAAGGGTGAGATCTCGGCTAACAATTTGGTATCAGAGCCGATCACCTCTGGTTTGGATAAACACTTCTAGAGTCTCAAGTTGCAGAAGGCAATCCTAGGAAAATCAAGAAATGGCGCCGATTGCTTCTCGGTCAGATATTGACAAGTTCGATGGGAGCAATGACTTCGGCCTATGGAAGATCAAGATGGAGGCACTTCTTTGCAGTCTTGGACTAGAAGAAGCGCTGGAACAAGAAGAAGCAGAAAAGGGAGAATCAACCAGGAAAGAACTTCAAACCCTAACCGCTGACCAAATTGAGGCGCGAGTGCAGATCAAGAAGAATGCCTACAGTCTTCTTATACTGAGCCTTGGAGATAAAGTGCTCAGGGAGGTATCTAGGCTGAAGACCGCTGCAAAAGTTTGGAAGAAATTGGAGGACTTATACCTCAAGAAAACTCATTCCAACCGGTTATTCCTCAAAGCCAGGTTCTTCAATTTTAAAATGAATGAAAACCAAAAACTTCAGGATCACTTAGATGATTTTAACAAGCTATGTCTAGACCTAGAAAACATAGATGTTAAGTATGAGGAAGAAGACAAAGCTTTAGTTCTCCTATATTCTTTACCTAAGTCCTATGAGAATTTTGTAGATATTCTTCAGCATGGTAGGGATAAACTATCTATAGAAGATGTTATAGGGGCTTTAAATTCCAAAGAATTGAGGATAAGGATGGATAGTAAAACATCCCCAGCTGATGCCCTAACTGCAAGGTCTAGAAATCCTAAGAAAGACCATAAAAACAAAGGAAAATCCAGATCAAAATCTAGAAATGGGAAAGGGCCGATTAAATGTTATTATTGTCAACAAGAGGGTCACATTAAGAGGCATTGTCCTAAAAGGAAGAAGGATTATGCCGAAAAGGAAAAATCTGATGGTGGGGTAAATGTGTGTGACACCGGTTATGATAGTGCTGATGCACTAACTGTTACTGACAACAATGACAGCCAAGATTGGGTCTTGGACTCAAGCTGCTCTTTCCACATGACTCCTAGAAAGCAATGGATTCAAAATTTCAAGGAAATTAATGGAGGAAAGGTCTTGTTAGGAAATGATTTTGAATGTAAGGTCAAAGGGGTAGGAGATGTAAAATTAAAAATGCATGATGGGACTCATAGAACCCTCACTGCAGTTCGTTATGTTCTGGATCTTAAGAGAAACTTGGTTTCTCTTGGGGAATTGGATAGATGCGGTTATAAATACAAGGGTGAGGGTGGAGAGATTAAAATCTATAAGGGCTCCCTAGTATGCATGAAGGCTGTTTTAAGAAACGGAATTTATTTTCTCTAAGCAACCACTTTAAGTGGTGAAGCAACTAGTGTAAGCTGTAATTCCCATGACAAGGCAAAGTTGTGGCATCTAAGGATGTCACATATCAGTGAGCAAGGGCTCAAAGAACTTGCCAAACAAGGTATTTTACAGATAGGTCAGTCCCTAAACCTAGGCAAATGCGAATCCTGCATTTATGGGAAGGCAACAAAGATTAAATTCAGTAAAACAACAATCCACTCTTCAAAGGCACCCCTAGATTACATACATTCAGACCTATGGGGCCCAGCTCAAACCATGACTCATGGGGGCTCCCGATATTTTTTATCCATAATAGACGATTTCTCAATAATGCTTTGGGTATATATCCTAAAGTCTAAAGATAATACTTTTGAATCCTTTAAGACATGGATGAAAATGGTAGAAAATCAAGTGGGCAGAAAAGTAAAAATTATTAGGACCGATAATGGGCTAGAGTTTTGCAATAGGGATTTTGAACAAATGTGCAAGGAAGGAGGCATAGTTAGACACTTGACAACCCCCGGAAACCCTAAGCAAAACGGATTGGCTGAGAGGATGAACCGCACCTTGCTAGATAGAGTAAGATGTATGCTCTTTCATGCAAGTTTGCCAAAAATATTTTGGGGTGAGGTTGTGTCTACAGCAGCCCATATCATTAATAGATCACCCTCTGCAGCCATTAACTTCCAAACACCATATGAAAGGTGGACAGGCCATAAACCTAGCCTATCTCACCTTAAAGTCTTTGGATGTTTATCATATGCACATATAAAACAAGGAAAGCTAGAGCCTAGAGCCAAGAAATGCATATTTTTAGGCTATCCCTCAGGAGTTAAGGGATATAAGCTCTGGAACTTGGATTTAGATGGTCCTAGGATTATAATAACAAGGGATGTGATATTTGATAAATCCTCTACCATTAAGTGTAGCAACCTTAAAACCCAGCATAGTCTAGAGAAGGATATAGAAGCTGTCCAAGTTGAAATTCCAGGTGTAAGCCCTGAAAATTCTCCAGAACCCTCTGAAACTGCATATGAGCTTCAGGGAAATAATTCTGATAACAACCAAGAAATTGATCAGGCCCTAGAACCTTCACATCAGGCTGGATATTTAGATTATGGAACTCTACAATTAGCTGAAAATCAAGTCTCCAACATGTAGTAGCTTTGTCTACAACTGAGGCTGAATATATAGCCCTTTCGGAAGCTTTTAAAGAAGCTATATGGCTTAAGGGGTTAGTTAGTGAACTCTTAGGTGTAGATGTGAAAGCAGCCTTATTATGTGATAGTCAAAGTGCCATACACCTATCTAAAAATCAGGCACACCATGAAAGGACAAAACACATAGATGTTAGATTTCATTTTATAAGAAAAATGATTGAAAATAAATGTGTTTTCTTATCAAAAGTGGCAGGTGAAAACAATGCAGCAGATATGTTTACAAAACCAGTCCCAGCAGCCAAGCTTCATCACTGTTTGAAGATTATTCAGCTGGGGAAAACTGGAAACTGAAGTCTTGAAGAATTGTGAGAAGCCTAATCAAGTCAAATGGGTGGAGAATTTGTTGAAGCATTTGTATTAGATTAGAGCTTGTAAATATAAGTAGCATTGTTTATGTAATATGTTGGCTGTATTTTGTTTCTAGAAGGTTTTATTACTTTTCTAGGGCTGACCGAAGCGGTTTGTAACTGCCTCTTGGGCAGTTCGATCAGGTTGAAGTCTCCCACCTATTTGCTTATAAATAGGGGCCGTGGGGATGACTTCGGGTAAGGGGCTCTCTTTGTGAGTTAGCAATCTATCTTGGGTATAGATTAAGCACATAAGAAGAGGGAATATCTTCTTGTATCAACTCAATATAGTTTTCAGGTTGTATGGGCTAGGTGTGAGTTGAGTGTTGAGTGCATTGTAATCTTGTACAAACTTTCAAGATAGTGGAGGCGAAAGCCAAGCTTGATGTAGGCCTTTCTTAAGGCCGAACCAGGGTAATTTCTTGTGTTTGAGTGATTCTTGATTGGTTCTTGATATTGTTCTTAGTTGCTGATTTGTGTGTATCAAGGAGAGACCTAGTTAGAGAGTTTGTGTGATCCTCTAAAGGGTGAGATCTTGGCTAACATAGTGGTGTATGGAAATTTTCATAGCTGCCCTTGAATCAAAGGGAAGCTATATAAAAGTACAGGATGCCTTAAGAAGGGCAAATTGGTAATTTGGAGTTCCTTCCCATAAAGGTAAATTATTTGGTAGAGAAAATAATTATATATTGGAGAATTGGATTTTTGGAAGAATTTAATTCTTGTTTAAGAGCATGGAGAAAAAATGCATGGATAATTAGGAATTAAAAATGGAAGCTAAGTACGGTAGACCCCACTCCCACCACGGGTGGTACAAGTGAATAATCAACCCAACTATTCACTCGTTAAGGTAATAATGAAAAGACGGACTACGTTTCAATAAGAAACGCCCTAGGTGGGAACTAGACTTTGCCCCCTCTTTTCGCTCCACTCAAGGATTCGAGAAAAAAAAATATCAAAAAGACATCGCGAAAAATTAAACCCAAAACCTTGATGAAGCGTCACATTTCTCTAGCTCTTAATGAAAAGCTAAGGATAACCTTTCCCAGGACTCGACAAACTAGCAAACCCCAACACACTTTACTTCACTATGGCACAAGGCCTTAATTATTAGAAAAATAAATTTGACCCAATTATTAATCCGTTTTCTCATTTCAAAATTCCTTTAGAAAAATATTTGGGTTATTCTCCTCTTGAAAAATTTAATCAATTTTTCCTTAGCCAAACCTCCATTTATTTTTTCCTTTTTATTTTTATTTCAATACACCAAAATTTCATCACTTAATAAATAAATTTTTGGGCTTCAAGATCACAACCCTTTTCCATCAATTTTCTCAAACTCAAAGAAAATACTCATTTACTTTATTTTCCAAAAAGAGAGGAATTCTTCCAAAAATGCCTCAAAATTTAAATTAATTTAATAAATATTTTTGGAGCCCAAAATTCACATTTATTTATTTATAAAATATACTTTTATTCTAGAATTTCCAGAAAGAATAAAAAAAATGAAAAACAGCAGCAAAGGGCGACAACGCAACTACCGCGCGAGGGGGCCACGCCAGCCGTGGGCACAGACCACTTGGGCCCGTGCACCACACGCCTGCCAGCAATAGCAGCTTCCTGGACTTTTTTTTTCTTTTTTTTTTTAAACCAAACTTTCCAAAATTTAAATATATCCCAAATACCTCCAAAAACATCGAAGTTTTCCTCCATTCTCCCACATCAAGCATACATACACATCAACCAAAATACATTAACTTATATCACACAAGCAAAATACATACTCCTTCACATAAACTTTCCTTGCTCAATATCCTTTAACCCTCCAAAATACTCTTTTCTTTCGAAGATTCCCCACCTACAAAGAGGTCAAAAAGGACATTATGAGCCATTGCTCAGTAAGGGTGCAATGCATAAGTAAATGTAACATGAGAAAGCACGTAATGCAAAATGGAATGCAACAATGGCTAGTCTTCCATGCCCTCGTAACGTCTATAGGTTAAGGCATCAACCAACCCTTCCCCCACACTAGTCCTCCATATGGCCATAGGTACACTAGAACACATATCATGCAAATGTGACCAATACATGCAACTCATACATAACCACTTACGAATGCAAGCAAGACCACCACCACATGGGATCATCCCTTACCTCTTTTCTCCTTGAAACTTCAAACCCTCACCTTCCAAAACTTTCTTTGATTTAAGCCACCTTAGAAGAAAAGAAATATAACCTTAGATCATAAGAAAAATAAAGACTACTACATAAGAGGGAAAGAAGGCTAAAGCTTACCTCTTACTTGCCTTTCTTCTTCCTTCTCCTAATCTTCTTCTTCTAATTTCTTTTTCTCGGCTAATGAAAAGCTTGCTCTTCTTTCTTCTTCCAATTTATATTTCTTCGCTTCTCATGAATCCATGCCCATTTCAAGATTAAATCTAAGCCATTGGTTTGCTTGAGTGAAGAATAAATCCCCACCCTCCAATGGAAACACAATACTTGTGCTTTAAAAGGTTTTAATCGTAACCGTAAATCAAGACTAGAACTAATCTCCACCTTAGAATAGAAACACAATCCATGCCTTAAGGAAGAAATAAATCTTAGCCCTTGATTTTTAATGCCCAGGACAATCCCCGCCTTCCAATCTTTTTAATTAAACAAATTCCTTATTATTTGGCAATCCATGCCAATTCCAGGAATTAATTCATGGCCATTGGATCTTCTTTTTATCCAAGATTGAATCTCATCCCTTAGATCCCTTTTGTCTTTTAGCCAAAATAGTCATTTTCTCAAGAATTAATTTAATGTGACAATTTTCATATCACCTTGAAAGACATAAATCATTTTAGTTTGCGTTTTCTTTAATATCCCATTTTCCACCATCAATGCAAGACTAATTTCCAATTTAATAAAGAATTTCTTTAATCAACATAATGATGTCTTTCATTTAATACTTGAAAGACACTTTTCTTTTTCCTTTTTGAATTTCTTCTAAATTCTACATCTTGCTTCGCAAGATCTTGCCAAGTGTCTCATTTACACTTAATTAAGCTAATTTCTTATTTCCATATTTTAATTGGAGTCTTTTCATGGGATCTTGCCAAGTGTCACCAATCTACCCTACTTGGCTTCCATTTTTAATTCATAATTATCCATGCATTTTTCCCATGCTCTTAAACAAGCATTAAATTCTTCCAAAAATCCAATTCCCCAATATATAAATATTTTCTCCACCAAATAATTTATCTTTATGGGAAGGAACTTCAAATTACCAATTTGCTCTTCTTAAGGCATCCTATACTTTTATATGCCTTCCCTTTGATTCAAGGGCAGCTATGAAAATTTTCATACACCACTATTCTCTTAATTGACAATTTTATCATGAACTTCATCAAGGGTATTACATTCCACCCCCCTTAAAAGAATGTCGTCGTCGAAATTTCATTTTCATTAACATAATTGATCAATACATCAGAGCAACTCTTCCATTACATCAACAAATAATTCGGGAAATTGATGCCTTAAATCTTCTTCTAGCTCCCACGTTGCTTCCCGATCAGAATAATGGTTCCACTGAACTTTAACTAGCAGAATTACTTTTCTCCTTAGACTCTTCTCCCTACGGTCCAAGATTTTTACTGATCGCTTGATATAGGTTAGGTTCTGACAAACCTCAACCTCTTTCTCTGGAACTTCCATTCTTGGATCTGGCATGTGCTTTCGCAACTGGGACACATGGAATACGTCATAAAATCCGACCAATTCGTTGGGCAAGGCCAATCAATAAGCCAAAGGACCCACTCGCTTAGTGATCCTATATGGTCCCATAAACCTCGGACTAAGCTTCCCTTGTTTCCGGTTCCTCATTGATGGCCTTTGTGGTGAAATTCGAAGGTATACTCTATCCCCTTCTTGAAACTCCAAGTCTCAAGAGTGGTGATCCGCATAGTACTTCTGGCAATCTTGAGCAATCTCCATACATCTTCTCGCCACTTCAATCTTCTCTGAGGCTTGCTACACGAGTTCAGTCCTGGCCAATCGCCTTTCACCCACCTCAAGCCAGCACAAAGGCAATCTACAGCGCCTACCATACAACGCTTCATATGGCACCATGCCGATGCTACTTTGATAGCTATTATTATAGGAGAACTCCACCAATGGCAAGTACTCGTCCCAACTTCCTCCAAATTCCAAGACACATGCTCACAACATGTCTTCCAAAACCTGGTTCACCCGTTCTGTTTGGCCGTCTATCTGGGGGTGAAATGTAGTACTAAAATTCAATCTCGGTCCCAATTCTTCTTACGGACATGTCCAGAATCTCGACAAAAATTTTGAATCTCTATCAGATACGATACTGACTGGTATCCCGTGCAGCCGAACAATCTCCTAAACATAAATCTGCAACAGCTCTTCTGCACCCCGACCAGTCCTAACAAGTATAAAATGAGCCGATTTTGTCAGCCTGTCGACCACAACCCATATCGAGTCTTTCTTCATTCCTTGCACCCTGACACTTGACAAGATCCCATGAAAGGATTCCAACTAAAATATGGAAATAAAAAATTAGCTTAATTAAGTGTAAATGGGACACTTGGCAAGATCTTGCGAAGCAAGATGTAGAATATAGAAGAAATTCAAAAAGGAAAAAGAAAAAAGTGTCTTTCAAGCATTAAATGAGAGACATCATTATGTTGATTAAAGAAATTCTTTATTAAATTGGAAATTAGTCTTGCATTAATGGTTGGAAAATGGGGTATTAAAGAAAATGCAAACTAAAATGATTTATGTATTTCAAGGTGGTGATGTGAAAATTGTCACATTAAATTAATTCTTGAGAAAATGGGTATTTTGGCTAAAAGACAAAAGGGATCTAAAGGATGAGATTCAATCTTAGCTAAAAAGAAGATCCAATGGCCATGAATTAATTCTTGTAATTGGCATGGATTGCCAAATAATAAGGAATTTGTTTAATTAAAAAGAATGGAAGGTGGAGATTGTCCTGGGCATTAAAAATCAAGGGCTAAGATTTATTTCTTCCTTAAGGCATGGATTGTGTTTATATTCTAAGGTGGATATTAGTTCTAGTCTTGATCTATGGTTATGATTAAAACCTTTTAAAGCACAAGGATTGTGTTTCCATTGGAGGGTGGGGATTTATTCTTCACTCAAGCAAACTAATGGCTTAAATTTAATCTTGAAATGGGAATGGATTCATGAGAAGAGAAGAAGTATAAATTGGAAGAAGAAAGAAGAGCAAGCTTTTCATTAGCCGAGAAGAAGAAATTAGAAGAAGAAGATTAGGAGAAGAAAGAAGAAAGGCAAGTAAGAGGTAAGCTTTAGCCTTCTTTCCCTCTCATGTAGTAGTCTTTATTTTTCTTATGATCTAAGGTTATATGTCTTTTCTTCTAAGGTGGCTTGAATCAAAGAGAGTTTTGGAAGGTGAGGGCTTGAAGTTTCAAGAAGAAAAAAGGTAAGGGATGATCCCATGTGGTGGTGGTCTTGCTTGCATTTGTAAGTGTTTACTTATGAGTTACATGTAGTGGTCACATTTGCATGATATGTGTTCTAGTGTACCTATGGCCATATGAAGGACTAGTGTGGGGGAAGGGTTGGTTGATGCCTTAACCTACGAAGGTTATGAGGGCATGGAAGACTAGCCATTGTTGCATTGCATTTTGCATTACGTGCTTTCTCATGTTACATTTACTTATGCATTGCACCCTTATTGACCAATGGCTCATAAGGTCCTTTTTGACCTCTTTGTAGGTGGAGAATCTTCGAAAGGAAAGAGTATTTTGGAGGGTTAAAGGATATTGAGCAAGGAAAGTTTATGTGAAGGAGTATGTATTTTGCTTGTGTGGTGTAAGATAATGTATTTTGGTTGATGTGTATGTATGCTTGATGTGGGAGAATGGAGGAAAACTTTGATGTTTTTGGAGGTATTTGGGGTATATTTAAATTCTAGAAAGTTTGGTTTAAAAAAAAAAAAAGTCCAGGAAGTTGTTGTTGCTGGTAGGCGCACACAAGCAGTCCATGTGCATGGCCGACCCAGCGCATTGAGCAGGCGCGCTGTGGGCACACGACTGGTGTGCTGCTGCCCTTTGCTATTGTTTTTCATTTTTTTTATTCTTTCTAGAAATTCTAGAATAAAAGTATATTTTATAAATAAATAAATGTGGATTTTGGGCTCCAAAAATATTTATTAAATTAATGTAAATTTTCAGGCATTTTCAAAAAAATTCCTATCTTTTTGAAAAATAAAATAAATGAGTATTTTCCTTGAATTTGGGAAAATTGATGGAAAAGGGTTGTGATTTTGAAGCCCAAAAATTTATTTATTAAAAGATGGAAATTTGGTGTATTTTGAAATAAAAAGAAAAAGAGAAAATAAATGGAGGTTTGGTTAAGGAAAAATTGATTAAATTTTTCAAGAGGAGATTAGCCCAAATATTTTTCTAAAGGAATTTGGAAATGAGAAAAAGGGTTAATAATTGGGCCAAACTTATTTTTCTAATAATTACGGCCTTGTGCCATAGTGAAGTAAAGTGTGTTGGGGTTTGCTAGTTTGTCGAGTCCTAGGAAAGGTCATCCTTGGCTCTTCATTAAGAGCTAGAGAAGGGTGACGCTTCACCAAGGTTTCGGGTTTAACTCCGCAATGTCTTTTTGATATTTTTTTTCCCGAATCCTTGAGCGGAGCGAAGGAAGAGGGGCGAAACCTAGTTCCCACCTAGGGCATTTCTCATTGAAACATAATCCGGCTCTTTATTATTGCCTTAGCGAGTGAATAGTTGAGTTGATTATTCACTAGTAACACCCGTGGTGGGAGCAAAGCGTTAAAGTTTGGTATCAAAGCGTGGTTTTGGTATGAGTAGGGAGTTTATGATTGTTGGGCATTATAGCTACGCTGATATGATTGTTGTGGTGCCGATGCCATTGGTTAGTGACTATGGTGTGGTGTTTTGCGCGTAGGTATGGAAGGACGATGCCCATTTCGTTCGATTTGGCTAGTGCGAGACTATATTCGTAGGCTAAAGGCCCAGTAGACTTTAGCCCTATCAGTTATGAGACCTAGTGAGTCCATCCAGCGTTACCACAACAGGGTGGAGGATGTGATAGCTTAGACCCGGGGTAAGGTCTTGTCTCGTGAGTTATTGGAAGAGATAAAAGTGCACTGCGTGGCCGAGTTGCTCCATGGTAAATGGAGGCGATACGCTAGGAGGATTGTTAAGCAGCCACAAGTGACACAGAACTTCACCTTGTTCGTCAAGATGATCCGAGAGACGGACATGTGGCAGTCCAGGGAGGTCGTCCACGGGCACATGGGATCGAATGAAGAGAGTGTGGGTAGTAACGAAACCGTGGATGATTCTAAAGAAGACATTAGCAGAGAGGTAGATTCTCCTGAAGCCCCTGATGAGGGAACCCTCAGAAGAGTCCGAGACCTAGCTTGGGATCTACTACAACGACCCAGTCAGCTTGAAGCTCTGAGGCGGGGTTGTCCCCAACAGGCCTCAGAGCAACTATTAGATAGATGGGTCGTGTGGGCCTAGTGGCGAGGGTTGCGAGGTGGAAGCCATGGGCAAGGCTCAATCTTAGTAGATGACTTGTGTGCCCCGAGGGTTGGGTTTTGTTGGATTCTGGGGAAATTATGATGTATTTTGTCTTCATGTGGTTTATGGTTCAGGGTGATTATAGGCGTTTCCTTTCTTTGAAATCCTTTTGTAAAGGGGAAAACTCTCTTGTGAACCTCGATCTTGTTTATATGAATAAAAATAAAGATTACTACATGAGAGGGAAAGAAGGCTAAAGCTTACCTCTTACTTGCCTTTCTTCTTCCTTCTCCTAATCTTCTTCTTCTAATTTCTTCTTCTCGGCTAATGAAAAGCTTGCTTTTCTTTCTTCTTCCAATTTATACTTCTTCTCTTCTCATGAATCCATGGCCATTTCAAGATTAAATCTAAGCCATAGGTTTCCTTGAGTGAAGAATGAATCCCCACCTCCAATGGAAACACAATCATTGCGCTTTAAAAGGTTTTAATCCTAGCCATAGATCAAGACTAGAACTAATCTCCACCTTAGAATAGAAACACAATCCATGCCTTAAGGAAGAAATAAATCTTAGCCCTTGATTTTTAATGCCAAGGACAATCCCCACCCTTCCATTCTTTTTAATTAAACAAATTCCTTATTATTTGGCAATCCATGCCAATTCCAAGAATTAATTCATGGCCATTGGATCTTCTTTTTATCCAAGATTGAATCTCATCCCTTAGATCCCTTTTGTCTTTTAGCCAAAATAGCCATTTTCTCAAGAATTAATTTAATGTGACAATTTTCACATCATCACCTTGAAAGACATAAATCTTTTTAGTTTGCATTTTCTTTAATACCCCATTTTCCACCATTAATGCAAGACTAATTTCCAATTTAATAAAGAATTTCTTTAATCAACATAATGATGTCTCTCATTTATTGCTTGAAAGACACATTTTTTTTCCTTTTTGAATTTCTTCTAAATTCCACATCTTGCTTCACAAGATCTTGCCAAATGTCCCATTTACACTTAATTAAGCTAATTTCTTATTTTCATATTATAATTGGAGTCCTTTCATGGGATCTTGCCAAGTGTCACCAATTTACCGTACTTGACTTCCATTTTTAATTCCTAATTATCCATGCATTTTTCCCGTGCTCTTAAACAAGAATTAAATTCTTCCAAAAATCCAATTCCCCAATATATAAATATTTTCTCCACCAAATAATTTACCTTTATGGGAAGGAACTCCAAATTACCAATTTGCCCTTCTTAAGGCATCCTATACTTTTATATGCCTTCCCTTTGATTCAAGGGCAGCTATGAAAATTTCCATACACCACTATTCTCTTAATTGACAATTTTATCATGAACTTCATCAAGGGTATTACACAGTTTTTCTTTAGCCTCTCATCTTCTAACATATCAAGTCTTTATCCCAATATGTGGGGTGTAGAATTCAAGTTGTCAATTTGATAAGTTTTACACTAGCTTTTAGCTACCTAATACAACTCTATGTGGAAGAACATACTGCTGGAGATTTCTTGTGATTATGATGTTGTTAACTGTAATGTTATATGTGGTGTCGTTGTATTGTTATAAGTGTTAGTGTTGGTAGTCAGGTGGTGGCTTAGGCGGTTTAGTAACTTTAGTTATTGTAAGATTGCAACAACAATCTGTTATTCAGGGCTGCTGAGTATAAAAACTCAGTTGTGCCTTCTCCCTGACGCAGTGGATAGCGAGTGTGTAAAGAAACACACGAAAGAAACCTTTGAAAACAAGCTTCAATGGCTGAAGTTTGGCTTTCAAAGAGGCGCAAAACTAAACTTATTTTGCTGGAAAGAAACCCAAATAGGCTGTTGCAATTGAATTGATAAAAAGTTGATTACAAACCCTAGTTTCTAAGCATATATATATAGTGTCTGGCTAATCCATGTAATACTTGTACATAAATCTAACTAGAATCCTAATAGAAGTAGAACCCTAACAAACATGAAATAGAATTAACATCCTAAAATATATGAAGTATTAAAATCCTAAAAACTTATGAAGTTTCGGCCCCATGGAATTCACCCCCCCCCCCCCAAAAAAAATTCCGCTACTGTTTGGGTCATGTTTGGGCCATTCTTAACTGCCCAGTTTAGGTTGGATCAGCCTTGAGCAGGCCGGGTCATCGGCCTTGGGCTGTGTCTTCAAATAGGAATATTAACCGCACCACTCCCTCTTTTATCTTGATTCTACATCATTTTCATTTCGGTAAAGTGTACGAGATTTCTTCCTTTCTCTCTCGCTGTTCTCTTTTCGTGCCCTAGGTTTTCTGTTTCACTCTCCTTTATTTGGGTTTGGGCTGGCCATAGATAAGAATCCACAAGTGCTGGAGTTCTCTCATCTAGTAACATGATCTTAAATTGGACAGTTTGGCTTTTCATAACTAGGATATTTATTGGGTTTATGTATCCCAAAATCATCTTTTGTTTTGTTTTTCATTCTCTTGATAAGTTTCATGTTCAAACCATTTCACCAATTTACTCTCATTTCATCATTAAAAAGTGCTAACATTCTCATATCACGAGTTTGTTCATCTATAATTATATTTCTCCTAGTTCTATCACACATTCACTTTAACAGCTCTCACCTTAGACAAGATTTGATGTAGGACAGAAAAAGCAAATTGCACAAAATTGGAGGGGGGAGGCGGGGGAAGGGTGAGAGAGGAGAATTAGAGAAAAGGGCAAGACCCAAGAGAGATTAGGTGAGAAGTAAGAAAAATTTATTCCAAATCAACCAGCTTTTGTTTGCATCACCAGTGCTTAATTATAAGCTGAAGTACTATCACAAAACCTGCAATACAATATTCAAACAAATCTACTAACAAAATCTAAATTAAAAAATTTTAACAAAATCCATCTCCCATTGTTAAGAGGAAAACTCAACCTTAAATTTTGTGGAATCTCATTGCTCAATCAACCAAACTGTAAAGTGATTTGATGGCCGTCTACCATTACCTGCCATACAACTTTAATAGATTGCAATTGAGTGCACTTGGATTACTAGAACCAGATTACATCAGCTTGACTTGGATCTATTCGAGTTGTAGAAAACTTGGCAGGATCTTCACAAAAGGAGGCCAACGGGTGGCGAGCGGTGTCCCCTTCCAACTTTGAGTGATTTGGTGTTAACAATAGGTCTCGACCATTGATTACAAAGCGTCTATTGCAGGTAGTGACAAAAAAAGCCATCGCCAACCACTTTCCTTACCATTGAGTGATTGAATAGTGAGATTCCATAGAACTTGAGTTGACTCCATTAAGTAGGATTAAGGCTTAATATGTTGTTGCCATAATTGCCTAAGGCTCGCCTAGGCAGAAGGTGCACGAGGGCACAGCTCCTTGTGCCTCTTCAATACCAAGGCTCAATCCAACAGGTGCTACCAGTGCGCATGAAGCACGTGCAAGGCACACCTCATGTGCCTTATGTATTGGTTACGAAGAACTTAGAACTCATTAGTGTCACACCTGAAGGTTGAGCTAGGGTTTAGAAAGGAATTTAGAAGAAATTGGGAGAGAGAGGATAGAAATGGAGGGAGAGACGGAACAAAAAGAGAGAGAGAATAGAGAGAATTAAGGGAGAACATAAGAGATTGAGAGAGAGAGATGACAGAATTCAGATTATTATTCCACAATGCAATTCTCTACCTACTCTAACCTATTTATAGGTTATCTAACTAAAAGGTACAACTGGTAAAGCAATAAAGTACAACACCTAACTAATACATGTCATCTATTGTTACTAATATGCCCTTGGAGTTGTGACAATCCCCCCTCCTTAAAAGTTCTCTTGTCCCCAAGAAACGACAACAACTAAGTTGTTGTTTTTTCATCCAATTCTCCTTTTCACTGTCTAGTTCATCATTCGCCTTTTCTTGTTCTTTTCTCTTTTCTTTGGCCTCTTTTTCTTTCTCCTTCTTGGTTTTATCTTATGGATAAAAGAGGAAACAACATCTTTTTGTTCAGTCTCTCTTGAAGTACCTACTTTACTTACCTCTGCTAAACCAGCACCAACTCTTCTGCATTAACATCTGCCATGATATCTCCAACACTAATCATCTCCAGGGATAGAAAGGAACTCAAAGTTTGCTGCAGCTTACCAACTGAAATATAAACAAACAAAATAGTACTAGTCTTGTTCCCGACAGCAAGACTTTACCTTCTTCAATTATTCCCCTTAGTTTTCCACCAGTTACATGTTGTCCCCATGTTTCCCTAGAGTCCATATAAGATTTCTTAGGTTCGAATTACTCAATCAGAACTCCTTTAACCACTTGTGGAGCGTCAAAAACTTGATCCATCCTTGAATAGATGTCACAAGCATACACCTCATCAAATACATAAACGTTCTCTTCAGCACTACTCTCATCTCCGACCTGATTCATAAATCTGAGGAAGGACTAGCACCACTATTCGCACAGATGGATGGTCCTTTAGTTGGAATTGCCTTATCCAATGCTACTTCATCAACATTTTTTTTTTTTTTTGTTGGCATATTTCAGCAGTTCACTTTCAACAGTTTTCTCCTCCAAAAATTCTTTGTTAAGATAGTCATCTAGAACATCTCCTTTCAACTTCTTTTTTTTTTTTTTTTTTTAAAGGAATCAAAATATTAGTTAGAAAATAATTAAACTAGAATACTAACCTGAAACTTCCTAGCAATCATATTCATTAAGTCGTCCAGCTTTTGGCCAACATTATCAAGACTTTCTCTGTATTTGTCAAGTTCTCTCTGCATTGTGTGGTTGCCTTCTGCCATTCCCTCAATTTACTTACCTCAAAAAATCGTTGTCAATCTACTTCCAAGGACTGCCTAAGATGAAATTGCCTCTGACACTAATTCTAGTACTCGCCTAGATCTATACACATACATATCCAGCCGTTATCCCACTATGTGGGGTTGGCTACATGAATTCTAGACTTCTATGTGGGTTACATCCCAACAGATAGTTTGTTTAGAATTCATATTTGGATCCGACTAGGTTTTACGCTGGCTGTCGGCTACCTAACGCAACCCTCCTCCTTTATCCGGGCTTGGGACCGTACTCGCCTAGATCTAGAGTCACCTAAATTCGCCTTTGAAACTGTTTCTTGATAATCACCTTGATCTACAGGAACAGTCTCTTGAAGTAGTCTCTTGACATTGATTTGCACCTCCAAAAATTGATCACCTCTGTTGCAACTTCTTGAAAATTGCCTGTGCCCAACTTCCGAGGATAGCCTAAGTCTGATACCAAATGTTATGCTTCAAGGTTGAGCTACTGTTTAGAAAGGAGTCTAGAAGAAATCAAGGGAGAAAGGATAGAAATGGAAGGAGAAACAGAACAGAGAGAGAAAAAAAATAGAGAGAATTAAGGGAGAACATAAGAGATCAAGAGAGAGATGTAGAAAGAGATGACAAAATTTAGGTGTCACGACTTGTGACTCAGGTTGGCTAGCTGATTTAGAGTTAATCAGCGATAATAGTAGTAAGCTGGGTAGAGAGAAAGAAAGGAAGAAATAGCAAGGGAGAACAGACGAATATAGAGGGAAAGAGAGAAATCTGAATTCGATTGATAATCCGTATATGGATCCAAAGGTCTAAGAAGGATATATAGGCCTCTGTATACAGATGCTAACCAGAGGATTCCTTCCCTAGATGGTTATAACAACCTATTTTGTCCTATTCAAGCCCTTACAAATGGGCTGCTTTTGGGATATTCTCTCTAACAAACTAATACAACTGGAAATTAAAACAATAGCAGAATCTGAAGAAAGCAATAACATAATGCAATGAAAGAAAATCAGGGAGAGTATCGCCCGTGTGTGACAATTCCCTCCCCCTTAAATCATTTCTTGTCCTCAAGAAATGCTAAGTAGGCTAGCAGAAGTGGGAAACTGCTGGAGAAGACTTGGTAGGTACTCCCACGTGTCGTTTTCCTGTTCCCCGTGTTGCCACTTCACTAACACCTGGATGAGGGGTACTCCCTAGCGATAGATAACTCTTTTGTCGAGGATGGCCTCAGGCTTCTTTGAAATCTCCTTCTCCTTTGGATTGGTGGGTAGTGCGGTATCCACTGGCTCAGGTCCAGCTAATTTCTTCAATAAGGGGACGTGGAAAACTGGGTGAATGGGCCTGTTTGTTGCAGCTTAAAAGTTGCAACTTTTAACTTCTAGCTTCAAAAAAGTTGGAATGTAGTGTTTGTTTTAAATTATAGAATTCTAACTTATAGTTTTTACTAGCTTTTAGAAAGGGTAGAAGCTGGCTTTTTCAAAGCTGGGATACCCCAGCTTTTACAAGTTCTGCTTAAATAATTATATTTTTGTTACAATTTTACCCTTATTTTTAATAAAGAATTACTCTCTTATCTACACAATCATGGGTTTTTCTTCTCCACCGCCATCTCCATTTTCAAATCTCTTCCTCTCTCTCGCCATCTTCCTCTCTCTCTATACTCTAATTAATTTTTTTATAATACTTGAAACTTATATATATACACTAATTAATTTTTAAATTATCATTCTATAACTACTAAGGGTATTATGGACAATTATACAAAAATAAGTTATTTTACAGCTTATGGTATCAAACACCACAACTAATTAACTACAACTTCTTAGAAGTTGTAGCAAACAGGTTCACAACTTATTCTAAGTTTTAGAAGCTATAATCTAATAAGTTAGAAGTTATAATTTCTTTAATTAAGCTACAACAAACGGGGCCAATGTGGGTTCCTTGGGGAAGTTGTAGTCGATAAGCCGCCTTCCCAACCCGAGTCATGATGGGATAGGAACCGAAGTATTTAGGGCTCAATTTGGACACCAGTCCTTGGGTAAGGGCCTTCAGATGAGGATACCTCAACCGGAGATACACTTTCTCTCCCACTTCGAATTCCCTCTCACTTCTTTTCTTGTCCGCGTACTGCTTCATCCTGTTCTGGGCTGAAGCTAATTCCTACTTAAGTTGCTACAAAACCATCCTTCTTTGCTGCATGTATTCTTCCACAGCGGTTGCAGTCGCCTGTCCTTGTAAGGCGTGTAGAATGGGAGGTTTGTACCCATAGTTGGCCTCGAAAGGAGACATTTTCAAGGTTGTGTGGTAATTAGAGTTATACCACCATTGGGTCAATGCTAACCACCGATGCCAGCTCTTGGGTTGTAGAATGCACATACACCGCAGGTAGGTTTCCAAGCTTTGGTTGACTCTCTTCGTCTGACCATCCGATAGCGGGTGATATGCTGTCGACATATTAAGTTTGGCCCCCATAGACTTCATCAGTCCTTGCCAAAACTCACTTGTGAAGATCTTATCCCTATCCGAAATGATAGTACTTGGAACTCCATGCAGTGCCACTACCCTGTCCAAAAATGACCTTGTTACCTCCTGCGCTGTAAAAGGGTGAGACAATCCTATGAAATGGGCGAATTTCGTCAGCCTATCTACGACCACCAACACACTATCCTTCCCTTCAAATTTAAGCAACCCCTCTGTAAAATCCATAGAGACACTAGTCCAAGCTTGGTCCGGAATAGGCAGGGGTTGAAGAAGACCGGGGTAGGGTACATTTTCATGTTTGCATCTCCTGCAAGTGTCGCAGGCCATGACAAATTTCTTGACATCAGTCTTTAACTTGGGCCATTGGAACAGCTGCTTTACCCTAAGGAAAGTATTTTGAACTCCTGAATGCCCTCCCAAAGGGGATTCATGCAAGGATTGCATGATCTTTTTCTTGAGACTCCCCTTATCACCAATAACAATCCTGCCATTAAATCTGATCAACCCTTCCTGCGAAGCATAACCTTCAGCATTCATAATTCCCATTGCTAGCTTCTCCAGTATTCCCCTCACCTGTTCATCTACTTCATAGCTATCGACCACTTCTTGGTACCATGCTGGAACTACGGTAGTGATTGCACTCAGATTTCCTTCTTCTTGGCACCTTGAAAGGGCATCCGCAGCTACATTCTCCTTGCCCTTTCTATACAGGATTATGTAGTCCAACCCCATCAATTTTGCCATCCCCTTTCTTTGCAGTTGTGTTTGCAATTTTTGCTGCAACAAATGCTTTAAGCTTTCATGATCTGTCTTGATTATAAACTTCCCATTCTCTAAGTAATGCCGCCATTTTTCCACTGCCATAAGCACCGCTAAGAATTCCTTTTCATAGATGCTTAATCCCAAATGCCTTGGGCTTAATGCTTGGCTTAGAAATACCAAGGGCCTTCCTCCTTGTGACAACACAACCCCAATGCCCCCCCCCCCCCCGGCAAGCATCTGTCTCCAACATGAAAGGTTTAGAAAAATCGGGCAGTCCCAAAACAAGTACCCTGCTTATCTCAATCTTCAGCTTCTCGAAGGCTTTCTCAGCCTCTTTTCCCCAACTGAATGAACCTTTCTTAAGCAGGTTGGTCAAAGGCTTACTCACCACTCCATATCCTCTCACAAACCAACGGTAGTAACCGGTAAGGCCAAGGAACCCCCGTAGAGCCCTTACTGTTGTGGGCCAAGGCCAAGCTAGCATGGCTTCCACCTTTTTGGGATCAGTCCTAACTCCTCCTTTTGATATCAGATGACCCAAATACTCAACCTGATCTTGCCCAAAGGAACACTTCGACCTTTTGATGAAGAGCTGGTTAGATCTAAGGACTTCTAGGGTGGTTTTGAGGTGTTGTAAGTGCTGGTTAAGGTTTGGGCTATAGACAAGGATATCATCGAAGAATACTAGTATGAATTTCCTTAAATAGGGTTCGAAGATTTGGTTCATTAGGGCTTGAAAAGTGGCTAGGGCATTGGTAAGCCCAAATGGCATCACCAAGAATTCAAAATGTCCATGATGGGTTCTAAAGGCTATTTTATGGACATCATTAGGTTTCATTCTTATTTGGTGGTATCCCGAACAAAGATCCAGCTTTGAAAAAATTTTGGCATTGTGTAGCTCATCCATTAGGTCTTCTATCAAGGGTATAGGATACTTATCTTTGATAGTTAAGGTATTTAATTGCCGGTAATCCACACAAAAACGCCAAGATCCATCCTTCTTCTTAACAAGGAGGACTGGTGAAGCGAAAGGGCTCTGGCTGGGCCTTATGAAGGATTGTTTTAACATCTCCCTTACCATTTTCTCAATTTCTGTTTTCTGGACGGGAGAATAATGATAGGATCAGATGTTTATGGGTTCGATATTGGGCTTTAGGTGGATTGAATGGTCCAAGGCTCAAGTTGGGGGTAGAGTATCTGGTTCAGTAAATAAGTCCTTAAATTCTAATAGCAATTCATCAATAGGGGCCTGAAAGTGTACCTGGTCAAGCTCACATTGCTGGTTGTTGACAGTCAAGCATAATTCCCCATACAACTTCTGCTCGCCCCATTCTTCCACTACTGTAATGGAGAACAGTTGAGTCAGTTGGTTCCACTTACTCCTGAACACCTAGTGGAGCCTATTCCCTATTATCATTCAGCAAGTCCCAAACTCTCTCCCTCCCGTGAGAGTCATTCTTCTTCCTTCTTTGTCAAAGGATACCTCCATCCTATTGAAATCAAAGCTTATGGGGCTCACTTCTTTCATCCAGTCAACCCCTAGTACCACATCGCAGCCCCCTAATTGCAGCAACCTCAGGTCTGCTTCAAACTTTTCCCCTTGCATCTCCCAATTAAACCCCTGGCATATCGATTCACTGATTACTCTGTTCCCGTTAGCCACCGTCACACTGAGGGGTTGAGTTTCCTTGGGGGAACACTTCAATCTTTTTGCAGACCCTTCATCCAGGAAGCTATGCGTGCTTCCACTGTCAATTAAGATCAACAAGCTGTCATTCTTCACCTTCCCTTCCACCTTAATGATCTTGTTATTGGTCACACCCCTCAGCGCATGGAGTGAAATCTCTCCTGTGTCTTCTTCCCCGAGCTCATCATCCTCTTCTCTTTCTTCTTCTTCTACTCCTGATTTCTCTTTCAATTCCCCTTCTAATAACAACAGCTGCCGCCTACATTGATGCCCAGGATAGTATTTATCCCCGCATCTGAAGCACAACCCCGGCTGCCTTCTCAGGTCATTGTATCTTCCCCCCGAGCTAGGCCCCGTTGTATTCCTAACACCTTGGCCGCCTCTACCCCAATCTCGGTTATGCACCTTACCTCCTGGATGGGCTGAGTTTCCTGTGACCGCCCGGTGCTGTTGTCTCTGCTTCCTCATTAAAGCTTCGACCACCATTTCTTGTAGTCGAGTACTTTCTGTCGCCTGCTCCACTGTTCTAGGCCGAATCATTTTAACCATAGGCCTCAAATCATCGCTGAGCCCTCTCAAGAAACTCGAGACAAAATAGGCTTTTGAGAGGTAGGGGTCATTGTTGATCATCAATGATCTCAGTTCTTCAAACCGCCTCAGGTAGGCATTCACCTCTTCGACCTACTTTAATTTGTTGAATTCTTCAATAACGTCCTACATACTCTTTTCTCCAAACCTCTCGCATAACCTCCCGATGAACTCCACCCAGGTTGGGTTGTTTCTGATCCTTATCCACCCTTGATACCAAGCGTCTACCAGGTCATCAAAGTAGGCCGAAGCTAAGACTACCCTCCTTTCCTCAAGTACATTGTACCAGTCAAACATGCGCTCACATTTTCTCACCCACCACCGGGGATTATTCCCATCAAACACCGGAATCTCCAATCTGGCGTCGGGAACCCTGGTTGTTGTTGACGATTCTACCATTCATGACCACCTTCCATCACATTCCTTATATCCCCCTCCAGTTCCACCCCAGCCCCCTCATCTCCTGCCACTCTATCTCTCCTGACGTTTGGTATTAATGGTTCTATTCTATCTCTAGGAGGAAACTTAGGGGCCAATCTCAGAGCATTTTGGCGAGTGAACATAACCATAAACTGTTGGAGTTGGGCTCCCAGCTCTGCTCTCATTTGCGCATTTTCCTCCCGCATTTGAGACAGAGCCCCATCGAGCCTTCTCTCAAGTTCACCTACCGAATTTTCCATTTGGCGATCCAATGTTAAGATCGCCTCGTGATTTCGCTCCGATCCTCGCTCTAACTGATCTACACGACTCTGGAAGTCTGTCATCGTCGAGCCGAGCTGTTGTAGCTGCGCCTCGAAGCTCTTCATGCGGGTACAGTCCGCCATGGAAGAATGCTCCGCGAATCCAGCCAAGACCGTAGCTCTGATACCAAATTGTCACGGCTTGTGACTCAGGTTGGCTAGCTGATTTAGAGTTAATCAGCGATAGTAGTAGTGAGCTGGGTAAAGAGAAAGAAAGGAAGAAATAGCAAGGGAAAACAAACGAATATAGAGGGAAAGAGAAAAATCTGAATTCGATTGATAATCCGTATATGGACCCAAAGGTCTAAGAAGGATATATAGGCCTCTGTATACGGATGCTAACCAGAGGATTACTTCCCTAGACGGTTATAACAACCTATTTTGTCCTATTCAAGCCCTTACACATGGGCTGCTTTTGGGATATTCTCTCTAACAAACTAATACAGCTAGAAATTAAAACAATAGCAGAATCTAAAGAAAGCAATAACAGAATACAATGAAAGAAAAACAGGGAGAGTATCGCCCGTGTGTGACTTCAGGTTATTATTCCACAATGCAATTCTCTAACTACTCTAGCCTATTTATAGACTGTCTAATTGAAAGGTACAACAGGTAAAGCAGTAAAATACAACACCTAACTAATACATGTCATCTACTATTACTAAATGCCCTTGGGGTCATAACAATTAGGTTTTTTTTTTTTGTTGGCTTAACTCTTTTGCTTGATTTGTTGTTGTAGAATTAGTTTCTTGTTGATATGAGTGCAAATATGTGTAGACTAGCAAAGGGCAAGGCTATCAGAGCTTCCATGCTCTAGTGAACAGCTCACACATGTGGGAGCATAAGGCTCACCTCTGGCCACCTCTTTTAATTGACAACCCCAGCATAGGTAGGCAACCGATCTCTGACTAACTATTTTGTAATTCCAGTTGTTTGTTGTTTTTTAGCGTTTCATTGGTTATTTGCTTATGGCTTTCTACATCTTTTTTTTTTTCTTTGTTTTTTTGCTTGAGTGCACATATGTGTAGCTTCTTTTATTGACTACCTATTTCTTTGTTTTCCGTGTTTTTCAATTTCAAAAGATGGTTTTTTCCCTTCTAATCTATGTTATTTATTTTATTTTATTTTTTACAAAACTAATTGTTATTTATTCTTAGGGAAAATTACCGAAAAATACCCAACTTTAACCCTTTTTTTTTTTTCAATTTTGGACTAAACTTTTAATAATAGCATCAAACTTGAATTTTGTTTCAATTTTGAATTGACCATTTAATGTTAGGGTAAATTGACCATACACCTTTTGAACTTTGGCCGTTAGGGTTGGACATCCCCTGAACTTTAAAATTTGCTCAATGAGTCTCTAAACTTTCCAAAATTGGTCATACCCCCCTAGTTACGATGTTATGTAAATTAATTTAACATCCCTAAACTTTGGTCTTTGGCACAAATACCTCCCTGAACTATTATCTTTAGCCAAATTGGTCACTGAATTTTCCTAAAAAGGCCACGACACTCCCTATGTAAGATTTACAAAGTTAGTAAACTAATTAAGTTAAAATTATCCCTAATATCTATTTAATTAAGTCAAATTTAATAGAAAATAAAAAAACAAACTAGTCATCGTGTTCATATAATGGAATGGGTTCCAACAAACCTAGAGAGAAATAGATAGGAGGAAAGAGGTGAGACCAACCATTGGCTATGGATTCAAGCAAACCATAGCCTATATTTTTAAATTTTCATTTTTGTTATTGTATTAAATTTGACTTAGTTTAACTTAATTAAATAGATATTAAGACAATTTTATTTAATTTAATTAACATTTTTTCTTACGTAGAGGGTGTCCTAGCCATTTTAGGAAAGTTCAGGCACCAATTTGGCAATAATTAAAAGTTCAAAGGGCATCCAAGCCAAAGACCCAAAGTTCAAGGGTGTACGGTTAGTAAAGGCTAGAGGGGGTGTCGTGGCTAGTTTTGGAAAGTTTAAGGACTAATTAGGAAAAAATTAAAATTCAAGGGATGTTTGACCTAATGACCAAATTTCAAGGGGTGTATGGCCAATTTACCCTTAATTTTATCAATAATAACATCCAATTTTAGTTTTGGACTGCCATTTTTCGTTCATTAATAAAAATGGATGAACTCACTAAAGATATTCAGACAGAGGTGCCATGGTGTATGCTATTTGCAGACGACATAGTGTTAGTGGATGAAACAAAAGAAGGAGTGGACACTAACCTTGAGTTGTGGAGAAACAATTTAGAATCAAAGGGATTTAAATTAAGTAGAAAGAAAACAGAATATATGGAATGTAAATTTAATAAGAATGCAAGAGTGGAGGATGTTATAATAAAATTGGAAGACCAAATCTTACAATAAAAGATCATTTTCGATATTTGAGATCAATGATTCAAAAAGATGGAGAAATTCACGAGAATGTCACACATAGAATTAAGGCAGGTTAGCTAAAATGGAGAAATGCATCGGGAGTGTTATGTGATGGTAAAATCCCATTAAAACTGAAAGGAAAATTCTATAGGACAACTATAAGACCAGTCTTGTTGTATGGTTCAGAATGTTGGGCAGTCAAATACCAGCATGAGCAAAAGACGAGCGTAGCGGAGATGAAGATGTTAAGATGGATGTGCGGCCATACAAGAAAAGATAAAATTAGAAATGAAGTTATTCATAATAAAGTAGGAGTAGTGCCAATCGAGGAGAAGATGACAGACTAGACTAAGATGGTTCGGTCATATGAGAAGGAGACCAAGAGACGCTCCTGTGAAGAGAGTTGATAAAATGGAACAATTAGTCAAAAAAAAAGATAGAGGCAAACCCAAGAAGACTTTGGGAGAGACATTAACGTTTGATATGAAGTGTATGGACCTAAATGAAGATATGACAAAAGACAGAAATATATGGAAGTCTAGAATTCATGTAGCCGACCCCAATAGTGGGATAAAGGCTGGATATGTTGTTGTTGTTGTTAATAAAAACTCTTAAATGCTAACATGACATGAAAGGGTAGATTAGCTTTATTGCCACCTTAGACTAAAGTGCTGAAGTGGCCTAAATAAGTACATTTTTATCAAAAATATAAAATATACATCTACAAAAATTAAAACCAATATGTTAGTGACAGCTGACTATTCGCCTCATTGGCAATGGGGTTGTGGCCCATGAGGCAATGCTGATGGTGTTATTTTTTAATTTATATATACATATATATATATATTTAGTTTGTAGTTTTTGTTAAAAATATATTTATATATATAATAGTATTTGTTTTAGCCACATTAGCATTTTTAATCTGAGGTGGTAGTCAACTAGTCTAACTTCGCATACCATGCCAACATTTCATAGTTATTAATCAAAGAAAAATAACAGTCCAAAATTAAAACAAAATAAAATTTCAATGTTATTATTGATAAAATTAAAAGTCAATCCAAAAGTTAAAAAAAAAAAAAGGATAAAAGTCTGTTTTTTTGGTAATTTCCCCTTATTTTTATAATATTATAATTAGTGGTTGAAATAATATTAGTTGTTATTATACTGTTGGTTATTCGTTATTTAAAGTTTTCTTTGTTTGCATTTACCTCTTTATAGGTATATATACTGAAAATAATGGTTATTCATCATCTCTCTCTCTCTCTCTCTTACATCTGCTTCCAACATTACAAATTGTTGCAATCTTTCCCCAACCCAAAAAACCTCAGCAACAATAATCTAAGAGAATCAACAACCAGTGAAGAGAATGGCAAAAGGAACACTCACTAGTGTTTTGGAAAAGGCTCTTTGTATTGCACTCAAAATGCTACATTTTGCTTAGATGCTAAGATATTTACAGTTTACACAACTTTCTAGAGAAGTCTATAAGCATCTATAATATACATACACTTCTCTAGAATCTTCTACAGAACTCTAGTAATCTCAAGAATTCTAGAATCTTCTAGTATCATCAAGGTCCAATCCTAGAATGATCTAGGATACTCTAGAATTCACTAGAAGTCCCACATTCTTCTAGAAATATCTGCACTCAAGGAGTGGCCACCATTAATTAGATGAAATCAGCACCTATTTGGGTGACTTCTAACAAAGGTCTCAAGCATTATTTAAGAATAGGTGTTGCCTGAACTACTAGTTTAAAAAAAGATATTCAGATTGAATGATTTGTTTATTCATATGGGTTGTTACTTAATATACTTAAAAAGTTGATAGGAATATCTTCAACAACTCATTCAGCCAATAATGCCACAAGGTCTCAAGCCTGGTACAGAAAACAATAAATATGTAAAAACGAAACATGAAAAGGCATATATTTATGCAGAAATAGAAGATCACATTTTCCAGTTAAAACACCCTATCTACATAGTTCAGTTTCAAAGATCTGCCATCTAGAGTCAACTTGTCAAGTATGGTTTTAAAACTCAAGATATATTTCTGTTTCAAAGCAATGTGATCAAGTCCCGCTTTGAATTGTCTATTAGCCAAATCCAAATTGAAATTCAGGCATATTTTATAATTGAATGCAATTGCCAATCACTTAATTGATCCAAGATGAATGGTCAAGGAAATGACTCCATCATATAAAGCAATGCTAAAGAACACCCATGTTATTATATTATAAAAATGTCAGAGAACACTGCATGTTATCATCTCTACATATTTATGCACAAGAAGACTAGGTGCAACAACAAAATAAATATTAGAAATATTAAACTATTTAAATAAGGGAGCAATAGGAACTGAACTAACCTCATCAGTTTCAGCAACTGAGCAGAAGGAAACCCATTGGCCTTCCACAGCTCAAGATCCTTATCTTTTTGAATTGCTGAAGGCAATTGGCCAAGGCATTCATTAGGAAAGCTAGGATCTTGGTCCTTGTCTGTTATTTGATTATGGGAAGTGCTCATGTATGAAAATATCAAATCATATAAGCTACAGGTACAACGCTCCAGGGAGAGATAAACAAAATTTTCGTCATACTCCACTCCGTACCATCGAACTATATTTGGATGACAATCTGATGCGATAAGATTCTGAATCTCTTTCAGAGCAACATCATGATGGCTCCGCACAAGGCGTTTAACAGCTACAGAACGACCATCATACACTCCCTCAAGTACAATGGTACCATTGCTTCCCCTGGCAATTACTTTATTACTGATGAACAATTTACCAATCTTACGTCTATCTATAACACCATCAACAGGATCAAGGAATGCAAGCTGTAGGTTTCTTCCAGTTCTCTCAATGACTTGATTATCAAGAAGACTCTCATTTGTGTCTCCGACTGCATTCTCATGTGAAACATTTCTCAGATTTGACTCAATAGTAGCAATATTCTTACCGGTTCCAGATTTCCGGGATTTCTTCTTTTTGGATATCACATGCTGCACTTTTCCCTCCTCAGACTGTTTATTCAACTTACGCTTCTGCCTAAACACTAAGGCACTAATATGTAAAAGGAAAGCAACTATCAAAGACGCAAGAACTGAAAATACAACAAAGTACCACATATGGGACCCTGACAAAATTTCAGGAGATATATTAGTATACATTTTACCACCATCTCCCTTATATAGAGTCAATGCACCAAAGTCTTCAGCCTCTTGAGGGGGCAAAGCAAGCGCTACTCTACCTTCCTTGCTATAATGCATAGCTGGTAAACTTGGATGATGTATAGAAAGATGATTGGGACCAGAAGCAGGTAAAGAAGGCACCCCGCCTCCAAGATTAGTGCTTGGTAATCTGTCAGACACAAAGAGTGGGTGCAACAAGCTATGGTCACGAATTCTGTAGACAACAGCCCTTTTCCGACAATTTAATGGGAATTCATCTTCACCCTCAGGTGGAATAGAGGAAACTTCCCTTGAAAAATCTCCAGCCTCTTGACATTGAAAGGAAGCTTCAATTTCAGCAAATTTTAGGTGCCATAAGTCCTTCCCTGTCTTTCTAGAATAATATTTAAATGCATAGTCTGTCCGAACAACATAAAGGGGCTGTTCAACTTCCTCTGTGTCCAAATTACCTGAATGCATCCAGTCTCCAACATCTTTTCTGGGTAGAATTTGCCTTTCTTTGGCACTCTGAACCTTTATTGCAGAATGATCATCTGACCTGAAAGCATAAATAACTGTTCCAGACTTGGCATCCACAAGGAAAACAGTAGTATTTTTTGACCCTAACATAACTCCCCCATCAGCTGATATGATAGGTGTCCGTTGGATAAGTTCTTCAGCACTCAGTGGGAGTTTCTGGAGCACAAAAAGATAATGGCACATTAAGGAATGTTACCATGGTGTAAATGGGTAAACTTCCTGTGTAACAGAAGTATAGAGCACATAAGCAAGTTGCTAGACAGACTAATCAAAGAGAATCTCACACCGGCATATAATCACAACATTCTTGTAAAGTCCAGATCAAGTGAACAGTCACAAGAAAAGTCCTTGAAATATCATACAGACAAATATTTAAAATTCTGAAGCTGAGTCAACCAAAACTTTGCATGTGGATGGTGTTCCTCCTATTTACAGCCACTTCTAAGCCCGGACAAAGGAGGATTACATTAGGCAGCCAACAACTAGCGTAAAAGCCATCAGATCAAACCTCCCTCATCTAGTAGGATAAAGGCTTTCTATTGTTGTTATTCTTGTGTTTTGTTGAAGCTGAGTCAACATCTTTGTTCCAACAACATCAGAATAGCTACAACTAAAGACTATCAATTTCAGATTGTGTATAACCACAAAATTCTTGTACAGACTAGATAGAGAGAACAGTAACAAGGTTTTAGACAAGTCTTTGAAATATCCTACAGATAAATTTTTACAATTTTGAAGCTGAATCAACCTCCCTTTTCCAACAAAAACATCACAATAGCCACAGCTAAACATGTTATCAATTTCAGTTCTTGTATAAGGGTATAACCACAACATAAGAGCTTAGACAAATGAACAGTAACCAGAGTTTATACAAGCCTTTGAAATATCATACAGACAAATATTTAAAATTTTGAAGCCAAGTTAGCCTTCTATTCAAAACAAGATTAAAATAGCTCAGCTAAACACATTGGGAAAACAAAACATCTGCATGTTAGAGAGCACAAGTTATGGTAATTTTTAATTTTCACATACCTTGTTTCTAAAGCCAGGGCCACGCACATAGAGTCCCCAATCATCTCCACAATCTATAAAGAAGCCATGCAATCCAGAGGCATTATTATCATCACTGTCATGATCAGGAAGAGCCTGATATGAAGAATAAATCGATGACCCTGAGGTGAATGACCACAGGATCTTTCTTGAATTGATGTCCACTAAATAAATCGTTCCATCTGGAGCAGCCACTAAAGCAGTACCATGTTTACTGAATCAAAAGACCAAAAGCAAACCAAACAGAACAAAAACAATTAGTATGTTAAAGAATGAGATAGAAGTCATTCATCACCCTTTCTTTAGAAAGATATTCAACTAAGAAAAGAAAATGGAAACGATACATGCACATATACATGCAATATTTATCTGTACACACAAGAGATGGAAAAACTGGAATTGTCAAAGTTTAATTTGGATTTCACTATTGTCCTATAACCATAAGTAAAATACTTATCTGTTTTCCAATATAGATAGCTGAACTGACAAGTGAACCCTTTATTTCCAAGAAAAGAGTCTATACGTAGGGTAGGTATCTCACATCCTAAAGTTGTATTTCTTTTTCACCATAACAATATAAAGGGTGTTAATATACATCAATGGACTTGGATCTTCTCTATTTCAAGCATGAAATAGAGAGATTCATTCCCTTGTTAGACCAACGAAGATTACTTAAACTCAACTGCACTTATACTTGACCACTCAAATTTCAGTTGTACTTGTATAGTGTGGAATTGCACACTTCCAGATTCCAAAAGGCTAGTCAAGAAAGCAGCTTAGGATGATATATAAGTTCGATTTCTTCTTTCTTGTAATATTCTTCCTGATCTTCTTTCAGAAAATAAAATAAATAAATGAATAAACAGTGTAAGTTATTTATTAATTCATTTACTTTTTATAATAAGAATGAGAGAAATGAAACGCCAACAGCAAAAATCAAGCGAGGCAGCTCTAGCAAACCCTAAATTTCAGGCCAAAAAAATCGACGTACACAAGAAGACTCACGGTGTTATCGGCAATAGAGAATTGGCCGGTGGAAGCTTCAACATCTCTAAGTGTTCGCGACTCGCATCGAAGTCGGAGGGCGTCGAGATCTCCGAGTTCGAAAGGTCGCCGGAAATTGCGGAGAACAAGGCCAATAACCAGACTATACGAATCAAAAGTCGTTTCATATCAGAGAATTGAATGCCAAAGCAATCTTGCAGAGGTTATTTAACGGTTCGCCAAGGGTTTTTCAAATTCTTCTACCATAGTCGATGGAGAACACCCTCCGTGTCAAAATCTGATATATCGTAGCTAATACCAAACAGAAAAGAAAAAAATAAAGAAAGAAAGAAAAAAGTCCGAGATCATTCATGGCCGCCGTATTGTAGTGTTGATGGGGCTTGCCATATAATCTGCGTGTATGGCTTGCACCAATAACTTATTGCCACGTAATAAAAGCCACGTCACTGGTACAAAGTGTAAATTAATAAATTAAGAGACTTTTTGAATTATAATATCTAAAAATTAGTTTTTGATGTGAGCGCCTGAGCGATTGGTTAAGACATGAATTAATTTTTTTTTTTTAGGTAAAAAGTGTACAACTAATTTTAAAAATATTTTTATAACAAGTTTAATAAGTTCTAATATAAAACTTGTTAATTTATATATTTTCTTAATACTTAATGATATGTAAATGTGTTATTCATTTTAAATAAAGATGAATAATGCGACAGCATATGTAAAGTGTCTAATTAATATTATATATTTATTTAAATAATAAAAAAAATAAAATATATTGAACGTTTTTCATCTTTTTCAGACAAATACTTTTATATAAATTGTTACATTACTATTATTTATTTCTATTGAAAATGAATAACTTGTAAATGTTATTTAAGAGATTGAGAAGTTATTTGATGTCATCTAAATGATTGAGACTTTATTAACATTTTTAGAAATATGTTAAAGTGTAATTTTGTTTTTAATAGTTTATTATTCTTAAAAAGAAAAAATAAATGACTACTTGTTTTTATTAAGAAAATATGTTTGTTTTTAGTCTGAATTATAATTATTAAATGACTATATATTTTTAGAATTATTATCTCTTTTCATAATTATGTTGGTGTATTTTTTAGTCATTTTATATATTTGTAATTTAGCAATAAAATATTAATCAAATATTTGTTTCTTGTTTTTAATAATAATAAGTATAGTAAAGTTATTAAATTTTTTTTGACAAAAATTGCTTTCACAACACTACATAATAAAATACAATGCAATATAATAACTACAACATAATATAGTATAACAATATCAAATATGCACAAAATAGACCTTACCCTAGATTTTCGTAACAACATTATAAACTCTAATGACTTTAAAAAATACAGTGGGTTTTGTCAATATTTTAGATTTTAAAATTAATAAATAAAAAGAAATGATAAATAATTCTCAAAATTATTTTTAATAAATTTATAAGAGAATATTATAATGTGGTAAAATAGAAAAATATTTTAAAGAACAAGAATTATCTAAAAAACACCTTCCAAATTAGTGTTTGTATTTTTATCTAGGGTAAATTATGTCCGGCTTATTTAGTTATAAAAAGTATTTTTTTTTATTTTTTAACTTTATATTATGAATTAAAAAATATATTTTATGATAAATTTTTTTTACATTTTTTTAAAATAAATATGATGCTTTTTTCAAATATAAAATGTTAGAATATTTTTAGTTATAAAATTAAAAATAATTTCTAAAACTAAACGAGACCTTGATTTTCTATATTATTAATGAAAAATTTAATTATTTAATAAAAAATTAGAGTTAAAAAATAATTTGTCCTTTCTATTTAAATGATTGGAAGCACTTGATTAGAGATTGTTTGAGAAACAAGTAGAAGATTAGAAATTATATTATTAATAACAAGCAACTGCTTGAGAAACAATTAGAAAATTATAAATTATATTATTTATGATTTGATTTTTATTGAATTGGTATTCTGAATGCCTATTACTAAATTTGAATTATTTAAGCTAATAGTTAATACTAGAGTTTGATAATGAAGTGATTACATACTAGTGTTTCATTCATTTATTGGATTGCTAAGAGCATATATAAATTGGGAAAACCGCAATGAGCAACTCATTCATTCATGCCTGTATAAAACACCTTTCCAGTTGACCATGACGATGCACCATTGCAGTAAGGAATATTTCCATATGAATATCAGTATAGTCTTGGTTTGACAGGAAGAAGAAGAAGAAAAAGAAATATAACAGAAGCAGCATTTGCATCTACATGGTGCTTTATTAACATTTCATTATATAAATTCTGCTTCCCTTCTCCCAATTATCATCACAAAATAAGCATCTCCTGGCAATGAGGCAGGAAAATTCTTGGCTCCAAAATGACGTTTGACAAGCCAGCCAAAAGAACAAAAATTTGAGGACTTCTTAAGATTCATAGACCTTGCACTCCTCATCTGCAGGGTTTGTCTGGCAGAAGTCCTCCAATGGATCTCCACTTCCCGGTGCAGGCATGCCCGGCCACTTGCTCGCCACCAGATGCGCCAAATCGACAACCCTTTGGCTGAGAACAATGGAAGACAGAGTTGTCAGGGCCGAATCATCAGAAACCCATCCTACTTGTTCTTGTCAAGTCATGATCATTGGCTTGAAAATCTTAAAAAGAGGTTTCCATACCTGTATCCCCATTCATTGTCATACCAGGCCACCACCTTGACCATGTCATCTCCCATGACCATTGTCAAAGACGCATCGATGGTGGATGAGACATCGGTGCATCTGAAGTCCACCGACACCAGAGGAATTTCACACACGGACAGTATGCCTTTCAGAGGCCCTTCAGCCGCCTTTCTGAAGGCTGCATTAACATCTTCAGCACTTATTCCTTTCTTGGCGACATTCACAACTAGGTCCACAACGGATACATTAGGAGTGGGCACCCGGAGAGCAATGCCATTGAGCTTGCCCTTAAGCTGGGGAAGCACTAGAGACACGGCCTTGGCTGCACCGGTGCTTGTTGGGACTATGTTAAGTGCTGCAGCTCTGGCTCGCCTCAAGTCCCTGTGAGAAGCATCCAATAGCCTCTGCAAACAGTTCAAGCAATAAATTTCTCCCCAGAAAAGGAAAAAAAAAAAAAAAAAAGATCTTTTCATCGAATACTGAACTAAATACTTGATCAACACAAACTGTTTCTTTTCAGGGTCAATTGGAACAAAAGGTTTTCTACCACATCTGATTTTTAAAAAAATTAGCCCTCATTAATGCTTTACCTGATCACCAGTGTACGAGTGAGTGGTTGTCATGGTTCCCTTGACGATACCTGCAGAATGAATCAAGGAGATCTCAATTTACAGTGTCAGAAACCAGGAAAAAGTAACAGAAGAACCTTATTAACAACTTATTCATGAAGAAATATTCAACAAGTAATGAGCTAATAAGTTCAAGACAATAGCCTAGAAATAGCATATGATGTTTCCATGACTATCCTAAGGTACCTTTGCATTTTCTTCTTCAATATGTTACTACAGAAAATGAAATCAAAAATGATTGAAAGTGTGAACATGAACGAATGATTACCAAATTCTTCATCAATGACTTTCACGAAAGGAGCCAAACAGTTTGTAGTGCAAGAGGCATTGCTGCAGTCACCAAATTCCCAATCAAATATTAAGCATTGAAGAAATAATGCCTCTAACTCAAGCGGTAGCCCTTGGCAGAAATACGTTAGACTCCAGAAATACTAACCTTACAATGTTAGAAACTTCATGGGAGTAGTCTCCTTCATTTACTCCAACAACGTAGGTGGGAATGTCAGCACCTTTTGCTGGAGCGGTGATGACAACTTTCTTGGCACCAGCTTGGATGTGCTTTCCAGCCCCGGGACCATCCACAAACACACCAGTTCCCTGTAGTTGAAATCATTCAAATAGCATTAGAGGATTCTTCTGGAATAGGGAAGTTAGTAAGCTGGCTCTTTTCTCATACAATTGAAAAGTAAGGAAGGGACTAAAAGCGGAACACTGAAAGAAATAGAAAACAATCCCAGAAAACCGAGGAACAAAGGCCAACGGAATATTGACCAGAAAGAGGACCGACACAAAGATAATCAGCGCCTTCAACTATAATCAACAGAGAGAACTCGTGATCTCTATGAGACCAGAGAATTTAACGTGTACTATTTGTATCTTCTATCAGGGAAAACAAACCCTGGGCAATGGATCTATGATATAATCAAGTTTGATGATAATAAGAATTTAACATGCTATATATCACGGTATCAATGTAGTGGCATATGATGCATCTGTGAATTGAGCATGTAATTTCTAAAACCATTGCATCTAACTGCAAGGAGAAACAAGAGAATAGGGAAAACAGCTGAGCTACTAAAAACACGTTGAAGCACTGCAATCCTCGTATCAATGACTTCTAAACTCTTGACATGAATATTACAAGATCATTACTACTGTAAGTAGTGTGCACAAAGATGAACTGGTTTCTTATGAAACATGGTAGCAGGATTAAACACTTCTGGATTACAAAATGAAAGGTCAAGTTTTGAATTATTCAGATAAAAACTGGCAGCATTAACCCATGAACCAAGCAGGGTAATGTAAGTGACTTGGAGTCTGAGAATTAAAGAATAAGCAACATACCTCAATTACAATGTCAATCCCCATTTCAGCCCAAGGGAGCTTCAGCGGGTCCCTGTTAGAGACAACTTTGATAGGTTTACCATCGACACTGATGGTACTGTCGTCAACAATTTTCACATCAGCCTTGAAGGTGCCAAGAGTTGAGTCATACTTCAGCAAGTGAGATGCCTGTATTTACAATGAAAATTGTTAGTAAAATAAAATTTCCTTAAAATTAAGTAACTTCACCTACTGACTTATGTCTGTTAGCGAATCATAAAATCACTCACATTCCTGACACCACCGCTGTCGTTAACCACAATAACATCAAGTGGCGAATTTTTCCGCCCGTGCCAGCACCTGAGGAAGTTCCTGCCGATGCGCCCAAAACCATTAATTGCCACCTTCAATTTAGCCACTGTTTCTCCCTTAACAGGGGTTGATCCCGCAGCCTAATTTTAAAATACAAAACCAACCTATGATTGTCTGATGAAAATTAAGGATAAAATATCAACAGAACCAAATAAGAGTATAAGTTTTCACCAACCAATCTGTCCTTTAGTCACTTCATAAGCATATATGGTCCAATAAACTCTTAAAACTATAGTTCCTTCCATTAAGAAAATTTTGATTAGACCCCATAGCACATGTCATGTCAAGTGGTTAGATCACGATAAATTAGGATTCACACTAATAAATCATGGATTTGATTCATTCTTCTGCGTAATGAGACAAAATCTTTACTTGCGATTTACCTCCTTTGTCAAAATCGAGGGCACAAGTGACAAGAGACCACGCAAGAGCAATAATCTCAAAAAAAATTTGATCAGTATTTTTGTTTTTCCCGATTCATGTTCCGTTAGGTCAGAGCAAGTACTTATGCGCCAAATTCTGAAATCTGGTGCTTTTCCAGTTTACAGTTAACTAATGCTATGTTAGAAACTAGGATTTCAAACTAATGAACTTCAGCCGCTAACCCTTAATCTCACCTTAAATAAATCCAGTTCGCTATTCACACATTCTTTCCAACCTACTTAATGCTGCTATCTGTTTTTCTCACCAATATAAAAGGCAGTCTCAACCCCAACACCCCCCCCCCCCCCGGCGCGGCCTTCACAGCACATTGTATTTGCTACTTTTAATGCCTTAGCTATACCAGATTATCAACAGGGCATAAGTTAATTCGAGTCGATTCAGGAAACCACGGTACTAATCTGCCATATTAAAATACCCAGCTTGGCAAGGTCAATAGATTCTATAGCTAAATACCTTAATGCAGACGCAAGTATCTAAAGCTTATGACTCTGAGAAGTCTGTTTATGTGATAAACCATCAGAACTGCAAAAGGATTATAGTGGAGAAGGCCAATTACTAATAAGGGATTAGAAGAAAACCTTGGCTGTAAGTTGGGCAGCCACTACATCAAAGAAGGATGCATCCCTAGCATTCTTCGTGTAGGTCACGCATCCACTGGACCGGAGCCCAGAGAACTCTGCTACTTCCAGCCTCTGCACCGAGAAAAAAAATTAACAAGCAGAAAACAAAGCAAGGAGTCTTGTGCAAAATTCACATAAAGATAGGATGAGGGGACATTGAGAAAGAGAGAGATAGAAAGACCTTTGAAAGGCATTGAGTGGGGAAAGAGTAAGAGGGCTTGGAGGGAAGCCTGGTGTTAGCTGGGATTCTTGAAGATGCGAGAGCTGCGTGGGTGGCCATGGCTGATGCTAAAACTACGAGGATAACTTCCCACAACTATATATACAGTTTGAAGTTTAAATTCGTCTATGTTTCCAAGTTATTTTGCAAATTGGGTCATCAAAATTCTGAATAAAAAGAAGAAAAAAATAATGGTTGGAAATGAGGTAAAGAAACGTGAGGTGAGAATGGTCGATCATAGATATCAGATAAGATAATGTTTTGGCTGCATTTAGAAAAATCCCAGCCACAGACTTATTTGAAATACCGCTTTTTTGAAATTTATTCCCAAAATACCACTCTCTTGAAAACAATTCCAAAATACCATGTTTCCGGCACTTGGCTTAAAAACTGTTGGTGCAACTGCCGGTTGTTGGGTAAAACAACTGTTCACACCAGTGGCTCTTATGCATGTGGAAGTGCCAATAAGATGGTATTTTGGAAATCATTTTAAGAAGATGACATTTTGAGAAGAAATTTCAAAAATGGTGTTTATGGCAAAGCAATTATTCTTACATTGTTCACTCATCCTTTTTTCCTCTTATGTCCTCGCCACTCTTTCTCTTCCCCACAATTTTTGGGGATCTTAGAAGTGTGTTTTCAAAGCCGGTGTGCAATGAAGCAGTGGGCCCATTTAATATGTCTTGCGGGTTACTCTCATCCATTTGATCTTTCACCGGCAATCTTCTGGCTCAGAAGCAATGTTGATGGATGGTGGAGAACTTTCCTAGGAAGAATATCTCTGTCTTTTCGCGTCAAATAACAAGCTTCTTATGGTGCAATAACAACAGACCAGCTGCTCTTCGCATCCAAAACCATCTCTCACACAACTGAAGCTGGTTTTCGCATCCAAAATCATCTCTCACACAACTGAAGGAGTTAGTCCTTAAACTTTGCCAAATTCTATTTCACAACAACAGGGAGCAAAAATTAGCAAAGTCCCAATGATTTCCAAAAATCAACAATGGAAAAGCAAATAAATCAGTAGCCAATTAATTTTATAGACTTAATGGGATAAAAAATTGACGCAGTGTGTGAAAAAAACATACTAAATAATCATTTGAAAGAACAAACTTTAATGACCAAAACTTGATTTTTAAGAAGATGCAAAAATAAGACTATTTTATTAAGAAAACTCTAATAAGTTACTGAAATTTATATGGAGAAAAATTAATTACAAACTCTAGATTCTAAACATATTTGTAGTGTTTGGCTAATCAAAATTCATTTAATACTTATAAATAAAATTTAACTAGAATCATAATAAAAATAAATTATAATCAAACATGAAGTAGAATCCTAATCGAAATAAATATTAATCAAATATGAAGTAAAATCCTGAATCAAGTAAAATCCTAAAACATATGAAGTATTAAAATACTGTTCGCTACTGTTTCAACACTACTGTTCCGTTTTGGATTGGGTCGGCATTGGACCAAATGTTAATTGGTGACTGCATCATTCACCTCCACTTGAAAAAAAAAATTAACCTTGAATTTTGATCCAAGTATGACAACTCCACGTCTGGCAAGTACAAAGAGAGATTAGCCACATTGAATGTTTGAAAATATCCAAACCCTGACTCATTATAAGGATTAAATGCTGCATAGTATCGTGGAGGCCACCCACAACATGAACAACTGGAATAGTCCCTAGTTCAGAACCTTTGAACTTTTCTGCTGACGGAATATGAGCAAAAACATTCATTCCCCTCTTAACCCTATCTTCGTTGGCATGGGTCCAACAATCGCCATGTTTGTTGGCCTCTACCTCCACCATATTATTATTGTTAGATTGAGAACGTTGAGCATTCCATCTTGAGCTCTTCTCTAATATGGTAAATCTTATCACAGGTCATTCTCCTCTCATCAACTTTCTTGATTTTAACTCCTCGACAACTTTCGAATTCATCCATAGATTTTTTTTGTCTCGAAAAGCATTATTTTGCAACTATTTTGAATATAGGCTTATTCCATGACTATCAGTAGTTTCTCTATCACTTAAAATATTGATATTTGAATCCTCTTTTGGTCTAAGCACTTGATCTACTATAGCAGCAGCTACTACAACATTCTTAGTTTCGGAATCTAATTTCAGATTAATACCGAAAGCAGTTGCATATTACCCAAGTTAACTAGCTTAGGAGATCTAACACCCCTATCCTCAAAGAGACCCTTGTAACCATCTTGCTTTTGCAATCGCCAAGGTGAATATGTTCTTATTGCGTTCGATTTAACCATGTCAAAGCCTAAATAAACTGTAGAATGATTTGTTACCATGGTCTTCATTTCCTTTACAGTCGCATGCCGATCAGAAGAAACACCACCATCCTTGGATTACGAAGCTGTTATACGTAATTCCCGTATGGGCCAAACTCGATCTGATGGGCCAGCCCAATCACCCGAAACCAAGAAGGCCCGAACGACCTCACTAGGAGAGGTCCAATTACCATCAAAACCCGAACTCGTAAAGCGATACCTGGCGAACTCCCGATACGCCTCCAACGAGCTTGAAGCCATCTACGAGCGAACTCCAGGGAGTATCCTTCAGATCGCTAGACAACCGAGGTCGCTAGCCTAAAAACGATCAGCTCGCATAAAGCGGTAAAAGCTGCTAAGGAGTCAGAGGTAGGGACCATCCACTGCAACAGTCCCATGCTCCTCGAAATAAAGATCCCACTTATGATTCTGTACATATGATAAGGACCTTTTATCCCCCATTATATCATCTTTTTATTTCTATATGATATCCGAATTGTAAAAGCCCCCTCAGTTATAAATAGGGGGCAGAAGTAACATAAGGGATAGAGGGGGAATAATCAGAAAATCGTCATTCTGAAGGAATAATCAGAGTGCGGGCGTGGAGTAGGCATCGTTTTGGCTGAACCACGTAAAAAAACGTTAAGTGTTCTTCATTAGCTTCCAAAAAAGTCTCTCTTCCTACCGTGATCCATAATCATTCAGTGCAGCCCAAAATGAATCACACTCGACTGAAATTGAACGTCGACATTTTGGCGCTAGAGGAAGGGGCCACTCTGATCAGTAGCCATGGCAAGAGGAAGGAATACTCGAAGTTCCGAGGCACCGGTCGACCCTCCAGAAAATCACCGCGACAAACCGCGAGATTTTCCACTAAACGGAGGGCCTGTTGCTCCCACAACAGACATCCCTTTACCACCGCCCACCGGAGACGCTACTAGAATACCACCGCGGATTCTTGTTCAACCCCCGAGCCAAATCGCTGGGACCGGAACAATCCGAGACTGGCAGCAACGTCAGGAGGCGTTAGAAAATACAGTGATGCAGTTCGCAGATGCGGTCAGAATTCTGGCCCAAGCACAAGTACGAGCCACCCATGACCCACCGGCTTCCCCCCGAAAGAACCGCCAACCACGGGAAGAATGACCTCCGCCTGAAGAGGAGGATATTGGAGACAACTACCCGTTCCCGAATCACTGCTCCCCGGACCGGGAAAGAAGCAGGCGGTCGCAGGCCCAACAATCGGTGGGCCCAGACTCGACTATGGAGGAATTATATCAGAGAGTCTGGCATCTGGAGGAAAGACAAGGGGTCCGCAGCCAGAGTAATAGCTGTGGGGACAGGATGCCATTCACCAGGGAGGTCGAACTTGAGCCCCTCCCCCGAAGATTCAAGGTCCCAAGCATGCCACAATACAATGGGGACAGCGATCCCTATGATTACCTGGATGCATATAACGTACAAATGGACTTACAGACAACCAGCTCGCTGGTTAAATGCCGCGCCTTCCCGACAGTCCTGGGTGATATTCCCCGAGCTTGGTTCAGAAACCTTCCGCCTCGCAGCATCAGCAGTTGGGAGGAATGTCAACAAAGATTTGTCAACCAATACAGGGGCCTAAGAAGGCAGCTCGCGCCACCGTGCCACCTTGCCACCGTATTCCAAAAGACGAACGAGCCATTGAGGGATTATATTACTAGATTCAGGCGCGAGGTGAGCAATGTCGAGGACCCCTCCGACGAAAGTATCCTGACGGCGATCTCCGTCGACCTCCGAAAAGATGACAAACTCTATGAGAGCATCTACAGAACCCCGGTCAAGGATCTGGAGGAATTTTACGAACGAGCCTCCAAGGAGGTCTGATGGGAAGACGCCTTCGGGTCAAAGAAGCCCATCTGACCGAAAGAAGAAGCGGGGGGCTCCAACCAGAATAAGAGAAGGGGTAATGGAGACACCGCAAAGGAAGTTCGAGGGGATCGCTCAAGCAGTGAAATGTTCAAACAAGCTCACAAGGAAGAGCGGGATGAACGACCTCCAAGGCCGCAACGCTTCGATAGCTATTGTGTCCTATCTGACTCTCAAGATAGGATCTTCGTGATGGAAAGAAACAAGGAGGAGTTCAGGAAGTCCAACCCATTGAGAACTCCCAACAAATTCCGAAACAAAGAGAAGTTCTATTCATACCACAACGAGGCGGGCCACACCACCTCCGAATGCTGGGCCCTGAGGGACGCCATTGAAGATCTCATAAGAAGAGGTCGCTTGAAAGACTACGTAGTGCGACCAACCAATCAACCGAGCCCGTAACCGGCTCAGCAGCCGCCCCCCTCTGATGATGAACGCTTGCCAACCATGCGAACTATCTACACGATTCATGGTGGACCTCACCTCGAGGGACCCTCCACAAATCCCGCGACAAGTACGTACGTGAAGCTAACCATGTCCTGGTGGCGAGGTCGGGCGAACAGTCAGTTCCTGCGAAGCGATCCAGGGGTGGCCCCACTTCGGAGAACATGGTTTTCTCAGAAGAAGAAGCCAGAGACGTTCATTGGTCGCATAATGATGCACTCGTCATCCGGGCGCAAATCGGTAACTCCGAAGTGCGAAGGATAATGGTGGACAGAGGAAGCTCGGTGAATATGATGTACAGAGCGTGCTTCGATCAGATGGGTCTGGGAACTGAACAGTTGAGCTCATCACCCGAGCCGCTCTACGGATTCACAGGTGACGCAATGATCCCTGTCGGACGGATCAGCCTTCCCTTCACCATCGGGGACACGAAACACCAAGCCACCACTTTGGCAGATTTCTTGATTATAGACTGCCCCTCAGCATATAATGTCGTGCTCAGAAGGCCAGCAATGAACGACCTCGACCTAGTCACTTCGACTAGGTCGCTTACGGTGAAATTTTTGACCCCCAACGGGGTAGGAAGTGTACGGGGCGAGCAGCACCTCGCAAGACGCTGTTATGAAGATGCCCTAAAAATGGGAGCAAAAGGAAAAAAAGTGAACATCATCGCAAAAGACGACCCGCGACCGGCCAGCCAATGGGAGACTAGTCACGATCTGGATTCTCGCGAGGTCGATTGCGACAAACCCACCGGTCCCATGGAAGAGCTCAAAGATATCCCAGTCGGTAAAGTGGATGAAGAGAGGCACCTCAAGCTGGAAAAGAATTTAGCCCCTGAGGTAAAAGAACAACTTACAAATTTCCTTAAAGCTAACCTTGACATATTTACATGGAACCATGAGGATATGGTGGGAATCGCCCCAGAAGTCATGTCACACAAGCTTAACATAGATCCGAGCTACAGGCCAGTGCGACAGAAGATGAGGCCAATGACGCCAGAGCGCTATGCCGCCCTTAAGGAAGAAGTGGACAAACTCTTGGTGAACAACTTCATCAAGGAGGCTCACTACCCGGCCTGAGTGGCCAACCCGGTCCTGATAAAAAAGAAAAATGAGAAGTGGAGGACCTGCGTCAACTTCACCGACCTGAACAAGGCTTGCCCTAAGGACAGCTTCCCTCTCCCTAGGATCGATCAGCTCGTGGATGCAACGGCTGGTCACCAGCTCCTTAGTTTCATGGATGCTTATTCAGGATACAACCAGATCCCCATGAACCCCAATGACCAAGAGCACACCTCGTTCATTACTGATCGGGGGCTTTACTGTTATAAGGTTATGCCCTTTGGATTGAAGAACGCTGGCGGGACCTACCAAAGGATGGTCAATATGATGTTCGAAGCACTGATCGGAAGAACCATGGAAGTATACGTTGATGACATGTTGATAAAATCCGAGCAAGTAACGGACCATATTTACGTTGATTACATAGGTTTACACATAAACAAAAATATGCTAAACATGTTACAAGTAGTAAATTAAACATATTCTTCAGCTACCTCCTTTCCCTTAGAGCTGCTCGTCGAACCTGGAACGTTTGAATATTCCAGGGACATAGTCCAATTAGAAGATGAATCTTCTAGTGAGAAACTTCAAAAACAGTTTATATCGATGCATGATCAGGTATAAAATGTATAAGAAAACAACGAGAACTACTCTGAAGTGCCTCGTGAACACGTCAGCCTCCTCCAACGAGAGCTTTCTCAATGGCGCACGCATAGCGCCTCTCGGGAGGTCCCTAACCATGTCACTTCGGCCCAACTTCATAGAACTCATGCAAGCACCACATCCGTTGTGCCTTAGACTCTCGGTTTTCCCCACGAGAGCTTTCTCGATGGCGCACGCATAGCGCCTCTCGGGGGATCTCCGACTTTTGTCCTCGGCCAACAACAAATAGGTACAACAGTATGGCCGCACGAATTTTATAAATGCAACAATTAAAAAGCCAACAACATATATTTTCAGGAAAATTCAGTTCATAGATGCAACATGATTTCACGTAAGCAAATAATAAGAGTTTACGTATAAGAACTTCACGAAACACGTGTCATGAAATAGAAGTATCTCATAAGAGAAATAAAAATAGGATTTGAGGTATAGGAGTCTCACGGAGTTTCACGGAGTCTCACCTTGTTGGGTTATCTCTTCGACGGTATAATTTCACAGCAAACGGCCTAAGTTTCTGCAGAAAACATACGTTTTAGTAAACTTAACCTAAAATATTTTTGTATACGGTTGAAGGGTATTAAAGTAAGGGCATAACTGGAAAATTTTATGTAAAAATGACCCCTCACGCACTCTCACGCGCCCCAAGAAGTCTGGCCACGCGCCCTCATGCGCAGCTATTATTCGGCGCATGTAACTCACGCGCTGCCTAGCAGAATTCGGACAGCTTTGTCCCGTTTTCGTATTTCGGCCATATCTCCCTCGTTTTAACTCCGATTCGACCCCCGTTTGAACCTACGTGACCCTCTCTTCCCCCTCTACAGGATTATCAAAAAAAATTGAACTTACCTCGCCTTTTTGCTGACTGATTTTGGCGAACTCCGGCGAAGACTCGCAACTCCGACGAGGCTCGTTCTCCGCCGCTTCTCTGTCGCTTTCTTCCCACCTTCTTGCCGAACCTCCTTCTCTCTCTCTAGAGCAAGCTCCTCCTCTTAGAGTGCTTCACTCCTCAAATTTTTTTGGAATGGTTTGAGAGCAACTCAATGTGCCTATTTATAGAATCCTCCAACCAATGGTGTTATGCCACTTGTCACAATTTTAGCCATGGACTCCAAAGACTCAAAGCCATAATTGAGTAGCTTTTGAAATCCAAAACTAGAATTAATCTAACTTTTGAATTCCAAGCTAAAACCCTAAACTTCTTTCAAATAACACTTTGGCCTTTATTTCAAGTTTTCAACTTTAACATTTCACCACCTAAGCTCATAATTTCATCATTCTTTCATTTGGATAATTTCTCTAATTAGAATTATACCCTCAAACATCAAATTTATCAAGATACTTAAAATCCCAAAATTATTAACTCAAAATTACTCAATATATACGATTTTTCGGAAGCCCCTTACCATCATTCGGTATTTTTAGGGTATAACCTAGCTTAACCGAAAACCATTTCTAATTTGATTTCTTTCAGTGCAATAAGTCTCACCTCGAGACGCTCGTTAAAATTATACCTTTGTCCTTAGGTATCTAAGCTCTAGGGCACTCCCTACGACTGATTCGGTCACTTGTTGCATTTCAAACATATTTTTCGATATTTTAACTCACTTAAAATACGTGGCAATTTCACGAAAATATAGGGTGTTATAAGTATGAAACCTTATTAGCTGGACTCCGCCTGGCAAAAGAAATACAAGCCGAATCCTTGAAGATTTTCAGTGACTCTCAGCTGGTTGTCAACCAAGTACGGGGAGAATACCAGGCCAGAGATACAAAAATTCTTGCATATTTGCAAAACGTACGCGAGCTCCTTGTTCTTCTCAAAAAATATGAAATACACCAAATCCCCCGCTCCCATAACTCTCATGCGGACGCATTAGCTCGCCTAGCAACCGCCCGGGATGCAGAATTCTCAGGAGACATACCTATGAATTTTTTAGCTACCCCGAGTACAGAACAACGAGCTAAAACAATGGCGATCACTATATCCAAAAATTCATGGATGATTCCTATCCTGGAGTATCTACAAGACGGAAAACTACCTGAAGACAAGTTGGAAGCACGTCGTCTGCGAGCTCAAGCAGCTCGGTATTGCATCTACGACGAAAGACTATACAGGAAGGGGTTCTCTGCCCTGCTCCTGAGGTGCATTGACAGCACCGATTGCCGGACTGTGCTCGAAGAAATTCATGCAGGTCACTGCGGTAATCATGCAGGGGCACTTTCGCTGGCACAAAAGACCCTCCAACAAGGGTTTTATTGGCCCACCATAAAGCAAGACGCCGTAGAAACAGTCAAGAAATGCGAAAAATGCGAAAGGTTCGCCAAAATTCCGTGAGCTCCGCCAGCTTATCTGCAGCAGATGAGTAGCCCATGACCATTCGCCATTTAGGGGATGGACTTAATCGGGCCACTCCCAACGGCTCGCGGGGGGTGCAAGCACGCCATAGTAGCAGTTGACTACTTCACTAAATGGGAGGAGGCCAAAGAGCTCGGGCAGATCACCAGCACGAAGGCACAAGCGTTTACATGGGATAACATAATCTGCAGGTTCGGGGTGCCGCGACAAATAATAACGGACAATGGAACCCAATTCACCAGTGAGCAGTTCATCCAATTCTGCGAATCGATGGGGATCCAAAAGAGTTTTATCGCAGTTGATCACCCCCAGGCCAATGGGCAGGTTGAAGCTGTCAACAAAATAATCAAGCAGACCTTGAAAACAAAGCTTGAAGCCAGAAAGGGGGCTTGGGTGGACGAACTGCAAACAATGTTGTGGGCCTATTGAACAACAGCTCGGAGCGACACTGGAGAAACCTCATTCTCAATGGCATACGGGTCGGAAGCTATGGTCCCCGCCGAGAAAGAAGTGACCAGCCACTGAAGGGCCACCTTCAGCTCGAATCGCAATAACGAGCTACTAGCAGCTAACCTGGACCTGCTCGAGGAATCAAGAGATATGGCTCGCATAAGGGTGCCGTTTATCAGCAAAGGGTAGCACGATACTACAATCGAAAGGTCCGAGTCCGACGTTACAACGTCAGGGACCCGGTATTACGTCTGGTACTCCCAGGAGCGCGGGCGACAAGTGACAGCACACTAGGCCCTAACTGGAAAGGTCCATTTATCATCAAGGAAAATCTAAGTAACGGAGCATATCATCTAGCAAACTTGGACGACTTCCCTCTCCCACGAGCTTGGAATGCGGAGCATCTCCGTCCTTACTTCAAATAAGTGTAATGGTTCCCACCTATGCTTCGTCTTCTTTATTACAAATAACTTTCGTGATTCTAGTTAAGATTCATGAACTTTCATTGCACTTTATCCTTATTGGTATTCGATTGAATATCCCTGAAACGAGGAATTGAAAAGCCATGGTTTGCGAGCTGGGGCTTAGATAACCTAACCACTACGTTACGGTTCACGGCTTAACTGAGCATTCACCTTGGTCCCTCCCTCAGGGCTTGGTCTGAAGCCGGAACCATTCATCTTGACTTAATGTCATGGTTTGGAAATTTCCGAGCAACGACCTCCACAAGTAACTCCGAGCTGGGTTCGCTAGCCGAGGTCCTTTTATCTTAGCCTAAAGCTATGGTCTGCGACCTACCTGGGCGTTCCCTCTCGGTCCATCAAAATTTGCAGAAGCCATGGTATGTTAGCTAGGGTCACCCTATGACCTACCTGAACATATAACTCGGCGATGCTGGATCAAGTTTTCTCTAACCAAGGGTCCCTTTATCTTGGCAGAAAGCCTTGAACTGCGACCTGAGTATTTACTCCCAATTTATTAAGATTGTCAAGTACCTCAATATGTCAGTTAGGGGCGAGACACAATCTCATATTTAGGCGAATTCTTCATATTCAAACGAGCCAGTCGAGATCTATCTCAACTTGTATAAATAAGATCGTCCACGACCTACTAGATACACTTCCTGACCGTTTATCACGGGCTGCTCAGCCACTATGTGCTAGCCGAGACAGCAAGGCAATATGCCTTTACATACATCCTTGTTATCAAAATATGCTGAAGAGGAGTTTTCCTGGAAATTGCCTAAGTATAAGTGTTCGCGTTGATTACAACTATCGACGGCGAGCTAGTTCGAGCCTATCTCCATTCTCAAATTATGGTTATGAAGACTCCCCCTGAGACGATTGTTTTTAAAGGTATCAACTCTTTCCGAGATATATCATGAATAGTGGTTTGAATTATTATTATCAATACTTTGTTAAAAATTAAATTAACTTGAGCCCACGAAGAAATTTGAAGATGTGCACAAAGTACGGAAAATGTCCGTTTCTATTAGATGAAGCTTGTATTACAAAAAAAAATATATATATATACACATATGTGAAAGTCCTAGTTGGGAGGGGCGGTTGCTTCAGCAGGATCGATCTCGACAGTAGGCAGAGTCGGCTGAGAATCCGTAGGGGGCTTCTCGGCGACCTCTCTGGACTGAGTATCGGCAGCCCCAGATGGCTCGACCTCGACCAGGGCAGCCGCAGATGAATCGAAAGGATCGACATCGATGGCATCCTCCGCAACCTCGGTAGCATACCGCTTCACCTCCTCGACAGCCTGCGCACCAAAGAAAGAGAAATCCATCTCAGGATGGTTCACCCAAAAGGTGTACAGGAATGCCGAGCAGGTGTCGGATCTGGCCTCCCGGCGCGCAGCGTCCATCCGCGCTTCGACCTCCCCCCTTACATCGTCTATGGCCCTCTAGGCGAGCTCTTCACATCGGGCTGCACGATCATCTACCCGAGCCTGCTCTTCTCTCACCGTCTTCAGCTCCGCCTCAACCGATTTAAGCCACTCCTAAGCCCTCCGCAACTCCTCATTCGCTTTATTCAGCTCGACAGTAAGCCCAGAGTTGGCGGACTCCCACATGTTCTTTGACCTACGAAGCCCTTCTTCGAGGTCTTTATTCTTCTGAGCTTCCGCCCTCAGACGCATCTCGGAACCCTCCACCTCTTTCCGAGTTGCAAGAAGCTCGGCCTGGAGAGTTTTCGTCTCGTCCGAGAGCTTCATTATTTCGGCCTGCTGGGCTTTCTTCCCGTCCTCGAGCTTCTCTATTTCGGCTTGAAGGGATGTGCTCACCGTGCGAAGCTGGTCATCGAAATCCTTGTACTGAGCTCAAAGCTTCATGGCGGTAAGGGAAGCCTGTGAAAGAAGAAAGGTTAAAAAAATAAAAAATAAAAAGAAGAGTTTCTTACCACCAAGCTATGACGAGCTATAAAGTTGCAGAGAGCAATCCCCTTTAGCTTCGGGTCGTCAAGAGGCTTCGAGGTCGCGCCCAAGAGGTTGGGCGCGGAGTTCAGGAGGGAGTTCACATAGATCCCTCCTGGCAGGGCCTCCAGGGGTAGCCCCTTCTCAGGGACCCTGGCCCGTTTGGCCATGGCATCCTCCCTCAGCTGCGGATGATCTGGCCCCCTCTTCGAGCCAGCAACAGGGGCGTCTCGAGCCATGGCGACCTCCTTCCCACGTGCCCCGCTCGAACCATGGTCTCGGGAGGCAGAAGGGCGATGCCCTTATTGTTGATGGGTTTCCTTTTGATGTTGGGATTGATAGGGCAGAGTTTTTTGCTGATGTTCCTGTTGCCCCCCCGCAGTTGTTGGTGTTGTTGTTGCTGGGGGGGCAGTTGCTTCTGCTCCGACTTGTTGTCCAACGAGCTTGAGCTCGGGGTCGTCGACGAGGTGGCACCCGATCTTGCCTTAGATCGCTTCGGCTGGAGGAGGTCGAGTTCAACCATGCTTCCGCCTTGATTAGCTTCTCTTGAACTACTCGCCCCTGCGATCTGGAGAGCCAACGGGGGGATCTCCGCGCCCAAGTCCTTAACATGGTCCCCCTGAACGATCTCGACGTCGAGAGGAGGGGCGAGTTTGTTTTCTCAGAGGAGCTCGTCCGAAAGCTCAAGGATCTCTGAACTTGACCCTGCAGCCAAAAGTTTGCCGAGGACGTCGGTCTTCTCAGCCGACAAAGTCGGTCTCTTACCCCCGAAGTCTGCATCAAATGACGAATGAGTTAAAACAAGTATTCAAAGGAAGAAAGATCTATGTGGGCTGATTTTCGCTTACCAGGGGTCAGCACGAAGCTATGGTTCCTAAGAAAGGAAAGCGAAGGGCAGGACACGAAGAACCAACTGGACTTGTAATCGCCCACGTTGGACTTCCCCTTCGCTTTACTCTAAGAAAGGGCGGCCTTGTACGAAGAGGGGCGAGCTGCCAGGTAGTACAGCCCGTCCTTGGCATTTTTGAAAGAGAACAGAAATTTTATCAGTTTCGGCGAAGGAAGAGGAAGTTTATTTGTAAGGAACAAAAGGGCCAAAGAAGTGAGTTGGGCATACGAGTTCAGTGTTAATTGAAAAAGGGGCGAGCTTAACGTCGTTTAAAAGGGCGACAAGGTACGGAGCTATTGGGAACCTAAGGCCGGACTCAAGATGCTGATGACTAACGGCTACGTATTTGGATGGTGGGTAAGCTGCGTGAGAGCTCGAAGTGGGGATGTATACTTGGCAGCCCCTGGGAAGACGGAACTCCCGGACACAGGCCATCACCTCGGGAGGTTTGACTCTGGATGGGAATCTCTTGAAGACCGCACGCCCAGCGCTCCCTTCAGCGATCTAATCATGAACCTCCAGGTCGATTTCTGAAGAGGTCAAGCGCTTTGCAAACGGGATGCCGCCTAAAGCGGAGGGGCTGCAGCTGCAAGCCCGGTATTTCAAGGGAAGCTAATCCTAAGGTCATTGAACCCGAAGGCCCAACAAACGCCAAACCAAGTCGAGCCGTCTCCCCATAAACGGAGACAATATCGATCGGCAGAACCGTCGATAATCAACCGGCAAGGGAAGGGCCCCCACCGAGAACGAAAAGTAAGAAAATAAGTCATAGCAGACTTACCAAACGATGAGCCTGACGCCTGTATGGAACGTCGGAACAAGCACCGGACGGAGATTACCAGCGTCTGGAAGCACGAAAGTCTTGAGAAGAAGAAAACAACAGCAAGGAGAGACTTCGAAGCAAACGTGAAAGAAGGGAAAGGGGGGGTCACCCCCGACTATTTATACCTCTGGGCTAATTAACCCCTATCGTCGGATCAAAGTGCGACTCACCGCATACTCCGCATCCAACGATCGCACGACAGCTTATGGGTCCCACAGGCATAATCATGCGCCGTAATGGGGGAAAGTGCGCATTAAATGCGTTACAGACAAGGCGCGCTACGTGGAATAACGAGATTTAAAACGATTGGGCAGACATCGAAGAGACGGAAGAACAGCTGGCACGCGTCAGTTCCCAGCGCAAAGATCGCACCGCGAACTGGGGGGCTTATGTTATACGTAATTCCCGTATGGGCCAGACTCGATCTGATGGGCCGGCCCAATCACCATAAACCAAGAAGGCCCGAACGACCTCACTAGAGGAGGTCCAATCACGACCAAAACCCGAACTCGTAAAGCGATACCTGGCGAACTCCCGATACGCCTCCAACGAGCTTAAAGCCATATACGAGCGAACTCCAGGGAGTATCCTTCAGATCGCTGGACAACCGAGGTCGCTGGCCTAAAAACAATCAGCTCGCATAAAGCGGTAAAAGCTGTTAAAGAGTCAGAGGTAGGGACCATCCACCACAATAGCCCATGCTCCTCGAAATAAAGATCCCACTTACGATTCTGTACAGATGATAAGGATTGTTTGTCCCCCATTATATCATCTTTTTATTTCTATATGATATCCGAATTGTAAAAGCCCCCTCAGTTATAAATAGAGGGCAGAAGTAACATAAGGGACAGAGGGGGAATAATCAGAAAATCGCCATTCTGAAGGAATAATCAGAGTGCGGGCGTGGAGTAGGCATCGTTCTGGCCGAACCACGTAAAAAATCGTTAAGTGTTCTTCATTAGCTTCCAAAAAAGTCTCTCTTCCTACCGTGATCCATAATCATTCAGTTCGGCCCAAAATGAATCACACTCGACTGAAATTGAACGTCGACAGAAGCAATGCTTGAGCCCTCGGGACTAAAAAATACCTCAGTATGAGTCAACAACCTTAGAGTTTCTGTCATAAACCAGACATCATTTTGCAAACGTTGAGGTTTTTGGGACAACATAATGTTCGAGATCAAGTTTCAAACTCACCGAAAAGCCATTATTTAGTTTATACTCATTGTTTCCCCAATGGTTGTGTTGCTACCCATTCTTCCTAACCCTTCTACCACTAAGGTTGGCTATCATATGACCAAGATCATCCTCATCATCGCTATCATCCATCATTGGTCTTTTAAGATTAGCGAGGACAAGATGGTTGGTCTTCTCGGTTTAACGTAGCTGGCTTGATTCACGCCATTAATCCGGTTTCGATTATCATTAACTATTTGTAAAATGCCCAATTGGTTACATATTGGTTCCAATTGTTGTTGCATTGTACGAGTTTTTTTATATTGTTCTTCGATTGCTTTCCAAACTACGGGTAATCCCAATCACTATCATGAGATTGATTGCTACTGTTACTTTCAAGATTGGTCATTTGATTGGTTGATTAACCGCTCTGATACCATTTGACACAACGTGTGTAAAAAAAATATACCAAAATAAACTCTTGAAAGAACAAACTTCAATGGTCGAAGGTTGACTTTCACGAAGACGCAAAAACAAGATTATTTTTCTAAGGAAATCAAATAGGTTGCCAAAATTTATATTGAGAAAAACTAATTACAAACTCTAGGTTCTAGGCATATTTATAATATTTGGCTAATCCAAATCCATTTAATACTTGTAAATAAAATCCAAGTAGAATTCTAATAAAAATAAATGCTAATCAAACATGAAATAGAATGCTAATAGAAATAAAGCATAATCAAACATAAAATAGAATCTTAAAATATATGAAGTTTTAAAATATTATTCACTACTGTTTCAGTGCTATTATTTTGGTGCTACTATTATGGTTTGGGTCGAATTGACTTTCGACCAGGTCTTGATTGGTGACCACGTAAAAATCCAACGATGCCAAACAACTTAAGTGGGACCGTTGTCATTTGTCTCGCTGCCACCCACCTTGTTCGCCATATGTAGAAACACAACACTAATGTCCAATTACTACAAGGAAAGATTAGAGCAAAGAATAATACAGATGGTCGTTAATCTTCCGTTAAGAACATAATCAATTTTCTGGGGATGACTCGCGACTTCAAGCACACGTATAGTACCCACTGCTTACTCTGCAAATGGAATAGATACCATGCTTTCAGTCGCTATATCATTTTTTTTATTTTACTCTATTTTGGCTACGTTTTTTTTTAACAGATGAAAAGCTGGATAGTATTTAAGTTGTGTAATAACATTTAAATGAGGTAGCGTTTAACTTGATAATATGATTGGATAAATGTGCTTTTAAGTTATTAGTGTAAAATTATGTATTTGGTTTGTAAAATCTGATAAGCTATTAGAACTTGGCAAAAAGATTAAAATAGACATGATATTGAATAATACAAATATAATTTAAAAAATATATATATTTTTTTAAAAAAATTAAATTGATGTATAGCTAAAATACTTACCGTTAATAAATTATAAAAAAATCAAAAATATATAATTTTTAAACTTTATGCATAAATTTATATTTAATTCATAAAAATCTAAATATATATTTTTTTAAAATTAATATATATTATATGTTATATATAAAATTATTATATATGTTATATATAATATAACATATATATTATGTTGTATATGTTATATACAAACTAAATATATATTATTACATGTTATATATATATATATGTACACATATATACACAGTGAAGAAGTGAAGAAGAAGGCCGACGACGGAGAAGGAGATGGGCGATGGCGCAGGAGGAGATAACGACCGCACAAGAGGCAACTGCGAGAGGAGGTGAAGTAGGTGACAATAGACGCGATAGCGGTACGCGACTTGCGACGACAGATCTGGAAGCAGAGGCGATGATGGCAATAGCGGGATTGAGGTAACTTGTAGCAGTCGAACTGGACTTGTGATGGTAGTGAAGGAGCCGACTTGCGGTGATCGAGCTGGGCGACGACAATAGAGGAGCTGGAGGCGACGGTGGGGGCGATGGCAAGGCAAATGGCGACGGGCGACAGTGGCGGTGTGGGAAATTGGTTGCAGAAGGTTGAAGAAAAAGGATATAGGTTGTAAATTGATATTTTGGTTGATGATAAATTGATAATTTCCATAGTCAGCATAATTTTTTTTCCAACAACAGTTTGCAAAAGCTAAGGGGAAGGAGTTTTTAAAAAAGTTGTTCAAATAGCATTTAACCTATTTGAGTTTGCCAAACACTTAATTAAAAAAGCTTGACAGCTGAAAAATTATATTAATAACTTATAAGCGGTCAAACCACTTAGCCAAATGGACACTTTGCTTTTAAAGTCTATATTTTTCCTTTGTATAGCGTTTCTGGTCTATGAACTAAAAATCAAGACGCAATTCTCACATTAAAAATTCCATTCTTATCAAGTGGTTCAGGTCATTTGTGTAGAAATTTTAGGTGATAGAGATCCTTATGTTTTATATTTTTGCCAAGAGATCCTTTCCCTTACTAACAATGTTAATTAAACATTAATTATTCTAAATTAACTTAATTAAACTCTAATTAATTAATTAAGTTATATTTAACAAAAAATAATGATAAAAAATTAAAATAGGAAAAGATAGAATGCAATTGCTGCGATAGGAACCTATGCCTCTTACGAGTAATGAGAACCCATTGGGTGACTTGATGGATTGCTAGAGAGTTGAGCCCATTAGGGTAAGCGGGTTCCTTAAGATTTGGAACCCATCGCTCGGTCGATAGGATCCAGATGGCGACGACGAAAAAACAATCCACTCAATCCATGCGTGCGGCGAGAGGCCTTAATTGCCTATCATGATTTGATTTCTTCACAAGTTCAAGCTCAGATGGTGCAGGAGGAGGAGGAGAGTTGAGGTTTCAAGCCCCAGCCAGGTAGTTCCTGTAATTAGAGATGGTGCGATCTCATAATCATCACCCCTTCAATTTTTCAGTGAGTGATGGGTCCATGATTATAAAAGCTAGCGTTGGACAAATTATATCTTCACAAATTTCTTGGCTCTGGATGCTCCACCCATTGCCCCTCTCATCCAATATTCATGGCAGTTTCTCCACCTCTAATGTCTCCATCACCCAGAAACTCACCCTTCTTCTCTTCACCTCTCTGCATCTCCCGGCTACCCTAAACATCGCCTCCCATTACTTCACCACCCGTCTCCTCCTCCAATTATGGCGGCGGCAGAGCCCTCCGGCAACCGGCGGAATTCCAACACCCAGCTCTTACAGGAGCTAGAGTCCCTCAGCCAATCCCTTTACCAGGCACACACCGCTAGAAGAACTGCATCTCTTGCTCTTCCTCGAAACGCAGTCCCTCCTTTGTCATCAGATGAGGCAGCTGGCACCACGAGGAATGACGAAAACATTAATCCGAAACCGCGGCAGAGGCGCATGTCCTTGTCGCCGTGGCGTTCTAGGCCGAAGCTTGACGATGAGAAGAAGCAAAGAGAAAGAGACAAGGATGAACGTGCACCTCTTCAGAAAGGGTCGAACAAGTTGAATGACAACCTAGCTTCTTCAGACAAGAAAGGGCTCTGGAATTGGAAACCAATTCGGGCTCTCTCGCATATTGGGATGCAGAAGCTGAGCTGCTTGTTCTCTGTTGAAGTTGTAACCGTCCAAGGCCTCCCTGCTTCGATGAACGGGCTCCGGCTTTCGGTGTGCGTTAGGAAGAAGGAAACAAAGGATGGAGCAGTTCAAACAATGCCGTCGAGGGTGTCTCAGGGAGCCGCGGATTTTGAAGAGACCATGTTCATTAGGTGCCATGTTTATTGCACACATGGGGGAGGGAAGCAGCAGCTCCAGTTTGAGCCTCGGCCATTCCTGATTTACGTATTTGCAGTTGATGCTGAAGAGCTTGATTTTGGAAGAAGCGCTGTGGATTTGAGCCTCTTGATCCGGGAATCCATAGAGAAGAACTCGCAAGGGACGAGGGTTCGTCAGTGGGACAAGAGTTTCAACCTATCCGGGAAGGCAAAGGGAGGAGAACTTGTTCTGAAACTAGGATTTCAGCTCATGGAAAAAGATGGGGGCATTCGGTGTGCATCCTTCAGCATCCCCAGCCCAAGAATGTCTAGTCGAGCAGAAGCATGGACACCTTCTCAGATAGGAGCAGCTGCAGATTTTCATGGGATGGATGACCTGAATCTCGATGACCCGGCTCCTGTGCCTTCGACTTCGCCTTCTGTTCAGAAATTAGAAGAATTAGAACCAAAGATAGAAGAAATAGAACTCCCGGAATTTGACATCGTCGATAAAGGAGTTGAGGTTCAAGAGAGAAGTGATCAGGCGGATGAAGCATTATCTGAAGAGAACTCTGATAAAAGGTCAGTCTCAAGTGAGGTTGTCAAGGAAATTGTGCACGACCAATTCCACCTGACGAGATTGACCGAGCTTGATTCCATTGCTCAGCAGATAAAAGCTCTTGAATCTGTGATGGCAGACCTGAAACCTGCCAAAACAGAAGAAGAACTTGCGTCAGAAAGATTGGATGCCGATGAAGAAACAGTGACAAGGGAATTTCTTCAAATGCTTGAAGGTGAAGGGGCTTCCCAATTTGAACATTGTCAGCTTGATATTCCTCCTTTGAAGCTAGAAGGAGCTGAAGACTCAAAGGAGGCAGAAACCAAGGTTTTCGTCCCAGACCTCGGAAAGGGCATAGGATGTGTGGTTCAAACTAGGGATGGAGGCTACTTAGTTGCGATGAATCCTCTGGATATTCCAGTGGCAAGAAAAGATACTCCCAAGCTTGCAATGCAGATATCAAAACCATGGGTTTTCCCATCGAATAAATCAATGAGTGGATTGGAGTTATTTCAGAAAATGGCGTCAATAGGACTCGAAGCACTTGGCACTAAAATTATATCTTTGATGCCCATGGACGAACTCATGGGCAAAACAGCAGAACAGATAGCCTTCGAGGGTATTGCTTCGGCAATTATCCAGGGGAGGAACAAAGAGGGCGCTAGCTCAAGCGCTGCCCGTACCATTGCCGCAGTCAAATCCATGGCAAACGCAATGAATGCTGGCAGAAAAGAGCGGATTTCAACAGGAATTTGGAATGTGAGTGAAGACCCAGTGACGGTGGAAGAGATACTTGCTTTCTCAATGCAGAAAATAGAGGCCATGGCAGTCGAAGCTCTAAAAATCCAGGCAGAAATGGCCGAAGAAAACGCACCCTTTGACATTTCCCCAGTCACCGGGAAAGATCATAAAAACCATCCACTGGCAGCTGCAGTTCCGCTAGAGGATTGGATAAAGAGTAGCAGCGGCAACACAACATTCAACAGTGAAACTGGGGAGCCAGCAAGTATCACAATATCAGTGGTAGTGCAGTTGAGAGATCCTCTAAGACGATACGAGGCAGTTGGAGGCCCTGTGATAGCATTAATAAAGACGACGTATAGCGAGGAGTACGAGGAGGACAAGAGGTTTAAAGTTGCGAGTTTGCATGTTGGAGGGTTGAAAGTAAAAAGTGGAGGAAGGAGGGATGCGTATATGTGGGACAGTGAGAAGCAAAGGCTGACTGCCATGCAGTGGCTGGTGGCATATTCTGGATTGGGAAAGGCAGCTGGGAAGAAGGGAAAGCAGCACGCAGTGCCAAAGGGCCAGGATATACTGTGGAGCATCTCCTCACGAGTAATGGCTGACATGTGGCTCAAGTCTATGAGAAATCCAGATGTCAAATTACCCAGCTAATAAAGAGAGAGTTTGCACGCATATATATATATATATATATACATGTGTAGTTTTGCTTGCGCACATACATATATATTATATTAATTATATTATATGAAGAAGTTTGTTACATCATTCTGGAAAGAAGCAGACATGCGTTATTTCTTGACAGACTGGATATATCTTAATAAAAGATTCTGAGGGACGATTTGGTACATTCCTAGCCGGAATTTCAATTTTTCATTAACCATTGTGTAAAAAGCTAATAAACTAAACACACATGAATTTATGCTGCCCTTGAAATCATAAGTCATTTGTACGTTCTCTTGGAAATCAACTCTTTTTAAGTGGTTGGTAATTCATTGTTGGTTTGAGCGTTTTGGAAAGTATTGTTCAAACTAAATCATCATTATTGATCAACTCATCCTCCAAGTTAATCTTTTAAATCATCATCTTCTCTCTTACATCGTCGATCTTTGTCTCTATCTCACCCTTCTATGTTTCTCTGCCTAAATCAATTGGTGTTTCCTTCTCCTACCAATAGTGTCTTCGCATCCATTTGTTTTTCTTCCTATTCATCACCTATCTCTTTCTTTGATTGTCATTGTCATCTTTTTTTCTTGTCAAAACCCTAATTGCCTCTACCTCTCCTCCTTACTACTATGGTTGATGTTGCAATCTGTCGACGTTCAATTTCAGTCGAGTCTGATTCGTTCTGGGCCACACTGAATAATTATAGGTCACGGTAAGAAGAGAGGCCCCTTTTCTTTAGGAAGCTAATGAAGAACACTTAACGATTTTCTCGTGGTTCGGCCAGAACGATGCCTACTCCACGCCCGTACTCTGATTATTCCTTTCAGAATGGCGATTCTTTTCATTATTCTCTCTGTACCCTTTTGTTGCTCCTGCCCCTCCTTTATATATTAGGGGACCTTTACATTTTGGATATCATATAGAAATAAAAAGATAATGTAATGGGGGACAAACAGTCCTTATCATCTGTACAAAACCGTAAGTGGGGTCTCTATTTCGAGGAGCATGGGCTGTAACGGTGGATGGTCCCTACCTTTGACCTCTTAACAGCTTTTACCACTTTATGCGAGCTGATCGTTTTCGGGCCAGCGACCTCAATAGTCTAGCGATCTGAATGATGCTCTCTGGAGTTCGCTCGCGGATGGCTTCAGGCTCATTCGAAGGATGTCGGGAGTTCGCCAGGTGTCGCGTTACAAGTTCGGGTTCTGGTAGTGAAAACGACCTCCCCCAGTGAGGTCGTTTGGGCCTTCTTGTTTCCAGGCGATCGGGCCGGCCCATCAGAGCGAGTCTAGCCCATACGGGAAATACGTATAACATAAGCCCCCCAGTTCGCGGTGCGATCCTCGCGCTGGGAACTGATGTGTGCCAGCTGTTCCTCCGCCTCTTCGATGTCTGCCCAATCGTTTTAAATCTTGTCGTTCCACGCAGCACGCCTTGTCTGTAACGTATTTAATGCGTACTTTCCCCCATTACGGCGTATGATTAAGCCTGTGGGACCCATAAGCTATCGTGCGGTCGTTAGATGTGGAGCATGCGGTGAGTCGCATTTAGATCTGACGGTTGGGCCGATCGAAGCATTGGTATAAATAGTAAGGGGTGTCTACTTTTTCCCTCTTTCACGCCTTTGTCAAAATCTTTTCCAGCGTCTGCCTTCTTGTTTTCTTCTTCTCTTCTCGAAGCCTCCTCTGCTGCCTTTTTCCAGTCGTTCGTTGCTCTTCTTCCGGTGCTCGTTCCGACGTTTCGTACAGGCATCAGACTCATTGTTTGGTAAGTCTGCTATGACTTCTTTTCTTTCTTCTTCTCGCCGGTTGACTATCGACGGTCCTGCCGATCGATATTATCCCCGCTTATGGAAAGACGGCTCGACTCGATTTGGTGTTTGCTGGGCCTTCGGGTTCAATGACCTTAGGATTAGATTTCCTTGGAATATCGGGCTCGCAGCTGTGGCCCCTCCGCTTTAAGCAGTATCCTGTTGCAAAGCGCTCGGCCTGAAAGATCTTAGGTTTTTTTTTTTTTTTCAAGGATTCTTGAGGTCTGGTTCGCGATTTGCGACCTGACTGTTCTTTATTTTTTCTCTGTAGATGTCCGACCATCACCATGGAAATTCAAGCCAAAAGCGTTGCAACTATATCGTAGGAGAAAACGACACTTCGAACTAGGAAGATTGTCTTATCATGGAGGGCCAGAACTGTGAGGGTGCGAGCTCGAGGTCTAGGGAAATTGTCGCTCTGACCTCTTCAGAAACCGACCTGGAAGTTCACGATCAGATCGCCGAAGGGAATGCTGGTCGTGCGGTCTTCAAGAGATTTCCGTCCAGATTCAAATGTCGCGAGGTGACGGCTTGTGTCCGGGAGTTCCGTCTTCCCAGGGATTGCCAAGTATACATCCCTACTTCGAGCTCTCACGCAACTTACCCACCATCCAAATACGTAGCCGTTAGTCATCAGCATCTCGAGTCCGGCCTTAGATTCCCAGTAGCCCCGTACCTTGTCGCCCTTTTGAACGACATTAAGCTCGCTCCTTTTCAATTAACACCGAACTCGTATGCCCAGCTTACTTCTCTGGCTGTTTTGTTCCTTACGAATAAACTTCCTCTCCCTTCGCCGAAATTAATAAAATTTCGGTTCTCTTTCAAAAACGCCAAGGACGGGCTGTACTACCTGGCAGCTCGTCCATCTCCATATAAGGTTGCCCTTCCTCAGGGTAAAGCGAAGGGGAAGTCTAACGTGGGAGATTATAAGTCCAGTTGATTCTTCGTGTCCTGCTCTTCACTTTCCCTTCTTAGGAACTATAGCTTCGTATTGACCCCTGGTAAGTGAATATCAATCCACATGAATTTTTCTTCTTCCGATTACTTGCTCTAACCCATTTGCGTTTTGATGCAGACTTTGGGGGCAAGAGACCGACTTTGTCGGCTGAGGAGACTGACATCCTCGACAGACTTCTGGCTGCGGGGGTAAGCTCAGAGATCCTCGAGCTTTCAGACGACCTTCTTCGTGAAAACAAGCTCGCCCCTCCTCTTAACGTCGAGATCGTTTAGGGGGATCGTATCATGGACTTGGGTACGGACATCCCCTCGTTACCTCTTCAGGTTGCAGGGGTGAGTAGTTCAAGAGGAGCTGTCCAAGGCGAAAGTATGATCGACCTGGACCTCCTCGAGCCGAGGCGACCTAAGGCAAGATCGAGCAACACCTCGTCATCAGCCCCGAACTCAAGCTCGCGAGACGGCAGGTCGGGAAAACAGCAAACGCGCCCGCAGCAACAGCAAAACCGACAAGTGCTGGGGGGGCAACCGGAGCAGCAACAAAAGGCTCCGCCCCATCAATCCCAGCATCAGAGGGAAAAACACCATCAGCAAGGGCATCGACCCCCGGTCCCCCAAGATCACGGTTCGGGCGTGGGCCGAGGGAAAGAGGTTGCTGTGGCTCGAGACGCCCCTGTTGCCGGCTCAAAGAGGGGCCCAGATCACCCGCAACTAAGGAAGGATGCTAGGGGGAAACAGGTCAGGATCCCTGAGAAGGAGCTGCCCCTGGAAGCCCTGCCAGGAGGGGTCTATGTTAACTCTCTTCTGAACTCTGCACCCGACCTCTTGGGAGCGACCTTGAAACCTCTTGATGACCCGAAACTAAGGGGGGGTCGCTCTCTGCGACTTTATGGCCCGTCATAGCCTCGTGGTAAGTAAGAAGGTATATATATATATTTTGTGGGGGGGGCTAATAACTTTTCTTCTTTCACAGGCTTCCCTTACCGCCATGAAGCTTCGTGCTCAGTATAAGGACTTTGACGACCAGCTTCGTACGATGAGCACGTCCCTTCAGGCTGAAGTGGAGAAACTTCAGGACGTGAAGAAAGCCCAGCAGACTGAAATAATGAAGCTTTCGGACGAGAAGGCAACTCTCCAGGCCGAGCTTCTTTCAATTCAGAAAGAGGTGGAGGGCTCTGAGATGCGTTTGCGGGCTGAAGTTCAAAAGAATAAAGACCTCGAGGAAGGGCTTTGTAGGTCAAAGGACGTGTGGGAGTCTACCAAATCCGGGCTCACTGCCGAGCTAAATAAAACGAAAGAGGAGTTGCGGAGGGCTCAGGAGCAGCTCAAATTGGTCGAGGCGGAGTTGAAAACGGCGACTGAGGAGCGGGCTCGGGCGGATGATCGTGCGGCCCGATGCGAGGAGCTCGCCCAGAGGGCCATAGACGATGTAAGAGGGGAGGTCGAAGCTCGGATGGATGCTACGCGTCGTAAGGCCAGATCCGACACCTGCTCGGCGTTCCTGTACACCCTTTGGGTGAACCATCCTGAGATGGATTTCTCTTTCTTCGGTGTGTAGGCCGTCGAGGAGGTGAAGCGGTATGCTGTCGAGGCAGCGGAGGACGCCATCGAAGCTGATCCCCTTGAGTCGTCTAAGGCTCCCCTGGACGAGGTCGAGCTATCCGGGGCTATCGCTCCTCAGCCCGGGGAGGTCGCCGAGGAGTCTTCTATGGATTCTCAGCCGGTTCTGCCTCCTACAGTTCAATCTGCCGAGGTCGATCCTGTAGAGGAAACTGCCCCTCCCAACTAGGACTTCCTCATATGTATATGTACACATTTTCTTTTTCTTTTTTGTAATACCAGCTTCACTTAATAGAACGGGTATTTTTTCATACTTTGCGTACATTGCTTCAGATTTCTTCGTGAGCTCGAATCACTTTAATTTTTTAATAAAAAAAATAATTCAAAACACTCTTCATGATATGTCTCGAAATAGAGTTGATACCTTAAAAACAATCTCCTCAGGGGAGGTCTTCAGAATTATAATTTGAGAACGAACATAGGCTCGAACCAGGTCGTCCATGATAGTTGTAATAATCAAAGCGAACGTTTATACTTAGACAATTTCCAAAAGAAAATCCTTCTTCAGCATGTTTAGATAAAAACGACGGGGATTTATGCAAAGGCAGACTCCCTTGCTGTCTTGGTTTAAGTATAGTGGCTGAGAAGCTCGCGATAAACGATCAGGAAGTGTATCCAATAGGTCGCGAACGATCTTATTTATATAAATTGAGACGAATCTCGGCTGACTCGTTTGAACATGAAGATCATGCTTAAGCATGAGGTCGTGTCATGCCCTCGACTGGTATTTTTGAAGCACTTGATAATTTTAACAAATTCGGAGTAAATACTCAGGTAGGTCGTAATTCAAGGCTTTCTTCCAAGATAAAGGGACCCCCGGTTAGAGAAATCTTGACCCAGCATTGCCAAGCTAACATACCATGGCTTGCTATGTCATTCACTTGCTGAGCCAAGATATGTGTCCAGATAAGTCACGTTACGACCTCAGCTAACATATTGTGGCTTCTGCAATTTCTATTTGGACCGAGAGAGAACACCCAGGTAGGTCACAGACCATAGCTTTGGGCTAAGATGAAAGGACCTCGGCTAGCGAACCCAACTCGGAGTTACTTATGGAGGCCGTTACTCGAAAATTTCCAAACCATGACATTAAGTCAAGATGAATGGTTCTGGCTTCAAACCAAGACCTGAAGGAGGGACCAAGGTGAATGCTCAGTTGAGTCGCAAACCATAACATAGTGGTTAGGTTCTTTAGCCTCCAGCTCGCAAACCATGGCTTTTCAATTCCTCGTTTTAGGGATATTTAATCAAATACCAATAAGGATAAAGTGCAAATTGAGTTCATGAATCTTAAACAGAATCACGAAAATTATTTGTAATAAAAAAGACGAAGAGTAGACGGGAACCATTACACTTATTTGAAGTAAGGACGGAGGTGCTCCGCATTCCAAGCTCGTGGGAGAGAGAAGCCGTCTAAGTTTGCCAAATGGTATGCTCCGTTACTTAGATTTTCTTTGATGATAAATGGACCTTCCCAGTTTGGTCCTAGTGTGCCGTCACTAGTCGTCCGTGCCCCTGGGAGTACCAGACGTAATATCGAATCTCCGACGTTGTAACGCCAGATTCGGACCTTCCGGTTGTAATATCGTGCTACCCTTTGCTGATAAACGACGACCCTTATGCGAGCCATATCTCTTGATTCTTCGAGCAGGTCAAGGTTAGCTGTCAGGAGCTCGTTATTGCGATCTGAGCTGAAGGTGGCCCTTCGGTGGCTGGTCACTTCATTCTCGGCGGAGACCATAGCTTCCGACCCATATGCCATTGAGAATGGGGTTTCTCCAGTGCTACTCCGAGCTGTTGTTCGATAGGCCCACAACACCGTTTGCAGTTTGTCCACCCAAGCCCCCTTCCGGGCTTCAAGCTTAGTTTTCAAGGTTTGCTTGATTATTTTGTTGACAGCTTCAACCTGCCCATTGGCCTGGGGGTGATCAACTGCGGTAAAACTTTTTTGGATCCCCATTGATTCGCAGAATTGGATGAACTGCTCACTGGTGAATTGGGTTCCGTTATCCGTTATTATTTGTCGCGGTACCCCGAACCTGCAGATTATGTTATCCCATGTGAATGCTTGTGCCTTCGCACTGGTGATCTGTGCGAGCTCTTTAGCCTCTGCCCATTTGGTGAAGTAGTCAACTGCTACTATGGCGTGCTTGCACCCTCCGCGAGCTGTTGGGAGTGGCCCGATTAAGTCCATCCCCCAAATAGCGAACGACCATGGGCTACTCATCTGCTGCAAATAAACCGGCGGAGCTCACGAAATTTTGGCAAACCTTTGGCACTTTTCGCATTTCTTGACTGTTTTTAGGGCATCTTGCTTTATGGTAGGCCAATAAAATCCTTGTTGGAGGGTCTTTTGTGCCAGCGAAAGTGCCCCTGTATGATTACCGTAGTGACCTGCATGAATTTCTTCGAGCACAGTTCGGAAATCGGTGCCATCAATGCACCTCAGGAGTGGGGCTGAGAACCCCCTTCTGTATAGTCTTTCGTCATAGATGCAATACCAAGCTGCTTGAGCTCGCAGACGACGTGCTTCCAACTTATCTTCAGGTAGTTTGCCGTCTTGTAGATATTCCAGGATAGGAATCATCCACGAGTTTTGGGATACGGTGATCGCCATTGTTTCAGCTCGTTGCTCTATACTTGGGACTGCTAAAAAATTCATGGGTATGTCTCCCGAGAATTCTGCATCCCGGGCAGTTACAAGACGAGCTAACGCGTCCGCATGGGAGTTCTGGGAGCGGAGGATTTGGTGTATTTGATATATTTTAAAAAGGGCAAGGAGCTCGCGTACCTTTTACAAATATGCGAGCATCTTTGTATCTCCGGCCTGGTATTCTCCCCGTACTTGGTTGACAACCAGCTGAGAGTCACTGAAAATCTTCAAGGATTCGGCTCGTATCTCTTTTGTCAGGCGGAGTCCAGCTAATAAGGCTTCATACTCGGATTCATTATTAGTGGCCGAAAAACGGAACCTCAGGACACAGAGGATTTTATGACCTTCGGGACTTATTAGCATAACCCCGGCTCCTGCTCCCTGTTCGCTTGATGACCCATCGACGTATAGCTCCCAGGATGGTTCCTTCGAGCTTTCTGTATCCTCGTTAATTGGCCCAGTAAATTCGGCGATGAAGTCTGCCAATGCTTGACCCTTTATCGTCGTCCTTGGTTTGTATTCTATGTCGAACTGAGCGAGCTCGATCGACCATTTCAGTAAGCGACTCGAGGTATCTAGCTTTTGCAAGATTTGCTTCAATGGGTATTTGGTCATTACCTCGATTTTGTGAGCTTGAAAATAAGGTCGCAACTTTCTTGATGCCACTATTAGACAGTAAGCCAATTTTTTGATTGGTGCGTACCTTGTTTCTGCGTCAATCAAGCTTTTGGAGATGTAATAAATGGGGCGCTGCACCCCTTCTTCCCCCCGGACGAGAGCTGCACTGAGAGCCTGTTAGGATACTCCCAAGTATAAGGTCAGCTTCTCTTCGTTCTTTGGTTTAGCGAGCAGTGGGGGTCGTCCCATGTATTCTTTCAGTTGCTGGAACGCGAACTCTCACTCTTCTGTCCATCTGAAGTCCTTCTCATTTTTTAGCAGCTCGAAGAAAGGGGCGCACTTATCGGTCGCTTTTGAAATGAAGCGGCTCAATGCTGCGACTTTCCCATTGAGGCTTTGTACCTCTTTCTTCCTTACTGGTGACCTCATATCGAGCAAAGCCTTTATTTTGTCTGAGTTGGCTTCGATGCCTCTATTGTTTACCATGAACCCAAGGAATTTTTCGGAGGCTACCCCAAAGGCACACTTGAGTGGGTTGAGCTTCATCTGATAGTTTTTGAGGATTCTAAACATTTCTTCCAGATCGGAAACATGGTCCGTCACTCGCTCGGATTTTATCAACATGTCATCAACGTACACCTCCATGGTTCTTCCGATGAGTGCTTCGAACATCATATTGACCAGCCTTTGGTAGGTCACGCCAGCATTCTTCAATCCAAAGGGCATGACTTTATAACAGTAAAGCCCCCGATCTGTAATGAACGAGGTGTGCTCTTGGTCATTGGGATCCATGGGGATCTGGTTGTATCCTGAATAAGCATCCATGAAACTGAAGAGCTAGTGACCAGCCGTTGCATCCACTAGCTGATCGATTCTAGGGAGGGAGAAACTGTCCTTGGGACACGCCTTGTTCAGGTCGGTGAAGTCGACGCACGTCCTCCACTTCCCGTTTTTCTTTTTTACCAAGACCGGGTTGGCCACCCAGGTCGGGTAATAGGCTTCCTTGATGAAGTTGTTTGCCAAGAGTTTGTCCACTTCTTCCTTAAGGGCGGTATAACGCTCTGGCGTCATTGGCCTCCTCTTCTGTCGCACTGGCCTGTAGCTCGGATCTATGTTAAGCTTGTGCGACATGACTTTTGGGGCGATCCCCACCATATCCTGATGGTTCCATGCAAATACATCAAGGTTAGCTTTAAGGAAATTTGTAAGTTGTTCTTTTACCTCAGAAGCTAAGTTCTTTCCTAGCTTGAGGTGTCTCTCTCCATCCGCTTTACCGACCGGGATATCTTCGAGCTCTTCCATGGGATCGGTGGGTTTGTTGTAATCGATCTCGCGGGGATCCAGATCGTGACTAGTTTCCCATTGGCTGGCTGGTCGCGGGTCGTCTTTTGCAATTATGTTCACTTTCTTTCCTTTTGCCCCCATTTTTAGGGCATCTTCATAACAGCGTCTTGCGAGGTACTGCTCGCCCCGCACACTTCCTATTCCATTGGGGGTCAGAAATTTCACAGTAAGCGACCTGCTCGATGTGACTAGGTCGAGGTCGTTCATTGCTGGCCTTCCGAGCACGACGTTGTATGCTGAGGGGCAGTTTATGATCAGGAAATCTGCCAAAGTGGTGGCTTGGTGTTTCGTGTCCCCGATGGTGAAGGGAAGGCTGATCCGTCCGACAGGGATCACTGCGTCACCTGTGAATCCACAGAGCGGCTCGGGTGATGAGCTCAACTGTTCTCTTCCCAGGCCCATCTGATCGAAGCACGCTCTGTACATCACATTCACCGAACTTCCTGTGTCCACCATTATCCTTCGCACTTCGGAGTTACCGATTTACGCCCGGATAACGAGTGCATCATTATGGGGCCAATGAACGTTGCTGGCTTCTTCTTCTGAGAAAACCATGTTCTCCGGAGTTGGGCCACCCCTGGATCACTTCCCAGGAACTGATTGTTCGCCTGACCTTGCTACCAGGACATGGTTGGCTTCTCGTACGTACTTGTCGCGGGACTTGTGGGAAGATCCCGCGAGATGAGGTCCACCATGAATCGTGTAAATAGTTCGCACGGTTGGCAAGCGTTCATCATCAGAGGGGGGTGGCTGTGCCGGTTGCTGGCTCGGTTGATTGGTTGGTCGCACTACGTAGTCTTTTAAGCGACCTCTTCGTATTAGATCTTCAATGGCGTCCCTCAAAGCCCAGCATTCAGAGGTGGTATGACCTGCCTCGTTATGGTATGCGCAGAACTTCTCTTTGTTTCGGAATTTGTTGGGAGTTCTTAACGGGTTGGGTTTCCCGAACTCTTCCTTGTTTCTTTCCATGGCAAAGATCCTATCTTGAGAGTCAGATAGGACGCAATAGCTATCGAAGCGTTGCGACCTCGGAGGTCGTTCATCCCGCTCCACTTTGTGAGCCCGTTTAAACATTTCACCGCTCGAGTGATCTCCTCGAACTTCCCTTCCGGTGTCTCCGTTGTTCCTTTTCTTACTTTGGTTGGAGCCCCCGGCTTCTTCTCTAGGTCCTATGGGCTTCTTTGACCCGAAGGCGTCTTCCCACCGGACCTTCTTGGAGGCTCGTTCGTAAAATTCCCCCAGGTCCTTGACTGGGGTCCTATAGATGCTCTCATAGAGCTTGCCATCTTTTCGTAGGCCGGCGGAGATCGCCGTGAGGATGCTCTCATCAGATGGATCCTCAACATTGCTCACCTCGCGTCTGAACCTGGCAATATAATCCCTCAAAGGCTCGTTTGCCTTTTGGAAAACGGTGGCGAGGTGGCACGGTGGTGCGAGCTGTCTTCTTAGAGCCCTGTATTGGTTGACAAATCTCTGTTGACATTCCTCCCAACTGCTGATGCTGCGAGATGGAAGGTTTCTGAACCATGCTCGGGGAATATCACCCAGGACTGCTGGGAAAGCGCGACATTTAACCAGTGAGCTGGTCGTTTGTAAGTCCATTTGCACGTTATATGCGTCTAGGTAGTCATAGGGGTCGCTATCCCCGTTGTACTGTGGCATGCTTGGGACTTTGAATCTTCGGGGGAGGGGCTCAAGTTCGACCTCTCTGGTGAACGGTGTCCTATCTCCACGGTCATTACTTTGGCTGCGGACCCCTTGTCTTTCCTCCAGCTGCCGGACTCTCTGATACAATTCCTCCACAGTCGAGTCCGGGCCCACCGATTGCTGGACATGTGACCGTCTGCTCTTTTCCCTGTCTAGGGAGCGGTGATTCGGGAATGGGTAGTTGTCCCCGATATCTTCTTCTTTAGGCAGAGGTCGTTCTTCCTGCGGTTGGCGGATTCTTCGAGGCGAAGCCGGTGGGTCATGAGTGGCTCGTACTTGGGCTTGGGCCAGAATTCTGACCGCATCGGCGAGCTGCATTACCGTATTTTCTAACGCCTCCTGACGTCGTTGCCAGTCCCGAATCGTTCCGGTCCCGGCAATTTGGCTCGCAGGTTGAACAGGGATCTGTGGTGGTATTCCAGCAGCATCTTCGGCGGGTGGCTGTAAAAGGCTGTCTATTGTCGGAGCGATGGGCCCTCCGTTTGGTGGAAAATCTCGCGGTCTGTCGCGGTGATTTTCTGGAGGGTCGACTGCTGCCTCGGAACTTCGAGTATTCCTTCCTCTTGCCATGGCTATCGATCAGAGCGGCCCCTTCCTCTAGCCCCAAAATGTCGACGTTCAATTTCAGTCGAGTCTGATTCGTTTTAGGCCGCACTGAATGATTATGGGTCACGGTAAGAAGAGAGGCCCCTTTTCTTTAGGAAGCTAATGAAAAACACTTAACGATTTTCTCGTGATTCGGCCAGAACGATGCCTACTCCACGCCCGCACTCTGATTATTCCTTTCAGAATGGCGGTTCTTTTCATTATTCTCTCTGTACCCTTTTATTGCTCCTGCCCCTCCTTTATATATTAGGGGACCTTTACATTTTGGATATCATATAGAAATAAAAAGATGATGTAATGGGGGACAAACAGTCCTTATCATCTGTACAAAACCGTAAGTGGAGTCTCTATTTCGAGGAGCATGGGCTGTAGCTGTGGATGGTCCCTACCTCTGACCTCTTAACAGCTTTTACCACTTTATGCGAGCTGATCGTTTTCGGGCTAGCGACCTCGATAGTCTAGCGATCTGAAGAATGCTCCCTGGAGTTCGCTCACGAATGACTTCAGGCTCGTTCGAAAGATGTCGGGAGTTCGCCAGGTATCGCGTTACAAGTTCGGGTTCTGGTAGTGAAAACGACCTCCCCCAGTGAGGTCGTTTGGGCCTTCTTGTTTCCAGGCGATCGGGCCGGCCCATCAGAGCGAGTCTAGCCCATACGAGAAATACGTATACCACAATCTTAACATCTCGTAATATCTTTCTATTTTTATAAATTCATCATCATTTTGAACTTATTAATCATCTTTTTGAACCATTGATAGGTTCTAATGATGGAATCCTCATCAATTTTTTTGGTAGGTTGTCAAAATCTAGAACGAATCAAAATCAATGAGTTGTTTATTTTTTCTTTTTCTTCTCATCAATCTTGATTGCTTATGAGCCATTAAGATGGGATTCTTAATATTCTTTGCTCTTTTATTATTTTTGTTAAATTTATGTTAGTTTGATTTAATTATATTTTAATTGACACTATTATTAATACGAAAGGGGTCTAAAAGTCATAAATGCAACCCATAAGAAGTAAAATAGTCATCTTTAAGCTATAAAAAATCTCCATACAAACAATCCAAACCACAAGAGGTTTAAAGACAATTTACCCGGAATTATTTTCTTATTTGAACCATTATATTTACTTAATCTATCATTTTCTTTTTGCCTTGTTTTATTTTTAAGATTAATAATAATTTGAAACATAAGACATTTGTATAGTGAAAAAAATATATATCTGAAAAGTCAAAAACACAATAAACTATTATCTTAAATTATTTTTTAAGTTTTATATAAATTGATTAAGATGAAAAATAAATTACGCTATAAAAAAAATGACTGAGAAAGATGAAAGAGGCGTGGGATCAACTATTTAGAAATGGGCCAATTGATGAACTATAGAGGGCCCATGGTCTTTTCAAAGGCCCATGGAGGAGGAGTTGCTTGTCATTGAAAGGGATTTTGGGCTACATCTATACATTACACATCACACCCAAACCTGTCAATATTTTTTTCAGTAATGCTATTTATATATTTAGATTGACATTTATATTGATATTATATTAATTAATTACTAATTTACTATTTATTAAATTATTTAAATAAAGATTGTATTGATAATTGATTAATAAAGTAACAACATAAGTGTCAACCTAGACATACAAGTAATATTACTTTATTTCTTTCTAAGATAATGTTACAACTTGTACATTTTTGTTGATATCCCATTAATCAATTAGTAGTATATTTTTCACTAATTGCAAATATACTGAGGGATATATTGGTAATTGATTAATGAAGTGTCAACAAAGATGTGCATATTGCATTACCTTCCTTTCTATAATAAAACTGAAACCAAAATTTGACATATTTATTTGTTTTTTAAGTAGATAACATTTATATTTTTTATGTGATTTGAACCCTTTTTACAAACTCATTATGTGATCTCTTCTGTAACATGTTATCATGTAAAATGTGTTTAAAATAATAAATTATAATTATAACAAAGCATTATATAAGCATATAGCTGTCCCAAGATGGCAACGACTATACATTGTGTGGCGACAGGCTCCACTAGGCACAACACAAGGATATCTTGATTTGATTTCCTCGCGTTCAAGCTCACATGGTGAGGGAGATAAGTTTATGATTGAGGACACCACAATGATGATAATAAATACTAATGTATGATAAAAGAGTTGGAGATTCCAAGTCCTAGCTAGTTATTGTAATGAGACAGTGCAATATCACTATCAGCCATCTTTAGTTCTTTAATTGGTGAGTGAGGGGATGATCATGAGGATGGGTCCATGATTAAAGCGTTGGAAAAGAAGGCAACAAGACAGATGTACAGGGATAAGTTCAATGATAGCAGCAGCAAGCAGATCACTTGATCTAAGGCTTTCCCACTAGTCAAACTCTTGATTATTATTTGGTATATATGTAGCTTGGTGTGATTGGAGATCAAGTTGAGTGTTTTATATACATTTGCTACTCAAATATGTCATCCAAGAGTATAAAAATGGTTTGTGAAAGTCAAGAGGGTGTAACAGACAAATTTATCTTTTTTTTTGTATATTCATGGAACTGGTAGACTTAATCAAAGTGGAGAGCTAGATAAGTGAATTAGGTAGCCCATTAACATGATGTTTAAACCCAAAAAAATAGTGTAAATAGATTATTTAAAGAATAAAGTCAGGAATATAGTTATCGTTTAGATATTATATTTTTTAGACGATTTATATAAATTTACTTACCATTTGTGACTACTAACAGAATTTAAAAGGGTTTAGCTAAAAATAATGGTCACAATTGATGCTGAGCAGGGCCCTCCGGGTTGTGTACTTTTATTTTTTTTAATAAAATTGAAAATAAAAAAGGGTAGTAACTGGGCCAAGAATAGATTAGGAAATAATAGATAAAGAGACACAGCCGGCGCCAGCTGAGTCACACAGCAATACCATAATCCGGTCCTTCTGGGTAACGGAGAATTACGTTAAAAAAATAAAATAAATTGCTGCAAAAAAGATTATATTATCAGGAAACTGCTCTACCGGGGGGATCTTCTTCTTCTTCTTCTTCCACGGCTCATTGATCGGTGAATTCAGCCGCACAAACCCTAGTACTGGAAATGCAGCCCGAGGCTTTGCCCCTCCGGTGATCGGAGGAGAGGGAGAGAGAGCGAGAATTCGACCAGTTCCGAGCCAGTGGACTCAGGTCTTGCTTCAGATTTGACTTCTAGGTTTAGTTAGGAAGTGTTCTTCGGACGGTTATCTGACTATTCATGCGCTTGGTTGACGAGTTCAGACTTGATGGCTAGGCGGCATGGTTGGGAACTCCCTGCTCACTCCCTTCAGGTACCTTGTTGCCGGCTTCTTTCTCCCTTTGATGAACTGGGAATTCGAAATGTGGGTTTTGTTTCTTACGTATGTGGGTTCTTGTAGTTGGTTTATCACTGATAACTAACATTTCAAAAACACTGTTGTTACTGTTATTGTTTTTTTGCTGCCTAAAGTGATTTAACGGTTTCATGTTTTAGTTTCTGTTGGGGGTCCTCTGTGTGTGGTATGTTGCATTAATTCAAAGTTTTCATTCATGAGCTAACATTTTTTCTCGGTTACTTTATGTTAATTTTCTCTGGAGAAAACCTGTCATCTGTTACTCGTTGATACTGCCATCTGTTTGTTTTCCTCTTCACGGAGGTGTACTGGTCATTGTCTTGAATTGTTGTTGGGTTTCTGGTATATATCTTATGCAATTTGGTACTTATTTCTGGAGCTTTTGATTCTTGGGGTTCCGTTTTTTCTCATTTAGTTTATAAATCATGAAGTTTTTACCAAATTTTCTTTGTTGGGCTAGTATCTTTTTCAAAAGAAAATATCTCTTGCAGGAACCGACTATTATCTGTGGCATTCTATGTTTTAGGCTTATGCTTCGTTTTGTGATAAAAGTTCTGGAGAATTGGTGAGAAAGTCAAACTTATTTAGAACTTGCCATATAGTGACATAATTTGCAGAATTTGTTAAGGATTTTATCGGAGAAAGGACATGCTTCAAGCTTCATATTCCTTCTGGAGAACTTATAAATGTTTTTGAAACTCTTTACTCCTGAATTTAGTAAAAATTTTTGATTGGGGAGAATGATGCAGGCATTATCCCAGTAACACCAAGGGTCCTCACTCAAAGGTGCTATTTGAAGGTGACTTAGGAGTTCATGGGATCTAGTAATATACCCAAGATCTCTCTAGTAGACTAATGGTTGGGGTTTGAGTTGTGACAAACTTCCCTCCCCTAATTCCTAGCATCCTTCTCGCCAGGCTGGAAATCCCACATCTTAATCTGACCTAAGTTGTTCTCAAAACACTTTCTTTCCCTGCACCCACTTAGTGATGGTTATGGGTTGGTCCTGATACCACTTGTAACATCACAAGTCTTGATCCAAAAGTGCTAATAGAAGGTAACTTATGAGTTCGTAGGGCCAAGTAATATTCCCGGACCTCCCCAGTATACTACTGATGTGGAATTGGATCCTGAGAATCCTGTTGTGTACATGGTTGCCACAGGCATGCCTAGGCTCAACGCTCAGTTAAGGGCGCCTTGCTCTATGAAGCACATGCCTAGGTGCTAAGGTGCACACTTCACTTGAGGCACAAAGCATATATCCATTGCTCCTATTTATTTATTTATTTTTTTTTGGTTTTCTAATACTTGTTAAAATCTAACCAGTAATAACCAGAATAAAATAAAAGAAAATTGAGAAAAACATCCCATTGTTTAATTAAATAGTGTTGGTTATTTGTTATATATGATTTTATAAGTTTTCATTTATCTCTCTATGGGTATATATTGAAAATAATGATGTATAAGTGTTTTTATACAGTTTTTTTAATTGTGCGCCTTGCATCCAAAATGATCATGCCTACACCTAGGCTTCAAGCACTCTTGTGCTTCAATGTGCCTTGAGCCTTTGACATACCCAGAATTCTTTGTCAAGTCACTTGATGAATAGGCTTATATTTCACCTAGCAAAAAAACCAAAAACAAAACAAAAAAGGAAGAATAAGCTTCTATTTCAAAGTTTTTTTATGCTAACTATTGATGTCAATTATTTAGTTATTTTGGCATAATTTAGCTGACCAATACTGTTAACTAGTAAGTTTGACATATTTTATTTGATTTCCCAAGCATGTTGTTGTTATTATTATTATGATTTTTTTGTTTTGTTTTGTTTAGCACTAGTTAGTCCTCACATGGTTTAGTGATTTCAGTTGAATTATTCAAGCGGTAAAAAAGGATCAATGTGGACTGTAAATCTCCAGTATCAGTCCGTTTGTGCACTATTTAAGATATTATGAACCAACAAATTTTCAGGACACATGATTGTCATTTTATAAAGGTCATGTTTCTTTATTTATCTGTGTTCTATGAACTCATAAGATATTTTTCTTAATTTCCTGGTGATTCATGTCTTCTTCTTGATTTGAAATGTCTTTGCTAACTCCATTTTTTTGGATGCACAGGTTGTGGCCATTACAGTATTTTTGCTGCTATCTGTTGCATTTTATGCATTTTTTGCTCCCTTTCTTGGAAAGGACATCTATGAATACGTAGCTATCGGTGTTTATTCCTTCTTGGTAAGCATGATATGAGGGCTAACATTTGATTGCTTTTGTGATAATCCAGTGACATCCTTTGCTCATTTAACCTGTTGCAATTTTATTCCATGCACTTGTTTTTCCAGGCAATCAGTGTATTTATACTCTACGTTAGATGCACGGCGATTGATCCTGCTGATCCGGGAATTCTAATTGAAGCTGACAAGACATCAGCCTATAGATTGCAAAATGACACAGATTTACCTGGTTGGTGCTTCGTAATAACACAACTCTCTTAATATGTTTATGTAGATTGGGGGGAGGGGGGGTGTAAGGTCACCATCTAAGCGGGTGATGGTAACACCTACGCACATCCTAATAGGAGTGAGCAATGGTCTTCTGCAGTTGTTTAGATGGAGGTTGCAATCACCAATGGTTCTCAGTGTTGTTTGTTCTAGTTTCTTATGGGTCCTGTTCCTTTGGATGCATTCTCTTATTAGCGGGGAGGTAATGTAATATGAAATAAAATCATGTTGTTGCTTTGTGGTCTGCATGTTATGTGATCAGGGAATGCATCTTCTAATGAGGAACCTGGCAAGGTAGGCCTGAAGAATGGAGGAAGGTCATATATGCATGGTTCAGGTTGCTGTTCAAAAGTTGGTGGATTCTTTTGTGGTTTTCTTGTTTGGGAAGATTGCCGCAAAGGTGAAGATTTTCTGCAGCAACAATCTGGTGAAGAAGATGCTTTGTTCTGTACACTGTGTAATGCTGAGGTATAGGATTTTGATTTGTGAAATTGATTGGCTTTCTACAATGTACTTTCGTTGATTAATATGGGGGTTAGATCTCTTATCTAATAACAATTAATTCTGTTGACAAAGAATTAACTAAAGGGATGCTCAATTAGATGATTGAGGAATGCAGTTGTGTAGCATACTTCTTGATTTTGGGAGGCAAAGAAAAGGGAAAAAAAAAACATAGGGAGAGGACATGCCGTTCAAAATCAAGGAGCTTTTGTCTATGCTGCATCTCATATGATCCTCAATGGAAACCCAAATTCTGGCCTTTGGTATCAATTTTGTTGTTGAAGCAAGAATCAATTAGACATACATTACAAATATGGTTTTGCATTTTGTAGGTACGTAAATTCAGTAAACATTGCCGAAGTTGCGATAAATGTGTTGATGGATTTGATCACCATTGCCGTGTAAGTTTATCTTTGGTTCCTCATGTGAAGCTCTGTGTGAAGGATATTCTTTTCCTCCTCTTTTTGTCTTGTTAACTTTACTGATGACCTTGATCTCAACATTTATCTTATTTGATTTGATGTTGCACATTGTACAAGGGTCAAGCTTGTGACCCTTTTGGTAAGTCAAGTATAAGTTGTTTTTACCAATTGACAAAATAGTAGTTTGCATATTTTCCTAATGCATTATATCCTATTATTCAAGTTACAATGCCACCTTTTCCAGCAAGTTGACAGGGTTGTGTTTTGTATCAGATCTTTAGATTCTTGTTTTATGCCATGAAATATTTTTTTTTTGACATACATAACAAGAAAAAAAATTTATATATGTTTGTCTACGGAATTCTGTTGTGCAGTGGTTAAATAATTGCGTGGGGAGGAAAAATTATATGACATTTGTTTGCCTTATGGCAGTGAGCATTGTCTGGGTAAGTTTGAGACTCTTGCATGGGTTGCTTTATTTTTTTCATTTCTTTTCTATTGGCTCCTGTTTGACTATTTGTTCTGTTTAGTCAAGACTGAACTTTTTCTGTTGATATGCCTAACTTCTATTACATTTGCGTTTCAGCTTGTTGTTGAATGTGGGGTTGGCATAGCTGTCCTTGTCCGATGCTTTATTGAACGAAGGGCCACAGAAAGTCAGATAACTGAAAGGCTTGGAAATGGATTTTCCCGACCTCCATTTGCTACCGTTGTGGTATAGCTACTTCCTTCATGGTGGCAGATCTATGTGTGTGTCTCTGTTCATTCTGAACTTTTTTAGTTTCTCTTATTGGGTGGATCTTCCTGGCTGGGTCAATAAATTGTTTTAATGATTGATCATATTGGAAGGTTTGCTTTAAGCAGAGAGCCTTATGCACTTGGACACCCATTATTGATCGTATTGGAACCATTGACATACATTAGTTTCCTGGCCTGAGATTCGAGATCTTTTTATCAGATGCAGCCATCATTCAATAGTTTTTTGGTCACTTTTTATTAAAATCACACTTCTTGCATTTATTGATGTTAAAAGGAGCAAATTCTTGAATGAAAGGTCAAAAGAAAATGATGGTTGTTGCAAAATGTTATGCCAAATTTTAGTTTTTTTTTGCTGACCCGCAAATTTTAGTTTAGAAGCAACTAAAATTTTAGTTTTTTTTTTTTTTTTTAAGTGATGGATTTTGTACTCAAACTCATGACTGCTTACAGATATCACATGTAACATTGGTAACAAGTTATGGAAAAAAAGCCGTCTGTTGTATGTATCTTTATTGGTAACAGTTTTTTCATGTCACCTAATATTTATCATGGCTATATGTTCTTTTCTTTTTGCGCAAAAAAGTATCAACTTGTATTGTTCCTTGTTTCAGGCCCTATGTACAGCTGTTTCTTTACTTGCTATTGTGCCTCTAGCAGAACTATTTTTCTTCCACATGATTCTGATTCGGAAGGTTTGTTCTTTTGATGCCCCCCCCCCCAACACTCTCTCTCTCTCTCTCTCTCTCTCTCTCTCTGTGGAAACAACAATTACTTGTTTTACCGCAGGGAATCACAACATATGAGTATGTTGTTGCCATGAGGGCACAGAGTGAACCTCCTGGACCCTCTGTAGATGGAGAAGATCAGCTTAGTTTGCCTTCTTCACCTACAAGTTCTGCTACAACTGCAATCAGTGGAAGAAGCTCTGTTGGGAGGGGTCTGCAATATAAAGGTGCTTGGTGTACCCCTCCTAGAATTTTTATGGACCACCAGGTATGATGCCCATTTCTGAAGTTTCAGATGTTTACTAAGAAGTGTATTTGTTCTGTTCACTTCTAAACATAGCTAATGCACTTAGAAACATTTATAACCTAAATTTTGTATTCTGAAACAAAAATGCTTAGTCTGAGAATGTGAGAAAAAGGTAACTATTTTATTCATTGAACCGTATACAATTTATAAGCTGAAAGCTGAGAAATATCAGCTATCCACTCAGTAAATGGACCACGGTCTTCTCCTAAAAGTGGACCGCAATCTCCTCCTAGAAAGGCTCTAACAGCCTTGACTTTTACCAAGTCTAGAAACACTCAAACGGAGACAAATAACTTATGGAAAAGCAATGAATGAGTCAACACCGACTCAACCAACAAAGAAAATAAACACTGAATAAGAATAAATTAAAACGACATGTACTAAACTTTGACACTCCCCCTTAGTGCATGCTTACAGTTTATTATACCAAGAGCTTCACAAAAGAGCTCCAACTTCAGCTGTGTATGCTTTGGTGAAGACATCAGCAACTTGATCTCTTGTTCCAATATTCTTCAGCTTAAACTCTTGTTCAAGAACCTTCTCTCGAATGAAATGGTGTTGAAGTTCAACGTGCTTTGTTCGAGCATGAAATTTTGAATTTGATGCTGACTTTACTGCAGTTTGATTGTCACATCTCAAAGTGATGGGATACTCCCCTTTCTTGTAAATGTCAGTAATCAATTGTTTCAGCTATACTCCTCGTGCAGCCATTGTTGCAACGTAGTACTCTGCTTTGGTGCTAGACAAAGCAACATTGGCTTGCTTCTTGCTGCACTACAAAATTGCAGCTGATCCCATATCAAAATAGTAGCGGCCTGTTGTTGATCTTCTATATTTCACATTTCTTGCCCAATCAGAATCCACAAAGCCATTTAGCAGAAAGTTTCCATTCCTCTTGTATAGCAGTCCAAACTCAAGAGTGTTCTTCACATATCTTAGGATTCTGTTTCCTGCATCAAGATGAGGGACTTGAGGACATTCCATGAACTGAGAGATAACACCTACAAAGAGGGACAAATCGGGTCTTGTTATAGTTATAGTTATAGATAAATCAAACTACCGACAAATTAATGAAATTTGTGCAAGTCCATCGTTGGCTTCCTTCATCCTTGTGGTTCCATGGACTCCCCTTTTGGCTTGGCATCTTCTATTGAAAAACACTCCAATAAGGTTTGAGCATATCTTCTTTGAGACAAACAAACTACCTTCCATTTGCTCAATCTCCAACCCAAGAAAACATCTAGCTTTTCCTAAGTTCTTCATCTCAAACCGAATCACCAGTTCATCACATAAAAGTTTTGATTTCAAAATAATTATCTCCAATAACAATCATGCCATCAACATACAAAAGAATGCATCTCTGAATTTTTCTTAACAAACATACTTGAGTCAGAATTAGAAACTTTGAATCCGCAAAAGATTTAAGTATTCGGAGATTTTTCTATACCATGCTCGTGGAGCTTGCTTGAGGCCATATAAAGCTTTCTTGAGTTGACAGACATGATGAATAAATTCCTTAGAGACAAAACCTTGAGGATGATTCATAAATACATATTTGTTTAATTCTCCATAGAAAAATGTGTTTTTGACGTGAATTTGCCACAAATTCCACTCCTTATGGGCGGCCAAGGAGGTTAGAGTTCTGACTATTGTCATTTTGGTAATTGGGCTAAAAGTCTCTTCATAATCCAGTCCATAGTGTTGTGAGAAACCTTAAGTGACCAACTATGCTTTGTATTAATCCATCCATCTTCTTCTTCAACTTGTAAACTCATTTACAAGCTACTGGTTCAATGTCCTTTGGCTTTGGCCTAAGCTCCCAAGTATTGTTCTTCATGAGTGCTGAAATTTCTTCTTGCTTCTAGCTTCTTCAAAGCATGAAGGTTCATGAGAGTCAACTCGACCTGTAAAAACACATTGGATTATAGTGCACTCATTTGCTTGGACATCATATTCTTTTTGGCAAGCTGGTTGTCTTCTTTCTTGGCTTAATCATCTTGGTGATGGGAGAATCTGGTTATTACTTTCTTGTGCCTGCTGTTGATTTCCTAGGTCATCATTGTTGCTGCTTTCCTCACCGCTCCCCCTTTCTCTGAACTCCTCAGTTTCTTCGTGATTGAGAAAATCATATAGGCTGGGTTATAGTTTCACAACATCATCATCTTTAATGTTTGACTTGGTCTTTTTTGAAGGTTGTAGTAGAGTTAAACTTCATGAAAGACCACATCTTGAGAGGTGGTGAACTTCTTGGTTTTTAGATCCATGCATCTCCAACATTTCCAATGCTGATCATAACCATAAAAAATACTCTTCTTTGCTTTTGGATCTAGTTTTGTTCTATCACTTTTTGGAATATGAACATAACAAATTGAACCAAAAACTTGCAAATAACTTGCATTTGGCTTCTTATCATATAAAAGCTCAAAGGGAGATTTGTTACCATGCCACGGTGGTAGGCGATTCACTAGATGACATGAGCACTTCATAGCTTTGGCCCACAATTGTCAAGGAAGATTCATGTCATGTATTCATTAACAGCTTGTCTCCAAGAGATGCGCAAGCTTCCTTTCAGCAACTTCATTCTGCTGGGGAGTCTTTTGACATGTCATTTGCCTCTGAATCCCATTATCTTCACAGAACACGAGAAATTCTATTTCCACGTAGTCAAGCCCATTATCTGTTCTTACACACTTGATCTTGGCATCAAGTTCCTTCTTGACTTGCTTCTTGAACTCAAGAAACTTGGCAAAGGCCTCATTCTTTTGCTTTGGAAAAACCTAGAAAAATCATTAGCAAAAATCATCATGTAATGATAGTTGATGTAGCTTAGTGTTTTAGTTGGTCCCATCAAGTTTGAATGAACCAATTCAAGAGGTCTTGATCTTTGATCCTGCGATCTCTTGAAGGGTAGGCACTGAGATTTGCCAAACTGACATCCTTGGCAAACCAAGTCTAGAGGTATATTTTTTAGGAATGGAACTCCATCAACCATCTGCTTAGAAGTGTTTTCCTTTAACTGTTGATATCCAACACAACCCAATCTTGCACACCAAATAGTTGCATTGTTGTTTCAACTTGTCTTTTCTACATAAGCCTCAGATGTAGATAACACAAACTGTTGGGAGAAAGATGTCAAATTAAATAATCACAGTGGAATAAAATAATTCTCCCTCTTGTGCAAACCTAACAAGAGATGTCCAAATAGAGTAATAACGAATAAATAAGTGCAGCAATCACTCAATCACTAGAACACCAAAAATTTTATGTGGAAAACTCCCTCAATGTGAAGAGTAAAAACCATGGGACCAGAGTCCATCCAAAACTTTCATTATCAAACAAATAATGGGTACAATCATTCTTCTCTAGATAACACTAGAGGCACACCAAATTTTCAAGAACTTAATAATTCTTGGCACACTAAAATCCCCATTAGCAACAAAACAATCAACCCAATCACAACTCTCTCAAGAATAAAGATTCTTGGAATACCACTCAAAAACAATAAGGAAATATCTCACCAGAAAAACGCCGTTGTTCAGATATGATTCCTCCTAGATGGGCTGTTGGATCTTGATCTTAACCGTTGGATTTGAAGAACAATGAGTTGCGAAGTTGTTATCTAAAAATCGTGACGATTGGACCACGGGATGCAGAGATATATTGTGCAGGCGGCCCAGATTTCTCGAACTCCCAATTGTTGCTCTCGGTTGTGTACAGAAAATTGGTGGGCTGAAAATTGAGATTTTCTCACACAATCACACACACATGAAACCTCTCACGCCTGCCCTAGTTTTGCTCCATATATATATATATAATTAACAACCCTTGGGCCCCTTTTCTATTAAATCAATTTGTTGGGCTTGGGCCTTGATCCACCACACATGTAGGCAGATACCCAACAAATCTCCCCCTCTACCTCATGTAGTGGAAAGAGTCGCCATCCCAGCAATGGAAACGACAAACATCAAGCTTCTCAATTGACAAGGTCTTCATCATCATGTTTGAGCCATTATGATTTGTATGAATCATCTCAAGTTCTAACAACTTGGAATTTAATGCATCTCTAATCCAATGATACCTCACATCAATATGCTTCGATTTTGCATGAAATGCAGTATTCTTGCCAAGGTGAATTGCACTGCACTGTAACTGTCACAAAATAATACATATTTCTCTTGCTTGAACCCAAGCTCTCTAACAAAATTTTTCATCCACAACAACTCTTTACTAGCTTTAGTTGCTACAATGAACTTATCTTCTATGGTCGAAAGTGTAACACATTTCTGTAACCTTGACTGTCATGACACTGCCTCACCTGAGAAAGTAACTAAATAACCAAAAGTGAACTTGCAAGAATCAACATCTCCCGCCATGTTTGCATTAGTGTAGCTAACTAACACTGGTTTTCCACTCCCAAAACCAAGTCTCAAATCAAAAGTGCCATGAAGATATCGCATAATCCATTTGATCGCATTCCAATGCTCTCTTTCTGGATTAGCAAGAAATCGACTAACACTGCCAATTGCATAACCTATATTCGTTCTTGTACACACCATGGTGTACATCAAACTTCTCACTACGGAGGAATACATAACTCTTTCCATATCTTCTTTCTTTTCATTTGTTGAAGGACTCTGCTTAATGCTCAATTTGATATGAGTAGCAAGAGGAGAACTGATAGTTTTACTCTTATTCATGTTGAACTTCCGGAGTATTTTCTCAATATACTTTTCTTGTGACAAATATGACTTCTTGGTCTTTTTGACTCAAATGATTTAGATGCCAATAATATGTTTTGCTAGCCCCAAGTCTTTCATAGCAAAATACTGACTCAATTGCTACTTTAACTTCTCAATCCTCGAGGCACTCCTACCAACAATCAACATGTCATCAACATAGAGTAAGAGAATGATAAAGTCATCGTCGGAGAATTTTTGTACAAATACACAATGATCTGAAGTAGTTTTCCTGAAGTCTTGCTCTCCCATAACTAATTCAAACTTCTTGTACCACTATCTTGGCGCTTGCTTTAAGCCGTATAAACTCTTTCTCAATTTGTAAACATAATTCTCCTTTCTTTTTTCTTCAAAACCCTCTGGCTACTCCATATACATTTCTTCTTCCAAGTCACCGTGAAAGAAAGCTATTTTCATATCCATCTGTTCAACTTCTAAGTCAAGATTGGTTGTTAAACCAAGAACCACACGAATAGAAGACATTTTCACAACTGGAGAAAATATCTCATCAAAATCGACTCCCTTTTTCTGAGTGAATTCCTTTACAACCAATCTAACCTTATATCTCAGACATGAACTGTGTTCATCTTCTTTCACTCTATATACCCATCTATTCTTCAAACCTCTATTTTCTTTGGGTAACTTCACCAATTCAAAAGTATGATTCTCATGCAATGACTGCATCTTATCTTTCATTGCACTAAGCCACTCCTTCTTATGTTCATCTTCCATAGCTTCCTCAAAGTTCTATGGTTCTTCCCCATTAGTCAGCAGGACATATTCATCAGGAGAATATCAAGTGGAAGGTTGTCTGTCTTTGGAAGACCTCCTTGGAGGAACGACTGTGGGAGTTTTTGGTATAGTTGATTGCTCATGAGCATCATCACATGTCTCAAACTGAATAGGATTATTTGCCTTATTAGTACCTCGCCAGTTATCCTAAACTTCTTTAATTTGTGTATGCCTCGGTACAGGCGTTAAAGGAACTGGATCCAAGTTAACTAAATCATCAGAAGAATCTAGCACTAGCTTCTCAGTTCTGCCAATATCCTCTATGGTAATCTTCAATAAACACAACATCTTGACTTCTAATGATCTTCTTCTCAACCGGATTGTTAGGGTCTTGATCCTGACAAGGGAATTCTCCTTGATGAGGAGAATTAGGGTTTGGTTTTAGGAAAGAGAAAGAGAGAGAGATACTGGAGAGAAGAGTGAACAAAGAGATTTGGGAGAGAACTGAGAGATAGAATGAATTTAGAATTTTATTATGAATTCATCGATGCTCCTATTGAGAGGGAAAGTGATAGGCCACCGATACAACAAACCTATCATAGGCGCAACAAGCACCTGAAGGCTTGAGGCTGGAATTAAGGGGACCGCACATGCAGGTGTAACAACCAGCATGTGCGCATGGGGAAGGAGGGGTAAAATTGTAATCCACACTGCTGAAAGAATAATCAGCAGTGTGAATGGGGAATTCTGTTAGGAAAACGTGGGTAGGGGTATAAAGAGGATAGAAGATGATGAGTTAGGCAGCAAGCTTTTGGTAGAGAATTGGGAGAGTAGGGCCTCTCGAATGCCCTGTTTCATTCTTGTTTTTCTGTTGAAAGTGATTGGAATATATTGATATTGGAATTTTATTGGAATCCTATCAATTTGGTATCAGAGACAATCCGCTTCCGATGGTGAACTTGACAGAGCGTGTTGGCGAGTTGGAGTCGACGGTGGAAGGCGTCAAAAGGGGGGTCGACGACATTAGAGGGAATGTACAGTCGGTGGAGCGAAATGTAGCGATGCTGCTCGAACAATTCGCCTTCATGCGAGCGAAATGGGATGAGCTAGAGCGGGAAAGGAAGAACAAGTCCAGAGAGCGAGAAGGGCCTTCGGAATTCATCTTGGATTTCGAAGTAACCCCTGGCGTGATGGGGGGTTACAATCCGGGAGGGGGTAGTGGGGTTGAGTACCGGGTGGATTTACGTGGAAGATGATTGGAGATGCCTCTCTTCGAATGAGACAATCCAGATGAGTGGATCTTTCGAGCCGAGAGGTATTTTGCTGTCAACCAGCTCACGGATGAAGAGAAGGTTGAATCCGCAGCCCTGTGTTTTGAAGCCGCAGCACTGTCGCGGTTTCAATGGGAGACCAGGCGAAGAGGAATCCGAAGCTGGGAGGGCCTGAAACAAGGACTTCTGAGCCGGTTTCGCCCCACTCAGGAAGGCTCGTTAGAGGAGCGGTTCTTGGCCCTTCGGCAAGAGGGATCGGTGAAGGAGTATCGTTTGAAGTTTGAGACCATGGCTGCAGCAGTACCGGATGTGCCGGAGGCGTTTTTGGAAGGCCAATTCCTCAACGGCCTCAACCCAGAGATACGAGCCGAGATCAGAGTATTACAACCGCGGGGGCTTGATCGAATTATGCTGGTGGCACAAAACATTGAGGACAAGAACTTAGCTCTTCAACATTACCATCGGGCAGCTGGATCAACGAGGAGCGGTTATTCCACCACAACCGCAATCGCGAGTCGGCTGTCACCGGTACCCGCGAAGGGTGTGGGATCCTCCCAAAGGTCCGTGAACTAGCCAGGCCCCCGGATTCAGTCTGCAAGTAATGGTGGCAATTTTCCTTTCAAGAAACTTAGTGAGGCTGAGTGGAAGGCAAGGCGAGAGAAGGGCCTTTGCTTTCGCTGCGATGAGAAGTACTCGATTGGCCTTAGATGCAAGAACAAAGAGCTCCAAGTGCTGATGCTCTATGATGAAGAAGTAGGCGAGGCTGCGACAGAAGAAGAAGAGGAGCAGGGAGGTGACGCAGGAGTGGGATATGGCAGCGAGGTGATTGAATTATCTATGAATTCAGTGGTGGGATTAACTACCCCTCAAACGATGAAGCTAAGAGGGCTCATAGAAGGACAGCCAGTGGTAGTTCTGGTGGATGGGGGAGCAACCCATAACTTCATCTCCTCCGAGTTGGTGCAGCGCTTTAATTTACCGAGGACGGAAACGGCGGGATATGGGGTGATAATGGGAACTGGAATGGCGGTACAAGGTGCAGGAGTTTGCAAGGGGGTCAAATTGTCTTTGGATAACTTGCAGATAGTGGAAGAATTCCTTCCACTTGAGTTAGGAAGTTCGGATGTCATTCTTGGCATGAAATGGCTGGCTTCGGTGGGTAAGATGAGTGTGGATTGGAGGAATCTGACCATGAAATTTTCAGTAGGGGGAATGGCAGTGACTTTGCAGGGTGATCCTAGCTTAAGTAAAACATTAGTCTCCTTAAAAGCTATGATGAAGGCGTTGAAGGAGAGTGGGGAAGGAGTGTTGTTGGAAATTGGAGAGGTGGCTGCTGAATGCAACGAGCTGCAAGTGGGGCTGCCAGGAAGTTTGGAAGAATTGTTGGCAGAGTTTGAAGGAGTTTTTTCCAGCCCAATGGGACTGCCACCCACTAGAAACAGAGATCATGCCATCAATCTCCTACCCGACACCCCTCCGGTTAGTGTTCGACCTTATCGCTACCCATAACTTCAAAAGAATGAGACCGAAAAGATGGTACGAGAGATGTTGGCAGCTGGTATTATCAAACCAAGTGTTAGCCCTTTTTCTATCCCGGTGTTGCTCGTTAAGAAGAAAGATGGAGGATGGCGCTTTTGTGTAGATTACCGGGCTCTCAACAAGGTGACAATCTCTGATAAGTTTCCTATTCCAGTTATTGATGAATTGCTGGATGAACTACATGGTGCGAAGGTTTTCTCGAAATTGGACCTCAAATCTGGTTACCATCAGATTCGAGTCAAGGCTGGAGATGAACCAAAGACCGCCTTTCGAACACATGAAGGCCATTATGAGTTCCTCGTCATGCCCTTCGGATTGACAAATGCCCCGGCCACCTTCCAATCCTTGATGAATTATGTCTTCAGGGAGTATTTGCGTCGGTTTGTGTTGGTTTTTTTTGATGATATTTTAATCTATAGCCAAAATTTTGACCAACATTTGCAGCACTTACGTTGTGTGCTGAAAGTGCTGGCTGCAAATCAGCTGTTCGCCAACAAAAAGAAGTGCTCCTTTGGGCAGTTGGAGGTTGAATACCTGGGCCATATCATCTCCCAACAAGGAGTGTCAGCTGATCGTTGCAAGGTGCAAGCCATGATCGACTGGCCAGCACTAAGTTCCTTGAAGGAGTTGCGGGGATTCCTTGGTCTTACGGGGTACTATAGGAGGTTCGTGAAGAATTATGGTAAGATGGCATGGCCCCTCACCGAGAAACTAAAGAAGAACAATTTTCGTTGGGATGGAGAGGCTGAATGAGCATTCCAGCAGCTCAAAACAGCAATGGTGTCACTGCCAGTCCTTGCACTACCAGACTTCGATCAGCCCTTCATTATTGAATCCGATGCATCAGGGCATGGAGTAGGGGCAGTGTTGATGCAGAATCATAGACCGATTGCATATTACAGCCATGCTCTTAAACCACCGGAGAGGAAAAAATCTGTTTACGAAAGAGAATTGATGGCCATGGTGTTTGCAATCCAGAAATAGCGACATTATCTTTGGGGAAGGAAGTTCATAGTGAGAACGGACCAAAAAAGCTTGAAGTTTTTGTTTGAACAACGAATGGTGAGCTCGGAGTATCAAAGGTGGATGCTGAAACTAATGGGCTTCAATTTTGAGATACACTACAGGCCGAGATTGGAGAACAAGGTTGCAGATAACCTTTCAAGAGTCAGCCACCCAGCAGCTCTATTCGCTCTAACAGTACCAAGGGTGGTGCAACTCGATCAGCTGGTCCGAGAAGTGGAGGAGGATACTTATTTACAGGGGATTATACAGAAATTAAAGACAGATCCAACTTCCAGCTCCGATTTTCAGCTGGTAGGCAACCAGCTCCTCTATAAGGGGCGGTTGTTCCTGCCTAAGAAATCTTCCCTAATTCCTTTGGTGCTCCAAGAGGGACATGATGGCAGTGTAGGGAGTCATTCTGGGTTCCTAAAGACTTACAAGCGGATTGCAGCGAGTGTTTTTTGGGCGGGCATGAAGCGGGATATTCGCCGATATGTGGAGAGGTGTGTCATTTGCCAGCAAAGTAAATATGAGTCCTTATCTCTAGGGGGTCTTTTGCAGCCTCTTCCGGTTCTTTGTCAGATTTGGGAGGATATAGCCATGGATTTTATTGAAGGGCTTCCAAAATCGGGTCATATGAATGCTATATTGGTGGTTGTGGATAGACTCAGCAAATACGGCCATTTTATTAGTCTCAAACACCCTTTCACAGCTGGAGCAATAGCTGGAATCTTCATAAAAGAGGTAGTTCGGTTGCATGGTATGCCTAGGACTATTGTTTCGGATCGAGATAAGGTTTTTATGAGTCGTTTTTGGGAGGAGCTATTTCGACTTCAAGGCACTAAACTTCAACGTAGTACAGCCTACCACCCCCAAACGGATGGGCAAACAGAAGTACTCAACCGGACCTTAGAAACTTATTTGCGCTGTTTTGCATCAGCAAGGCCTGTAGGGTGGTATGTGTGGCTGCCGTGGGCGAAATTGTGGTACAACACCTCTTACCACACTGCCTCACGAATTACTCCCTTCCAAGCTGTTTATAGGAGAGAGCCGCCAACCTTGATCCGATTTGACAAGGGATCAACCTCGATATCAGCAGTGGAACAGCAGTTGCGGGAGAGGGATTTAGCTTTGGACGAGCTCAAGAACCAGCTGGAACGAGCTCAGGTGATTATGAAGAAAGGGGCTGACCGAAGGAGAAGGGATGTGCAATTTGAAGTTGGTGATTTTGTCTACTTGAAATTAAGGCCATATAGAAGGAAGTTCCTAGCTAGCAGACCTAATGAGAAGCTGGCTCCAAGGTACTACGGGCCATTTAAAATTGAGCAGAAAGTGGGATCAATGGCTTATAGACTCCAACTCCCAGCCACTTGCCGGGTTCACCCGATTTTCCATGTGTCTCAGTTGAAAGAAGCTAAGGGCAGGCCTGGCACAATGGAGCAGATTCCCCTCGAGCTGCAGGCTGACTTAGAAATGAAGGTTGAACCAGAAGCAGTGTTAGGAGTGTGGCCTGGGAAGGGTTCTAATTTGCGCGGGCTGGATATCCTGATCCAATGGAGGGCTTACCACCGTTAGAGGCAACTTGGGAGCCCTACAACATGATTCAACATCAATTTCCAGCTTTTCACCTTGAGGACAAGGTGAGAGTCCAAGAGGGGAGTAATGATAGACCACCGATACAACAAACCTATCATAGGCGCAACAAGCACCTGAAGGCTTGAGGCTGGAATTAAGGGGACCGCACATGCAGGTGTAACAACCAGCATGTGCGCATGGGGAAGGGGGGGTAAAATTGTAATCCACACTGCTGAAAGAATAATCAACAGTGTGAATGGGGAATTCTGTTAGGAAAGCGTGGGTAGGGGTATAAAAAGGATAGAAGATTGTTGTACCGAGCAGAAGACTTAACAAGTCAGAATCTCATACACATATTCGGTAGAACAGGAAGCTTAACAGAAATCATAAACAGCCAACATATAAACCCTAGACAGAAATGAAAGAGCTGCAAAAAACCAAAACGAGAACACAAGGAATTTACCGTGGTTCACCCAAAATGGGCTACGTCCACGTTGAGCTCAGTAAGGAAGAGCTCACTGCACTATATCGAGTAGGGTTACAAGAATACGAACAAGTAAACTGTACATCAATGGTTCTACTAACAAAACAGCCTCATAATCATCAAATACAGATTAGAAGCAAAACCTAGAACCAGAGATTACAAGAAGAAGAGTAGTCTATACAGATAAACAGAGCTTACTCAAAGCGACAAACCCTAACCCGAAATCCCCTTCTTTCTCTTCTCTTTCCTTTTGATCTTTCTATGTCGTTCACCATCCCGAGGCACTGTACCATTTATATGAGATTTGAGCGACTGGGATTGAGGTTGATAAAGGCAGCATCGATGGTTCTTGGTTAATCGCAGAGCACGATTAACAGCAATGGCAGAGAGGACAATAGAGAGAGAGGCATCGGGCAGAGCAAGGACGATCAAGGGGCATCGAGAATCAGAGGCGCCTTTAGGTTGCATTTTTGGCCGTCCATCAGCCGTCCACGTGGACTGCTGAGGTTGCCTAAAATGCCCTCCTAAGACGACAGCGTTTTGATGCTTCACCCACAACAAAGATGATGAGTTAGGCAACAAGCTTTTGGTAGAGAATTGGGAGAGTAGGGCCTTTCGAATGCCCTGTTTCATTCTTGTTTTTCTGTTGAAAGTGATTGGAATATATTGATATTGGAATTCTATTGGAATCCTATCAGAAAGCCCCAATTATAGGCCCATCCTCATAGGAGATTCATTGTACAATAGTCATCTAATCGCCTAACTCCCTTACTATTATGGCGCTACAACCTCCTAACCACATCAGCTAACTTCTAATTGCAGCAACTAACATCTTGTTATTCCCTTTTATTGTTACAACCATTCTATACACCCCTAACTATTGTAAGGGTCCTAACACGGATTATACAGCCTGTAGCCAAACTCATCATGACCATAGCCCACGAATATACACTTTGGGAATGCTGCCATGTTTTGACATCAAGTTTGGACCTTTCATCTTTGGGAATATGCACGAATGCCTTACATCCAAACACACGCAGATAATCATAAGAGACATCTTTACCTGTCCAAACTTTATTTGGCACCTCCAAGTCTAATGGAACACACGGTGAAAGATTTAATAAATAGACAGTTGTATTCAATGTTTCACCCCAAAAATAATTCGACAGCCTTGTATGCGAAAGTAAGCATCTAACTCTCTCAATTAATGTCTTGTTTATTCTTTCAGCCACACCATTTAACTGAGGGGTTTTTTATGGTGTTTTCTGATGTTGAGTGCCCTATTTTATGTAATACTCATCAAACGGTTCAAAATATTCACCTACATTGTCAGTTCGGATGCACTTTAATTTCTTTCTAGTCTCTTTCTCAACTGAAGCCTGAAACTGCTTGAACACATCCAACACTTGATCTTTTTTCCTCAAGGTATAGAACCACTTCTTTCTTGAATGATCGTCAATGAAGGTCACAAAGTAGAGAGCACCTCCGATTGTCCTCGTCTTCATAGGACCACACAAATCGGAAGAAACCAAGTTAAGTATACATGTCGTTTGTGAAGAAGGGAGATTCTTGAAGCTAACTCTGGTTTGCTTCCCTGCCATACAATGAGCGCACTTTTTCAATCCTGTACTCTTCATCCTAGATAAGAAAATCTTCTTGGCCAACAATTTCATTCCTTTTTCACTCATATGACCAAGCCTCTTATTCCACAATTCAATTGTACTGTCATTCTCCACTGCATTAATTATGTCTTTGTAGAGCTTTGCCTGCTACAAGTATAATGATGATGATTGTTTTTCACCTCTCGCTACTATTGTAGAACCTCTGTTGAGTCTCCATTTACCACCACCAAATGTATTGTAGTGCCCATCGTCATTAAGTCTACCAGTAGAGATCAAATTCAACCGCATGTCAGGAATGTGTTTTACATCTCTAAGAATCAATCTGGTACCATTGTGGCATTGTCAATCTCCAAACACATATCTCCAATACTCACAACTTTTGCCAAACTATCATTTCCCATCTTTACAACTCCATAATCATCAGCTGTGTAAGATGTGAAGAAATATCTACGAGATATAGCATGAATGGTAACACCACTATCAACCACCCAAGAGGTATTATGACAAGCTAAATTGACAACATCAGTATCATAGACAAGGTAGAAATCACCTGCAACAGTAGTTGTTCAATCACCATTAGCTTCGTTATCTTTCTTCTTTTCTTTACCTTTGCCACTTTTGTTGTCTCTTTTCAGCAGTCAACAATGTTTCTTAATATGTCCCTTTTTACCACAATTATAGCACTTGACGTTGGCAAATTTGTTAGACTTGCTTTGGCTTTTACCTCTATTCTTAGAACCCTGGTTTGGAGTCCTCCCTCGCTTTTCAACAACTAAAGCATTTGACTGCGAATAACTCCCGTTTGTCTTTCTTCTCATCTCTTCATTCAAGAGATTACTTTTTGCCAAGTCCATGGAGATCACACCATTCGAAGTTGAGTTAGACAATGATGTCTTGAATGTTTCCAAAGAGTCTGGCAAAGTACCAAGGAGCCACAATCCTTGTATCTCGTCTTCAAATTTAATACTCATCGTAGCCAATTGATTAATAATACCCTGAAAAGCATTCAAATGATTTGTTAAAAGAGTTCCATCTCAATATCGCAAAGCCATCATTTGTTTGATCAAGAAAAGCTTATTACTTCCAGTCTCTCAAGCATACAATTGCTCGAGCTTACTACACAAACTGCGTGCATGTGATTCTTCATTGACATGGTTCAATACATTATCATCCATCCATTGCCTAATATGACCACAAACTTGCCGATGAAGCAAATTTCATTCATTATTTGTCTTATCAATAGGTTTCTCCTCAGCAAATACTAGTTGATAATAATTTTTCACATAAAGAAGATCCTCCATCTTCCCTTTCCAAATATGATAATTCAAACCATTCAATGTAATCATTCTACTTATATTAACCTCCACATTCACCACAAGAAATAATCCTAAACAAATAGCCTTGCTTTAATACCACTTGTTGGGAGAAAGATGTCAAATTAAATAATCACAACATAAAAAAATAGTTTTCCCTCTTGTGCGAACCTAACAGGAGAAATCCAAATAGAGCAATAACGAATAAATAAGTGCAACTTTCACTCAATTATAAGAATATCAAAAATTTTACATGAAAAACCCCCTCAATGCGAAGAGTAAAAACCACAGGATTGAAGTCCACCCAAAACTTCCACTATCAAACAAATAATGGGTGTAATCGTTCTTCTCTAGATAGCACTAGAGGTACACTAAAATCCCCATAAGCAACAAAGCAATCAACCCAATCACAACTCTCTCAAGAATAAAGATTCTTAGAATATCACTCAAAAACAGCAAGGAAATATCTCACCAGAAAAATGCTACTGTTCAGATATGATTCCTCCCAGATGGACCGTTGGATCTTGATCTTAACCGTTGGATTTGAAGAACAATGAGTTGCAAAGTTGTTGTCCAAAAATCGTGACGATCAAACCACAGGATGCGGAGATTTCAAGGATTAACCGATGACTGCGCAGGCTGCCCAGATTTCTCGAACTCCCAATTGTTGCTCTTGGTTTTTGACAGAAAATTGGTGGCTGAAAATTGAGATTTTCTCACATAATCACACACATGAAAACCTCTCATGGCTGCCCTAGTTTTGCTCTCTCTCTCTCTCTCTATATATATATATATAATTAATAACCCTTATGCCCTTTTTCAATTAAATCAATTTGTTGGGCTTGGGCCTTGATCCACCACACGTGTAGGCGGATACCCAACACAAACAAGTTAGATTTTTTGTTTCCAGTGTAGATGACATCACTGACTATTGCCTTCACATTTACTAGAACCTTCACATCCTTGGGCGCAAAGAGAAATTGCTTTCCTGAATCATTTTTTTTGTGACTGAATCTAAATTTTTCTTAACCGCAGGAGCATGGTAAACACTCTTTAGGACAGTATTGCTATTGTCCTCATAGTGGGTTACCTTTACATTTGCACTGTCCTCATTTTCCACTAGGTGAACCGAATTATCTGTTGTGACAATCACCTTTGTCCCGTCATGATGATGAGTGTTTGAAAACAATGAATCATCCTTAGTTAGATGTGAATGCAACCAAAGTTGAAGATCCAATCATTGTGGTAGTCGATGGATGTATTTGCATTGGCACTTCTTTCAACCACCTCATTTGAAAAGCACGTCTCCCATTCTGTCGCTGGTGGATCTTGCTTTCTATCCTTTTGGAGCTCAAGTTCCCATTATCAAGCTTCACACAACAATCCTTCTTGATATGGCCGAGCTTCCCACATCTATAGCTATTCTTCTTTTTGTTGTCATTGATATAAACGAGCTGTTGGGGTTGTTGGTTCCTGCTATGTTGGTTTTAGCCATCTGTTTTGCTGAGGCCTCTTGATTGCTCAACAAATTTTTGAACTCAACTAGCTTGGCTGTTTCACCCACCCTTTCACCAAGGTGATGAATAGCATGTATTCTTTTCGTATTCCTTGAATGAGATATCTCTGCAACCATGGTTCCTCAATCATCTTGTCCAACTCTGAAATTTCAGCACACAAGTTCTTAACTTTTAAGAAATATTCAAAAATAGACATGTCACCTTGAATGAGGACAAGAAGTTCATTCTCTAGAAGTTGTAGTCTTGCTATATCCTTTTTCATGAACAAAGCTTCTAGAATGTCCTAGACTTCTTTTGGCAATTCAACATCACAAACGTGGTCAATGAGTTCCTTGCTGATCAACATTCTCAATGCAAATAGGGTCTTTCCACACTTGATCTTCCACTTTCTTCTTGCATCAGCATTTTCTAGAGTGTCATTTGGAATTTTATTAGCCTCAGACATTAAATCCCACAAGTCCTGCCCTCAAAGAAAAGCTTTGATACACTTGCGTCAGTACTTGTAATTGTTACCTACAAGTTTCTCCATGTTGTTCTGTGGAAGGCTAATTCCACTCACTTCCATTTCAGCAACTAAGGATTTGTTTTAAGAAGAATTTTTCTCTATCAAGTGAACCATCCCCTCACTTGATAGACTAGAAAAAACTATCTGACAGCCAAATCAAACCTGGCTCTAATACCATGAGACAAAAAAGCTTAGTATGAGAATGTGAGAAAAAAAAAGGTAACTATTTTATTCATTGAACCGTGTACAATTTATAAGCTGAAAGTTGAGAAATATCAGCTATCCACTTCAGTAAATGGACCACAATCTTCTCCTAAAAGTGGACCACAATCTCCTCCTAAAAAGGCTTAACAGCCTGACTTTTACCAAGTCCAAAAACAGTCAAACAGAACACTCAAATGGGAACAAATAACTAATGGAAAAGCAATGAATGAATCAACCCCAACTGAACTGACAAAGGAAATAAACATTGCATAAAAATAAATTAAAACAACATGCACTAAACTTTGAACCTGTCTGATATTTCTTCCCTACCAATTGATACTTGCAGACTTACTCTGGATGTTGTGTATGGCATGAGGCTATCTTTTAGTGTAGAAAATACAGGTTTAGAGAACTTATATCTGAAAAATAATTCTAGGATACTTAGAGGTTTAACCTGAAGAATGGGGGAGGAGTAGAAATCATGCAATAGAAATGGATATGTAGCTATGTACAGGCAAAGTTTGAACATCGAACACGACCTCACATTGCACAGTTTGTGCACAAGCATTTTGTGAGAGTTCTAATGTGCATGGTTGGGTTTATCTCTTTGCCTTTGTAACTGCAGCAATTTTTGGTGGTTATAATTATTTGAAAGAACTTTGTGGTGCAAGCTTACGGAATTTGATGCCATTCTTCAACATGCTTCCTTTATTGGATCTTGGCCATGTTATCTGTGTAATACAATCTAAAAGCTGGGCTTAATATTCATTTGTTTGTGATATCTTTTAAGCAGGATGAAATTATCCCACATCTGGAGCCGGGACGATTGCCTTCAACAGTGGATCCAGATGCTGCACAGCCAACTGACAAGGGGAAGTTACCCCAGCGTGCAGTCCGAATCAGTGCATGGAAGCTTGCAAAATTAGATGCTAATGAAGCAATTAAAGCAGGTGTTAAGGCCAGAGCTTCATCATCTGTATTACGCCCGGCGAGTTCCAAACATCATCCTTATCATGGTGAAAGCTTATCAAGTAGCAATGTTAGTGGCAGAAGCAGTCCAGTCAGTACGAATCAGGGATTTCACGACAGAAATGCAAGAGCGGGAACATCAAGGAAGTCTCTTTCCAAAAGCTCATATCCTCCTAGTCGTGCTAGCTTGGAAGATCTTGAAACTTGTGGTCACAGCCTCAGTAACTTAAGTAGCCCACATCCTGCCAGCAACCTCTCCCCTTCTCCCTTGGAGCAGCGGGCTGCAAGTAGAGATCACTTCAACCCGATGTATCTGTCATCGGCCGATCAGTCTCCTTGGTCAGTGAAAGCGAGCGATGGGAACGGAACTGCTGGCCGTGACAATTTACCATCACTGAAACCCGTGAGCAAAAACAACCCAGGAGCCGCAGAAAACACAAGGTCGTCAGTTTACTGGGATCAGGAATCTGGGCGCTTCGTCTCTGCAGCAACCAGAAGTGTCGGTTCTTCTCAGGTTTCAGGGACCGAGCTTTTGTACACGGGTCAATCCATATTCTTTGGTGGTCCTCTTGTGAACGAACAACTGAGCGCCAGCACAAGAAACAGCGGCTCCTTGGCTGCTGCTCCTCAGAGAGGTCCGACGTCAAGTTATTTCCAGCAAGGCAGATCACAGAGGGGTGGTCAGCTTCCTGTGTTTGTTCCGAGTGATTCCCAGCAAAACCAATTCTCTTCTAGGTTGTCTTGACAGTATAATGAGATACCATTTTGTTTCTCCATATATATGTAGAGCTTAGATCCACGATTTTTCAGTTTTCTAACATTCTGTTTTACTTCGCTGGTCTTTAGCAGCTATTAGAATTTAGACATCTATCCCATCCAAACTAACCCTGCCATTGATTTTTGTTGGGGCGCCTTTATTATCCTATAAACTATGAGCCAACATAACCTTAGATAATTGGGGCTTTTTTAACCAACCTTAAAATGTGTTTGTGAATAGCAGCGTTGACCAGAAAGGATGGACTATAAAGCAAACATGAAAAGTATTTTTGCTCAGGCCAAAGATCTAATGTTGAAAAGACCTAACCTTCTAAAAAATAGCTGAATTAGTTTTTACCATTATTTCTAAGAAAGCTAAGAAATCGATAGTCTATAGGACAAAATTCACACGCCACTCTAGTGTTTTTAAAAATGACATGTATCTCTTTTTAGTTTTATAAACGTGTATCATTTATACCATGTGGTTAACAATTTTTTTTTAAATTTATTGTAATCATAAAAAGAAAAGTAACTAAAAAACAAACTTAGCTAGTGACATTCCGATAAGTATGACAAGTAACAATGTCTCAATGACATATTAGCATCAACAAATATTTAATTTGGGGTTTAAAAGGACTTACTTGAGAGGTTTATAGAGGATCTCTAATTCAAGAAAACCTTTTAAACCTAGATTTCAAATTTGGGTTCAAAGTTCAAAGAGAGAGAGACACACACACACATACTCAGTTAGTCTTGTTACTAGAATGTCACATTTATTTTCGTGACACCATCTTTACCATTAATCTCGCCTCTACCACTATAATGTCATTTTATCTTCACACACCATCCACGAGTTTTTACTTTTGAATTTAGGTTCATTTGAAAACAAATCTAGAGTCTTCAATCGAAGTTTAAGAGGAACCTAAAAATTTCTCAAGTTTCTTGAAGATGAACTGAGATATTAAACATGTGTTGGAAGACGAACCCAAATTTCATCAATAGTCAACAATGAAAGAGATTAGAAGAGAGATAAGTAAGAAATAAGATAAAAGAGTATTGTTGAATCAATCATTATCCATCATCGATGATGTTAGAAAGGATAAAGAGCTGAAAGATAAAAAAAGAAGAGCAAAGAGAGGAGAGAAAGAAAAAATAATTAAATATAGGAACAAAACAGTCATTTTGCTTGGTATCTTAATAGCAAGGGAAGTGCATATTATTTTTAAAAACATAGAAGTGATCGGTGCAATTTAGACAACTCTCAGGGATAACTTGTAAAATTTATCTTTACTTAAAAACAAAACATTAGAACCTATTCAGTTGCAAAAATATTTTTATTTTCTAACTCTAATTTTTTATTAAATAACTAAATCTTCCAACTTAATTTTCTAATTTTTTCAATTGTATACTATAAAGTAAAAAACATCTTTTTTGATGTTTTTTAATTCCTTTTAAATGAATAGCATGACTTTTTGAAATAAAATTTTATGACATCTTTAGTTATAAAATTGGAGCTTGTTAGGACATCTTTAATTATAAAATTAGAATTAAAAAATTTAAAAATATTTTCTAAAATTAAACGGGGCTTTATTTTCTGATGTAAAAAATCAATATGCTTTTAGTAATGTGTTTATGAAAATTAACAATTTGTCAAGCTAGGAAGTAAATCAGTTCTCATATCCAAAAATAAAACAAAAACCAATGAAAACAAATAAAAAAAAAATTACTAACCCCCCATACGAAAATCAACAAATACTTCAGACTTGATGTTCTTCAAACTTCAATGGAACGTTTAAGGAGCCTCCTCAACTCAGGGAGGCATATTGGAATTTTCAGCCCTGATTGTGCAATTGAGACCTTTGCCAAAGTAGGAAGAAATGGGAAAAAATTTTGAGAGGGATCCTGCATGTTTCGCACTGTCCCAATATGTGCCCACAATTTGGAGTAAATATCATACTTATAGATCTTCCCATCCATTTTCTCCACCTGGTATAGCATAAGAAGCTGCAAGCCATCAAATGAAATGGGAAATCCACCATGATAGGTATTTTCTTTGGAGGCTATGTTACCTATCTTGGCTGTGATCTTCCAGCTTTCTTTTCTATCATCAATGAGGGCACAAACTACTATCTCTTCCCTTGAAGCAGAGATCATGGTGATCATCCCATCTGCAATCCCAAGCCATTTAGTGTCTCCAAGTTGGAAGCTTGGAGGTTTCTTGATCAAGCAAGATTTCTCCTCCCCTATATCGAATGCGATGACACTTCCATCTACTCGAAGCCAGTGCAGACACCCATTTAAGTAAATAGCGTTGCCACTCACGAATTTTCTATGTTCGTAAGCTAAACTCGTGTTGGATTTTCTCCAAGAGCCCTGCGAGAATACGTTGAATTTATACTGTAACCTTAAGGGATGGCTCTCCTTAGCTCTGATGAGGACTATATACCGAGGTTGAGGAGAGAGGACGTTTCTGGAATCGATTGCTAATCCTGCGTGTCCATTGAAGAGACTATTTGGGCATTGTATTGTTTGATAGTCCCCTGTAACCGGGTTGCAAACGCTATAAAGCTTGGCGCGTGGTAAATGGAGAAGAAGCAAGCCATTGCATGAAGCTAAGATTTGGACCGTAGGGGCTCGAGGCGACAAGCAATTAGTTGGAATGATCGTTGCCTCGTGAGGAGGGTAGAGAGGAATGCTGTAGAAAAGATTCGGAGTAACATCGGGGGAGCGAATGAGCACAGTTGAGCGGCGAGACAGATGGGTGGCTTGTTTCATAGAAAATACATGGTTAGAGATGAGAGCTTGAAGCTTCTTGTTTAGGCACTGGTATTGAGCTGCAACCTTGAATGGCAAGTGTGATAGGATTTCAATAACAAGATCTTCAGGGACGTCTTCCATTTAGGAGGTTTTGCAGTACTAACTGTATGGTTATACATGCACGAAAGGCCCACCATATAGAACCATAATTTAATCCTCTTCTTGTGTTATGATTTGGCTTTGAGGCAGAAGTAGAGAAGGATTTGGAAATCCCTGTTATGCTATGACTTGGTTTTGAGGTAGGCGTAGTGGTTTTGGTTTAGTGAAGAAAAGTAAATAAGAATAATTTGGAAATCTACAAAGAATTGACTACTCGTTGGAGTAGGATTCTAAAAACCAATTTGCTAATTACTAATTTCTTAAATTGTTTTAACTTTTAATAAAATGGTATGCATTTGACTTTTGCAAAATTTTCTAGGGATGACCCAAAAGAAATTTGAATTACAGAATATATATATTTCTTCGGGTATATATGCTTATGATTAAGACGATTGTACCCTTTTAAAGAGTCTCTCAAGACAAGAAGATGAAACCCATTATATAATAACCACGAAAAATAACAAATTGTTGATTTAAACTGTGAAGGGTGAAATTTAAAAAAAAAAAGAAAAACTTCTTTATATATCGCTACAACTCGCACTTGTGAAGATGGTGGTGCAGCGTGGAAGGATATGAATAGTCTGAATGGGCAAATCTCTGTTCCAAATCATGCTATATTATATCTTGCCTTTCTTTGATTTCTCCTCTTGGGTTCCTTGAATTTCTTGAAATCGTGTTTTTGTTACTTCCTAATGAATGGAATACAAACCCAATCTGTAAGAATCAGCAACAGCATCTTGGGTTTCTTGAATTTCTTGAAATCTTGGATTGCATTTGGATATGTTATTTAATGAAAGGATTTCTAGTGACAGAATTTAAAATTTGAAATGAATGATATGATTAAAAGTCCCTCTATCCAAACAAAACCTTAACCTTGAATTAAAAACACTAATTTCTGGTCTAGTGTTTTTCTTTTATCTTCTATATTGCTATTTTCTATTACCTATAGCTAATAGGCCAAAACGCATTACTGTAATTCAACAAGTAATGAATTAGAGTTTAAAAAACTGAATCTTAGGCTCAATTTTTGCTTATTTTTCATTCATAGTTTTCCCTCAATTCAGTTTTGCACTTGGTTTCTTCACTATGTTGCTACAAGTGTTTGTGGGATTTCTATTCAATTGCCTACTCATCATGCCCTGGGATTTCTATTTAGTGGTTTAACAGCTAGAGGATTGTCATCTTGGTGAATACTAATAATGAGTGGATTGACATTGAGGTGTTATTCTATAAACAATTAGCCAAAATAAAAATGCGACGGTGAACATATTGGCTGTGGCCTTGAGCCTTGACCAAAACTGGATTGTAACATACATCAAAGTTTGAGACCAAAAATCTCATCTTCAGAAAGACATAACTCCACAGTGCCTCCCACAATTAAACATGGCTACAAAGTTTTCAGTAATGTATATATCATAACTTAGAATTTGTCAAGCTAGCAAGTAAATGAGTTCTCATCTGAAAATAAAGCACAAACAAATAGAAACAACAACAACAACAACATACAAAGCCTTTATCCCAACAAAAATGCAAACAAATAAAAAATTTAAAATTCACCTCAATTCAGATGTTCTTCAGACTTCAATGGAAAGATTAAGGAGCCTTCTCAACTGATGAAGACAAATTGGAATCCTGCGCCTCAACACAAGCGAGACCTTTGCCAAAGTAGGAACAAAAGGGACAAAAACTTGAGAGGAATCCGTTATCATTGGCACCGACCCAATATGTTTCCACAATTTGGTGCAAAGTTCATACTTAAAGATCTCTCCATCCATTCTCTCATGCCTAAGTAGCATAAGAAGTTGCATGCCATCAAATGAAATTGGATACACATGATTGCAGCCATTCTCATCAATAGCTATGTGAGGTATCTTTGTTGTGAACTTCCAACTTTCTTTAATATAATCACAGAGTGTACAAACCACTATCCCCTTCCTTAAAACTAAAACCATGGTGATCATCCCATCCGTGATCCCAAACCATGTGCTGTTTCCAAGTTCAAAGCCTGGAGGTTTCTTGATCAAGCGGGATTTCTCCTCCACTACATCGAATGCAATGATGCTTCCATCTTTGCGAAGCCAGTGCAGACAACCATTTAAACAAACAGATTTGCCACTCACAAATTGACTATTTTCATAAACTGGACTTCTGCTGGATTTTCCCCAGAAACCCTGCGAGAATACTTCAAACTCATACCGTAACTGTAAGGGCCACCCAGACCCGCTCTTCTTAATGCTAATCGTGACTACCTTGTATTGAGGTGGAGTAGATGAGACGGTTCTTGAATCGATTGCCAATCCTGCGTGTTCATTGAAGCCAATATTTGGACATCGTAGCATTCGATAGTCCCCAGTAATTGGGTTGCATACACAGTATAGATTGGTTGATCGTAAAAGGAGAAGAAGCAAGCCATTAGACGAAGCCAAGATTCGGACTTCATGAGGTTGTGATGGTATGCTCATTGCATCATGAGGAGGGTGGAGAAGAATGCCGTAGAAGGTTGTAGGACAAATCCGTCGGCCACAAATGAGCATACTTGAGCGCAGATACAAATGGACGGCTTGTTTGACAGCAAATTGATGGTTAGAGATGAGAGCCCGGAACTTCTTGTTTATGCACTGGCACTGAGTTGCAACTTTGAATGGCAAGCGAGACAGGATTTCAATCAGAAGATCGTCAGTCAAATCTTCCATTGTTGGAGCCGGTAACAATTCCTTCTGGTCTCTCCCGTCGCATCCCCGCATCCTCGTTCCCCACTCAAACCTTGTTGGGTATTTCATTTAATTTCCCACCCGCACCCATTCCGGTTGGATAATCTCCACCCATCACTTGCTTGCGTCGTGCCCAGTAAATTCTATTTTAAAAATTGACAATTTATTTTTCTTAGTTTAAATAATTTCTTAACAAATTTTTATGTATTTTTTAATTTCACTTATTCATTATAAGAAAAATAAAAACAATCAAAAACAGATAGTAGAATCAAACCAAGGAAACAAAGAGCATTAAGAAGTAAGTAGCAACAGAACTAATAAGGCAAACACAACTGAAGAACAGCAGCAGCAACCGGCAAGTATTAACAAGACCCAAAAAAAAACAAAAAGGAACTTGAGATTTGTATTTGGGATTTTATCCCCTTTGAGAGGTTGGTTTGAAAGGAAGAACAAAGCATCTAAAAAGGATTTCAGAATTGAGATTTACCAAGCTAAGGAGGGACGACTTTGATAGATGATCTGAACTTGGCAGGTCAAACGGAGGATCCTCAGTCACTAGAATCAACAAGGGTACCCAAAATGTCGCCCGTTCGTCGAAGGGTTTTCAGACCTCGATTTTGAAGAGCGGAGATGATTGCTGTTCTACCTGTTGTGGTTCAGTGATCGCATGGCCGGGATTTCGTAGAGGAGTCACTGTCTCTATGTATGTGAACTGAAACAAAAGAGCCCGGCGGCAGCGAAGGTAAATTACACAATTACCTTGATATTTAGTTAAATTGTACTAATTATTTTATATTTTTAAAAATAAATCATATATCTTTTAAATTGTATAAACGTAGATTGCTTATTTCTGTTGAATAATTATAATTATTATTATTTTTTTATATTTCTAAAGTAAATATCTCATTACTATAATTATAAAAATAATAAAAATTATAGATATCACTGACGACACTATTAACAACGAACAAACAATCCAAATTAGAGTTTGAACCTTTAAATAAGGTGTTCAAATTTTGGATTAGATCGAAAAACTTGGTCTGGTATTTGGTCTAAAAAATGTTAAAGAATCAACCTTCGATTCAGTCCAACTCTATTCTAATTTTGGACCAAAAATAAATATTCTTCTTTTATATACTTTACTTACAATATGGTGGTATACAATTCTTTTATATTGTTGTATTGTTGGTTGCATATATTGTTGTATTTACAACTTGTATTATTGTAAATATGGCAATATCTATTGTTGTATTTACATTAGCAATATAATCATACATACAAATTTAATTGAAAAAATTCTTGTTCTCGCCCTTATATGGCCTAAGATTTGTCCTAAACTTTTTACTAATTTTGATTATAATTTATAATGAACTGGATCGATTAAAACACTCCTACTTTCAAAGAATCAAATCCAATGAATTTGAAGATCTAATGTAAGTTTGAAGATCTAAACCCTTAGATCTAGGCGAGGCAAGTGACTCATAGGGAAAAAAAAATACTTGAAGCATAGGTTTTGGGGGAGTTTGTTATTTTGTGGCAAGTAATGATATGTAGATGCTATATGTTTGTTTTTTTATTATTATTTTACGAAATGCATTTGAAGCGTGTATATATAATATTTTGGTAATATTAAGTATATTAAACATATTAAATCTATTGTAAGAACTTGAATTTCATTTAAAGTTTATTATTTAATTTTGATAAAAATAGACAATTTTTACATTCATATCTTATGTGGTAGTAATTTAGAAATTTACATTGAGAATTTCTAAAGAGTTTTGGATGGTTCACCCAAAAAGTCTTTTCTTTTCTTTTCTTTTAAACTCAATATTTCAGAATAATTTGAAATTTGAACTTTTTTTAATATAAGTTATGACCTAAATTATGTTTAATTCGTTAAAATAAACACACTCATCAAGATGCCATCTTGATGAACAAAGTTAAACATAGGAGTTTCAAGGAAAAGCCAATGCCGCTAGAGTCAAACATTAGAAGAATAATAATCTGAGTTTAGGAAAAAATAAATTATAAAAATAAAAGGTCAAACAAATGGAGATGTTGAAAACAAGAAGTAAATTGTAAGGGTTGGCGAAAGATTTTACAATAAATGTTTCAAAAAAATTCCCAAGTTATGATGTGAAAAACACTTTAAAGAAAAGGGTGTTTAAGCGTCACTTAAAAGAATAATCTCTAGTGAATTTGAAAAAAATAAATAATATAGATTAAAAGTCAAATGAATGAAGATTTTGAAAATAAGATGTAAATCGTAAATGTTAGAGAAGAACTTTACGAAAAATGTTTTTAAAAATAAAAATCCTCAAATTATGACATGAAAACATGCTCTAAAGAGGAGTGTTTTTATAATTTCTCGATCAAAGTTCATGTCTACCCCTCTAATCTTGCTTTCTTGAAAGATATGTTAAAGAAGATAGTAAGTTTAAAATCTAGTAAATGTCACTTTGCGGTAACAAATTAATACTAAAATAAAAAATTGTATACGTATACAATAAAAAATATTTCAATTCAAAAATATCAATCAATATTCTCAATGCAATAACATGTATCACAGATAAAATCACACATCACATGGTGTGTAACACCCAACAATTTTTCCAATGCATAATCACCAATAAATTAAAGAAACTAAAATAATGTTTAGTAATAAATTCAAATCTCAATAAATATCTCAATATGCAGTTCAACTCCTCCCATTGATAGACTAAAATTTTCATAGTACCAAATACCTAAATTTTAATTGTTGGAGTAACTCTTGGACTTCTTCAATGGTTCCATTCACAGCTTAAAATAACATACTAACACCATTAATAATTTTTTTTAAATAATTTTATAAACCTGATTCTTAATTTATTTTTAAATGAATAGATTACAAATATATATCAAATAATGAGATTGAGAACATTCACTATATCAACATAATTTTTATTTTTGAACATGGATGATTCCTTTGAAAGAATACTGATCGAAGAATAAGGGTTCACCTAATCCTTTTTTAGAAAAAAATCATAAATATTAATTCAAAAATTTTGCTCCTCACTTATGCTCATACTAAGTTTGATGATTTAATTCTTTTTAACAAAGAATTTGTTTGTCTCCAAACTTTAGATGATTTTCATTTTACAACGAATTAATTTATTTTAAATTTCTTAATTAACCCTTATCATAATCCTTATCTTCAATCCTTCTCAAAATCATATTAAAATGATATTCATATATGTTTTTTGTTTATCTCTTAAGTATTCCTTAGAGCCAATCCTTCTCAAATTCTCTTCCAATAATACACACCCATACATATTATCGTTATGATTTTTTTTTTTATCCAAAGCTTAATCAAATGTAATTCAAAATTCTAGCCCTATTTAAATCCCTCCACAAGTATATTTATCCCTTCTATATCAATCTCCATTTAGAATCTAAACTCAATTTCAATTTCTTTGAAGTTTTAAATTATCCTATTCTACAATGGCTTTAGAAATCCTATTTCCTGTTAAATTTTATTTTTTATTTTATTTATCTCTTTCTAAAAATTCAAGTATTAGAGAGGGGGTGGGGGTTTTGTAGAAACCTCAATTGATTGATCAAAATGGGATTTTTATAGAAATTGTGATTAGTGGTGATTGATTAGTTGGGATTTTTGCACAAAAATATTGATAGATTGATCTATTTTGATTAGAGTTTTTACAAATCGATTGCAGTAGTGGTTTGTTAGAAACCCCATCATGATCATCAACAACTCATGAGAAACATGGAGGAAAAAAAAAAAGAGAGAAAAAGAGAAAGGAATATGAGAGAAAAAAGATAAAACATGACAAATGGAGTTGGTCATCGAACACTAGAATTGATGCGCTAGAAAGAGAGATAAAGTGAGTAAGGAAAAAAAAAAGAGGAAAATTTAGAAATGATTTATATATATATATATATATATATACATGGGTAAAACAATCAATTCATTTGGTCTATTAATTGGAGGGAGGTCAATGGTATTTTTAAAGACACGAGTGTACTTAATGTAATTTAGTCAAATCTTAAAGATGGTGTGTGAAATTTATCCAATTAATAAATGGTATAGGATTAAAATTTTTTAATTTAGATATGGCCCAATTAGACTTGGAAACCCTACATTATACCAAATTTTTTAATGTATTAATATTATTTATCTTTCTATGAAATTAGCATTTGATTGGGTATTTTATCAAAGTAGCATTAGATATATATTGGACTCAAGTTGAAAATTTACTAATCTCTTAGCTTATCTTTGTCAACATTGTCTCTGATATAAATTAGCAAGTCATTTTGCCCTTAGGGTATAGGTTGAATGGGTGGACAAGTGATGTGTCGATGTCAGTCCGATAGATCAAAAATTTCATCTTCGTCTTACACGATGAAACGAAATCTCATACTTATAATTTATTTTTCTTGACGTAATCGAGGACATGAATATCAAAAATCGCACAAATATAATTATCCCAAATTAGCAAGTCCCTCTGCTTCATGTTTCAACAAGGACTTGCCCATATACTTTTTATTTTTGTACTCATTTTTGTATCCTTGTATTCTTAAGATATTTTGTTTAATCTCATATTTTCATTTTTATCGGCTATTGGATACTCAATGAGTGTCTGTATATTTGATATATTTTATTATAACAAATTGAAATTGATATTCATAATTTAAATAATTTCACAATAATTTGATAACAAATGAATTTACTATTAATGCATGTAAAAAGATAAGAGACAATAATTGTAATATTTTATATTGTTCTAAACTTCTAATGTATTAAGTAATAAACAATACCAACCACTAGGAAGACAAAGAGATAAGAGAAATCATAACTATATTATGTTTCAACTTTGTGATAATATATTTAATTTGGATTTTTGTTTGAATCTATGAATTATAATATATAATTAAATAAATTAATATATATATATATAAATATCAAAATAAAGCATGAACAAAAGACCATATTCTCCCTACTCTGCTCATATCTAACAAGATATTATATGCCTCACTCTTAAAAAATAATTTTAATATCCAAATCCTACTTGTCAAAACAAAATTTTGACAGATATCTACGTTACAAAATAGAATATCAATTGCAATCCCCACATGCAAACGCCAAACGTACACTTTGTCTCACAGATGAAGAGACTGGCATTCTTTTGTTGGGTGTTGACAAAACAAGTGAGGGGACGACGGACACGCAACTTTATGGCGGGATGTGCAAAATTTTGGGTTAACCAAGATAATAAAGTTAAATTAATTAAAATTATCAGTTTGATTTAATTTTTTATAAAATTTAATTTGATTCATTTTTTTTAAGAAAATTTGTTTAATCAATTTCGATTTAGTTTTTGTGTTGGAAATGATGCAATCAATAGAATTTACAAAATGATGTCATTTTTTCCCCAAGTATGTGTTAGTATTGTGTTTCATAATATTATATATTTAGATAACATTTAGTAGACATGTAATTGTCATATTTATTATATCTTTATATATATTTATAAAACACAAGTTTCTTTATTTATGAGCTCTCTAGTTTAACATATGAATGAGTTCTTAGATATTATATTTGAGAATTTTATTCTCAAGGTGTTAAGATTATGTGATAAGATTATTTGGTAAGAGGATGTCTTAAACTATTCATATTTCTTAGATTCTTTGGATGGGGACTCTAATTAGTGGAATATGAACTAACATAAGGATTACTGTCTTGTTCAATATGTGATACTGAGGGAAGAGTGGTGTGTCACACGCCACGTGACATAAGATGTCGGTAGTAAACGTGTGGATAGTTGTTGGGGAAAATCAGTCGAATGTAATGTCGATGACAGACCACATGGTATGGTGGATAATGGTCCTATCATTAGGCTGCGATGGTATGTTGATCTTCAGACTTGAACCAACACGGTTGTTTTGAATATCAGTGTGCGAGATTTGCTAATAAGTCAAACCATCCAATTGGAAGGTGGAAAGGGTTATCTATATGGTTTCATATTGCTAGTATATAGAGATATGTGTTGGGAATATGATTCATCGCCCTCGTTGGTAATTGATGGGATGAACGTCTTATGTGATCTACTGTTAGTGTACCAGGATAGTCCTTGATAATGACAGATTGAATATCAAGAAAGGAGTTTCTTGAGGTGTCATCTAGTCATATTGACGAGATTAGACACATAGTTACTGAGTTTGTGAGTTTATCACTCTATGACTCTCGCTCAGTTATGATGTTAGGTGATGAAATGATTATACAATAAAATAATTGTCAGTCATAATAGGTTCACTTGAAATGAGATTTTACTGCCACCTATACTGTCTTGAATTGCAGTTAGGCGTTATAACTCTTGGATCGTCATCGAGATATGGAGAGATTCCGGTAATGGGTTAAGGGGTTGACCAGTACCGAAAGGAGTTTTTATGCTATTTAATTACTAATGAGTAGTAAACCTTGAAAGTCACACATTATATAGTGTCACGTCTGGTATCGACATCGCGTGCCCAAAGCATCTCAGGGATTGATGAGTCAAATGTTGACTTGTTAGCCTCGAGAGTTGACTTTTCAATGGCAAAAATCAAATTTTTGTGCCATTCAGCCAGCCCAATTGAGCGCCACGTGACACGAAATTTGGAAAAGTTGGGGGCTTGGCAATGGTTGCTTTCGAGCATAATAAATTGAATAAGCAGTGTATATTGCTTCACGTTGTTGTCTTCTTCTACTTCGTTAAATTATGTGGCCATAAAAAATTAATACGTGTAATAGTTACGAGCAAAGATTTAGGGCACGAGTACAGATGATGCAACACCTTGTGTTTAGCTTGAGAAAAGGAAATCAGAAAGGTATCAGACAACGTATTGGGTGTGGACAGACTATGACCACCATATCGTGAGATGAATTGGTCTAATACAAAAATAGTTTTTGTACCTATCTACATTGGACAATAGATATATGTGTATTTATGTTCATATGATGAATATGCGTGTTACTTAAATGTCCAAATTGTGTTTATGACATATATGTATATATTCTGTTGCTCGCATTTGATATGAATAAAAATTTAAAATTCTCCATACAATCAACCATACATGGATTTTCTATTAGTGTGTACATTGAAGAATAAAGGAATAATATGGGTCAGAATATTCATCACCTTCAACTTTTTACTTTCCACCTTTATCATTTATTTCATTGCATTGCCCTTTGCCTTTACTCGTTAACACTATCATCCTCGTCTCCCATCAGCCGCCATCATCCCCAACTCCTGTCGGTTGCCATCATCTTCGTCATCCTCTTTCCTCTAATCGACAACTTAGGCGAGTTTTAGTTGGTTTTTTGATTTTTTTTTTATTTTCAATTTTACTGGTTTGTTCGAATTTTTTGTCTTTGGTCGATTTATTCAATCGATTCTTTTTTTTAATTTTTTTTTGGTTTTTTCAATTTTCAATTTGTTTAGTTTTTTAATTTTTTCTATCATTTCGGTCTAATTTTTTAAAATAATTTATTTTTTAATTATTAAATTTCAATTAATTCGATAGTCAGACCGTTTACGTGCCTCTACTGTATGGGAGTCTAAATAGCACCAAGAAACATTAATTTAATAAAATTTAAAAGAAAAAACCCTCTGTGAGTGTGAGATGATCCTCTGCTTTCATCCCAATGCTTAGCTGTGCGCGCATGTGATGATGATGGTGCACCTTGGAAGGATAATCTGATCGGGCAAAAAATCAATCTGTGTTCCAGTGGTGGCCATGGCTTCTGTAAAGACCTGGACGCTAGACAACAATCCTCTGGTTGCGTGGAAACCCGCCATAGAAATAGAGCGAAGCCAGCAGCAGTACGCCAAACAGAATGTGGTTCTTCCACCGATACCCATTTCCAGAAGGTCTGCGATTCTCATCTCCGTGCTGCCTTTGGGGCTAATTTCGCCGCCCCGACCATCACTGGCCAGAGAGAGGCGCAACCGGACGGCCATCCCTCTTGAAGATTACCTCACCGCCTGTCGGTCACTTTTCTCTCATTTACTCTGCTCTTGTTTGTCATGCCTCTGAATCATGCTATATTGTTTCTTGCCTTTCTCTGATTTCTTCTCTTGGGGTTTCTAGAATTTCTTGAAATCATGTTGTGTTTAAAGGCTGTGTTTGTGAGAGATTTTAGTAATGGAATGGAATGGGATGAATTATAAATGAGTGGAATTTGATGGAAATAATGGATAGGATGAGTCTCCCTTTCATCAATTCCCCTCTAATTTAAATTTAAAGGAGACTAAAAATGTTCATTTTAAGAAAAATGGATCAATCACTTTCCAAATTCCATTGCTAAAAGGACTCCCAAACAAAAGAGAATATATTTTCATCCTTCACCACTTCACCCAATTCCATTCCTTCCCACTCTCCCGAACACATCCCAATTCCTGGCATAGGTCTTGTTGATGATATAATTTCTCTAGCTAATATACCAAACACGTTACTTCCAGCTGTGGAGTAGATTTGACTTCTTCTACTGTGTTGCCACAAGTAGTGAAATTACAGTTTTAAATGCTGAATCTTAGGCTGAGTTTTTGATTTTTGCTTGGTGTCTGTTTATAGTTTTCCCATATTCGGTTTTGTACTCTCTGTTGCTACAAGTATTAGTACGAACTCTTTTGTTTCTGGGGTTAACTAGTAACTGTTGACAAATATTGCATTGTTTCACCTAGCAATCAAATGGCAAATGCTCTAAGAACGGCCCTGTGAATGATTTGTATATGTCACGTTTAGTAATCACATATGAGGAAAGAATGACTCTGTTACTCATCTTGCCCTGGGATTTCTATTTAGTTGTTGAACTACTGCTGTAATCTGGCCAGCTTGGACAGATACATCTAAGGTGTTTTCACTCTTTGAATTCCTACTCCATATTTCCATGCCAGTGTCAGAGATTTTCAACAGTAACTTTAAGGAGATGTTTGGAACTAGGATTTGAAAAGGAAAATGAAAAGAAAGTGAAGTTAATTACTTATCTATGTGAATTTTTGCATGAATGTAGAAATACTTAATTTGCTTTGCTTTATTTTTCCTTCCACAAGTTGTAGTTCTAGATATTGCAACAAGGAAAATTACTATCTGGGAAGTACTGATGCTTCTATTGGGATTGCTTATTCTACCATTTTGGAGGCTATATAAAGAAAGTAAATTCAAATTTTCTCTAGCATCCATGTAGTTTTTTTCTTAAGCTTGTTCAATACTGACAGAGGCAACAATAAGATAGTAATAATTTTTAGCCTGACATTGCCCAGAAAAGGTCAGTGAATGAAAATATGTAGGAATCCATATTTGCAAACTGAAATCAACAAGTACTAGCAGTTTGTTGAAGAATACATGAGAATGATCGGTAATAACCGTATATTTTTTCCCTTCATTAATTAATTGGTTGCATCTTGAAACAGCTGATGGTTTGAAATACTACGACATTGTTGAAGGAAAGGGCCCGGTGGCAGAAAAGGGATCAACAGTACAAGTCTGTTGTAATGAAAGTTAATGAGCTTCTGCTCTCATGTATCAGATTTCAGCTTACCATTCATCTGGCTTCTTTACAGGTGCATTTTGATTGTGTATATCGTGGTATTACAGCAATATCTAGTCGAGAATCTAAACTCTTAGCTGGAAATCGCATCATTGCTCAGGTTTTTACTTCTTTTGCTTGGTCTATTAACATAAGGTTCTAGCCTAAATGTTCATCTGGCTTCTTTTGCTTGATATCAATGCTTGAAATGATTTGAGATTTTGCAATAAAGGATGTGAAAAATGTTTAATGCTCGACATGTTAGGCATAAACATGGTTGAGAATATGACATTGGAATTTAGCACTAAGTAGTACCATACCACATCCATGGCAGTGATGGCATAAGTCCACTTGTAACTTCATGATTATGCTATGCTGGTCATCTTCATGATCAATTATTGCTGCTACTAACTGGACAAGTAGTGAGAATTAATTCTTTGTTAGTTTTTCAAATCTAGTCAAATAATGAAATCTTACAGCCCTGGTGGATCATACCTTGATTTCTGACATGAATTAGTGACTTATTGGCTTGTGTTTGTTTCTAAAGTAGCCTTATGAGTTCAAGATTGGAGCTCCCCCGGGAAAGGAGCGAAAGCGTGAATTTGTTGACAACCCGAATGGCTTGTTCTCTGCACAGGCTGCACCAAAACCGCCGCCAGCTATGTATACAGTAACTGAAGGGATGAAAGTTGGAGGAAAGGTGACAATGAGCTCTTATTTCCTTATGTGCATGGTTAAATGGTTAAGACGCTAGCTTTCCTCTCTGCCTTCTTACTCTTACCACTATTTTATCAAAACTGAGTTCTTGCATTTTTCCTTCCTCACTCTCTGCCTTCATCTTGTACCTTTTTGCAGAGGACTGTAATAGTTCCTCCTGAAGCTGGATATGGCCAGAAGGGTATGAACGAAATTCCAGTAAGCCCTCAATAGCCATGGTGATTTCTGTTATTCTGAATGTACTGCAGTTGATTAGTTTAAATTATTTGTTCTAGTACACAAGCATGATAAAGGGGCATCCTCGGTGCCCAAAGTGCCTTGTGTTGCTATCATTTCCACACGTAGATTACACTTGTTCTGCAAATAGGCTGTTCCAACAACTCAGAATCCATGACTTTCCAATTAAAAAGGAGCAACTTTACTGTTGCAACAAAGTCGGCGCCTCTAATACTCCACAAACATGATAGGAATAAGAAATTGTAAAAGAGGTCTTTCTAAACGGCAACAAGCAAGCAAATTGTATTATGAAGTCTTCATATTAAAGTTCTGAATCTTTGCTCAAATTATTTGAGAACAATACTAAAATGCATACTCAATTCGACTTGTTCATTCTGCAGCCAGGAGCTACATTTGCGTTGAATGTTGAGCTCTTGCAAGTAATGCCACCAGAAGGGAAGTAGCCTAATTCAGGGTATCAGAGGTCCATGTGAATGCAACTATGCTCTGCTTCTACCTCTTGCACAATGGAAATATTCGCATCGCATGGAACAGTACAGCAGCTACAGATTTGTGGAGGGTCCATTTTATGAAGTATTAACACAACCCTCTTCTCAGTTCGTGCATCGGTTTATCTTGTATGTGAAACCAATTGCAATATGTTGTAGAGGCAAATCTTTGTCCGGTACAGAGGAACAGTTTTGACCAGAATTTACCACACTTTTCATTATGGTTGACTTTTGATCATAATTCTTTGATCAGTTGATTCTTTGACTTGCTTTCATGGGTGTTGTATGTCTTGTGATGTCTGAAATTAAAGTGACAGGGTGCGGCAAATCTATCAACTGGAGTCTTCTTTTAGCTGCCTTGACATGAAATCCTGTGTGTTTGAACTGCTAAAATGATATACCATATTGCTTACTAAGTCATTGTGACCTATATGTGCTCGTCATGTTTCTGTTTGGGACGTTGGGGTGCCCGTTCGGACCCCATAATGATGGCAAATAAGTCACTGATGCTTGTTTTGCCATCAGTGTTTATTTTCTTAACAAAACTTAGTAATTAATTATAAAAAATTGACACTAACTCTGTCAAACTCTCTGTTTTTATCTGTTAAGTTGTCATGTAGTAAATTTATGATTTTTTTCATTTACTCCCTTAACTTTTGAGATTTCCTTATATACTCCATCTTTCAATATTTGTTTTTTTATATACACTATCATTTTTTATTGTAAGATATTTAAAATTTATTTATAATTGGTGTAAGGATTACCCTCTCAATATTTTATACTAAAAACATAAGTGTAATAATTTTGTAAAATAAAGAGATGCATATTGTTTATTTAAATATTTTATTTTAATTGAATGTATACTAATATATATATATATATCTTTATAATTTTTATTTATATATTAACTTTTTAAGCCTGCAAAAAATATTCGTAAACAAATAGTAACGGGTTCGATAAAACCAGAGGGGCCCGAACCCGGCCCGAAGTTAGTGAAACTCGGGAGCGGAGGTAACATGCGCATGTGAAGAATCAGCTGTTTCTTTCACCATTCGACACTTGGATCGAGCTCGGGCTCTCACGACTCTAAACCCTAATCTGCTCTCGGATAGAGTGAGTGAGAGAGAGTGAGAAGAGATGGGGATTCGTTTCTGTCTATTAGTGCTATCAATCGCTGTACTGTGCGCACCTTGTCTATCCGATCTGGTCCTATCGAAGGTTGATCGACGGGTATGTCTTTGTTGATCCAATTCCTTTCCCCGGTCCCCTTTTTCTCTTGATTCGATTTTTAGTTTTGTTGCCCAGAATGGAAAATCGAACTCGATCTGTTTGCGTTCTTGCTAGGGTTTCGAGTTAATATGGCAAGACTGTTATTTTTTATGTCTGATCTAAGAGCACGTATTTGAGGCGCCCACTGCAATTGCAGTTTGGTGCAACTTGTTGAAACGAAATTGACTGCACACTGCCTATTTCCTTGATCTTAATTTCAACCCGCCTCTCACTGCATTTTGATCCTCTTGTTGCAGATTGATTTGACATCGCAAATTGTACGCATCACGTCTTCGTTGAAGGTGGGAAGTTAACTCGTCTTTCATTTCCTTGCTTCATTCTTTGGCTCCACTATATTTTCTTATTTATCTTTTTGAGATGAAGTTCTGTTAAACTTATTTATGAATATCATTCGAAGAATCACTGCTGTTTCTGAATTCTGCAACTACTACTTAGGATTTAGTTTATCTGTTTGACTTCCAAATGCATACAAACTCTGGCACAGCTCATAATTATTTTGAGCTTTTCTGTTTAGATTGAAAATGAAGGAGCTGATCTGGTTTCGCAAGTTTTGTTGCCCTTTCCTGATCATGAGGCTAAGAACTTAGCATATTTGGCAGCAGCAACTAGTGAAGGAAAAGGGAAAGGAATAGTTGCTTCTTCCAGTCTCCCTATTGAAGTTGTTAACCCTAAGGGAATGCCTCAAGCCCTTACATGGTATTCTGTATCATTGCCCAAGGGGCTTAGTAAAGGGGAGAGCTTGACTTTGGATGTTCTGGCTGTTTTCACTCATTCACTGAGGCCATTTCCTGAGAAAATTTCTCAACCTGAAAATCAACGTGTTGTGTTCCAGGATAGTGCATACTATCTTTCTCCTTATGCAGTCAAGGTGCAACTGCTTAGTGTTAAATTGCCTCCTGATCCAAAGATTGAATCCTATACAAAGTTAGACAATACCAGGGTTTCTGGTTCAGAGATTAAATATGGTCCATATGACAACCTACCTTCTTTTTCATACTCACCAATTGTAGTTCACTTTGAAAACAATAAGCCATTTGCTGTTGCTCAAGAGTTGGTGCGAGAAATAGAGATTTCCCACTGGGGCAATCTGCAGGTGACAGAGCATTACAACCTCATCCATGGAGGTGCCCAAACCATGGGGGAATTTTCTAGGTATTTTCAGATTTTCTTCCCGGGTTTGTACAGGTTTTGGTGGTTCTATGTTATAAAGGATTTATTCTGTTATATTCTTCTTGAACACTGCAGACTGGAGTATCAGGCTAGGCCTCATGTAAGAGGTGCGTCAGCATTTAAGAATCTTGTTGCCAAATTGCCACCAAGAGCTCACTCTGTTTACTATAGGGATGAAATTGGAAACATTTCAACATCTCATTTGTGGGGTGATGCAAAAAAGGTGGGAAATCTTGATTTAACCTGAAAAAATAAATCTGAATTAACTTCACTTTATAGAATAAAAAATCCGTATTTTTGTTTCATGGTGTTTTACTTGTGTCCTCTCTGTAATTACAGACACTACTAGAATTTGAACCTAGATATCCGATGTTCGGTGGTTGGAGAACTTCTTTTACCATTGGATATGGCCTGCCACTCAAAGACTTCTTGTTCCAGTCAGATGGGAAACGTTTTCTTGACTTCTCTTTTGGTTGCCCAATTGATGATTTGGTCATTGACAATCTTATTGCGAAGGTAACAACTTTACATTATTTTGTGATATATATATATATATGTATGTGTGTGTGTGCCTGTCATAGTGACCCATCCTGCCTGTCATAGTGACCCATGGGATGGGACTGCAAAAAAGAGTTGGACCAAGCAATATGTATGCATAATTTATACATGTTTGTGTGCATGTATGTATGTTTGGATGTATGATATATATTCTTTTAGTTCCTATATCACATTATTTTGTGATATATATATAATCCACTTTATACATGTTCGCTTTTTCTCCTTTGTTTCTAATCTGGCCTGTTCCTCAAGAATAAATCTAAGAATTTCTCCTCTACCATGGTCCATAAACCTTCTTCAAGTGATGCATTGGGCCTGTCTGCTGGTCTAGGACTGTATTAAGCTAGAGTTTGATAAAAAGTTTACATACTGAATACAAACTTGTTCTAAGATAGCATTTATTAACTGCTTAATTCACTCAACCAAGTTCTTAGTGCCAGCCTGGGAGGCCAATTGGCTCATTACGAATTAACAAAAAGACAATAAAGTGGATTATTTTGGAGGTTTTGGTGGTGTCCTTGTTGTTTATGATAGGCTTCTTGCCTACCATTTATTTAGGGATGCTGCTTGGCTATGCTTTTAGAGGTGAGGCAATGTCGGAATGGGTTGTGGAGAGATTTAAAAGGAATCTAGCCTCTTAAAACAACATATCAAGCCTTAATGCCACTAAGTTTTTCTTAATCTTATAACTCATATCATACTTTAGAGTCTTCTACCTAGTTTTTCTACTTATTTTGCAAAAGACCCTGTCCATGCCATCCATTTTCCTCATAGGAGCCTTAATTGTTTTTTTTAGTGTTCTAAAAGGCGCTAGGCGCTAGTCGGGCGTTAGGCTGGGGCCTAGCACCTAGGGCACCTAGGCGGGGCCTAGGAAAATTGCTGTTTTTTTTTTATTTTTTAACTTTGTGATGTAATTTGATGTTATTTTTAATTAAATCAAAGTTGAAAAGCATGAATAATGCAAACAATAAACAACAACAAAGGCAGCTTGCTACATTTGTTGCCTGCTTGCAATTGCAAGTTACAAATATTAAATTTAATAAAACATTAATAATAATAATTAATAAATATTCAAATAAGTGAATAATAAATAATCAAATATTAACATAAATACTAAATTAAATAACAAAAAGAAAACAAAATGCAAACAGCAAGCAGTAGCATGATGCTACTTGCTTACTACTTACCAGAGGAGGCGGAGGGTGACTGGGTGAGTGAGAAAGATGTGCAAGCAAGCACGAGAGAGGTGACGGTGTGCGAGCACGAGACGGTGGTGAAGGCGACTTTGCAACTGCAAGAGATGGTGGCGGCGGCGACTTTGCAACTGCAAGAGACAGTGGCGGCGTGCGAGCACGAGAGAGGCGACGACGACGACGACTATGCAATAGACTGTCGGTGGCGGTGCGCACGAGAGAGAAGGGGTAACGGGTAAGGGGAAACAAAACCCTAAAAAATTTATACTAAATCACCTGGCCCAGGCGATTCACGCGGTCGATTTGGCCATAATTGGCCAAATCGGCCAGACAGTTCACGCGGCTAGGTGTCTGCCTTGGCTGCCTAGGCACCGCCCGGTACCGATTAGCCGGGCCTGCGCCTAAGGTGGTTGATTTGGCCATAATCGCGGCGGCCAGAGGCCGCCTAGTGCCTCGATGCTGCCTAGGCCGCGTTTTAGTTCATTGGTTTTTTTTTTTTTTTTCGCATGACCAAACCATCTTAATCATGTCTCATGCATTTTATGTTCAATAGGAGCCACTTCAATTTTATTATGAATAAACCCATTCTAATTTTATTTTTTCTTGCATGGCTGGACATCTATTAGAATATCCTCATCTCCATTATGTTCATGTTTTGCACATGGTGTTTTACTGCCAACATTTTATGCCATATAATAAAGCTAGTCTTATAGCCATCTTATAAAAATTTTCATTTAGTTAAAATGGAATGTTATGATCACATAATACACCAGATTTACTTTTTCATTTTAATCATCTTGCATTAATTCTATGAGTGACATTTTGACTAATTTCTCCATCTTTTTGGATATTTGATCCCGGATATTTGAACAAATCTTTCCTTGAGATGACTTGATTTTCATGTTTTTCCACAACATCATCCAAACTTGTATTTTTTAAAACTTTCATTCCATATATTCCATTTTTTAATCTGTTTAATTTAACACCTCTAGATTCTAAAGTCTTCCTCCATATCTTGTGTCCAATGTTCATGCATTCTTGTCTCATCCACCCAGACATTATCATATGGCATACACTAAGGCACCTATCCTAAAAATGTTTAGCGAGCTGATTACGAGGGCTAAGATATATGGTCTTAATGCAGATCTTTGATGTAATTTAATTCTAATTGGAAAAGGCTTAGTATCTCTTTCACATGTTTTGACATGTTTTTTCTGCATGATATATCTCTTTAGTAACTTGTATATAAGGAATTTTGACTCCTTTCTTCTCTGGGACCTGCACAATGGTTTTCTAGAAATTGTCATAGACTTTTCTAAATCTATAAACTCCATATATAATCTTTTTGTTTATCTTATATCTTTCCAATAAGCACCCCCCTTAGCAAGTATGTAGCTTCTATTGTTCACCTACCAAGCATGAAACAAAATTGGTTTCTCTTCTTAATCTTCATAATCTTTGCTTCACTCAACCAATGTTCATATTTAACTCATTAGCTTGATTCCTCTACAATTTTCACAACTTTGAGCTTCCCCTTTATTCTTTTAAATAGGCACTTAAGTGCCCTTCCTGCACTCATTCGGTAGCAAATAATAATGAGAAAGTCATCATCATCATCAATTACACCTTATCCTAACCAATATTATTAATAGCTCAAGGTGCATTAAGGCGTACAAGGGTGTTGGAGCTTGAGGCCCAAGACGAGGTGCACGCCTAGTGGAACTAGGTGCATGTTAACTAAAAAAAAAAAAAAGAAAAATATGTACCCTAGTTGAAAAATAAGGTATAAGATAGGTTCTAACTCTTAATAATATATTCACAAGCATGTTATCAAGAAAATTAAAAAATTCAACATATACATATACTAAGTAAAAAAAATATTAAAACAAGTTACATATCTATAAATTTCAGCAAAGCATATCCCATCATATTTTAGCAACTGGCATATAAGCATCACAAAAGTTAAAAAACATTGTAAGAAAAGCAAAGATTTTTAGTCAACTTAAAATAAATCTTAAACAATTTATAGGTCTTAAATCCTAATTAAGATTAACTAATTATGAATTTTAAATTAGCTAAAAATCATCCTCATCATCAAGATCAAATATTTCCATATGAAAAGTTTTCATTGGAATTGGAATCTGAAAAGTTTTCTTTTTTTATTAGGATTCTATTAAAAATTACAACAATAAACAAAATACTAATTCCAATTAGTATTTAGTTATAATTAGAATTGGAATCTGAAAAGTTTCCCTTTCCTATTAGGATTCTATTAAAAATTATAGTAATAAACAAAATACCAATTTGGATTCCAATAACTAAATACCAATTCCAATTCGTATTTACTTATATTTAGAATTGGAATCTGAAAAGTTTTATTTTCCTATTAGGATTCTATCAAAAATCACAGCAATAAACAAAATACCAATTTCAATTAGTATTTAGTTATAATTGGAATCGGAATCTTAAAAATTTTCTTTTCCTATTAGGATTCTATTAAAAATCACAGCAATAAACAAAATACCAATTTGGATTCCAATGACTAAATACCAATTCTAATTAGTATTTAGTTATAATCGGAATTGAAATCTGAAAAGTTTCATTTTCTTATTAGGATTCTATTAAAAATTATAGCAATAAACAAAATATCAATTCCAAAAACTAAATACCAATTCCAATTAGTATTTAGTTATAATTGGAATTAGAATCTAAAAAGTTTCCTTTTCCTATTAGGATTATATTAAAAATTACAGCAATCAACTAAATATCAATTCCAATTAGTATTTAGTTATAATTGGAATTGGAATCTGAAATGTTTCCTTTTCCTATTAGGATTCTATTAAAAATTATAGTAATAAACACTTAAATAGTAAAAATAATTTTAAAAAAAAAAAGCCAGGAGCGCCTGGGAGCGTTCTAGGTGCACCTTTAATAACACTGATCCTAACTAAGTTAAGGTCGGTGGTATGACATTCATAATATCAATTAACTTTTAAAAATCACATTAACTTACAATTCCTTGCAAAAGAACAATGTGGCAAAATTTTATGTTGGATGCCCATCTTGACGCAGCCCTCCAGCAATGAAATGGTGAGATAAAGTTTCAACACCATCATATAAAATAGTTTCATGAGATGACTATAAATGAAGATAATTGATATGGTTGTGTTCCATCACATAGTTGGAATTGTGAAACCAACTTGTACAATATGAAAAAACGATTAAATAATAATAAGTGAAAAAAGGAAGGAATATTTGTTCTTTGTGTAAAGGGAACACTTATTATTTCCATTCTTTTATGGCTGAGCGAGGATATTGCCTTTTCTATTGTCAGTTTCTTGGAGAGTGATGTTCTCTTGTAGATAGACAGAGCCTACCATGGTCTTTTCCCATTCTTTACAGGGTTCACTGCCTTGCTCTCTGTATGGATACCACATGGTGTTACATCTTATTCTTGTAACTGTTATCCTAATTGATTCTTGAAATCACTATAGTTATGCCATACATTGGTCCATTCTAAGTCATTATGAAATCTAATGATTACTTTGAGCTCCTCTATGATGATTGTTGCAGTTGTATTTCTATATTCTTGATTTTGTGTTCTTTTCTTTTCTCTCTTAATAAAAGGTTGTTTTGCCGGAGGGTTCAAGGGATATTTCTGTATCGGTCCCATTTTCTGTGAAGCAATGGCATGAGGTATTGTAACACTAGGATTCATCCATCTTATTTTTGCTTTCTGTGTTCAAATTTATTGCCATTTTCTTTGAATGCTCTTCTCTCACATTGCTTGTGGTTGATGCAGACAAAATTTTCCCATTTAGATATGGTTGGTAGACCAGTAGTTGTGCTAGAGAAGACCAATGTTGTACCAGAACATAATCAGCATTTTCAGGTATGGCTTTGCTTATTCTTGAGTGAAATAAACTCTGAAAATGTGAGGCATCAAGTCTCCTAAGTTACAAATTCTTTTGCTTAGTTTATGTTTTGATGATTTTGAACACTCTTACCATCAGTGATATTAGCTAGTTAATATCCATCTTTGAATGGGCTAATGCAGTTAGCATCTAAGTAGCATTAACATTTGCTGTAGACAGACTGATTTCTAAATAGCATTGATACATGCTATAGATGAACTTTCTAGGATAGACACTTCTTGCACGCGTTCATATGTCCAATACTTTGTCAGTGTGTTCATGATTTGCAGCACTAAATAAGAAAATATGAGCACTTTGTGACACTTAGATGTATAGGATAAGCACATCTCGAGTGCCCTGGCCAGTTTTTGAAGTGAGATTAATATTAAATATAAAGCATTTCCACAAAGTTTGAGAGAAGAAGAGACTAGAATTCTTGATTGATTTTCAATAATCCCCTACAGGAGGATTCAAGAGGATATATAGTTTGTTCTATGGGTGTTGCGACAATAGATCACCTCTCCTTTAACTAACTATTTTGTCCTATTCTAGTCACCTTTACACCTGGCAGTACTAACTAACAAACTACCCAGCTAGAAAAGGAAAATACAATTAAAAGTAGTAGAAGATTTAAGCAATATGTTGAGAATCCCACATCGCCTCCACAAGAGAGATCTGGGCTATATATAAGGAGGAGGATCTCTTCACCTGTTAAGCTAGTTTTTCAGGTTAGAGTTCTACCTCTAACTTCTCACATAGTATTAGAACTAACCCTTGGCTGTCGTGGTTATGGACCAGTACTCTACCTGATTACCTGGGCATGTATCAGTTATTGGAGAAGTTTCGGCGTGGGGGAGAGTGTTGAGAATCTCATATCACCTCCACAAGGGAGACCTGAACTATATATAAGGACGAAGATCCCTCTGCCTGTTAAGCTAACTTTTCAGGTTGGAGTTCTACCTCTAACTTCTCACACAATACAATAAGTAGCAACAAAAAATTAGCAGCAAAATTAAGTCTCCTTTACGCCATGCGACTTTGGGCAATTGAAGCAAGCCATGTGCGAAGTGCCCGTGTTGAGGATCTCTGATTTTGGTAAGCCATTCATCTTGGAGGCCAATGCTAGTGGAACCGGAGTAGGGGCCGACCCTTGGCCTTCATGAGTCAAACCTTAGCCCCAGGACATCAAGGGCTTAGCACATATGACAAGGAGTTATTGGTCGTGCTTATAGCAGTGGATAAGTGGAGGCACTATTTGGAGGGGGGACAGTTTACAATCAAGAGTCAGGATAAATCATGAGAGTCTTAAGTTCCTCACACAAGAGAAGTTGCACACTAATTTGCAGAAGAAGGGTATGGCGAAGTTGATTGGACTAAATTTTGTGATTCAATATAGAAGAGGAAAAAAAAATGTGGTTGTAGACGCGTTATCAAGATGCTATGAGGAGGGAGAATGTGCAACCATTACAGCTTTGGTACCAGATTGGTACCAAGAGGTGGCAACCAGCTATGATAAGAGGACTTGGGCAAGGGAGCTACTGGAACAGTTCAGCCTTGACAACAATAGCAATAGCAGGCAGGGGTACACCATATGCAATGGCCTGATGAGATATCGGGGGCGATTGGTGATAGGGGATTGTGAGGCATTGAAGAGAAGAATTCTCCAAACCATGCATGATTCTCCCTTTGGGGGGGGGGGGGGGGCACTTGTGTATTCAGAACACATACCGGAAGGTGAAGTCGGTGTTTTATTGACCAGGCTTGAAAAAGTTAGTGATGGAGTTCGTATTGCAATGTGGCACCTGTAAGAGGTACAAGCATGAGTCAGTGGCTAGACCAGGCCTCCTGCAACGTTAGGGGTTCTAAATCAAGCTTGGGCCAACATAACTATGGATGTTGTAGAAGGATTGCCTCGGTCAAAAGGGAAGAATTGTGTCCTAGTAGTGGTGGATTGACTGACTAAGTACATCCACTTCCTCAGTTTGTCTCATTCATTCACAGCACAAGAGGTGGTTAGGGTATTTCTGGACAATGTGGTGAAGTTACATGGGGTGCCCCAAACTATCATTTCATACAGGGACAAAGTGTTTACTAGCTTATTTTGGCAAGTTCTGCTGAAATCATTGGGCTCTAAGCTCCACATGGCCACCACCTACCATCCAAAGACTGATGGCCAATCGAAGAAGGTTAACCAGTGCCTTGAGACCTATCTAAGGTGCTTTTGCTTTATGTAGCCCAAGGGGTGGCACAAATGGTTGTCCTTGGTGCAATGGTGATACAATTCCAGCCACCACCAATCTATTAGGATGACACCATTCGAGGTTCTATATGGATACAAGCCTAGCGTACTACCATCTATGGGAGAACCAATGTCTGTGGCCATTGTGGATGCCTATTTGCAACACAGACAAGACATTTTATACACCTTGAAAACGGAATTGGCCAAGGCTCAAAACTGGATGAGGCAGCTGGCTGATAAAAGGAGTGAGAGGACATTTGAGGTAGGAGAAAGGGTATACCTCAAATTCAGTCAACCCCATCTGAGATATCTCCTGAGGCAACCTATCACTAAACTAAGTCCCAGGTTCTACGGCCCTTATACCTTCATTGCGAAGGTAGGACCAGTAGCCTACAGGCTGCAACTACTCGAGGGGACACAAATTCACCCCGTGTTCCATGTGTCCCTACTCAGAAAGGCAACTGGGGAACAGGCAGCCAGCCAATCCCTCCCATTTCCACTCAGGGAGGAAGAGCCAGCAGTCACACCAATAGCCATCCTAGACAAAAGAGTGATTTTCCAGCAAGGAGGCCCAATCACCCAAGTGCTAGTGCAATGGTCCTCATTACACCCGGACAATAATACTTGGGAATATCTACCGGAGTTCCTCCAGCAGTTCCCAAGCGCAGCCAGCTTACTAAGCATTCTTGTGGACAAGAATTAGCTTAAGGGGAGGGGAGTTGTCGTGTACCTAAAGGGGGGACTACTGTAATAAGTATAAATGCTGGTAGGATAATTGTAATTGTGAGAAGTGTAAAGATATGCACGTGGGAAGTGGTAACCATTTTTGGCGCCAACTTCCCGCTAGGGCAGAGTATATAAGCTCACCCTGATTCATTTTGAAGCATACCATTGAACTGATTCATACTCAATTTCCCTCTCAAATTCTCTCTCCCTCTCATTTCATTCTCAATCCTTCTTCCTCAATTCTGTAATTTCTCTTCCCTCCAACATAATTCCCGCCTAACTCTTTCTACAAATCGAGAGAGAACCTTGCCAAATCCAGAGGATTGACGAATCTCATCAGATCTTGCTATGCAATAAATTTCAACTTGTGCCAAGCATTAGATCCCCTGCCCTCCATGTCAAGAATCCCTAACCGCATAGGTTCCTAAATTTTTCTGGCCCTATAAAGAGTGATGTTCATCATATTATATTCTATGCTATAAACTCTCATTTATTACAGGATATCAGCTATTTTTTTTAAATGCCATCTTACCCTATATAAAAAAAGAAGAATACTTAATTGGATCAAATTTATTTATATCCACATGCTCCTGTACATGAGAATTAGGGTATGTCCCCATGTTGCGGTTTTCATGGAGATTTTGGAACATGTATCCCCCTCCAATAAAGATGTTTGATGCCCATTTGAGCTAGATTTTACATGGACCATCCATCTTTGCATCATGGTAGATGGCAATTGACTTGTAAAATTTGCTCTGCAACAATTTAGAACAGTCTTACTGAGAATAGTTTGACTTCTTCTGCTTCAAGCGATGAGTCAATGCAATCTCTTGTATATGAAGACTGGATGTTATCTCTTCTATTCCAACTGGACTGTGATGTTTGAACCGAGATGATGCACTGAAACAGTCAGCGGAAGGCGGCAGCCTGGGGGGGGAGGTGGTAATGTGGGCCCCCATCCTTCGGCTGACTGTTTTGCTAAATATAAATGCCATAAGCATAGGGACTTTTCTGTTCCTTTTTTCTTTTTTTCTATTTTTTACTGGTTCCCTAGAGATGGAATACTCATATACATCATCAATTTTGCTTGCTTGAGCCTGGGTTTGTTATTTCCTTGAAGGGCTTCTTTTTACTTGCTTAAGCCTTGAGTTCATTATTTAACAAAGAGTTCATCGTGTTTGTTTAAATCTGGTATGCCATCCCCCATTTAGGCACGGCAATTCTTACATTACCTCCTGGTTACAATTTTTTTTGCTGCAGGTCTATTACAAGTTCAACAAGCTTTCATTGCTGATGGAGCCATTGATGTTGATTTTTGGATTTTTCTCCCTGTTCGTTGCCTGCATCATTTATATGCATGCTGACTTGACAATCTCAAAGTCATCTGCTTCTTATCTGGCAAGACTGCAGTGGGATGAGGTAGTCAGGATATAGTGGTGTTCCCATGTAGTATGTGTGTGTTTATGCTTACATATACTGAATTGTCCTTATTTTCAGGTACAAACAGCTATTCAGCAGGTTCAGAACATTATAAATAGGTGCTTAACAGTCCACGATAGGCTAGAAGCATCATTGCGTGATCTCTCCAGAACAGGGGATGTGCAAGCCTGTAAAGCAGCTCGAAAGGCAGCTGACAGTGCGTTGAAAGAGCTTTCCAAAGAATTGAAGCCCTTGTTGGCTTTCTTGCGTTCTTCTCCTCAAGCTGCTCAGCTATTGCCAAAGGTTTGGGCATTACACGTTCAAGTCTGCCACCTTTTACCCCTTGATCGCAATAAGAGGTTTTACCTAGTAAAAATTGGGGCCAGCCTAATGGCTGCCACCTTTGATGCAGAGACTAGACATCGTGCATGTGATTATTTTGTATTGTTTGTTATTGGTGGCAGTTCTGTTGAAAGCTTACTACTGACTTGTTTATATAGGTGGACGACCTGATTGCCAAGGAGAAAGAACTGCAGGAAAGAATAATGTCTAAACACACTACGGTGGTGGACTCTTACGAGAAAAAACCTGGGGGACGTGAAATTGAGAACCGTGTCGCTGCTCTTCAGCAGAAAGTCGCAGCACTAAGGCAGGAGGTTGAAGACATCCTCGATATCATTGAGGAGATCTAAAACTAACAAACATGCACCTTGACCGTGAGGAATACTTTCGTGGGCAAATTGGTCGAGCTCTGACTTTGTCTGTGGTCTGAAGGACAGCTTGATGAAGTAGGTCGAACCATCTATGGTTCTTGTTTCATCTCACAGTAGATGGATGGTAATTTATTAAAGATTTTGCCCTTTTTTTTCTCTCATTTACATATACCTTCCTCTAGTTGTGGTTTAGTTGGGGCCGTACTCTTCTTGGTGACTTAAAAGAGTGTGGGGGCTTACATCTCTAATGTGGCAAATGGCATGTCATTTAACTAGGCTTCGTGAAATCTGTTTCCTCGTATGGCGTAGATTGCACCGTCGTTGGTTGATATTTGCTTTCGGGTATTACAAGGAAAGGTTATTTATTTATTTTTGTTTTGTACCAAGTTTAGTAGATGTTATTTGTGGGGCTGCACTTTTTCCTGTACTTCTTTCTGCATGAAATAGAAGGTATAATCTGTGAAAATATATCACTGTCATCTTATTATTAATATAATATCATAATTTAATAATATTGAGTCTTGTTTTCATGATTTAAATACATGGCAGTTGGTTTTCTTTATAAATCTAAAATTTAAAATATATTTTATTTTTACCAATTGACGTGTATTAAGGTCATGAAAACGTGGCATGATGTTATTGGATTGTGAAACGAAGTTAGTACGATGACGATGACGCGGTATCATTGTCGATGACTGAATTTAGTTTTCATTTTTAAAGGGTGTTTGGTTTAATTTAAATGAAAATTAGGACGGGTTAATTTTTTTTAAAAAAAAATTATCAAAAAAGTTTATTAAGGAGGAGTTTATAAGTTATTTAATCAAAAACTAAGCCAAAATTAAATGTCTTAATAATTGCTTGTTTGTTTTGAGTCGTTTTTATTTGTTAATTTATATCCTATATTAGATTGTGTTTGAATAGGGGTGATTTGCCTTTATTATTATTTAAAATTTTAAAATTTAATTTAAATTCACGATGGATTTAATTTAAAAAAATAAGAACAACACGTAAATAGGTGATATTTCAACCTTTGCCTTTAAGTCTTTTATTCATTTTTATTTTAGAGTTCAACTAAATTTAATTTAATTTCAACTCTTTGTTTTTTTTTTTTTTTATAGAAATAGTCTGAAATATAACGCCAATCAATCAATAGTCGAGATTACAAAAAAAAAAAAAAAAATCAACGGTGAAATTTGTGAGTACTATGTAAAATTTTATATTATTATAAATATTAATCTACAAAAATAATAAAGTTTTTTATTCAAACGAGATAATAATTCATTTCTGATAATTGAGGATTGTTTTGATTTTTCTGCAGCGACAATTCAAAGTGACGGTGACGGTGGGAGATGGATTGTCATTTGATCTGATCTAACGGTCCAATGGTAGTGGAAGAACAATTGCAGTAGAGTGGGCGCGAGCTATATATATATATATTATATATATATATGCTCACATATAATCTTCTAGTCTAGGCCTAGGGTTTGTGCTTTGCAGTTTGTGGCTAGAATTTATACTTTCTACAGAACCGCAGGGGTCCAGATCCTTCAACCAATGGAGACTTCCATTAGATATGGCGGAGATTCAAAGGCTCTCAGAATTCACGCCAAAGAGAAGTTCCCCGTCGACTCCAGTACCTACTTGCAGGTACCAAATTCGCAGTTACCTCAAACCAATTCTCCTTTGTTTCGCTTTTCGTTTTTTTTTTTGTTTTTTTTTTGTGGGAATTTGTTAGCCTTCCACTTCGACAAAAGGTTAATCCATCAACGTGGGGCGGCAAATAACAGCCACGAGCGTTGTTCAGCTTCTGATTGTTGTTGAGTGCTTTGAGCCAGTAAGCATGTGATTGCAGTTTGGCAAACCATAAAGAGATTTGCAGCTTCTTTTTTTTTTTTCTTTTCTGTTAATGTGACATTTATGTAATTATGGTGTTGGGCTGTTGGACGGTGAACTTTCTTTTTTATCATTGAACTGCTGATAAGGGACTTATTGCCTTCTGCTGATTCTTTTTCTATTTCTATCAATTTGTAAAGACTGCCTCTATTTTCGCTTTCCCCACTGGTTATTTAAGTTTTGAAGCATTCTTACATCTCCACGTGCACGAGCACGAAGAAAGGAGTTCTGTTATTAGAATTTTGGGTATGTAATTCGTTTGATGCTTTTACCCAGAGCCACAATGCTTTGTTTAGTTCCATAAATGTCTCCCCTTAAAGCTTATCCAAACCGCACTGACAATTCTTGATTCCATTTAGCTCAAAATTGCTATCTAACTTCTTTTGCTCACGGCCATTCATGTTTGGGTAGAGTGGTGGGAGGAAGGTTTTCTTTTTTATGCCAATGTGGGGACTGTAGAAAGTGGGAAAGCAAGACTGCTTATAGTGGTGGAAGAGAAAGGCATCTACTTGGTTGATGTGAAAATAGGAGCTCTCGTTTAAGAGGAATATATGTAGACGTCTCATGCATTTGTCCCATGTCAGCTGAAAAGTTTTCATGTATTGCTTCGAAGTAACATAAATTGATGAAGTGGGTTGGGAGAGTAATTGGTTCTTGGCTAATTTAGGTAAACCAACCAACAAACCGATAATTGGCTCAAGGTTTGTTAGGAAATGAACTAAGCTGAACAGAGACGACCGACTTCAGTTTTGTTAGTTTCTTAGAAAGGTAGGTTTATTTGTTCACTCTACTAAGAAAAACCCCATGCCTATTGTTTTCCCTTGCTATCTCGGCTTAATTTTATTGGGTTTGGAGTATACTTTTTGGCTGTTTGTACATCTGTATTTGACAAGCAATTACGTTTGGTCAAAAGTATATAACAAGCAGCCAAATCTGTGAACCAGGTGCAAAAGAAAGAAATTTTCTTGTTGCCCTTTCACGTTAGTCATCAATTTGGATCTCTACACAAACTCCTTCTCCCCCTATTGGCTTTAGAATCCTTGTCTTCACTATTTTAATTATCCATTTATCTTCCACTTAAAAGTCTAGTGGTATTAAGTTGTGAACTTCCAAGAAGTTGCTCGCCTTCTCATGTCTATGTGTGCATGCCAGGTTCATGGAGAGCTAGATACAAAATATGGAGCTCCAAGTTATCTAAGTGCAATGATAAGACACTTCTATCCAGATGTATGTGATTGTATTTATGGTTGAAGTGATTAACATCTAAGGTGCCACGAGAAATTTTCCCTTCATATAGCATACTGAAGTATTAATAATTACCATCTGCAGTTATCAGCCAGTCTTGGTGTGGGATTGCTATATGATAGACATGAGAAGCTCCGGTATTGTGTACGAGGAAAGAAGGCATTTTCTGTGACACCTAATGGATTGGTAGAGTTTAATATTAAGGGGCGGTGTGATGTTGATAAAGAATTTAGAGAGGTATTGTTTTCCCTTCAATTCTGAAATCTTGTTTCAGAAGCAAAGGTATAATATGTGATAATTTATTCTTAGCCTTTCTAACGCTTTTCAAAATTGGAAAAGTCCTTTATTTTACTAGATGTTTTGATTTTTCGAACTTATAATTTCTTGACATATATATTGTAAGCAGTTGCACTTTGCAAATACAGCTATTTTTGCTGTCTTCTGATAAAGGGATGACACTGTTCAGACTCCAATCTGTTGTTGTTTGACTTGTGGCACTTACCCCATGTTAACACTTTGATAGAGGAAATCAAGAGGGGCTGCTGAGTTTTCTTGGGGCATTCTCAATTTTCGTAAAGGCCAAGATATGCGGCTTAAAGTTGGTTATGAAGTATTGGACAAGGTATGTCTGCTCTAGTAGATGTTACTTGAATAAATTATGCATATGGTTTTCCATTCTTCAAGTTTGTAGTGTGAACGTTGCTTATTGAAGGGGAGCATTAAGAAGGTTATAATATCATTAATAGTCACCGGGGTACCATATGGTTATGGTAAATCCCTTGTGCTATTGTATGCTTGCCATGTTCGAAAAAAAAAATGCAACAGTCACCAAAGTACTTCCAAACTGTATGGTTCCTTTATGCTATCACATTCTTTCCATGTTAAATTCAGTTGTTCTTTTGGTTTGCTTTACAGGAACTTACTAAATAAGATTGCTTTTCTCCCTTTGGTAAAACTTACATAGCATACCATCACGATAGTGTCTCTTTCTTATTGATCTTGGTTTCTTTCTATTTCAGGTTCCCTACCTGCAGATCAGAGAAAATAATTGGACACTCAATGTTGATGCTAATGGCAAGTGGAATGTGAGATATGACCTTTGAGAAAGGGAGATCTTCATATATGCATTTAAAGTGAGATATAAATTGCAGTGAACGTTTCTGCCCATGTCTCTTACCAATTAAAACCACCACTGAGGTAGTGAAAATGTTAGGCTCAATTTTTTATGCTATATCTTGGCCCCTTTCGATCTTTTGTGAAGAGAACTCTGCTACGTGGCTACCAGAGAGGTTATCTGCTTCTGTAAGTAAGGGTTCCAATCAATTGCTAAGCATCTTTGGTAGATTCCTTCTGTAGCTCGTTATTGTCCTTACATAGCTTATTTATTGGCCAGGTGGAATTTGGTGTTAGGTGAATGATGTTATGAAAAACTAGGAGTGCTAAATTGGTTATTTGAGCCTTTTTTTTTTTTTCCTCAAAAACGAGGAACATTGGATCTCTCCTCTCACCTTCTACACACCACATACAGTATCTCGTCTTCCTTACTCTCTGCAAACCACACATATTTAAAATTTTCTCATGGCTTTCTGGGCTGCTGCTCATATCCGTGGCCCGTGGGGGAGCTGCATTCTCCATCTTCCAATAGCTTCTCTTAGATTTTGGTTAGTTTGGTTTTCAGGCCCCTTACTTTTCATGTTTCATTTTTAGGACCCTTTTTGGGGTGTGCTCAACCACTTATGTTCTTGGAAGGTTGTTGGCATGCTGGAAATTTGTATTTTCTGAGCACTCTTTTCTTTCCTTTTTTTCCTTTATGCTTGGGGTGGTGGGGTTGCAAAGATGCAGTTGACCTCTTTCTTGTTAGTGGAGATTTGATGTGTTAGTTTAGTTGTTAGTGGAGATTGAAAATAGGAAAACCTGAAACACGACGGGTATGATTTTGCTATTACAAAAAAAAAATATGTGCGTCCAATCTCAGAGCTGATCTTCGTCTCCATTACCTTTAGACGCCACCCACCGTGTTCACACAGATGCAAAACCATTTTAACTTCTCAACAACCAGTTCATGCTTCTGAACTTTTAACCTCTCCCGTTAAGAATTTGTGACGTTCCTAATTTTACCTTCTTTCACATGGTTTCCATGACCCTTTCTTGAATTGTCTCCTCCATCTCCATCCAATACCATTTGGTGGTTTGGAATAGGCAATTCTGTTTGATCTGTCTGAGAAACTCTTAAAGATGCGTGCTCCAGTAGCACTGGAAATCTTAGAGCCGGTCAGCTTTTCAATCTCTCTTGTTGCTGGTGACCTAGAGGATATGCTTTTCTAGAACACGCATCCTTATCGTAGTTTTGACGCTGAGTATGCAGAATTGTCAAGCAATTTAACGTGTCAATGCTTGGGAGACATATCCTGTTTCGTAGGATCATTTGACTCTCTTCTGGGGCAGAAGGAAATGTGTTTCGCTGGATAAGTTAGAAGTGAGAAAACACGTCCTTATTCGTGATTTGGACTTAACAAAAGAGGAGCCGTTGGGGAACATGATATAGTTTTGTTTGAAGACCGAATATATAAGCAGTGTGTTTTGGCAGAAACTAGGAATTAGGAAGAGATGCCCAATGGGCTGCCATGCCATATCAATGAAGCAAGTAAAATGCAAAAACTGGCGACCTTTACTGGATGGCGAGTGTGACTCTCTTGGTCTCGGTGTGTGTTTCTCTCCTTAATTGCAAACTGAGCGCCACCTATGTGGTAGGACAATCACATCAGTTTGGCTGAATTCATACCACCAGAGTTCAAGTGTGGTAGTTGGAGCCTTGAAGTCTCACACGCTTTAGGCCTAGCACAATAGCGTGTACACAGTCGCTACTAATTGACTGCAAAGGCGACCCCCAAAAATCATTGGTCCCAAACCCTTAAACTTGATATAAAAATTTTATTAATAAAAAATGAAGATAGATAGGACGACAAATAAAGATGCATAATTCACTAAGAAGTCATCTCTCAAATCCTTTCCTTGGCTTGGCTTGGCTTGGCATGGCAACCTTTTTGTTTCTTCTCGGATCTAGCAAACTAAATTGTCATTTAGACAACGTGCGAGGAAAGAGGATAAGAAATTGATTTTGGGTTTTGCAATGCAAACTGCAGCATAGGAGGATGATGATGATGATGAGCAGATGGGGTTCCTTGGCCTGGGCAAGAAGGCTTTATTTGTCTTTATTGGGAGACTTGACCGGAAGAAATAATATTTTCTTTTGCCGCCATGGATGGGGATAAGAAGCAAAACCAGCAGAAATAAAAACGGATAAGATGGACCTGTGTATGTGTCTCTGTCTATTCTTAGAAAACATATATAGAGCTCAAACACTTCTTCTACTGTCCCCGCTAGCCCATTGCCCATAATCAATCAAATTCTCTTCTGTGGTTATACCCCTATATTTATTACAAAATTCTTCGACCAAAATACAATAAAAAATTTATTTATTTATTTATTTTTTTAAAGAAAACAAGCAGAAATGATCAAAGGAGTTGACATGCAGACTTGCAGTGAAGTGTTGCCCATAGATTGTGGAGACGAGGCCGGCCAACGGAAAACCACGGCGGAGGCTGGTTGAGGTTGAGCCGCACATGGGAGGCGCTCCAAGTCCCAAACTTTATTGATGTTATAATTTTGCTTAATACTATTACTATTCTTTAATTAATGTATATACATGTATATATATATATAGAGAGAGAGAGAGAGAGAGAGAGAGAGAATTGAGATTTAGTAGAAGCAGAAGCGGTGAACATAAATCATAAATCGAGTGGTAGAGAACAATGAGATGACTGCTTGATTCTCCCTTTTTTATCTCACTCACATATTATATTATTGTAAAGTCGGTTGGGAATAATTTAACGGTAAGTTGTTATTATTATTATTATTATTATTATTATTATTATTATTATTAGTTGTTTAAATTAAAATATTTTCCTTTACGGGTCGGTTAAACTCTATAAATAGCTGCGAAGCTGGTCGCTCTCTTTCCAATTTGTTCATGAAAACACAGCGTTGAAAGCTTTTTGATACAGATAACCTATAAGCCTCTCTTCCACAATCCAGGTCCCTACTCTCTCTCTCTCTCTCTCTCTCCCTGCCACATGAGTCGGCTTCGTTTGAGAATCCTCGGCGAGGTGAATTCATCCACCCCGCCGCCGACGATTAACAACGTCGATTCGGACTTCGTCGTTATCATCGCCGCCCTGTTGTGTGCCCTAATCTGCGTGCTCGGCCTCGTCGCCGTCGCTCGCTGCGCCTGGATCCGCCGCCTCGCCGGCCGTTCCCCTCCTACGGCGCCGGGGAACAAAGGCCTCAAGAAGAAAACGCTCAATTCTCTTCCCAAACTGACTTACACGGCTGAAATGGCCGGCAAATTCTCGGACTGCGCTATTTGCTTGGCCGATTATGTCGCCGGAGATGAGGTCCGAGTGCTGCCGCAGTGCGGCCACGGCTTCCACGTTGCCTGCATCGACACCTGGCTCGGATCTCATTCGTCGTGTCCGTCGTGCCGGCAGCTCCTGGTGGCCGGCCGGTGTCAGAAGTGCGGTGGACTTCCGGAGAATTCCGCAGATGCCGTGGCCGATGCCAGATTGGAGCAACAAAGACAGTTTGATCTAAACACTTTCTTGCCTTGAGGTACTTGAGGGATTTCCCCTTGTACTACTCTTGTCAATTATTTTTCACTTTTTCTCTAATTTCCAGAGCCTTAGTCAAGCCATTAGTAATAGCACCTGGCAAAATCAAATTATCCATTGCCTGTAATCTGTTTGTACATAGTGCAGTTAATTTAAAAGGTACAAATATGTGAGCATTCTTAACTTACTTTTTCTTCGTTGTGTGGAATTTGCTTTTGTCCTTCTCGCTACCATCAACTTCAAATCATCACTTCCATCAATTTGTATTTCTCGTGCTTCCTTATCGCCATTTTCTTATCGCAGAACCTGTCCGAAAAGTTTAATTTTCACACCTCAAATCAACTAAATAGCTTTTGCCAATTATTGGATTAATTCCTTGGCCGGGAGGCCAAGGGATAAATATATATATATATATATATTGCGTAACGGTCGACGATGACAATGCATGGTAAAGTTGTGCATAAATAAGAAAAGAAAAAAAAAAAGTGACGAATATTATTCCTAAAACGTATTCTAAGTTGACTGATTTTCACTCTTGTACCGTCTTTTAATAAAGTTGATGATTTTTATGATAAAATTTGTGTGTCGTGTGATTTATTGTGACGGGTCACATGAATTTGATGATTGTATTAATTTACCTTCAATTGCTTGAAACTTTGGTATTAAAAAAATAGACAAAGCGAAATTTTACACTAGAAATTACAAAAAAAAAAAAAAATTATGATAGTTACAAAAAAACCTGGCAGAGCATGTAACAATTTAAGGTGTTCAACATATCAACCATTGAAGTCCTAATTAGGTAGGCGCTTCCCAGTTGCTAACATCTAGGTTCCATTATTTACCGACAAAAAATTCAACACTGTAATCAATCACCTTCACTTTATATATATACATATATATATATCAATATTTATTATTCTTACTAGCAAGCACTCCGAATAGAGTCTTATGAGAAGTGATAAATGTAGTTGAGAACGAAAGAAAGTGATACATATCCTCATATCAATTGGTAAGTGATATAAAAAGTGGCATGAGAGGAATTAAAATATCTGCAAGAGTGTCTTTGCTTTCAAATCAATCTCTCTATGAGCAATCTCTTTTTTATTCATTGTTCAATCATAAAATTAATTTGTATTTAAATATAACCCTAATTAATGATATTTTTACTAAAACTTAATACAATACTCTTTTAGATATTCAACTTAATTTTTCAATATAAAAGTTTTTTTTTTTTTAATTTTTTTTGTAAGTAACAATTTCATTAAAAAAATAACCAAAAGTGTTCACAGTTTTAAACTAGAGCATTCCTAAGTCTCAACCAAAAATCACACTTTAAGAGATCTAAATAAATAATAAAATATATAAATGAACAAATCTCTTGACCTAAAAAGAAATATACAACTGCCAGAAAAAGATTTCATCAGTATCAGCTTCTGAACATATTTAGAAAAATAACTGCTCTAACAATCATGTTGGTTTTGATTAATCACTTAGGTTAAAATTTAGAATTCCGCATTTCATTATTAAAACCTTTACCTTGTGTTGTATCGTGTCAAAATTGAAGAATGCGCCCAATGTTTTAGGCCCAACGCTTTCCCATGACAGTAGTTTTGAACGGTTGGAATATTCTCAGAAACCATTATTAATTAAATAAAATACCAACTACCAGACTGAACAAAAATTCCAAAATCTCCTGCTGAGCTGCATATAATTAATTTAATCAGAGGGGTTGAAAGTGGTTTGAATAAGCAGCCAAATGGAGGTTGTGCCAGAAGAGACGCTCGCTGGGGGCGGCCGGTAGAGCACTGATTAATAAACAAATGGAGAAGATATGATTAAATATATATACATTGATGTAGAAGAGGAAAGTCCATTAGAACAACTGGAGCCTTTCCTGTCTTGACCTACTAAGATGGTGTCAGTCCAACTTATTCTCTTAATCATAATCATAAATTATAATTATAATCCATTCACAACAATAAATTTATTCCCTTTTAATTGGAGCCGTCCGAAATCGGATGCAATGGGAAAGGAGGCCCAATACATACATAGGCGCACCATGGTCAGGCCAACGTGTAGGTACATCCCACAATTGTGCCTATTCAAAAAGGTGCTCAAATCAAATGCCCCTCATCATTAACTAAATCAGATGTCTCCTCCATTGGCTAGTAGTGGCTTTTGTTTATATAATCATATATGTGTTAAGAGCTTTATTACTGTTTTCTGTTTCTTAGTTGGGTTTTTTTGCAGTCTTCTTTGTCGCTTTCATACTATTTTATGATTTTATTTTATCTTCTCATTAGCTTTTTCTAAATATTTTGCGAATTTATCTTCACATATTTTCGATTTGAGTTTTTTAGTCTTGCTTTTGTCTTTAGCAGATCACTGGGCTTTCGGCCATCGCCTACTTGCTCCTCGTCTTTAACACCTTGTTTAGACATAAATAAGTTATAATTATTTCTATTTACTTAATCATGCTTTAAGGATAGATTATAGCTAATTAAACCCTCCTTTTATGTTTTTTATAACACTCTCAAGGAAGTGTAGTTTTGCAATTCTTTCAACACAGAACTCTTAGAACCCCACTTAATCGACCATATTACATAATCTCATCACTATGAGTTTGAGACCAAAAAAAAATTAAGATATATAATAAATGTATACTTTGTGTATAACTATGATTTAGGAGTATATATTTCTTGTGAATTTTGAGAGAAAAATAATAACTGATAGAGATGATCGTAGGTAGCTTTTAAATTTATATTTATTGATACATTTTTATAAGTACAATTATACCCTTGTATAAAAACTTAAGCTGAATACAGTGACATAACATTAGTATGTTATTTTGTCTTTTAGATATAACCTTTGTGGCCAAGCCCTCTCCTCTCTTTTCCTTTATTTTCAGTTCATTTTTTCTATTTATTATATTTTTCAAAATATATCATTGGATTAGAAAATGGCTCTTTACTTGTAAGAGCAATTAACCATCCCAAGTTAAATAGCATTGTGACAAAATTATTGACCTAAGTATCATATAGTTGGCTTTCACTCATTTATTTGTTATTCTTATTACTCACTAATAAGATTTAATTATGTTCATCTAAACCCTAATAATTTAAAATAGGGATACAATTCTTTTAGTCTCTATGTGATTAGTAAGATGTCCAGATCTAATTTGAGTGACAAATCTTGACGAATATTTAGAGCCAATCATGTATTATTTTTTTTAGATGAGTGAAAGATAAATAATGATGCATCTATTTAATGAAAGAAATAAATTATTATGATAAATTTTGACTATTAACCAAAGTTAATCATATAATTTTTAGAGTTGGTTATAAATTTAAGTAAACTCAAGAATTGAATTAATGTAATTAAATATATTTAATTAATGATGAGTTTCAACTTAGGTTTGGTCAACTTTTAATTTTTAGACTTGATTGACATTGGATTGAGACCGCACTAGATTATCAAGTTTTTGAGCCCAATTAATATAAAACCCACTGTTAATCTCAATGGTACAAGAAATCATTTTTTGAAGATGACAAAATTCTATCAATGACCTATGTTATAAATATTTTTTTCTAGGAGGATTATTCATTCATAAATTTTCCTTTACATGGTCAACTAAATCATATCCATGGTCAACTAGTTTCAAAATCCGTTTATTGGTATCTTTAATTTTTTTTCTTCTATTAAGTCAGCTAAACATTGTTGAATAGTCCACCAATTTGAAGCAATGTGTATCATGCTATGGGTCTTGTCTGTGCAGTCAACCATTACTTAAAGTTGGTCAACCAAAATGATATAATATACTTGTTTAAGACATAATTGGCACTTAGTTTAGTCGACCACTAAAAAAGTTTAGTCGACTAAGTATTTCCATAATCAAAATTATTAATTTTTTCTTTGTATTAAATCGACCAAATAATAGAATTAATTGATTACAAGGAGATGATATATCTTAATTTTTTAGACACATAATCTAGCCTACTAGATGAAAGTTATAGTTGACCAAATAATTCAAGTGTATCATAGAATCTCCTAACACAACTAGACTAGTTAATCAAAAGCACACTTTAGTTGACTAAATCGTCCCATAATACTTTTTATGTTCTCCAATAAAGGTTTATAATGGACCAAACTTTAAGAGGTTTGGTCTACCAAGTGCTATGAGTCTAAATGTCTTTCTTTCAAAAATTTTAGTTACTTTTTCTTCTTTACTTATTAGTGTTTTTAATCACCTTATTGATCTTTCTAAGGTTCTTTTACCTATTTTTCTTAAGATCAAACATATTTTATCTTTTTTAACACAAGATAAAACTATTTTTCCTCTCTTATCATTAATGTTTTTCACTAAAGCATGATGAGACAATCTGCCCTCTTTCCTTTGTTCAAAATGTTGTTTATTTTTCTTTAGAGTTAATTTTTTTTCCCCTTTTTAATGCTTCTTTGTGGTCTTTCAAATATTGCATCTCCTATGACTAGCTATCACAAGTTGCATTTAGGTTTCTTATTGGCAGTATTGTTTCTTTTATAGCATGCTCTTCTCCCATCTATTGATCTTTTATCTCTTAATATTACATATTTTCTCTTTTAGATTTTCACTTTCTTTATTGATGCTGCTTATTTCATCGAGGAGAATGGTCAAATTTCAAACTAACAAGTTATGTTCAACTAGTAGAACCACCAAAAAGAGGCTTTAAAAGCAACTCATCTACCACTACCAACATATAGACTCACTTACAAATTTTCTTTGTGCATTCAAAGCTGAAGGCATTCAAAACTTTTAAAGCACTCAACTGTGAAAGATCAGTTGCAGAAAAACTCTTCTTTTTTATTTAAGTTAAAAGGTTGTAAGACGATTTTTTATTTTACTTGCTTATGAGGTGATGGCTGGGTTTTAAATTGTTATAAGTGTGTGTTCTTGTTAGCAAGATCAATTAGTAATCAACTTCTAGCTCTTGTATAAAATATAGGGTTATTTTTATCTATTTTTAAATATTTAAGTTTTTTTTTTAATTAACGCACCATCACGAACGCTCCCTATTGTTCAGTCCCACGATTCTAGCAAGAGATATAAATCATTATATCTAACATTTAATTCAACCCCTAGTCTTTCTCCACAAACGTAAGTACGATCTAACAGTCTTTTAATTTTCAAGATCGTCTTAACTGCTTAACTTTCTTCTTTAGTCAAGGTTCGAACACGAAACCTGAGGATCCAAATAACAACACCTCAGCCCATTCTTCATTTGCTAATTGATCTATGTCCTAAGGATGAATATTCAAGTTTTTAACTTACAAAGAGAGGATGTAGCCTCAAATCTCTAACAAAATCTTGTGTGTTATTTGTATTTTATTGTTGAGACTATTACATCTATTTATTCATTAGCAAATCACACACTTAATTTGGTTTCAAAAGTTAAAAACTTGAGAAAAATTATTTTAATTTAAAAACCCAATTCACCATCTCTTCAATTATTTTTATGAACAACATATATTTTCCTAAAATTAGTTTTTTAAACTTCTATTCAGTTAAATCTATTTGTTTTGTCCAAATAGTTTTTTTTAATTAACCTTAATAAATTTTAAAAATCTCAATATTTGGTATGTTAATGTTCTAGGTTATAAAAATTTTAATATAATTTTACAATTTTTAAAATCATTCACTCTTAATATTTAAAACCATGTTATTTTTTTCGACATTAAAGTGTCGATGAAAATGTTCACCAAACAAAAATCACTTTCTTAGTATTTATGGTCACATTTTGATGAATTATTAATATAAATTATTTTTTTACAATTTCTTTATATTTAATTTAAAAAACAAAAAGAGAAAAACACTAAGATGGTGGCTTAGACAGTTGAACGTTGCATCATATGATTTTGTATAGGAACTCTTAAGCCTCTTTACTCTATTATTTATATACATCGATACGACATTTGTATTCAAATTTTAAGAATAAAAAATTTTGAAATACTGAGACAAAAATCTATCGAGATTTTTAACAAAAAGGGGGTGGATTGGATTGGATTGGCAAAATTTGGAAGTAAAAACATGAAAGGGGCACTTTGATTTGGGGACATAAAAGAAAAGCAGAAAGATGGTCACTTTCTCCTCAACCTTAAAAAACTCCAACCAGAAATATGGTCACTTTTTCGCCCGCACCATGATTGCCCTTTTTCCTGTGGGTTGGACCGGGTCAGGGTCCGGTCCGTTATACAATCTTTCTTTCGGACCTGAAAGTTGGGCCGCTTCGGGTTCGGGATTGAACTAGTAGGTCATCTCCATCCGTGTATGGATTGTTGGTTCGTTGCCAAACAATCCTTTTCTTCGTGAATCTCTCCATCATGCCTGTTGTGCGTGAGGTTGGTGGTTCAGAGCTGGTATGGCGTGGTTAGACCCCGGTAAGTTACACAGACCGCCTAACCCTAATTTATGATCAAATTCTACAATCATTTGAGCTCAATTTGTTTGTTCGTTTATTTAGGGATGACATTTTTCTTTCTCCGATTATGGCATCATCATCAGTGTGGACGCTCCGACTTCATGCCGTTAAATTTTCGGTAATCTCACTCTCGCTCCCATGCTCAAACTTGCAAGCAAATTTGGTCTTGTAAATTGTGTGCGGGCTCTGGTGCCATCTGTCTTACTCTTACCCATAATTTGTGATTTCAGACCACAATACTTGTGGCGAAACATCATTTTCCTGCAAATGTAGTGGAGTTGGGTACCGAATTGGAGCTTACTTATGGCTGTCTGAGATGGAACTCGAGGGCGACGTGTGGAAAGTTTGTCTTAAGGGCATTAAGCGATTCTGGCGGTTCTGATATCTCCAAGCGCACTCTTAATGAGGTGGTGCATTTCGAAGATCAAGTTGTTATGTTGCAAGAAACAATTACTTCACTTCCTCACTGTGGCTTTCGTGGTAATTTGTTGATATTCTTTCCGTTTTAGTGCTCGGAGATGACAATCTTTCAGTTTTGGTGTTTTTTCCCCCCAAAATGATTACCTTGTTTTGCTCAACTTAGTTGTGATATTAATTAATCCTTTCTGATGCAACTTTGAGTGTTCTTTATGTAACTTGCAAGTGATTTTGCTACCATAAATACTAGTTGATATTGTAAACGGCCCAATGTTTGCTTTTAGCTGTTAGAAATCGTACTGGTCAGCTCCCAATGTTTACTTCTGTTCTGGAACTATGTCTACCTACCTGCACATTCACCTGAACTCGTGCCAACTGACTTGATTTCACAAAGGAGGACCAGCACATTAAAAGGGTGTTCCTAGTGCACAAGACTTCTTTTGCAAGGATCGGGAAAGGAATTTATTTATACGCAACCTTTCCATTGCTTTTTTGCAATGAGGCTATTTCCACAATTGGAACCCGTTATCTTTGGGTCACAAATTAATAGCCTTGCCACTGCTACCAATAAGGACAAGAACAATGGAGAGCAGGGGCGGATGTAGGGGAAGCTCTGGGACTGGGCTATATAATATTTAGTTAGAGTTTTGCTAGGCTTTTACATATATAGATATATATAAATATATATTACTGCTGTTTAGCTGGGGCTGGCACGGGCTGAAGCCCGTGCCAGCCCCCCCCTACATCCGCCCATGGTGGAGAGATAATTTCACGATGGTCACCGTTATGGATTTTCTCCTTACATCAACCCAGCAAATCTTCCTGTTCCTGACAGGAAGGTATAAAACAGCAGGAATGCATCTGTACTTTTTGGTACATTTCGTACATGGGTTCATATTTAATTGCAACGATATATTCATTTGGAAGAAAATAGCTGGAATCTGTTAAAGATGTATAATTGATGCCTAGTTTCTATATGGTCAATCTAAAGTGTTACAAAATTAATAGTTAATTGTTGGAAACAAATTCAGATTTTTTCTTGCATGACCATACATTAGTGGTTTATGCCAACAGATTTTCATTTCATTTTATCTTTTCTATATACATGTAGTTGATACTTACACTGTTACCCATTTTGGTTCATGTCTCAGATGAGAAAGCTGTCTGGACCTAGCATTGCAATTGTGGCATGTATTTTAGCAACAGCGATCATTATTATTGCACTGGGGTAAATGGTGAGGAAGTCAAGGTACAGCCATCCTGGCTCTGTAGCTGCTCTTGTCAGGCGTGGCCTGTTAAGTTCTGATAGAAGAGGCATGTACGATCCTGAGCTTTACTCCCTGGTCTGCATATTCATTGGATTTGATCAATATCAAGACTTTATTGAAAGGCTTAAGATAAGAAAATTTTCACCTAACAATATTAAATTAAAATTTATAGTTCATTTATTTTTAAAAATTCTTGAGGGGATCCTTCTTAAGTTATTGGCTTTCCTAGGACTTCATGTTTTAATGTGTTAATGTCCATTGGCATTAAGTTTGTTAAATGTGAATCTTCTACTTGTTCATGATTGTAGTTTGGTTCCTTATATGGATCTTCTGAACAGCTCAACACCTCTTAAATATGATGATCCATTCAATAACCCATTGGTGGAATTTGGAAAGGGTAATTCAGTGATTGATATGTATGGAAAAGTCTATCACTTAGCACCAGTGACCCTCACAAAAGAGCAACAAGCCAGCCATCAGAAAAAGAGGTCGCCTGCATATCAGTGGAAAAGGCCATCAGTATTTCTCAGAGAGGGTGATCCAGTACCCCCTGATGTGGACCCAGACACAATTACTGCAAGTGGCATTAATGAAGATTTGGCTCAAACCAATGTGTATCAGAAGCATGGTGTTCCGTTTCATATCCAGGCTGAACATGAAGCACTGCAGAGAAGGCTTGAAGCACTGCAAAGTGTAAGCACTTCTGGCACATTCTATGTTCTTTAACAGAAGGGAAGGAACATTGAATGCTTTGTATGTTTTAAACATCAATTGCCAATAGGTGAAGCTTATAGCTACAGTTAGATAATTCTGTCAACACAATGAGACTTGTCAATGTGCTGCTGAGTTGCCTGCCAATCTAACAATTTTTATCTCAGAAACCTAGTTGAAAAAATAAACAGAAGAAATACACAAACAAAGCCAACCAAGAATATGCACCTATCTATATCTGTCTGTGTGTGTGTGTGTTAAAGTAGGTAAAGGCCTTTTGTGTATTATTTTCATTTTTACCATACTTGTTTTGACTTTCAAAGTTGGGGAAAACTTTAATCCATTGTCATTTTGAATTATTTCATTTTTGATGGACTTATTTTTGAATTATCTGCAAGCTTTTAAGAAATAATGTCTGGAATGTCTTTTTTCTTAATTTTAATCTTTTCATTCTCTGTTATTGAGAACTAAAAAAAATGTTTTTTAATGTGAGATTACATGCTTTTCATGGGTCTCTTCAATGAAATGCAAAAAAGGAACTCAAGTAATTTTTATTTTTGGTCAGTAGGGCCTCGTTCAGTTTCAGAAAACATTTTCTAGTTTTGAACTCCAATTATGTTTGAAAAATTCATAGCATTCATTCTTACTAAATTTAGAGAACATCCAAAAGGATGTTTTCTAATTCATAGTATCAAGTTGAAAAATTAGAAAACTGAGTTTTCTATTTTCTAACAGGGGATTCAATTATTCAACAGAAAATTGGAGTTGGAAAATAGAAAATGTTTTCTACAACTGAACAGGCCCTAAAGTTTGTTTATGAACTTTCGGAGATTTCTTTTTACTATGGATGCTAAGACATGGTTTTGCTGCTAGCCTGTTGTGACCAATCTTAATGCAATGCATTCATCTTCATGTATATGCACACACATTCTGCAGCATGTTATTTGGCCATGCCCTATGTTCCTTGTTATGAATTATTCTTGTGCACTTGCAGGAACATAAATTCCAGAAATTAGTAATGTACAACCTCTATGCGAATCATTCTTATATGGAGCTATCTCAGAAGTACTATGAAGCCATGATTGCCTGTGCAGCTTCCAGGTCCATTTCAATTGCCAGAAAACTGCATGCCCAACTCATCCGCTCGGGTTTGGTTTCTTCAACTTTCCTCCAAAACCACCTTATTAACATTTACTCAAAATGCAGCTTCATTGGTGATGCTTTCCGGATTTTTACCGGCATTGAATTGCCTAATTTATTCAGTTGGAATACGATGATTAGTGGGTTTTCATCTTCAGGGTTCATGACTGAAGCAGAGCAGCTGTTTGAACAAATGCCTGAGAGAGACACTGTCTCTTGGAATTCCATGATGTCGGGTTATTTCGATAATGGACTATATGAGGATAGTCTGAAGGCTTTTGCATTGATGATTCAGGATGGTAACTCTCTTCGTGATATCCTGTCCTTCTCTTGTGCAATCAAGTCCTGTGCTAGACTTGGATACCAAGACTTGGCTTTCCAGTTGCATGCTCTTGCAGAGAAATTTGATTTTGGGAGAGATGTATCTATTAGATCTTCTATTATTGATATGTATATCAAATGCGGTCAGATTAAGTTAGCTGAGCATGTATTCTTGAGCATATCTAGTCCAAATTTGTTTTGTTGGAACAGTATGGTTTATGCTTACTCAAAATTATACGGCATTGAGAGTGCTCTCAGTTTATTCAATCAGATGCACGAGCGTGACGCTGTTTCTTGGGACACTATTATTTCAATTTTATCTGAGCAAGAGTATGAGGTCCACGCTCTTAATATGTTTGTTGAGATGTGGAATCAGGGTTTACAACCAAATTCCTTGACTTATGCTAGTGTCCTTAGTGCATGCGCAAGCATTCATGATCTGGAGTGGGGTATGCATGTGCATGCTCGAATTATCCAAAGGGAGCCAAATCTTGACATGCATGTTGCTAGCGGTCTGATCAATATGTATGCAAAGTGTGGATGCTTAGAATCTGCAATGCAGATTTTCAGTGACCTGACAGAACACAGTGTAGTCTCATGGACTTCCTTAATTGCAGGAGTGGCATGGTCTGGGCACAATGAAGAAGCTTTGGTATTGTTTGAGAAGATGAGAAAGTTTCCCGTGGCCTTGGATCAGTTTACTGTTTCCACTGTTCTTGGAGTATGTTCACGTTTGAAGGAAATTTGTCTTGGGGAACAGCTCCATACACACGCAATCAAGACTGGAATGGATTCCTATGTTCCTCTAGGGAATTCTCTTGTTACAATGTATGCAAAATGCGACAATGTTCAGAGTGCAAAACGTGCTTTTGATTTGATGCCAATAAGAGATACCATATCATGGACAATGATGGTCACCATGGTTGCTCAGACTGGTGATGTCCAAGAGGCTTTCGAATATTTTAGAAAAATGCCTGAGCAGAATGTCATTACTTGGAACTCAATGTTATCCACATATGTGCACCAGGGACTTTGGGAAGAGGGCTTCAGATTGTACATTCTAATGCTTCGAGAAGGGGTTAAGCCCGATTGGGTTACCTTCGCAATTTTAACTAGTGCCTGTGCAGATTCGGCTGTATTGAAGCTTGGGAGCCAAATCGTAGCTCAAACTGAAAAGTTGGGGTTTGCTTTTGATGTTTCAATTGCAAATAGCGTCATTACTATGTATTCAAGATGTGGAAGAATTGGAGAAGCACGGAAAGTTTTTGATTCTTTAGTTGTAAAGAATTTGATTTCTTGGAATTCAATTATGGATGGGTATGCTCAGAGTGGCCAAGGTAGTAAAGTGCTAGAGATTTTTGAGAATATGTTAACAATGGGATGCAGACCTGATAATATAAGCTACGTGTCTGTTTTATCAGGATGTAGCCATTCCGGCCTTTTGTCTAAAGGTCAACATTATTTCAAGATAATGACTAAGGAACATGGTATTACTCCAACCTCTGAGCACTTTGCATGCATGATAGATCTACTTGGTCGGGCTGGGTTGCTGGATCAGGCCAAAGATTTGATTGATGATATGCCTATGGAACCAAATGCTGATGTTTGGAGATCTCTGCTTGGTGCTTGTCGGGTCCATGCCAATGCAAAACTTGCCGAAATTGCAGTTAAGAATCTGATTGAATTGGATGCAGAAAACTCTGGAAGTTATGTCCTACTAGCCAATATATATTCGGACTGTGGTGACTTAGATGGTGTTTTGAATGTGAGAAAGTTTATGAAAGAGAAAAGAATTTGGAAAAATCCAGGTTGTAGCTGGGTTGAGATTGGTGATGGGGTACATGTTTTCACTGTAGACAACACTAATCACCCACAGATCAAGGACATTTACACAATATTGAAGGATATCATGAAGAATATGAAAGATACTGTGAATTTCTACGAATAAAATGGATCAGAGAGTCTAGGTGTACCATTATGAGACGTTTGGGATGGCTTTCTGGTTGATCTGCCTGCCTGCTTGGATGCCTGTCCAGATATGATGTATGTTTGGATTTCCAGTATCACATTCTAACAGAGTTGATTTCCCCTGTTACCCAAGAGAACTTGCAAATGCTTTATTATTTCAAGGGAAGATCTTATTCTCCTGCAGCAATTACTGGTAATTCATTTATGTTCAGTTCATTTGCCTTTTACACATTTGCTCATGTATCATTTCCTTATATCAGTATAGAAAGTACATAGTCAAAATCTTTTGTTAAGATTTATCTAGTAAGAAATAGTGTTTGCCAATTTGACGTGGAACTGGAGAAACAATGGGTTCTTCCAAAGCTGGTTCAAGCACTTCTTTTTCCCTCCAATTCCAAGATTCTTAGCCTAGACTGCAGAAAGTATGTAGACACATTCAAAAATGATATAACTTCGTATATGTATGTGCCCGAAACTACACAAAGTGATTTTGATACATAAGAGGTTAAGCCACTTGGACAGCAGCCCATTCATTCTTCTCACTTCTTCCCATTTCTCTTCAATTCCCATTCCTGGGTAATCTAATCAAACAACTGCTTAATAAATGGGCCATACCAAGATTCAATTATCCTTTGAATGTTTGCTTCACTGTCTGTCTCGTCTGTTTCTGCTCCCAACTAGTTGATTTTGTGTAACAGTTACAAGGAAATTGCTACTTATCAAATGATTTGTTGAGAAAAAGAATGTGAGTGGATTTGCCTCTACACTCTGGGTATGTCTGATCCGCACAAGTTCAATGGGGCAATGTCTTTGCAGTGGCAATAGCAGCCCGCCAGTTGTTATTTACCAAGGTAACCGCTCTAAAACAAAAAATCTTCTCTGTGATATTATCCAGTCGTTCAAGTAGTTGGGTTCTCTTTCATCTGCTATTTTAAGTAGTTGGGTTCAGGTAGATGCCTAGGCACATATGGTTGAGGGAATGTTAGGTTTGCTGTCTACATCTTTTAGTTCTTGTTAATTTACCATGGCTTTCATTATCTTTGAAGATGCCAACTGGGACGAACAATGAAACTAAAAATCCATCTCCATGCTCTATATTGAGTTCCCCAAGTAAACTTTGTTTATTTGCTTATGCCAGATTGTCGAATAGAAAAAATGTCACCCAAGTCGGGCCATTCTTCATCTTCTCTTTTAATTTACATTACATCAGCACGTAAATTCTGGGACACAACTCTGGCTAATGGTTAGTAAGGACGAAGTTTCTGGAGAAGGTCTCCTCAGAAGCAAAATTACTCACGTGGCGGTGCTGGTGGAAGGTACTTAATTTGAGTGCTGATCGACTGGAAACACTCTCTCTTTCATAAACAATTGAACCTGGAAGTGACCCTGATATCACCAAAGATAGAACAAAGTGGGTTCAATTTCAGGCCATCTGAAAATGGATTCTTCTTCAGATGTATCTGCTAACTAAGGTGTTGTATGGCAATCTTCTTCTGAGTTGTCAAGAAACACCTGGTAAACTGTGAGATGACAATCACCATTTCTCATAGTTTGTATCCAAGAGTTACCACAAGAGAGCCTTCAACAGCCGTCTCTCTACCATTTTGCAAAGATTGAGATTCTTAATTTTCTGGAGAGAGTTTGCTATTTCAAATCTAACGCATTACCACCCCCCATTTGTTATTCAATCTGATAGTACCCATTTATTGGGAAGTAGAGAAGTGAACATGTTTTTGTTAGCCTTTTAGTACTTTTTCCCCTTTATCATCATTATAATTGTTAACATGTACTTATATTTTCTCTTTCTCTCTCCTTTATCTCCCTCCTCTATTTAGATTTTAACTAGAATGTGATAGTTTATTAATTTCTTTATCAAATTCGGTGATAGGTAAATTATTGATTGATTAGAAAGAAAAAGAATAATAGATAATTGAATTTTAATTAATTTGTCATACAAGAGGAAGCGAGAGAGAAAGAGAAAAAATATGATAGGTTTTTTTTTGTTAGAAGTTTTGTGGTAGGTGAGAAAATGGAATTGAGTTATAAAATTAAGAAAAAATTTATTATTTATTCTTTTATCAAATTTACTCAAGTAATTTAGAATTTAGGGTGGAAGGTAATTTACTCACTAAATTAAACTCCAGGGAGGCATCGAATAAACAAGTGGCCAAGATATGATTAAATATGTGGAAGATGAAAGTCCATTAGAACAACCGGAGCCTTTCCTATCTTGACCTACGAAGATGGTGTCAGACTGTCAGTCCAACTTATTCTCTAAATCGCAAGTATAAACTATTATTATAATTAATTAATAACAATAGATTTATTCCCATTAATTGGAGCCGTCCGAAATCGGATGCAATGGGAAAGGAGGCCCGACAAATAGGCACTATGGGCAGGCCAACACGTAGGTAGGTAGGTAGGTAGGTACCTTGCCCACGATTGTGCCTATTCAAAAGGGTGCTCAAATGCCACTCATCATTAACTTAATCAAATGTCTCCTCCAATGGCTAATTGTTTATATAATCATTATATGTGTTAAAGAGGTTAATTACTGTTTTTCTGATTCTAGTTGGACTTTTTAGTCCTAGTCTTTCTCCTGTACATTATATTTTATGATTAGATTTAAGTGCTCACTAACTTTCGACACTGAAAAAGAATATTTTGCGACTTCATCTTGATATCTTAAAGTAAGTTTTAATTTGTTGAATTTTTTTGGTCATGTTTATGTCTTAAGCTTGTTGCTAAAGATGGTAATATTCTTTTTATTTATATATTTATTTTAATAAATTTTATGTCTATATCTTAATCTTATATTTATTTTAATTTTTAATAGATAACTGAGATTTTTTAATTACGTACTTGTTAAATAAATATTTAAACGAGTCTTATACTTGTATTTTAATTTTTATATTTATTTTTATTTTAAATAAGTAATTAGAACTCATCCCTAATCGATTGTCATATTTACCTATCATTAGCTGTTTGTAGCAATTTTGCTCAGAGAGAGATAATTGTTCCTTAATTAATTTTATTTACTTATTTATTTTAATTAATTATTAATATATCTTATATCTAAATCTTTATCTTTATACTTTCTTAATTCTTAAATAGGATTAATGGCACTCATTTACATCCCTATTCTCACTATTCTGGTTTCTCTTTTTCTTTTTCTTGGTTTTTAATCAATTTTGATAGTCTTCTAAGTCGTCAAAATCCAAAAAATGGGTTTAGTTTCTTTTTAACATAACAATTTTTGAAAGTAACACCGAACACTTAAATTTTTTTGTAATGGTTGACAATATAAGCTAATTAAAAAGCTCGTATTAGGGAGATAATTGTTCCTTAATTAATTTTATTTACTTATTTATTTTAATTAATTATTAATATATCTTATATCTAAATCTTTATCTTTATACTTTCTTAATTCTTAAATAGGATTAATGGCACTCATTTACATCCCTATTCTCACTATTCTGGTTTCTCTTTTTCTTTTTCTTGGTTTTTAATCAATTTTGATGGTCTTCTAAGTCGTCAAAATCCAAAAAATGGGTTTAGTTTCTTTTTAACATAACAATTTTTGAAAGTAACACCGAGCACTTAAATTTTTTTGTAATGGTTGACAATATAAGCTAATTAAAAAGCTCGTATTAGGGAGATAATTGTTCCTTAATTAATTTTATTTACTTATTTATTTTAATTAATTATTAATATATCTTATATCTAAATCTTTATCTTTATACTTTCTTAATTCTTAAATAGGATTAATGGCACTCATTTACATCCCTATTCTCACTATTCTGGTTTCTCTTTTTCTTTTTCTTGGTTTTTAATCAATTTTGATAGTCTTCTAAGTCGTCAAAATCCAAAAAATGGGTTTAGTTTCTTTTTAACATAACAATTTTTGAAAGTAACACCGAACACTTAAATTTTTTTGTAATGGTTGACAATATAAGCTAATTAAAAAGCTCGTATTAGGGATGTTCAAAAAAATTACTAAACCATGAAAACTAATCGCACCATGTGATTTTTTTAGGAAAATAAGTTGAGATGTTTTGAAAAATCTATAAAATGTGCAATTTGTTTGTTTTATAAAAATGATTTCAATTTTTAATTAAATCGTTTGACTATTAAAAGTTTAACTTGATGTTTGGAGTTTAATAGTTATGACATATTTTGAAAATATGTTTAAATTTGTATTTTGATTTTTGATTAAGTTGTAGTTTGTTTAAACTATTTATTAGTATAGTTTTTTTTTTCTTTGTAAAAAAGTGATGTTTGAAGTAAAAAACTCAAAATATGTTAAAATGATCAACTAAAAAAGTTTTTGGCCAAATTTATTAATCTACCAAACCCAATAGAAGGCTCATTTAGACAAACTGTATTGTATTTTGTGATACGGTCTGATGTGATTTATGAAGATTAAATTAGACTGTGTGGTTTAAAATAATAAAAAAAATTACACATATAGTTGACGTATTAAAAAGAGTTTAGACCAGCCAAATCACAACAAACACCCCTAGCTCATACCATACAATGTCTAAGGATAGATTATAACAAAACCTTCATTAATTTTCAAAACACTCCCATCAAAGTGTAGCTTTATAGTCTTTGGAGATTCTTAGACTTAGTCAACTATATATATCACATAAGCTCCATTGATAACTAGTTCCCTTATTTAAAATTTTTGACTAAATTCATATTTTTGTTATGTGATTATTCTAATTTTTTATTATTTTAATTACACATATAAACTTAATTTTCAAATCAATTGAACTCCTAAACTTTTTTTGCGTGATAAATTAAATTTTTTATTATTTCAATTATATCATTTAACCTATATTTTTTAGTTAATTTAACTTATATATTTTTATGTATAAAAAAAAGATAAAATAAATTGACAAAATACACATCATATTTTGTTCATGTCAAATATAAGAATTAAATTAACTAAAAAATGTAGATTTATTTAAGGATATAATCGAAACAATACAAAGTTTGGATTGACTTACGAAAATAAGTCAAAACATAAAAATGAAATTGACTTAAAAATACATATTTAATGATGTAATCAAGTCACATAAAAAAATATTAAAATATAGGAAAAAAATATAAGTTTGGCCAAAATTTGTTAATGAATGTGAATTGTAATTAGGTTTTGTTGATTCAATTTTGTTTTATAATTGAATCAATTAATTTTTAGTTCAAAAAGTTAGATTTAATCCTTATTGATTTGGGTGTAGATCTATGTGAAAAACAATTGATTCATACCACTCTTGATATTTAAGCTTTATTTGGTATGGTTTATAGTTGACTTTAAACTTAAGTTGTGAGTGAAATTTTGAACGTTAAAAGTTAAGGGCTCATTTGGCAGGGGCGAATTTACGTGTGAACTGCCTTGGGCCCACAAAAAAATTGAATTTGGTAGGCTTAAATTTAAAATTGTTTGACCCCAGCCCACCCCAGCCCCCCTCTAGAAACCCTTCTTTTCTCCACTTCTTCTTCCTCTCCCGACCTCCACCGCCTCTCGCTCTCTGCCTCCTCTCTCTTTCTCGTTCGGCGTCCGCTCGCGCTGGCCCTCGCTCTCTGCATCTCTCTCGCTCGCGCTCGCCCTCGGCCCCTCGCTCTCTTCATCTCTTTTGCTCGCGCTCGCCCTCAGCCCCTCTTGCTCTCTTCATCTCTCTTGCTCGCGCTCGCCCTCGGCCCCTTTTGCTCTCGCCTCTCGCTTGCTCTCGCTCTCTGCATCTCTTGCTCTCGCTCGCCCACGCCCTTTTCTCTTGCTCTCGATCGACCGCTCTTGCTCTTGCTCTTGCCGGCCCTAGTTGCTGCGACGCTGCCTCTCGGGTCTCGACTCTCAGCGTCTTGCCCTCTTGCTCACCCCGACGCCCTCTGGTCTGCCTCTCGGCCTCGCCCTTGCTCGCTGCCTCTGCTTCGTTCGATTAAGAGCTAGGTTTTTTTTTTTGCCTCTGCCTCTGCTTAACAAGTAAAATAAATGGTTTGTGCGTTTCAATTTTGTTGTTGATTGATTCGTTGAACCTGCTATCTTTTTTTAGCAAGTTATAAGTGATTTTTTTGCTAATTTTGTGTCTGCTTGGAGTTGGCTGTTTGATATTGATTGCTGCATTCAGTTAGGATTAAATATTGATTGTTGCATTCAGTTAGGATTAGGAATACAATTGTCAATTGTTAATTTGTTATATTGGCCTTGCATTTGCCTTAAATCTTGAGTTAAATATTTTAATTGTTCGATTATTGAATTATGTTATTTTTTGTTTGTGTATCTTAGAATTTAGAATAGAACAACAACCTTCTGCGAAGAAAGAAAAAATATTGTTATCTTTTTTCAGAAAGAGAGATTATCATAATAGTGAAAGTACTTCAACTGATAATGTGTAAAATCAATCTAGTGAATTTACACCAATTCCTTTAAGTTTATCTCTTGAAATTGAAATAGAAGTTTCTCCATCTTCAAATCCTGAATGTCAATTCCCTAATTAGCAAACAATAGATGTAGATTTTGTTATAGATGAATTTTTTATTTCAAAACCTCACCGAACTCAAGTTTAATGAAAATTTGTTGTATTGATTTTTTAGTCATATAAGAATTTTATTGCATTAACTTTTTAAAATTTTAGCCCCCCCAAACCTAAATTTCTGGATCCGCCCCTGTTTGGCTGTAAGTGTTTTTTAGATAATCATTTATAGTATTTTTGTAATATTTTATGTTATATTAATGTAAATATGTAATATATTAATATAATAATTTCACACTTTAAAAAGACGGCCGCATCGGCGTGACATCAAATAATTTATCCACTTTCCTCGGGCGCACCATGTTTTCCTTTTTCCTGCGGGCTGGGCTGGCAGCTGACTCGGGTCGGGGGTCGTCCTTATCGGATCCTGTCAACAAAGTGGGGTTGTTTGGATGAGCTGAATTTGCCAGTAGCCCGGCCATTTACGCTTGAGAGATTAACAGGGGCCAGACCACCGATGAGCTCGACGCCGAACAATTCTTTCCTTCTTGAACCTCTCGATCATGCCTCTTGTCCGTTGAGATTGGTGGTTCAGAGCTCGTATTGCGTAGTTAAACCGGTAAATCATACAAACCCTAATCCTAATTTTTAATTTTATCAAATTCAATCATCTGGGCTCAATCTGTTCGTTTGCTTGTTTGTTTCTGCAAGGATGACATTGTTCTTGCTCCGATTATGGCATCATCACCAGTGTGGACGCTCCGACTTCAGGCCGTTTCATTTCCGGTAATCTCACTCTCGCGCCCCGCCCACGCTCACACTTGCAAGCAATTTGGTTTTTAAATTGTATGTGCTCTGATTTCGTCGCTCTTACCTCTGATTTGTGATTTTAGACCACAATGTGTGTGGCGAAACATCTTTTCCCGGCGAATGTAGTGGAGTTGAGGACCGAATTGGGGTTTAATTATGGCCGCCTAAAATCGAATCCGAGGGTGACGTGTGGAAAGTTTGTCTTTAGGGCGTTGAGCGACACTGGCCGTTCTGATGGCTCCAAGAGCACTCTAATTGACGGGGTGGTTTTGAAAGATCAAGTTGCGAGGTTGCAAGAAACAATTACTTCACTTCCTCCTGTGGCTTTTGTGGTAATTTGCTGATATTCTTTTCATTTTAGTGCTTGGAGGTAACAATTTTTAAGTTTTTGTGCTTTTTCCCAAAGAGTGATTGGCTTCTTTTTGCTTAACTTAGTTGTGATATCGATTAATAATTTCTGATGCAATTTCGCTGTTCTTTTATCCAATTTGTAAGGGATCTAGCTATTATAAATACTATTTAACTTTGTAAGCGCCCAAATGTTTGCTTTTAGCTGTTAGAAATTGTGCTGGTCAGTTCTCAATGTTTCCTTTCATTCTGGAACCATGTCTACCTGCATTCACCTCAACTCTTGCCAATCATCCTGATTTCATGGAGGAGGAAAGGAATACTAAAAGGGGTTCATGTTCACATGTAGCCTTTGCTTTTTGGCAAAGCGATTATTTCCGTAATTCAAACCAATGACCTTCTTATCACAAAGGAGCAACTTTCTTGTTGCTACCAAGGAGGACAAGAACAGTGGAGAAATAATTTCCTGATGGTCAGCGAATTGAAACATTCATAAACACATAGTTGTCATCCAGAGAGTCCTTGCACATCAGTGGAATTTGTAGGGTCATTAAACCCAATAAATCTTCCTGCTTCCCAGATTTTAAAAGCCTGAGAGGAAAGGAAAAAACACAGCGAGAATGCATCTGTACTTTTTGATACATTTCATTCATGACTTCATATTTACTCATCTTGATTTTCATTTGGGAGCAAATAGCTTGAATCAGTTAAAGATGTATAACCGATGCTAAGCTTCTGTATGGTCAATCTAAGGTAATACAAAATTAATCGCTAATTTTTGGAAGCCAACCCAGGTTGCTGCTTGCACAACCATATATTGGTGCTTATGCTAACATAGTTTTGTTTATTTTATCTTTTCTGAATGCATGTTGATAATATTTGTTGAGAAAAGGAACCACAATCATCAAACAATCTATCACTTAGGATTTTTCTTGATCTTGATCTTCTTGATTTCGGCTGGTCATTAGTTCCAGCTTATCTTGAATATTTCAACACTCCCCCTCAAGCTGGTGAGTGGATGTCTTCCATTCCCAGCTTGCTGACTAGTTCCTCAAATTTCCTAATAGGCAATCCTTTAGTGAGAAGATCTGCCACCTGTTGATTAGTTGAAACATAGGAAATTTGTATCAACCCGGATTCAAGTTTTTCTTTAATGAAATGCTTGTCAATCTCAATGTGCTTGGTTCGGTCGTGTTGCACCGGATTATGAGCAATATTGATTGCTGATTGGTTGTCGGATAGCAGCTCAAGTGGATATGGTATTTGAATCTTTAAATCTTCTAGAATAATTTTCAGCCACAATAGTTCACACATGCCAAGAGCCATAGCTTTGAATTCTGCCTTAGCACTTGACCGTGCTACTACTCCTTGTTTCTTACTCCTCCAAGATACCAAATTTCCTCCTAAGAACATGCAGTACCCAGTAGTAGAACGTCTATCAACCAAAGAACCTCAATAATCTGCATCCGTGTACCCTTGAATTTTTAGACTAGCTCCTGGTGTGAAGAGAATCCCTTTTCCTGGTGTGGCTTTCAAGTAATGAAGAATTTTCCTTACAACGTTCATGTGTTCCTCATTGGGGTTGTGCATGAATTGACTTACTAGGCTTACTCCAAATGCTATGTCCGGCCTAGTATGTGAGAGGTATATCAGTTTTCCTACCAATCTTTGGAACTGCCCTTTATCTATTGCTTCTCCCGAGTAATTTTCTTGTAGCTTGATGTTTGGATCTACTGGAACCTGAGCTCCCTTTCCTCCTAGCAATCCAGTCTCAATCAATAAGTCAAGAGTGTATTTACGCTGAGATAGGTAGATCCCTTTTTTAGAATAGGCCACCTCAATGCCTAAGAAATACTTCAGCCTTCCAAGATCTTTAATCTCGAATTCCTTAGCTAGATTTTTCTTCAGGTCTTCTTGCTCAGCGTCATCATTTCCTGTCACAACAATATCATCAACATAAACTAATAGAGCAGTTACCTTATCTTTCGTGTGCTTTAGAAAGAGGGTGTGGTCCCCTCGGCTTTGCCGGTATCCCATTTTGTGCATTGCTGTAGAAAATCGCCCAAACCATGCTCGTGGTGACTGTTTAAGTCCATATAACGCTTTCTTCAATCTACACACTTGTCCCTCTTTGTTATGAGAAAATCCAAGGAGTAATTCCATAAATACTTCTTCCTCTAAATCCCCATGCAAGAATGCATTTTTAACATCTAATTGTTGTAGTTTCCACCCCAAATTTGTTGCTAATGATATGAGGACTCGTACTGTTGTCATTTTTGCTACTGGGGCAAAAGTCTCAAGATAATCAATCCCATAGGATTGTGTATAACCCTTGGCTACTAGCCTTGTCTTGTATCTCTCAAGAGTACCATCAGCTTTGTATTTCAAATTAAAGACCCATTTGCAGCCTACTGGTTTAATTCCCTTAGGTTGAGTCACCTCCTCCCAAGTTTGATTCTTTTCCAAAGCCCTCATCTCTTCTAACATGGCTTCTTTCCAATTTGGATCCTTTAGTACCTCTTCCACTGATTTTGGAATAACACTAGCATCTAGGGTCGTTAGGAAGCTTCTATAGGGAGGAGAAAGGCGATGGTAGGATAAGAAATTTGCAACGGGATGTTTGGTGCATGTTCGGACCCCTTTTCGGAGGGCAATAGGCAGGTCCAAATCAGGAAATTCTTGGTCTGTTTGGCTGTTGTTTTGTTCGTCAGATGTGTGCTCTTCTAGTCTGGGATTTGGGGCTGCAACTGGTGTGGACTGAAGATCAGCAGTAGGTTGTCTTCTCTTATACACGTAGGGTGAGCCTTTGTATCTGTTGGTTGTTAACTGCTGGTTTGAATCAGTGTGATTTGATGGAAGAATCTGATGGACAGAATCATCTATAGAAGTAGGGGTGCTGGAAGGAAATCTGGGAAAAAATTATCCAAATTTTCTGGTTGGGTATGCTCCCCCTTAGGCTGAGAATCAAAAAAGGATTGGGACTCAATGAAGGTAACATCCTTAGAGATATAGACTTTCTGGGAGATAGGATCATAACACTTGTATCCTTTTTGGGTTGGAGAATACCCTATGAAGACACATCTTTTTGCTCTAGGATCAAACTTGTCTCTATGGACTTTAGGTATGTGAACAAAACATACACATCCAAAAACTTTAAGAGGCAATGGAGAGTGCTGTTTCAGGTCTGGGAAAAAATCGGTTAGACTTTGGAAAGGACTTTGATTGTCAAGGATTTTGGATGGGACTCTATTAATAACATAAGTGGCTGTCAAGACTGCCTCCCCCCATAGATATTTAGGAGTATTATGATGATGAAGAAGGGCTCGAGTGACATTCAAAAGATGCCTCATCTTCCTCTCGGCCACTCCATTTTGTTGTGGAGTATCGATGCATGAAGATTCATGGACAATTCCCTCGTTTTGAAAGAAGAGATGCAAATGAGCATTGAAATAATCCCTTGCATTATCTGTCCTAAATTTTTTAATTTTAGTTCCAAATTGTGTGTGAACCATTTTGCAAAAGTAGGGGAGAACAGTCCCAATACTAGCTTTATCTTTCAAAAGAAAAACCCAACACATCCTAGTGCAATCATCTATGAATGAGATGAACCACTTGGCACCCGACTGATTTAAAACTCTTGAAGGACCCCAAACATCCGAATGAATCACATCAAAATGTCTAGATGATAGTTTATTGCTAATTGAATAAGAGGTTCTATGATGTTTGGCCATAACACACACATCACACTGAAAATTGCTAGGACTAAGAGTTTTAAACAAAGCAGGAAACATTTCCTTCACTAAGCTAAAAGGAGGATGACCTAGTCGAAGATGATGAAGCCAAATGGCAGCTCGGTCAGAGGCTGTTTTCTGGGTTGAGTAGGCTGCTTGCAGCTGATCTTTAGGCTTAGTGCTCCCCCCTTGAAAGATATACAACCCATGTTGCTCTTTAGCCACACCAATCGTCCTCCCCGTGTCCATGTCCTGAAATTTACACACATATGGAGAGAAAACAGCATTGCAATTGAGGTCTTGAGTGAGTTGTTTTATAGAAATAAGGCTAAGAGTTAAATCTGGTACATAAAGGACTGGATTTATTGACAAATTTGGACCAAAGATAACTTTTCCTTTGCCTTTAATGGGAATTGTGGTTCCATCGGCAATAGTGATCTGTTTGGATGATGTAAAAGGCTCATAAGTATCAAAAAACTGGAAATTTGGTGTCATACGGTTAGTAGCTCCTGAGTCCAAGATCCAAGTGTTATTCCTACCAGTTTTGGAGGCTAGAAAAGTAGTAAAACTGATTGGTTTACCTTGTTGAGCCATAGAGCAGGATCCTCCTCCATCTTGAATGGTTTTTAGAAATTCCTTCAGCTTATAAACTTCTTCTTTATTGAGCTGGCTGAGGTCCATACCAGCTCCAACACTCGATTTTTCTTCTTTTTCTGCTTCTCCCTCTTGTTCTTTGTTTGAAAGATAGCTTTGAGGATAGTTTGCGGAGGACCTTGAGTCCTTATATTGTTGAATCCACCAAGTTTATTGAGGACTGCTTCCTTTCCATGCAACTTGAAGCAAGTCTCCTTAGTATGCCTCGGCTTATTACAGAAGGTACACCACTGTCCTTCTCGTCCGGAGGATTTATTTCGATTGGTTGACTGCTGCTTCCATGATCTGTTGTTGGAGATGAGTGCTGATCCTTCCATATTGGATCCACCAAGCATGGCTCCTCTCCTATTTTCTTCACTTCTAACAATAGCAAACACCTCATTTAGGCTAGGTAATTTATCCTTACCAAGAATTTGAACCCTTACCTGATCGAACTCGGGATTTAAGCCTGCTAGGAACTCGACTATCCGGTCTCTTTCAAGAATTTGATTGAGAGTAGTAGTATCCGCTTGGCATACCATTTTTATAGCTTGGTATTGATCAAGCTCTAACCATAGGCCTAGCATCAGATTATAATACTCGGTGATGGTTAGCTGACCTTGCTTTGAGCCATTGATCTTTGTTTTGATATCAAAGATCACAGATGCGTCCTTGGCCTTTGAGTAGGTTTGATAAATGGTATCCCAAATTGCTTGAGCAGTGCTAAGGAACATGAAGTTCTTGCTGATGTCCGGTTGTATGGTGCTCCATAGCCATGACATGATGCGGGAGTCTTCCACATCCCATGCGCTGAAGCCTGGATCAGTTTCTGGTGGAGGATTTCCAGTGAGGTGGGTACTCTTTCCTCGGCCTTTAAGAAGAGTTTTGATTAGCTGTGACCATTGAAGAAAATTCCTATCATCTAACCGGTAGGATTGATGAATACTTGGCAGTTCGCCTGTGAGGGGCGAAGGCTAGTCTAATGTAGTATTTTCTCCAGTGATGGTAGTAGGTGAAGTCGATGGGTTTGCTGATGTTTCTGACATGGATTCGCCGATGTTGAAGGAGGAACAGAATGATGGAAAAAAAATGAGTGGAACGGCAGGAAGAAACCGGGTGCTATTAGGGCACAATGCGATGAAGGCACTGAAGAAACAAGAAACAAAAAATCGTGCAATGAAGGCACCGATTTCTTAGAAAAACAGGCTTGGATTTGTAGGCTCTGATACCATGTTGAGAAAAGGAACTGGTATTCCTTGTAGTTTTATTGATATCAATGATGAAATTTATACACAAAAGGATCCTAAAAATTCTCCTATATTTTAGGACTAGATTACATTCCTACTATCTAAGACTAGATTACATTAATTTAAAATACAACAAGAAGATAAAAACTACAAAGATAAATATAAAGGTAAGACTAAAAGATAATCTAGATAATTAAACAATCATCAAACAATCTATCACTTAGGATTTTTCTTGATCTTGATCTTCTTGATTTCGGCTGGTCATTAGTTCCAGCTTATCTTGAATATTTCAACAATATTTACGCTGTTACCTCTTTTCTTCTCAGATGAAAAGACAGTCTGGACCTAGTGTTGCAATTGGAGTATCTATTCTGGCAACAATAGTCATTGTTGCAGTGAGAGGTTACATGGTGAGGAAGTCAAGGTACTGCCGTCCTGGCTCTGTAGCTGATCTTGTCAGACGTGGCCAGTTAAGATCCGATAGAAGAGGCATGTATGATTCTGAGCTTTACTCTCTTGTCTATGTATTTGTCAGATTTGATCAATATAAAGACTTCATCAAAAGGCTTAAGATAAGCAAAATTTTCACCTCGCAATATTAAATTAGAATTTATAGCTCATTTATTTTTAAAATCTTGAGGGGATCCTTCTTAAGTTATTACCTTTTCTGGGACGTCATGTTTTGATGTGCTGATGTCCCATTGACATTAAGTTTGTTAAATGTGAATCTTCTACTTGTGTGTGATTGTAATTTGGTGCCTCGTATGGATTGTCTGAACAGTTCAACGCCTCTTAAATATGATGATCCATTCAATAACCCATTGGTGAAAGTTGGAAAGGGGAATTCAACTGTTGAGATGTGTGGAAAAGTCTATCGCTTAGCACCAGTGACCCTCACAAAAGAGCAGCAAGCCAGCCATCAAAAGAGGAGGTCGCGTGCATATCAGTGGAAAAGGCCATCTGTATTTCTTAGAGAGGGTGATCCAATACCCCCTGATGTGGACCCGGATACAATTAGGTGGATTCCCGCAAATCATCCTTTTGCAACTACTGCAAGTGACATTGACGAAGATTTGGCTCAAAACAATGTGTATCAGAAGCATGGTGTTCCATTCCGCATCCAGGCTGAACATGAAGCACTGCAGAGAAAGCTTGAAGCACTGCAAAATGTAAGCACTTCTGCTGTACATTCTATTTCTTTAACAAAAAGGGAAGGAAAGTTACAATGCTTTGCATCTTTTAAGCTTTAATTGCCAATAGTTGAAGCTTATAGCTACACTTGGATAATTCTGTCAACACAATGAGACAGGTCAATGTATTGGCGAGTTGCCTGCCAATCTAACAATTTTTATCTCAGTTACCTAGTTGTAAAATATACAGAAAAATTGTAGAAACAATGCTAATAAAAAATACATATATATCTATGTGTGTGTATCAAATTAGTTAAAGGCCGTTTGTGTATTATTTTCATTTTTAGCCTATTTATTGTTGACTTTCAAAGTCGAGGGCAACTTTAATCCATGCTCAGTTAGATTACTTCATTTCTGATGGACCCTATATTTATTTATTTTTATTTTTTTGAATTGTCTGAAAGCTATAGAGAAATAATGTCCGGAGTGTTTTTCTTTTTAGTTTTAATCTTTTCATTATCTGTTTTTGACAATTAAAAAAATTTGTTGTTTAATGTGAGATTGCATGCCTTTCATGGATCTCTTCAAGAAAAGTCAAAAGTAATATTTGTTTTGGGTAAGTGATGTTTGTTTATGAACTTTCAGACATTTGTTTTACCGTGAGCATTCAGACATGGTTTTGGTGCTTGCTTTCCTGTTGTGAGCAATCTTAACGCATGCATTCATCTTCATGTATATACGCGCAACATTCTTTAGTATGTTATTCCCATGTCCTATGTTCCTTGACATGAATTGTTCTTGTGTGCTTTCAGGAGCAAAAATTCAATAACTTAGTAATCGATCCGGGTGCTGCCAAAGATTTCGAAAGACCATTCAAGTCGCATCTCAAGTCAGGCGATTTTGTAGAACAGAACCCATCTCCTAATCATCTGGGGTCGAAGCCTTCCAAGTCAGAACATGTCCCCAACTCCTCTGGAAGCAATTTTACATCTGAAGAATTGCCTAAAATATAGGTCAGGCAATGTTTGTCCCACCTGTCCAGTTATCTATTCTCTCAGCAACTCCCAGTTTCAATTTTGAATTCGTTGAGAGAAGTATTTCAAGCTATAACACCACATGCTTTTCGCATCCTTCTGTTGCCAAGCTGATGCATCATCAAATTCAAACTGGGGAAGTTACTGTAAATATAACTCCATGAGTTTACTGTATTTGAGCTGAGTTGTGATTTCAGTGTAATTGTACTCCAGTGGGCGGTTGTTTAAGAAACTGTTACTGCTCATGCTAGGAATAGCATTATAAACATCATATGGTTCCTGGTTGTTGCCCTTTCAACAATGGAACCTCCTGCTAGGCTATCTGTCACTTTTGGAAAAAATTAAATGTTTGTATATTCTTCTATGTGTCTAGAGTAAGAGTCGTGAGATTGGTACAGGTTGCTCTTTTAATTGAGTATTGGGTTTAACTTGTGAAAATAGGCTCTTTGTATATTAAGGGCAAGACTGTATCCAAAGATGATTGGTACAGGTTGCTCTTTTAATTGAGTATTGGGTTTAACTTGTGAAAATAGGCTCTTTGTATATTAAGGGCAAGACTGTATCCAAAGATGATTTTTAGATAATTTGAAAAATAAGAATTATTATTATTATTGTTCAAAGAAATGAATTGTTTGATTAGCCATATTTTTCATGAAAAATAGTTAGTTTTTATTTAAATTTTAGTTTTTTAGATGTTTGATTGGTTATATTTTTTAGGTAAATTAAATTTCAACTTTTGGTCACATGATGGTCTTTTTTTCATTTTTGTTAGAAAATAAATTCTACCAAGGGACCAAATTTTCTAGACAATTCACATAGTCCCAACTCCTGCCTCTTTTCCATCCTCAAACGTTTTTCTCATCTATTCGACATCGACTCTTTTTTTTGTTCATCGCTATTTTTGCCAAAAACGAGCTTTGATTCTGAGTTCTAGACCATCGTTTATATTCGTCTTTGTCTAAGATAAGGTTTCTGGCTATATTATCTTTTGATTTTTGACTTTCTCGAAAATCTAGAAGTAGATCTGCACCGAGAGAGAGAAACAATGAGCAAGCAAGAAGCAGTGATAGAATGCGTAAAAGAGATGACAAATGACCAAGAAAGTGAGCGAGTGAGCAAGATAGAGGCAACGAGTGCCTATAAGATTTTTTTTTATACAAATTCCATATTTGCAATCAAACGTATTTTTAATGGTGATTTCTTATGATTTGAGGGCACTTTGGTAATATTGCCAAGGTTTGAGATCCTTTTTAATTTAAGCTAGGGGTATTTTGGTAACTTGATGTTAGGTTTCATTGATGCAATTTTTAAAAATATGGGGCCTTAGTAAAATTTTAAAATATTATTGGGGTTTTTAGCAAAATTCTCATTAATTTTCAAGGCTTAACTGAAAGCTCAAATTGTAATGGGTCTTGGTCTAATTTACAAAAGTCATGGTGTAATATATCAAAAGTTGAGGGTTGGAAGCAAAGGACTAAATTGAAATTTAACCAAACTTGAGGGATTGAAATGTAATTTCTCAAAACTTTCAACTTGCCATGCACTGCTACCATTGAATCTTTACTATCTAGTCCATGGATGAGAAGGAAATAAATAATGGAAGAGATATGAGGATTTGGACAGCGTGGATTTTACACTGTAAAATGTGTTTTTGGCCATGGATTTTAAGGGTATATAATTGATCTGCTTTGATCATTTATAGTGTTTTTGGCCATGAGCTTTAAGGGTAATTGATTTGCTTTGATCAACTTTGAAGAGAGTTGTTGTGGGGGCGGGGAGGGGGAACTGAAGAGTTAGATAATGGAAAATATACACTATTAGAAAGATTAGTATGGGAAGAGATAAAATTGATAAAAATAATGGTTGTTTCAGGTGAAAATAACCAAAGAAAAGAAAAAAAATGAGAGAAAGATAACAAAATAGAAAAAAGAAGAAAAATACATTAAATAATGAGTTGTAGTAGTTAGTGTTGATAAGAAAATTATTGGATATTAGAAGTGTTCATTCGATATAAGATAGATCGGACTAAGATCATGACTTCTAAAATTCTTAAATTAAAGGCTAAATTAGACTTAACTAGTTCAGTTTAGTCTAATCTGGTTTTAATTGATCATAATTATATTTTTTTAAATTTTTTAATATAAAAATTAAAAAATATGTATATTTAAAATTTTAAACATGTATATAATAGATATTTAAAATTTAATACATTATACATTATGTGTATATTATTAATAAATAATAATAATAATTATATTTAGTTTTCAATTTTGGACTAGTTGTAAACTAGATCAAACTATAATTTGAACACCCATAATATAAAAGAAAATTGTAAAGTATGCGTACCAAACGTGTTAGAAGTGAAACAAACGTAAGATAGTGAATCTACAGTGTATCAAAATAAAAAGAAATGGAAAAAAAGAAAAAAATAAGAAAAATCAAAAAAAGAAATAAATTATAAAAAATATAGATAACAATATTTGAAAAAATATCAAGTGTCCAAAACATTTAGGACTCAAGAAAATATTTTTGGGCACATTATGGTTGCAAATAAGAAACCGTAAGTTAATTTTAACAAAAGGGTTTTTTTAGTTTTTCTTTAGAAATAATTAAGACATAGGATATGAACATTTTATTTGTATAATTGACATAAAAATAAGCACTTATATAATATTGTATTGAACAACATATAATAAAATTAAAAAGTAGTCTCAATTAATATTTTTTAAAGGTTTATGTGAATATGCATCTATGGTATTTTTTAATATTGGAATATTTATTCATATCACGAATCTCATGCAAAAATATTTTAAAACACATAACACACTTCTAATTATATTTTCTTTTACAAAATATGTACATAAATGTAAATGTAATGAATAATACACAAAAAAAGTATTGGTTGATGAATCATGAAAATATCGAATAAAAAATATAGTATATATTTCTCAAGCATGCTTATATTTAAAAATAGTATTTTTATTTACTTATTTTTGATAAATAGACTGAAAAAGTCTTATCCTAGACTGTTTATGATTTTACTTTATAAATTTCTGTTGGGACCCCTGTATTTTGACCATTTTCATACAATTTTTTAATAAACAAAAATCAAACAGCAAAGGCTACATTTGAGTTATTGACTCAAAACAGAGGGGTGTCTGTGGTAAAATAAAACTACAGGGGCTAAGAAATCTCTTCAAAAATCATTCAAACTATGGGGTCTAAGTGTAATTTATCTTTTTTTGGGAGGGGGGTGGTTAAAAAGATTGAAATATATTTTCTCTGAAGGCTCTTCGTCGACTGGCTTGGCAGGATAATTAATTAATAAAGGAAGGCAAGAAAGGAGAAGGGAGAAAGAGAGGCGGTGTCTACCTTTTGTTTGTTTGATTGTTTCCCTTTGCCCTTTCTAGATTAAGTGGTCGTGTTCCCATGGCGTTCATGAGAGGAGAGCCGCTCGTGTCGAAGCTGGCGGTGCTGGCCAAGTACGCCGTGCTTCCGGGAGCCATGATCGCCGCTCTGATCTACTCTCCTCCCGATTACTCTTCTTCTAAGAAGCCCGATCCTCACTCCTCCACTAAGTAGATGCGTCATCTCTCCTTCCCCCTTTATCCAACGGTTCGCTTCCTCTTTCCCTTCGTTTCGATTGAATACCAATTTTATTTATTTATTTTTTTGTTGTGATAATCTGTTTGTTTGACTGATGCGATTTCTCGCCCGGATTGGTGATCTGGATCTTGGGTTTTCTTTCTCGACCCTGCGGCAGTTTATGATAAGTCAGTACGTTGATGTAGAATAACAAGGCTCGCGATTCATGAACCGAGTGGTCCATACGCGGTTCTGTAAAACAATTGTGTTTGTGTAACAGTCTCACATTTGGCCGGGAATTCGAACCCTTATCCTTTTGCGTGTCATAAATTATTTCAGAACATTTTAGTTACTTTTGAGTTTGTTGCCTTGTTTTTAACTGCCCGGGTTCATTAGTGTTCGGTGGCTTAGGAGGTGACTCAAATGTTAATTGCTAGGCTAATGTCTTGTAAGTGTTGTCTTCTTGTGGTGGTGAATTTCATGCCTTGCTTCCTGTTGTTAGTATTGTGTTGTGGGGTGGATAAGAAATTCGGTTGTTGATAAAGCAAAGCCAATGGCTTCCTCTGCACAAAATACATGCTGCTGTTTCTGAAAGTTGTTTGCCCAACCGGCATGCTCATATTTTATAGATGCCCCAATTAGTTTAAACCATGAAAATTCCTCAAACAATGTTAGTGCCCTGTACCCCCCATTATAGCCATATTGGTGGATTAGGTTATAATCCAACAACAATACAGCTTTGTGGGAGATTGGGGCATTTTCAAACAACTTCAGAGCTTAAAAATCTGGGAGCATGAAAGATGAACAATGAAGGAGAGATAGAGAGGCAGGGGGAGAATAGGAGAGAAAACTTCAGGCTTTCCTTTTCCTAGATATGATTGTAACCATTATTTGTTTCAGCATATCTGGATGTCTTAGTTTATTGTTCTTTTGTCATTCTTTTTTATTTTTTTAATTTTCATTCTCTCAGATATAGACATTGACTCGTACTTAACTTCCTCTTTTAGAGACAATGTTTCTCTCAATGATGTCAACACTATGGGGAATTTCACTATGGTTAATGAGATATTTTTGTGGCTTGAACCATAATGCCCAGGTCCATTGTGCTGTCACTTTGTAAGCAGCTTGTTTGGGCCTATTATATTTTAGGCCTTAATGTATGGATTTATTTTGAAGCTCTGTTAAAAATATAGTTGGGTTTTAAAATTATCACATGATTATTCATAGGCTAAATTAACCAAACTTGAAGTTTGTGCTGTCTCTTGGCTTTGAGAAGTTATATTGATATTCCATATTTCTAAATTTTAATAAGAAAATTGCCCCTTATGGTTAAAACATTATTAATAGATTAATAGAAGCCGACTATTTCAACTAGTTGATTTTTTTGAATTACTAATCTATTAAATTAAGTTAATTTACAAATGATAAAAACTAAGTAAATATTCACTTCATAATTGTTCTCTCAGCTCCCTGTTGCTTGACCCTCTACAAGACTACATCTAAACCTTGACCCACTAGTTTCGGTTCCAGCCATCAATATTTTCAGCACTCTCACTGGCAAGAATCAAAGCATTTCTTTCACCACCAGAAACCCCAAGTGCTATGGTTGGCCTAGAACTTACCACCAGCCTCCAGGTCCTCCACCACTAAGTAGCTCCCACTTGGACGTCCAACAATAGAGGCCCTCACTTATGGAGTAGTTCCCACCCATAATCACCATCTCTAGCAGCCCCCAATCTAGCTATTGGCATCTTGTAGTTTCCACCAGCAGTCATGAATCACCACAAGAAACCACAGGGCAATCCCCTGTTAAGGTGACTTATCCTTACATGATTACTACCATTTACTACATCACTTTTCCACTATTCTCCAATGATGCAGCGTAGGAAGTGATTTGAACCAGTTTCGCGTTGAAACTGAAGACGAAATTGAATTTAAGGGAAGAAATCTGATATTATTCAAAAGTTGCTCTCTAATACTTAGAACAAGAATATTTATAGGCTAATCCTAAGCCTTAATCAACCAGGAAAAGGAAATCTTTGCTGAATCAGGAAAAGAAAAACGAAAACTGAAACTGAATCAGAAAAAAATAGTCAAATCCTGATTGAAATAGGAAATGTAAGACACCGAATTGAAGTAGAAAACTGAAATCACTGAAATCCTAATTGTAGTAGGAAATCCTAATTGCAGTAGAAAATTGAAAGGCTCATCTGGCTTCTTTAGGACTGTTTTGGGCTGGTTGTTCCACGTCAGTCCCCTCCACTTGAGGAAAAATTGACCTTGAGTTGTCATGAAGATTAGAGTACAAGGGTTCAACTGAGGAATGATAGGCATAAAGATCTGCAACGTTGAATGTCTTGGATATGCCCATGAATCTGGCAAATCTACGACATAGGCATTGTTATTGATCTTCTTCAAAATCTTGCAAGGACCATATTTCTTCGGCTGTAACTTGCTGTAAGGGCCTACTGGAAATCTCTCAGGCAGAAACACCAACACATCATCTCCGACTGAAAACAACTTCTCTTTATGATGTTGATCTGCAGCTTGTTTATACTTGGAGTTAGCTTATCGCAGCTTCTGCTTCACATCTTCTTGCACGGTCTGCCACTGTTCTGCCATATTTTGAGCAGCTACGTTGACTTGTGGACTCTTTGGCAGCTTGATTAGATCCAAAGTGTGCTGGGGTGTTTTCTGATACACGACTGAAAATGGCGTTCATCCTGTGGCACTGTGAACAGCACTTTTGTAAGCAAATTCTACCTGCACCAATGCTAAATCCCATTGTTTGGGCCTACCACTGCAAATGCTTTGAATGATTGCCCAAAGTTCTGTTCACCGCTTTTGTTTGCCCATCAGTTTGAGGGTGGGCTGTACTGCTGAAATTCAATGAAGAATTGAACGTCTTCCACAAAGTTCTTTAGAAATGGCGAAGGAACTTGGTGTCTTTATCTGAAGTGATGGGCTTTGGTACTCCATGTAAACAGACTATTTCTTTGAAGAACAATTTAGCAATACCATTCGCATCAGCAGTCTTCTTGCAAGGAATGAAATGAGCCATCTTTGAGAACCTATCAACAACAACAAAAATAGAATCCATACATCGTTGAGTTCATGGTAAACCCAACACAAAATCTATCGATAGATCCTCCCAAATATTTTCAAGAATGGGTAAAGGCATGTATGGCTCTGTATTCTGCAACTGTCCCTTAGCAATTTGGCATATGTAGCACCTTTGCATAAATCTGGTTACATTCCTTCGTAATTTTGGCCAATAAAAACAATCACTAACAACAACAATGGTTTTATCACGACCAAGATGACTAGTTAGACCTTTTCTCTATAAGTCTCGAATCAACTTTTCCTTTTGAGATGAACGAGGTATACGAAGTTGACTTCCTTTCATCAAGTACCCCTCATGGATGTGAAAATCATCCGCAGGTTCTTTGCTGTTACACTTTCCCCAAAGAACTTGGAAATCCTCATCTATCTCATACAACTCTTTCAGTTGTTCAAAACCCACAACTTCTATGATCATTGTCATCAATAAATTTGCTTGTTTTCTTAAAGAATTTGCCACTTTGTTCTGCACTCCTAACTTGTGCTTCAGTTTAAAAGGAAATTTCTGCAAAAACTGAGAGCACCTAGCTTGCATATCACAACTGATTCTTTTATGACTGTTCAAGTACTTCAAAGCTTCATGATTCGAGTATAGGACAAATTCTCGCCCAACCAGATAATGCTCCCATGTTTTCAAAGCTCGGACGATAGAATAGAATTCCTTGTCATAGGTGCTCCACTTTTGCCTTGCTTCACTCAACTTCTCACTGAAGTATGCTATGGGCCTCTTCTCTTGGGACAAGACTGCCCCTATTCCATTCAACAAAACCTATTTCACAATTGCTATATGCTCCACCTTGGACTCTTTAATTGCTTCCACCATCTCTTGCTCGAAATGGGCGATGGTAAGGAAGGTTTGCCCCTTCACTTTAGAAGTTTTGGGATGAAGTGGTAGCAAAGTGTATTTTACTTCTCCCTTCTCGAACCTATACACATTATTCCTCCCAAAATGCTGAGCATCTGCATCATACTGCCAAGGTCTACCCAACAACATATGACAAGCATCCATATCCACAATATCACAATAAACCTCATCACAATATTTGCCTATGGAAAAGGGTACCTTATGGCGTTCTATGACATGGACCTTTTCTGTGGCTTTAATCCACTCAATAGTATAAGGAGTGGGATGTTTCTCAACTGGTAGTCGCAAGCTCTCCACCGTTTGTCTCCCTATAATGTTCTCCTCGCTGCCACTGTCAATGATAACATCAAACACTCGATTCTTGATGGTACACTTGGTTCAGAACAATTGATGACGTTGGCTAGGATCTTTCGTTTTAGGTGCTAGCAGCCTAGCATTGTTCGTCGGACCACATAATTCAAAGCAGTATCATCATGTTCATCTTTGTACTCAATATCCTTTCCATCGGGGCTGCATATCTTGGTATCATTTTCCTCTTCACCATGTTCAGCCACGTGGATGCCTTCCTTTGAGGACATTCATTTGATTGATGTCCTGGTTGGTTGCTTCTAAAACACTTTCTTGATGTAGGTCTTGCGTAGGGGTTAAACCTTTTTTGTGCCACATTCGCTTCTGTGACCTTCTGCTTACCTGCGGCCTTATCCTCCCTATAATGGTCAACACGGACTTGATTTCCTTGGGACTGTGCTAGTCTTTACTAGCTATTGCTTTGTACTGATCAACATATATCTTACGTGAATAATCAGTCCACCCCTTTTCCTGCAGCATCAACTCCGCCTTCAACGCTATATTCTTGGCCTCAGCTAGAGTTCGCAGCACCTGTACCCCTATATAGTTTTTGATGGCTGCTTTCAGACCTTCCAGGACATAGCCATCTGCTGTCCCTCACTTTCTCTTGTCATTCTGCTTTGACAGCCTCATAAATTCAGCGGTATATTCATGAATAGTCTGCTGTCCCTGTTGACATCTTTGATGTTGCTGAAACAAAATTTGATCATAATCTAGAGGAAGAAAATCTCTTTCTAATAGTTGCTTCATTCGGAATCAGGTTTGAATTGGAGGTCTACCCTCTCTTTCCCTTCGGTTTTGCTCTCTATTCCACCAGACAAAAGCACCCCCTTTTAATCGACACGCCACCAGCTTCACTCTCCTATCTTCAAGCATTTTCATATATTCAAAGAACCTATCAATTTTAGCAATCCAGTTTAGGAATTCTTCAATATTTAGGTTACCATTGAAGTATGGAATGTCTACCTTCAACTTGAACTCATCTCTATCCCCATAAGCGTTTCTCCGATGATCTCGATTGTATTGATTATTCTTACAACAATTTCTCACAGGTTCCTCCAGGTATTCATCTTCTGTATCATCTTCATAGGCAGGTGGCCTTCGTTGATTTGCAGGACTAGGTCTACCGAAACGACCACCACGCGCATGAGCAACTTCATCTCCTGCAGGTAGCGCCTCGTTTCTTGGTCTCTATTGGCACTTAGGGTTAAGGTGTCTAGGCGATCTGCCATCTCTTCAAAACGCCGCTCTAGGCGCTAGAATCGGAGATCCATTGTGTTCTCCATGGCCTTCAATGCCACCTTAGGATTTGAGGCCTCAATTCCTTGATCACCTCCAAGGGAATTGCTGCTGCCAACGTTGTCGTCATCCGCCATTGGATTGGGCGAGCTTGCCCGCTCTGGTACCAACTGACGTAACATAGGAAGTGATTTGAACCAATTTCATGTTGAAACTGAAGACGAAATCGAATTTAAGAGAGTAAATCTGATATTATTCAAAAGCTGCTCTTTAATACTTAGGACAAGAATATTTATAGGCTAATCCTAAACCTTAATCAACCAGGAAAAGGAAATCCTAGCTGAATCAAGGGGGGGGGGGGGACTGAAACTGAATCAGAAAAAATAGTCAAATCCTGATTGAAATAGGAAACATAAGAAACCTAATTGAAGTAGAAAACATATATCACTGAAATCCTAATTGCAGTAGAAAACTGAAAGGCTTATCTGGCTTCTTTCGGACTCTCTTGGGCTGGATGTTCCACGTCACCCAACAACATGGCTCTAGTAGTAATCATTGGCCTTACCTCAGCTCTATCCCCACTGCTACTACAACCATAAACCCAAATCTATGAATAATCTCCTCCGTCACAACACCATATAGCCACCTACTTGGAGAGGGAATAATGAGAAGATTAGCGAGAGAGGACTAGTTGGGATATGAGCATCTTAAAATTTTACAAAAAATGTAGAGGTGCAATTTGTGAGTATCTTTCTTAAGGGTGGGTTGCTACTGTTTTGGTTTATAACTGTATTGAGTTGGGTGTACTTCACTTGTTAGAGTGTAGGGTGTTCTAGTAATATGGTGGGCATGGGTATAAATTGGTTGGTGTGGTGCTTCCTGGGGTTGGATATTGGGGAAAAGGGTTTGGCTGGGTAACGTGGTTGGTGTTGTAGTTCAATGTGATGAGTAGATGCATTGTTGGCGTGGTTAATTTGAGGGTTGGTTGCATAAAATGGTGGGGTACTGTCTGAATGATCTAAAGCAGAACACTGCTACGTATCAGTCCGTTTTGATAGATTGCGGGGACTAGTAGACAATGTTTTAAATTACAAGAAAATTTTGGGTGACTGATGATGAAGTCTACTTTCCAAGCAAACTTGGTTTCATGTCCATTCAATTTTTGTGGAAAATGATATGCATGATCTAGTAACGACTGTGCAATGCAATTGCTTGATCAGACCAGCTCTCCTTTTGATCGTTGTGCCACAAATTGACTTAAAATCAGCTAGTCTTCGACTGCACTGTGCAGTTGTTACTAGATCCAGTATATTTCTTTTTCCACAAAAATATAATGGATGCTAAACCAAGTTTGCTAGACGCTAGACTCCTCATCCATCACCGGGAATTTTCTTCTAATTTAAAATGTTGTCTGCTGCTCCCAGCAATCCATCAAAACAGACTTATGCATAGCAGTGTTCTGTTTTAGATTGTTTGGACAGGTTTTATGAGAAAATTCATAACCAATTGTAGAAAAAAAAAACATTTCCATTTATTCTTGCTCCAAAAGTTCAGCAACATGTTCTAGTTTTAGGAAAAAATAGGTTGGGAAATAAATACAAATTAGAGCCCCTGTTTAGGGAAAAACAGAGAGAGTAAGGGTGCAATTAGTGAACCGATCTCATTCCAAGACATGATACAATAAGGCTAATTTTGCACCTCAATGTTCTAAAAACCACCTTCTAACAACTCATTTTTATACAAAATGTCAATACTTCCAACATTCAAAAGTCGCCAAACCCAATACTGACTTGCATAAGATAGAACTTCTAAAAAAAATAAAAAAAAGACTAACTCAAGATAAACTACATTTGAGTTCAGTTTACATGCAAAATCATAAAAAAACATCATATATAGGCCTATATTCCATGGTTCTATAACTTGAAGACCTATCAAGGTTTTCTTGCCCCTGAAAGTTTTCATAAATTAATATGAAGGTTTAGATATTTTAAGAAATTAATTTTGATAGAGTTTTGGATTGTAACCCACGTTGAAGAGGGCTCATGGAGTTCCTTAAGCTAACGATGGGCTAAAGATACACAAAAAGGTTTATAAATTAATAATGTCACTAAGGTACCATCTAAACACGTTTAAATGTGTTAAAACTTTGACTACCACCCTTAAGTATGATTTGAGAATAAATGATAATATTTTCACAATGGATATATGGCAAGGCTCTCTGGTAACTATTTTTGTAGACTAACCAACTAAATGAAAGAGGTGGGTTAAGTGATTTACTGGATGAGCCAAGAGGGAAGTTGAATTGATTATTTAAAAAAAAAAAAGAAATCCCCTAATTTTTGGTTCATAACATGCCCAAAAGAGCATGGTGTTACAAGCAAACCCCACAAAAACAATTCCACAACAAACATTAACTCCACTAGGTGGGGTCGACTACATAAATTTTTCTCACCAATCATTTTTATCTGCAACCATGTCTACTGTCAATTGTGTAATTATTTAAACTGACTAATAACATGTGAGGGCAAATCTGTGGGGTAGTTCTTGTAATTTACCCTTATTGAATTAGAGTGAATTTTATGAATCTACTTCACTTTGTTTTTTGTCATTTTAATGAGTAAAGTTCGCAATAATTAGAAGAGGGTTCCATGATGGAACCACTCATTTCAAAATATGAATCCAAACAGAACTGGCACTGTGGGTGTGGACTTGAGTGTCAGGGTAGAGTGAGGATGATTCTCTTTGAAAAAAGGTAAAAGAATGCTCCAACCCCAAAAACATCTATCTGCACATCCACTCCCTCTCCCTGTCTTTTGGGACTTTTTTTTTTTTGGGGGGGGGGGGGGGGGGGATGATTTGCATCACAGTTTTCAGAATGAGGCACACCGGCAAAACTCAATGTGTCTCAACAGAAGGGAGACAAGGCACCGTCTTGAGGCCCTTGCCTAGGCAAGGCACATACTCATGGCTTAATACATATTATTCCTTGTTTATCTGCCAATTTAAGAGAGTAAAGGAAACAAACAAAATTATTTCTTTAACTTATTGCAAGAGACAGACCAACAAGAGATGAACAAAGTATTCAGTGACAGATATTGAGACGGTCTTCATCTTGTCCATCAGCAGCACCCTTCATCTTGTTGAGTGGTGATCTCAATTAATCTTTTAGGTTAGTTTTTTTCCTTTTTTTTTTCTCCATAAGTTCTTTTTTTCTTCTCTCTCTCTCTCTCTCTCTCTCTCTCCACACACACACGCACACACATGTTTTTTTAATCTATCTTTCGATTGTCTTCATTTCCTTTCTTACTCAAAACAAAGGTATACCCATGTAGATCTAAAAGAAGACAGGCCAAGGGACTGTGACCGGTGGTCTGTCAGAGTTGTCTTGCTCTAGCCTCTAGGAGACCCTGTTAGGTGAGCTTCATGTGTCCATGGCCATATTTTTCTGTGACTGGGATTTGCCTTACAATTTTGTTGGTGGTAGCCTCACTCTCTAGTTGATTCTTTTAGTTTAGAGTGTACAAGATTAGACCAAACTCTCTTGCACTCTTGCTAGATCTATCATTGTGTCTTGGTCTTTGTGTGCTTCTTTTGTATCTCTCTCATTATCTCTTGCTCTTTCCAATAATCTCTCATTCTATCCCATTCTCTAGTGGTAGCTGGGTGGGTGGCCTGTGATGAAAAGGGAGGGAGAGAATATACAACATAGCTGTGTGTTTAAATTTATATTTTAATTAGATATTATTGCCATTATGGACAGATTATAAGGTTAATATGTAATTCTTAACAAATACTTTGAGAATTTAGACTATAATTTAAAACTACTTGTGGTTTGTTGTGTTTACATTTCATTTGACTTGCTCTTGATTTTTTGAATTTTTAAACTTGTGTTGAACAATGCGTGTTGGTGGCATTCTTGTCTTTTCTTGAAGTAAATATTGATTGCTATTTTTGTGTGGTTACTTGTCATTCATGATTTTGTAAATTTGCATTCACTTTTCATATTTATGAATTAAAAATAATTGTATATCAGCATTTTATAAATCTTTTGGGTGGATTTATGCCTCACTTCGACAAGGAGTGTGCATCGACTCCAAGCACCCTTTGTGCCTTAGTGTGCCTTGGGGCCCTTGACAGCTATGGCATGCATGTCTATAGATCAATAGGTTCTCTTTGTATGTCTTTTTTACATTTGTACATGCTTTGCACTTATGGCAGTTTCTCCTTTTTATTCTTGTTATCTTTTTTTTTTTTTTATTTAAAAAAATATGTTTGGAGTATTGCACATTCTGAACATTGTAATATAGTATATATTGTATAATATGTTGTAGGAGATCTTCTTATTATAAGAGTGTACTTTAAATTAAGTGAATTGTTTGGGGGAAGGGGGAAGGGGGAAGGAGATTTCTCTCCTGTTATGTGTGAGAGGCTAAGAAAATTTTTCTTTAAGCAAGCTTTTGATTTTTCATCTTCAAATATAGCAGAGATTAGGGGATTCAATTATTTAATTTGGGCATGAGGATGTTGGCAAATATTACATTCCACTGCCCTTACCTTTGTTTTATTTAATGGATATGGATTTAAAATGGGGAATAGAAGAGCGCAGCCACCAAACATTCAAAAGAGAAATAAATTTGCTCTTGAACTAAGTGCTCAGCTAAAGTCCCACAAAAGACCAGGGTATTATTTTCGTAGAGAGAAATGGAAGCCAAATAAAAAAAACAAGGAAGACTGAGAAAAGGAGAATAATTTGCACTGCCCATGTGGAAGCCTCCCAAAAGACCCCTGGGTTACTTAAACCAAAACTGCAACACTCAAATCCAAATCTGCTTTCACCAACATCATTAATGTTTTTCAACTGCTTATGAGTGGGCCAATACAAATTCAATGGATGCTTGGATTTCTTTACATTGTTTTTATCACAACAACCTGCCCCCCCCCCCCCCCCCTTCCCCCACTTTCTTTTCTCTTCTCCTCTCAATAAAAAAAATATCAAAGAAAAAATAAGCAAGAAAAATAAGAGAGAGAGAGAGATCGCGTTGGTTAATAGTTTTGAGTTCTTGTTTCATGGAAATCTCTTACCTCACTTAGTTTTATACCCTTAGTCCCCTTGTGAAAAGAACAAGGAAGAAGAGAAATATTCACCATAAACCTGCTATAGGTTAACTGTTGTCATTTCTCATCTCATGAAAAATCCTCTCCACTATGCTTGCTCTTCTTGCCTTCTAGGTATATTTTACCTATTAACTTCTATAGGAATTTGACACGCCCATCTGGTCGAGCAAGTAATGCTAAGGGAACAAAATAAGGGAAAATGGTCAAAAAGAACATTGAAAATATGAGGGCCACAAATGAGCAGGAAAAGATGGTTGGAAATTGGTTTACTTGTCCGTGTGCTTGGGCTTATTTTCCAGAGCTTTCTCCAGGTAAATGTGGAATCATATTTTGGTCTTGTACTTACAACGGAAGGCTGCCTTTTGCTTGCTCTGGGCATGGAAGATGATGATTAACATCTTGTTTCGTTCTGGATAGAGTTCATAAAGGAATTACTCTAAATGTTGCAACTTATCTAGGAAAATGCTCGTTGGTGCAGGGACTCTTGGACTGCTACGAGGTTGTATTGTTGAAGCTGTGCAGGGATCTGTTGGATGGTTCTGGTATGTAGTAATAATCCTGATGGCTCTTCTTTGTTCCTGTATTTCATATGTAAGCATATGGAATACTATCTGTTCCTTGAGGAATCGTGAGAAGCTCTCTAGTGTAATGGCTGACAAATGATGTGGATTTGGGTTTGAAAAATGCAAGTTGCGTCTTATCCCATTTTTGAGTGCATGGACTTTCCATGTGGAATTTACTTTTATTTTCTCTCCCTCAACACCCAAAAAAAAAAGACGTTAGTGTGCCTGTTATGTGGAACTTCGAGTTTTATGCGTGTGCCCTTGTCTTCACATAATAGCGTTCTCGTATAGTGATATTTCTCAGTTTTTAGTCCATTTACCGCACAAAAAAAGCCGCAATGGTTGTGGATCAAAGCCGTCCTTGATCTTGGTCCTTTTAAGATAAATGGATTTTAAAAGTAGTTTTGCTGTCATACCAGATGAAATCATCCACTTATTCTTTCATCCTCTTTTTGGTCTACTTGTATTAACTTTCAGTACTCCAATTTTAGGCAACTTTTCCAAGAGAGGTCCCAAGTGGTCATAGGGGGAGAAGGAAGCCAAAGCCATGAACTTGTAGCTTGGGCCGTTGGGTTTTATTGTTGTTGACCAATTTTTCTTTGTTAGGATAACCATTGTAGTACACCGCAGAGCCAATAATTTACTCAAGTTAGTTGCTAAAGTGTCATCGCTAGCTCCTTTGGATAGCATCCCCAACCTCATTAATAGTAATAGATATAGTAATAACTGGCATTTGACTGGAATTTTTCATGTGTAATTTAGCTGCTTCTAATTCTGAAGGGTTGGGGATCAAGCCCAAATAATAATACTAATAATAGGGAAGAAGATGTGGAGGGTTGAAATCATAGAGTCGAGCCCCAGTGCGCGTGTGGCTCAGAAGACGAGATGAAAAGGGGTACAATTGGCTGGGGCTGCCAAATTGGGCATTACTTATGAATTTGGAGCCGGCTGCTTGTTGGTTTTTGTTTCTTAACTTTATTGCTCTAGTTTGAAGCTCCAAGTCAGTATAACCTTTTTCAACTGCATGATGCCAAAGTTTATTTGGGCTCCTAGGCTGATTTGATTATTCTAAGGTGGAGTCCTCCCATCCATTTACCATTTCACCAAACAAAGTAAGTATTGCAAGTCTCGTGGTTTCTGATTATGGGGCTGGGTCGGGAGGGGACAAGTAGGAAACATAGATTGGGCATTTATATATATGGATGAGCCCTCGATTGTGCCTCCACCATGATATTGATGATGATAGATGGATAGTCAGTCTTATGATGCTTCGCCCTACATGAAATGTCTTAATCCCTTCTGATACGGTCCCCCCAGCCCTCCTTTTTTATTTGTCAAGGGGAAACAGCTAGAAGATATTAATTATCATATTCTTACACACACCGAAAGGAAGAAAACAATGAGAGAGCAGAGAGGAGCTTAATAAAAATAGCTTACACAATAACCAATAATCTCAAATCTTAATTCACTAAGATAGCATTTGTTAAAAATAGATAAAATGAGGTTATAATGCCTTTCGAATTAAGATATAGAATGGTTAAAATAAAATTGAGAAGTATTTTAAAATTTTTATTAAATTATTTGTTAAATTTTTTAAAATTTATTGGAGAATTTGCGTAATTTTTTTTATCTGTAAAGTTTAAAATATATTTTTTTAGAGGGAAATAAAGTATATTTAAAAAATATTATATAAGAAGTTAGGTGATTTTTTTTTTAAGAACTGTTCGATAAGTTTTAACAAATACATAAAAAATGAGAAAAATTTAAAATAATTTTTATATCTTAATATTTTTTATCTATATATTGATTAATAAACACTAGGTGGTGGAGTTGGTTAATTAGCTACGTAAATTTTAGACTTGTAATAATTTATAAGTCATATTTTTTGTAAGGTGGTATCTTATGCCGCGTTTAATCTTTTTTTTCCCCTAATCTTCATCTCCATTCTTTTGCTATAAATTCTCTATTTTATCTACTGGTCTCAAGTGTACAAATTTTTTTTCCATTACGAAATGTAACGTGTTATGGATTTTTTAACAAACAGTATTACTTACAATTATGTTCAAAGAGAGGAGAGAAATTTTCAATTAAAAAATAATTTTACGTTTTCTGGTTTTTAAAATTTATACTAAATGCTAGAAATGAATTTTTAACTATTTTTTCAGAATGGTTATTTTTATTCGCTTTATTCCAATTAATATTAATTGTACTTTTGTTATTAATATAAATAATGAAAATTGAATTTCAAAATAGAGTAATAATAATAATAATACTTTTGTAATATTGTTGTTATGCTATTTGCCTTGAGTATTTTAATTCCTATCTTCGTAGTAGTAGTATGTAAGAGTAAAACATTAGTTGAAGATACGATAATATTAATAAATTCTTTTAATATGTTAATAATAAATTATAGCAATCTTTTAATAAGCATTGTTACATTAATTAATACATAATATGTTAATAATAGATTGATTAACGGTGCGAATAAAAACAGAGAATTAAATTAATTAGGGATTCCGATAGCGATAGGGACCGGGTGATGGTGGAGGGGGAAAAAATTGGAATGCTTGACAAGGACGGACTGTGATTAGTGGAAGGTCTCAAATAATTAATAAAAAAGCGTGTTTTAGTATGATTTATGATTTTGCCTATATAATATAAATAAACAATGATTTGTAACAACATATTTCATAGTTTTGAGGAAACGCTGAAGATGAAAATTAAGGATATTTGTAGCACCAAGGGGCTTTATTTTAGGGATAAGTGGGGGCAGGCAGAGCAACAATAACAATCACGCTAGGGCTGGCTGGCTGGCTTGGCTTTTTTCTCGCAGCTTATTTCCTCTCCACAGCCTACAGGGCACAGGTTTGTTTGTTGAGAAATGTGAAGCATTTGATGAGTCCACGAATTAACCAACAACTCGACAGTGAATAGAATAGAATACAGAGAGTAGAAGATGACGCTGATAATATGAACAGTAGCAATCCCATCAACTCTTGTCACCTCAAACAGCAGTGCCCTCTATCTCCCTCTCTCTCTGAGTTAACATCAGATATAAATATAATATATTATAATAATAATAATCTTAAGCAAAGCTAGGTAGCTAGCTAGCTGGTGCAGAGAGGTCTCCAATAATACCAGATTACGTGCATGGCTGGAGAATAGCTTAGCCCCCTGCCCTGCTACCTTATCATCGTCGTCGCCTCTACAACACACACCACTACTCCCAACTCCATTCTATTTACAGACATAACGTTAAAAACAACATAAAATGCTACGAACACCTCTCCTCTTCTCTCCATTAATAATAAAAGCAACATTATTAAATGCCTGCCAGATCCAAAGCCCACGAAGAAGACGAATCATCACTCCCCGATGATGACGATCTCATGCCAGGAGGAGGATCCACCGCCATCTCGGGCATTAGCAAACCCATACAATTGGCACCATCCGGAGTTGCTGATGATGACAACCCAACTGCCCCACTGTCCATCCCCACCAACAACAGATTCGCAAATGGGTCGTGGCTGTGAATCCAATTCCGATCCGCCGCCCAAGACAGATTATTATTGTTAGGATGGAGAAGTTGGAATGGGGAAGAAAAGGCCTGTGTCTTGCACTGTCTGGGAGCGTTATTTGCCGGTGACGGGTTGTTAGAGTTAGGGTTAGGGTTTGGTGGTGCGATGATGAATGGGGAAGGCTGTGAAAACGAGGGATGGAGAGCATTTATTATTGGCAAGGCTTGGGAGAAAATGGAGTTTGGCAAGGCTTTGACGTCACCGTCCTCGTCTTCGTCATGGTGATGCGCCGGAAAAGGGTTCTGGAGAGTAGTCTCCTGCTGCTGCTGCTGCTGCATTATTATTGAGCTTTGGGGTTTTGCAGTTTCAAGCAATATTGGGGGCAAGGAATCCACAGCCATGCTTGTGCAGGGAGATAAGGAGACTTGTAACTGCAGGCAGCTCTTCCCAGCTTGCAAGAATGGTGTTTTTTTCTCTCCTGTCCTGAGAAATATTCTGCAAATCACCCATTCTTCCTGATAAAACAAAAAACAAAGAATTAAATGGTAACGTAGTTCATCACTCAAGACTCAAACCCCATTAATTCAATGGGTGGCCCATTTTCAACGAGTGGCGGTGGCGATATTCGCACCGCACCGTAAATGATGGATGGAAGGATGGATAGATTAGCAACCCTATTTAAGCTTTATAAATAAATAAATATATAATGACCCCTTAAAAATTATATGATGACAGATAATGATTCAAATACCGTCCTTCAATTTACTATTCTGGCTGTCTTATCTGGTGAAAACAAATAGTGTTGAGTTGAAAATAGTCCTAATCCAGCATTTGTCGCTTCCATCTTATTTTTTGTTATATCAATCAATGATCGAATCGAAGAGACAAGTCAACCCGTAGAAACGACAAAACCAAGAGGATTTGATGAATTTCCATGATGGCGATGATGTCTTTGTTTACCTTGCAGCTATTGCGACAAGAAAAGTCGCCGTCGAGGCGGTACTCGTGCATAACCCACTTCGTCTTCTCCCCTCGAGGCGCTCTTCCTCGGTAGAAAACTAGGGTTTTCTTCATGCCCAGCAGGCCGCCGGTGGCCCTGCTGTAGACCTCTCTGTCTTTTCCGGTTGCCTTCCAGTAGCCGGCTCCGGTGGCCCGGTTGGTTCTCAGCCCGGTCGGGTACTTCCTGTCTCTCATGCTGAACAGGTACCACTCTCTCTCCCCCATCTTCGCCACATCTGCAATTATTATTAATGCAGCCAAAAACCAGTCTTTTCAATTTTTGTCACAAAAATGTATATATATGGCTGAGAATGAGAGAGAAAACGAAGAAGGCAGAACAAGCACGTACCGGGAAGCTCCCAAGGTTCGTATCGATTGAGGTCGACCTCGGCAATGTGGACGCCACAGAAGCTGCCATTGAAGACCTTGGAAGCGAGGTAGAAGGTGATGAGCTCTTCGTCGGTGGGGTGGAACCTGAACCCCGGCGGCAAACCCTGCTCGTTTCTGTCTTTCTTTAGCTCACAGAGTATTGGATCTTCCGTTTCCACCATCTCCATCATCAAACTGCAGAGAGAGAGAGAGAGAGAGAGAGAGAGACACTGAAACCGACGGAGCAGGAAAGATATGGAAAGAGAGAGAGGGGGAGAGAAGAGAGACCAGCAGTGGGATAATAAATGAAGGGTAGAGGAAGGGCCTGCAAAGCTTACTGGAAAAGGGTTGTGAAAATGGGACGCCAAAAGCCTTTCACAACTTATCATTCCACCCTTAGCTGCCTTTTATATGTGTGTGCGTGCATGTGAGAATATACATACATACATACATACGTACACATATTCATATACTGATTAAAAAGCTTATTATTCATCAAATCAAATGCATAGTGAACGCAACGCATTTAGATCATTATATATATATGTCATAAATAATAATAAGGAACTGATCAGTAGGATTCTAACACAATCCCTGTCCTACACTTATGCCCTCTTACTCTTTGCCACGACACCCCCCCCCCCTCTTAATAAAATTCATCCTTGATATGGTCAAATTAGCTGTAGTTGTTTATACATACATGTTATAAAGGGTGGTACTTAGTAGTAATGTCTGCATTTAATTAAAAATTTAATTTTCTGGAAAATTATTTATTAGGTGAGGGGCATTAAATGGGTTGATGGGATGTAGGAGTGCACGTGTGAGCATGTGTGGAGAGGTGGGGTAGGCCTTTTCTTTTTCTTTTGGCCTTTGGAAGAGATGCATGGCTGTACGGTAGCCTCTATAGGTTAGGCCTCAGACCCCCTAATTAATTAATTATATATCACGGATCACAGTCCTCTCCCTTCCCTCCACCCATCCTATCCTCCCTTGTCATTTTATGGTAAATTAATTATATTGGGTTATATATCAAGCGTCCAATTACGGTGACATAATCACTATTAGGATTTTAATTTGGGGCTTTAGATATTGGTATTATTACAACCTAGGACTTTTTGGAAAGTGTAAAAGGGTTTGAATTCCAAAATTAGGATTTTAAGGGTTTTAGAAATTAGAGTTTCAAAACTCTTATTTGGGGATTAATTATGTTACGCTGGACACCTCTTAATTAGTTTTACATAGGCAACCCTTAAAACTTTCTAAAAATTGCAAAAAGGGACAAAAATAAAATAAAATCAATCTCAGAAAGACTTGCTCTAATAATGAATTCATCAATGCATGCTGTTGAATCAAACCCTCCTTGATTTTAGCCATTTCAGTGCAGGGTCTGACCAAGTGATGATTCTTGTATTTGGCCTTTTTTTTTTTCTATTTAATTTCATTAATTAACCATTATCAAAAAATGGTACAAAATTCTGAATCATGGTAATATTTAATGTAATTTTTGAAAGGTAAAGGGTATTTCTTATTTTTATACCCTATACTTAGAGAGTGGACCACATAATAATAGTGTTGTAGAAATAAATAAAAATTATAAATGTTTTTAATAATTCTAAATGGACCACCCATTTAATTAATTGATCAATATTGTTGAATTCTCTGGAAGGAAGGGCGGACAAAGACTCCCTCGGATTCTTACGGGACAGGTCAAGGCTGCTGCAGTACATATTATGAATGATTGCTGCCATATTGAATGCAAAGTCTGACTTATAATTGTCATCATTAATGTTATTTAATTATTAGTATTTGACTTACATTTCTTAGACTCACCAACTAAGTCAAGTTTTTAATGGTGATGGCTTTAATTAAATCTCTCTCCTTCCATATCCATATATAATATATATAGGATTTAAATTATGAAAAATAAAAATAATCTATTAAGATCTAAAATACTTAAAAGTACTTGTCACCATGTGTGTCACCTATTCTCCTTTTAATTCCGAATTAATTTAAAAACTAAATGGAACTAATGTTACAATCACTAAAAAGTCTAAAACCTAACTAAGAGTTTAGTGGTTGTCACGGATAACTAGAAAACTATAGCGGGTATTTTTATATTTTTTAAAATCAAATTCAGTTAATTTCTCTTTATTATATTATTATGTAATATAAATTTAACAACATAAGAGTATTATTTGAACGACAATAACAGCATAAAAGTGATTCTTTACTTTTGTACCAAATTTTAGTGATGTGATGCATATTGTATATTATTATTATTACCCTTAAGTAAGATAATATTGTTCAAAGAATATTATATATATCTAACAAAAGTGAGCCATGATAGTGTATATATATTACACGCATGAAAGTCAATCTCCAAATGATTGCTAAAAATGGAGGGCAATCTCATTTTGGTAACAATACCGTAGGACCTGGCCTGGGATTCTGGAAGGCAACGAAGAAGCTGCTGGTTCTACCACGTATTGGTTTTCCTTTTCTACTAAATGCCATGTATGCTTGGTTTTGGCTTCTCTATATTTATCTGTGCTACTCTTAATTGGTGATTTTGATAATTGGTTTTGGCTTCCTTTTCTACTCTTAACGAAGTCCATAACTTTATTTTTTATTTTATTTTTCTGGGGGGCCTAAGAAAAAACATTGAAAAACCAAGTAGCTAGCCAAAGGCTTTACAGGCAAAGGTATCCTGGAACTGCCAAGCCTCTCCCCTCCCAAGGACTAAAAAACAAACCAGAAGCAAGCAACGAAGCTAAAGGAGGCCCCAATCCAAAAACATCAAACTATAGCATCTAAAACAAGACCCTATCCTTGAAGATCCAACATGAAACAGCTAAGAGAGTAGCTGGTGATGCAATGTCCAATGGGAATATGTAGAAGCCACAGTCCATGCAAATAGCCTCGGGATGCCAAATATGGGGAAGGGAATAACCATTGAAGGTGCATGGTTGCTTTGTTTATTATGACCGAGCGAGAGATTGAGAGGCCATAACTACTGAAGTAGTCATTGGACCAAGAGCTTCCTGATGAACCGCACCGCAGAGATGTGTAGTGCTAACAGAATATATAGATGAATATTTACCGAATCATCAAGTGCATAAAACGTCTCAAACATTCACCTTAAAAATTGTAACACCCTGCTCTTTTGGTAGGTTACTAAATCAAAAATTAGAAATCCTTTTTTTTTTATATAAATAAAATAATTAATTCAACTTTCGTTATTAAGTTAATTCATTCCCCCCCTTTAACTCCTCTAGCAAATCCCTTTAACATATTCTCTTTGGCTTCAATAAGTTAACTCAATGATCACTAGATTAAGGGTGATATAAGAGTTTCAATGTATATAAACATGGTTACATCGAACTTTAGTAATATTATTTTTTTTATATTTTTTTGAGTCATTTTTTTGAGGTTCATAAATTTTTTCTTTAATATGATTATTACTCAAAGTTAAATATTTAAAATACCCAAATTCAAAATTTATGAAAATTTTGCAACAATATTTAAATATTCTTTGAAGTTGATATTTGTGGAAAAATATTAACTTCAAAGAATATCATTTGGCTCTTTAAAAAATTATATAAAATCAAATTTTCATAGTTTCATTCATGTGACACACTTCTTTATTTTGGATATTTGATTGATCAAATCTATACCATTTAGTAAGAGTACGTAGATTGTTATAAAATTCACTTGATGGGATAAAACATATCTAAAACTCATTTAATTTTAATAAGGTTTGAACTTCTTAGATTTAATTCAAGGTCAAGCTGAGCAACTACGTATTATGTAATTATTACCAAATTAAGTATATCTTTTATCACAAAAATCAAACGAACATGAAACTAAATTTACTATAAACTAAACTTTAGAATTTTCTTATAATTTAAAACATTATCTACTTTTTATAAAAAAATCATCAAAACAAACTGGCTCATAGTAGTGTTTGTTTTAAACCAAGCGAACATGTTTCACAAAAAAATTCTTAACTAATTGTAAAAAAAATAAAAAACCAATGATTATTGTAGCAAAAGTTTAGGAACATATTCTTATTTTTAGAAAAAAAAATTCAATGATTCTTGTATCAAAATGATTCTTCTTTATGGGTTTGTGAGCCGTATTGGCCATTTGTTGCGGATTGAATCTCCTACGATCCTCTGTTGTTGCGTCGTCTCGGTTAAGTTGTGTTGATTTATTTATTAATTTATTTTTTAATATTTTTTTTTCATAAGGTATCAAAATGAAAAACAGAGATCCATTTATGTTGACGACACCCTTCGGCTGCCCGGCTATACCTTTTTTTTGTCTCGTAACGGCTCTGCTTTGCTTCTTTATTCTTGGTTGAAAGCTTGGCGACGCCACTAAGACAAGACTAGGCAAGGAGGGGCTCTCTCTGGCATCATCATTTTGTAGTAATTGTGCCCTAATCCTAACATTGGATGATGTTTGGGGTGCAACGACCGTATTAGCTGTGCTCTGCCATTTGACACACCACTTCAGTTGCTAGCAGTGCAGCAATATGTTAGCAGCTGCCCCTTGTCGTTACCTATATATATATTACACTCTTTTATATCATTTTCCATTAATATGTGTATGTAATAGACATAGTTCCTACTGCTGCTGCCCCACTTCTACTCTGAAAAATGATGCTTGCACGGACCCCTACTTCTGCACTCGGCTTAGACTTTAGTTGCCATTACTTTTCACGACAAATTACGCACACTATATAAAAGCATACAAATTTATTTATGTGTACACTTATTTAGTAAGAGAGACTTCTACCCTTTTTTACATGGCCCTCAACTCGTAGTAGAGGATCATTTCATCACATCACAGGTCAAAATGCATGTGAGTTTGGGCCGCCTGCTTCATTTGGGCCATTGCTATCATTTCTACCAAACATGTCCGATATGTTTTGGGCCTTGTCTGTCTCGATGGGCCTGCGTCTAGCAACTTGAAAGCTTTTAAAAACACAAGCCCAATTATTCAGACACTAGAATTTTTATGTAAAATTATGTGTCATTATTTTATTATTATTCTAGTGATATATATATATATATATATTTTTGAATACAAATCATAATTCTTTCTTATTTGTAAGCTTCTGAACAACTAGGCATCTAATACCTTTAGGGTTGAACCTTGCTTCATTCTAAGTTGCATAGAAATAGATATGATACGAAATAGAAATAAAAAATTAATATTTTTTTAAAAAGTAAAAAATAAAATTGAAGGAAAACATGTAAATAAAAAAAATTTAGAAGTCTTTTTGTAAATATAATTTTTAATATAAAAAAAATAAAATAGTTATTCAATCAAATATAAACATAAGTTCCATCATCCATTCAAGCAAAATTTAAACATAACTTCTATTATCCATTATTAGAATTTATAAATTTCCTTCAATTCATCATCATTCTCTTTCTCTATACATACATTTACAGAATATATATACATGCATAATACATACTTAGGAACAAGAATATATATACATACAGATGAAAAGATGGACGAAAGGATGATGGTGGTAGATGGAAAGACGGAAAATCAAGAAGACGAAAGAACAATGGTGGCGGACAGAACGACAAAAGATCGAGAAGACAGAAGGACGACGACGATTGATGGATTTAGGGAATGATGGAAGATCTATAAAATGGAAGGACGACAGTGGTTTATGGAATGACAAAATGTCAAGAAAACAGAAGGATGATGGTGGTAGAGACAGAGCATTCAAGTTTTTGCAAAACAAAAGAGGAAGAACAAATTTAGAGCTAAAGGTTTTAGTTAGATGACAGGACATAAAACATGTTTCTAATGGAAATGTGTTTTTATTAATTATTTTTAATAGCGAAATGACATTGAAACATTTTTAAAATTATAAAAATGATTCAAAAATATTTTCTTTTTTGTGTTTCTTAATATTTTGGTTTAGAAAATATTTTAAAAATATTAAAATGAGGCAAATCAAAGTTCCACCACATGGTTTCATTCATTCTTAACAGATTGATCACTTCATTTTCACTTTCTAATAGCTCACTCTTAGGTCACAATCATTGGATTAAATTAAAAACTTTTTAGCCTTATAGCTCCATTTGACAAACTTATGGGCAATCTAATTAAGCATTCACAAACAAGGTACGCAATCTCCACTCATTATTTGCTTAATTAAGGTTGATCTGAAACCAATGCTGCCAACAAACAAAAGGCAATCCTAGTCGCACATTCTCATCAAACCCATTGAATAAGCAATACCGCAACCATCAATATGTGCAGCCTAGTGAAGATTCGAGTTCGAATCTACCGAGAGAAGAGTAAACCACAAGCCTCAATCTCAGTAGACAGTCCACCATATATTATTCATATATACCCTGTAATTAATTAATAAAATTACTAATGCTTGATTTATATATATATTTGAAGACCTATATATATGTATATAATATGGATAATGCTATTGATACACCTTTGTGTACACCTTGATCTACACAAAGGTGTACCAATGACAAAAAAGCCCCCCATGAGGCGCATGGAAGCGCGTGAGGCGCAAGACATTTTAGTCATTATACCTCTTGTGTAGCCCATGATGTACAAAATTATTGTACATGTATCATGGTCCATATAATATAGATATAGGTCCAACACCATCATGTTACATTACCTATAATATTAATATATCATGCATGTACGAGGGAACAGGGAGATGCTTGGATCTCAAGTCTGCCAAAAGAACCAAGCTTAAAGACTGGGTATATTGCTGACGATCCATCGATGCAACAGCTTTGCTTGAAAGCAATACCAACAAATATGGCCTATAAAATCCCCTTCATCTCTCACTTCATCTTCATCCAATATTCGACTTCCTATCTTTCCTCCTTAATTACAGCTGAAATGGCTCTCTCGTCATCTTCCAAATTTATCTTTTTCTCCTTCTCCGTGATCTCATCCCTCCTCGCCTGTTCATCTCTCGCCCGTGAATTCTCCATCGTGGGTTATTCTCCTGATGATCTGACCACCATAGATAAGCTCATCGATCTCTTCGAGTCATGGATGGCCAAACACGGCAAAGTTTACAGAAGCCTTGAAGAGAAGCTACACAGATTTGAGGTTTTCAGGGACAATCTGAAGCACATAGACGAGAGGAACAAGAAGATCAGTAACTACTGGCTTGGACTGAACGAGTTCGCGGATTTGAGCCATGAAGAGTTCAAGAACATGTATATTGGCCTCAAAGTTGAGTCGCCTAGAAGGAGTGGATCGAACGAGGATTTCACGTACAGAGATGTCGTGGATTTACCCAAGTCCGTGGACTGGAGGAAGAAAGGCGCCGTCACCAATGTCAAGAACCAAGGTTCATGTGGTAAGTAGATAAGGGGTAGCGCTGTGAGCCTGAAGTCTCGAGTTGAGTCTCGTGAAACTCTAAAATAGTGTTTACATGATGGTGAATGTGCAGGGAGTTGCTGGGCATTTTCAACCGTGGCTGCAGTGGAAGGCATAAACCAAATTGTGACAGGAAACTTAACATCGCTTTCAGAGCAAGAGCTGATCGACTGTGATACAACTTACAACAATGGCTGCAATGGGGGGCTCATGGATTACGCTTTTCAATACATCATAGCAAATGGCGGGCTTCACAAGGAGGAGGATTACCCGTATGCCATGGAGGAAGGCACTTGCGACGAGAGGAAGGTAAGTGATGATCATAGCTTTCTGCTACTTAATTATGATCAATATGGGACTAATAAATCATCACGTTGTACGATATGTGTGTGTGTGTATATATATGTATATATATACAGGGAATTTCGGATGTGGTGACCATCAGTGGATACCATGATGTACCAGAGAACAATGAGCAGAACCTGTTGAAGGCCCTTGCCAACCAGCCTCTAAGTGTGGCCATCGAGGCTTCTGGTAGAGATTTCCAGTTCTACAGTGGTGGTGTGTTCGATGGGCATTGCGGAAGCGAGCTGGATCATGGAGTAACGGCGGTTGGATACGGAACGAGCAAAGGATTGGACTATATAATTGTGAAGAATTCATGGGGACCCAAATGGGGAGAGAAAGGGTACATAAGGATGAAGAGAAGCGCGGGAAAGCCTGAAGGTCACTGTGGCATCAACAAGATGGCTTCTTACCCTACCAAAAAGATGTGATATATATATATATATATAATTCCCTTTTGCTTATCCCAATCATTTGCTTTCTAATTTGAAGAACACATTGTTGTCTTCTCAATAATATTAACCACGCTTTTTGTTCCCTTCAACTGGCTACGCTCCTGTTTGCTATCAAACAATGTTGCTGGTTGCTGGCCATAATAAGAAAGAAAAAAAGACAATACTTGCTATATATATATATATATATAGATAAGACTCTAAGACTAGCGAAGTGGGGAGCTGTATAAGAAGGCGAAACCTATAATTAATGACGTAGCGTGTAGTGCGTCTGTAAAGAAAATACATCAAAATAAATCCTTGAAAAAATAAACTTCAATGGTTGAAACTTGACTTTTAAGATGTAAATATAAGATTATTTTGTTAAGAAAACTCAAATAGGTTACTGAAATTTGTATTGAGAAAAATTTATTACAAACTCTAAGTTCTAGCCATATTTATAATGTTTAGTTAATCCAAATCCATCTAATATTTGTAACTAAAATTCAACTAGAATAAATTTATCTAACTAGAATCCTAATAAAAATAAAATCCTAATCAAATATGAAATAGAATCCTAAAATTCTAATCAAACATGAAGTAAAATCTTAAAACATATAAGTATTAAAATAATGTTTGCTACTATTTCAGCACTACTGTTCTAGTTTGGTCGGGTCAACCTTGGTTCGGGTCTTGATTGGTGACAACATTATTCATCTCCACTTGAAAAGAATTTGTTCTCGAATTTTGATCGGGGTATATGACAACTTAACAAAAGATCAGCAACATTGAATATTTTGGAAATACTTATATGATTGGGAAAATCCACAATATAAGCATTATCATTGATCTTCTTTGTAATCTTATAAGGACCATACTTCTTTGGTTTGAACTTGTTCTACTTTTCTACTAGAATCTGTTCAATCTTCAAGAATATCACGACTTCATCTTCAACCTCAAATATCTTGTGTTTCATATGTTTGTTAGCTGTAACATCCCGCTCGAGCGATAGGAAGGATTAGAACAACTTACCCTAATAGGCCTACATGAACTTCTCAGGGGGTCACCCATCCTTGAGCTGCTCCAGTTCAAGCACGCTTAACCCCGAAGTTCCTTGCCTACATTCAGCCCAAAAGGTATCCAACTGGTGTTGTTTCTTTCCTTACTTATCATCAATATATACTATTCTCTTCTGGCCTTCTGGGGTATTACATTAGTTGTCGCTAGGGGTGTTCAAATTTTGGGTTTAACCGAACCGACCGAACCGGCTGGTTCAGTTCCGTTATTTAGCTTAGCTTGTTGCGGTTCGGTTAGAATGCTGGTTTATTCGCGGTTCAGTTTTGCAGTTCGGTTGCTCAGTCAATTATCTGAATAAACCGAACCGACCGATATTTAAAACGACGTCGTTTTGTATTTCTTAAAACGATGTCGTTTTGTACTTAGAAGCCGTAAACCCCAACTCGCAACCCGACCCCAGTTCACTTTGTGTGCCACATTTGCCATTCGAGAGGCTTCCCGAGTTCAGAGAAAGAGAGGGCGAAATCAGAAACCCTAACCCCTTTCCCTTCCAAATCGAACCCTTACCATCGCTGTTGCAGCCGTTCGTCGCCATCGGTTTCTTCGTCGCCTCTGCCTTACGTTGCCCTCTATTCCTTCGTCGCCTCATCCATCTGTCGCCTTGCCCTTTGCTGTTAGCCGTCGACATAGCCACATCGGTGACAGGTGAGTCTCATGACTCTCATCGCGCCTTGCTTTCTCTCTCTCTCTCTTCTATTTTTAACTTAGTTGTTGGTTTTGCAGTTATTAGCGTCAATCGTCACCATCTGTCCGCCTCTCTCTCTTCTATTTTTAACTTAGTTGTTGGTTTTGCAGTTATTAGCGTCAATCGTCACCATCTGTCTGCCTTCAACCTTCCATCTTCCGTCCACTCCTAGGTATTTTTTTATTTATTTTGGTTTCGTGGTTTTGGTTTTGATTTATTTTGGTTTTGTGTGAATCGTGTACATTGTTGCGAGCCACAATGGCTCAGCCACTTATGTTGAGTTGCTGACCGACCGATTAATTAAAAATGTGTTGTAATTGTGAAATTTTAATGTTTGGTTTGGTTGGGTTGGGTAGAATTAAATGTTTATTTCTTTATGTTGTGTTGTCTTGAAGTTCATTATTGATGAGAAAAGACTACATTCCTAATTTGTTATATGGTTCCAAACTAGGGTTTAGCTTTTGACTTCATTTATAATCAACTAATATGCATGATTTATGTTAATCTATGTAAAATTGAAATAACTCACTAGAACTAGAATACATTTAATTGAAAGAAAAAAATTCACTAGAATTAAAAACTAGGGTTTTCTCCTTTGCTTTTTGTTTTCTGTTTTGTCTCTCTCTCTCTCTCTCTCTCTCTATAACCTAACATAATACATTTAATTAATGACACTATTTAATTAAGTTATTAATAGTAGAATACATTTAATCAACAACACTATTTAATTAAGTTGTTAATAGTATAATACATTTAATTAACAATAGTATTTTAATTAATAACATCATCAATTTATAACATCAAAATATCCTTGCAAAGTTGAAACAATATACTACTTATGAACATAGGTTTCTATGGATGTTAGTGATGGTATTATTTAAACCCCACTAAGGTTATCCTTCCAAGGCCATTCAAATAATAGTAATGACAACATTACTATTATTTGAAAGAGACTAATTTTGATAATATTATTGTAATGTAACAGGGAGTATAAGTGTTATTACACTGGTATTTCATTCGAAATGGCAGCCTCAACGTCCTCTTCTTGCAATGTACGTAAAGTCATACTCCTATATGATATTTTTGCAATTGATCCTTGTTTTCATGTGTTGGGTTTCCTAAGTTATGTATATAGATGCCCTTTCCAACTATAGTCTTGAATCTTTAAAAATCTTTAAATTAAATTAAAATTACTTTTTAGTCTTTAGTCTTTAATCCTTAAATACATTTAAATTAAATTAAAATTACTCTTTAGTCTTTAAATACATTTTAATTAAAATTAAAATTGTCAATTATATTAATTAATTTTAGATGGCAAGAGAAGAAAACATGACTCACACCACAAATATCCTTAGTGTGAATGATAGTTCAAGGCCTGCACCACCAATAGCACCAACCCAAGATAGCTAACTAGAAAATGATAGAGGTACAACATCACTTGGTAAGGCAAAGAGAAAACCAATAAGAGCTAGGTCAGAGGTTTGAGATCATTTTACCAAGTTTACAAATTTAGAGGGTGAGATTAAAGGGAGATGCAACAATTGTTCTAAGGAGTTCCACTGTGATCCCAAAAAAAATGGGACTACAGTTTTAAGGAATCATATGAGAAATTGTAAGAAACACTCTCATGTATTAAAATCTCATCAAATGGAATTACATTTTCAATCAACTGCAACAGAGTGTGGGAGAGAGGGTGGTGATAATGTTGTTTCAGTGGTTAATTGAAAATTTGATCAAGTGCTCGCAAGAAAGGCTTTAAGTCGTATGCTGATGGTAGATGAGCTACCTTTCAAGTTTGTTGAGCGTGAAGGATTTAGACACTTTGTGAATGTTATTTGTCCAAAATTTCAGTTTCCTTCACGTTCGACTATGACGCGTGATTGTTTTGAGTTATTCAAAGAAGAGAGGTTGAACATGATGAATGAGTTAAAAAATTCTTGTCAAAGAGTTTGCCTAACCATTGACACTTGGACTTCAATTCAAAGGATTAATTATATGTTTTGATAGCGCACTATATTGATAATACTTGGATTTTGAAGAAAAAAATCTTAAACTTTTGTCCAATATCTAGTCATAAGGGTGATGCCATTGTTATGGCAATTGAGAAATGTCTCATGGGATGGGAACTTGATAGAGTTTTTACTTTAACGATGGATAATGATAGTTTAAATGATGTTACTGTGGCTAATTTCAAGAAAAAAAAGGCAAAATGGGATACTAGCATTATGAATGGGCAATATTTGCATATGAGGTGTGTGGCTCACATAAATCTAGTTGTACAAAATGGGTTGAAAGACCTAAATGAATCGGTAACAAGAGTTAGGGATGCAGTGAGATATGTTAGACAATCCCTAGCAAGATTGAGAAAATTCAAACAATGTGCTGAAATGGAAAAAATTTAATGTAAGGGCTTGTTATCATTGGACGTTGCAACTAGATGGAACTCCACATACTTGATGTTAGAGACCGCTCAAAAGTTTGAGAGAGCTTTTGAGAGATTTGATGAAGAAGATCCTTGTTTTAAACTTGATCTTAGTACAAGTAATTGGAATACTGATTTGAACTAAGTTATTACTATTGATGGGAGACCGAAGTCAGAGAATTGGAATAAGGTCAGACTTTTTGTCAAAGTGTTGAAACATTTTTATGAGCTAACATTGTGAGTATCGGGTTCATCATATGTCACCTCAAACACATTTTTTCATGAACTTGGTAAGATGTATTGTCTCTTACAATGGTGGTTGGAGAGTGATGATTTTGAAATGGTGGAAATGACGATAAAAATGAAAGAAAAGTTTGATAAATATTGGGGGGATCCATACAAAATAAATCACTTAATTTATATTGTTATGGTGCTTGATTCGAGATACAAGTTAGAAAATATGGAATATGTACTGAAAGAGATGTATTAGGGTGAGAGAGGAGTTGGTGTAGTTTTATTATTAAAAAGTTTCCTACATGCTTTATACGAGAATTATAAGAAAAAGTTGGGATCTCGAGGTGATGTTGGAGAGCCATCTAAAGTGTTTACTCCAACTGTTGTGGCGGATGACGAGGACGATTCTGTAAATCTATTTTTTTCTCGCTTCAAAAAACATAAGTGTGGCGGTGGTAATGGACCTACAATTGTGCCTTCAGAATTGGATAAGTATTTCAGTGAAGTGTGTGAGCCTCCAGCTAAAGAATTCAACATTTTGAAATGGTGGAAAGCAAATTGTCATAGGTTTCATATTCTGTCTTCGATGGCTTGAGATGTATTGGCAATTCCAGTTTCTACTACTGCGTCTGAGTCTGTATTCAGCACGCATTCAGCACTGGGGGTCGAGTACTTGATCCATTTAAGAGCTCTTTATCTCCTAAAGTGGTTGAAAGTTTGATTTGTACCCAATATTGGCTTCGGTCATCTACCACCCCCAATAAGTATTGAAGAAGACTTGGAGCATGTTGAACAACTTGAAGAAGGTAAAACTCAGTTTTACCTTTTTTTAAATGTAGTTAAGAGTTAGTTCAATACATGCTACTTTGATATTAACTAATTAATTTTGCATAATGATTTTAGAATTGTCAAAGATTATCATAAACAACAGTAGCTCAACGTTCAATATGGAAATTTAGATTTTTTATTTTGAATATCTCATGCATTTGTAAGTATATATGTCAAAGCATAGATTTGCAGTTTATGCCTCTTTTGCTGAAACATTTAACTGTTATTATTCTTTAAATTGTTGTTTGCAGTTGTTGCTTATTTTGATTCAAGCTTGGATACTAGATTTGGTTGGAAAAGTTGGAGATAAGGTTTCTTTTAGTGCTAACTGTTGTGCCATTTTTTATTTTGTAGTTGTTTCTTATACAAAAACATTTAACTGATATGGTTTTAGAATTTGTAGTTAAACATTTAACATTTAACTGCTGTGCCATTTGGTTGGATACTGTAGTTGTTGCTTATATCTCCATTGATATAGTTTTAGAATTGGTGCTGTTACAACATCATTATGTTTCCCCCCCTCTTTTTTTTATTACTTATCCCCTTTGTGCCCTTTTCTAGGTTGCAAAAGAAGCTTCTGACATGGTTTTAGCAGATGACAACTTCAATACAATTGTTGCTACTGTAGGTGAAGGCAGATCTATTTATAACAATATGAAGGCTTTTATCAGGTGCATTCTCTATCAATATTCTTAGCTTTCAACTTTTATTGGATTCCTTTTGTTATTGGCTTGATGGTTTTAAGAAATTTTCATTTTGATATTCTTTTATTGCACATTTTCTCTTGCATGATATGAATCATTACATTGCCAATAATCTTTCACTATGTATTTGTTTCTCCCCCATGTATTCTCGTTTATATATTGCTTATTCTTTTTGGCAAATGTGGATATGCTTTGTGAAGTAATTATGTGCTTTACTGGTGTCCTAGTATCATTGGTTTTATTGCGCTGTTGTTTGATAAAGAATCAATTATTATCAGCAGGACTTGTTTTAGATATGCGGGTTGGTTTCGTGTGTTGGGTGTGCCAGATTTTTCTATTTATAGAATCCAATGATACTAGGACACCAGTAAATATTCTTATTTTCTCTCTTAAGGTATATTGCATCATTTGTATGGTGTTAAAGCGTGGATTCCTTGGCTATCTTAAAGAAACTATATTGAATTAGGCATATGGAAACATTAAAAATTATTCTGCAATTTTTTCTAGCTCAATACAGATATGAAAAGTGGTTGGTTTCTGAGAATAGTTTTCTTGATGGAATCATGGTGACATAATAAGAAAATTTAGTAATATTAACATTTAGCAAACTGGAAAAACTTTCAATCTTTTTCCTCTTCTGCTCTCAAATCATGAATTGTAGTTAATTGACTTTAGAATCGTGTGACACAAGACTCTGCCATGGTAACCCTACATGCCTTTTTTTTGCTTTTTGTGGATTTTACTAGGTCAGCTGGATAAGAATCTCAGTTTAGCTACTAATGTTATGAATACAGTACATTCAATAAAAATTTCATATTCTCGTTAAAGAATGTATGCTGCCATCTTAATCTATATTTTCTTCTCTTTTTTCCCCCTTTGTGACTAGGGAATATTGTTTGCATATATTAATGAACTTAATCCATGGTTTCTTCCTGTGTGAATGCGCCTTTATCATATCCTGGTTGTTGTTTGGCAACTCTTAATCCATGGTTTCTTATGTTTCAATTCATGTAGGTTCCAAAAAGCATAGTTGCTGATTTGTTTCAAGGGAATTGGCAATATAGTGCCTTCTAAATACTTCATTACCGTGAGTTGCTTTTTAATTTTCTATGTTGTCTAATTGCCTTACAACGTGATCAAGTCATGTGTGTGTTAAACCATCTTCAATTTTGGGGAGTATTCTTCTACTTTTCTCTATTTTCTTTTGTTTAACACTAAGGACAATGTTAAGATTCAATTTTGGGGAGTATTTTGATGACTTAGCTTAGTGAATCTTTGAGCATTGGTGATTAATTCCATGATTAAGCTTATAATTGTGATTGTTTGATCTCTCTTGATTATTCAATTATTTGTGAATGTGATGATCTCGATTGCTATGGTATGATTTAAAAGGAAGATTAAATGCTACCTTAGTGATTGCATGATTCTTGTTTCAATTGCATCTTAATTATTCATGAATGATGATTTACATTGAGCAGTGAGCACTTTCTGTCATGACCTTGTTGATTATGTACTTATCAGTGAATGATTATGTGAAAGACATGATTATTTATGATTTTTGAAAGACATTCTAGAATTATTTGTTGCATTAACGGTCTGCCACAAATTTGGTTGTGTTTTCTATTCAGCTTAGTGTCAAATTCGGTTAGTTCGCTGTTTATTAAAGGTTTCGGTTAGTTCAGTTTTTATTAAATTTGGTTCGGTTCGGTACGATTGTAGGCTAGGTTTTTCGGTTCGGTTAGACCAAACTAAAAATTGGTTTAAATCGGTTCGGGTGTTTCGATTAGTGTTTTTGTTCGGTTCGGTTATAGGTTTATCGACCGTTCAATTTGATTATCTTAAAATCGGCCGATTCGATTCGGTTAAACCGAATGCACACCCCTAGTTGTCGTCTTATACTTCTTATTTATGCAACTTTTGCTTGACATTTTTCTAAACCGCTTGAACTTTTCCGTTAAAGGAACATGAGCAAAGATATTCCTCCCTCTTTTAGCCCTATTTTCATTGGCATGGGTCTAACCATCACCATATTTGTTACCTTTTACCTCTATTGTATTATTATTGTTAGATTGAGAACGTTGAATATTCCATCGATCTTGAACGCTTCTCTAATCTGGCTCCTCATCAGCTTTCTTGATTTTGATTCCTCAATAGCTTCTAAATTCATCCATAGATTTTTCTCGACTGGAGAAACATTCTTTTGCAACTGTTTCGAATAGAGGCTTATTCCATAACTACCAACAGTCTCTCCATCACTTAAAATATTGATGCTTAAATCCTTCTTTGGTCCAAACACTTGATCAGCTATAGCAGTAACTGCTACAACATTCTTAGTTTCGAAATCTAATTTCAGATTAATACCGAAAGCAGTTGCACTAACTGAGTTAACTAGCCTGAGAGATCCAACATCCTTATTCCATAAAGAAACCCTTGTAACCATCTTGCTTTTGTAATCGTAAAGGTGAATATATTTCTATTGTCTTCGATTCAACCATGCTAAAGCCTGAATAAACTGTAGAAGGATTTGCTACCATGGCCTCCATCTCTTTTACAGTCGTAAGCCAATTAGAAAAAACACCACCATCCTTGGATTGTAAAGCAATGTCTGAGCCCTTAGGATTAGAAAATACCCCAGTATGAGTCAACAATCTTAGAGTTTCTATCATGTTAGCAGTATAAACTAGACCTAAGTTTGTAAATGTTGAGGTTACTGGGACAACATAATGTTCAAGATCAATCTCCAAACTCATCGAAAAGCCATTCTTTAGTTTATACTAATTGTTTTCCCAATAGTTGTGTTGCTGCGCATTTCACTACAAGAAAAATGACATTTAGCGACGGAAATATCCGTCACTAAAATAGCAAATTTGTCATTAAAAAATTTAGCAACGGCATAAATCAGTGATGGATTCAGCGAGGAAAATTTCTTGTCACTGATTAAAAAATAAAAAATTATTTAAAAAATTAAAAATTATTTCAGTGACGAAAAATTTCGTCGCTAATACATAATAAAAAAATGAAAATAAATTAGAATCAACGACGAAAATAGTTCCGTCGCTAATCAGCGACGGGCGTTTTCGTCGCAGACTTTAATTTTAAAAAATTAAAATAATTAATCCCAATGCCGGGCGGACGCGTGTGCGAGCCTTTAAGGGCCAACCGGTGCCCCCTAAAGCTGCCACGTGTAGCGCTGGAAAATTAATCCCAGCGTAACTCATTTTCCTTCCTTTCCTCAATTTCAATCCCTGGTCCTCTATGTGCGCTCACGCGCGTGTGACAATCCGAGCTATGAGCCTTCTTATTACATACATTGCATATATTAATTATATAATACATTTAGCTGCCAGATGTTTTAATTTTATTTTAAATTAATATTTTAAATTTTAAATATTTTAAATTCATAAATTAATACTTAAAAAAATAAATGTTGTAAATTTTTAACTCAACTAATGTACCAATTGAATGTTGTAATAAATTAATCTCTTCAATATTTAAGTTTTATTTGATTAAAAATTAGTTTAATATATATTTGTTATTATAAATTTTACAACATCATATCAATTTACATATTTTGGTTTGTAAATAAAAAACATAAAATATGCATACTAAAGAATTTTAATTTTTATTTAATCTTTGTTTAATACATAATTAATAAATTTTATTTTTTAATTAATTTTTTTAGCGATGAATTTGTACCATCACTAAAATTTATAATTATAGATTTAATTTTTTTAATTATTTAGCGATTGAATATTCCGTCTCTAAAAAATAAAAATAAATTTAAAAAAATGTAAAATTTAGCGATGGGATAACTCCGTCGTTAAAAAATAAAAAATAAAATTTAGCGACGAGATCACACCCGTCGCTAAAAAATAAAAATAAATTAAATCAAAAATTAAAATTTAGTGACGAGATCACACCCGTAGCTTAAAAACAAAAAAATTAAATAAAAAATTTAGCATCGGATCACCCTATCGCTAAAAAATAAAAATAAAAATAAATTAAAATTTTTAATTATTTAGCAATGAAATATTCCGTCGTTAAATAATTTTAATTTAATTTTTTTTATTATTTACCTAGAAAATATTCCGTTGCTAAATTTAAAAATTTAATAAAAATATTCAAAATTATTTAGTTACGGAATATTTTGTCGCTAAATAAAAAAAATAAAAAATAAAAAATTTGGCAATCCAATATTCCATTGCTAAGTCAGTGAGACATCTCTAATCTGCGACGGAAAAATTCTGCCGCTAAATCCATCACTAAATTACGAATTTTTGTAGTGTACTCCTAACTCCTCTACCACTATGGTTGTTTATCATATGACCAAGATCATCCTCATCGTCATTATCATTCATCATTGGTCTTCTAGGATTAATGAGGACATGATTAATGTCTGGTCTTCTCGGTTTAACGTAGTTGACTTGATTCATATCATAAGTCCGATTTCGGTTATCATTAACTCGTTGTAAAATGCCCAAATGGTTGTGAATTTGCTCCAATCACTGCTGGATGATATGAGTTACTTCTCGTTATTCTTTGATTGCTCTACAAATTGTGCACAAAGCCTGATCATCATCACAAGGCTGGTTGCTATCGTTAACTTCAATATTTGTCATTTGATTGATTGATTAATCGTCTCGATACCACCTAAAGTAGTGTATAGCACATGTGTGAAGAAAACACACCAAAATAAACTTTTGAAAGAACAAACTTCAATGGTCAAACCTCGACTTTCAAGAAGACACAACAACAAGACTGTTTTCCTAAGAAAAATCAAATAGGTTGTTGAAATTTGTATTGAGAAAAACTTATTACAAACTCTAAATTTTAGACATACTTATAGTATTTGATTAATCCAAATCCATTTAATATTTGTAACTAAAATTCAAGTAGAATAAAATCATTTAAGTAGAATCTTAATAAAGATAAAATTCTAATCAAATATGAAATAAAATTTTAAATTAAGTAGAATGCTAAAATTTTAATCAAACATAAAATAAAATTTTAAATCAAATAAAATTCTAAAATATACGAAGTATTAAGATTCTATTTACTATTATTTCGACACTACTATTCTGATTTGGTTGGGTCAGCCTCAAGTGGGGATTTTATTGGTAACCAAATCAACTAACTAAATAGAGGTGACACAAAAGCAGACCTGAAGATATATATATATATATATATATATGGGGTAGGTAGGAAAGCATGCACGGTCAAGTTTTCTTCAATCAGCTTCCAACTTCACGGACGGAATTAGACCCCTGGCCGGCCATGCACCAACCAGTGTTAAAAGACCTCAAGAAGCGAACACTATCATTTTCGCCCGTCGGCTCATCCGTCTCATTCTCCTCCAGTGATCTTCCCATGGTTTCGAACATAAACAAGTAGGTTACGACCACGCCCACGACGCACACTCCCCCTAGAACCAGCAACGCGACCAACATCGGCTTCCTTTTCAAGTCAGTGCCGTCGGCGGCGTCTTCGTGCAGATGAAAGGCCCACAGAATTCCCACTGCCCCGATTATTGCTCCGACCTTCCCAACCGCCCCCGAAATGCCGTGACACGTGGACCGGAACCTTGCCGGAAAGAGCTCCGCCGGGACTATGAAGGTGGTGGTGTTGGGTCCGAAGTTGGAGAAGAAGAAGGTGATGCCGTAGAGGAACAGGAATCCTTTGTTTTTGATGTGGTCGTCCCAGTAGGCGGCGTAACGGGTTCCCATGACGAACAGTGCGAGGGCCATGAAGAAGAAGCCCATCAGCTGGATCTTGACTCTGCCGATGCGATCGATGAAGAAGACGGTGGCCCAGTAGCCCGGGATGGTGGAGCAAATCGCCAGCAGGGCTTGGAATTTGGCGACGTTGAAGGCGTCGCGAAAGGCATTGACTGTCACGATCTCCGAGACGGGCCCGTCGGGGTTAGTCTGTGCTTGCTTGTTGGGAAAGTACTTGCCGCAAATCTCAGCCTGGACGAGGTTGGTACTGTAGAAGACGATGTCGACGAGAAACCAGGATGCGGAGCAAGAGAAGAGATCGCGGCCATGGCGGCGGAAGAATTGTTTGGAGAAGAAGGGGTAAGATGGAGGTGGGTATTGTGGGTATTCGGCATCCTCTTCGATTTGGCTCAGGGAAACATCTAGCACCTTCTCCATGTTCTTCGCTGCCTGAATAACATTCTGCTCCACCAAGGCTGTATATCTGTAAATAAAGTGAAACTACCAGTTAAATTAGCACTCCTAACACCCTATAAATAGAAAAATTAATCAAGATCTTACACTAGAATGACATAATATATCAAATCTTAGACTAGTTGTTAACTATTAGTTAGTAGACACCCATTTCTTCTTCTTATTTTATGTATATAGCTAAGATCTAGCCTATAGTCAGATAAAAAAACTCAAAAGTTTCTAGGACAATACTAAGCTCAATAATATAATTTCCCCTACTATTCGGCTTCCGCTGATTATGTCTGAAATTGGAGGGTACGTTTTCAATGATAGTTATATAAGAAACATAAAGATGATGCTAATTGCCAAGTCACCAACCTAATAATGGAACTCCTCTCTTTTGTTAGTTAGACAAAGGACACTTAAAAAATGAAAAGTCAACAAAGCATGCAAGAAATCTTCGGAGAGGCGCGCGAGCAAATCAAAACTAATCCATAGAATAGTGAATAAAATAATTAACCTGGCAGTTTCCGGCATCATCATACGCCAGTAGCACGTCAAGGCGGCCGGCTGAGCCCCAATCATGAGAATGAGCCTCCACGCCAAGTCGGCCGCCACCTTCGGAGTCCGGTGCGGCTCCGCTTTCGTCGCCTTCTCGAAGATCAAGCACACCACCATGGTGACGGCGCTGCTCACCACAATCCCCAGCCCCTGCATCGAGAACACCGCCGCTATAAACGCGCCACGCGTCCTCTTGTTCGCGAACTCCGACATGATCGTTGCCGACAGTGGGTAGTCGCCGCCGATTCCGATCCCGAGGAAGAACCGGAAGAACACTAGACTCGCCAACACGCAACCCGGCTTTGTGCATATCGAAAACCCGCACCCCAAAGAGCTCAGCACCATCAACGTCAGGGCCAGACCGTAAACCCTCCGACGGCCGAAGCAGTCGCCGAGGTGGCCGAACACCAGCTTTCCGATCACTGTGCCCAACAGAGGAATGCCCACCATTAGGGAGCTAACGAAGATGGGCGGGTCTTTTTCTTTTTCTTTTCCAACGTCCTCGTAGTATATGCGCGCGATCAGTCGCATGATCGGCGGAATGCAAAAGAGGTCATAGGCGTCGGTGAACATGCCCATGCCGGCGACTATAATCGCTTTGAAGTGATAGTACTGCGTTCTAGCAGTGTCCAGTGCCGAAAGCACCTTCAACGCCATGGTCTTCGCTTCACTGAATGATTCTCTGGGTCAAGTGAAGATGAATTGTTCAAGTAATTGAACATATATATTATTATACAGGCCGGGTTAGGTAGACGAAAGCTGGAGGGAGCTTCGGCTTCGTTGACTGACTAGGACGTTGGGATGGAAAGATTATTCCATGGAAAATACGAATCAAGACCCTTTGATGTTGCTGTCGTTTCGGATTAACTAGTATTCTTTTCGTCTCATTTTATTGTATGTGGTGACAAGGACTTGCGGAGACTTTCATTCGAGGTTTTCACTTTGCTCCGTCTGGAGACAAGGTTTAGCGGGTTAATCCTGTCGGGTTTGTCGTCGCATGTTCTAGCCTTGGTTTCTCCATATACATGCAGGCCTGACGGCTTGAAGTTTACATTATTGATTATTAAATGCTTTAATGTTGAGGAAGGTTAATTATTAGATATACATATATCCAAACCTCCGATGATCGAGCCACTAGTTCATCGGCGGCGCTTCGTCCTGGACGGCTGTGTGTTGCAGTTCTTACAAGAGACTCACAAGTTATATAAATCTGGCATATACGTTGATTGGCAAAATTTGTTCTAATCTGCTGTGTGAGAGAGAGAGAGAGAGAGAGAGAGAGAGAGGGAAAGAGAGAGAGAGAGAAGGTTTTAATCGGCTTCCAACTCTACAAAGCAATCAATCCCCTTCTCTAAGTGCTTCAGATCAGATCTGGTCTTTTTGCTCCCCCCCCCCCCGCCCCCCCTCCTCAAAAGCAGTGCTGGCATCCATGTTGTGGAAAAATTTCACTTTGATTAGAAAAAGATGTAAAATAACAATAAAAATATAATGCATAACTATACTATATAGTAGAGGTGTTCACGGTACGATTTGAACGGTTTAAGATATTTCTAATACGCCAAATCGTATATGCGGTTTGGTATTAGACCAAACCGCACGGTTTGGTTTAGTCAATCAGACCGCACCAGACCACACCGCAAATTGCGGTGCGGTCTGGTGCAGTTTTTACGGTCTGATATAATATTAATCAAAGTAAGAGAGAGAGAATGTGAGAGAGAGAAATAGGGGCATCATTTCAGGGAGAGAGAGAGAGAATGGTGGGCTTGCATCTGAGTCTTTCAATTCAAAATATGGCATTGGCATTGGGCATCACCATTTGATTAATATAAAAAACATGCTTAACGGCATTGGCAATTTAAAATATGGTATTGGCATTGCCATCATCATTTAATTAATGCAAAGGACATTGGCACCTGCACATGTAGCTTTATTTAATTAATGTAAATGAGATATTTTAATGGCATTGGCAGCCGCGCATAATATTTTTAATTAATGTAAAAGATATTTTTTTATTAATTTATATAATTATAATTTTTATTATTTCTAAAGAGTCGGGCGGTTCGGTTTGAAACCGAACCGCCAAGGGCCCAAACCGTGTAAACCGTGGTTTGGGTATACTACAAACCGTTTTCGACCGCTTTGCTGAAAAATCGATCGGTTCAGTGCGGTCCGATTCGGCCTGGCCGGTTTCCACGGTGTGCCGATTTTTTTGCACACCCCTACTATATAGGAGATTTGAAAATAGAAAATAGAATTAGGATGAAGTGAGATATGAAGTGAGATATGCCGAAATAAATCTTTTTAAAATAGTTTCCGTCCCATGTACTGGTGCTAATAAGATCGATGGACATCTATCTTCCAAAATACAATACTTTTTTAAGAATTAGTACAGGACAATACTAACCTTATTGAGTAAATCAAAAATTGATCGTACTCATCTTGATCGAAGGGAATAAAAGGATTATTTTAGTAAGAAAGTATTTTGGAGACGGAAAGAAAGAAATTAATTAATTTGAATTGATTTTTAGATAGAGAAAATGGAATTAGGGGAGTCCTGTTTATGGATTTCAAGTGTCCAATCGTGAAAGGCCATGTTTTTTTTATTTGAATTAATCTAGATCGTCAAATCACATCATTTCAAATTTGTGTGTGATCTAGTGGCCCAAATCACATTTTTTCGCAAAGGTCCACATCTCTTACCATACACCTCTCACACCTGAATAGACGTGCCCACTCACCCTCGCCCTGTTAACACATGTATGAATAGTCAAGTCCACTCGGCACCTCGCTACATAGTGGCATGCCACGTACACACCTCTTGGATGCCTTCACCACATCATCGCCACATTAGATCGCTTGCCATGTCACTAAGCCACTCGACCATGCCTTGACAAATCCTTAACTCCTTGTGACAGTGCGCAGTGCGCCCTAAAGTGCCCAATGCGACGTGTACGAGTGGTGTTTCATAGCTCTTTAGGCCTATCCAAAGGCTAAACTAGAGTGCACCATAAGGAGAGTTGTATAAGATTACTTCACACTCAAGTGCAATGACTTATAAACAAGTCTACCAACTTGTTTTTATTCTATGTGAGATTCTTTTCCTAGACTAAATGACACTTTATACAACAATAAGGCTTTTTCCTATATTTGGTGCAACACCTCGCTCCAATCGAGGGGCGTTATAAATGCAAAAAACATTATCATGAATTTTGGGGATATATTTTTTTTCATAAATATATAATATAACGTTTGTACATGAATAGTACACCAGGTAAGTTTCCAGAAAAGAGAGGTGGGTCACATGGGACACACTTAAATACGAAATCTTTCCTTAGACAAAACTTTCCTAAACATGCAGTTCCATTACACGACACTTAAATCCAAAACTTCCCCGACAATCCCGATTATCTTCTTAGCATAACAAACTTAAAATCATCAAGATAAAACAGGTAATATCATCATAAAACAAATGCAGAAGCTAGATCGAAACCTAATGTGATACATAATCGAAATCATCTTATACATAATATCAAAATCGTATCATTGTCTAACATGACATCATCAAAAGGAAATATATATATATATAATCTAAAATATATGCTACGATCCACTTACAAGTTGCCATCAATTCTTGGCAATTCCTTTTCCTTTGGAACTACTGCTTCCACCTGGAACGTTAGAATATTTTAGGGACAAAAGTCCAACATAAGATGATGAATCATTTAAGTGAGAGTTCAAAAATATTTTCATGAATGTATGCAACTAAAAAACAATTGGCATTTAGCAGCGGTTAAAACTGCCGCTAAATTAGCCGTCGCGGAGCATTTAGCGGCGGTTTTTCAACTGCCGCAAAAATTAAAAAAAAATAAAAATTTTAATTTCTCCCACCCGCCCGTGCCCACTCGCTTGTACCGCATGTCCGCGCACCACGTGGTGAGGCTGGAAATTTCTAACCGCATGTCCAGCCTCCCCTTCCCCAATTTCGAACCCACAACCTCCCCTATGCAAGTGCATGTGTGTAACCATTTGATCTGTCAAACTCCTTTGTTATATAACCGCATATATAAATTATATACCACTACTTTCTAGAATTATATTTTATATTTTTTAATATAGAAAGAAAAACATTAATTAATTTATTATTTTTTAAAAGAGTAAAGGAATAAATTAATTGAATTAAATTAACTAAATTAATTGATTAAAAATAAAAAAATATATATATTTTTTAAAATTATTAAAAGTTTATTAAATTTATTTTTATTTTTTTAAATTAAATTTTTAGTTAATTAGTGGTGAACCTGTGTGATATATAGGAGAGTTTAATTTAAAAATAAAAAAATAAATTTATTATTTTAAATAATTTTAACAAAATTGATAATTATAATTTTTTTAATCTTTAATCATGTTGAAAAAGTTTAAGTTTACTTAATTACTCACTATTCAATTTGCTAATGGAGAACACTTTTAATTCAATATACTTATAAATTTTTTTATTATATTATATTTATTTATAAATAAATATTATAAAATCTATAATATTTCCACTTAAAGACGTCTGTTATTTTCTATTTATTATATTATAATTATAAATATAAATTAAAACTCTTAAATATGAGTAAGAATAAGTTTTTTCAATAATAACAAAATTTTAAAAAAATGAATTTTGATTTCTTCCATAGTCTTAAAAATTTAATACCTTAAATATTAATTAGCATTGAAAAACCCTAGTATTTGACAACCTTAAATATTTTTTTATGAATTTGTTAAGACATCACATTTTCAAGACTATAATATAATTATTAAAATAATTAATAATTAATTAATCACTACCTTTGATTTAATGCAAATTTTTGAAAGAAAAAATTCACCATTGATTGACACTTGGTAAAATACTTTATTTGACTATCATATTTTAATATTATATAAATATACATAGAATAAAGATATAAAAATAATATTTTAAATAAATAGATAATTTTCTATCACTTAATTAATAGTTTAAATTGTCTATTAATATTTCTCATAAAACTCATACAAATTTAATACAAAGTAACTAGCATTGAAAAAACTCATATATTTAAATTTTATTATTAATTTTATAATAATTAGTATATATTATTTCAAAACAATTGAAAGATTTAAATTATTAATGTAAATTACAAATGTAAATTATTAATGCAATAAGTATTAAACGCAAATCATTAATGCAAGTTTTGAGGGAAAATTTTATTACTACTTATTATTTCAAAGCAATTGAAAGATTGAAATTATTAATGCAAATTATTAATGCAATCAGTATTAATTGTAAATCATTAATACAAGTTTTGGAAGGAAATTTCTTTTTTCAAGACTATCCTACTTTACGTATATAAAGATGCAAATTACAAAATATAAATTATTAATGCAATAAGTACTAAACGCAAATTATTAATGCAAGTTTTGGGGGAAAATTTTATTACTACTTATTATTTTAAAGCAATTGAAAAATTTTAAATTATTAATGCAAATTACAAAATGCAACTTATTAATGCAATAAGTATTAATTGTAAATCAATAATGCAAGTTTTGAAGGGAAATTTCTTTTTTCAAGACTATCCTACTTTTATATATATAAAGATGCAAATTACAAAATATAAATTATTAATATAATAAGTACTAAATGCAAATCATTAATGCAAGTTTTGGGGGAAAATTTTATTATTACTTACTATTTCAAAGCAATTGAAAATTTTAAATTATTAATACAAATTACAAAATATAAATTATTAATACAATAAGTATTAATTACAAATCATTAATGCAAGTTTTGGGGAAAAATTTCTTTTTTCAAGACTATCTTACTTTTATATATATAAAGATGCAAATTACAAAATGTAAATTATTAATGCGATAAGTACTAAATGCAAATCATTAATGCAAGTTTTGGGGAAAAATTTTATTACTACTTATTATTTCAAAGCAATTGAAAATTTTAAATTATTAATGCAAATTATAAAATATAAATTATTAATACAATAAGTATTAATTGCAAATCATTAATGCAAGTTTTGGGGGGAATTGTTTTTTCAAGACTATCCTACTTTTATATATATAAAGATTTTGTAATTAATTTAAATTAAATTTTAAATTTCTTTTAAGATTTTATATTTCTTTTTGTTAATTTAATTCGATTTAATTTTAATTTTAAATTATTTAATTTTAATTATAAATTATTTAATTATTTTTGAATTTAGCGGCGATTTTTAAAAATTGCCGCTAAATTAAATTTTTTAATGAATTTTACAGCGATTTTTAAAAATCGTCGCAAATTTTAATTTAATTTTAATTATAAATTATTTAATTATTAATTATTTTCTTAATTTAGCGGCTGTTTTGAGAAACCGTCGCTAAATTAAATTTTTTAATGAATTTTGCGACGGTTTTGGAAATCGCTGCAAATATTAATTTAATTTTAATTTTAAATTATTTAATTATTTTTTAATTTAGCGACGATTTCTATAAAACTGTCGCTAAATTAAATTTTATTTTTTAATTATTTAATTATTTTTTAAATTTAGTAGCGATTTTTTGAAAATTACCGCAAAATTGAATGTTTTAATTTATTTTGCGGCGGTTTTTCAAAACTGCCGCAAAATGTTAAAGAAACTGTCGCTAAAATAGTATTTTGCGGTGGTTTGTAAATTGCCGCAAAATTTTATTTTTTGCGACGAATTTATAAACCGCCACTAAAACACAATTTTTTTGTAGTGAGACATGAAACAATAGAATATCACGACAAAACCCGATCCAAGAGAAACCCACCCAACACTTAACTCTAACCGGGGAAAATGCAATCTCTCTAAAGGCAACACAACTGCATCGACACATTGGCACAACACAGTCCTAGCTTAAGAGGGAGCAACGCCAATGCATGAACCTGGGAATCACTCCGTCATCATTACGTTCCCACTCAGAAGCTTACAGGGCATGTCAACATCAATCCTGACCAAATGATGATCAACACCATCCTGGGAATCCACGTTCACATCAGAAAGAATACTACCGCGCAAGGCATCTGGAGTGGTGTCCCTCGCAACCCACATCTTGCGGGTCCAGGGTGGTGTACACTCTCAACCTCGCCACTTGTTGACTCGCAAAGGTGGTGTCCATTCTTAACCCCCGTCACAAGTGGGCATTTTTCCTTGACACGCTTCTCTATTGCTATCACTTCAAGTGCCACATCATAAGTTGATATCCCATCCCATATGTACAACCCATCACCCTAGGTTGACATCCCATACAAAACACACCAATGCCACAAAACATAATTCGATGCATAAACAACATTTTATGTACATAATTTATCGTACATAATTTATCGTACAAAATTCAATGCACATGCATAAATCATATATTTCGGGACAAACTCCTATGAAACCAACTATCACAAGTAAAAACCATTCACATGCAACAAAACATTTCCATGGATCAAATCAAGTTTAAGAGGATTAAAATCAAGTACAATGAACAAATTTTGGGGTTAGAACTGCTCACCTTTGACAAAATTCAAGGTACCTCAAAAAGTGTGCATTGTCTTGATTTGCGTGCCGACCTCAATTTTTGTGCCATCCTCAAAAATCGCACCAACACTCAACCCTAGGCCTCAAAGCACTCTAATCATTATTTAAACCTCAAAAATCTAATTTTTCTCTCAATTTCTTTATTTTCTCCATTTTCTCTCTAAAAATTCCAAATAAATAGCTATCAAACTATTTTATCCAATCTTTTTTCACAAAAAATCATAATGTCCATATAACTTCAAGAGAAAATTATTGAACTTACCTAGATGTTGCATTTTCACGCAAAATAAGGCTGTTTGAATCTAAAACCAAGACAACAGAAAGCCCAACTTTAAAACCAATTGCACACACCTCAAGATCTTGATTTTTTAGGATTTTATAAATTTTTTCCCGAATTTTCCTCAATCGGACGCGCCCTCACACGCCACCCAAAGTCAGGTCACGTGCCTGCACGTGAAAACCGCGAGTGAGGCCCATTCTCCGGCCTTCTTCTCTGGCTTCGGTACACCGGAGATGCTGAGTCTTGATGCCACATTCTTCCTCTCTTCCAGTCAATCAAGATGGGCTTCCTTAGGCCTCGAAAAAAGCACCAGAACACGTCCAACCGACCGTTTGAATGTTCAACTAAGGGAACTGCCTCCATTTTCCGGCGAGGCCTCGAAGAGCCTTCAAACCTCAACCAAAACACTTGAAAATCTCCAAAAATAATCTACCACTCGTGGGCAACAAAAGCCCCTTATTTTAGACTATCAATTTGTTCAAAATCGTGGTCGATTTGAACCTTTAAACTTCTAAATTTTCGGTCAAGCCCTAGCTCTATTTATAGGCGAAATTGAACCCTGAAATGCCTTTGGCCGCCTCACCCATTGCCTTAGACATTCATACCAACCCTGGATAGACCTAAAAGCCTTGTCACTCAACCACAATCATCACTTGCAGGTGCTCGACAATTTGGCCAACTTCTTGGTCAGTTTTTGCTCAAAATCTGGCCACCTGGTGGCTGTTGTCAGCCCACACTTGATGCCCAAGCACCCCCGGCCATCCCTCGTGCCATCTCCATGGCTGAAACAACCGGTCAGTGACCGCCAGTGGCTTGGTCGGATTTTCATTGCTGCCATTTTCTTATTTTTGCACTTTTGGCCCATTTTTTTTGTCTTTTCCGCTTTGGCCCTTTTCCATGAAGCCCCTCAACTTTTGGTAACTTCTATTGAGCCCCTCAAGTCTTTAGTCTTTCATTTATTCCTTGAAACTTTCAAAAAAAGGTCATTTTGACCCCCCTCGGGCAACTTTAAAAAATTATACTTAGATCCGAATTTTCATTTTGGCCGCAAACCCATTTATTTCTTCCAAAAATCACTGAAGGGTTGCCTTACTCGAAGAATTGAAACTTTCCTAGGCTTTCATTTCCATTTTGGGAATCTCCTACGATTATTCAGTTTTACAGCATATTCCATAGCTTTATTTTAGTTGTGTCAAAAACTATTTTCGATCCTATTTCTTTCGATGCCATAATTATATCTTGAAATACTCAACATTGTCATATCATTATCTTTAGACATCTCAACTCTAGGGTACTCCCTACAATCGATTCGGTCAATCTATCGGGCTATTCTGACACCTATTTTCCTCAAATCTCATTTTTCTAATAAAATACTTAATTCATAATTAACCCGATGTTCTTGGGTATTACATCCTCTCCCCTTAGGAAATTTTGTCGTTGAAATTTTTGTTCACGATAAATTAAATCACTAATATTAGCTCCCAATTTTGAAAAGACCTAAATACCTCAATCACAAATTATCACTAGTCTTTTGGCAAATCCCTAATTCACATCATCTCATGATCCAACAACTCACATCTTTCAATAGCTTTTCTAATCGTGACATCAAAAAATCCTTAAAAATTCATTGACTAATTCCATTTGTCTCCCAAATTTTTCCCGATTCATTCTTAAGCTAATGCATATGCCATGCTCATGAAAATATCAAAATCTATTTGGACAAAATCAGCATACCTTTCTCCATTGTCGGGTAGATCTCTTGATTCTCTTTCATTAAGCAATAAACTCATCCAGTGCGAGGTCCTCATGACTCTGCAACTTTCCTCGATTGCTCTACCTTTTGCCTCTTCGGACATTCGTTTGCATAATGACCGGGTTGATTGCACGAGTAACAAGTAACCCCTATTCGACCCTTGATTTGAGGTGCCTCCTTGGCTTTGGGACAATTTATCTCTTTGTGTCCTTCCTTGCCGCACGCAAAACATGCAATTTTTCTTTGGTAACAATTTCTCCTTGAGTGCATTTTATTGCATCGAGAACATGGTTGGCCATCCTTAAAATTCCTTCCTCCTGACTTAGGTTCCATGATTTTCGAATCTCTTTTCTTATCATCAGATACTATCTATTAATGGTCTAGTATGTGTGTAGTCATATGTTTTATTGATATATGTTTAATATGCCTATCTTAATTTGGGGTCGTCCTAAATATAATGCATGAGTTGTTTGGAGAGCTTATGATATAATAAGTATTTTATGTGGGAACATAACTCAAAGTTTAAGAGTAATATATTATATATTTCATATATGATATTTTAAGTATTAAACATCAAAATTTTTGAGTAAATAATCATATACTCAAGTGATGGTATTTAAGTTTTGATTTATATAATTTGAATTGTCTTATCCTTCATGATAAGGTTGTGCTAATAATCTTAATATGTTTTAGTTGTGATTAATTTTGTTTATGTTTCTTATTTGTCAATATGCTTGATATATTAATAGGTTGCTCTAGGATCTCAAAGGATATCTTAAGTATTCATATTGCATGAGTGTCATGTAGACCTCAAAATACTTAGATCAGTAAGCTTAAAGTTGAGGAATATCTTAAGCAATCAAAATATATGCAAGTATTTCTTAAATCTAGGAGCAATATGTTTCATTTGATTTCAATATTCATCTTTAATCTTAAGTAAATGTATATATGCTTAGGTAAGTCATTCTAAGTTCTAATTCTTAGAGCCTAAATTCCTAAAGTTCTCAAGTCCTAGAATTTTAGAAGGACCTCTTGAAGAACTTTTTAAGTTGAATGAATGTTGCGTGTTTATTCTAAGAATCATGTTTGAATTCAATACATCTGAGAAATGGAACTCTAAAATTTCCATATTTCAATAATTACTCAAAGTATGCATGAGTAGTATATGTATATGATGCTTTAAAGCTTATAGAATATATATGATAGATATGATTTATTTATCTTATGTGTGCTCTTTATTTTGATAAATATGAATGTGATATCATGATGATCAAGTTAAGGCATCTTTGTGATATATGTTGTGTTTTGAAAAACATATATTGTATTCAATATATTTGCTATGTTTTATATATCTTATTTCAGTCAAGTAAATGTGAGTTACTTGACTTATGTGTGTTTCATGTGGATATATTTGTTATGTGAATGATTAGTTATTTGGGTAATTATATTTTGATGGAATATGTTATGTTGTAAGCCTTGTAGAATGATTCTTATTTGAATGTAGAAAAGGGAAGTTTTTAATTGAGTAACATATATTGTTGTCAACTTATTATCAAACCCATATGCTTTGAAAATATCTCTTATCTTCTAAGGTTTTCTATGTAGCCAAGTGAATATGATTGAAAAGTTAATTTTAACTAACTTTCATAAATAGCACTTGTGTTGTAAATATTTTGGCTTAATGTGTTATGTTAATTCATATATTAAATGTTGATGAGAAACTTGTATTTTATATTCTTAAACTTAATGTTTTTGTTTCTTATTTAGTTGTTGTTGTTAATGAGAAAATTATTTTGATGATGATATTTAAAACAATCTATGTTGATTGAATAATAGTCGAGTAATCATTTTTTGAAAATCAAGTATTTATTTCAAGAAAAATGTCAAATTTCATTTCTTGAGTATTAGTTGACTGAGAGTTAAACAAAATCAAGTAAAATCTGGTATTTGTCAAGTATCTCTATTCAATAATCGAGTACTTTTGCTTGGACAATGATTAATTAGGTCTTTTGTATTTGAAGTATTATTCTAATAATCGAGCAAAAATGATGTATAATCAACTATTTTAGAGTTATAATGGAGTATCTGTTGAGTGTAATCGAGTGCAGTCAAAACTTACTTGATTACAAAACTATAATAGTAGACTAATGATCAAATTTACTCGTGTAAAGGCCTATAATAGTTGTTTATTTTTATGTTGAAGTTGAAATTTATAGTCGTTAAACTAGCTGTTGCAAGTTCTTTAATGCACAGTTTTGACCATTAAACTTTCAAAATGGCTCTAAATTTTATCTCATTCATTTATCTCGATTTTTGAATATTCTAATAATTATTTTATGAAAAAAGAAAGCTAGTACTTACAGATTTCATTCTTTTGACAGCAAGTATAAAAGAGAGAAGAGACAAAACAAAATGCTGCTGATTTTTGAATTCTTCCTACTTCTTTATCAAGAAAAAGAGTGTTCAAAGCTTATATCTCCTACTAGCAATAGAGAAAAAGCGTGTGTTTTTATTTTCACATTTTTTTTATTTCTTTTTTCTTTGTGAAAAGCTACTTTCATTCTTTTAATTATATCCTGTAAAAGCTTGTCAAAGTATTTATATTCACTTCTCTTGTTGTGGTTTGTGTTTGATCTCTTAAAAAACAAAGTGTAAGAGGTTCCAACTACTCCTTATAAAAGCTGTTTGTAGTAGGTTACTACTGAACTATTGAAAAGCAGAGGTTAATTACAGCTACACTTGTCAAAAATTGAAGTTCTAGCTCTGATCATGAAAAAGCTATATTGGATTGTTGAAATCCTTGATGATGAGCCAAATAAGTGGGGTAAACTGGTCGAGCCGAATCATTATAAAACTCCTTGTGTGCTGCATTATTTATTCTATTTTATTTCAGCATTTTCATTCTACTTTCTACAAGTTTAAATTCTTCTTTCAATAAGTGTTTTCTTTGAGCAAAATTGTTATCAGTTCTAAAACTCTCAGCAACAGATTTTGAAAACTTTAAAATGATCAACCTTTTTGTGTTGAATTTATTTTATACTTATCATTTTATGTCAAGGATATATTTAAAGTATTACTTGAAAAAGTTCAAACTGTCTTATTCAAAGATTTTTTAAAATCAACAAAAGTTTTGGAAACCCAATTCACTCCCTTCTTGGGTGTCTATTATTGCTCACAACCCTTTAGTAAACGGATCCACTAGGTTATCTTTTGATTTCACAAAATCAACTAATATAGTTCCATAAGAGAGTAATTGCCTAACGATATTATGTCTACGACGATATGTTGTGACTCACTGTTATACGCAAAATTTTGTGCCCTAGCTATAGCTACTTGGCTATCGCAATGAATGCATATTGCGAGCACTAGTTTTAGCCATATTGAAATATCTTCTATGAAATGTCTTGACCATTCTATTTCTTTTCCAACTTTATCTAAAGCTATGAACTCTGATTTCATAGTGGAACAAGCTATACACGTTTGCTTAGAAGATTTCCAATATATAACACTACCACCAAGAGTAAATATATAACCACTAGTTAACTTGGATTCATCAATATTTGAAATCCAATTCGTATCACTATGTCCTTCAATAACTAAAGGATATTTTCCATAATGTATTGTATACTCTTTAGTTTTCTTCAAGTAACTTAGTACTCTAAGAAAAGCACTCCAATGTTCATTACTTAGGTTACTTGTATATCTACTTAACTTGCTTCGTAAGGTATGCCTAGCCTTGTACAATTCATTAAGTACATTAAGCTTCCAATTATCTAGAAATAATCTAACTTTAAGGAAGGCCCAACACTAAAACTACAAAGGTGGTTATTTCCAGCACCACCAAGGTCAAACTAGAAAATCATCAGTTGTCCTTCATTCTACACAACTAGAGTTACATAATGGGCTTAAGTTACAAACTCATCACTTCAAAAGATGAGCGATTACCTAATAAGCTATATAGAGCACATGCATTCACAAGTTATTGACAACATGGTGTAGCAGAAAAATCACATCCATGGCATGCCTGGGGTGAATTCCTAACTAGCTATGGGAGTCGAAGGGCCCTGGGGTTGAAGATCAACAATGGTGTGAGGTGGGCTATCCAGGGCGGTCTCGTGGGGCGTGAGAAACCGTTTCATACCCCGAGTGAATGCCTCAGGGATTGAGCCTCAGCTACTCCTTGACTTTATTGATCAGTGGTGTTTTTTGTTCGAGCCACTGTAGACTAATTGAATGACTTTTTGTATGTTTCCCACAGACAGCACCAATTGTTATTGTCAAGATACAACAAAAAATTTATTTAACGAGAAACGTCGTCGTCTAGCCACTTGAGTCTGCAAGAAAATAAATAGTCAAAAGGCGCAGGAGGGTCTCCGCGCAAACACTCTGATACTTAAGTCAAACACTAAAGTTGTTGCAAATTGTAGAGTAGAATTTACACTTGTTGATCCCTTAGGATATGGCCACTCAAAAGGAAGGTGAATTGAGTGTTTAAAATTTTTGTTATTTAATTTTAAACAAATTAAGCTTTTGTAACTATGTATATGTGAGTTTGAGATTAATGAATTCCAAGCCATAAGATATAGCAAAAAAATAAATAAATAAATAAATGAGGCACAAAATAATTTATAGTAATTTGGTATCTCAACATACACTTACTCCACTCTCCTAAGGTTTTAACCACCCTTGGGGTTCCACTAATCTCACCAAGGTTTCCACACTATCTTACTTTGGAAACTAGATACACTCCTAGATTACAATGGGTTCTAAGAAAACCACCACAAATGTTTTCTCCCTAACTTGCTTTGAAAAGTAGATACACATAAATTTTAACAGTTTTAGAAAACCAATACAATCCATAGCAAGTTTTTATGGATACAAATATTTGCCCACAATTGGACCCAAATAAATAAGCAATTAAGCACAAATATATAAGGCAATGAAATATAAATAATTAAATTAGTAACCTCGGTTAGAGAAATTTGGATTTGTAGTAGAAGACTTAAATTATTTTTCTCCTTTTGTCTTGCGACTCCTTGATAGATGTGCAATGTAGTTTCGAGAGCCTTGGATTGTTTGATTTTTTGCTTGAGAGTGTTTTGGGAGCTTATGGGTGCTTCAAATATGCAAAATAAGCAATGAATGATCTTCAAAAATAGTTTGGGGGCATTTATAGGCATTTGCTGAAAAACACAGTTCACAATGGTCTGATCATTGTTCATAACAGTCCGATTACCGTTCACAATGATCGGATCACTGTTTACAACAATCGAATCACTTTTCACAACGATCAGATCACTGTTCACTGTTCATTATAGCATTTTAAAAAATATATATTTTTATATAAAAAAAAATTATGCATTTTAATGCAAAATAATAACTTTGGTAATACATATACTATGCCAAAATATTTTATAAATTAATCAAAAATAAATAGGTATAAAATATCATTTTTGTTAATCAACAAAACTTAATTAAAAATTAAATAGAGTAAGCTAGTTCAACAGCACTAATATTAGAAACGTACCTTTTTTGAAATGAGTGTCTGTTTATCTATAGAGGAAAAAGAGTCATTTGAAGTATTCCAGAATTAAGATTTTTACAGATAACGTACGTCTATCTTCACTTTTTAGAATTCTATTAGGATTCGGATTCTTATTGATAATGTTTATTATCGTATTTTGTAATCCTTTTTATAATTAGAATTCTTTATAAATAATTATTCATCATTTTTTTAGAATATTCAGAGGGATTTTTGGCTGGTGGTCGGGGCGATTGGGTCGAACTTTTCGCAAGGCCCTCTACTGCCTTCTTTGTCAGGCTGTGAGTCGTGGTGGCCACTTGCCGCAGATCTCCTACGATCCTCTGTTGTTGCGTCGTCTCGATTAAGGTGTGTTGATCCATTTATTCATTTATTTTTTACCTTTTTTCTTTTGACATATCAAAATGAAAAACAAAGATCCACTTGTGTTGACAACAGCCTTCGGCTGCCCGGCTAGAGCTTTCTTTTGTCTCTAACGGCTCTGCTTTGCTTCTTTATTCTTGCTTGCCAACGCCACTAAGACAATACCAGGCAAGGAGGGCTCTCTTTGGCATCATCATTTTTTAGTACTTGTGCCCTAATCCTAACATTGGATGATGTTTCGGCTGCAAGGACCATATTAGCTGTGCTCTGCCATTTGACACACCACTTCAGTTGCTAGCAGTGCAGCAATATGTTAGCTGCCCCTTGTCGTTACCTATATATATTTTACACTCTTTTATATCTTTTTCCCTTAGTATGTGTATCTAATAGACATAGTTCCTGCTGCTGCTGCCCCACTTCTACTCTGAAAAATGATACATGCACGAACCCCTACTTCTGCACTTGGCTTAGACTTCAGTAGCTATTACTTTTCATGACAAATTACGCACACTATATAAAAGCATACAAATTTATTTATATGTACACTCATTTAGTAAGAGAGACATCTACCCTTCTTTACAAGGCCCTCAACTGGTAGAGGATTTCATCACATCACAGGTCAAAATGCATGCGAGTTTGGGCCGCCTGCTTCATTTGGGCCATTGCTATCATTTCTACCAAACATGTCCGATATATTTTGGGCATTGACTGTATCCATGGGCCTGCGTCCGGCAACTTGAAAGCTTTTAAAAACATAAGCCCAATTATTCAGACACTAGAATTTTTATGTAAAATTATGTGCCATTATTTTAATATTCTAGTGATATATATATATATATATATATATTTTTGTATACAAATCATAATTCTTTCTTATTTGTAAGCTTCTGAACAACTAGGCATCTAATACCTTTAGGGTTGAACTTTGCTCCATCCTAAGTTACACAGAAATAGATATCATATGAGATAGAAATAAAAAATTAATATTTTTAAAAAAAGTAAAAAATAAAATTGAATAAGCATTACCGCAAACATCAATATGTGCAGCCTAGTGAAGATTTGGAGTTCGAATCCACCGAGAGAAGAGTAATGACAGTAAACTTTAACCACAAGCCTCAATCTCAGTAGACAGTCCACCATATATTATTCATATATATACCCTGTAATTAATTAATAAAATTACTAATGCTCGATTTATATATATATATTTGTAGACCTATATATATATAATATAGATATAGGTCCAACACCATCATGTTACATTACATATAATATTAATATTGTTGAGATTTGTGATATTTTTCTTTAATTAAAGTTGGTTTAATTTTCTGTTTTTTCATTTATGTCTCAATTATTATATTTTCGGTTACATTTTTCATTTGTAACTGAAGTTTAGCATTCATTTTTGGAATGCAAAACATCCTGAATTTAAAGTTTTATTTATAACTTTTCAGTTTTATTTAGTTAATGCTATGTATTCAAGTCCTATATAAATAGGACTTCATTTCTATCCTTTGGTTAAGTGTGAGCTTTATTGCAAGCTTTCATTTCAATAAGAAGAAGTTATTTTTCTCCCAATTCTGGTTTTATTCTTCTCACATTTTTCTTTTTTCTATCTCTAACATAACATTGAGACTTTACCATTGCTTCTGCAATACCTTCTTCTATTATTTTTTATATTTCAACAGTGGTATCAGAGCCTAAAGGGCTGTGATTTTATTTGAGAGAAGAGAATTCTAGTTTTATACTTTACACCATGTCTTCTAATTTTGGTGTTTCCACTCCCCCACAATTTAATGGTGACAACTACCAATTTTGGGTTGTTAAAATGCAATCCTATCTCAAAGCACTTGGCCTTTGGGAATCTGTTTTGAATGATGCCGATCCTCCACCATTGGGAGCAAATCCAACCTTGAATCAAATAAGACAGCATGAGGAGGAGAAGTCAAAGAAGCCCAAGGCTTTATCTTGTATTCATACTGCTTTATCAGATCCTATTTTTGCAAGGATTATTGATTGTGACACGGCCAAGAAAGCTTGGGATAAGTTGAAAGAGGAGTTTGAAGGAAGTACAAGGGTGAAGGCTGTTAAATTAATAACTCTCAAAAGAGAGTTTGAGATGCTAAAGATGAAGGATTCAGACATTGTGAAGGAGTACACTACCAAAGTGATGATTATTGTGAACCAAATCAGATTAGCTGGTGAAGATTTTCTAGATCAAAGGGTTGTGGAAAAAATAATGGTAAGTGTCCTTGACAGATTTGAGTCGAAGATCTCAGCCATAGAGGAGTCTTGTGACTTGACTACTCTTTCTATAGCTGAGTTAATCAGCAAATTACAAGCCCAAGAGCAAAGGGATGCAATCCGTAATGAGGAGCTTGTTGAAGGTGCCTTTAATGCCAAATTCAATGGCAAGAAACCTGTTGCAACGGATGATAGAAAGGCAACCGAAGATCAGGGGAGCAAGGGAAAAGAAGGAGTATCAAGGAGGGGAAAATTTCCTCCTTGTCGTTTCTGCAAAAAGACCAATCATGCTGAGGAAAATTGCTGGTACAAAAACAAGTAAATCTACCATTGTGATTATTGTGATAAGAATGGTCATACTGAAAAGTTTTGCCATGCCAAGCAAAACCAATCATCCCAACAGCCCCCACAGCAAGCTAATCGTGCAGATGATCAAAAGCAAGAAACAGCTTTTTTGTTTATGGCTTCTCATGTTGTTGAAACAGATATAAACTCATGGCTTATTGACAGCGGTTGCACCACCCACATGGCTAAAAATATCAGACTTTTTAACCAGATTGACAAATTTGTAAGGACAAAGGTGGTCCTTGGACATGGAGAGACGGTACTAGCTGAAGGTAAAGGTAATGTCATCATGCATACCACGCAAGGTGAAAAGAAAATCTCTAATGTTTTATTTGTTCCGAGATTATCTCAAAACTTACTTAGTATTGCTCAGTTGATGCATGACAAATTTTCTGTGGTTTTCAAAGATCGTGTATGTATTATTTATGACTCACAAGGAGTGGAGATTGCAAGGGTCAATATGGTTGACAATGCATTCTTTTTGAATGGTGAGAAACTCTCCAATCTTACAATTTTTAGAAGTTTGGTAGGAAGTTTGCTATATTTGAAGACATTCATGCCGGATTTAATGTTTGCTACAAGTATGCTCTCAAGATATATGAATTCTCTTAGTGAAATTCATTTTGGTATTGCTAAAAGGGTGCTTAGATACTTAAAGGGTACTCTTGTTTTTGGAATTTGGTTTGAGTCCATTGGTGACTTGAAATTGATTGGATATGCTGATAGTGATTGGGTTGGTTGTGTTGATGATTCTAAAAGCACTTCTAGATATATTTTTTCTCTTGGCATTGGGGTTTTTTCCTGGAACTCAAAGAAGCAAGAAGTTGTGGCTCAATCCACTGTTGAAGCTGAATATATTTCAGCAACAGGTGCTGCAAATCAAGCAATATGGCTTCGCAAATTGCTTGGTGATTTAAGATACAAACAAAAGGAGCCTACAAAATTGTTTTGTGATAACAAATCTGCTATTGCTATCGCCTCCAATCCTGTACAACATGGTAAAACAAAACACATTAAAGTGAAATTTCATTTGTTGAGGGAACAGAGAAATAAGGCGAGATCAAGCTCAGTCATTGCAATTCAGAATTTCAGCTTGCTAACATCCTCACAAAAGCTTTACCGTGTGGTCAATTTGAATTTTTACGCTACAAGTTGGGCTTAACAAAGAAAAATCTCAAGGAGGAGTGTTGAGATTTGTGATATTTTTCTTTAATTAAAGTTAGTTTAATTTTCTGTTTTTTCATTTATGTCTCCATTATTATATTTTCGGTTACATTTTCCATTTGCAACGGAAGTTTGGCATTCATTTTTGGAATGCAAAACATCCTGCATTTAAAGTTTTATTTATAGTTTTTCAGTTTTATTTAGTTAATGCTATGTATTCAAGTCCTATATAAATAGGACTTCATTTCTATCCTTTGGTTAAGTGTGAGCTTTATTGCAAGCTTTCATTTCAATAAAAAGAAGTTATTTTTCTCTCAATTCTGGTTTTCTTCTTCTCACATTTTTCTTTTTTCTATCTCTTTGTCTAACATAACATTGAGGTTTTACCATTGCTTCCGCAATACCTTCTTCTATTATTTTTTATATTTCAACAAATATATCATGCATGTATGAGGGAACAGGGAGATGCTTGGATCTCAAGTCTGCCTAAAAGAACCAAGCTTAAAGGCTGGGTATATTACTGACGATCGATGCAACAGCTTTGCTTGAAAGCAATACCAACAAATATGGCCTATAAAATCCCCTTCATCTCTCACTTCATCTTCATCCAATATTCGACTTCCTATCTTTCCCCCTTAATTACAGCTGAAATGGCTCTCTCATCATCTTCCAAATTTATCTTTTTCTCCTTCTCCGTGATCTCATCCCTCCTCGCCTGTTCATCTCTCGCCTGTGAATTCTCGTGGGTTATTCTCCGGATGATCTGACCACCATAGACAAGCGCATCGATCTCTTCGAGTCATGGATGACCAAACACGGCAAGGTTTACAGAAGCCTTGAAGAGAAGCTACGCAGATTTGAGGTTTTCAGGGACAATCTGAAGCACATAGACGAGAGGAACAAGAAGATCAGTACCTACTGGGCTTGGACTGAACGAGTTCGCTGATTTGAGCCATGAAGAGTTCAAGAACGTATCGAACGAGGGCCTCAAAGTTAAGTCGCCTAGAAGGAGTGGATCGAACGAGGATTTCACATACAGAGATGTCGTGGATTTGCCCAAGTCCGTGGACTGGAGGAAGAAAGGCGCCGTCACCAATGTCAAGAACCAAGGTTCGTGTGGTAAGTAGACAAGGGATAGCGCTGTGAGCCTGAAGTCTCGAGTTGAGCCTCGTGAAACTCTAAAATAGTGTTACATGATGGTGAATGTGCAGGGAGTTGCTGGGCATTTTCAACTGTACTGCAGTGTAAGGCATAAACCAAACTGTGACAGGAAACTTAACATCTCTTTCAGAGCAAGAGCTGATCGACTGTGATACAACTTACAACAATGGCTGCAATGGGGGGCTCATGGATTACGCTTTTCAATACATCATAGCAAATGGCGGGCTTCACAAGGAGGAGGATTACCCGTTTGCCATGGAGGGAGGCACTTGCGACGAGAGGAAGGTCAGTGATGATCATAGCTTTCTGCTACTTAATTATATATGATCAATATGGGACTAATAAATCATCACGTTGTACGATATGTATATATATATATATATAGTGAATTTCGGATGTGGTGACCATCAGTGGATACCATGATGTACCAGAGAACAATGAGCAGAGCCTGTTGAAGGCCCTTGCCAACCAGCCTCTAAGCGTGGCCATCGAGGCTTCTGGTAGAGATTTCCAGTTCTACAGTGGCGGTGTGTTCGATGGGCATTGCGGAAGCGAGCTGGATCATGGAGTAACGGCGGTTGGATATATACGGAACGAGCAGGGGATTGGACTATATAATTGTGAAGAATTCATGGGGACCCAAATGGGGAGAAAAAGGGTACATAAGGATGAAGAGAAGCGCGGGCAAGCCTGAAGGTCTCTCTGGCATCAACAAGATGGCTTCTTACCCTACCAAAAAGATGTGATATATATGTGTATAATTCCCTTTTGCTTATCCACATCATTTGCTTTCTAATTTGAAGAACACATTGTTGTCTTCTCCTGTTTGCTATCAAACAAAGTTGCTGGTTGCTGGCCATAAAAAGAAAAGAGAATACTTGCTATATATATATATATATAGATAAGACTCTGAGACTAGAGAAGTGAGGAGCTGTAGAAGAAGGGGAAACCTATAATTAACTAGATAGAGGTAACACAAAAGCAGAACTGAAGACTCTTGAGACTAGCGAAGTGGGGAGCTGTACAAGAAGGCGAAACCTATAATTAACTAGATAGAGGTAACACAAAAGCAACAGAAGATATATATATATATATAGGGTAGGTAGGAAAGTATGCACGGTCAAGTTTTCTTCAATCAGCTCCAACTTCACGGACGGAATTAGACCCTTGGCCGGCCATGGACCAACCAGTGTTAAAACACCTCAAGAAGCAAACATTATCATTTTCGCCCGTCGGCCCATCCTTCTCATTCTCCTCCAGTGATCTTCCCATAGTTTCGAACATAAACAAGTAGGTTACGACCACGCCCACGACGCACACTCCCCCTAGAACCAGCAACGCGGCCAACGTCGCCGTCTTTTTCAAGTCAGAGCCGTCGGCGGCGTCTTCATGCTGATGAACGGCCCATAGAATTCCCACTGCCCCGATTATTGCTCCGACCTTCCCAACGGCCCCCGAAATGCCGTGACACGTGGACCGGAACATTGCCGGAAAGAGCTCCGCCGGGACTATGAAGGTGGTGGTGTTGGGTCCGAAGTTGGAGAAGAAGAAGGTGATGCCGTAGAGGAACAGGAATCCTTTGTTTTTGATGTGGTCCTGCCAGTAGGCGGCGTAGGGGATTCCCATGGCGAACAGTGCGAGGGCCATGAAGAAGAAGCCCATCATCTGGATCTTGACTCTGCCGATGCGATCGATGAAGAAGACGGTGGCCCAGTAGCCCGGGATGGTGGAGCAAATTGCCAGCAGGGCTTGGAATTTGGCGACGTTGAAGGCGTCGCGAAAGGCATTGACTGTCACGGTCTCCGAGACGGACCCGTTGGGATTAGTCTGTGCTTGCCTGTTGGGAAAGTACTTGCCGTAAATCTCGGCCTGGACGAGGTTGGTACTGTAGAAGACGATGTCAACGAGAAACCAGGATGCGGAGCAAGAGAAGAGATCGCGGCCATGGCGGCGGAAGAATTGTTTGGAGAAGAAGGGGTAAGATGGAGGTGGGTATTGTGGGTATTCGGCATCCTCTGCGATTTGGCTCAGGGAAACATCTAGCACCTTCTCCATGTTCTTCGCTGCCTGAAGAACATTCTGCTCCACCAAGGCTGTATATCTGTAAATAAAGTGAAACTACCAGTTAAATTAGTATTCCTAACACCCTATAAATAGAAAATTTAATCAAGATCTTATACTAGAATGACATAATATATCAAATCTTAGACTTCTTGTTAACTATATTAGTTACTTAGACACCCATTTCTTCTTCTTATTTTTTATAGCTAAGATCTAGCCTATATATAGTCAGATTAAAAAAACTCAAAAGTTTAATTTCTAGGACAATACTAAGCTCAATAATATAATTTCCCCTATTAATTATTCGGCTTCCGCTAATTATGTCTGAAATTGGAGGGTACGTTTTCAATGATACTTGTATAAGAAACATAAAGATGATGCTAATTGCCAAGTCGCCAACCCAATAATGGAACTCCTCTCTTTAGTTAGTTAGACAAAGGACACTAAAAAAAAAAAAATGAAAAGTCAACAAAGCATGCAAGAAATCATCGGAGAGGCGCGCGAGCAAATCAAAACTAATCCATAGAATAGTGAATAAAATAATTAACCTGGCAGTTTCCGGCATCATCATACGCCAGTAGCACGTCAAGGCGGCCGGCAGAGCCCCAATCATGAGAATGAGCCTCCACGCCAAGTCGGCCGCCACCTTCGGAGTCTTGTCCGGCTCCGGGTTCGTCGCCGCCTCGAAGATCAAGCACACCACCATGGTGACGGTGCTGCTCACCACAATCCCCAGCCCCTGCATAGAAAACACCGCCGCTATAAAAGCGCCACGCGTCCTCTTGTTCGCGAACTCCGACATGATCGTCGCCGACAGTGGGTAGTCGCCCCCGATTCCGATCCCGAGGAGGAACCGGAAGAACACTAGACTCGCCAACACGCAACGCGGCTTTGTGCATATCGAAAACCCGCACCCCAAAGAGCTCAGCACCATCAACGTCAGGGCCAGACCGTAAACCCTCCGACGGCCGAAGCAGTCACCGAGGCGGCCGAACACCAGCTTTCCGATCACCGTGCCCAACAGAGGGATGCCCACCATTAGGGAGCTAACGAAGATGGGCACCTTGTAACGGTCGTTTTCTTTTCCTTTTCCAACGTCCTGGTAGTATATGCGCGCGAACAGTCGCACGATCGGCGGAATGCAAAAGAGGTCATAGGCGTCGGCGAACATGCCCATGCCGGCGACTATAATCGCTTTGAAGTGATAGTACTGCGTTCTAGCAGTGTCCAGCGCCGAAAGCACCTTCAACGCCATGGCCTTCGTTTTACTGAATGATTCTCTGGGTCAAGAGAAGATGAATTGCTCGAGTAATTGAACGTATATATTATGATACAGGCCGGGTTAGGTAGAGAAAAGCTGGAGGGAGCTTCGGCTTCGTTGACTGACTAGGAGGTTGGAATGGAAAGATTATTCCATGGAAAAATACGAATCAAGACCCTTTGATGTTGCTCTCGTTTCAGATTAACTAGTATACTTTTCGTCTCATTTTATTGTATGTGGTGACAAGGACTTGCGGAGACTTTCATTCGAGGTTTTCACTTTGCTCCGTCTGGAGGCAAGGTTTAGAGGGTTATAATTCTGTCGGGTTTGTCGTCGCATGTTCTAGCCTTGGTTTCTCCTTCATATACATGCTGGCGCGATGGTTAATTATGAGATATATATATATATATATGTTTATATATATATATACACACACATAAATCCAAATTACCTCCGATGATCGAGCCACGAGTTCATCGGCGGCGCTTCGTCCTGGACGGCTGTGTTGCAGTTCTTACAACAGGCTCACAGGTTACATACATATGGCATATACGTTGATTGGCAAAATTTGTTCTTCTTAATCAATTTTCTTCCGCCGGCCGGAGAAGAAAACTGTAATGCCGATCGGGTCGCGTTCATATATGTCAAGCTTCAAGCAACGACAAAAGATTAGCCTTGTCTTATTGGATACGGACATACTTTCGTTAAATGCTGTGAAGGAAAGGAAAAATCAATGGCCTGCAGGAGCCAAATGGCCAAAACACGCGCGCGCGCGCGCACGCGCACACACATAGATATAAACAGACGACACCGCGTGGACCCTTGCACATGCATGCAATGACCGCAGCATGACTTTTAAATGGACGAATATGAATTTTGTGTAATAAATAGAGAGCATGACATGATAGAATATTGACGGTAGGCATCGAATTCTAAGATGAATGGCTTAAAAAGCTGCCGTCACTTCGTCCATTGAAAGCTCACTTAACCAACCAGCAGCAAACTAGTACAGTTAGGGCCTTAATTTCATTCCAACTGTATGTGTTGACCTTGTAAGTTTCTAAGAAACGTCGTCTGGAGTCTACTGTCGGATAATTAAGGAAGAGAAATAATATATATATATATATAAACGAGCCTTGAATGAGAAGAATATATAATATGTCCCAATATATATATATATAGTTGTTAATTAGGTTTTAGTAAGTGAAAGAAATTTCAAAGGATGGATAAGGCTGCTGCTATATATATATGATGATTCATGTATATATAATAAATTAACTTTAACAATATCAGCTAGCGTAGCGTATAGCGGCTCCCATCTTTCATCTTGATTTAATTGTTGGCTCTGGCATTGTATTGTTTCAGTCAAAACCCCAATCTAATTTAGCCTAGAGTTTGTTGATTTGAGGGTCAAAGACCAAAATTTAATGCTCCCTATATAAATTGTTTTAAGGCAGGCAGGCAAAAACTTAACCTCACAATTTTGATCGGTTGAATTTGGAAAAGTGAGGTCTAGAGATACAATAAACTCTACTTTTATATATATTAATTTAATTTTGTCAATAACTAATTAAACAAATTTTAATTCCTTACATATCCTAATAAAACCCACCTATATACTTTTCCTTACTTTATATTTATATTTATACTTATATAATATATATATATATATAGAAAATATATTTATTTTCACATTACTTTTAAATATTTTTGAAAAATAGATTTATTAATTATACATTCTTTAATCACAAATGTTGAGAAGTAAAAAAATTAATCAAACTTTATGTAATGTTGATTGAAGGAAATAAAAAATATAGTTTTAATTGAATTTTGATCTTATATTTAAAATTATAAATTATTATAACTTATATATATAGATAGATAGATAATATTCATGACTAATTTTATGTCCTTTTTTATTTTTTTGTTATTTTGCTACCTTAATTCACCTTAATTCAAATATTTATTAAACACTAATTATTGAAACTCATCTCATTTTATCTTACCTTACTTTACTAAATTTATCTGATGTGAACGTATTAACCTTTAGGTCTGCTCGCTCCATGTTAAAACAAAACCCAAGTCTCCACCACATATGGGTCAATTGAGAGTAAGATGGAGACCGACTTAACTAGATATTCTATTTTCAATAATATGTATTTATTATATTTTATTTTAATATCTACATAAAAAGTACTAAATAGTTATATATATTTATAAGGGCTTTTTCTGATTAAGAAATAAATTATATATTCAGCCATAAATATTACTGGAATACAAGTTCGTTACTTTAGCCCACCACAATAAATTATAGTGTCGAGAGCTACATCTTAGAACTGTGTCCATGAACAGCCCTACTACGTCCCACAAAGCAAGAGAGTCACTTAAACCAATTAATTAAGCTACCATTTAAATGATTTAAAAGATATATATATATATATATATATTGAAGAGAAACGAAGAATTAAGGATAGTAATATAATTTAAAGGCTAACCTTTCCCTATCTTTGGGAGTTTGCAGGGGACCGAAGAACCAAACAGAAATGACAAAGAAGTAAGAATAGCTAACTTATCCTACTGATGTTAAAAACAAAATTGAGTGATAAGGAAATTGGGAAAAGAATATATTATGTATTTAATTATTTTTGAAATTAAGAATAAGGCCTATATATATATTTATATATATATGCCTTATATATATAAGCATTATTTTTTTAAAAAACAAACGATAATAAAATATAATTATGAGCATTGCCCATCCATATATATACTAGCGTATACTCATGCCTAAAAATACGGTGTAAATAATATTAAAATTAAAATATAGTTATAATTTATATGTATTATGTTAAAATTTATGAAGAACTTATAATAAGAAACAAACATATAAGATTTATAATGTTCACTAATATTACAAATCAAAATATAAAAGCAAGTAAAAAAAAATTATAAACACGAAACAAAAAATAGAAATTAAACTTATTGTATACTTGTTAACATTTTATAATAAAAAGAAAAAAAATATTAAATCTATGTTATAAAACACATCAGTAGGTGCTCTACAATCTGAATAAATTAAATTAAAAATTAAATATCAAACAATACATACTAGTCGCCGCTGGCCGCCATGGTCAAGGCCATCAACCAAGGGGGGAACCCCGATTCAGTGTCGAAGAACCTTGAGTTCCTAACCATGCGTGATCAGGAACCCTTGTGTTCCCGAACCTTGGGTTTCCCGACCATGTGTGGTTGGCAACTCTTTGATTTTTATATTATTTTAATTTTAAAAATAAAATTATTGTGCCTAAAATAAAAAATAAAATTAAAAAAAAAAATAAATTCTTTTTAAATATTTGTATCTTTAAGTAACTCAATAGGATAGATTAACCAATTTCACATTTTTTTTAAGTCTCAAAGATTCAATACCTAAAAATAAAAATATTAAATTTCGAATTAAACTTTCTACTTTCATATTATTATTTAAAGAAAGTTTTACACTAAAAACATCATTTGATCATCAATGATTTAAAAAAGGGGTTTTTATTTCTTTTGGAATTGAATCATCCATGTCAAATTCTTATACATTAAAACTTAAGTGTTTTTTTATTTAAAAAATTTAAAAAATTAAGTATTAAAACTTACATGATATTTTAAAAAATTTCAAAAACTTACACTGTTGATATTTAGAATACTTAAAAATTAAGTATTAAATGCTTTAAAAATTAAATTTTTAAAAAAATTAAAAATTTCAAAGATTTAACACCTAAAGATAAAAATATTAAATTTCGAATTAAGTTTCCTACTTTGATATCATTATTTGAATAAATTTTTACACTAAAAATAGCATTTGATCATCAATAATTTAAAAAAAATATATTTCTTTTGGAATTGAATCATCCATGTCAAATTCTTATACATTTAAACTTACACAGTTAGTGTTTTTTTATTTAAAACTTACATGATATTTCAAAACTATGGTATTTCAAAAAATTTAAAAAACTTACATTGTTGAATGCTTTAAAAATTAAATTTTAAAAAATTAAAAATTTAAAAAAATTGAAAAAAGTCCCCGACCTTGTATATTAATTTTTTTAAAAAATAAAAATATAAAAAAAATTTGGAGTCCCTAACCGACTAGTCGGGGGCCCACGGGTCAGGGGTTCGTCAAACCGTCGTCTCACCAGTCGTTCTCCCCACATGTCATCGATGGCGTGGGTAGGTGGGCCTATGAGAGGGAGAAATAGAGACAGTGAGTGAAGGCGATGGGCTGGCGATCACGCGAGTGTATATGTGCATATGTGTGTATATATATGTATGTGTGTGTGTGTGTGTTTTGGGGCGATTGGGGAGATGGGGCGACAACATTAGGGTTGGGCCAAAATGGCAAAGGGGGGCGGCGATGACGGTGAGGCTGGATCGAGAAGAGGTGCAGTGAATGACGGAGGGAGACGCGACAACGGCCGATGAGGCAATAAGGAGGCCGATGATGGCGTGGGTGGGGGTCTATGAGAAAGAGAAAGAGAAAGGTAAAGAGAGAGGCAGTGAGTGAGGGAGTAGGTGAGTTGGTCTGTGAGAGAGAGAGAAGAAAGATGGAGGAAGAGAGAGAGAGAGAAACAAATAGGTAGTGAGTGAAGGAATGGGAGAGAGAAAAGCTGAGCAAAAAGTGAAATTCATCTCTGCCATTGATAAATTTTAAAATTCATCTCAAATGTATCTATGATACATTTGAAACATTTTCAAAAATCTTCTTTATCTTATAATATAGATATGTACACATTTTGTAAGATTAAATAGAAGAAAAATAAATATAAAAGAGCATTCATTGTCAAAAAATAATGGGTGCCATCATGGGCAATCATTTTTTTAATTTTTTATTTAGTTAAATTTATCTTAATTATAATTTAAATTATGTTTTAACTACTGTAGTTTATGACAAAATGAAATATTCAAGTGAAAAAATAATTTTAAAAATGTACAGTTATTATGGAAATGAATATGTTACAACAATAGATTTATAGTCATGGGAGAAATGTTTTCAATTCTTAGGAGTCTTGTAAAATAGAAGATCGTTTAAGGGCACAAGATGTTTTTCATGTGGATTCTCTAATGTTTAGTTAAATCCATCAGAAGTCAAAAGAAAAAGCAGTGTATTTTATCTAATATTTTTTGCATACTTAGAGAGTAGACGGTCACCTTTATTTATGGAAGTTAAAACTAACAAATTGGGGACTATTCGTATCTTTCGAGATCTTTTATTTTGACTTTCAAGACATCAATTATAGAGATTCATTAGCATACTTCGATCAAAACTACATTCAAATGGTCTGTAGAAGACTCGTCATTTTTCCATAGAGTCTTCCCCTATGCTTGGATGAGAATTACTAAGGGGGTCTTCAAGAGATTTATAAGAGGGTCTCTTAGCCTTTTGTGATTTCTTTTTTTATCCTTTGAACTTCTTTGACCTTATTTAGTCTTGGGACAAATCGTTTTACAAGTGGGTTGTGATGCAAGATACATCAAGAATTCAAAGGGTTGTGATGCAAGATACATCAAGAATTCAAAGGGTATAAACAAATTAGATAGGTCGTGCCATAGTCGTCTAAAGAAGTGTTAAATTCCAAATCTACCCTTGTATATGTTATATATGTGGTACCAGGTCACCACTACATGGTCCCAGAAAGAAATGCTGGGTCTCGTAGCCACATAGGAAAAGATATTGGGCTTACAACCGCTGTGAGGACTGGAGAGTGGGCCTCTTTCAATCTGTTCGATCGGAGCAACAAGACCAAGACAGTCCCAAGCAATTCCAACAACAGTGGACTGCTGGGCCGCCTTCTGTTTGGCTGTCCGAGGTTTGATAAAAAAGAAGATGATGATGATGATGATGATGATGATGATGATAACGAAGTGGTTTTCTTTCTTTTGTTGTTGTTTTCGTTTCTGTTTTGACCAGCATCGTCAGGATCTAGAAGAAGCAACGAGATTCTCGAGGAATTCTAGATCCAGATTCCAATTCCAAAGCACCCCTCATCATCGATTGATCTATTCCAAGCATATGGGACTGCATCTTCGAGAGAGAGAGAAGGTTTTAATCGGCTTCCAACTCCGCAAAGCAATCAATCCCCTTCTCCAATGTGCTTCTGATCAGATCCTTGTCTTTTTGCTCCCTCCTCAAAAGCAGTGGTGGCATCCCACCTCTCAATCCATCATCATTTCCTTGAAAGATTTTTGTATAAACTTAAAACTCAAACTCCAATTATAATTGAATCAGTAAAAAAACACTTCTTAATAGATTGGCATTCAGCAATCCAATGTCCATCAAGACTAGAAAATGAAAACAAGAGCCACACCCAATTAGGAAAAGATGTGAACCTGTAACTGATGGAATCACATTGCTCGGATGCCACCCCAAAAATACCAAACTTGCTGAGCAGTTTATTTGTTGTTCCATCCTTCAGCAGCCAAGTGATGTTGTTCTCTTTTTCTTTTCCTCCTTTCTTTTTCCCTTTTCACCCCCACCAGCTCTCTTGCTTGATCATCTTGAATACGAGAACATAATTAATAGTGAATATGTGAAATTGTTAGCACCCATCAAGCGATCGCCACATATACAACTTAATTTATCAAAGGAAAGAACACAGACAAGTCCCAGATTATCACAAGCTTTCTCGTGAACAAAACAGATGAATCGTTAGGAGACAATTTTGCCTGCATTTTGATGAGAAAAGTCAAGTCCAAATACCGGATGAGAGAAGAGAGAGAGACCAATCTATAAAGAAAAGTTAAGTTGGACCCGTCAAAGCCAATCATTTGAAATGCTTGAGACTCGCATTACTTTTGGAAGACGGCAGCTATATATAAAACCTTGAAGCTTGAGCTATCTATTTATCCATATAATATATAAGGATTATAATTGAACCCCACGTATATCGACATAACCGTTTCCTTGGTATCCTGGTTTTCGTACTAGTAGTAGTAGTGTTCCTTAAATTCATTTTGTTTCTTCCCTTTGAAAAAAGCAAAGCAAAGACAAAGCAGATGTTTCCTTCCTCCGATCCCAGTACCCAATGCTCATGAATTCTCTTTATTGTTTATTCCAAGCATCTTTTCTTGCCCTTCCCCTGGTCTCCTCCACATATATATGTGTGTGTGTGGGTGTGTGTATAAATTAATCCTCCTCGCTATTCTCTATCATCAATTCATCCCCACTTTCCTTCTCTCTGCCACAACTGATATTCCTGCAACAACATCCCCATCGTCGAACTTGCCGTCCTTGCCTCCGCTCCATTTCTTCATTTGTTCTCCCCAAGCACATCATTCCTCCATGGAGGTGAGTTTTTTGCTTTCTTCTCTTTATATTTTAAGAGCAGTATAGATGAAGTTACTCCTTGCTATATATATATATATATATATATATATATATACACACACCCCTTAAACTAATAATAAGATTGCTCATTTATAATTCGTAGAAGATCACAGATTTTAATTACAGAAATAGTATTTTTTTTATCAAAACAAACAAATATTCCGTGCAAATACGATTCTAACTTCATCCCTCACAAAATTGAGCGAGTCTTTCTTGTTTTTTTTTTTTTTTTTTTAAGTGAGTCTTTTCTTGTTAGTCTCTCTAATTCATGCTTTATATATGATTGGCAGAGTGTGGAACTGAAAGTGGAGATGGTTGGCATACACGAGAAAAGGCTGAGGAAATGCCTGTCCAAATTGAAGGGTACGTACGCATGAATTGATCCTCTCTCACATAATTGCTGCATCAACAGATTGAATGTGGTGTTGATGAATTAATTATACAACGTACTTATATATATACAGGGATAGAGAAAGTGGAAGTGGATGCTAACAATCAGAAGGTGGTGGTGACGGGTTACGCACATCGGAACAAGGTGCTGAAAGCAGTGAGGCGAGGTGGTCTCAAAGCCGACTTCTGGTCCGCCCAGAATGAGCTTCTCACTGCATACGCTAGCGCCTCTGCCACTTATGGAAGCTTCAGATTCAACAACTTCGGCTTCTCCTAGACAACGTACCTGAGGTTCGCAGGACATACCAAACTATATATGTTTTTGGGTTTTTCTTTCGTGCTTTTGGGTTTTTTTTTTTTAACAGTTTTTTTAATTTTTTGATTCCCTTCTCCCCCAAAGAGATATCATATAGATGTTCAATGATACATAGAGTGAGTTGGAGTTGATGGAAGACTGTTTTCCGCAGCTTAATTTGTCAGATTTTCCTTAAATCAAGAATACACAATTTTACCTTTTGCTCGTGGTTAGATAGTGTGCTAGACTTGGCTCTCACTCCATCATCAACACTAAACAAATTGTTGAAATTTTCAACAAGTTTTGAAGCAATTCATATGCCAGAGACGAGACACGGTCGTAAGTCTTTAGAATGTTCATCATCCTTAGGTTGGGTTCAAGTTGGACCATATTTATAAACACTGCTCAACGAAAATAAAAAAGCCCTTTTTTGTTTCCAACCTCAACCCATCTTAAATCTGGTGCAAAAATTGAAGGAAACGTACCTTCTTTCTTTTAACTCCTTTTAACATTCTGTAACTTTAATCCTAATTTGTTGAAATCAATTTTATAAATCTTTACTATTTTAAAGTGCCAAATATTTGAACTTGATAAATTTTGATACAATTTTATATACTTCAAAACTGAGACTCAATTTCATCAAACTGGATTAATTTGATTTTGTTGTATCATGAAGTCAAAGTTAAGTCCAAATTCATGCTCTTAAAATTCGTTCAGATTGAGATATATATATATATATATATAACCCAAACAAACCTAACACATCCGACACTCCCTCATAAACCGAATGGTCAACATCAATACACCAGATGAGGAAATCTTGCATTAGTAGCCAATCAACCAGCCTCAAGTTTCTTTATCTGCATTGCGTGTTTTTTATGAGACCTACTCAATTATGCTTATTAGACCCCAACCCCAGGGGAGCGCTACCAGACCTACCCCGTTACCATGCCATACAAATATCATGGTTTTGAGATTGACCCCACCGTTGTTGGTTTAGGAATAGTTATTGCCAAAAAATAAAAAATCCCGTACAGGGAAGTACGAATTACATGTTGACCACAAAGGCATAATTGATATTTCAACATCGCCCCGTGCTCTAAAACATGCTACAGCCAACAAAGGCACTTGTTACACATTCTGCAGCATCTATATGAAGAAATTGCGATTGCTCTCTACCACTATAAACCAAACGTAAAAATTGACATTAGAAAGCGTTATCTAGCACACAACCCAAAAAGAAAAAAAAAATGGGCTATAATTATAAGAAACCCTTAGAACTGTCACTGAAAAAGGTCTTCGTATCATGACAGTGGTGCAAAGCATACTACAAGTCTACAACAGTCAGAACGAAAGACAAACTACAACCACTGTCCCTGTTCCACCGAACCCTACAAACACAAATCTAAATCATTTTGGATACAATAGGGAAGGCCCAACACTAAAACTACAAGGGAGGCTATTCCCAGCACCACCAGGGTCAAACTGGAAAATCGCCGGTTGTCCTTCATTCTGCACGACTAGAGTTACATAATGGGCTTAAGTTACAAACTCATCACTCCAAAAGAGGAGAGATTACCTAATAAGCTATAGAGCACATGCATCCACAAGTTAGTGACAACACGGTGCAGCAGACAGATCACCTCCATGGCATGCCCAACATCCCTTGAGGATTACTGTTGTTGCAAGCTCCTGAGCTCTGGTTGAGAGGACTCCCAGCTCCACCTGAGGATTCACTGAGCGTCCCACGTGATGGGGGGCTGCTGCTAGTACCCGTTGCACCACCACTTGGGCCAAGTCCTGGGGGAGCCGGGAAGGCTTCCATTTGGTTTGGTGGCTTTGATTCCTTGCGACCACCATCCGCGATGAAACTACCCACAATCACCTGCAGCAGCAGATAAGACACTCATGCAATGAAAAGAATCAATTACCAAAGACACATGAAAATCACTACCATGATGATGTTCATCAAACTAAATCAACACTTGTGTATACATAACCACCATATAATATTCATTGCAGTATTGACAAAAGAAATCTACTGAAATAAGAGATCTTTACATATACTCAGTAAGAGTAATGGCTTTGAAAGGATTTTAAAGGTGTAGCTAGCTTCAAACTGAAAAGAAAACAAAAGCCAGTCAGAACAAAAATCTGAAACACAATGACTCAAAGAATAAAAATGATTAGTAGTTACCCAGCAACTTGACAACTTAGTGTATTTTCTCAAAAACTTACTTCACAAAATAAATTATAAGGTCACAGGCAAATAAATGCAGGACAGGGTTACGTTGCCATATGGTGCACGTGCACTGCTTTAACCTCTATCAAAATATGTTTCCACTCCCTAAATCAAATATAACTCTATCATCTTGTCAAAGCCCCAAGGATATGATAGTAATTATCTAACATGTGTTTCTTTCTTGTTGTTCTTGTTGTACTTTAGGCTGCTGAAGCAATTGTACATTTCAGTTGTATTGTAACTGAAAGGATAGTAAAGCCTATAAATAAGCTAGATCAGTTAGAGAATGATAGTTGCTGAATGATAATAGAAATTTGTCTCTCACAACTTCTCTGATCCCTCTCTCAATTCCCTCTGATTCTCTCCCAATCCTCTGTTATCTTTTCTCTCTCAGTTCTCTTTGCTCTAATTCTCCCTTATATTTCTCTTTTCTTCTGATTTCTCCCTCCCTTTCTGTCCTATCTCCCTCAATTTCATCTAATTTCTCACCAAAAACCTTGGGTCAAACTTAGGTTCATGGGAGAAAACTTGCCCTCAAGTTCTGTGAATATGCACTATCAAAACAGTACACGAGTGAGTGAGTTAGATAGTTATTTGTTTTGTTTGTTGAAGTAAGTTAGTTGGTTGAGACAGGTAGAATCTGTTACCTGTTAGTTGCAACAATTCTGTATATATATTTGCCTTTCTTCTTTGTTTTCTCTGATTTTCTCTGAATAAAACGAGAGCTGCCTTTCCTATCTCAAGTAATTCTCGTTCTTCTTACATGCTATCAGAGCTCTAGGGTTCAAAGTTTCTGTGGCCTCTTCTTCCTCATTTTCTTTCTCTGAAGCTCTCATTTATTCCTCTCTCTTATGGCGATTTTGACTCAGTCCTCGGTCTCATTAGTTGAAGATCCTCGTTCGCCATATTATCTTCATCACTCAGACAATCACAGCACTGTGGTTGTCGTTCCTGAACTTACTTCAAGCAATTACCTGTCCTGGAGCAGGTTGTTTATGCTTGCTCTTTCAATTACAAACAAGTGCGGATTTCTTGATGGCACTGTCTCAGAGACTAGGGATACTGATTCTCTCCACGTTGCATGGAAAAGGTGCAACGATCTGATTGTTGCCTGGTTGTCGCATTCCATTTCTCCACCAGTCGCCTCTACAGTGTTCTATATGAGCTCTGCATCACAGGTTTGGGACACTCTGAAGTAGTGTTTCTCGCAGCCAGATGATTCAAGAATTTGTCAGCTTCAATACCAGCTTAATATCTTAATTCAGGTACCAGATCTGTTGATTCGTATTTCACAGAGCTCACTGGGGGGCTATGTGAGGAGTTAAGGCAGTTTAGGCCTCCGCCACATTATTCTTGTGGATGGTGCAATTCAGAATGTTTTCAAAAGTTTGTGGACATTCAGAAAAAGGACTGTGTTTCGGTTTCTGAATGGACTGAATGAGTCCTATTCATCAACCAGGTCTCACATTCTCATGACAAGACCATTTCCTTCTTTGGATGAAGCATATAACCTCGTTACTCGAGAAGAATCACAGCGAAATTTCCAATCTGTTACACAGCCATTCAGAGAGTCCTCTGCGATGACAGTCACAGCTAACAATGGTAGCAGCAACAAGAAGAAAAGTCAGGTGTCATATGTAGTTACCGTGGGAAAGCTGGACATAAAAAGGAGAGTTGTTACAGGTTGACAGGTTTTCCTCCAGATTTCAAGTTTCACAAAGTCAAAAACACCACAAAGTACCAATCGAGTTGCAGCAGTGTTGGGCATGACAACAGAGGAGAATTCACAATCTGAATCATTTCCACGGCTTGGTCTCTCCTTGGCTCAGGTTCAGAGACTCATAGCCATTCTTGGTGAGAATGAAGGTTCACCTAACACCTGCCACTCAACCAACACAGTTGACCCTACACCAGCTGCCTCCTCCTCTTCTAATGCTATAGGTAACTCTCTTGGCACTTTTTCTGTTCTACTGCTCATTGTCCTTCAACAAACCAATTAACCCTGTACCCCGAGATTTAAGAGCAGTTTTTGAAAAATGGAAAAAAATTCGGAGAACAAGTGTAAATTCCCCAAAACTTTAGGAATGAATGCAAGAGACCATTATTCCTTGGAAGATTTAAAGCAAATCCCAAGGTTTGAGTGATACAGGGCAAAGAAATTCGAGCCAAAGCATAATTCTTTAAAAACTTATAATTAGATCCTTAAAATAACCAAATAGGGTGAACGGACAGTTGGGGGAGTAATGATGAGGCACTAATCTCAAGGGGCAAGTGGCACAATGGGGTAAAATTCATGATGGGATTCTTATCTCAAGGCAACACATGGCGACACCCGATTCGCCGAAGAAGTCTATAAATAAAAGGTTTTTGGGAGAGATATTTTTGGCACTTAGCAAGAGAGGAAAGTAAGGAATTTGAGAGGAAATATTCTTCAAAAATGAAGGGGAAGACTCTGCCAAGAACGGGGAAGAAAAAGTCTCGCCGGAAAGCTAAGGCTTCCACCGAAAATCGTGCCAAACAAATGGAAAACAGTGAGGTCAAGTTCAATTTTTGCTTATAATCGGGTAGAGGGAAGAAAAGGGAAGTCGTAGGTTCAAACGGGAGTCAAAACGGAGCTAAAACGAAGGAGGTATGGCCGAAAAATGAAGTTGTAGCGTCGCAATCGCTAGAGAAGACACCGGCACCTACAGTGCACGCGCCGCCACTAGCCGCGCATACAGGCACATGGGCCGTCTTATTTGGGCGTGTGTGGGGCCCCCTTGCCGTGTAATTTTCTAGTTATACTCATTTAATTTTTCCCTGCAACCCTATGTAAAAATATTGGAAGTTTGGTTTACAAAAATCCATGTTTTCTGTAGAAACCCAATCCCGCTCACTATAAACAATGCACAGTCAAGGTAAACCAGCAAAGTAAGTGATTCTTGCATGTTTTTGCTTCCTCTCGGTCATTTTCGTTTCATTTGGGTAAGGGTGTTGACTTACATATCATACTTTTCCTTTGCCCAAGCATATTTCTTTACTTTGTCATGCATCAACGTGGTGTGTGGGGCTAGTTGATGTCAGGGCCATCATGTTGGACTAGGGAGCAGTCATGTAAGGAGTTTGAACATGAAGGATCAACAGGGGTGATTGCAACACCGCGGCATCTCTACCCCACAAGAGGTTTCACGACAAACTTATGCATTTCATTTACATGCACGAATTTTCTTTACTGAATCACTTGCCAAAATGTTCATATCTTACCATCGGCATATTCAACGTGTCAGGTACCCTAGGGACAAAGCCAAAGGAAAGGCAAGGAGGTGGTCCACAATTAGTTTAACTTTCTTTAATTTATGTTGTAAAAGTGCCCTATCTTTGTATACTTTTGTACTTTAAGTGTTGTATTGCAAGAACAATGTAAGAAAAAAGGTCATGTATAGTCCTTAGCTTCCTATTCTACAATAGGGTGTGTCATGATGTACTTGTGTTAAGAACATATAATGGAAGCCTCAATTACTTAGCTTGTGATTAAACTTTCAGGTTCGATCATTTGCTCTAGTTGGACTCAAAAGGGTTGCAGGAAAAAATTAAATGAGCATAACTGAAAAATTGCAGGGCAAGAGGGCCCCACACGCGCCCAAAGAAGACGGCCCACAAACTTCGACGCACGGCCAGCAGCAGCGCTGCAATGCACGCACTGGTGTCTTCTCCGACGACTATGACGCTGCAACGTTGTTTTTCGACCATATCTCTTTCATTTTAGCTCCATTTCGACCCGCGTTTGAACCTACGGTTTCTCTTTTCTTCCTTCTACCTGATTATAAGAAAAAATTGGACTTGCCTCACTGTTTTCTTGACGTTTGGCACAATCTTCGGTGGAAGCCAAAACTTTCCGACGAGACTTTTTCTCCCCTGTTCTTGACAAAATCTTCCCCTTCTTTTTTGCAAAATATTTCCTCTCAAATTCCTTACTTTCCTCTCTTCCTGAATGCCCAAAAAAATCTCTCCCAAAAGCCTTTTATTTATAGACTTCTCCGACGAATCAGGTTTTGCCATGTGTCGCCTCAAGGTAACAGCCCCATCATGAGTTTTAAGCTATTGCGCTGCTTGCCCCTTAAGATTAGCCTCATCAGTACTCTCTCAACTGCCTGTTCGCCCCGTTTGGATATTCTAAAGATCTAATTATAAGCTTTCAAAGAATTATGCTTTGGCCCGACACACTTTGCCCTTATCACTCGAGCTTTTGGATTTGCTTTAAATCTTTCAAATACCCTTGGAATAATGGTCTCTTGCATTCATTTCCAAAGTTTTTGGGAATTTACACTTATTCTCTGAATTTTTTCCATCTTTCAAAAATTGCTCTGACACCCAGGGTCCCTAATTTCAAGAGATAATCTATTTCTTTAAGAACAATATCTGACAAGGATTTCGGGTATTACATCCTCCCCCCCCCTCTTAAAAAAAGATTTCGTTCTCAAAATTCATCTTAGGATTCCATATGGTTGAAGAGGTACGGGAACTTCTGGCGTATTTCTTCTTTTCTTTCCCAGATGGCCTCTTTAATATTATGGTGTTTCCATAATACTTTCACTAATGGTATTACTTTGCTTCTCAAAACTTGTTCCTTCTAGTCCAGAATTTCAATTGGTTCTTTGGGGTAGGTTAAGTCTTCTTATAGTTCAACAGTTTCTTCTGGAATCTTCTGAGAAGGATTGGGTTCGCATTTCCAAAGTTGACACACATGGAACATATTATGTATGTTGGACGTTGCCAGGGGTAATGCCAATCGATATGCCACCGACCCAAGACATTCCAGAATCTCATATGGCCCGATGTATCGTGGGCTTCGTTTTCCTCGTTTCTTTCCTTGGTATAAGATCTTCAGGTATGCTTTATCTCCGGTTTGGAATTCCAAATTCCTTCTTCGATTATCTACATATGATCTCTGTCGGCTTTGAATTGCCTAAATCCTTTCTTGAATCACCTTATTTTCCTCATTCGTTTGCTGCACTATTTCAGGTCCCAATAGTTGTCTTTCTCCTATTTCAGTCCAACATAGAGGCGTTCTGCACCTTCGACCATAGAGGGCCTCGTAAGGCGCCATACCAATACTGTTATGATAACTGTTGTTGTACGCAAATTCAATCAAGGGTATGTGTTCCTCCCATCCATTTGAAAATTCAATCACGCAAGCTTGTAACATGTCTTCCATAGTTTGAATTGTTCGTTATGACTGTCCGTCTGTTTGGAGATGATATGTCGTGCTTAGCAACAGTTGTGTTCCCAAACTTTTTTGCAAACTCTCCCAAAATCGAGACACAAATCTTGGATCTCTGTCGGATATTATACTTAATGGAGTTCCATGTAGCCTAATTATTTCTTTCATGTATATTTGAGCCAATTTGCTGACAGGTTGTCCTACTTCATGGGTAGAAAATGAGCGAACTTTGTTAGCCAATCCACTATTACCCATATCGCGTCATTTCTCGGGGGTCCTTCTTGGTAATCCTATAACAAAATCCATTGTGATATGCTCTCATTTTTATTTGGGAATCTCTAAAGGCCGAAGCTTTCCAGTAAGCCTTTGGTGTTCGATCTTTATCCTTTGGCAGGTGTCACATCAAGTTACATGTCGAGCTATGTCCTTTATTCTCGGCCACCAATACAAATTCCTCAAATCTTTGTACATTTTGGTAGCACCGAGATGGACCGTATACTTGGTCTGGTGTGCTTCATCCAGTATGGTTTGCCTCAATTCCTTGACTCTAGGCACAAAGATTCGGTGTGCAAACCGCAATATTCTATCAAAAAAACTGAAGTTAGGGTTTTTGACCTTTCCCTAGTCGTCTACCCATAACCTCACCCTCGGGTCTTCCAGAGTAGCTTGTCGGATTCATTCCATCACATGAGAATGAATCACCAAGCAAGCGACGTAAACAAACGTTCTTTTAAGAATCACATTCGTCATCAACTGGCTGAAAGCCTCCACTAGTCCCCACTCTCGGGTCATCAGATTGGCCATCAGAGCAACCTTTTTCCTGCTTAAAGCATCAACCATAACATTTGTCTTCTTGGGGTGGTACTGGATCGTACAATCGTAATCCTTCAAGAACTCCATCCATCGTTGTTACCTCACATTCAAATCCTTCTGTGAAAACAAATACCTCAAGCCTTTATGATTTGTAAAGACCTCGAACTCTTCTCTATACAAATAGTGCCGCCAAAGTTTTAAGGCAAACACGACTGCAACCAACTCTAAATCATGGATAGGATAGTGTTGCTTGTAATTTTTCAATTGCCAAGACCCATATGCTATCACCTTTCCGTTTTGCATGAGGACACACCCCAAGCCGGTTTTTGAAGCCATCGGTATAAACTGTGAATCCTCATGTTCCACAAGGCATAGCTAAAACGAGAGCAAAGTTAGTCTCCTTTTTAGTTCATCAAAACTATGCTCACATGTCATATTCCATTCAAACTTAACTCCCTCCCTTGTCAACTGGGTAAGGGGTAAAGCAATAATAGAAAATCCTTCGACATACTTTCTATAATAACCTACTAATCCCAAAAGGTTTCATACCTCGGTTACGGTCTTGGGTTGCTTCCAATCTTTTATTGCTTCAACCTTTGAAGGATCCACCGCTATTCCTTCCTTTGATATAACATGGCCTAGGAAAGCTACCTGGGTTAGCCAAAACTCGCATTTTGAAAACTTGACATACAATTGATGCTCCCGTAATGTCTTCAAGACTATTCTCAAGTGTTGCCCATGTTCTTCCATGTTAGCTGAGTAGATCAAAATATCATCAATAAACACAATCCTAAACTAGTCCCAGTATGGCTTGAATATTCTATTCATCAAATCCATGAAAATTGCGGGTGCGTTAGTCAACCCAAATGGCATCACCAAATACTCATAATGCCCATACCGAGATCTAAATGAAGTCTTTGTTACATCTGCCTTTCTAATCCTCAATTGGTAGTACCCTAATCTCAAATCTATTTTTGAAAATAACTTGGCACCTTGTAATTGATCAAACAATTCATCAATCCTAGGGAGCGGGTACTTGTTTTTAATGGTTACCTAACTTATTTTGCAGTAATCTATACACACCCTTAAGCTCCCATCCTTTTTCTTTACAAACAATACGAGTGCTCCCCAAGGTGACATGCTAGGTTGAATAAATCCCTTGTCCAAAAGGTATTGAAGCTGACTTTTTAATTCTTTCAATTCTATCGGGGCCATTCTATAGGGAGGTATGGATATAGGGTCCGTTCCAAGTAGGACATCTATGGCAAATTAAATTTCTCGATGACGGGGTAGCCCAGGTAAGTCTTCGGGAAAGACATCAAGGAATTCCTTTACTATCGACATATCCCCAAGCTCACCCTTTTTATTTTCTCTTTGTACACAAGCCAGGTAGCCATAGGCCCCTTTTTCTAACATCCTAAAAGCTTTAAAGGTTGTTATCCATTTGGTTCTTCCATAACTACTTTGCCCTCGAAATCTCTCCCATGTCCCATCATTTACTTGTAATTTAACTGTTTTTGCTTGACAGTTAATTTTGGCATTGTATCTGGTCAAGAAATCCATCCCCAGGATTATGTCAAAATCCTGAATATCTAAGGACGTAAGTTCGGCTGTAAATTCATTATTCCCCACTATGATCCTTCCACCCTTATAGCCTGTGCATGTTTTTACTTGTTTTCCAAAAGGGGTAGCTACTATCATGGGGCATCCTAACTCTCCCAATTCCAACTCTAGACAACGTGCCAATGCATGTGATATAAATGAACGGGTAGATCCCAAATCAACTAGCATTTTCACTAGCGTATTAAGAAAAATCATTGTAGCTTGTATGATTGACAGGTTGGCACTAGCATCCTCCCTCATTAAGTTGAACACACGTTCTCGTCGTGGACGTAAGTTCAACTGTAAATTCATTATTCCCCAATATGATCCTTCCACCCTTATAGCCTATGCATGTTTTTACTTGTTTTCCAAAAGGGGTAGCTACTATCATGGGGCATCCTAACTCTCCCAATTCCAACTCTAGACAACGTGCCAATGCATGTGATATAAATGAACGAGTAGATCCCAAATCAACTAGCATTTGCACTGGTGTATTAAGAAAAATCATTGTACCTTGTATGATTGACAGGTTGGCACTAACATCCTCCCTCGTTAAGTTGAACACACGTCCTCGTCATGGCTCTAGGCCTCCTTTGTTTGCCCCAAGTTGAACAACTTCTTTCCTATGTGGGCAACCCCGACAGAGATAACCGGGTTTCTGACAATTATAACACGCGGACCCCTTTGGGCAACTCAGGCCACGTGGTTGGTTCCCTCACATGTATGGCATCCTTGACTTTTGGTCCTACGAGATTTCTCGAGATGAAATTTCTGTCATTTAGGACACGTACCTTTAGGTTTGAATTTTCTCCCTTGAGCCCCCAAGTCATGCCTCCTTCCCAACCTTCCATCCTCAGGCCCACAAAACTCAGTTCTCAAGGTCTCCATCCGATGAAGGTTGCTTTCCACGGACAAGGCCTGTAGAACCTCCTCTACATAAGTGCATGCCCCCAAGGAGCTTAATGCCAGCTGGATCTCTAACTTCAGTCCTCCAAGGAATTTCTGTGTTTTGGCCTCCTCATCTAGGTTGTAGATGGGCATATACTTGATTAGCCGAGTGAAGTGATCCTCATACTGGGCGACAGACATATCCCCAGTTTGCTTTAGATTCATAAATTCCCAGCTTTTCTCCATTTTCTTACACAAAGGAAAATACTTAATATTGAAAAGTTCCTTAAATTGCTCCTATGCAATATTTGGCATACCTTGCCCTTCAGGATCTTATAGGGTTCCCTGCATAGTTTTCCACAATTGGTCGGCCTCATCCTGAAGCATAAAAGTAGCACAATTGACTTTGTCCTCCTCATCGCAACCAATGAAATCATACTTACTTTCACAAGGGCCGATTCCTGCCCTTCCTCGAAAAATGGGTAGGTTTAACCGCTAAAACCTGACACTAACATCAGAAATTTAAGGGATAACCTGACCCGTTGGTTGTGTTCCCGGCAAAAGTGTGACCATGTTCTCTCGTCCACCTGGTCCATGCGGGTTCTCTCTCCTTGGTTCCTTTTTGGTGGTGGGTTTTCTTGGGATGTTTCCGTCCTTTCTTCATGAAAGTCCTACATCTCCTCCTCTTGAGTGTTGCTTTTGTGCCTCAGGTTTCAGGATTGACGAGTGTTTACCATCTGAAAATATTCATAAGAGATCACAAGAGCAAATTATTAACATATTTCCAAAAGATCTATATCCGACTAACGAGATAAAGCACACAATCACACACCTCAAGTTTTATACTTCCTTCTAGTACCCATACATATCAAACACCCATTTGTCTATATTCATACAAGGGATTCATGCCATGCCTATTAGACCTGTTGACAAGCCTGCAAATCCTAACTTGATTTTTCCCAAATTCCAAATTTCCTGTAGGTAGCAATCTTTTGGGGTTTTATTATATTCTTAAGATCTTCAAGCCTGCGATATATCCTTGAAAGGGTTCCTATGGCTAGATGTCCACTAACACACACTTGATACGTTTGGATTCTCCAAGTTCCAAATATTTCTACAATACCAATGATTCTACGAAGACAGTTGTCTAAAATCCTCAAGATTTTAAGTCCTTCATCTGCAAATACTTGTTCGTTTTAACAAACCATTACTTAGGATATCCTCAAAATTCAAAATCTACTTAGTTCTAATTCATCAAACTTCTAAGAAGAAATTGCTTAAAGGATTCTATATGCCACATCCAAAAATCCAGTAAGTCATCCAAAATAGCAGCAGGGGAATTTAACCCACTGAACGATTGACTGACTTACTCATCCCTGTCTCGTTCTACTTACTCATCAAATTTGTTGTCAATCCTTTGGCGTTCCTCTTCTTTATGATCCCATGTTAGAGTAGAAACATAACACTCTCTAGGACACTCACACTCACTAAGTCACAGATAAAAACTCACAAAACACTTGCGACAACAGGAATTACAAAACACATAATTAAATAACAGAAATCAGAATCAAGACCACCACAAGATTATTCTGGTTCAATCTCAAATTGAGACCTACGTCCAGATTGGCTTGGCCTTCACTTTTCCACTATCTTGTATAAGTTGATTACATGTGCCTTTGAGAGAACTCTCATAGCCCATATATCCTGAAAACTATAGAGTTCCCAACCCAAAGTATACACAGCAATGCCCGTCTCACTCTACGCACACATCCAAAAACCACTCACTCACAAGATAGAATTCCCTCATAAAGCACAAAATGAAGGTACCACACAACAACCCCCTCCTGACCCCTATTTATAAGCCATAGGGCGGGAGTTACAATAACTAAAAATAAACACCCCCAACTAACCGTTGCCCATAACAATTGGCTAGCTGTCCTTCTAGAAAGAATCCTCCTAGAAGACTTTTTCTAACCAACTAAACAAGACATAAACAGCACTGTTTTATATAAATTTTCCTAATATCTATTTCACTAATCTAGTACAAACAGTGTTTGAAAATTCAACCTAGGCGGCCGCCTAGGCGTTAGGCGGCCACTGACCGCGACGATTTAGGGTTGGTCGGCACCCCGAGGCGCCAGCCCGACTAATCGGGCCACGACTGCGTCTGGGCGGACCAGGAGCCGCTTGGGTCGCACGCGGCCTGGACCGCCTAGGTCGTGCGCGTCCTAGGTCAACCTTATTTCCCCCTTCCCTTTCTCTATTTCCCCTTTCCCTCTCTCTAGTCATTCATCGCGGGTCCTCTCTCTCTCTCTCTCTCTCTCTCTCTCTCTCTCTCTCTCTCTCTCTCGCCTTCAATCTCCTCCTGGTCGTTCGCCACCACCATCGATCTCTTCTCTTGGTCCTGCTCTCTTGTCGCCGCCGACCTCACCTATTGGTCGTTCTCTCTCATCACCGCCAATCTCATCTGTTGGTTGTCATCTCTCGTCGCCGATTTCAACTTGCTCAGGAATGTATCCATCTTCCTCTGCCTCTGGTTATTTAGTAAAAAACAATAAAGTTGCAGCAGCAAGCTTGTTTTGCTGCTTGGTGCAGCAGGGAGAATATATTAAGAAAAAAATAAAATAAATAAAAAATTATTAAATTTTTAGGCGCGGCCTAGGCGCTAGGCGCCAGTCTAGTGCCCGACTAACGCCTAACACCTTTCAAAACATTGAGTACAAATGTTCTAACATCCCAAAACCGTCATACACTTATCATGTCACCATAAAATTGTCAAGATTAGTAAAACCATAACGTCAAGTATATTCGACTATAGTTTTTATTCATACATATACGACGACTCATTTTCTTACTATAACCACCTTGACTTGCTATTCTATATACATATATATATGCACCATTCCGCCACTATTTGTACACATCTATAAATTTACATAAACAAAATTGTTTTTTCTATCTCTCACACAAAAGTCACTCTTCAACTTCGGACCCAAAAGGTGGTGTCAGGGCTCATTCTTCTGGCTCTTGCACAAGCTCTTCTTCAGGCAAGGGCATGTCCTGTACACCCATGTTGGCCTCAACCTCACGTAATTGGTCGTGAAGGCTACAAGGTCAGGATAAACTTTGTGAGCAAAGAAGAGGTTTCTCGCATCACGCAACTCCGCGATAAGCAGGGAAATTAGGTAGGCTATTTGGAGGGCAACTACGTAAGGCATCACCACGCCGGGTGGGAGTTCCAACTGCCCACTTGCCCCTTGAGATTAGTGTCTCATCATTACTTCCCCAACTGCCCATTCACCCCGTTTGGTTATTTTAAGGATCTAGTTCTAAACTTTCAAAGAATTATGATTCGACCCGAAGCACTATGCCCTTTATCACTCGAGCCCTTGGATTTGCTTTAAATCTTCCAAATACCCTTGAGGCTTCCACCATATTAGTGACCCCAAGGTGTAAAGAGCAGTTTTTGAAAGATGGAAAAAATCTGGAGAACAAGTGTAAATTCCCAAAAACTTTAGGAATGAATGCAAGAGATTATTATCCCAAGGCTATTTGGAAGATTTAAAGCAAATCCAAGGGCTCAAGCGATAATGGGCAAAGTGCTTCGAGCCAAAGGATAATTCTTTGAAAGCTTATAACTAGATCCTTAGAATAACCAAACGAGGCGAACGGGCAGTTGGAGGAGAAATGATGAGGCACTAATCTCAAGGGGCAAGTGGCGCAATAGGGTAAAACTCATGATGGGGCTCTTATCTCCAAGCGACACATGGCGAAACCTGATTTACAGAAAAAGTCTATAAATAAAAGACTTTTGGGAGAGATTTTTTTAGGCATTCAATAAGAGAGGAAAGTAAGGAATTTGAGATGAAATATTCTGCAAAAAGGAGGGGGATGATCCTACCAAGAACGGGGGAGAAAAATCCTCACCGAAAGCTTGAGCCTCCACCAAAGATCGAGCCAAACGTCAAGAAAACAATGAGGTCAAGTCCAATTATTGCTTCTAATCGGGTAGAGGGAAGAAAAGGGAGGTCGTAGATTCAAATCGGGGTCGAAACAGAGCTAAAACAAAGGAGGTATTGCCGACAAACGAAGTTGCAGCATCGCAGTCGCCGGAGAAGACATAGGTGCCTACAGTACATGCGCCGCTGCTAGCCGTGCGTACAGGTGAGTGGGTCGTCTACTTTGGGCGCATGTGGGGCCCCTTTCCTTGCAATTTTCCAATTATGCTCATTTAATTTTTCCCTGCAACGCTATTTAAAAATATTGAAAGTTTGGATTACGAAAACCCGTGTTTTCTGCAAAAAAACCCAATCCTGCTCGTTGTAAACAGTGCACAATCAAGGTAAACCAACAAAGTAAGTGGTTCTTGCATGCTTTTGCCTCGTCCCGATCATTTTGGTTTCATTTGGGTGAGGGTGTTGACTTGCATATCATACTTTTCCTTTGCCCGAGCATATTTCTTTACTTTGTCATGCATCATCGTGGTGTGTGGCTAGTTGATGTCAGGGCCATCATGTTGGACCGGGAAGCGGTCATGTGAGGAGTTTGAACATGGAGGATCAGCGAGGGTGATTGCAACATCTCGGCATCTCTACCCCACAGGAGGTTTCACGACATACTTGTGCATTTCATTTACATGCACAAATTTTCTTTACTGAATCACTTGTTAAGATGTTCATATCTTACTATCAGCATATTCAACATGTCAAGTACCTCAGGGACAAGCCAAAGGAAAGGCAAGGAGGTGGTCCGCAATTAGTTTAACTTTCTTTAAGTTTTGTTATAAAAGTGTCCCATCTTTGTATACTCTTGTACTTTTAAGTGTTGTATTGCAAGAACAATGCAAGAAAAATGGATCATGTATAGTCCTTAGCTTCCTATTCTGCAATAGGGTGTGTCGAGATGTACTTGTATCGAGAACATATAGAGGAAGCCTCAATTACTTAACTTATGGTTAAACTTTCAGGTTCAATCCTTTGCTTGGCAAAGGCTTCCATAACGTCGTTTGAATGTAATTGGTTCACCATATTGTCATGTAATTAGTATTGTTGTATGTGTTTAAGATGAGAGGCGTTACACCGTTGCCCAGAACACTTGGATTATAGACACAGGGGCCCCTGATCACATCACCTGCTCTCTGAATTCTTTTCTTTCTTCCCGACCGTTAAACAATGTGTCTGTGCATTTACCAGATGGTAACAAATCTAAAGGTACTCATATTAGCACTGTGATCTTGTCTCCCCGATTAATTATGCATAATGTTCTCTATGTCCCTTCTTTCACATTCAATCTCTTCTCTGTTAGTCAATTCAACAAGTCCCCAAACCATTGTCTAATTTTCCTTGGTACAGCTAGCTTGATTCAGGACCTGTCTTCATGGCCAACGATTAGGCTTGCTAAGGTGAAAGTTGGTTTAGACATTGTACACTTTCCAGAAACCAGCTTGTCCATGAATGAGCCTACCTTTGTTTCTATTAATAACATTGTCTCCCCTTCTACCTCTATTCCTTTTGATTTGTGGCATTGCCGTTTAGGGCATGTTTTTGTTGACAGAATTAGACAGATTCAACATCTTTGTACTAATGTCAAATGTAATTCCAATTTTGTGTGTGAAGTATGCCCTTTAGCAAAAGAGAAATGATTGCCTTTTCCAATGCATACCACCAGTACTTCTCACCCCTTTGCGTTGATTCATACAGATATTTGGGTGCCTTATTCTGTCACATCCGTTGGACGCTATCGATATTTCCTTACTATCGTGGATGATTTTAATAGAGTTACATGGGTATATCTTATGAGGTCAAAGTCTAATGTTCTTTCCATAATCCCAACCTTTTATAGCCTAATCAAGAATCAGTTTGACCTCACCATTCAGCGCATAAGATCCTATAATAAACCAGAATTCAATTTGGTTGATTTCTATGCCTCCCATGGGATCATCCATCAAGTAAGTTGTGTTGGCACCCCATAGCAGAATGGCAGTGTTAAGAGAAAGCATCAGCATCTACTGGTAGTAGCTAGTGCCTTGCTGTTTCAAGCTTCACTCCCTCTCCATTTTTGGGGTTATGCCATCCTTACAGCAGCCTATATTATTAACCGGATTCCTACCCTTGTTCTCAACCAGAAGACTCCATTTGAGACCCTATTTCACAAGCCACCTTCTTACTCAAACTTCAGAGTTTTTGGTGTTAGGTTTGCACAAGTATGGCACCACACCGAAGAGGAGGTGTAAATTGGGTGTTTAAGATTTTTGAAGATTTGTTGGAGATTTTCAAAGATAGATGTGAAAACAGTGAAATATAAGTGAACTAGGCAATCAAAATAATGCTAGAGACAACAAGAATTTAGATTGATTCGGCTAAACCTAGCCTACTCCACTACCTTAGTTCCTCATTAAAGATTTCTAAATCCACTAAATCCTCCTACTTTACCAAGTAGGCAATCGCTAGGAAATACAACCTCCTAATTATGCCAAAGTAGGCCCTCTAACTCACAAGGTATGAATTACAAGACTGATATACAAATAAAATATCCGAGAGTTGACACTCTCAGTTACAATGATCCATAGTGTTGATTGGCAGGGCTCGGATGTTGCTGTAAAGATTCTTATTGATCAAGATTTCCACCTAGAGAGATTGCGGGAGTTTTTGAGGGAGGTCACAACTATGGAAGGCACGGGGCATGCAATATTGTTCTTTTCATGGGAGAATTGAAGTCTCCAAATCTTTTGGTTGACAAGAAATATACAGTAAAGGTTTGTGATTTTGGCCTATCCCACTTAAAGGCTAGCACATTTCTTTCTACAAAATCAACAGCAGGAATTCCTGAATGGATGGCTCTAGAAGTTTCCCGTGAAGAACAATCCAATGAGAAGTCAGATGTATACAGCTTTGGTGTGAAATTATGGGAAATTGCATGGAATTCAACACTCTATTGATCTGATAGAAAACCATTGGCTCTGCTGCTACTTCCAGTTCAATTTTACTTCCACTAATACTTGGGAATAATTCCCAGATTTGCTCAATCAAATTTCCCGAGTTGCTCTGCTTCTTTGTTTTTTCTTTCTTGAGGACAAGAAAATTACCAAGGGTGGGGAAATGTCAGGTTCCTAGGGTTTTAGTAGGGTGTAGCAAATTAATTTGCAGAACAGCTATAGCCTATTAATTTTGTAGAGGATCAGTCACAACTTGTACCTGATTTTTAACTGTTGTAACCGTTGATTGCTTAGCTTTATAAAGCTAACCAGTCTGCTTTGAGAATCATTAAATGAATTACTGAATTTCAATTTCGCAATTCTCTCTCCAATTCTCCCTCTCGATCTTTCTCTCTCAGAATTCTCTATTTCATTCTCGATCATCCTCTCTCTCACACATCTTTCTGTCTTTATCTCTCTCTCTCAATTCTCCCTATTTTCTGCCTTAATTCTCACCACCTTCTGCCCTAATTCTCCCCATTGATTGAGAATTTACACCGTCAGGTCCAGGTTCCTAACATTTCTCTTGAATAATCTAACCTGAAACTGAAAATATGATGACTAATGGTCATAGATCAAACGGAAGTCCATTGAGGGTCATTTAAACCCCATCCACATCATCAGCTGTATATTATGAAGCAGAAAGATATGTCTGTACCTTCTTATTTTCGAGAAGTTTAATCAGCATATAACCTAAATTCCTATCAGCTGTCTACATCACTTTTTTGTTTCTTTTGAGACAGGGTCCCATAGAATTGTTTTCTATTTCTTTCGAATTTCCTTCCCAACATGAATATTCCTTCAGAAACTAAATGTAACATAATTACAACATGCAATCAGGCATTAAACCTTTTCAAAAGAAATTATTTCCAGGAGAACCTGCAAGCTGTAATGATACTAGATGGACTACATGGTTTCCACAGAAGATATGTACAAGTCCAATGTGCATATGGTTTTAGCATACTTAGTGTTTGCCACTGGTGTAACTTGAAAGAGCGATAGAAGGAATTAGACAGGTGAGATGGACCAGCTTCCCATAAATTAATTATAAGGAAGATGCTTTCAACAAAACACTTTTGCAGAATAAAATAAATTGTGCAAAAGGAACAATCTAATACTTGAAAACAAATAAATAGGGTAACAAATATCCCAATTTTGTCCTCACTATGTATTATGCTAGAAACCAATTTGTTACATTTGGAGTGCAAAGAATTAATGAAGAATTAATCCTACGCTAAGTCATTTACCATTGTCAAGTCTCGAGTCTAACACTTGGGCAATTCTGAAAGAACTAAGAGCTTTTAAGAGAGAGAGAAGGAGGGACTGAGGGAGAGTTTGAATTCCAGGAAAAAGAGAAGAGAGGGAAAGAATTCAGAGAGGGAAAGATTCGAATGTATTCATTGATAGATCCCATCCTCGTATACAATGCCTTTTATAAGCTAACACACTCAGTAGTTATTGTAACCGACTGACTACAAGTGGCCTAGGCAGAACTACCAGTCACATGCTACTATCCTTTATTACAGTTATAGCTATGCATCTGTGGGCTTATCACACTACCATTAGGCTTGTGAGAGTCTCCTCCCCTTGAAATCTTCCTTGTCCCCAAGAAAGGTGAGTGAGTGAGCAGCTCGTGGGAATTGGTTCAACAACTGAGGTAGGTATTCCCAAGTGGTATTCTCAAGGTGTTGGTCTGACCACTAAACCAACACTTGGATGAGGGGTAAGGGGCCCTGATGGACTATCCTTTTGTCGATGATAACTAGAGGTTCCACTGCTCCTTCGGCCTCTTCAGTGGCTGGTGGTGGGTTTGGGCTAACAGTAGCATTAGGCTCTATGTACTTCTTTAGAAGAGAGACATGAAAGACCGAATGACATTCCACGTTGGAAGGTAATTGTAGCTTGTAGGCCACTTTACCCACCCGTTCCAAAATGCGAAATGGTCCGAAGTACTTTGGACTGAGCTTGATAGGGGTGGTAGCAGAGAAAGAGGGTTGTAGGAAGCGTATGACCTTTAGAAAGACCTGATCCCCCACCTTGACATTTTTGTCACTTCATTTGCGATCAGCAACCTATTTCATTATGTTGTTAGTTGTAGCCAACTCTTGTTTGAGTGTAGAGAGCATCTCCCTTCTGCTTTGTAAATATTCTACTGCATTAGTCCGTGCCTCGATGGCACCCATCACAGCGGGCATTGTAGGTGTCTTGTATCCGAATAGAGCCTCGGAAGGGGTCTTCTTGATTGAGTTGTGGTAGCTTGTATTGTACCACCACTGTGGTAAGGATAGCAACTTGCCCCAACTTTTAGGCTTTGCAAAACACATACATCGTAAATAGGATTCCAAGCACTGGTTGACTCTTTCAGTTTGCCCATTTGACTCAAGATCGTATGTGTCAGATTCTGGATCTAACCAGCTAATTCGAAAATAGCAAAAGGGAGAGAGAGAGAAGATTTAGGAGAAATTGGAGGGAAAATAGGGAAGAATTTAGGAGGGAAATGGATTGAGAAAGAAATTGATTTCCTGGTTTCATTCAACGTATTCAATCAAGCGCCTTCGATCAATTTGTATACTGATCAAGCTCAATTGGGCGCCAAAAGCCGTTGGTTTCGCCCATGTGCACAAACAAGTGGCCATGTGCACTTACAAGGATGCGTTGGTAACGCTTCGCAAACCAACGGTTTCACATGCGTTGGTAACGCTTCGCGCGATCATGCATGCTGGGACAATTTTCCCCAGCTAAACACAAGGATTTATTTACATTCTAATAGTGCAATTATACTGTTATCTCTACTAACAACTAATTAGCATAACAATCCCGGCCTCTTAAAATGTTTCTTGTCCGCAAGAAATATGTAGTAGGTTGGCCACGTTGGGAAATTGCTGGAGAAGTTCTGGTAAGTATTCCCAAGTATTGTTGTCGGAATGCAAAGAAGACCATTGAACTAACACCTGAATCATAGAAACACCATTGTGGTGTGTCACCCGTCTGTCTACGATGGCCATGGGAACTGCCTACAAGAGTACTTCGTTCACTATAAGAGGTAAGCTCGAAGTAGAGCTTTGGTTGTCCACTGACTTCTTTAGCAAGGATACATGAAAGACTGGATGGATTCTTGCTTCAATAGGTAGTTCCAGCTTATAAGCCACAGCGCGATTTTCCCTACAATTTTGAAAGGGTCATAAAACTTAGGATTTAACATTGAAATGGGCTGCTTAGTCAATGCCTTGTAATGTTGCGAATTGAGCTTTAAGTGAACTTCCTCCCCTACAACAAATTCGTGTTCGCTCCTCTTTCGATTAGCTTGCTATTTCATTTGATTACGTGCCTTGGCCAATTCATCTTTCACCATTCTTGATACTTCTTGTCTCTGTTGGAGGTAGGTTTCCACGGTGGCTACTATTGTGTGACTTCCTAGGGCAAGAAGTAAATCCAGTTTGTAACCATAAAGGGCCTCGAATGGGGTCATCTTAAGTGAGCTGTGGAAGCTAGTGTTGTACCACCACTATGCCATTGCCAACCATTTATGTCATCCTTTGGGCTGCACAAAATTGAAACACCGTAGGTAACCTTCCAAGCATTGGTTAACGCGTTCGGTTTGGCCATCTGTTTCAAGATGGTATGTTGTAGACATTAGGAGTTTGGTTCCGAGGCCTTTCATAAGCTCTTTCCAGAATAGGCTGGTAAATATTTTGTCTCGGTCAGAGACAATTGGTCTAGGAACGCCATGTAACTTTACCACATTATCCAAGTAGATTCGAGCCACTTCTTGAGCTGAGAATGGATGGGTTAGGCCGATGAAGTGGCTAAATTTTGTGAATCTGTCTACAACTACTAAGATACAGTCCTTCCCTTCCGATTTTGGTAGGCCTTCAATAAAATCCATAGTAACGTTAGTCCAAGCGCGATCTGGCACTTCTAAAGGTTGAAGCAAGTCGAGATGGGCCACTGTTTCATGCTTGCATCGTCTACAAAACTCACACCTCAAGACATATTCACACACATACTTCCCTAGTTGCGGCCAGAAAAATAACTGTCTGACTTTATGGTATGTGTTTTGGATACCTGAGTGTCCTCCGATGGGAGATCCATGCAACGCATGAATTATCCTGTCCTTCAATTCCTTACAATCACCGATCACTATTCGACCTTTGTATCTTATCACTCCGTTGGTAAGGGAGTACATTGATTTGCTGGTAGCGTTCACGGTTAGCTGTTCCAGAAGATCCTTGCTCCATCCGTCCTCGTGGTAGCTGTCGGTAATTTCTTGGAACCAATCGGGTACCACTGTAGATATAGTTGCAGCCATCCCTTCTTCATGACAACTGCATAATGCATATGCTGCAACATTTTCTTTTCCCTTCTTGTATTGGATCACATAATCTAAGCTCATGAGTTTAGACATACCTTTTTCCTGTAACTGGTTGTGCAACCTTTATTGTAAAATGTATTTCAAACTCTCATGATCTGTTTTGATTATAAACTTCCCTCCTTCCAAGTAGTGGCGCCACCTCTCTACTGTCATTAGCACTACCATCAACTCTTTCTCGTAGATACTAAGGCCTTGATGTCTTGGGGCCAGGGCTTGGCTGAGAAAAGCCAAGGGTCTTCCATCTTGAGTCAATACTGCCCCTATGCCAGTGTTGCTTGCATCTGTTTCTAATGTAAAGGGTTTATCAAAATCAGGCAATCCTAGTGTAGGCACACTACTCAAAGCTGCTTTTAACTGCTCAAAGGCCTCTTCTGCCTTAGTGTTCCATTGAAATCCATTTTTCTTTAACATTTATGTCAAAGGTTTACTTATAGAGCCATAGTTCCTCACAAATTTCCGATAGTAACCAGTAAGCCCCAAAAATCCCCTTAAGGCCCGTATGTTTGTAGGTTTGGGCCAAGCCATAACAGCTTCAATCTTCTTCGGATCAGTTCCCACACCTGCTCCTGATCTAATGTGCCCAAGATACTCAACTTAGGACTGTGCAAAGGCACATTTCGACCGCTTGATACATAGCTGATTGAATCGCAAGATCTCAAATGTAGACCTAAGGTGGGTAAGGTGTTGGTCAAAAGAGGGGCTGTAGATTAGTATATCATCAAAAAAAACCAACACAAATTTTCTAAGATAGGGTTCAAAAATCTGGTTCATAAGAGCTTGGAATGTAGCCGGGGCATTTGTGAGGCCAAATGGCATTACGGTAAACTCAAAATGCCCATGATGTGTTCGGAAGGCTGTCTTGAAAGTGTCATTAGGATGAACTCTAATTTGGTGGTATCCAGCCCTTAAGTTTAGCTTAGTAAATATGGTTGCATGTTTGAGTTCATCCAGTAGATCATCAATGATGGGAATGGGAAACTTGTCCTTAACAGTTATGGCGTTAAGCTGTCTATAATCAACACAAAAACGCCAAGTTCCATCTTTCTTTTTCACTAATAAAACAGGGGAAGCGAAGGGGCTGTGGCTCGAGCAGATAAGGGATTGATCTAACATTTCCCTGACCATTTTCTCAATTTTAGACTTGAGTTTAGGTGGATACCGATAAGATCGGATGTTAACAGGTTTGGCTTGGGGTATGAGAGGTATAGTATGGTCCAAGGAACGTTTAAGAGGTAAAATCTTAGGTTCTACGAAGAGATCTTGATATTCATTCAGCAATGAATCTAAAAGGATCAGTTTGAGTACCTGTTGCGAAGACTTTGAGCTTATTGTCTGAAATTGCTCCCCTCACTGATCGTTGGCCTCAATGGAAAATAGATGTGCCACCTGCGCCCACTTTTTTTTGAACATTCGTTGTAACTTCTTGCCCCTTATCAGCTTGCATCCTCCTACCTCCAAGTGGCCTTGCAGAACCACTCTCTTCCCCTTTTTGTCCAACGTTACTTCCATGTTATTAAAATCAAAACTAATGGGACTTACTTCCCACATCCAATCTACCCCCAACACAATATGGTAGCCCCCCCATCTGAGTAGTCTAAGATCAGCCTGGAATTCCTCCCCTTGCATCTCCCAGCAAAACCCCATACAAGCTGATTTGCTGAGAACTTTATCTCCATTAGCTATCGTGATTGATAATGGTTGTGTCCTCGCTGTTGGCCACCCTATCCTTTTAGCCGTCACTTCATCAATGAAACTGTGGGTACCTCCACTATCGATTAACACCATGAGAGAACTATCGTGCACCTTTCCTTCTACCTTGATAACTTTGTTGTTAGCCACTCCTTTAATAGCGTGTAATGATGTGGCACCACTGCCCTCGCCCTCTTCTTCTTCTATTGCAGCCATCTCTTCTGTGTCGTCCATTTCCTCTTCGCCGTCCAACAACAACAATTGTTTCCTACACTGATGTCCTGGTGTGTATTTTTCTCCACACCTAAAATGCAGTCCTACTATCCTCCTTTGCTCCAACAGCTTGTCTCGGCTCAATGTATTTAGAGGGGGTGCAAGTAATGCGGCATACCTAGTATTAGGACCCGTCCTCATTGCCTCTCTTCCTGGTGGTATTCCTCCCTAATATACCATTCCTCCTTGGACTCCTCTGATCTGTCCCTTTTGTTTCCTCAGTAACGCGTCAAATGTCATTTCCTGCAGGTAAGCCCCCTCTGCTGCCTCCAAAACCGTCCTTGGCCTAAGAACTTGTACTGCGGATCGAAGCTCCTTATTAAGTCCTCCTATGAACCTGGATACAAAATAATCTTCAGTGAGGTTGGGGTTCCAATTGAGCATCAAGAACTTAAGCTCTTCAAACTTCGTTTGATAGTCCATCACTGAGCCTTACTGTCTCAATCGATTAAATTCCTGTACTATATCCAACCGTCCCCGTTCTCCAAATCTTTCGTTGAGGCCTTTGGTGAAATCCTCCAAATTATAGTTCACTCTTACCCTAGACCATCCTTGGAACCACACATCTCCTTCATCGTGAAGATATGCTACTACCAAGGCCACCCTCTGATTCTCTGGTACTTGGTGAATCTCGAACAACTTCTCACACCTTCTCAACCATTATCGCGGTTTAGTCCCTTCGAAGGTTGGAAGTTCCAGTTTAGGAATTGGAAATCCCCGCCTCCGATCTACTATCGGTTCGTCACCTACCGTTGGCTCTTCTTCCGATTCGGTAATTCCCGCATGTCGGTGCGGCATACCAATTCCTTGTAGAATTGGTTATGTCAGCCCCCTAGGTGGAAAATCAGGGGAGATCCTTACCTGTGATTGATTTGCGAACATCAACATAAATTGTTGCAACTGGTCTCGCAACAAATTTCCTTGATCTCGAACTTCTTGCAATTCCTCTCGGATTTGCAAGCGCATATCCCCCCAGAGTCGATCAGGCAAAGTCTCCAACTTCCCATCGACCGTCAATCCTATCCTTTCTTCCACTGTTTCAACTCTTCCCTGCATTTCTAATACTGTCGTTGTTACCTGTTAGAGTTGCATCTCCATCTGTCGCATCCTAGTACCATCCGCCATTAAACCGATGGCCTTCAAACAATCTGGCCCGGTGCTTGCTCTGATACCAATTTGTCAGATTCTAGATCTGACCAGCTAATTCGAGAATGGCGAAAGGGAGAGGGAGAGGGAGAGAGAGAGAGAAGATTTAGGAGAAATTAGAGGGAAAATAGGGAAGAATTTAGGAGGGAAATGGATTGAGAAGGAAACTGATTTCCTGGTTTCATTCAACGTATTCAATCAAGCTCAATTGGGCGCCAAAAGCCGTTGGCTTCGCCCATGTGCACGAACAAGTGGCCACGTGCACTTACAAGTGTTTTCCACGTACGTTGGTAACGCTTCACGCGATCATGCATGCTAGGACAATTTTTCCCAGCTAAGCACAAGGATTTATTTACATTCTAATAGTGCAATTATACTGTTATCTCTACTAACAATTAATTAGCGTAACAGTATGCTGATGACATATGTAAACTCACCCCTAGGTTTTTGAACAATTCTTCCCAAAAGTGACTGGTGAATATTTTGTTTCAATCTGAGATAATGGATTTAGGTATTCCATGCAGTTTAGCCACTATATCAATGAACACTGGTAATTTCCTGGGTTGTGAATGGATGTGTGAGGCTAATGAAGTAAGCAAACTTGGTCAGCCTATCAACTACCATCAGGATCGCATTTCTGCCTTCAAACTTGGGTAGGCCCTCAATAAAATCCGTGGATATCTCCCCGCATGCCTGCTCTAATATAGCCAGTGGTTGTAACAACCCCGGATAAACTACTTGTTCATGTTTGCAACGTTGGCATGTCATGCAGGCTACCACAAACTCCGTAACTTCTTTTTTAAGTCTTGGCCAAAAGAACATCTGTCATTGATGGACTCAGTGATGGACTATCAAACGATTGAGACAGTAAGGCTCCGACCCCTGAAAGCCCGCCTAAGGGAGAGCTATGTAGTGCCTGCAGGATCTTGGATTTTAATTCTTTATCATCCCCCATAACTATTTGGCCCTTAAACCTAATTAGACCATTGGATATAAAGTACCCTTGTGCATTGGCATGCCTGACTACCAACTAAGTTTGTAAGGATTTAATCCACTCAAACTTCTCATAGCTCTCAGTAACTTCCTTAACGCAATCAGGAACCACTGTTGTGATGGCTTTACACGCCCCTTCTTCTTCTTTTCTTAACAATGCATCTACCACAATGTTTTCTTTGCCCTTTCTATACTGTATCACATAATCCAGGCCCAACAATTTCGATACCCCCTTCCCTTTTAACTGTGTAGGCAATCTTTGTTGCAGAAGGCTATGAAGCACAGAAACGGCTCGGAGGCGCCGTTTCTATGTTTCCGAACCTTTTCCCATATCAGAAACGCGAAGACGGCCCGAAACGACCTTCGGAACGTTTCTGTAAATTGCGAAATGTTTTGGGGGCAATTTTGCAATTTACAGAAAATGTGGGAAATGCGTTTCACACTTGAAACGCATTTCCAACGACCACAATCGATCACTTGTAGCGAGGAAGAATTTGGCCACCAAAAGGGGAGGCGACGGCGGTTGGCCGCGAGGCGAGATAAGGAGTGTGCGGCAATGATCGAGGCGAGAGATGGTGTACGGCGGTGGGCGGCGACGAGGGTGAGAGGCGAGCGACGCTGGCAAAAACGCTTCAACTGTGAGAGAGGCGAGATCAAACGCGATGGTGAGGGCAAGAGACACGTCGATGGCGAGAGAGGCACACGACGATGGAACAGACACTTCGACTGTGAGAGAGGCGAGACGAAGGCGAGGGTTAAGGCAAGAGACACGTCGATGGCGAGAAAGGCAACAACGATGGCAGAGATTGATTGTGAGAGATGTGAGATCGAGGGCGAGGGCAAGGGCAACAGACACGTCAACGGCAAGAAAGGCGGCGAGTCGGCGACAGTGGCAGACGGAGGAAGCGGTGGCAGTCGGCCATTGACAGCAAGTGGCGTGGGTCTCTCTCAGGGCAGAGAAAAGAAAATCTAGGGTTTGCAAAATTATAACTTAATATTATTTATAGTATATAAATTATATATTAATTTCACATACGCCCCTATATTTTTTAAAATTAAAGTTTACCCAACGTTTTCCTTTCCTAACTTTTTTGAAAAATACCGTTTCCGTGTTTCCGTTTTTGCGTTTCCCATTTCCGTGCAACATAAGCAGAAGGTCTCTCAAACCCTCGTGGTATGTCCATATTATGAAGGGGGCTCCCTCTAGATAGTGCCACCATTTGTCGATGGCTATGATCATTGCGAGCAATTCTTTTTCATAGACACTCAGTCCTCGATGCCGAGTAGCCAATGCCTGGCTGATGTAAGCTAAGGGTCTCCCTTCCTATATTAACACTGCTCCTCGCAAGCATCTGTCTCAATCACGAAGGGCTTAGAAAAATCAAGTAGGGCCAAAACTAGGGCTGGTGTCATTGCCCTTTTAAGTGTACTAAAAGCATCTTCAGCCTGGAGGTTCCATCTGAAATTGTTCTTCTTGAGTAACTCAGTCAATGGCTTACTGATCACCCATCATTTTGTATAAACCACCTATAATATCCTGTTAACCCAAGAAATTCTCTCAACTCTGTAATACCCCATGTTTGTATGAAGTTGCCATGTAATTTAAGAGAGTTTAGAAAACCGAAATTATAAGTATCAAATCGACTGTAGAGAATGCCTCAGAATGAAATTGTCAAAGGAAAATGACATAGTCTCGATAAGCGTTCCAAGATAAGATTTATGGTATCGAAAGAAATCAAATCAGGAATAATTTTCGGTACAGCTAAAATGCAGTTGCGATTTAGGCTACAAAACCAAATTGTTGTAGGAGACTCTCGGGAAGTCAACGGAAGCCTGAGGGGGCTCCGATTTTTCATAATGAGCAACCTTTCAGTGGTTTCGGGATAAAACAATAGCCCGGTGAGGACATTGGGATCAAATCGACATTATTGAGTAACTTTAAAGTTATTAATTTTGCATTTTTTGTATCAAAATGCAAATTAATTCAGTGTTTGAGGGTATAATTGTAATTATGGAATTGCCCGAGTAAAATAGAGATGAAAATTGGAGTCTAAAGATTTAATTTTCTCATATAAATGTATTATATAGTGTTATATATGTTTATATATATACAATGCGTGTCTGTGCATGCAAATGGCATGCCCTTACAACCCGAACCCATGCCTCTGCCAACTGATGGTTGCTAGTAGAGTGATCTTCACGACAAGAGGGATGGGCAAGGCGGGCCGTTGGCAGCGAAAGTGGTTATAAAAGGGGGAAGAAGGAGAGGGAAGAGGCAGGCTTTGGCCGAGAGATGCAAGAGAGAGAGAGAGAGAGCTTGGATTGGGCAATCCGAGATAAGCAACGGAGAAAGAGAGAGAGAGATGGAGGCGCGGCCATGGCAACCGCAAAGCTGCTGTTGCAGCAGCCATGGTCGCGGCCATGCCAGTACCTCAACGAGCGGATGGCAACCAGCAGGCAGAGTAACACCCATGGCGGAGCTGAGGCAGCTCGATGGAGGCCCGAGAGGCGGCCGAACGGAGCGAGCGCGACCATGGCTGAAACTAGCTGCAGTAGGGCCACAACCAACAACAGCTACAAGAGCTCCAACGGCGACGCGGCAGTCGCTACAGCGGTTGGGGAGGCCAGCGGCAGGCTGAAAGGCGTGCGGGCGACGGTGGGCTTGGCTCTGTTCACACGCAAGCGAGAGAGAAGAAGAAGAAGAAGAAGAAAACAAAAGAAAAGAAAAGGAAAAAATATCGAAAAAAAATCCCAGAAAAATCTCGAACAATAGGAAATTATGTTTCGGTAATATTTCTGATATTTTGGCAAGAAAAATGGCTCGGACACGCGTTTTCAGGATGTGGCACACATACCGAGAAAGCCTGAGAGGTTAAGTTAAGGTAAGTAAAATTCCCTTAAAAATTTAAAAAATTCAAGAATACTATTTTATGAATTGTTGTGAAATATTTGAGAAATATTTAGTTTAGATTTATTGAGGAAAAATAAAAAAAATGCATGAAATTATGAAAAAATAAGTTTTAATATTTATTTTAATAAATGTGGTGATTAGGATGCTTTGAGACTTAAATAGAAATGACTTGTGTAAATTTTTTAGGTTGTCACGCAAATCGAGGCGATACACTAATTTTGAGGTAAGGCGCGAATATCGAGGTAGCTCGATAAGCTTGATAAGGTAAGTGGTACTCCCAAACTGAAATTTAGTTTTATGAAAAATGCTTAATTTGTAAGTGATTTATGTTTAAAAATCCGATCCTCGAGATTGTTTTCATCATATTGACATGCCCTGATATGTATCCATCACGTAGACTGCATACATGATATGACTATGAAATGCATATGTACACGTTGATATCATTGATCACATGCACGATGTCTGTTGGGAGTACGAACTGGCGCCACTACTTTACCAAGAATGCCCCAATACACGACGACTTCGAAAGAGGTGGTCGTAAAAATAGAAGTAGTAGGAAGGGCGCAGTTGACCCCAACGATGAGTAAGACATTGCATACCTGCATGATAAAATATTTTGTACCCTTACTTAGATAATTCATTATCTAACTTGGGCTTTGTCCCTGGAATATTCAAATGTTTCAAATAGAGATTGTAGCATATACGAGGATAATTGAGGCATAAAATGACACTTAGCAAAGTGCATAATGAATGGAATGATGAATGAAATGTAAGTAATGTAGATAAAATGACACTTAGCAAAGTGCATAATGAATGGAATGATGAATGAAATGTAAGTAATGTAGCCCATATATTTAAGTTCTGCTACTTTGAATTCTAGACGTTTTGAAAGAATGAAGATGTATAACCCTATTTAAGGTTAATGTTAGTTGAAAACTTATGCTTTGTATTAAGTTAAGTTGGGAAATGATGATGTAAGAACTGAATTTCGATTTATGTTAAAATATCAAGTTCGATCCTTGCTTCCACAATTTGATGGGTATTATAATTCTCTTTCGAGAAGATGATTGGGAATTCGGGGACAGATTCGAGGAATGATGTGACTTAGTTTTAAGTTTGAAAGAAAAAAAGAATTGTCCCAAATTATAACGCGCCCGAGAACGAGAGTCATAACAAACTCCCTTATAGGCGAAGGCTTAGGCCACTCCAACATGGCTGCAATTTTACTAGAGTCTGTACTGACTCCTTGTCTCGAAATGATGTGCCCTAAATACTCCACCTCACTCTTTGCAAAAAAACACTTGGAAGGTTTTACGTACAATTGGTTGACTTTCAAGACTTCAAAGGTGGTTTTAAGGTGGGCTAGGTGTTGTTTGAGGTTAGGCCTGTAAACCAAAATATCATCAAAGAATACCAGGATAAATTTCCTCAAGTAGGGGGCAAATAGGTGGTTCATAAGCGCCTAGAAAGTGGCTGGGGCATTGGTGAGCCCAAATGGCATCACCTAGAATTCAAAGAGACCCTGGTGTGTTCTGAAGGTTGTTTTCTGTACGTCTACAAGGTTCATCTTGATTTGATGATACCCTGCCCTCAGGTTTAATTTAGTGAAGATGGCAGCCCCATTTAGTTCATCGAGCAGGTCTTCAATCAAGGGAATGGGAAATTTATTTTTCACGATAAGGTCATATAGTTGTGTATATTCTATACAAAAGCACCACGTGTCGTCCTTCTTTTTGACAAGAAGTACGGGAAATGCAAAGGGGCTTTGACTGGGCTAGATAATGCAAGCATGGAACATGCTTCTGACTTGTTTTTCAATTTCAGCCTTTTGGTAAGGGAGGTAATGGTAGGCTCGGACATTTACTAGTTCAGAATTAGGTTTCAAGAGTATGGAATGGTTAAACAGGCAATTTGGAGGCAGTGTGTGGTTTCACAAATAAGTCTTTGAATTCCATAAGCAATGGATGTAATTCAGTAGGGTAAAGTTACCTTTGCAAAGAGGTTGGTGACTGGAGGGCCCTCATGTTCTCCTTCATCCATCTCCATGGCTTGGATGGAAAACATCTAAGATATCTACCCTATCCCCTTAAATAACAGCCTTTGTAACCTTTTTCTTAAGATCACCTTACATTCCCTTTCCTCACGACTCCCTTTTAGTGTTAGCTTCCTTCCAAATCAAGTGTGACTTCTAGTTTATTGAAGTCAAAAGTCAAAGGGCTGATTGTCCTCATCCAGCCCACCCCTAAGACTATTTCACAACCTCCTATCTCCAAAATTCTCAAGTCCGTAGAGAACTCCTCCCCTTGCATCAACCATTTAAACCCCACACTCTTGTGATTGTTGTACATCTTACTGTCGTTGGCTACAATTACAGATAAGGGGGTAATATCCATGAGTGTGCAACCCATTTTAGTGGCAATCGCTTCTTTGAGGAAGTTGTGGGAGCTGTCACTTTTAATCAGCACCATAATCCTTCTCTTGCCCACTCTTCCTTCCACTTTAATGATTTTCCCTGCGGGTCCCCCCTTAAGTGCATGAAATGAAATTTCCCCCCCTTCGTCAACAGGCATGTTGGGGGGTCTCCTCCACTGTTTCCTCAATATCTTCTTGCTCTTCCCCATTTATTTTCTGCTCACCTCCCTCTATGTTCAATAATTGCCTTCTACATTAGTGGCCAAGGCTGTAAGAGTCACCACATTGGTAACATAACCTCATCTGCATCCTCTGCTCCATAGTGGGAATTCTGATGGTCAAGGTCTACTGATTCCTTCAAGGTGGACATGTATTCCCTGTTGCTCCCACCTCCCTAGTGTGTCCACTAGGAGGTAAATTGATTAAGGAACTTGTATGAGGGGAGACCCTCTTCCTTTTGTAGATTGCTTCCAACGTCAATTCTTGTAACCTAGCCTTCTCTGCCACTTGCCTAACTGTGATTGGCATCATCATCTTAACCATCAATCTCAACCCACCCTTAAGCCCACTAATAAAGCTGAACACGAAATATTGCTCAGTAACTGTTGGGTGAGCATTTCACATTAAAGCTCCTAACTCCTCAAATTTTTCCAAATATTCTGTTACAGCCCTCTTGTCTAAGTTCATTGAATTCTTCTATCACGTCTGCCATGTTTTTCTCCAAATCTCCTACACAATTCTTCGACAAAGTCGATCCATCTCACCCTAAGTTCTCTGTACCTAAACCATCCTCGAAACAAGGAATCAGTCGTATCATTAAGATAGGTTGTGGCCAATGTAATTTGTTATGGCTCAACCACATTATAGTATTGAAAGAAACGTTCACACTGGCGGATCCATCCCCTTAGCCTTGTTCCATCAAACAATGGTATCTCCAACCTCGACATTGGCGTGTGAGTACCAGATTGTAAATGAAAATCCTTTACCTGAGGATCCGTCTCAATACCTTACACTCCTTTTGACTCTGTTTCTCCTGGAGGCCTCGGAAGTATATCAGATCTGCTTGAGTTTGGTCTAGCTTCAGATCGTGGGGGAAATTCCGATGGTAAACGGAATTGTGGTAAGGACGACAGCATATTGAACATGTTGTTGATCCTTTGGCCGAACTGATCCATCGTCTCTCTATGCCTCTCCAGCTCGCGCTACATATCTTCACAGAAAGTCACCAATTCCTCTTGCATTCCTTCTTGCATTGCAGCCACGTCTTCCCTACTTTGAGTGATAGCTTCGTGTGTCTGCATCATTCCGAGCTTCAACGCTTCCATTCTCATTTCCATTTGCTTGAGTCTCGTTCCTTTCGCCATCGTTTGCTACACAATTCCTCTTACAGACGCTGCTGAGGGCTACTAGCCCTGATACCAATTTCCAAGTCTCAAGTCTGAGACTTGGGCAATTCTGAGAGAACTGGGAGTTTTTAAGAGAGAGAGGAGGAAGGAGAGTTTGAATTAAAGAAAAAAGAAAAGAGAGGGAAAGATCCGAATGTATTCATTGATAGATCCCATCCCCATATACAATGCCTTTTATAGGCTAACACCCTCGGTTGTTATTGTAACCGACTGACTACAAGTGGCCTAGGCGAAACCGCCAGTCACATGCTACTATCTTTTGTTACAGCTATAGCCAGTGTTCTAAAAGGCGCATGGCTGGGGCCTCGCGCCTAGGGCACCTAGGCGGGGCCTAGGAAAACTGCTATTTTTTTTTTGTTTTTTCAATTTTGTGATGTAATTTGATGTTATTTTCAATTAAATCAAAGTTGAAAAGCATTAATAATGCAACATAAACCAATAATACAACAATAATGGAATGACAAGTGAAATATAAAATTAAGCATGAGAAAACAAATTGTTGTAGATCAGTTCTAGGTTCAATAAGATAAAAGTAACAATAATGCAACATAAACCATACTTGAAGAATTTAAGTATCTAACTATCTAATTAGACTTCTTCCTTTCCATATTCTTCTAATACATGATCTTCATCAGACTCAAAATCAAATTCATTGAGCTCTTGATCATCTTCTTCTTCTTCTTATTGGAAATCATCTTCATGAAGCTCTCTCATCCTAGAACTTCTTTGAGGTTGAAGCATCTCGTCTGCTCCAGATGCTTCACCAACCACTTCCCAAGTAAGCCTCGTACCAGGATCAATTTCTTTATCATCTCCTCCTTCAACAATCTATCCTTGTGCATTGTTGGCATCACTAGCAAGTAGCACATCAACATTCCTTTCCTTCTCCCTCTTTTACTTGTTCATCAGTTTTGCATTAAATTGGACATAGATAAGATTGTTCAATCGATGCACATCCAGACCATTTCTTTTCTTCGTATGTATCTACATAAATAAAATAAAAGTAATATCACTTTAAGTCTTTAAATGATAGAAATAATGAAATTAAAGTTTCAAAAACGTTTTAAAGTATACACTAACCCCTTCAAAAGTGCTCCAATTTCTTTCACAACCAGACGAACTATTGGTTAATGAGAGAATCCTTATCGCCATTCATTGCAAGTTTGGAATGTGATTTCCATAAGTTATCCACCATTTAACTACATAGGTCAAACAAGTATAAAGTAAATAAATTTATACACAATAGAAACCAAGAAAATGATTAAATAAATTTTATACCTGGATTATAATTGTCATCATTTTCTGCACACCCTTGAATTGCCCACGATTTTCTAAAAGTTCCTTCTTTATGAGTATATTTTGGCAACTCAATATTTACAACATGACCCTCCAATTCACCATTGGCATCATAAAACATCTCCACACAGTTAAAAAATCTATCCATGACTTCATGATCAAGTTTTATACCCATATCCTTAAAAAAGTAATAGGGATTCAAAAGGTAAGCCGCAAAATGTAGTGGACTATCTAGCCTATCTTTCACCCTTGCTTCAATAATCTCTATAATAGACTGATAGTTCTTCTCAATATTATTTATGGCCTCTTTAATAGCTTCCTTAAGCTCTCCATATAAAAAGCCCATAAAAGGCTTTTTATCTGCATCAACAATTCGAATCACCTTCACCAAAGGAGCAAAAACTTTAAGGCATAAATTCACACCATTCCAAAAAGTAATGCTCATCACAGTAGCATATGTTGCTTTTTCTTTAACAATCTTTGACCTTTTGCACTCATCCCATTCAGAACTAGTAAACATTGTCCTCATTTGAGCTTTTTTCTCCATCAAACTTTGCAAAGTAAGGAAAGAAGAAGCGAATCTAGCGACTCTCGGTCTCGCAATATCCCTCTTCTTTGTAAATGATCTCATTAAGGACAAGGTCTTATGGTGCGCATAAATGAAGATCGTCAAACTCTTGGCCTGATCAATGACTTTTTTAAACTTCGGTAGTTTTCCAATACTTTCAAGCATCAAATTGATGGTGTGAGTAGCACATGATGTCTAAAAGATATTTAGCCTCTTCAATTTCAATAATTTTGCCGCTCCCATATTGTTAGCAACATTGTCTGTTACTACTCGAATGACATTTTGTGGGCCAACTTGCTCAATACATTTGTCCACATATTCAAAAATGAGTTCACTTGCATGTGCTTCGTCTGAAGACTCTCTGGAAGACAAAAAAACAGCACCTGCATTAGAATTAACACATAGGTTCATGATGCTCCTCCTTTTTTTGTCTGTCCAAGCATCTGTCATAATGGAGCACCCATTTTGTGCCCACTCTTCTTCATGCTTCTTTAGTAATTCTTTAGTTCTATCCACTTCTCCCTTTAACAACGGTTCTCTCAACTGGTATTGACTGGGAGGTTTGAAGCTCGGGCCAAATTTACCAACCGCCTCAACAAACAATTTGAAGCTATCATGATCTATAGCATTGAAAGAAATACCAGCTTTATACACCCATCTAGCACAATACTCACAAATAGTCTGTGTTTTTTCTATAAAGAGTGCTTCATTGATATTTTGCTGCATTTTCGTCAAACAAGTTTCAGGACTGATGAAGGTTGCAAACTTATCCATAGGGCCAAGAGTATGGGGCGTTTTTTTGCTACCTAACTCTTTCAATTCATCTTCATCATCCCCCCTTTTAGAAATATTAACAGAAGATCTCATCAAATCTTCCTCCTCCTCCTTATTCTTCTTCTTACTCTTTGCCTCGGCAATAGCATTCTTGCATTTGGCTTTATCATCCGGAGAAGATTTTGGACATGCAAAAACATTTCTGAAAATATGACCTATGTGTTCTTTTATTCTGTAAACTTCGCGAGACATAACTTTACCACACAACTTACATTTAACTTTATCCATATTTTTCAGATCAATTAACATTCCATACTCTCATCCAATATCATTGGACTTCCTTTTAAAAACCGAAGCTGCATCAGACGATACTCCCGTACTTTTGAGTCCAATCCAACATTTTTAATTTAATTGAAGAAACTTGCAATAGAAACCTATATATAACGAATAACCTCACATAATATTCAAAATAACAATAACATATCATGGCTGTAAAATAATCAAATAATTCAAATTAAGACAATAAAATAGCAAAATAATTTATGTTTTACAATGTAAGAAAAACAAATATATAATCAATAATAAAAACATCAATATACTATAAGCAAGCAGCAAATTTTTTGGAAATATTATAAAATATATATACTTAATAATAAAAACTAAATATAAATCTAATAATTATATATAAATAGAAAAGAAAAATAAAATAAAATAAAAAATAGAAAACATAAAAAAGAAACGAGAAACGCAACAAACGCTAAACCCACAGAGAGAGAGAGAGAGGGGTTACGAGTGGACGGAGATGGAGCTTGGCGCGGCGGAGATGGAGCTCGACGGCGAGGACGGGGGTGGAGGCGACAACGCTGAGGCAACGAGGAAGAGGAGGACGCGACGGATAAGAGGCAGTGACGATGAAGCTTGGCGGCGAGGATGGAGACACAACAACGGCAGTGAGCTACTGGCGGGCCGATGAAGCTTGGCAGCGTTGAGGCAACAACGTTGAGGTGAGAAGAGAGTGAAGAAGGGGAGACGCTAACAGGTTCGATTTATGATTTAGCAAAAAAAAACCCTAAAAAGCTTATATTTAAAGCCAAAAAAAGCCCTAGGCGCGCTAGCCAACTAGGAGTCGCTTAGGCGCCCAAGCCGGCCGATTACTCGAGCCAGCACCTAGGAGGCCCAACTAGGGCAATTTCGGAGCGGCCAGCAGCCGCCAAGGGCCTAGGCGGCGCCTAGCCCGATTTTTAGAACACTAGCTATAGCTATACATCTGTAGGCTTATTACACTAATGCCATTAGGCTTGTGACAACTATGAATTAAGATGTCTTATGGTATTCTAAGTTGCTTATTTAAGAATTTTAGGAAATCCTATTTGTAATTTTCATATCCCTTGGGTTATGGAACACTGGAGCCACTGTTAAAACTGTGGAAAGCAAAATAAAGTTTCCACATGACAACTGCATAGCACACAGTAGCTGAGGCTGCTTGCTCAGCCAACTTCTTTTATTATTTTCCTCTCCCACAACCCGCTAGAGGAGGAGGAGAAAGGGGGGGCGTCGAGGATGTGAGGGCAAGCCTCAATAACAACAGTGAAGTTGCTTCTTTGTGCGGCATCCGATAAATTAATTAATAAGAATGGAAAGAAGGTCACAGCGAGTAGAGTTTTATAAAAAGAAGACAGTTGCACCAAAAATTCACTTTTGAAGCAGCTGAAATACCTCAGGTAAATTGCTGAATTTAAAATCAGTTTGTGGGGGCTAAATAAAGAGATAAATACCTGCATTTTTAATATGTTATTATGAATAAAATGGGGATTCTAATGATATAAAAATTATTAACTTTGGTAAAGAATTGAGACAGTTGGATTAAGGACTTAATGAATGAAATTAAAGTTAATTAAGGAAGGATTAGAACAGTCCCAACTTAGGAAAATGCCACCAAACAAGTGCTAGGTGGCAGCCATTACTTCCTAACGAATGACAAAAATAGGAAACAGCCCATTCTTCAGTTTGGTCTTTCTCTTGGTGGGATTCTCTATTCATTCGTTAGAGCCAGAAAGATCAATGCTTCTCACTCTCCACCAGCGACCCCTCCATATATAATTACATAAAGAAAATTAATTATTAGGTCGTGGAACAAAATTTTGTGATGGACAATGAGAGTGACTGTAGGAATAGAGATGGAAGTGGAGGAGAGTGAAGCAAGCAGAAGCTTTGGTTTAGTGAACGTGATGTGCAAGCATGGGTTGTTCATATTATGGCTCCAAATGTTTGGAATCCATCCACCATAACCGTTGGGCGTCCTTTGAGACTAGCAGACTTCACCTCTTCTCTAACGATTTCCATTAACCAATTTGCTTCTTCTAATCATTATCGCCTGCTGCTCCTTCTCAGAGTCCACAACACTACACGCCTCTCAGATGTAGACAAGCATGCAATACTGCCTCAAGTTGCTCGCATGTTAAGGATCTCAACCAAAGACGAAAGGGATGTCCAAGACTTTCACAAACTTAACCCGAATGCCCGTAAGGTAGGTTTCGATCGTCTCTTCCGATCGCCCACATTATTTGAAGACGCTGTTAAAATCTATTCTATTCAAAATTTCCTTCTTGTGGGCTAACATCAATTGTAGATTTTTTTAGTTATTAACAAATTGGAGTCCTCTACAATGAGTGTGTTGAGCCTATATTTTTTGTGATCTTTTAAGAATTTGTCAAGTCATCTATTTTATGCAGATAAGAACTCACAGTAGTGTGGACTTAAAGCTTATATTGACCCTTAATGGGTGGCCTAATATAATTGTTTTATAATAGGCTTGGTCCTCTCAATTTCTCTCATGTCTCTTGAGTTTTACCCATTGAGAATCGCCATCATCTTGCGAGGAGAAAAAGGAAGACTAGTGTGGACAACTTCTCTGATTAGTGGAGTTCTGTGAATTACTCTCATCTTGTTCTTGTTCATGGATCAAACAGGTACGAATCCAAAATCTTGAAGGTGTCCTATGGTGTTCTACATTTGTGTATGATGCCACATATTGGATCAATACACAAAATCATACACAAATATAAAACACCATAGAACACCTTCAAAATTTTGAATTCGTACCTGTTTGAGCCATGATCAGGAATAAAATGAGAGTAATTCACAAACCTCCACTAATTAAGGAATTTTCCAGACTAGTCTTCTTCTTTCCCCTCACAACATGATGGCAATTGAGATAATGGGTAGAACTCAAGAGACGTGAGGGAAATTGAGGGGATCTAACATATTATAAAACAATTATATCAACTCATCCATTAAGGCCCAATATAAACTTTAAGTCCACACTACTGCCAGCCCTTATCTGCATAAAATAGGTGACTTGACCCATTCTTAAAAGATCACAAAAAATAAAGACTCAAACACATTTATCTCATAGGACTCCAATTTATTAATAACTGAAAGACATCTATAATTGATGTTAGCCCACAATAAGGAAATTTTCAACAGAATAGACTTTAACAGCGTCTTCAAATAATGTGGGCGATTGGAAGAGACGACCGAAACCTACCTTACGGGCATTCGGGTTAAGTTTGTCAAAGTCTTGGACATCCCTTTTGTCTTTGGTTGAAATCCTCAACATGCGAGCAACCTACGACAATATTGCCTGCTTGTCTGCATATGAGAGGCATGTAGTGTTGTGGACTCGGAGAAGGAGGAGCGGGCAATAATGATCAGAAGAAGAAGCAAATTGGTTAATGGAAACTGTCAAAGAAGAGGTGAAGTCCGCCAGCCTCAAAGGCTGCCCAACAATTTTGGTGGATGGATTCCAAACATTTGGAGCCTTCATGAACAGCCCATGGTTGCACACTGCGTTCTCTAAACTAAAGCTTCTGCCTTCATCACTCTCCTCCTTTTCCATCTCTATTGCTACCATCACCCATCATCCATCACAAGATTTTGTTCCACAACCTAATAATTAATTTTCTTTATGTAATTAAAGGCCCACACATTGTATATTATATATGGAGAGGTCGCTAGTGGAGAATGAGAAGTGTTGATCTTTCCGGATCTAAAGAATGAAAGAGAATCCCACCAAAAGAAAGACCAACCAAATAAACTGCACATACCTAAGGTGTAGCCATTAGAAGAGAAAATGGGGGAAACAAGTGTGCCTTATGGCTTAGGTCAATGCAAATGCACACAAGTATGTTTTCAATTAATATAACAAGCATATATCAGAGACCATGAGGATACATGCACATAAAAACCAAAAACCGAAAAGATCCATACAGCTTCTCATAACACCCAAACCATACAAGCATGCATCAAGGGGCAGTAGGTATGTTGCCCCAGACACCAAATGCCCCAGATGCCCCAGTAATCGAAAATTTAGCCAAGATGAGTCTAAATCTTAGCCACCCATCTATTAGTACTGATACAGTGGATAATTTGACAAGATGTTGATAAAATGTTAAATTTAAGTACCCAGGTTTATACAATATGCATAAAATTTGCTAAATAAGTGACGAACCTGAACGAGTGATGCAGCAGTAAGAAGTCCTGCAACACAACCACCCAAAACACGTCCGTCAGGTCCAGCCAATGAGACACTCAGGCCACCAGTTCGGCTCCTCTGACCACCGACCTCGGTCAGCAGAAATGAGCCACACAGAGACAGAATATCGAAACGCCCCTGCATAATTGATTAAGATGAACTGTTTGGTAAGAGATAGGGTTTATAGTATGCATATATTGATCTGCTCCATGCAGATAATGTCTCATGAAACGTAAAAGTTGACAAAAAGTGGATTGTGGTAACTGGACGACACAGCAGGTGCCATAAAGCTCCACAACAATATCAGTTGCCACAATAACTGAATAATATGCCAGCTCTTGGAAAAAATTGTCCATTGCTAAATAAATTAAAAGGAAATTTTAACACACTTAATAATCTCTCCTAGTTCCACTATAATTCCTCAATCTCTACTGTACACCTTACAGTTTCTACTATGGACGCTTCAAACAGAAAAATTAACAATACAAACATATATTCTTAACTTTGATCCAACAAATTAAAATTCAGTATATTTTCCTTCAGTTCATACTTGGATTTCAGAGATTGGATATTTTAAGTAGAAATTTGCAACAATTTTAAACAAGAAACAAGCTCATGTTCCCCCGCAAAGCATGGCCAAAATGTGACAGAAAATGAGACAACCTCATATGTTGCAGTTCCACCAGATGTTGCTGCTTGACGCAGCGTCACATTAGAAATGGCACCTGTTGCAGACAGGACACAAACAGCCCTTGGACCATGCTGAGAGAATGACATTATCTTGGACGACACATCCTGAAAAGAACAAGAAGAAAATTAGGAACAAATTTCTTTTCTCAAACTAATTGGATTGAAAAGGTGAAGCATTTTATGGAACAGGAAGATTGATAATAGATGCCAAATATGAAGAACTGAAATTGAACATAAACAAATATGACAAAATAAATTAAATATACAGCTTCAATAGGCACAGAAAATATAAATATATCCAACATATTATGTCGGTTTTAGCATCTAGAACACTCCACAATTATGTAGAATAGTACACACAAACCCAATTCAGATAGCAAATGGGCTCGTGTCATTGATAAACAACTAATTAAATGATAAACAATTATTTTTTATTAGATAGCAAACTCAAGGAACAATTCTTTTTTATTACGTAGCCAACTCAAGGACTAAAAACAATTCTTTTTTATAACAGAACCAACTCAAGGACTATATACAATGCTTTTCTGTTAGATAGCCAACTCAAAGGACTATTTACATAACATCTTTTATAAGGTAGAAACTCAACACGATCAGTAGTAGGATGGTCTTCAAACATGGTTATTATGAGGATATCTCAGAAGGATGGACCTTCAGTAGAAAAATAGAAGTGGCAAATAAATCAAAATTTTAAGAAGCATAGACCAAAAACTTAGTTCTTTATTGGATTAGATGAATGGTTTTGAAAAAGAAACCCTCAAACAACATATGCAGAGTAAAGCTTACTGCATTCTGTACTCAGAATAAAAAAAATACACATATATCTTATGAATTGTAAAAATAGAAATGTGAATGATGGCGTGATGAGACTTGAATATCAAGTTATTCATATAAAATATACATTTAAATATGTCAGGCCAATTGTTTAAAAAGATCATTGAGGATGTTACTCAAAATCAAGGCAAGATGGTTAAAGTAAATAGGTACATTCAAATATAAGCATAACTCAGATGAAAATGCTATAGTGGAATTGCAACCATATAAGAAAAGACATAATTAGAAACAAAATTATAGGTAATAAGGATGGAGTGGCACCTTCCAAAAATAAGATGTGAGAGACGCAACTAAAATAGTTTGGGCAATGTGAGAAGAAGACCAACTAACACAACTATGATGGTAAGATCATGGATAGAGATGGTTTACAAGCTAGGATTCATGTAGGTAACCCCCCCTAGTTGGATAAGACTTGTGATTGTTGTTGTATCTTAGAACTAGTTAATCGTTTACTACAACTGTGTGCCCACAAGAAAAACATAGATTGTGCCTCCACCAATGTTCCTGCCGCCACTATTTGTGGAGTTCTATGACCAAAAATAATTATTGAACAAGAAATAAAACGATAGCAACCTCCAAGTTCCACAGGAAAAGAAGAAAAGAGGAACCAAAATAAATTAGAAATATGAGACAAAATCTCTAAATGAAATATAAATCAGATCATATATTTCTGCCAGACATCGCTACTAGCACAAGTATTGAGCAAGAGGGAAAATATTAAGTGGATAGGCATCAATTGATTTCATCTTACTCAAGATGTGAAGCATCATAAATCTCACCGCCACTCTACAAAAAATATATTTGTAAAGTTAATAATTACCATTACCTATTAAGCAGTTCTTATTTGTTGCATTTAACAATATTTTTTAACTTTTTTCTTTTTCTTTTTTTTTTTTTTTTTAACAAACATTCTTTCATCACATCCACTCTCCTTACGATGCATCTATTGGTCTTTTTTCTCACAGAACCAAACTATCTTAATTCTGTCTTTGAACATTTTATCCTCAAGTCTCACCACGATAGCATCCCCAATTCTATTTTTACTAAGTTTCTACTCCATGCATCATATTTTCAACTTGCTCAACTAAAAACCTTTGTGTTCTAAGGTATTCCACTATTATTCAAGCTTATAGTATTTGCACTTCTTTCATCTAATCTATCAAAACAATATCATCTGCAAATAACATATACCAAGATCCCTATTCTAAGCTAATTATATGATATATACCAGATTAAGTCAAATTTGTTGAAATTAATTATATCATTAACATCATTACAAGCCTTAATTGCACTAGGTGGGTTGATTATATGAATGCTAGCCCTTTAATCATCTCTCTCCATGGCCATAGTTCCTGTAAGACTATTTTTATCCCATGTTATATCTAAAAGTTACCCTCTTTTTTTTTTTTTTTTTTTTTTTGGGTGGGGGGGTTGTTTTGTCTTCCTTTACCTCTTTTCATCTACCCATCTCATAGGTGCATCTACTAATTCTCTTTTCACATGTCCAAACTATTTCGATCACATCCACTGTATTTTATCTTTCATAGGCGTTGTTCAAACCTTAAACTTGAGTATCTTCAGGTTTCCAATGAGTGTTAGTGCCAGATACAACATCCAAGTATCCATGCTCCATAGGCATACAAGATCATACTTACACCTCCTCCTCTGCATGAATATTCCCACATATTGCTGAAGTGGAGAATAAGCAACACAAAATCCAAGCACCCAGGCCACAGTTAGAAGTTATGTATTGAAGAAATCCTATCTAAATCTGCAATTAAGATTGATGCAGCCAGAAGTAAAGGTTTCAAGGAAAGACCTTAGGGAAACAAAGAGAACTGGATTCCACCAGCAACTTAGGGTAAACTCATAAGTTTATTGAAAAAAAAACTCTCTCAAACAAGAGAAAAGTGTTTAAATACTTCCTAGCAATCAGCAACCCTAAACGCAATTGAAAAAAAAACCCTTAAAACAGAAAAGACTAAAATAGACATCAGCTGTAATTATAAAATTAAATCAATTAAACCAAAAACTAATGGAAACTAATGACAGTTCTGCCCCTCATGGTTGCGCCTCCCTTTCTCACCCCTAGCGTGTTGCTTCTTCTGGTTCAATTCTTCTTCCATTTCTTTCGTTAGTCGTCCTACATCAGTCCCTTCCACCTCCAAAAGACTCAACCCCGTGTTATAGTCCGGATAGAGTAGCTCGCCATCGTAATGGAACTCATAAAAGTCTGCCAAGTTGAAGGTACTAGAAATTCCCATGGAGCTGGCAAATCGAGAATATAGGCATTGTTGTTGATCTGCTTCAATACTTTGAAAGGACCGTATTTCCTAGGCTTCAGCTTGTTGTAAGTACCGACGGGAAGCCTCTCTTTCCTCAGAAACACCATTACTAAATCTCCTTCTAGAAATTGTTTATTCCGACGATGACCATTTACCGCTACCTTATACTTTGCATTCGTCTTTTCCAACTTCTGTTCTACTTCCACACGGATAGCAATCACATCTTCAACTACGTGTTCAGCAATTGTACTCTTGTCGTGACCCTGGGGTAGCTTTACTAGATCGACGACATGGTTGGGAACTTTAGTGTACACGATAGCAAATAGTGCCCTGCCGTGACTATGTGAACTGCAATGTTGTATGCAAACTCAACCTAAGACAATACATAATCCAATTGTTTTGGCTTACCTCCACATACGCTCCAAATCATATTCCCCAGAGTGTGGTTAGTGACCTCGGTCTAAACATCTATTTGCGGATGAGCACTGCTACTTCTGTTTAACTTTGTCCGAAGCAACTTCCATAATGTAATCCAGAAGTGTTCTAGAAATTTGTGTCTCGGTCAGAAGTAATTGATTTGGGAACTCCATGCAATCGCACAACCTCCCCAAAAAACAGCTTAGCAATATTCAATACATTAGAGGTTTTTTGACAAGCTATGAAGCCAGCCATCTTGGAAAACTTGTCAATCACCACAAAAACTGAATCTACTCCCCTTTTGAGTCTGCAGTAATCCCAATACAAAATTCATGGCGAGATCTTGCCAAATGCCATCAGGAACAGAAAGTGGCATGTACAACCCAATATTCTGGACTTGACCCTTCACCACCTGACAAGTGTAACACTTTCAGACTATGGTGCCAACATCCCGCTTCAATTGGGGCCTATAATCTCTCTCCTCCATACTAGCTATCGTTTTGTCACACCTCAAATATCCGCTCAAACCTCTGCCATGCAAATCCCAAATCACCTTCTCACGCAAGGATGAGGTAGGAATACAAAGTTAATTGCCCTTAAAAAAAAAAAAAAACCCATCATTGACATGGAAATCTGCCATTGGTTCGCGATTCACACACTTGCCCCAAATCTACCCAAAATCATCATCATACTTATATAACTCCTTCACACACTCAAACCAAACAATTTCTTGGGAAAGTGTGATCAACAAAAAGGCCCTCAGGCTAAAGGCATCGGCCACTCAATTCGAACTCCTGGATTTGTGCCTGATCACCACGAAGCATGCATCTTATTGACATGTTTCTGGCTGTTAATAAACTTTAAGGCTTGGTGATCAATGAAACAGTATAAATTCCTTCTGCACAAGGTAGTGTTCCCATTGCTTCAAGGCTTTCACGACTGCATAGAATTCTTGGTCGTATGTACTCCATTTCTTCCTGGCATCACTCAATTTTTCAAAAAAGAAAGCCACTGGTCTCTTTTCTTGGGAGAGTACCTCCCTGACACCCACGCTACTAGCATCACATTCAACCTCGAATACCTTGTCAAAACTTGGCAAGGCTAGTACTAGAGCGGTGCACAATTTCTCCTTAATGAGGATGAAACTCTTATCTTGTTCCCTAGCTGAATCATCCCTTCTTCAAAGACTCAGTAAGTGGAGTCAATATGGTGCTGAAATGTCAAACAAATCGTCTATAAAAAGTGGCTAAACCATGAAAACTTTTCACATCTGACGCAAATTTGGAGTCGGCCAATCTCATATTGCCTTTGTCTTCTCCTCATCCACCTGTATACCATTCTCACCAACCACATAACCCAAGAAGAGGAGTTTATTGGTGCAAAATGTACACTTCTTCAGGTTGATGTAAAGCTAATTTTCTTTTAGCACGTCTAGGACTTGCCTCAAATGATTTAGATGTTCTCCTTTGGTCTTGTTGTAGATGAGAATAATATCGAAATACACAACAACAAAAGAGCCAATGAAAGGTTTAAGTACCTAATTCATTAATCTCATGAAGGTGCTTGGAGCGTTAGTCAATCCGAAAGGCATTACCAACCATTCATGGAGTCCATCCTATCCTTGCTCTAGAATGCAATTTTCCACCCGTCTCCAAGCTTGATTTGAATCTGGTGGTAGCCGCAGCGAAGATCTATCTTTGAAAACATATGGGACCCCTCAAGTACATCCAACATGTCTTCTAGTCGGGGAATAGAGAACCTATACTTCACAGTTATTTTATTGATGGTGCGACTGTCCACACACATGCGCCAGGTCCCTCCTTTCTTAGGCACCAAAAGAACAAGAACAACACATGAACTCATGCTCTCTCTGATGAACCCCTTCCTCAACAAGTTTTCAATCTAATCTTGCATAATTTTATTCTCCTTCAGACTCATTCTGTAGTGAGGCAAATTTAGAAGGCTTGCCCCTAATATTAGATCAATACAGTGTTGAATATCTCGCATGGAAGGCAATTCGTTTGGTAGCTCGTCTGAAATCAAAATCTGAAAATCATTTAGGATTTTATGCGCTTCAACCAGAATCGTTTCTCCTACATTAATGGTCACCATAAGCCCTTTAACCACCACTGGACAGATGCAGTCAGAGTGTCTTGCAGAATCCACTATCTTTCGCTCACTACTCGTAAGAGTAAGGAAATTTTCTTACCGCTATTTGTTTGCATTATCGATCTGTTTGAGAGAAGCCATGGTGATCTTGTGACTGCCCATGTAAATATCACCACATTATCACGTCTCCTAAAAGTAGAGTCAGCATCAAACTGCCAAAGGCAACCCAAAAGAATATGGCAAGCATCCATATCAATGACATCGCATACCACTTCATCCCTCTAACGTCTGCCAATGGAGAGTGGTACCTTACAAGTCTCGGCAACCTGAATAGAAGATCCCCTCTTCACCCAACCAAGGGAATACAGGTTGGGATGGTTCTCAATTGGTAGTTGCAACAGACTTACCAACTTTTTAGATACAAAATTTTCACAGCTTCCATTATCCACAATCACCTCGCACACTTTATTCCTGATAGAACAAAGAAACCGAAATATGTTATGTCTCTGTCCCTCTTCTTTTGGTGATAAGAGGACTCATTGCAACACCAAATTCAGCCTCTCTAGTTCTTCCTCAACAGCAAACTCGACTCCCTCATATTCACCTTCATCCGCCACCTCTATAAGTTCCTCACATTCCACCAAATTAGCTTGTCTTCGTTCTGGGTAGTTGTTGGAGCGATGCCCAAATTTTTGGCACCTGTAGCAGAAAATTGCAGTTACCAAGGGGAGGGGCACACCCACATACAAGGCACATGTTCCCAGGCTGAACAATCGATGTGGGACAATTCTCGTCCTACATCAGACACTCCTACCCAAAAAGCTGTCGACTCAATAGCAAAATCCTCACGCCAATCGACCGACACACTCCCCTAGCCAACGGAACCCTCACACCAAACCGCTTGGGTGGAGTGCCACAAGGCAAACCTCACTCTGATACCAAATGATGCAGGGGCATGCACCCCCGAAAACTACAGTTACTAGGGAAAGGGGCATACCCACATATAAGGCGCCTGTTTGCAGGCTGAATAGCCAATATGGGACAATTCTTGTCCTACATCAAAGATGGCTTGAACATTTGAGCAAAACACCAATAAGCACACCTATTAGGAGAATAAATGGAGCAAAAGAATCTTATAGCAAATGAGGTGATGAACACTAAAAAAAAATGGATAAGGAACCCTTAGATATGATATTGAATAGATAAAGATAATTGGACAGCTAGGATACAAGTAAAGAACCTCACCTGGTAAGAATGAAACTTCTGATGATGATGGAATTTTTAGGACACTTGAACACCTAAGTTCCTTTAACAAGATAAGTCAATAATTATTTTAGCATACCAGATAGTGGCAGCCTTGTAAACTAGGTTGCCCTCCTAGAATGAACTAACATCAGTATATTTGTAAGCCTGTTTTACTCTCCCAATAAAGCTGAAAAATTCTTAAACACATATTTTAACAGAAATCAGAGCTAGAACATGCTCATAGATATTTGCATCTCTATGTAATCTTAAATGTTCACAAGCATTAATACAGGTGATGTGTACAACAAAGTTACCCAACTATTCATTATTATAAGGTGTCCCCAATGTACGTGGCTGCCCACTTTGCAAGGATCAGGAGAAAGTTGTTTTTGTATGTAGCCTTACCCTAGCTTCACAAAATGATGTTTTCACAACTGAACACATGACTTGCCAGTCATTGCTACTACCAAGGCTTGCCCGCCAACTATTCACTATTCTAAGAAGAACTCAAAAAAAGAGCATTTATATTACCATATCAAGAACACAATGGAAGGTAAATTAACTACTTTTCCGCAAACTGGAGAGAAAAGATACAGGAAACAAAATAGGTAACTTTTCCTTCATGCAACCCAACAATAAGCAAATAAACTTGTGCATAAACATAAGCTCCAAATGATGCACATGAATATTAGAATAAATATAATAAAAATTCAACAGGAACAAGTCAGCTTAGGCCTGACACAAATTCTAACTCACAATCTAGCTTCAAGGCAAATAAAAAATTGCATTTCACCAAAACAGTAAGTAAATAAATAAAAAGTAGAATTTTATATCCAATTGCATTATTAAAGAAGAAAAAAAGAAGAGAAAGAAAAAACCTCTCCAGCTTTGACGGTGATAATGTGTGGTGTAAATCCAACCCCTGCCGATCCTGCAAGGAGCATCCTTAATCAGAAATTTACATGGTGCATGTGTGTGAATGGCAGAAGTGCAGTAATATAATCTCAAAGGTGAAACTGTTAAAATAAAACCAAAAAATATATATATATTTAACGTGCATGTTTATTTACATGCATAAAAGCACAAGAGCTCAGTGAAACACCAAATCAAAGCTTAGTGTCTTTCCCTTGTAACAACGGGAAAAAAAATTAAAAAAAAAAAGGAAAGCAGATGAAATAATAAAATATTCTGTAATTTCCAGGAAAATTGGAAAGATAAGTCAACACTTGTCACTATGAACCTCTTCACTGACTATACTACTCTTATAACGAGCCCCACTACAAAATATAGAAATATATTTACAATAACTGGAAGAAAAGAATATTCCTAATTTAAACTACTTGAAAAAATTTCTCCCTAACATAATCCATTTATCAAGAAGAAAATTAGGGAACTTTAGCTGACGTGAGTAAAGTCTCTTCCCCTGATTGATAATGCAACTGTTCCAATGTCCCAGCTCTAATTGGAAACAATGCAGAGCACTAAATAAGGCCTTAGTGGAGAGTTGCATATTCCCGCGGTCCCCATCATTCTCGTTAGCCCAAAGAAGTCATGTGACTAAATAGAAGATCAAATAGAATTGAACAAGTCAACAGAGACAAAACAGCATAAATCCAAAGCACATGAAAGGGCAAATGTGTAATTTGATCATGTACAAGAAGGAGCGGGTCAGAGCTAGCAGATTCCAGGTTCCCGCATAACCCATTGCCTTCCTTTTTCCTATTGCACACTCATCCACTCTAACTCGTCAAAATTGATATAAAAATCACATATTCATACTACAATATTAGCATGGAATAAAAACCAATTATTATTCCCTATATCACGTATAATCGAAAATAATAACAGCATCTCGGAAAATTCATTATTCCAGCACGTTACGTGCCGGGTCTATCGGAAGATAGAACGGAGTTCAATCAGAAAAATGCCATTGATAAATATAAGAAGATGGTAATTACCCAGAGCTTCCATTTGCTGCTTCTTGCTTGATCCAGGGGGTCGACCTCTAGCCTTCTTGAACGACGAGGCCGAGCCTGAGCCTCCAGAAAGAGTCGAAGGAGGCGGAGAAGAGAATGTTCCTGGGCTCTGCGATGAGCCAGGAGGTGTCGGTGACAAAGCCAAAGCCATGGTGCCATCTGGCCCGTACTTTCTTGGCCTCCCTCTCTTCCTCTTCATTGGTTCGCTCAAATTCATGTTTAGATTATGGGACACAACGGCGCCCGCAGCCGAGCCCTCAGTAGTTCCGACGCTATTCGCAGCGGACTGGTACTGAGGAGAGCTTCCGCCGGCGGGCTTATACATCGGTGTCCCCTCGGCACCGTAGGCTAGACGGAGGTTCTGTATCGCCGGCTGCGACGGGACGACCGGAATCTTTTGAATGGCGACGGTGAACGGTTCGCTGTTCGTTGTCATCACTGCTCCTCCTACATCAGAACCCGACATCTTTCATACGCTCTCACTGAAATTAGACCGAGAAAGAAGTCGTTCATTTTCGGATCGCATGCGAAGACTAAACCCTAGAAGATGACAATCATGACATCTGGAGATGTAAACAAATTAAGAAACTAAAAGTAAACGAACAACTCCACTCCACTCCAGTTCACTGCGAATGTAAACCAAGTGTAAATAGAAGAAGAAGAAGAAGAAAGAGAAAAAAAAAATAACGGAAATTACTGAAGTTAAATTCCTAAGAAAGCTCAGTTCCGAAATTTAAATCTAAACCGAAACCCTAGAAGCCAAATCGCTCCCTCAAATCTAGCGAAAAAAATCTGAAGTAAAATCTAGTAAGCGCAAACAAGAACCCTAAAAAAGCTCTGGAATGACTCTCAAAGACTTACCTTTGAAGATCATTTCGGATTTTTCAAAAGATCACGCCAAAAATCGAAAGCAGAGTTCAAAAATTGCAGCACTGAACGCCGACCAGTTTAGAGAAAATTCTAATTTTCGAGTTTTACAGCATATAAAAATTGCCCCCGAAAACACAGATAAAATGAGAAAATCACAGAAAAAATCCTGAAAAATGCGAATTAACATACCAATAAATGGGGGAAATTTTTGTGAAGCTAGCAAGAAATTCAGAGATCGAGAGACCGGAGAAAAGGAATTTTTAGGGTTACCGGTGAAGACGAAAAGGGCTCTGAGAGGCTTTTTCTAAAGAAATGTCGAGAATTGCAAATTATTTTTATTTTCTTTTCATATTTATTTTTTTATTATTTCCGGGGTTTCCACTTTCCCATTATTACGCCCTCACCTCGCTTTGACGAAATAAAGCGGAACCGAACAATCCCTTTGCTGGCGATTAATTAAATGCATTAAATCAGCCGAGTCCACGCCGTTAATCCCTGAACTCGCTGTCTCCAGACGAAACGTACGACATCTAAGGGGTTCAAACACACGCAGCTGCGCTCATACGGCGAGTACATGGACATTCCCTACTCGTGTGTGGCTGCGATCATCGGGGGTAGTTTTGGCGTCGCCTTAAATCGGTTGATTTTTTCGTTTATTTTATTTTATTTTTCCTTAGAAGTTATGTCCTTCTTTGTAATTAATGGTAATAATTACTCACCGGCGCCTCGTATTTCAATCGAGCTGCTTCCGGAGCGGTAATTTCAAATTTCATTTCAGTTTTTTGAATTTCTGGGCATTACATGTTGATTTAGTAATTTTTGGCATCCGATTGGATCCCATCGAATTGAATTAGATCAAAATTTAAAATTAGTTTAAATTTAATATTAAATTTTATAAAATATATATATGTTGTGCCAAACAAAATATCAAAATAATGTGAAAAAAATCAAAAAAATAATTAAAAGAAAAAAAGTGTCACATGACTGCCAGGAAATACGCCACATAACATGCTAGTTATGGATGGCCTGAGGGGGTCACTCGAGAGGCCGCCACCCCCGAGTAAAGGTCACTTGGGAGTGGCAGAAGGGTGCACCCCCAAGGTTCACTCGGCAAGTGCACATTCCACGCGACAGCCTAGCAAGAGGTCATCCCCACACAAAGCCTTGCCCCCTGAGTAGGGGTCATTCAAGGTGTTGTGCTTTAGCATGCGTTGTCTCCCATGGTGTGCCCACGCGCATGGCCTTGTGTGCCCACACCTCCATAGTCTTACACACCTATACACATGTTTGTCTGTGCACACTCTCGAATGAGGTTCACCCAAAGTACCACAATCGTGTCCAAGCGCTTGTATGTTCGCATTCTCGCACTACCACCTTAGAGAGAATCAGTCAAACTACACCCGCGGGACTCGATCAAAACCCCTACGAGATTCTTGTCGATGAGATCAGGCCACTCGCCACATGGTTGCCTATCCCCATCGTTATATAAAGAGGATCTCTTCACCTCATTCAATACGCAAACTATAATACTTGCACTCACTTTTTATCTTCAAACATTTCACTTCTACAAAAGTCTAACTTAAGCATTGAATGGCTTGTGCAGGGATTCTTACTTGTGTTCCTAATTGATTTTTTTTCTAGTAAGTCATCTATCGCTTGAAGAAGTCATCTGTCTCTCAAGAAAGTCATCCATCACTCAGATAAGTCACATGTGGGTCATCAATCGATAGTTTCTCATCTAAAAATTGATTGTTATAACCATGCAACAATAGTATTTAACTTAATTTTTTAATAGATAATGACAAAATATAATATTTAATTTTTAAAGGAACCGGCCAATTTTCAGTCTTGGGCCAGTGATGAACGAAAAACGGGTATTAAGTCAAATAAAATATTTTGGCAAATTGCACAAAAAAGTATAGGATCGATAGCTTTTAAAAATTATTTATTTATTTTAATTTTATATTAAATGATTTAGTCTTTAATTAGAAAATATAAGAAATTATTTTCCAAATTTTCAACTTTATACTATGGATTAGAAAATATTAAACAATGTTTTCTATATTTTTTAAAATTAATATTTTTAAGATAAAATGTTAGACTAGTTTAATTATAAAATTAGAGTCACAAATTTAAAAAAATTACCTTATAAAGTTGATTTGATACTTATAATCGATTATTGTTACACCATTAAAGGGCCCATCTAATAACTTTTTCCGCAATTAGAAGAAGTTTTAGTCAATCTTATCACGTACTAATCACAAAACAAGATCCTCGATGACATCAATAAGAGTTTTGCACTTGTTGTCGTATATCATCTAAACATAAATTAATATGGTAATCATTAATATAGCAATAAATACTAATGTAATTGTCACGTCAACCAACTTAGTAAATCCTAACAACATTTAATGATTTATATTAACAATAAATTAATGATAATTTAAAATTTAAAAAAAAATAAAAATAAGAGAAATTTTAATATTTTTTTTCTCCCATTTATAAGTTTTGTCACTACTAATGGCAACTGTCAGAGGAAGGCTACCAGTGCCCATTATTGGGGACCACCAACAATTGAGAGGATGGGGGAAGACAGAACATACAAGTACAAAGAATATATTTAGTTTTGTATAATTTTTTATTTTCTTAAAGATAAAAAAATAAATAACCAAACATAAATTTTCTATTTTTATTTCCAATAAATAACCAGATTTTTTATTTAAAAAATAAAAAGATAAATTACACTTAGACCCTACGTGACTAAAAAGTGCTTATGAATTATAGTTTGAATTTTTTTTCTTTTAACACGATTTATGTCAGGAACCACATCAATTAAATATTAATTTAGTTAAATTAAATTAATTAAACAAAAATTAACTTAAAATTAGCAAAAGTAAAAATAGAAAAAATAGTACCATCTGATGAAATTATAATTGGGTTATATATGAGCAATAGTTCTAGCAACTGTAACCCATTAGCAAGGGAAATATCCCTAAATTATAACCTATACATGGAAGAAAAATAAGAAAATGATAGAGAGAAAAAGAAACTAAAAAAAATAATAATAAGACTAAAGATAGATATGAGGAAGTGGAGAATAATCAAGGTTGTATTTAGATGAAAATCTAGTTAGAATAATCGTTACTAGACAAAATTAATAGTTTCAAATATAGAATAAGTCTATGCCTTTTCTATTGAGTGTATTTCATCTTTTAACTCATGATATATCGATAAAATCTCTATATTCGCTCAATCATTAATTACCCTCATCGTTTATCTTTCTTTCTTTCATTCTTATTTTATTTTTTGGATCCCAAAAAACTTAAAATCCACCAACGACGACAATATTATAGATCTATAACCTATCAATTGCATTATCATCCACAATGAAAACCCTTGAGTTCTATTTGGAATCTATTAGCTTCAACTAATGATGGTTTCAACAATCGACCGATAAACCAACAATGTAGGTGAAGTGAGAGCATATTTTTTGTGTTTCTGCTATAAAATAAAAGTATAAGCAAAAAATAAAATATTTTTTAAAAAATACCATCAATCAATATTTAGAATTACAATAATTATACCTAATAGTATTAAATATTAACTACATAATGTCACAAGAATAATTCTTGAGCACTCATGACTAACTCTCACCTAGCATGTCTAACTTCTATTTCTATTGCAACTATAAGTATTGTAACGCTTTGTTTTTCTCAAAACGTTTCTTACCCTGACGTTTATTAATTAATAATTACTTTATCAATTATACCTCATATATTTTTTTTTATTTCTCTCATTCTCTTCATTGGAGTAACCATAGCTAATAACGGAAGCATGATAGATCATAACCTGATACTTAACGAGCTTATAACATCAAAGTCGTAAATTCATATTCATAACAAAATCATAATATCATTCTCAAACATACCAGTGTTTAAACATAATTATGATCATCCTTTAATATTACATGCCGAAAATATCATAATCAACATCATGGATAACATAGCAGAACATAAACATGACAGGTTATATACATAACCGATACATTTTCGCATTTTAACGAGTGCCATCACATGCCTTCATTTCCTTCGTTTCTACTATGACTTCCATCTGGAGCATTAAATATTTCAGGGGCATTGCTCAATTAGATGATCAACCATTTAAGTAAGAGTATAATATTCATGTATGAATGTAAATGCATAATGTCCTGTCATTTGACCTATTTGAGCCGACGGGCATCCATATATCATATGCCACTTACCATTTTTTACGATCAGCTCTTTCCAGGCTGAGGTGTATAGGTGCACCATTGGTAAAGTAGCGATGCTCACTCGTACTCTTAAACATTTGCGATGCATGAGCAACAATGGATTACACGTGAACATATGCATATCATCGTCATATTATGTAAATGCATCTACGTGACATATGCACACATCATATCATGTCAACATGCCGAAATATACTTTGAAACATGCATCATATTTAACATATAGTCATACTATCAAATCATATGGTACATTTTAGAAATTACCTTTCATAGATAAATTAGGTTTGAGAAATACTAGATTACCTTTGAAATCGGCTTAAATCTCGAGAAATGTATTTTAATCTCAAAGATGTGCTCGATTTGACTTTCACACCAGACTTCTAGTTATACTCAAACTTTAATCTCAATGATCCCTGGACATCATATTTATTCAAGAGGTATCAAAACTTATTTTCCTCAAATTTTTCACAATCGCTCAAATTTCTCCCCATTATTTCTGTAAGCACCCCCGCCCGGATATCCTAACCACCCGGTCTATCCGAACAGAAGCGCTTACCTAAGGGAAGAGAAACAAACACAAGACAAAAATGCCCTGACATGCATACATAAAAAGGAATACCACAACAGAAGCAAAATGATACACATGCATGTCTACAGGTACCCCGCTAGAACAACGGTCGAGGAGTGTATATAAAAATATACAGACGTCTATGCCAACAACAAAAGATACAGAGAATAATCCGGCACAGTCAAAAATGAAAGACAAAAGTACTGACAGGATATCAGAGATAACGGGGGCGACTAACTGTACACCAAACCAACACGGGCGGCTGCTAAGTGGAACGATCATCGCCCTCGGCCTTTGCTTTACCCTTACCTGGAATGATGGAAAGCAAGGTGAGTCACAAGACTCAGCAAGTTTATAAGAAATGAAAGGCTATAAATAGAGAAGAGTCTATCCCAAACACAGCCCTACAAGTACACACAAGCCATGAGACGTTACAACACAACAGTGCAGCATAATAAAAGCACATACCGGTCCTTGGAGCCCACACAAGACACCTGGCACCCAAGTCCCATACCAACCTGTCGCTGCCTTGAAAGACAACAATATCGTTAACAAACCTGTGCGCACTGTCTCGGGACGGTACTCCCGTCACTCGTATCCACGTCGGTACTCCCGACAACCGAGCCATAGGCTCCCTTGGAACGGTACTCCCGTCCGAGAACTAAATACTATCAGTAGTCATGCAATGCACATAAAATGCAACGGCGTAGTGAGCATCAACGTGATACCAAGCGCCCATACATCCAGGTATCAGGCCATGCTCCGCCCACATAGTAAGCCACACACGATGCATATGTCTGTGCTGGAAGCATCATAATCAAACTAAAATGCCAGTGACCAAGCACAACCAAATCATGTTAATCCCAACATGCAGCCCATACCCATGTGCACATCAAACTATACAATGAGAATAAAACGTAAGCAGGCAAGCTATAATCATATAACAGCTAAGCTAGACAGCAGTGCCTGGCACTGGTCGATGATCAGTGGGTAGGAGAGACCCGTCGGTGGCCTAAGGTAGACTGTACGACAGTCGCTCCGTCACCGAATTGCCGACTCTAGCCCCTATTGCATAACTGCTCCAGCCGGAAGCAACCAAAAATCCAATTACACTACCCGAACTGCTAAGAACCTAGCCCCAGGTGAGTACAACATCATTCTCAACAGGCAGGGGGTGGCACAAACCCCCGTAGGCAATCAACGAATAAAACCCACGAGACCAATTTAATAAATTAAATTTTTAAACTAACTATTTAAAATCCCATAGTTGATTAATAGCCGAAATAAACGAAGGGAGGTCAAATAAATTGGCAATGAAAGAAACAACGAGGTGGGTGAAAAGAACTTGTCTTATCAGAAGTATCCTTAGGCTCGTTTGGTCCAAACGCAGTAAAAATTATACAAACTGCAATATCTAAATTAATTGTCAAAATTAACAAAATTGGACGTAAAATAAAATTCTGACCGTAGAGAATATTAATTACTAGCTTCTCTACATACCTGACAAATTAAAACTTGAATTAAACTTGAATTAATCTGAATTTTAAGCACCAAAATCACCCATTTTCACTTCGTGAGCGCATTGGAATTTTCTCCAAAATGTTGTTGTTTTCTCTGCAAAAAGAACACCCGAATTGGGCTTAAATGCTGCAAAAAAACGAGCGGAGGGAGGGACGCCACGCGGCCAGCCGCTGGAGAGGCCACCGCCTCTTTCGAAACGACGTCGTTTCGACGTCTAGGGGCTAAATTAAATCAGCCAAAATTCCCCCCCTCACGCGCAGCCCTCGCGATTCGAACCCTCGCTCATCGCCTGGCCGCCTCGCGCGCGAACCGCCCACAACCACGCTCGCATCTAACCTATATATGACTTATGTTATATTTAATGTGATTTTTGGCCTCTTCCGCGATTCACGCCAGCACCCCTAACTTTCCATTAATTACACTCTCACCACCTATATTAATTACAATAATGCCCGAAACTTCCAAAAATCATAGAATTTAATCTATTTTAATTTTTTTAAAATCCCAGAAAATCCTAAAATAACAAAATTAATTATCTAAATTTCTTATTTCCACAAAATCATATAATTAAATTTTTATTTAATCCCAACAACTTATTTTCATATTTCTTTAAAATCCAATTATCCCAAAATTAAATTAAATTGGCATTTATGGGGCATTACAATTTCCTCAATAATTCCAAAATAAATACTTCCCCAAGTATTTTTTTTTAATTTTTCTCTACGAAAATTCATAAAACAACATTTTTTATCTTCTAAAATTTTATGGAAATTTTCCATAATTTTTTCCTATTTTTCTTCTATTTTTCAATAATTCATTTTTTCCCAAAAATTACCAAATAAGTATTTCCCTCCATATTATCCAGAAATTTCTTCCATGATTTTTTTTGGGAATTTTTTTTAAAAAATTAAACATAATAAAAAAATATTATCAACCTCCATCTATTTGAGATATTATACACTTATCTTATAACATTTTCTTTAAACTTGTTTTTGATGTGCCCAATTTCTCTTCCTTACTCCTTCCTCTCAAATCTCTTTCACAAGCTCAATTTTTCTCACAATCTCTTTGTTTCTTTATTTTTCAAATTTCTCTTACTCTCAAATCTTTCTTTTTCTAATTTAACTCCTCAAATCTTTCAAGTTTTCTCTATTTATAGAAGGTTGAATTAAACTTAGCATAATTGTAGTGACCAACTATCTTTAATTATTTTGTCATATTTCTTAATTATTTTCCATTAAATCTCACCTATATTCTTTAATTATTTATCCACACCCTATTTTGTCTCTCATATTTCTGAATTATTTCATCCATTATCTTTTATTATTTGTCCACACCCTACTTTGTCTCCCACATTTCTCAATTATTATCTTTAATTATTTTGTCATCTTCTTAATTATTTTCCACTAAATCTCATCCATAATCTTTAATTATTTGTCTACACTCTACTTTGTCTCTCACATTTCTCAATTATTTCACTCACAATCTTTAATTTTGTTACGTCTTACTTTGTCTCCCACATTTTTCAATTATTTTATCAATTATCTTTAAATATTTTTCATTAAATCTTATTTTGAATAGATTATTCTTTCATTTAGTTCATTAATTTTAAACCCACTTTCTTATCTTACTAATTATAAACTTATTTACTTAGTCTTTCCTTTTTTTTCAACTTAGCCTACTAAGTCTAAGTCTATTTATTTAACTTTTTTTTTTCAACTTAGTCCATTAACTCTAAGCCCATTTATTTAGCTTTTCTTTTTTTAACTTAGCCCATTAGTTTTCTTAATTATAATCTTCAATAAATATAAAAATATTTTAAATAAAAAAAATAATTATTATTATTCTCAAAATATTAGGATATTACAAGTATTGTAACATTGAGTGTCACTTTACATGCATTTATAAAATTTGCATAATTTTACTACTTATGTCATAATAAATTATTAAATTATAATTATTACTGCCAATTATTGAGTCTTGTTATGCAGTAGAAGGAATTGGACGTCGTCATGTTCAATATGCCAATTAGAAAAAAAAATCGTAATTTGTTATTATACAATTCAATATGTTATTATTAATTTAAAAATTACCAAGTGTATTATTTTCTATCAAATTAAGTACAAGTGGCCTAATATATTTATTTGGGTTGAAAATTTTTAGTAGCTCTTAATAAGATCTAGAACATAAATTAATTTAATGTTGAGTTTAATTTATAAGAGACTCATTCTAGGCCCAATAAGTGAGGGAAAAAAAAACCCAAAAACCCAAATAAATTCCACTCAACTCAAAACCTAATAAAAAAAAAAAGAACTCTAATACACCACTCCCCTTCCCCCTCAAACCTCACGCCTCCCTCTTTCCCTCACATATTTCACTTCTCTCTTCTTTCTCAACACACATCACCTCTCCCATAAAAGAAAAAGAAAGAGGTAACTTTCTTCTTTTAAATTTTTTTTCTAAATTAGCCTTTAATAAGATGTGTATTTTACATACAATATATATACATAGATATGGATGAATGCATATAAGTGGTTCAATTTTATGTCAATTGGGTATTATAGGTATGCAATTTAATGTATATATTGAATTTTAAGGAGATTCAAATTGGAAAATGACCCTCTGTGAATTTTCTATCATCTGGATTTGGAATGACATCATTCGAAAGTTTGTAGAAGTTTTTATGACATTTTTTGTATATATGGGCAGATTTACGTGAAAACAGTGTTTTGGAGGATAAAAAAATATTTTGGTATCCCAAACGTTGTTGTCATGAGCTCATTTTTAAATACAATAAACTTATAAGAATTTTCTATATCCTGTGTAAATTTTATAATTTTACAACATTGTTTCCTATTTCAAAATATTTTTTTTATTTTACTGCGTTTTGCCAGAAAAAAATAATTTGTTTGTGGATTTGAAAAATATTATGAGAGTTATGTAATCTGAATCATGATGTGATTTTAATTAAGAATGTAGCCCTATGAGTTATTTAGCCCATTGAATTGGATTCATATGATTTTGTGTTATGAATTTCGAGTTATGTTTGTTTTCGTAAGGGCCGACAATTTGATTTCGTGAATTAGTAGTGTTTCACTAGTAGATTCCTATTATAAATGTTTTCTTTTCATCCTTGCATTAATTACTATTTATACATATAGTGTTATGATAAATTTATTTAAAAAAATATAATAATAAGCGAGAGTCATCTTTAAAAGGTAAGAATTATTGAAATTTTTGAAATGAATAATAATGAATTAGGATTTTTGAGGCACATTTACATCAAGGGCAACTATGATTCTTCCAGTTGCAAATCTAAGAAGTAAACTTTAAAAACTTCAGGTAAGTAAACTGTAATAGCCCAGAAAAAATTAGTATATATTGAGAATAAGTAAGGATGAAAATAACACCAATTGGATATCTTTGAATTGAATGTAGGCACAGAATTCCCGAGTTAAGGGTGCTTGAGCTAGGAAGTTTAGGGATGAGTGACCCCCTTGAAAAATTCATGTAGACCCATTAGGGTAAATTGTTTTGGTCATTTTTATCAGTCGATGTGGGATGTTTCATAAACTCTTTCTAATTTTCACCCTATGTTGAACAGTTGATGTGGAAATATTGTGTTTGTGATTGGGTTGGAGATATTTAATTCTAAATTTTTTCGTTACTTTGTGTTATTTCCTTACATTCAATAAAAATGATTAAACATGCATATATATATATATACATAATATATGTATCATGTCATTGCATCAATGAGCACACATAGGCATTGATATGAGAAAGTTAAGGTTGCGTTCTCTTTGCTATTTTTAAGTCATTTTTAGTTTTTGATTTTTTAAAATAATAAAAATGCATTCTCTTTACTATTTTAAAAAATGTATTTTTTAAAACAAAAAAAATTGTAAAGAAAACTCAAAATAAAAAAAAATATTTTCAGTGTTTTCATCCAAAACAAACTCTAAAATTAAAACACATTTATTTATTTATTTATTCATATTTTATTATTGTAATGGAAAAAATATTACAAAATTCATTAATTTTAAAATGTATATATATTTTTAATAATATATTAATATTAAATATTTCTAATTTAATGAATAATCAAATTTATTGAATAAAATATCATTAAAAAATTTATTTTTAAAATTTCAAAGAGAACATATTTTTTAATTTTTTATTTTGAGAAATAGTTTTTCAAAATGACAAAGAGAACGCGTTTTCAATTTTCTAAAAATAGACTACTAAAATAGAAAGCTAAAAATAAATTTAAAACTCAAAATTAAAAATTAAAAAATAAAGAAAACACATTCTAAATATTTTCAAATGAAAGGTGTGTAAAAGTGTAATTTTTTTTTGCAAGAATATTTAACTCAAGTTTTTTTCAAAGGAAATGGGTAAAAATCTATGCCATGATGATGTGAGTGGTAAATAGGGCATGGGGGATCGGCACACCCGACCTATGAAGTAATGTGTATGTGAAAGTTAAAAGTGAAAGAAATTTTTGACTACTTTGTGATACTACCGGTAGAATGAACCTGGTTCCAAATAAAAATTGACAACTGCATTCTGATTGGCTAGGTAACATACTAAGTGAACTCACAATAGTAATGAATTGTTTTGAGAAGTTAAAGTAAATGGGGATACATTTTTCAAAATTTATTCAAGCTTTGCATGTCACAGGCATGCATCATGTGCATGTAATTTACTTGCTGAGCTTTAGCTCACATTTTTTACTTTTTTCCACATTTCAGATGATGAGAGCTAGATGGATTGAGGAGATCGCTTGGAGGCAGACTCATCTGACATAGAATTTTAGTTTTGGACTAGTAGTGTTAAGACACTTATTCGTATTCATTTATTTACTTATCATTTTAATTACTAAATTCTTAAATTTTGAATAAATTAGTTTTGATTTGGTTGAAAATTTGGTTGGACCCAAATCTTTCATTTGGACTGAGTGAGTTACTCAGTTGATTAATGTTTGTTTCTATTACCGTGAAGTTAAGAATTGAAACTTAAATTAAAGTAATTGGCCAATTTTCGGTCTTGGGCCAGTCATGGACCAAAATCGGGTATTAAGTCAAATAAATTATTTTGGCAAATTACACAAAAAAAGTATAGGATCGATAGCTTTTAAATTTTTTTATTTCTTAATTTTAATTTTATATTAAATGGTTTAGTCTTCAATTACAAAATATAAAAATTTATTTTTCAATTTTTCAACTTTATACTATGGATTATAAAATATTAAAAAATGTTTTCCATATTTTTAAAAATAATATTTTTTAACATAAAATGTTAGACTAGTTTAATTATATAATTAGAGTCACAAATTAAAAACTATTTTGTAAAACTAAACAAACCCTAACCATGGTTTCAATTTAAAAGTGATAATCACCTTCAATTTTGGAATATATTATTCTTCTGTTAGTAAAATCCATTAAATGTTGGTGTAGTCCACTTTGATATGGTGTCACCTTACTATTTTTTGCCATGGAAATATATACAAATATAAACTTAACGGTGTAATATCCTAAATTTTGGAGATAAATGATTATTAGGTATTTGGAGATTTAAGAAAAAAAATAATTTATATTATTTGAGGAAATAGAAAATTAGAAATTAAGGGTAATTAATTATTTTATTTGAGAGTAATTAATAATTATTAAATTCTGCTTTTTAAGTGATTATATTGAGGTTTTTAAGGAAAATGATTAAGAGTATTATTTTGAGATTTTAATTTTTATATTATTAAAACTCACGATGTGTAGTATGTATTAGATGTTAAAACTAAAATAAATAAAATAATAATAAAGTAATTGAGAAATTGAAAGTGGTAGCCGAGTCTAAGTATGTATAAGAATATATTAATAGTTTATGTGGTCTTATGTAAATGAGTATAATAGCTAGCAAAAGTCAAAAAAGAAAAAATTAAAATGAGAAGGCTGCCCAATTAGAGTAAGGAATAAATGTGTGTATACATATATATATATATATATATAATGAGGGGCTAGTTTCTGGAGGAAGCTGGAATTTTCCAGCAAGGAGGCACCCCAAGCAGCGCCGTTTCACGCAAGAGAGACAGCAGCCTTCGGCCCCCAGGGCATAGCTCAGTTGGCAGTGGGCGGGCAGAGTTGCTCCCGAGACAGCAGCCTTGGCTGCAACGTGGCTGCTTCGCAGCCCTACTTTTTGTGGCTTTAATGCCACTTAATTTGATTATAAATTGGTGGTCTTGGACAGTAAGCAGTGCCCATTAAAGGCTTAATTTGAAGGTGTTCTGAGGAGGAAAAACACAAAGACAGCGGCGCACTAAGGGAGAAATTGGAGAAGAAATTCAAGAAAATTGATTTTAGTAGGTGCAATTGAAGATCTGAAGGGTGAGGTAGGTTAATCAGCTTGTATTAAATATTTTTTATGGTTTAAATCGTATTTTTAGACTATATTTTAGTTTATTTTAGTGTTAATATTATTTTACAGTGCGTGGGCATTTAAGGCTAAAAATCTACGAATTAAGGCAAGTCCTCTCCGCTTTCTAATTTTTAGTGACCTCTTATACCTGTAATAACTTCGATTTTGTACTGATTTAGCTGGATTATTGGAAATACGCGTATAAGTCTTGTATTGAAGTTTTGTGTAATTAGTAAAAATTACTAATTTGTGCAGTGGCTGAGCAGAGAGGTGGGAATCTTCTATTAAAAGATAAGCTCCTAACCCCCTCCTCTTGTTCTTTAATTTTCGTGAGAGACTTTGTGATTTTTCATATTTTATCCATTCCCCTACTTTAATTCGACGCCTAGCATTATTTATTGAGTTCTTATTCATTTGTTTTAATTTAAATTAAACTCAAGACTTCTAGGATTTTATTCGTTGTGTGCTTACGGGGGTTTCTATCGCCCCCATTCCTTTCGGAATGATGTCGAACCCACCTTGGGGACTAGCTTCCTAAACATGCGAGTTTATTTATATTTTCTTGAGTTTGTTTATGGTTCGGTTAGAGCTATCGAGCAGTGGGGTAGGGGTCGGCTGTTTGGTGACGTTGGGGTAGATTATTGTACGACCCTGAAGTAGATCGTCAGGTGGACACTCCTAGTCACTAGCCGTTGACCGGTGCCGGGCACTACTGACTAGCTCTGCCAGTATGTGATTTACTGCACGATTAGATTTATTATACTACTGTTCATTATTTGATATGCACATGGGTACGGGTTGCATGTTGGGATATTCATTTATTGAGTATGCTTGGACATAGACATTCCAGTTTGGTCAGGTTGCATCTAGCACAAGCATATGCATCGCGTGTGGTTTACTATGTAGGTAGAGTGTAATACCCCATGTTCGTATAAAATTGCCACGTAATTTCTATGAGTTTAGAACACCAAAAAATGGATTTTATAGCAATTTCAGGTACCGAATCAACTACAGGGAATACCTCGGAGTGAAATTGTCTAAAGAAAATTATATGGTCTCGACGAGCGTTCCGAGATAAGATTTGTGGTATCGAAAGAAATTGAATCGAGAACAGTTTTCGGTACAGCTAAAATACAGCTGTCATTTAGGCTGTAAAACCGAATCGTCGTAGAAAACTCCCAAAAAATTAACGGAACCCTAGGGGGGCTCCACTTTTGCGTAATGAGCAACCCTTCAATAGTTTCGGGATGAAACGACAGCCCGGTAAGGACATTGGGGCAAAATCTTCATTTTCAACTAAGAATTGGATTATTAATTTTACGTTTAGAGTATTGTAATGCAAATAAATTTGATATTTAAGTGAAATGAAAATGAATTTTTAGAATTTAAATATATAATTTTACAATATAATATAGAATTATATATATATAAACGTGCTGTGAAATGTAATGGCTTCGCGAAGCTTCTGTGAAGCTTTAAATGGCCGAAATTTGGGCTACAAAATGAAGGATTGTGGCAGCGTGAAGTGAGGAAAGAATTTGTCAGAGGTATGGAGTGAGTAATGAAGCAATTAATGTGGAGTAGCGGCCAAGGTAAGAGAGTTCTATAAATTGGGATACGTTGGCCGTGCGAGAGGCATCAAGGGAGAAAGAGATCTGATGGAAGGAAGTGAGAGGCAGCCGCGGCAACGAGCATTTGGCCGAGAGTTTGTGAGAGAGAAAGAGAAAGCCCGAAAGAGAGAGATTGCGAGAAGGAGAGAGGTTGGTTGGAGAGCAGCAGGCGGCTGCCATAGCCGCATCCAAGCTTCCAGCTAGCTCGGCCATGGCAACCATGGCCGACGCGCAGCAAGTGGCAGCGAGGGCGGTAGCATCCGGGACGGATGGTGGCGAGGCGTGGTGCAACAGCTAGGGGAGGCGGAAGCGGCCGTTGAAGGAGACGGCCGGAGGCAGCTGGTGCGGCCGTGGCCGCGACAAGCTACAGCGAGCTGCAACCCACAGCAGCCAGCGGTGGTCGCGGGTAGCGGCTCGCGGTGTTTCGTGCGCTGCGCCGGGGTCTGGTGAGGCCGAGGCGGCCGGTGGTGGGCAGCGACAACGGCGGGAGGTGCAGCTGGTGCGCGGGCAGCGGCAGCAGAGGCTGTTCGCGCTTGAAGGAAAGAAGAAGAAGGAGAAGAAGAAGAAAAAAAAAGAGAAGAAAGAAAGAAGAAAAGAAAGAAGAAGAAATAGAAAGAAGGTGGGCTTGCAGGTAGCAGGGGAGGCGCCGGGAAGAAGGTGAACAGGGAAGGTGGAGGAAAAAAAAAAGAGAAAAGGAAAAGAAAAAAAAAAGAAAAGAAAAGAAAAGGAAGAAAATAGAAAAAATGGAGAAAAAATAGAAAAAATGTTAGAAAAATTCTGAAAAATAGGATTTAAGAATTTAGTAATTTTTTGAAGATTTTGACAAGAAAAATGGTTCGAGCATGCGTTTCGAGAATCTGGCACGCATACCGAGAAAGTCGGGGATGCTAAGTTAAGGTGAGTAAATTTCTTAGAAAATTTCAAAAATTTCAGAATATTATTTTATGAATTTTCGTAGTGGAATATTTGAGAAAATATTTTCAAAAATATTTAAATTGAAATTATTGAGAAAAATAGGAAGAAATAGAGAAAAAATTATAGAAAATGTCAGAAATTATGAAAAAATAGGTTCTAATGTTTATTTAAATAATTATGGTGATTATGATGCTTTAAGGTTGAATTTGAAGAGAATCGTGCAATTTTGAGGTTGGCATGCAAATCGAGGTGAGGTACGCAAATCGAGGCGAGGCATAGATATCAAGGTAGCTTCTTGATAAGCTTGAGAAGGTAAGTGGTACTTTCTCGAAAATGTTTTCATCATATTGACATGCCCTGATATGTATCTATCACGTAGAATGCATACATGACTATGAAATGCATGATTACACGTTGATATCATTGATCACACACATATGAGGCCGTATGGAGTACGAATTGGCACCGTTGTGCTATCAAGGGTGCACCCATACACCTCAATTTCGAAAGAGGTGGCCGCTAAAATGATAGGCAACATGAGGGGTACAGTTGACACCTACGATAAAAGACATTGCATACACACATGACATAGCATTATGTACCCTTACTTAGATGGTTCATCATCTAACTTGGGTTCGCCCCTGGAACATTCAACGTTCCAGTCGGGCCTTGCAGCGATGATACCGAGATTGGAGATGTATGGTGACGCAAGACGTCAGGAAACGAGGAAATGTGCCAGACTATGTTGTAATATGAATAGTTTAAGAATTATGTACATGCATTTATCGTCAGACGCTTATGATTTAACTTTGTAATGAATGTCATGTCAAGTTATTATTATATGCATTACCATGAGCAGGTTCGATTCAGCTTCCACTTTGTATTTATTTTCTAGTGTAGATATCTCGCGCTAGATAAGGTCTTAGGGAATTTCGGGATAATGTAATGATAGAAAAAATAAAAATAAACTAAATTTCCTAAGACATAACACGCCCGAGAAAGTGGGCTGTTATATAGAGCATGGCCTGATGCCTGGATGTATGGGCGCTAGTGTTTCATGTTGATGCTCACTACGCCATTGCATTTTTATGTGCATTGCATGGTTACTGGTAGTTATTAGTTCTCAGACGGGAGGACTGTTACGAGAGAGCCTATGGCTCGAGTGTCGGGAGTATCGACACGGACATACAGGTGACGGGAGCACCGACCCGGGATTGTGCGCTCAAGTTTATGGGGATATTTGTTGCCTTTCAGGGCAGCAGCAAATTGGTATGGGACTTAGGTGCCGTGTGTCTTGTGTGGGCCCCAAGGACCGGTATGTGTTTTATTATGCTATACTATTGTGTTGTAGCGTCTTATAACTTGTGTGTACCTGGGGGTTTATTATGGGGAGAGTTTTCTGGATATGTTCAGTTTTCAGCCTTTCTTTTCTTTATGCTTGCTAAGTCTCTTGACTCATCTTGCTTTCCATCATTCCAGGTAGTGACAACGTGGGTCTGGGCAAGGAAGGCAGCGTCTAGCGACAAAGTCGATATGGTGTACAGGCAGTTTCGTCAGTCCCCGTCAACTCTGATGTCTGAGTAGGATTTACTCTATTATTTTCGACTGTGCCAGGTCATTTCTCGTGTGTCGTGTATGTTGGCACAAGAGTCTATATTCCTTTATTTATCTTGTGACCGTTGTGCTAGCGGTGTTCTCGTAGTGTATGCATGTATATAGTTTAGCTTCCGCTGTTTTCATTTTTGTGTATGCATGCCAGGGTGGTTTCCTTCTTGTGTTTTTCTTCTTTCTTTTTTCGTAGATGCTCCCGTTCGAGTAGTTCGGTGGTTGAGATATCCAAGCGGGGGTGCTTACAAATAAGAAAATAAATATATATTGATATATATTATATTGACTCAATTTGGTCATTAATTACAAAAACTTCCTTAACATTAATAGTGTCTCATTTTTATGGGGTTTATGTGTTTATTGTTAAGTTTAATTCGTTTTACAGTTACTATTTAGTTATCAACAAAAAGAACATTTAATTTTCATTTAATATGAGTTTTTAGTTCATTTTAAGAGGATGTTTGTTAAAATGAGCAAGATAAGAGGTATCAAAATAATGTTGGAGTGTATTTCTGATCAAGATAAGACTGAAAAATATTTTAAGATTTCTATCAAAATGTTTGTTAAATTTTTTAGAATTCATTGATAATTGTATTTTTTCTTTTTATATGTTTGTTAATGCTTATGATAAGTATCAAGATAAGAGTTTTTTTTTACTAAAATACCCTTATTATTAAATTTATGATTAAAATACTATTTTATGATTAATATGAATTGTCAAAAAAATTAAAATTAAAATTAAAATTAAAAATAATATTTTATTTTCTAAATTCATGTTCAAAAATAAATTTAAAAAGAGTTGAAAAGTAGAAATAATTATTATTAGAATTACAATAATTCCACCTAGATAATTAAAAATAGTCAAAATATATTTTTATAATAGATAATAAAATATAAAATTAAATAAAATAATTTAAAAATTTGTGAAATGAATTATATTAGTTAATAAAATATATAGAGGGAGAGAGAGAAATTTAAATTTTAAAAATCAATGAAATAAATAATGTCATTTAAATTTTAAAAATTATCAAAACATATAACAATTTAAAAATGTATTAAATAATATTAATTATAAGACTTAAATAAATAAGTTTTTTAATAAATTTAAATATTTAAAATGCATTAAATGGCATTAACTATCTGATAAGGGGCATATAAGTAATTGAACTTTATCTTAAAAGAGCTAGATAAATTTATTCAAGGGAGAGGTCGGATAAATTTATCTTGAAAGGGGGAAATAAGAGATCATGTGAGGCTTTTTCAGAAATTGTCAGATAAACTTAACAAACATGTTAGAAAGACCAAACATTTAGAATACTTTTCATATCTGATCTTTTTTCTCTCTTATCTTGATTAACAAATGCCCTCTAAATATAATAAATATATACAAATACGATAAAGACAGTTCAACAATCAGTCAATAAAGGCAAATAAGGAATTCACATCAAATAAAATAAATATCAATAACATTATCTTAAAATGACAATACAAACAAGTGAAGTCCATCACTAGGGAAAAAAATCACCTTACAAAGTTGGTTAGATGTTTGCTATCGATCACTATTACACTGTTATAGAGCCCATAACTCTTTTTGCAACTAAAAGAAGTTTTAGTCATTACACAAAAAAAGATAAGATATCTCATTCACTAATCACAAAACAAGACCCTTGATCACATCAATAAGAGTTTTGCACTAGTTGTCGTAAATTATCTAAACATAAGCTAAGGTGGTGATCATTAATATAACAATAAATACTAATGTGATTGTCAAGCCAGGCAACTTAGTAAATCTTAACAACATTTAATGATTTTTATTAACAATAAATTAACGACAATTTAAAATTAAAATAAATCTAAAATTAAGACAAATTTTAATATTTCTTTTTTCTCCCATTTACAAGTTTTGTCACTACTAATGGCAACTGTCAAAGGAAGGCTACCATTGCCCCTTATTGGAGGACCACCAACAGTTGAGAGGATGGGGGAAGAAAGAACATACAAGTACAAATAATATATTTAGTTTTATATAATTTTTAAATTTCTTAAAGATAAAAAAATAAATAACCAAACATAAATTTTCTCTTTTTATTTCCAATAAAAAAACTAATTTTTATTTTAAAAATAAAAATAAAAATAAAAACAAAAATAGAAAATAAAAAATAAATTACACTTAGACCTTACGTGGTTAATAAATGCTTATGAAGATTATTATAGTTTGAGTTTTTTACTTTTAATACCATTTCTGTCACGAATTACATCAATTAAATATTAATTTATTTAGATTAAACTAATTAAACAAAAATTAACTTAAAATTAGCAAAAGTAAAAATAGAAAAAATAGTACCATCTGATGAAATTATAATTGGGTTATATTTGGATAATAGTTCTAGCAACTATAACCCATTAGCAGGGGAAATATCCCTAAATTAGAACCTATATATGGAAGAAAAATAAGAAGATGATAGGGAGAAAAAAATAATAATAAGAATAAAAATATATATGAGAAGATGGAGAATAATCAAGGTTGTATCTAGATGAAAATCTAGTTAGAATAATTGTTACTATATAAAATTAACGGTTTCAAATATAGAATAAGTTTATATCTTTTCTATTGACTATATTTCATCTTTTAACTCAAGATATGTCGACAAAATCTCTATATTTGCTTAATCATTAATTATATCTTTCTTCTTTTCATTCTCATTTTATTTTTTGGATCCTAAAAAACCTAAAATCCACCGACAACAAAAATATTAGGTTGCGTTTTCTTTGTTGTTTTCAAGTTATTTTTAGTTTTCAACTTTATAAAATAATGAAAACATGTTCTCTTTATTATTTTTAAAAATGCATTTTTGAAAAAAAAAAAATTGTAAAGAAAACTCAAAACAACGAAAAGTTGTTTTGAGTATTTTCATTCAAAACAAACTCTAAACTCAAAACATATTTATTTATTCATATTTTATTAATACAATGGAAAAAAATATTATAAAATTCATTAACTTTAATATATATATATTTTTAATAATATATTAACATTAAATATTTCTAATTTACTAAATAATCAAATTTATTGAATAAAATATCATTACAAAATTATTTTCAAAATTTTAAAGAGAACGCTTTTTCTAATTTTCTATTTTGAGAAATAGTTTTTAAAATGACAAAGAGAACGCATTTTTAACTTTTTAAAAACAGACTATCAAAATAAAAAAATGAAAATAAATTTAAAATTTAAAATTAAAAATTAAAAAATAAAGAGAACGGATCTTATACATCTATAACCTATTTATTGCATTATCATTCACAATGAAAACCCTTTAGTTCTATTTGAAATCTATTAGCTTCAACCAATGATGATTCCAACACTCGGCTGATAACTTGACTATGTTTTGCCTTAATAATAAAGGTATATATATATTTTATAAAAAGCAATTCAAAATTTGTTAGTATTAAAAAAATGCATTTTTATTAACTAAAAAGTTTTTTTCTTTTCACTGTGAAGTGAGAGCATAATTTTTTAGTTTCTGCTATAAAATAAAAGTAGAAGCAATAAATAAAATATTTTCGAAAAAGTACCATCAATCAATATTTAAAATTACAATAACTATACCTAATAATATTAAATATCAACTAGATAATGTCACAAAAATAATTATTGAGCACTCATGGCTAGCTCTCTCCTAACATGTATAACTTCTATTGCAATTTGCAACTATAAGTATCGCAAGAATTAGGTTTTTTTTATATATACTTAATGGAGCCCTGACAACAATCAAAAAATTATCTTCAAAACTTGTCACACAATCGCTAGCACAATAGGTAGCATTTATTTTGAAAAAACACATCATTACCCTCAATATGATTGGAAAAAAAAAAAAAAATAGACAATAAGGCAATGAATCACTTTTACGTATTGTTTGTTAATCAAAATATAGATAAAAAAAAATGAGATATGAAAAATATTACAAATAAAAATATTTTATATTATTTTTATTAAATTTATCTAATAAACTTTAAAAAAGAAGTCACGTGACTTATTATAAATTTTTTTAGATATATTTATTTCTCAATTTTTTTAGATAAATTTATATTGATTCTTACAAATAAAAAAAATAATACATATATCCTTTAATATATTCTAAAAAATTTAACAAATAATTTAATAAAAATTTTCAAATAATTTATAATCTTATTTTGATCATTTTATATTATATGTTAATCTAAAAAATATTATAATTTTATTTTAATATAATATTTTCTTACTATTTTAACTAACATTGTCATAATATATTAGCAAAAACCACTACGTTGATTGTGTTTATTTAGAAGCAACGGTTCTGTACAATTGAATAAATAAGCAATGTGTGATTGATGCCTTGTGCATTCAAAACTCGAAAAGCTTGTCAAATTATCAACAAATCAACCAATTCCTACAATTTTTAGACGACGTGGATTTATCTAGAAAGGCTATTTTTGATAATATAAATATCGGAATAATGTGAACCCTACATCATGCAGGAAACAAGCAAAACTCTAATTTATAAAAATATAAATAATATTTTATTTTAAAATTATCACCCTTACGCGATCTCATAATTTTAATTTTAATAAAAGAATTAAATTACAGATAAAAACTTTACCTTATTACACAACATAAAAAATTAAATTCTGAATTCTAATTTACCGTACTACCATGACTTAAAATCTTAAAATGAGGGCAGAAAATATTCTATCTCGCCTGATAAATTGTATGATGGTAGGGCACGATGCATTCGTATACCGACAAAATATATCCGCAATATCTACCGAAAATCTGAAACGAACGACTGAGGAAGGACGGCAATGGCGTCGTTATGGTGTTTGCAAGCCCACATCTGCAGCGCCTTCCGGTCTCCTGCTTCATCTTCCAAAGAAGCTCGTCGTGAGTTCTCTGAACCCTTCAAAATGTTAAGTAGAGAGTGCCGTTGAGTTTTGTTTTTTCGTTGTCTTCAGGCCTCAAGAAGCACAAAAGGCTACAAGTTCTCTGTTCCCTGAACAACGAACACCGCCATCAAAGCCCGAGGTTCAGTCTCGAGTCAAATCCAGTCAATTTTGTTCCGTGTCCTTACTTATTCTGAACTTTTTTTTTTCTGTTCGTTCTACAGTGATTGCAGTATTGGAGTTCAGCATCAATCAGGAGCAAGGAGGAGACAGGTCTTGTTTCAGTCGGTTCTTGCGGCATTTTGGGTTCCTTCAATTGTTTCCGTTGCATTGGCAGAAAAAGGTAACCGGTTGTTTCTGCCCCTCCTATGCGTTTGTTTGGATTTGAGCTTAATTTCTTCATTGCGAAGCTTATTTCGGTTTCAGATGTACTGCCGGATTTCCGCCTTTACTCGGATGAGGTGAACAAGTTCAAAATAATGATTCCCCAAGGTGAGACCTCAAGCAATTTTGTCTAAGTTTTTCTGTTCCAGTCTCTTCTAACACGGTGTTTGAGTTATTTATAGATAGAATTGTACAAGTGATTAGCTATACAAGAGATCATGATAACCCTAAACGATGGATGAGCGCAATCAGGAGTTGAACTCAACAGAATACAGAATATCGCAAAGAGGAAAGCCCAATTCAAATTTTTACTTCAAAGTTAAAATCCGATTCTCAGCAATAGTCATTGACTTTAAAGTTACCATTACAAAATAGGATTCAGTATACAATGACACGGCACGGGGCCTCCAAAATAACACGGACCTTTAAGTTGACAATTGTTCCAAAAGCTTAAGTTGATAGAAAATTGTCCTAGCAATGCATTTCAAGTTATTCATCTTTCTTTTTGCCGGAGGCTTTGTTTCAGAACTGGATCAAAGATGCAAACATATGGGTTGAACAAGGTGCACAGAAGAAGTTGGACAACAAAAAAGATAATGGGAAGCATATACATATTACAGACTTGAACCACCCTAAAGTAAAGCTTCAATACCGATCACTAATTGAACCCCCTCAAGAAATAGTCCACCAAGTATATCAAACTACTGAACAACACGATCATCGAAGGCAATAAAAGAGTTTAGGTGCAATAAGGAAAGCAGTAACACAGTTCAGTCGACATTGGCATGAAAAGCAACGGTTGATACATCAAGTTTTAGTGTGTCTTGCGTGTAGAAAGATTTTAGAGTATCTAGATACAAAAAATAAACTCCTAAATACTGCATCTATTTATCATGTGTTGCATGCATGGATTGTTAGAACAACATTGTTTTTGTTCCATATATGGTCTTGCATGAGCATTAGATTTTGTTTTGAATTCATGATAAAATATCTGACAATTTTACATTGGCTGTCATTTACCTAGTGCAACCCACTTCTATCCATGTTCTTGGAGGAGTTGTGAATAAGAGGAATACCTCCAGCACTAGAATTCATGTTGCTGATCTCACCTAATGGGATTAAAGCTTGTGATTGAGTGAAGCTAGCGCAGTCAGAGGAATAAGCTTGTGATTTGACTACCTACCAATCTAACCACCAAAAAAAATGAAAGTTTATTAGAGAAATACAGAAAGAAATAAATTGCTCAAACAAGCTCTATAGGCATTAGTGTGCAGAGTGCCATGGTGCACATACAGAAAGAAAATATTTCAAAGAAAAAAAATTAACAAAATAAAAGGCAAGATTAGATTAATGCACTTGGAAGTAGGAAAAAACAGGGTTACTGGGGACTCCACTAATTTCCTTAGCATCTCTGTGCAATTGTAACTCACTTGAGACTAAGACACCCAATATGAGAGTCAAGTTGTAGATCCTCTATTTTAATTGTTCCCAATAGCTTTTAAGATATTGCTGAATGAAGATTCTGCTGTACCCTGTTAATGCTTTTATGCATTGTCTTATTGAGTTGCCTATGTGTGTGATGGTAGCAGTTTCCTTTATTTTGCAGATTGGCAAGTAGGTGCAGGAGAAAGTAATGGAGTCAACTCAGTAACTGGATTTTACCCTGAAGAACCTTCTAGTTCAAATGGTATATATGGGTTTCTGGTGGATCCATCCCTTCATTATTTGATTTCTGAATATTAAAAATTAACTGATCGGATGCTTCAGTCACCGTAGTAATCACGGGGCTTGGTGCCGATTTTACTAGATTGGAATCTTTTGGTAAGGTTGATGCTTTTGCGGAGAATCTGGTGAGTTTTGGTATTCTCAATCCTGTAATTTATTCGTTTCATAGGACAAAATTGCATTGGCTGATTCAACAGAATGAAGCTTAATTAGATTATTTGCTTATATTTGCGCACTAAATCTGTTATATCAGGTTAGTGGACTGGACAGAAGCTGGCAGAGGCCACCAGGTGTAGCGGCAAAACTTATAGACTCAAAAGCTTCTAACGGTAATCACATCTTTTCATATGCATATAATCACATTTTACAAGCCCTGAAAGCTTCTAAAGATAATCACATTTTCTTTTGTCTGCATATAATTAGTGCAACTATGTTAATAATGAATGATGGCCTCACTATTATCATCATCACAAGCCTTAAAAGCTTTTTAACAGTAATCACATCTTTTATATGCATCAAATCCTTGCAACTATGTTAATAATGATGCCCTTGTCATTATTATCAATATAATTCTTCATCCCACCAGGTACAGTCAGCTACATGAGTTCTAGCTCTACAATCATAATATATTACCTGAACTTGTGTTGAAAGATCCAGTGAATTTTACACTGAATGTTGGCTGCCTAATATAACCACCTTTTGTCTAAGATTGGGATTCACCATAAGAAAGAGAAACACATTCAGCTTCAAGTGAATTACTCAATCACAATGATGGCCTAACCTTAAAAAAGAAAAAAAGAAGAAAGAAAACCATTGTTGGTCCAACATTGGAGTAGTCCTCTGACTTGCTACAAAAAGTGTTGCTATATAATTTCTTAATTTGTGGTTAGTGAAATATGGAGACTGTCCAATTCTAGGTATATGGCTAAGGTGAGTCATGCATTGGTTCTTTATGGCTAAGGTGTTCCTAGCTTCTTGCCACAAGTTTTGAATCCTTTCTTTTATTAGGTATCCGTGCTGCAGAACTTTTGGTGGGAAAGTTTAATGTAATTGAAGAAATTTTTATGAATTTATATTCATACATGTGGGACTTGGGTTATATATGATGTTGCTTATTGGCCAGGTTTATACTACATTGAGTATACACTGCAGAATCCTGGTGAAAGTTGCCGACATTTGTATTCAGTGCTTGGGATGGCAAACAATGGTTGGTACAACAGATTGTACACTGTCACAGGACAGGTCAGTGTGGTGAAAACAAATAAATGTGTTTATCCGCTGTCCTTTATTTTTCAAGAACTACAGTTTTCCATTCCATTTGGTAATGTGCATCAGGCTTGAATTAAGTTTAGTCCTAAAGTTATATAATCTGCTGCAGTTTGTTGACGAGGATTCAGAAAAATATGGTTCCAAAGTTGAGAAGGTGAGCTTAAACAAACTTGGTACTGATAAAAAAAACTGCAAGCACAAATCTCCAATGGCTCAATTTTCTTTCTTGTTTTTTACTTGCCTTGTTTTTGAATGTTGCATTATTACTTCCGTATATTAACTTACTAATAGTTGACGACTTGTAATTTATAGACTTATTCATAGTTGGCAACTTGTAATTTATAGTATTTGAAAGAGAAAGAGGAGAGGATAGGAGGTTCTCTACCGGTCTGACATTGACAATAAAATACAAGGGGAAGTGCAACTTTTATTGAATAGGAGATAGGTGCGTTCATTTAGAAAGTTGGCTCCTTAATTTGATTTTGGTGTGGGTTTCCATTTACAAATATATTAGCCTTAAGGTCCTGCATAGACAAACTCAATTTTGTCCGAATTGAAGAGCCTTTGAGGACCTTAGTAAACAAATGACCAGGGTGCATCTTACTTCTGTTTTCATCTGTAATGCTCTACTAATTCTTTTGGGAGTGCTAGATCAAACTGGGAAGAGAAAGAACAATTAATTAGAGAAGCCTAAACAGAGAAATATGGGAAACCTGCAAAGAGCCAGAAGAGTTGTTCCTCATTCACAATAGATACCCAACTGGGATTGGAATTATGAGGCTTTACTTTTTTTCCTGTCCTTGCAGGCCATTGCTTCTTTCAGACTAATCTGAGATTCTGAGATAATAATGTATGGTTCAGAGTACTGATTCATTAGCGTGGCCTTGGCACATCTCATGTATGCTTCTGATAAAATTGGGTTAGCTTTACCACTGCATTCAAGTCACTCTTTGGAGCTGCATCTGAGGCATCTCCACATTGATTATTCCCCCTCAGGCAAACAATATCAACTAATTCCACTGCTATGATGGTTGGGATGCTTTTAGTTCTTGCTTTCAACCTCACCTCCTATTGCTGCAACATCTCCCTCGGAAAAGTCTGGCTTTCAAGAAGGAAGCAAGTGTATCAAAATGGTTTTCATATAGCGGTCAATGCAGCTGCTGGCTTAATCTTTGTGCTTGCTTTCATCAGTCTCTAGCATATTTGATCTGCTTTTCTTTTTGGTCAGCCGGGCCCTCAAGTCTCCCATGTTGGATTTAATGACCACATTGGCTATTCATGCTTTAGCACAAAAAGGAAATAAAATGTACACTGTACAAGCTTCCATCGTCTGCCAATTGTTTTTCTATAATGGGATTACTGCCTGTAATTGCATCTTGAAATGGAATGGAAAAGTCCTTGTATCTTTCTAAGATACCTGTGGACCATGTTCTGCGTGCAATCCCTTGAAAATAGAAGTGAAGAATTTATATTTGAGATTAATTCACTGTTGAATCAATCATGCGTAGCCATTATTTTCTCGACCATGGAATCAGAACAAAGAAAAGAAAAACTATACACAAATCTCCTTGTATATGAGACGAGACCTGGAGCTTCACCAATGCTTTGAGGTCAGCCTCTCAAAAATAATCCAGAACACAGACTTTTGAGTTCCCAAATAAATACCCAGTTAATGCTATGCACAAGACTCGAATAACTATTATATACGATGCAGGAAAGAACCAACACTACACACCAGAGACTATCTACAGACCCAAATGCTGGGACAAGAGTATGAAAGAATCATATTTTGATTCGAACATGATTTTTACAGTATTTTCCTACAATGGGTGCCAGAAACCATTTCCAGCACCCATCAACCCAAGACCCTACCAGTCATCTGAAGCTCTGGTAGCGTTGACTGTTGTTTAGATGCACAAAGGTGAAGGAAGAGCAGCCTGCATCTTCCCTGTTCCCAACTCTGCCGGCTGGAGTGACTCGGACACATGACTTCTCTGGTGAGTATGACTCTCTATAACCTGCATAACATCAATTCTCAAACTCCTGGAACTGATATCGAGGGGAGAAAAAAAAAATAAAAATAAAACAAAGAAAGAGGGCACTTGTGAACATCAATGAACATGACAGGTAATGCTGTATTCTGATGAATTATCCACAAACCTGATTTGGCCTGGAGAAACAACCAACCTGACGCCTGGCCCGCGGGATATAGAATAAAGTGCAAAACCATTAATTTAAGCTGATAACTAACCTAATAAGAAGCCTATATACGCATGCAACTTGATCCAATTCCATAGGCTTCCAAATCCACTTGTCAAATTTTTAGAACAGTACGGGCCTGTTTAGTTATATAAAACATTTTCTAATTTTACTCCAATTTTCCATTGAACGATTGAATCCCCCAACTAGAAAATAGAAAACTCAAATTTCTAATTTTTATACTATGAATTAGAACACATCGAAAAGATGCTTTCTAAATTTTCTGAAAATGAATGTTGCTGGTGTTTGACACATGAAATGTTAGGGCCTATTAGTTAGAAAATTAGAAAATGTTTTCTTCAATTGAATAGGCCCTAATCTTTTACATTGTGCAATATTACGAATTGGGATACAGTACAGGAGTATAAATAATTAGGATGAATGTACGCACGATCAACCATAGAGCATGGCATATGCAGATCCAGGTGGCAAACAGATTCGTGTTACCTGATGTTTATCTTCTCCTTACTTTTAACAAAAGAAAATCCAATCATTGGATAACTAACCATATTTTGAATGAATAACACAGGTTGTCATGTCCGGGTATTCTCAAAAACTTATGCACCTGATAGTATGTATGTTAGCACTGTGCATTTAACACAAGGGACCCAAGGCCGGCCTGAACTGAAATTTTATTCAGTTTGACTAAGTTTAATAAAGCTCACAGGTTGGGTTGGGGTAAAATTTCAGAGAACTCGCAATACTGTTTCCGTTTCGGGTTGGTGCACAACAAAAAATTTCAGAGAACCAACTTACTTTGATGCACAACATACTATTAAGAGAAATGCATTGGGTTGAACTGGAACCAAACAAAAAATTACTGGTTTCTTTGGTTCAGGTTATTGGATGCTTTGGTTTGGTTTGGTTTTGGTTCAATCTTTTTCAGAACCAATGATGTTCAGTTCAGTGTTGGGTTGGGCATCAATCTGATCCAATCCAACAAAATATTACAACAAAATGGAAGTGCGAGTATTAACATCATTTGACCATGTGCATCTCTTACATACTAAAAAGTAAAGTGGACTTTAACACTTTGACAAGTTATTGCAGGACATAATCACATGTTTTCTGTCAGATTCAATCCATGAATTCTAAACCTATTGGGGTCGGCTACATAAATTCTAAACCTCTATGTGGATTACGCCTTAATAGATAGTTTGTCTAGAATTCATATTTGGATCCGACTAGGTTTTATGCAAACTGTTGATTACCTAACGCAACCCTTCTTTATCCGGGTTTGGGACCGGCAGTGGATAACAAACCTGAAGGTAAATTAAAATTCAACACCCTCTACGAGGAAAAGGGGCTTGGAGGGCAGGGATGCTTGGGCGAACCCATTCATGCTTGAAGTATACTAAATGAAGACTATGGACCCCTAGGTATCTTTTTTGTGCTTGCTCCTAATATATACATATATATCCGTACATATTTTCCATTGAACATTTCTCTCATGTAATCATTAGCTGCACATATAGGCATATTTTAATATAAATCAAAATCATATTCCCTTCTCTTTGTTTCTGTTAGGCATAACTTTAAAGAGCAAGATACAAACCTAAAGTGAAAACTCCACTGCAGAGAGCTCCATGTCTGGAGTAACTAGATCTTACCACTCTGATTTCATTATGTAACCCGAAATGTGTCCATTAGGACCTTGTTTCTTGGGAAATGCTATATCCACAAATATGTTAAACATACAACTCTTACAAACTGACATAATACGCACAAATTTATAATAATCTTACCTAAAATTAATAATAAATCTACTCACTACTATAAACTATTATTAATTATGGGTAGAACTACTATGTATTTGTGTGTGCCAAGTCAGTTTGTAAGGGTTGTTTGTCAAACTTCTTTTGGGTATAACATTTCCCTTGTTTCTTTCCCACTCCAATTATCATATTCTTTTCTATATTTCCATCTCCACTTTGGACTATATTATGTTGTTCATCCTTTCATGTTAATTAGACCTTTCTCACATATATGTGTATATGATGACACACTACCACAGTACTCATGATCAAATTTCAAATGGTAACTACAATATTTCTTTCATATCCTAGGAAGTGTCAGAAAAATTAGCTGTGGAACCACCAAGAAAGAAAAAATATGAAACTAATGCACTTGTATTTGTGAAATCATTCATGCATTAATGAGTTGGTGGCCCCATACACTGTTGGGACCCTATGCGTTTTTCCCTAGAATTAAAGGTTAACCTATTGTGCTTCACCTCTAAATCCACAGGTCTTATCCTTTCATCTTGAATTTGAGTACTGTTAGAAAACTGGAGTAGTTAGTAGTGTGGTTAGAAAAAACCTGAATTGAAACAAATATCAAATCTCTTGCTAAGAGGCGTGATAACGCTTCTTAAAGATAGTCAGTGCCTCCCATTGTGCAGGGGATCCAACTCCTCTATCTCTGGAATTCAACTTAGCTTGAATTTGATCCTGTTCCCTCAAATAGTTTTGCACCAACTGATGGGAACCAAGTACTTCTTAACCTCAGATCTAGATGCCCAATATTTCAAAGGTAGTCTTTTTATATTTTGATTATGAATGTTTTGTGAATGTCATTTGGGATGCCTTATTAATTTCTAAATGTCTTTTGGAGTTTCCAATTAATGCACAACTTCTCTAGTTAATGTATGTCTTGATTTATGTCTTTTGGATGGCCAAGCCTATTGGGTTTCCAACTCAGGAATTTAAATCATTTTCCAACAAGTACATTAATCAACTGTGTAATGGAAAGGCAGGAATTGCATACCTCTAGAATGCAAAATGAACTTCTTGCAATGCTGGATTCAGATCCTGCCACTCAAGTAGCAGTGGCATGCTCTTAGTCCTGCTGCAATCTAAAGATACCTGAGTCAATGATAAACATAAATCACAATTCAAAGATCATACAGGTGGTGAGGACAACCAAAACAGTAATAAAAACTCAACCCCCAGAATTGAGTTTGACAAATGGGACTCACCTGGATCAACCTCTCACCCAGCTGTTTGATCAGGACCACTACCTTGCATGAACTGAGGAGAATGGACGGGAACAATAAACTGTGGTTGTGCAGGAACAGGTGCAGCCATACCTGCACAGAAGAACTTTCTTTATTTGATCTATCTGTCACCTAAATGTAGCACTTACATGAGGCCTCTATCATTTTCCCATTCCTCCTTTTCATCTCCTGTTCAGGGCTTGTTATGATTACAATGATTTTCCATATAACGTGTTTATTTAAGTTGTACCATTTACACGAGGCCTTTTATCATTTCCCCATTCCTCCTTTTCATCTTGTTGATGGCTTGTTATGTTTTCATTGATTTTCTATATAACATGTTTATCTAAGTTCTCCTGAAATGCGTAGAGATGTATGAATATGTTTGATATGTTACATATTGACTTCTATTAAGGTGTGAAAAAATATTCCAAGGAAGGAAAATTTGCCTGCTGGATATGGTGCTTGAATTGTGGGAATAGATGAAGTTGTTAATGCATTGACACTTGGCCCACTAAATTGCACAATCTGATGTCCTGGCACTGTATAGCCTTGCACTGCAGCATAGCCTTGGCCACCAGAAATACCCTGCCCCAGTTGGCCATAAGGATACATAGCCGGGTTAACAGTTCCTGGCACACCATATATATGTAGGTACTGTTGACCAACATATGGATTGTAAACACCCTGGCAAAAAGTTGACAGCAACCATATAGGAAACAAGTTAGTAATATGAGATAAAAAGGCCATTGTACGTTTCTCTTATTCTAAAAAAAGATTAAAACTTTGACTGGAGCATCTATTTTGGAGCACAATGAACCTGTGGGTAGACATATTCAGGGCCATATGTTGTATACCTGCATGAATAAAAAGCATGGTGTCCTTTAAGAAAATTAATATCTCAATGTAGGAGGAAGGTGCATCATGCACACATGATATTGCAAGAAAAGAAATGACAAATGAGATGCATGAGTAATCAACAATGTCGGACACAGTATTTGTATTCAGCATAGCCTATTTGCTCCTATTCAGACAAATAAGTGCACTAGCTAGCAAGACAAGGAAAGGGTGAGGAACTCAAAATCCAATTCCCGCTATGGTTTCCGCACTTCACTCTCAAGTATCCTAATGACAAGCTCACATATTTGAAGACAGGAAATGGCAATCGCATTCAGGTGAAAAATGCTAAACAGCAAATCAATTCAGGTCTTCAAATATAGAATGGTAAATGGTTCTACAAGAATAATAAGCAAATGCTTTGATATGTAGAAGCAAGGATTATTACAATTCAGTTTCTGGTTTCTAGATGGGAGAAGAATTAACTTGTAGAGCTTAGGCATGTGTTTCCTGTCAGGGTTAATAAATGGATAAAAATAGCTTCTACATATTATGCACCAGTATTAGTCACATCTTCTAGTACAAGCACAATTTTAGCAAATATATTGATGTATAAGTAAATTAATAAATTTCGTGTGTCTAGATATACTCAAATATTCAGAAGTGACAACAAAGTTCTGATGCAGAAGTAAAATAGCAAAAGGTAAGTTTAAACCAAGACAAAGTCACTGATAACAATGAACAACAGTTTGACTTAATATGCAGGTCTTCTTTTAATTTCCATTACAGATCTGCAGTAACATGTGAACAGGGCATTCATATTTAGCAATGACAAAAGATAAAGTACGATGACTCAAATTTCTAAAGACCAATGTACAATAGTACATTGAATACATTTAATGTCACATGCGGAATCTGAACAAGATGATCTACCCCATAAAACCAATCTGAACGTGAACAAGGGAGGATTATAAACTGCACAATGAAGTATGAACTACTGGCCCTCAAAACAGGAAAGCAACACTTACCCATAGGGAGGATACAGAAACTGTTGGTAGCTGTAAGAAACTGGTTGCTGGTAGCCAACACTTCCAACGTAAGGCCCCCGAGCAGCTGGAGCACTTCCAGCATAAGGTGCTGCTGATCTAAGACGTCCTAGAAGCAGGAACAGATATAGGAGTATTAACTTGGAACAAATTACGACAGCTAGATTGGATGATAAGGTTGATGGATTCCACAACATTATTTTTATACTAAAACATTTTCCTTCTTGGACCATGGGGTAAGGTAAACACATGATTCTTCACCAACTGAACAGTAATCCACTAAGGAATATTGTACAGACTGAGCACATTAGAAACAGACATGAGTTTTGATTGAATTTCCAGCTAGATTACAAGAGAATTCTGCCATACATTTAGTTCAACACAAACCATTGTCAGCACTAAAATAAAGAATAGTCCAGAAAAAAATATAAGGAGCACAGTTATGTCGAGAAGCAAGTACACAAAAAGTTTCGTACAATTCATTCTCTTCACAACATGTGGCAACGATGATCCTACATGCATAATCAATAAAACAATATCATGTCAAGAAGCTGTGAAGCCAACCAATTGTAACTGAAGTGGGGCAAAACATTGTATCTTAAGATTTCAGTACAACATATCAGCAATGTTTCTACACTTTCATAAGTGTAATAAGCACTAAAAGAACAGTAAGTTAGAACACTCTCGGTGGGATCAGTATAAAAGCAGAGCAGCAATGCGTGGATCTACATATTATGTACACGTCTGAGTGGAAGTCCAGATAAGATTTGGTACCAAAAGGCAAAGAAGGCCGAGGCCGTCCAAGTGAAGCCAAATTACAATTCGCTCGCCTGCCATCAATAATTGGAGTTGGATCAACACAAGCTCTTCTTGCAGACTCGGGGTCCCGGAAAGTCACCTAAACCCTCCACACAAATACCAAGGAGAAGCAATTCATTCAATTACCGACCCCAATTATATAAACCTTTCTTCAACCGGCAATGCAACCAGAATCGATCATCAACAGAATCTAAGAGTTTTTTGTTATAAATAAAATCTTCAGTTTAATCAGAAATTGTTTCCGTATTTCGTGCAAAATACACCATTTTTCGTTTGTTTGTTGTGGACTGCAGATAGGCCATGAGTGTTAAAAAACAATTTTTGGAGAATGGGGGAACGTTGAAAAACACTCACAAAACCGTAGCCTTTGGATCGGCCAGTGTTCTTATCGGAGATAACAACGGCCTCGAGGATCTCACCGAACTGCTCGAAGTGGCGGCGCATGGTTTCGCTCTGAGTCTCCCAAGCGAGGCCTCCGACGAATACCTTGGTGTAAGTGGTGTCGCCAAAAGGGGAATTGAAAAATTGGAACCCTGAACTCGAACTCGATCCCGAGCTCGGACCAGGAATCGGTGACTGGTAAGCCATGAAATACGACTTTTATTTGCAAACAGGAAAGAGGAAGAAAGAGATGAGAGTGAGAACTTGATCCGCCAATCAACGAAAAGACGGAAGATTCAGCGGAGCGAAAAGCGACCTAAGTGACACTACTAGTGATACGGCCGCTCAAGCGAATCCCTGGTCTCATACTCGGAGAAAAACCCTAACAAAACCCTACAGTGTTTTCCTTTTTTTCTTCTTTTGCGATAGAGACGGATAATCACAGATTTACAAGGGAGTTGGGAATAAAGAGAAGGAGAAGGCTAAGCACAGTGATCGAGGGACAACAGACAGATCATCATGAAAAAGAAAACCGAGAAAGAAAGGAAGGAAGGGAAAATCAAAAAAGGCGAAACCGTGACCTAGTAGAATTGAGGCTGGAGAGAGAGAGAGAGAGAGAGAGAGAGAGAGAGAGGAGTCGGTGGTGGAATTGCCTGTCTGTACAACAAAAAAAGGCAATGAACGAACAACCAAACCTCGCACAGATGATGGAGAGGAAGAAACTAATTGAATCTCCTTTTGGGTCTTTGATATCGGGTTTGGAAGAGAGTAATCATGATTATACAAGTAAATTCAGACGAGGTCGACGAAACAAATCAGAAACAGAAACGATCCACACGAACGGCTCCAAGAAAATTTATACTACAGCAACTGCTTGGAAACCCAACGGCCGTATATTTTTTGATTTTGTCAATTCGTTCCTCTTTTCGTCTGCAAGAATCACAGCGAATCCGAATTGAAGAAGATATTGTTCTCTTCTCTCTCGATTATTAGTGTAAAAAGATGCAATTTTTCCGATCTTCTTTTAAACCCAATTAAATTAATCGAGCAATCAGACGACAAGTTCGTTTACATACGTCTACACCTTAATTTCCTCAACAATCCATTTTGCGTGGGTATTTTTGAGGAATCCCAGAAGTTTGAGGGCAGAACCGGGAATGCACCATACAAGATTGGCAAAAGCCGCAGCCTTTTCTTTTCCATTTTACATTCAGAATTATAGACTTACTTTTCTATGCTTTCAATAGACTCTTTGCATGAATGAATATATGAAAAGGCCAAATTGCTTTGCTTTCACCTAAGAATTATTATTATTATTATTATTATTATATTATTGGTGTTTATTCTGTAATTCAAGTGATAAAAAGTGAATGAAAAAAAAAAGAAAAAGAGATTGAGAAACCTGTAAATATCATAAAATTATAATCATGAATGTATGTCCCTCTTCCTACTCCAAACAGTTACTAAGCTGCAAGTGACCTTTTAGGTGAGTAATTTAGGTTGGCTATTGAGTTACTTAGTAGTCTAATTAATTGAATTTATGTACAATAATATCAATTTAAATATAAAAATAATCAAATTTTATTCGAAGCAATCAATGTCAACTATGTCTATCAAGAATGAAAGATATTTTAATAAATACAATCGTTGTCATCGACACTAATATTGTCATAGCTAGCCTAATACTTGACGTCCCTTTTTTTCGTTAAATAATCAATATTTTGATCATTTTTGATTTATTTGGTTAATAATTGGAATATTTAAACAGAATAAAAAATAAGAAAAAAATCAATTTTAATGGAATAATTAAATAGTCCTACAAATGGATAAAAGGAGAGATGGAGAAAATTTGGGGCAATTATACATTAATGCATAAAGGGATACATGATGAGTGGATGAAGGTGTGGAAATTGACAAATTGTCAACAATTAAACAACATAACCTAACACCCTTTAGCTTTTTTAATCTTAGAAAGTGACCCTTAAATTGGGTATTAATGTTTTCCCCATCTATCAATGTAACCAAGACCAGCCCTGAATATACTTGAGCCATGTACTTCCTCATCTCCAACTACCATTTTAAGCTCTTCAAATAGTCCTACAAATAATGTCAATCACTCAACATTGAGGCTTCGACACCTCCAACATCATAGTGCTGTGCACAGTCTGGGAGCTCAATTATAAACACACATATAATGTGCATGTTGACAACAGCATAATAATGGGACAGAGCCACAAAATGTTGGGTACACCAACTTATTTGAAATAACTTCATAATGTTTTTTATTTATTTATTAAAGATAAGATATCTAAAATACGAAAATTAAAATAATTTGATCATACAAGAAAAAAGCTAATAAAGAAAGAGTGAATGAAAATATAATGAGTAGTATTTAAGAAAATAAGTAGAGACATACCAACAAAAATTTATGAGAGACAGTTAAATATAATATTAGTTATAATCGGCATATAAGCAAATAAGAAAAATTCTTGGGAGTGAGACAAATTGACAGACAGACTTACAGAATGGGACTTAAAGACTAAAATGTCTTCATTCACATTGTATTGTACTTTTCTCAATGCAATGTAGGTGAGGACATTTTAATCTTTTAGCTTTCATTCTATAAACATGTCTGTCAATCTGTCTGACTCTGTAGAAGAATTCAACAAATAAAATCATGAACAAGAAGGTTCACTAATGTAGTCGATCCTATACAATGGGATGAATTCTTAACGTGTTCTCCAAACACGTTGACAAGAAGAGATGGAAGAAGCAGTGGCTCACAGAGACAAGCACAATATGGGCTGTCCTGCCAAGCACTGCATTTTGAGGGGCCATCCAACACCTAGGTTTTTTTGTGGCTGTGGAGAGAAGGCCTGATCTGGCAAGGCTGCCTTGTGGTCAGCACAGTTTTGGTAGCGAAGGGACAGTTCTATCGACCAACTTCAAATTCCGTACTCAAGTTTCCAGTTTTGCTACAAACGAGTACTCAAATTGTCTCGACTCGTCGTTCTTGATTGGTTGTTAAAAGGGTAGAACTCGATTATGGATCGTATAATTCTAGCTGGACACTGGCAATCGTGCCAAGACCAAGAAAAGTAGAACAGACAAAGAAGGGAATGGAAGGTCACATAGAGAATTCTTCACGAGTTGCCACCTCTTTCTACACTCATTTTCTTTGGAACCTTTGTGTTGGCAGCACATAACAAAAGAATTTAATGAACTCTAATATAACTCACATTGTACACAGATAAGACTACAAAGTTCAACTTTATTCTCTTTCCTTCCCCTCACAAGGCCAGCACACAAAAGCAAACCAGTTCAATCCAAAGCAATGATGCTTCAAAATAAAGATACTTTGCAGTTTACGGTAAACTGTTGAAAGAAAATGAACAGAGGCGGACAACAAGTGCACGAAACTAAGTGTGAATAAATATCACTGTTTTCAAGAATAATTTTTATCCCTCAATAAACGGTGTAAAGGCTCATGTGACTATCCCCTAGGATCAGAGCTGGACATACAGACTAATCCAAGAGCCCATTGTTTTAGGGCCCATAATTATGCTAATTTGGGGACTCATAAATTTGAGAGAAAATTAACTATTTTGCCCTTACATAAATCTCTCTTCTCTCCCCTTCCCCCCCAACCAAAAAAAAAAAAATCTGCATAAGGCATCTCTTTCGCAATCTCTCTCCCTCTCTCCCCTTCCTTCTCTCTCTCTATCTCAAGAACAACTCACTAAATCATTAATTTTGTGAAATCTAGTCGTCTGATCTTGGATCTGATAATATTTTTGCGTGAAAGTGGGCTTGATCTACAAGAAAGTAAGTTTTTTAGATTTATCAGTAATTATTTTCAATATAGATTCACGATATATACGTATATACACACAATTTGGGCTACGTCGAAAGTTTAAGTTTAGATCTATAGAGATTCGGTCGTTGAATCTTGTTGATTTTTTGGTATGTTAGTCGATAAGGATAATGGTGTCAGGTGATTGCTTTTGATGATTGGAAACCACCGACTATAATGGCCGATGGGGTCTGCCAGTGTGTCCATCACGCGTCTGTTAGTGAGATCCATTTTCTTGAGTTATTTATATTTTTTTTACAATATATATATATATATATGTATGTATCTTAATGAATTAAAAGCTCTGATAATGGGTTATGAGTAACTAGGATTTTATGTATTCATTAGTTCGGCAAAAGGAAAAAAGATTATTCACCAACGATAGGTATTGAGAGTAAATTCCCTGTTAAGATTAGTGGAAAAATTAAAGAACTTTGTGAATACGTAGAACAATATGTAGAAAATTTATGTTTTATTATTATATATTTTCATGTGTTTCCCAAATGCTTGTGTTGCTTATAGAATTTTGCTGACTATACTAGTTATAGTTGCATTTCCAGAAAGAATTTTTTTCAAATTAAAGTTGATCAAAACTTATCTCTACTCAACTCTGTTACAAGACAAATTGAATGGATTTGTTATGTTGTTTATTTAGAAAAAAATGTTCGAATAACTTGATTATGTAAATTTGATTGATATTTTTGTCTCCAAAACTATAAGGAGAGTAGTTTTTAATTGATCATTTAGAAAATTTCAATTTTATTATTTGATATGGTATGAATATTTATTTATTATTTTTATATTTTATTATGAAAAAATAAAATTTGAATATACACTATGATTCGGGGGTCCATTTTTACATTTCGATTCAAGGTTCCAAAATCTCAGGTACAACATTGTCTAAGATACAACAAACTCTTCTAAACACGTGTGCACTCAAGGGAATTGGGAACAAAAGGAGAGCAAGAGACACTATAAGAACCCAACAAAACGACTATAGAAGCAATAAGGGGAATGAACAAAGAGAATAAGCAATGGATTTTGTGACTCACAAGGGTTCCTTGAATAGGTGTGAACATTGGGAGAGATGATCGGCAATTGGAGGATAAAGGATAAGAAGAAAAGGTGGTCTGCAAATTTGGTCTCTTTTTCTACTGTTGAAGACCAATTTAGAAGAGTCTTGAGTAAATCGAACAAGAAGTTACAATGTATGATCTAACTCGTGTGCAGGGGCAAATCATCAATTTTGTCTTGGATTAGTCCATTCTCATGCGCACGAGACCCAATTTTCTAACAACTTTCATTAGTCCAAGTAGACTCAATGTATATAAAAAGATGAGGAAAACTTTTTATTCTACTAAGGTGGGACATTCAATAGACCATTTAAAATACCACTTGATTTACAACATAAACCGCATTGGATATTGCTTTACGACTATATATGGAGTAGTGATCGCTGAAAATCCACCGGCAGCAGTGGCAGCTGAGCAATGTCGTGATAATCAGCACTTGTACACGAGAACTTATCTTAGGCTCGGCTAGCTATTACCCACCAGGCCAATTTCTTCTAAATTCTGCACTGCATGGGCAATTGTCTCTTCTAGAGGCCTATATATCCAACCCAAGTGCTGCAACTCCACGGAGCTCAGCTTCATTCCTTCCACCTCAGTAAAACTGTCGCCAGGATGTGCGATGTTAAAACTTGGAGTTGCATAGCGATAAGAGTGCTATGACGCAAATGGCTGAACCAAATAGATTGAAAAACCATTTACTATACGAATTCATAGGTCTCATTGAAAGATATAGAAGATGAAATTCCCTACACTATTTGAGCTCTGTAACATGGTAGCGAGGACTTACTTTTGGGGGTAACTATAATTAGGATACATTGTTCTCGGTTTTTCCACCAAAGCCCGTGCCCGGATCATGTGTGACGAGCGTACATATATATATATATATATATATATATATATATCTTCCCTCTGCTTCAGGCTTCTCGTATACTAGGAGAAGAGCTTCAGCTGCATGACGTACATCTACAAATGGGCAATCTCAATCTTCCGATGCATCATTTCCATCTGGTTTTCACCTCAGATTTTTAGTGAGAGCAAAAATGTGTGTAATCTTTCAAACAATCTAGTAGTATACTAGTATTCTCATACTGTTACTCCATATATTCTATATGCATGAATTACAAAAATCATCTTTGTCTTTGCAAGAATAAAGAAAATCAATTAGCTATGATAAGAGAAGAAATCTTTCATATAATCCAAGAGAAATAAGGTGCTAGCATTTTCGGTGAATTGGAGCATCTGTCCAATGATAACGGATGGATGAACTGTCACAACGTTGAGTTCATTTCTCCTCTCAAATTCCAAAACCTCAACCTCTCCGCAAGTAGAGAGTTTTGCTAAAGAAATACCACATCTGAATTTCACACAGAATAGAGGTCTTAAAACATAAAGATGTCAAAATATAGTGTATATCCAGGAACTATAAGGGCAGCAACATCCCACTGCGCTTTATGCAATAATCTTATTATTTATCAAGGAAATTCAGTGACAATTGAACTGATGTTTGCAAGCATCAAAAGCTAAGGTACACCATGCCATGCATCAGTAATTTTCGAGTGCATAAATGAGCAGTATGTGTATGTAGGGCTTGCATGTGATAGAGATAGAATTTAGGAGGAACGAAACTTGCTGCAAATTGCAATAAAAAGAAGAGCAGAAGAGCAGAAGAGCAGAGAAGTTGGAGGAAAAGGATTCAAGAGAGAAATAATTTTCTTCATTCCTCATAATAATTAATACAATTCAAGAGCCTATTAAACAGACTTAAACAAGTTCACTAAACTGAAAAATAGAAAAACATTAACAACAAACTAACCTACTAATATTCACTAATATTATCTAAACAGAATAAATAAACTTAAATCAAATAAAATGATCAAGTCTTAACTCACGTGTAGTCATATCTATATTGTCATCTTTATTTCTTATGTTAACTATTTTTATTTTATTTTTTTGCACGTATCAGCTTGCAGATGGATTATGGGTACCTCTGATTGTTTGCAAAATTCCACATCTGTCCAGCATCCGTCCTTGGGCCAGTCAGGATTCAGCATAACAGTAGCAGCAGACGCCACAAAGTCAACCTTCTTTACTTTGGCCTTCATGCATGCATTCAGTACATTCCTGGTCCCCATCACTGCTGGTTCAAGCAGCTCCATCTATGGTCAATTATCGTACAAACATTCTAGTCAAGGTAATTGTCCAAGTGAAAGCAAATTGCAACTTCCAAATGGGGAGCCAAAAACTTGCCTTAGGATTGGACACATTGTGAAGGATAACCGGAGAGGCGACATGGAAAATCTCGGTACAACCGGTTACGGCAGCACAGAGACCTTCCAAGTCTAGCAAATATATTTTTATCAAATTTCATTATTTTTTATCTTCCCAAACACACCCTAAGGACTATGAACAAAATAATAATATTTTACTTTGAACTTTGTCCAGGTTGACTTTTATTTATGTTACAAAGCTTTAATATCATCGTATACAAATTTTGAAATTGAGAATTGGTTTGTTTTAAAATTTTACCTATTTTTTTGATTTTTTGGTGTTTAGATAACAAAATAATTTGAAAAATATTTTACAACAAAAGGAGAAAAATAATTCCCCAATTCAGTTTTCACGAGTCATTTCCTATTCACACTAAAATTAATAAATTATATTTAATTCATCAAAACACATTTACATACATATATATATTTCTATATTTAAGCAAACCCCTAATTAATTTAGTGTTCCAAACCATTTTTATTTTTGTAATTACCTTTTATATATTTTTCAAAACACCTAATACTTTTTTGTTATAAAATATTTTACCTCAAAATATATGAAGTTTTAGACCAAAACCAAACTAGCTTGACTTTAACGAGTTGAGATGATTCAATTTTATTTTACGATCTAAATAGTTGATTATGAGTTTAAATATGCAAATTTGAAAATCAGTTTCAGTCTATCCAAATAATTACGATAAAATCCTAACGATTATGAACAAAGTATGAAAGGATTATGGAGAAGGACCAAACAAAAGGAAAAGAAACACCAAAAAGAAAGAGAAAAGAGATACTAAATAGAAATCTCGAACACTTCCTTCCATGAATCAAGTAATCCATGGAGGGGAAATGAGAGGAGAGGCTTCTTCATAGGCCAAGAAGTCAAGTATCCTCTAATTTGGCACCTGTTATGCAAACTCTTCCTTTCTCCCGAATCCCCCTCCTCCTCCTCATCTTTGTTAAGAACTAGAAAACATGTGAAAAAGATACAGATATTGAAAAAAAAACTCTCATCTTATTTGAGGAACAACTTTGTCTATTATATAACCTATATAGCAAACTGAACAAGAAATAAGCAGCATATATATGTCTAACAAATTCTAGTAACATGGTAAGACTCAGGCGCGGATTTAAGTGTGAGCTGCCCTGGGCTTCAAAAAAAAATTCTGATTTTTTCGCCCTAGCCCACCCCAAATTCACCCCAGCCCACCCCACCTAGCCCACTTGCCTGCTGAATTCCTTCTCTTCCCCACGTTTTCTTCCTTTCTCAACTCTCGACCTTACTCTCGCTCTCTCACCCTTTGCTATCTCTTTCTCGTCCGCTGGCGTCCGCTCGCTCTAGCCCTCGCTTTCTGCCTCTCTCTTGCTCGATCTCGCGCTCGCCCTCGGCCCCTCGCTCGCCCTCGCTCTCGCTCTCGCTCTCTATCTTGTTCTTGCTCGCGCTCGCCCTCGGCCCTTCTTGCTCTCGCTCGCCCTCGACTCTTCTTGCTCTCGCTCGCCCTCGCTTTCTGCCTCTCTTGCTCTCGCTCGCCCTCACCTTTTTCTCTTTGCTTTTGCTCGACCCCTCTCGGCGGCTCTCGCTCTCGCTCTCGCCGGTCCTAGCTGCTGCTTGCGAGTCGTGCGACGCTGCCTCTCGGCTCTCGCCTCTGGCACTCTTGCTCGCCCTCTGCTCTGCGGCCTTTGCCTCTCGGCCTCGCCCTTGCTCGCTCCTCGCTGCCTCTGCTTTCATTCGATTGACAACTAGGTAATTTTTTTATTTTTTGACATATTTTTTTTACTTATTTATGCTTGATTAGTTGATTTGTTGTTGATTGATTGGTTGAAGCTGCTGTATTTTTTGAGCAAGTTATGAGTGATTTTTTTTGCTAATTTTGTGTCTGCTTGGAGTTGGTTGTCTATTTGACTGCTGCATTCAATTAGGAATACAATTGTTATATAACTTATATTGGCCTTGCATTTGCCTCAAATCTTGAGTTAAATATTTTAATTATTCAATTATTGAATTGTGTTATTTTTTGTTTGTGTATCTTAGAATTTAGAATGGAACAACAATCTTCTGCGAAGAAAGGAAAAACATTGTTATCTTTTTTCAGAAAGAGAGATCATCATACTAGTGAAAGTACTTCAACTCATAATGTGCAAAATCAATCTAGTGAATTTACACCAATTCCTTCAAGTTTATCTCCTGAAATTGAAGCTTCTCCATCTTCAAATCCTGAATGTCAATGGTCTTCTTGTATTGAACGGGATCCGAGGAAAAATAAGACAAATTTGTGAATATTCTATTAATGCACGAGATGAGATTAGACAGGCATATCTACTAGCTGGGCCATATCAACCATCACTTTTGAATTACAAGAAGACCACTTTTGGAAATCAACGTCGGAGATTTCAGAAAAATTGGTTCAATCAATTTAGGTGGTTAGAATATTTACCTTCAGAAGATAAGGCATATTGTTTCTACTGTTTTCTATTTCTGAATGATGGTCATTCATCAAATATTTCGACGTTGGCTACTGTGGGATTTGACAATTGGAAGAGGGTTAACTAAGGAAATGTGCTTTTCTTACTCATGTTGGTTCTGTACTTTCGTCACCCCACTTGAATTGTGTGAGAATAGATGAAGATTTAATGAATCCGTTTCAACATATTGAAAGGGTAATTCATTCACAAACAAAAGAGGAATCTCAAAAAAATCGCTTGCGCCTAAGGGCTTCAGTTATAGCTATCCGGTTGCTAGCACTTCAAGGTTGTGCCTTTAGAGGTCATGATGAATCTTCATCTTCAATGAACCGTGAGAATTTTATTCAAATGCTTAAGGCTTTTGCACAATTGAGTATGGAAGTTGATAAAGTTGTATTAGATAATGCTTCGAAAAATGCTCAGTACATTGCTCCAAATATTCAGAAGGATATTTTGCATATTATGGCTAACAGAGTACGACAGATAATTCGTGAGGATGTTGGAGATGAACGCTTTTGTATTCTTGTGGATGAAGCAAAAGATGAATCTAACCGAGAGCAATTGACCATTATTTTGAGGTTTGTGAATAGTTATGGTATTTTGACAGAACATTTTTTTGCAATCAAAAGCGTTAGAAACACCACGTCATTAAACCTAAAAAATGAGATATCTGATATTCTTGCTCAACATGACCTTCAACTTAGCAAAATGAGAGGTCAAGGATATGATGGTGCTAATAATATGCGTGGTACTTGGAATGAACTTCAAGTTTTATTTCTTAGAGATTATCCATATACATATTATGTTCATTGCTTTGCACACAGGTTACAACTGACATTGATTTCTGTAGCTAAGGATGTCAGTGTTATTTGAGAATTCTTTTCTCATTTCGATAATGTTATCAATATAATTAATTCTTCTTCTCAGCGTATTAGTGAGTTGCAAAATGCTCAAAGAAAAGAAGTTGAGCATATGTTGAGTATTGAAGAGCGTGAGTCTGGAAGTGGAGCCAATCAAATAGGTAATTTGCAACGTGCTGGAGTAACATGTTGGAGTTCTCATTATGATTCTGTAAAAAAACATGATAGGCATGTACTCTGCAACTTACAAGGTGCTTGAATATGTTAAAGTTCATTGTTCAAAAGCAAGTTCTCGAGATGAAGTCCGTGGCGCTTATAGACACTTTGCATGTTTTGAATTTGTGTTCAATTTGCTTTTAATGCACAAAATTATGAGAATAACTGATGTTATTTGTCAAGCCCTTCAAAAAAAATCACTAGACATTTTGGCTGCTATGAGATTTGTTTCTACTGCGAAACTTATCCTTCAAGAATTGAGAGAAGAAGGTTGGGAAGTGTTTCTTCAAGAAGTAAAAGATTTTTGTTCAAGACACAACATTCACATACCGGATCTAGATTTTTCATATATGATTAGTCGTTGTAGTGATGAGACTATAGTTGAGCACCATTATCATTTTGATGTTTTCAATGAAGCAATTGATTTTGTATTGATGGAGTTAAGTACACGATTTAATGATAAATCAGTAGAACTCTTTTCTCTCAGTGTGGCTTTGGATCCCAGAAATTCATTTGAATCATTCAATAGTGATGATATTTGTACGCTTGCAAAGAAATTCTATCCTGAAGATTTTAGCAGTCAAGATATTTGTGCTTTAGAATATGAGTTGAAGTATTATGTTCATGATGTGATTGCTGACCAAAGGTTTCAAGTATCTACACTTGTTGAATTGTGCTAGGAGTTGACCAACAGTGGAAGGTCAGATACATACATTATGATAACTAGATTGATTTGTCTTGTATTGACATTACCTGTTTCTACTGCAACTATTGAGCGGGTATTTTCAGCAATGAAACTTTTGAAGACAACACTTCGTAACAAAATGGAGGACGACTTCCTTGCTGATTGTATGACACTCTATATTGAAAGAGAACTTGGTCTTACAATAGATGTAGATTCTGTTGTAGATGAATTTTTTGTTTCAAAACCTCGTCGAGCTCAAGTTTAATGAAAATTTATTGTATTGACTTTTTGGTTATATAAGAATTTTATTACATCAACTTTTTAAAATTTCAGCTCCCCCAAACCTAAATTCCTGGATCCGCCCCTGGTAAGACTAAAAACAAACAAATAATCTCACCCTTAAGAATAGGGATTTATTTGACTAAATAGTAACAAACTATCAAAACCAACCTAACAATTTCCTCCCTTAAATTAAATGCTATAAACATCAATTTATATTAGTTTAAAAACAAACTCCCAATGATGTTCCCAGCTTCAAGAAAACATTCAGCTTGAGTGGTTTAGTCATTACATCAGCTAATTGTTCTTGTGTGCCACAATAAACTAACTCCATAGTACTAGCCTTTGTAAGCTCTCGAAGAAAATGAAAACTCACATCTATATGCTTACTACAACCATGCATTATTGGGTTCTTTGAAAGTTTGATTGTAGAGCTACTATCACAACGAATAATAGTTGACTTGCCTTCAGTCAGACCTAGTTTTTCCAATACCTTTTTCAACCATACTGCCTGGCATGCACATGAAGTTACATTGATAAATTTTGCCTCTATGGTAGATAGACTTACTACTGGTTACTTTTTGGATAACCAAGATACTGCTCCTGAACTCAATAAAAATACATAACCTGAAGTGATTTTTTTATCTTCCAAATCTATAGCATAATCACTATCGATGTAAGCAACAAGTTCATCATTTCCTCCTTTTTTATAAAAAATTCCAAACCCAAGAGTTCCCTTCAAATGTCTCAACACCCTTTTTGCCACTTGTAAATGAAGTTCAGTATGATTCTCCATGTACCTGCTAATAAGACTCACTACAAACATTATGTCCGATCAAGTAGTTGTGAGCTACATGAGACTACCCACAATCTGTTTAAAAAGAGTCTTGTCCACTTTAACTCCATTTTCATCCTTCACGAGCTTACAACCCAGGATAATAGAATTATGAACATAGTTACTTTTATCCATTCTAAACCTTTGCAACACCTCTAATGCATACTTTTTTTGACTGATAAAAACACCATTTGATTTTTGCAAGACTTCAAGACTAAGGAAATACCTCATCTTACCAAGATTTGTCATGTCGAACTCATGCTTCATGAAATTTTTATGGAATTTTTAAACTCTATGAACATCAATTCATCATTTCTAGTAAAGATGAGATCATCAACGTATAGACTTATAATTAATATTTTACCTTTATTTCTTATCTTGGTGAACAGTGTATGCTCATAACTTTTCTCAAAACCTTTCTTCATAAAATAGGCTTCTACACAATTGTACCAAGCATGTGGTGCTTGTTTAAGCCCATAAAGTGCTTTCTTTAATTTATAAACCTTTTGTTCATGTCTTTTTTGCACATAACCACAAGCTGCTCCACAAAAACCTCTTTACGTCAAGTTGGTAGATAGTCCATCCTTTCTAAGCTACAAGTGCTACCACCAAACGAATTGTTTCCATACATGCCATAGGTGCAAATACTTCTGTATAATCTACCCCATGCTGTTGAGAATATCCCTTCAGTACAAGCCTAGTCTTGTATTTGTCTACTTCTTTATTCTCATTAAACTTAGTTTTATAAATCCATTTCACTCCAACTTTCTTTCCTCCATCAGGTAACTCTGTCAATTCCCATATGCCATTCTTTTTTATTATTTCCATTTCCACATCCATGGCTGTCCTCCATTTCACACTCTTTACAACATCTTCAAAGTGAATAGGATTAGTAGTTGCAAACATGGCCAACTGAGTTTCATTTTCTTCTTCTGAAAGTCTTTTTCTTATTTCATAGTCTTTCATCCAAACTAGTGGTCTCCTACTTCTCCCTTTATTCGAGCTCATTTATTTGAACTAGGTGAGCTTTCTTTAGCCAAAGAATCAGAGGACAAATTCTCCTCTTCTTCTTCTATATTAGCATCAAGATCATATTCACTCATCTCGTCATTGTCATCAAACATAGTAGCTTTCTGCTCATGATCACCCCATTCCAAATTGCACACAATTGCTTCTTCATACTTCTTATCCCAATCCTAGCTCTTGTCTTCTTCAAACACAACATCCCTACTTATTATGATTCTTTGTGAAGTTGGATCATGAAGTTGGTAAGCCTTCGAATCCTCACTAACTCCAAGCATAACACAACTCAAGCTTTTATTGTCTAGTTTAGTTACTATCAGGCACATGAACATGAGAGATATATCCAAAAACTCTAAAATACTCAACTGAAGGCTTGACTCCACTCCAAGCTTCTTTTGGAGTCTTATTTCTTATAGCCAATGTTGGACTTTGATTCAAGACATGCATCGTCTAGTTGACTGCTTCAGGCCAAAAGGTTTGGGAATTTTCTTTTCTGAAAGGATACTACATACCATATTCATAATGGTTATGTTCTTTCGTTATCGACTATGTTTTGTTGTGGCGTGTATGTAGCTGTCAATTATCTTCGTATACCATTAACATCACAGAATTGCTAAACTTTTGTGATGTAAACTCTCCTCCTCAATCAGTACGTAAGCCTCTAATAAATGTTTTTGTCTCCTTTTCAACATGAATCTTAAACCTTTTGAAAACATTTGATTTTTCTACCAAGAAGAAAACCCATGTATTTCTACTAAAGTCACCAGCAAAGATAATCAAATACCTTTTTTTGCTATTGGGGATGGGCTTGATCGGTCAACAAATATCAGCATGTACTAAATGAAGAATTTGTGAAGCTCTCCAAATGCTCTTTTTAATTTGGAAATGAATCCCTTTGTTGCTTCCCTACCAAACAGTCCTTGCATAGCCTTGAAAGGAGACTTAAGTTGTGGTAAACCATTCACCATCTTTTTTTGTTGAAGAGTCTTTAAGCCCGTAAAGCTCAAGTGTCCATATCTACAATGCCAAAGCTACACTTTATCCTCAGTAAATTATGTTGAAACAAACATATGATAAAGGTTGAGATATAACATGTAGCATGAATATTCGATTTGACGACATCTTTGTATCCATGATCAAGCCTTTTTTAGGGTGAAATACCTTGCACTTTCCATGTTGGAATAGAATGGCAAGCCCATTTTCTTGCAATTGCCTAATGCTCAACAAGTTGTTCTTCAGCTCCAGCACATAAAACACTCTTGTGATAATCTGTGCTATTCCATTCACCTACAACCTCACGTTACCCATTCCCATTACAACCATGCTTGAGTTGTTGCCTACATTCACAAAATCTATGAAACTCTCATCCAAATCTGAGAAGTATTCCTTCTTTCCACACATATGATTGCTACATCCTGAGTCAAGGAACTATGTATCTTCTCTGTTGGCTTTACTCATATCAACGTATGCCATCAACAACATCTCATCTTGAATCTCTGCATTATTGGCCTCCTTCTCCTTGCTTGGACATTCCCATTGAAAATGCTTAAGTTTGTGACAACTGTAACATTCCATTGCGTCTTTGTCGAAACTTTGTCTGCCTTTTCCCCGTCCTCTTCCTCTAGAATTTCCACGGCCTCAACCCCTTTCTCTTGATTGATATCTGTGAGTAATCTTCAAAGCTTATTCTTCTTCAACATGAGAACTCATGCGTTGTTCATGCACAAGCAGGTTGCTTTGCAACTCATCAATGGTTAAGTTGTCTATATCCCTAGACTCCTCAATGGAACATATTACATAATCAAATTTGGGAGTCATGGATCTTAAAATATTTTCAATAACATCTCTTTTATTCTCATCATTTGCTTTCATCTTGTTGGTGATGGTAAGAGTGAGCAAAATACTCGTTTACAGATTCTCCTACCTTAATGTGGAGAATTTCAAATTCCTTTCGGAATGCTTGCAAGTGTGCACGCTTAACTCGTGTTGTACCTTGATATTTTTGCTTCATAGAATCTCATATGTTCTTTGTCATATCTTTGTTAAGGATTGTTTCCAAGATTGAACAATTTAATGCTTGAAATAGATAGTTTTTTACTTTCAAATCTTTCAACTTCCGATCTTCAATGTTCTGTCACTGTGCATTTGTGAGAACACCACCTTTTGCTGCTGTAGGAATTTCATTCTCTAATAAGCCCCAATACTCCTTGGAACTCAAGAATTTTTCCATGAGCACTATTGAATGATCATAGTGCTCATCAAATTTTGGAATTGCTGGTTGCACAAATGAACTCTTTGTCGTCATACTTTGATTTCTACACACTTTGAAGACTGTTGCTTCGAACTTTAACCAGGCCTGTGATGGCGCTCTGATACCAAATGTTAAGAACTAAAAAACTTATAAAAAAGATATAGATGTTGAGGAAAAACTCTCATTTTATTTGAGGACCAACTTTGACTATTATATAGCTTACATAACAAACTGAACAAGAAATAAACAACCCATGTCTAACAAATCCTAATAACATGGTAAGACTAAAAACAAACAAATAATCTTTAAGAATAGAAATTTATTTGACTAAGTAGTAACAAACTATCAAAACCAACCTAACAATCCATTCTTTGTTCTGATTGAGGTCAAGTAAATATATATAATTACAGATTTCCAATAGCAAGTAAATGTTAATGACAAACTGCTTCTTGATACTTGTCTAATTAATTGACAATGACGAACAAAGTCGAGGGAGAGAGGTAGGGAGGTCGGTCGGCCGATTGGTTAGTTGGTCGACTTACATTTGTAATTGAATATATCTCCGGAGCGCATACTGATAAGTGTCTTTTATACATTTATTTTGGTTTACAAACTTAGCATTTATACATTCAATGAGCATGATTTCTACTTAATGTTTGATAAGTGTCTTTTATACTCTTATTTTGGTCTATAAACTTAGCATTTATACATTCAATGAGCATGATTTCTACTTGATTTGGTTCTATATGTGGCTATGTATGTGGAGCACGTGTTAAAGATAATTGGAGAAAAAAGTGATGATGTTGTCACATTTTTGGAACTAAAATGGCATTAAAGGCAAGATCAAAGGTCCACTCGAGGTCGGGGTTGATGAGGTCGCAAAGCATCGAAAGAATGACATCATTGGTGAAGTGTTGGAAATCAAGGAGAAACGACTCACGGTACTGTCACGCAAAGCATTGCATGGTAGGGTCGTGGTAAGACTTACTTTCTGTGGCTCACGGCCTTACCGCGAAAAATATTCTGTGATAAAGCTGTGGCTGAAGAAGTATTCTGTGGCTCACGACCTTACTACAGAAAGCACTCTGTGGTAGGCCCGTGACAGGATTTACATTCTGTGCCTCACGACCTTACTGCAGAAAGCACTCTGTGGTAGGCCCGCGACAGGATTTACATTCTGTGCCTCACGACCTTACTACGGAAAACATTCCGTGGTAGGGCACAAAGCATTACGAAAACAACAATATGAGCCCGTTTTCTTCCAAATCAAGTGGGGGATGAACTCCTTGAAGGTGCACGACTTTGATAACCTAAAAAACACTATATAAAGAAGGATTCTTAGAAGATTTGGGAGCTTTTTGGAGAAGGAGAAGACGACAAGTTGAGGAAGAAGAAGGAGATTTTCTTGAAGATCTTCAGTTTTGGTTGTATTTTTCTATTCTTTCTTCTCTCCAACATCATGAACTCTGTTTTTATTATTCTTTCACTGGTTGAAACTATGTTAGGCTAAGTACTTTGTGGATAGGGTGATTGATGAAACCTAGTTCAATGATGGTTTAATTAAAAGTATTTGAGTTTTATTTTATTTTTGTCTTTCGTGTTGATCGTTTGTTATGCACTAATTCCGTTTTTATGCTTGGCCGCCATTAGAGTGTGTTTGTGATTTATATTGTTTTCGAGAGATTCAATATAGATTAACACTTGGTAATAAATGACATAAGGTTCGATAATAAGTAGAGATACCGTTATATTTTGTAAAATCTTATTTAGATGATCATTGTAGATAAATATATATTTATATATTTTTAGATTAATTAGAGATAATTAATCTCATATGCAAACATAGATTCGATTGACCATCAAGAGAGGCTTTTGATTAACTTAGAATCATCGATTTTCAGTCCAAAACAAGAATTATAAAACCTGATAACTGGAAGATTGAACCAATTGAAGAAATACATTGTATTCATAAACCCTAGTGTATTAGATAAAGAAATACATTGTATTCATAAACCCAAGTGTATTAGATTTCTGTATTCAAAAACTTAAAGAATTATTTTGTGTTTTTCATTTAGTGAGTTAGTTTTAGTTAATATAAAACTTTCAATGAGTATTTTTTAATTGTGTGTGGCTTATTAAAGTTAATAGTGATTAAAGTAGATATCAAAAGTTAATTCTCGTGAGAACGATACTTTATTCATCATTATATTACTTATTACGATTCTGTTCACTTGCGGAAAAGAATACGTGATCACATACCATGGATGATTTCAAATCTATCCTTGTAGTAGCCTAAGACCATGTTTTTTTGAGCTATGCAGAGGCCTTCAAACCCTACGAGGGGGGACTAATCCTTATTATGAATGCAAGAAATCACCAATATCTCCCTATCTCAGACAAACACATATCCATAACATGTATAGAATAAGAATTTCAGCGAGGATGAGGATAAGAGAATGCTGGGTGATGTGCAAATTGAAAACACTACTACACAACACAACACAGTGCCAAGAAGAAAAGCTCATTCAGTCCAGAAGTCCTGCTTGTATGTAGCTTTCGATGGAATCAACCAGAGTCTCTTCTAATGCTCTGTATCTCCATCCCAGCTTCTGCAATTTCTCCGAACTCAGATTTTCACTGTCTTTTCCCTCAATAAACCTGCCAGCACATGAATGAAATAAAAAACCATAACTAAAATTCCAATGAAAGTGATCCTAAGGACCCCATCGAGTCTAAAAGGTGTGTGCAGTGTAGCAACTGTCGTGTCACTTGGACTTTTCTGCAAGAGGCTTTTCTCACAACTCAAATCTGTGATACCATTAAAGCTTGCCCACTAAGGATCCTATTGAGTCTATAACAGAAAAATCCTCTCAGACGAGGATGCATCATGGCATGGAAATAAAAACTCACTTCTTAGGATAATTGTAGTTGGGGTAAATTTTCCTCACTATTTCCACCAGATATTTGTAATTGATCAAGTGAGCTGTGCATATGTATCTTCCTTCGGCTTCAGGCTTCTCGTATGCCAGAAACAACGCTTCAGCTACATCCCGTACGTCTACCACCATCCGTGACCTGTTTTCCACTTCATCGCATCCTCCTGCATGGTCATCAGACAGGACAAGAAGTTGGAATGGAGAAGTTATGACCGTAGTTAAATGCATCACCTATCCACCTCTTAAGATGAAAAGAACAAATCTAAAGCAGATGACTTGTAGCATAAAAAAGAAAATTATGGAAAGAAAGGGGCAAGATTAGGAATAAGTCTCTGAGTTCTTTGACATTGTCATCTGCCATATATAAAATCAAAAAGATTTGTGAAACTATAGATTTGCCATTCTAGATCGGCAGAATATTAAAAACTCTAGTTCGATCTCTCTGCTAGAAGGTTCAATTTGGATCCTCCAAAAACTCAATCAAGTAAACAATGTGCAGAGATTAAGATCAAGACAAAACATAAAACAACTGTTGCCGCAACAGATCCATATAGCTTTTCAAGTGAAAAGCTTAAAACCATTGTTGGAATTTTCAAACCAGAACAACAAATTGAAATAGCAGGAAACCTATTTAAATTGCAGTATCAGTTGAAATAGCAGGTGACAGCGACCTTGATGGCAACAAGATTCCTCCTTTGTGACTTGAAATTCACAGGTTTGAATTGTGGGAAAAAAAAGAACAAGGGAAGTTTCCATGCAAAAACGACACTCCCTCGAATCTCGAAAGTGGGGAGCCTCCTACACCAGAGATACCCTAATTGAAATAACAGGTGACTTCCAATTCACCAAGTCCAGTTTCAGATAAAACCCTTTCAATGTTTTTGAAAGGGTACAATTAAAGTATTGCCAGTCCAGACTACGGAGCTCAAATATCCTAGAGAGCCTCATTCCTTAGGCTTTATTATCACCTGGTCTTAAGCATTACAAATTTAACCTTGAGATATCAATGGGAAACCACAATAATAACTTAGAGCTTGGTAAGAAGGATAAAAACAAAGGCAAAAGCACTTCTATTATGTGGAAGCAATACCATTTTTAATTTTTCAAGCATTGAACCTTACAGTTGGCATTCCATTTCAGTAAATAAATTGCGTGGGCCACTTATGCGCATGTCATTTCAAATAGAGACAATAAGAACAAAGAAAATAAAAATAGGCCAGATCCATGTGGTACCTTTCAAAAGCTTAATGAGAACCAAACTAGTAGCATTTGTCGAAGACTGGAGCTTTGGCCCAAGAAAAAGAGTTGGACACACTGTCACAACATCAAGTCCACTTCTTTTTGCAAACTCCAGTGCCTCACTTTCGGCTTCTGTTTTGGAAAGGCAATACCAGTTCTAGATAACAGAATCAGGAAGTCAGCACAATTATTGAAAAAACACATGCTTCAAATGAGCTCAGAATAATACCAAGAAGAAATGACTATAATTATAATGCAAATATTAAAGTTGCCCTTTGAAATTGATTACGTTAGTTTTTCTGCAATATTCTTTATCAGACCAACAAGCTTCATCCTTCACTTGACCCTCAGGCCAAGCAGGGTTCATGTTTACAGCAGCTCCAGAAGATACAACCACCACTCTCTTGACATTTGCTTCAGAACTTTCCTCGAGTATATTAAGTGTACCCTTTACAGCTGGCTCAATTAGTTGTACCTACAAAGAGAGTTATTACTTAACCAATAATATGTTAAACTAATTAAAGTTCTACAAAATGCAAAAATATATTGATTGCAAACAGCTCGTAGCAGTTCAGTTGTGCTAATTTATTAACTTAGATGACCCCTAGAACTTTTAACAGAGGATTGTTTTTTCCTCTTTTTTTTTTTTTTTCAACAGATGGAATTAGGAGTTAGGGGTCAGCAGCAATAAAGAACCAATAGATATAAATTCAGCTGTGTTGGACCAATGGGATCAGGGGCAGAGAAGTTAGGTACACTCAGGCCTCTTCCTAGATATATTATCATTACTTGACTAACAGTCAAAAAGACAACCATCTTGGTTAGCTAATACCACGTAAGCTGACAGTTCATATGCATAAGCTCTCCACTATGGCCCGTGTATAGGAATATGAGCTACAGCAGAAAATATGCGTATGCATTAGTCTCAGTTCAAAGCATGGCCTGTGGATATGAGTACCATTGGCATGGTCCTCCCTCACATTGCAAGTGGACAATCTGGAAAAGTCCACGCAGGATCAGAAGACAATGCAAAAACAAAAAGCCTTGGATGCAAATGATATTAATAAACAAGTACCATCATGAGGTATTCTCACCTCAGGGTTGGGTACACTGCCAGAGGGAACTGGACTGGCAACATGGAAGACTCCATCACATCCTTTGATGGCTGCAGAAACTGAACTGCGATCCAGCAGGTCTGCCTTGAAAAGTTTCAGGTTCTCAGATGCTTTTTCAAATTTCATCAAATGAGCATTTTTCTCATCATCTGCAAAATACATGGGTAAAGACTTAAAAGTCCCTTCGAGATATTAGTATTATAGTATATATAAAGATTTCCAATTACATGATATTGTGAAGAGTAACTATCACTAACTGTCCCTCAGCTAAGGTTTCAATGGACAAAGCATTCTCCACACATCTTAGAAATATAACTCACCACCTCTATTTTTCTAAATGTTGTATCAAATTTTTTCTTACCATTTATCCTGTTTTTGAAGAGTTAACAAAAGTAGTTGTTTATGCTCAGAGTTAATAAAAACAAGCTTGCATCAACATATTAGAAGACCAAAAACTAAATTTACCCTTATGTCCATTTTAGCCTTGTATTTATATTGTTGTCATCCTCATAACAAGCTTTAATCACACTAGTTGGAGTTAACCACATGGGTTCTAAAACAATTAACTTAGGGTGTTCAATGATATCTTACCCTATTCTAAAACAACCTCCTATAAAAACTGAAATCTTATTTGTTTAAAGACAATTTCACTTAATTGCAATGTTCTCTTTCAAATATCAGAAAATGTCCATCCACAAGAGCCATATCTTCCAAAGGAATTTATGTTAGAGGATAAATTCTAGGCTGACTAATTTTTACTGAAAATAGAAGTGTGAAATTTGTTCAGACTTCTTGAGAAGCCCAACTATTAATATTGGGGGGTTTATCACATTAACAAATTGAACAAACAAGCAAATTCTTGCGGCTTAATTTTACCATTGTACTTTATTTTCTTTATCTGATCAATCTATTAAAACATTTGCCAGAAGGAGATTATTTCTTCAAATAGTAGAGGCTAAAGAAAAGAAAATACATTTTGTAGAGGTTGACATTCATTTTTACATTGATCAATATGAATACATACAAAAAAAAAAACAATAATAAACATAAAAAACCAACTGGAGTTGCTCTGAAATTCATATTAAGCATTTATTTCTTTTTTATTTATTTATTTATATTTTATTTTCTGGTATGTTGACAAAGGTAATGATATACATTCTTATATAAGCATGGTCCTGCATTCTTATTGTGAAAAAACAAGAATTAATCTTTCATATCTCAAAACTAATTAATACAACCTTACTTATAACACACATAGTCCTAATCCTTGAAGAATTCTAAGACTATTCAATCTCCTAACAATTCTCCTAATGTATAGGAGTTGATTACTCTCCTATAAATTAGGACCCCTACTAGATTACAATAACTCAAAACATTAATGAAATAAATCAACTGATAAATCCAATTGCCAACACTCTCCCTCGAGCTGGAGAATGGATGTCCTACATTCGTAGCTTGCTTACTAGATCTTCAAATCTTTTTACTGGCAACCCTTTTGTCAATATATCAGCAACTTGTTCCTCTGATGGAACATATGGCAGGTGAATGACTCCAGCTTCCAACTTCTCTTTTATGAAGTGCTTGTCTATCTCAACATGCTTAGTTCAGTCATGTTGGACCAAATTATGTGCTATACTGATTGCTGACTGATTATCACACCACAACTTAACTGTCTTGGACTGAAATTCTTAGATCATCAAGAACAATTCGTAGCCATAGAATTTCACATAGAGCAAGGGCCATAGTAGACATGGCCAAAATTGAACCGGACCGGCGGTTCAAACCGGAACCGAACCGGCCGGAACCGGACCCGGAACCGGCCGAACCGGAACCGGAACCGGAACCGGACCGAACCGGCGAAATTCGGTCCGGTTCCGGTTCGAGGTTCCGCGGAACCGGAACCGCCGGTTCCGCGGAACTCGAACCGCCGGTTCCTGAACCGGAACCGGAACCGGCGGTTCCGCGGAACCGGAACCGCCGGTTCCACCCCCCCCCCCCCACCCCCCACCCCCCACGCGGTTCCGCGCCCGCGGAACCGCCCCCCCCCCCCCCACCCCCCCCCCCCCCCCACCCCCCCCCCCCCCCCCACGCCCACGCGGTTCCGCGGGCGCGGAACCGCCCCCCCCCCCCACCCCCCCCCCCCCCCACGCGGTTCCGCGCCCCACTCCCCCCCCCCCCCCCCCCACCCCCCCCTCCCCCCCCCCCCACCCCCCAACGGTCCAAAATTGGACCGTTGCAACGGTCCAATTTTGGACCGTTGGCTGCTGCCAACGGGCAGCAGCCCAATTCCCTTTTTTTTTTTTTTTTTTTTTTTTAATCCTATAATTTTATCTATATATACCCCTCCCTCCCCCACTCATTTTTCACACTCTCTCTCTCTCTCTCTCTCTCTCTCTCTCTCTCAAGTCTTAAGCTATTATTCTCTCAATTTTGTCTCTCATTTAATATTTCAATTTCAATTTCTTCAATCTTCTCATTTTATTATTTATCAATTTATTCAATTATATTGTTAATTATTTATTACTTGTTACTATATTATATTATTACTAATATTTTCATTATATTTGTCAATTTTTTACTATATTATTTTATCATTATTATATTTTTTTATTATCATACTTTTTTCAAAAAAATGGCAAGTGAAGGTAGAAATTTTGAAAATGTTGAGTTTGAAACTCAAAATTTTCAAACACAAGAGAGTGAAACTCAACAAAAGGGAGGTGGACAAATGCAGCTCAAGTTTGCCTCGATGATTGGGAAAGAGCTAACATGCGACGTCAAGAAGAACTTATCCATTCATCATCATCTGACGAATGGGTTGATGATGGTTCAACAACGGCGACTTCCGACTCCAATGAAGATGCGTAGGATCCAAGTCCATTTTTTATTTTTTTTCACATTTGTAAAAATTAATTACTTGTATTACATTTTTGTTGTAATTATTTTTTAATGAAATTAAGTCTAATTCTATTTTTTATTTTTTATTTTTCACATTTGTAAAAATTAATTATTTGTATTGTATTACATACTTGTTTAGTTGTTTTAATTATTTTTAATGAAATTATTACTTATATTTCTTCAATTTTTAGTAGTGTTTTTTATTAAAAATATGGTTGAGAATATCTATATTTACAATTACATTTAACAATTAAAAATCGAAACCAAACCGAACCGAACAACGGAACAAGGACCAAAATTGAATACAACAATATTTAAAAAAAATTAAAAAAATTCGGTTTGAACCGGAACCGGAACCGTTGACCGAACCGGCTCAAACCGTTGACCGAACCGGTCCAAACCGTTGACCGAACCGGCACGAACCGGAACCGGAACCGAACCGTCCCAAACCGCCCTTGGGCGGTTCGGTTCAGGTTCAAAGATTTCTTGAACCGGAACCGGCGGTTCATGAACCGGAACCGGCGGTTCATGAACCGTGGCCATGTCTAGGCCATAGCCCTAAATTCTACCTCTGCACTTGATCCTATCACAACACTTTGCTTCTTGCTTCTCCAGAATACCAGATTCTCTCCTAGGAATACACAGTAGCCACTTGTAGATCTTTTATCAGTTATGGACCCAGTATAATCTACATCTGAAAAACCTTGAATGTTTAATTTATTTCTTGCTTTAAATAGTTACCTAGAGTAGTCTTGAGATAACACAAGATTTTTCTAACCGCTAGCATATGCTCCTCAATTGGGCTGTGCCTGAATTAACTTACCAAGCTGACAGGAAAGACAATATCTGGTCTTGTGTGTGAGAGATATATTAATCTTCCAACTAGTTGCTGATACCTTCCTTTGTCTATAGACTTGCTAGTAGGGTCGTTCCATAGCTTGCAATTAGGTTCAATAGGAATTTTTGCCCCCTTTCCTCCAATCAATCCTGTTTCAGTCAATAAATCAAGCACATATTTCCTTTGAGAGAGAAAAATACATGCCTTAGAATAAATTACTTCAATTCCTAAAAAATAATTGAGCTCACCCAGATCTTTGATTTCAAACTAGTGTTAAACCCGTGCGATACACGGAAGGTGTAATTAAAATAGATTTATAAATTTAAAAATAAAAAATTAAACTCATTATTTTAAATAAATGCAAAATCGATAACTACAGTTTATTTTTTTCTTTTAATACTCAGCCTTTTATCAAAATTTAAGTTTAATTAATTATTTGCTATTCAATGTGTTAATAGAAAACACCCTTAATTTAATGTACCGCTATTTAATGTGTTAAAGAATAATTAACATATTAAGTAGTTCATCACATTTTCTCCCTTGTCTTTCCACAAAATTCTTAGCACTTAGCATTGTCTTTGCCAATGATTTCTCCAATTATATCTTTAATAAAATTTTAAAAAAATTGTTAAGTTATAAAGGCATAAATAATTGCATAATAAACTTTATACTTACCAAACAATTCCTATTTGTCAAGTTTAACTACACTGAAAATATTAGCAAATAACCTAAAGATAAAATTTTGTATTAGAAAACTTTCATTTATAGCATCTACAACAGTAGTTTTTAACATTAAATTTAGTTTGCACTTGTGATTTGTAGTTTTGTATTTTATATTGTTATATATAAGTATAAAATTGAGCATAAAATACAATTGTCCTTCACAAATCAATATTTTAAAAGTCCGAACCAACTACCGCTTGATTGTTACATGAATCCTTCCATCCTATAAATTTGATGACAAAATCTATATAAATAATTAACAATAAATTTATAAGAGAACCAAAAAAAAAAAAAAAATGTTCATTCATGAAAATCATCTCAATGACAATGCTATAAGTTTATGACTTATCTTCAAAGCATGAAATTTCCCACTCTCTCACAACTCAAACCTTTACCGTCCATATTTTGAAAAGTTACTTTAAAAAGGTTTTTATTAAATTGCACAACGTTATATAAAATGAAAAATATTGACATGAACTTCTTATTTATACACAAAAGCTATTACATTAGAAGAATAAATTATTAAATATTTACATTAAATTAAATGTAGTAATTAATTAATTATTAAAGTAAAATCATTTATTATATTATATATTTATTATAAATTTTAAATATAAATTAAAACCCTAAATGTAAGGAATTATGGGTTTTCTAATGCTAATTAAAAATTCTCTTGAAATTTTTAATTTATGCTCTTGAAAGTTAATTTATGCAATGATAACAAAACATTGAAAATATGAATTTTAACTTATTTTTCTTTCACAATGCATTAATTTTTTTGCATGGTCTTTAAAATATAATATATTAAATCTTAATTAGTATTGAAAAACCCATGTATTACTCTTGAAAATGTGATATCTTAAATCTTAATTAGCATTGAAAAACTCATGCATTAGTCATGCATTAATTAAAGGTAATGATTAATTAATTATTCAAGTAAAAATATTTATTATATTATATATTTATTTATAAATTTATAAGAAATATAAATATAAATTAAAACTCCTAAACATGAGGAAGTATGGTTTTCCAATGCTAACTAAAAATTCTCTTGAAATTTAATTTCTTCAATGATAACAAAACCTAAAAAATATGGATTTTGACTTATTTTTCTTTCAGTATGCATTAATTTTCTTCCATACTCTTGAAAATGTGATATCTTATATCTTAATTAGTATCGAAAAACCTATGCATTACTTTTGAAAATGTGATATTTTTAATATTAATTAGTATTGAAAAATCCATACATTAGTCTTAAAAATGTGATATTATTAATATTAAATATCATTAAAAAACTCATGCATTAGTCTTGAAAATAGAGAAAAAACAGTTCATATTTTCAAAACTTTAAAATAAAATTAATGTATACTTACTAATTCATTTAACTATGCAAGTTTTCTCACATATTACTACCGTGGAATGCATGGGTTTGTGGTAGGTTCATCAATGCCAATTAAAATATATTACATTTTCAAGACTAATACATGGGTTTTCCAATACTAATATATTTATAAATAAATATAATATAATAAATATTTTACTTTAATAGTTAATTAATTACTATGTTTAATTTAATGTAAGTTTTGGAGGAAAACAGATCACCAGTGATTGCCAATTCTACTTTAATATATTAATAAGAATAAGATAGAATTTTTAATTTATATTATTGAAAATATTTATTTTTTATTAATTAATAGCATTGAAAAATTCGTGTAAATTTTAGAGGCAGAAAACAGTTTGGCAGATTAATTTTTGGAGGGAAAAAATATTTATAAACTATTCTAGTTTATTTAATATATTATATAAATAAAAGATAAGATTTTATACAAATAAACAATTTTATATTTCTTAATTAATAGTTTAAGTTGTCTATTCATATTTCTCAAAAATAATATTTATTTTTGATTGATTGAGGGATTAATTGATGAGAAAATATGACAAAAAATATTTATTTTTGATTCATTAATAGCATTGGAAAGGCCATGCAAATTTTAGAGGCAACTTTTTGGCAGAAAATTGTGTATAGGAACTCTACTACTTTAATATATATTAAGATTCATTAGCTAGCCTTTCTTTAAGCTTTGCTTGTTCTCTTTCATCATTGCCAGTTACTATCATGTCATCCACATATATCAGTAGAACAGTGACATTTCCTCTTGTCGAGTGTTTGATGAATAAGATATGGTCCCCCCTGCTTTGACTATAATCGATAGTATGCATAGCTTTAGATAACCGGCCAAACCAAGCCCTAGGAGATTGTTTGAGCCCATATAAAGCCTTATTTAGCTGACATATCTTCCCACTGAGTCCCTCATGAAATCCTGGTGGTAAATCTATAAACACTTCATCTTCTAAATCTCCATGGAAAAACGCATTGTTAACATCTAGTTGTTGTAGATTCCACCCAAATGAGGTTGTCAATGACAGGAGAATACGAACTGTGGTCATCTTTGCCACTAGTGCAAATGTCTCTAGGTAGTCAATCTCATATGATTGAGTGTAGCCTTTAACTACCAACTTTGCCTTATACCTCTCAAGGTTCCCATTGACCTCATACTTGACATTAAAAACCCATCTACACCCCACTGGATTAATTCCCTTAGGTCTGTTCACAATATCCCATGTATGGTTCCTTTTTAAAGCCCTCATTTCCTCAAGCATAGCAAGCTTCCAATTCTAATTTTTTAGAGCCTCAGTTACTGATTTTGGAATGATAATTGAATCTAGAAATGTTAGGAAGCTTTTATGGTTTTGGGAGAGGCGATGATAGGATAGGTAATTAGCCATTGGGTGTTGGGTGGTGCAGCTTCTAACTCCATTCCTAAGAGCTATGGGAAGGTCGATATCATCAAGGATTTGGCCGATATAGGCTGGAGGTATTGTCTGCATGTGATCCCGACTTTGAATGGGAGAGGAGTTTGGAGCTTGCTGGTCTTCTAAGCTTGGTTGTTTTCGTTTATATACATAGGGAGAACCCTTGTATCTTCCTTGCAGTTGTTGGCAGGCTACTTGCTCATCAAATTTGGCCTGATCATCACCATGGTTAAGACTATTTGAGTGCCGAGGAGATGGACTGGCTGTAGGGTCAGGATTAGAGGTATGATTAGGTTGACTTGAGATCGAATGAGGATTAGCATTAAGCTGAAGAGTGGACTGGGAAGATGGTAGAGGAAAGAAGATGTCACTCGGGTCACCATAGGAAGTCTCCCCCTGGTGACCAGCTTGAGTAGAGCCAAAGAATGGAGTAGTCTCGACAAATGTGATATCCTTAGAGACATAGAACTTGCAAGTGGGAGGATGATAGCATTTATATCATTTTTGTGTGGGGAAATACCCAAGAAAGACACACTTCACAGCTCTTGGATCAAGCTTATCCCGAGAGGATTTGGAAATATGAACTAAAGAAACACACCCAAATACTCTAAGAGGAAGAGTGGTGTGGAAATTAGAGTCAGGAAAGTGAGTAGTGAGGCAAGAAAGAGGACTTTGTTGGTTTAGAACTTTGGTTGGCATGCGGTTAATAAGAAATGTGGCCGTAAGGACAGCCTCCCCCCAAAAGATTTTAGGAACGGTATGATGGTGAAGCAATGCTCGAGCTACATTAAGTAGATGTCTCATCTTCCTTTCAACTACTCTATTTTATTGTGAAGTATCCACACAGGAAGATTCATGGACAATCCCTTCTTGTAGGAAAAAGTGGTTCATATAAGAGTTAAAATAATCTCGAGCATTGTCGGTTCGAAATTTCTTTATGGGAGTTCCAAATTGAGTCGTTATCATTTTACAAAAGTTTGGTAAGACTATTTGGATGGCTGCTTTGTCTTTTAGCAAAAAAACTCATGGCATTCGAGTACAATCATCGATAAACTAACGTGCCCCAAAATAGGTAGGAATTTTGCAAGGACCCCATACATCAGAATGAATTAATGCAAATGGAATAGAATGGAGTTTATTGCTAATTGGGTAAGACACACAATGTTGTTTGGATATAACACATACATCACAATGAAGAGTACTAGGATCTAAAGAAAGAAATAAAGTAGGAAACATAGATTTCAATAAAGAAAATAGTGGGTGACCCAACCGGTAGTGATGCAGCCAGATTTGGTGATAGTTGGCTGTAATTTGAGAGGAGCAAGCCACTGGTTATAGGTTCTTTGCTGCTTTCCTTGTTAAGCAATACAACCCATTTGTTTCCCTAGCAGCCCCAATCCTCCTCTCGGTTTTCATTACCTGAAACTCACACACATTAGTAGAAAAAACAGCATGGCAGTGTAGGTTTCTTGTGAGCCGAGAGAGAGAGAGAGAGAGAGAGAGAGAGAGAGGAGGTTGGCTGATAATTGGGGCACATGAAGAACATGGTTAAGGGTTATGTTTGGGCTTAGATAAACACTGCCATGTTCGATTATAGGGACTGTTTTTCCATTAGCAATGCAGATTTGTTTTGTGATCTTAAGGGGTTGATAGGTAGTAAACACATGGGAGTTAGGTGTCATATGGTCTATAGCTTCGGAATCCAAGATCCAAGTATCATTACTATCAGTGTTTGATGCTGGAAAAATTACAAAATAAGCAAACTTACCTGAGGGCTTACCGGAAGGGTCTTGATGAGCCAAGGAGCAGTTGTCATCATCTTGTATGGTCTTCAAAAAGATTTCAGTTTGTTGATTTCCTCACTGTTGACAAGAGTGAGATCTGAACTAAAATTTTCCTCTAGCTTTCCCATAGTTCCATCATCTTCTTGTCCCTTGTGTGATAGATAGGATTGAGTGTTAGGCTGAGTAGTTGTGCTGGGGAATCTTCCCATTTTGCTTAGGACTGCTTCCTTTCTGTGGAGCTTGAAGCAATTATCTCAGGTATGCCGAGGTTTCTTGCAATATGTACACCAAAGTCTCTCTTTGTTGTTAGGCCGCCCTTGCGCCCCTGATTTTCCACCTCTTTGCCTTGATCCTTCTCCTTTGTTTGACACTAAAGTTGATCCATCAGTGAATGCCCCTTGCAGCATCACTGCCCGCCTGTTTTCCTCACTTCTTACCATTGCAAATACCTTATTGAGTGAGGCAATTTCTCTTAGGCAAGAATCTGCACCCTTATTTGATCAAAAATCGAGTTAAGGCCAACCAAAAATTCAACAATTCTATCCCTTTCCATGATCTTATTAAGGGTTGTTGTAACACCCCGTCTTCCAGGGCATTAAAATATATGCCAGGATTTTTTTTTTTTCATATACATCAAACATAAATCAACAATAAATCCTCAACATAACTTTTATATATAACACTCCCAAACATAGCGAATGAATGATACATTTTAAACATAAGCGGAAGCAAGATCAAAACCTGTATGAAACCTCGAAAACATAATATGGGTTTATAAACATCGTTTACCCAACACATCCTTACAAGCATTTATTTAAAATCTAAATAATATAGCCGAATGAAATATATAGTCATAGTCCCACATGGGACCCACAAAATTTCCGTTGCGATCAGGCCTCGATCACCTCCTTGCCCTTCTAGTCGCTTGCCTTGCCTGGAATGTGGAATATTCTAAGGATATAGTCCAATATTAGAAGATGAAATCTTCTAAGTGAGGGTTAGATAAGCATAAACGAATGAATGATGCATGAACATTTATAAACAGATACCCCAGCGTAACTTCCCTAGCCCACCAACCCGGCACGGAACCCTAGGCAGAATGCCAAACCTCTGCAAGATAAGCCTAATGTTATTCCATCAGTTGTCCTTGAGGAATTACGGCTATACTCTTAAGGCGACATTCCAATCCCATGCACGAGTTTCAATATGTCAATAATATCGTGCCATATGAATATTACAACTTTCCATGTAATAGAATATGAACAAATATGATGAAGATGATCATAACATACTTAAATATCATGCATAGAAAGATAATCATATCGTATATGGGTTATAGAGACAAAACCACTCACCTTTCCCAAAAATCGGGATGCCTCGAAAAGCATGCAACTTGTCTCGATTTTTGTGCCAACTTTGAATTTCGCACCAATTGTTTCACCTCAAATCCCAAGGCACCCTAGGCAAGATATTTATTTAAATAATCAATACAAACTATTTTTCCTTATTTTTCTTGCCATTTTCTATATTTTTCTCCAATTAATTTCTCTAACAATCCAAAATAAATACCTACATCACTTTTTTTCCAAATATTTTTCCATGATAAACCCTAAAATATTTTTCTCAGCATATTAAAAAAAAATTCCAGAAGAATCCAAGCTCACATGCGCCCGCACACGCCAGCGCGTGGTAGGGCGAGTGAGACTGTTGCATGAAGCCCACACGTCGGTCATCTTCTCTGGCAACGACACACCGAAAAATTGATATTTTTACATCACGACGAAGCCCAGCCTAAATTGATCACGATGGTACCTGAATAAGCCTGAAATGAGGTTCGGAAGTCGGTTAACCGGAGGCTTGAAGTGTCGACCAGGGCGTCCGCCTAGGGCTTCGGCGAGGCTTCGGATCTAGCTCGTTTCTACTCCGTTGCTCACCAAATTCTCCAGAAATGCTCTCCAACTTATGGGAAACAAAAGCCCTTTATTCTTGCCTCTCAATTTGCTCGAAAAATCCCTCAATTTGAGCTTCAAAGTTCTAAAAATTTCGGCCACTATGAGCTCTATTTATAGGCGAAAACCGAGCTTCGAAATGACCTTGGCCGTCTCATCCATTGCCTTAAACGTCCTTACCTCCCCTGGATCGACCTGAAAGCATCCTCCCGTGACCAAAAAAAAGCAAGTTGTAGGCTTTGTTTTCGCGGCCAGCTTTCTTGGCCGAATTTTTCGAAAATCCGGCCACCCTGGTGGCCATTGTTGGCTTATCATCACTCCTTGGCCCTCCCTGACCACCGCCCATGCAAACCCAGAGGCTTACGACGACCCCTTGTGGCTTGGTCGGATTCCATGGCCAAGATTTTCATTTTTTTTTTCACTTTTGCCTCACTACTTTGGTTTTTTTCTGTTTTGGCCCTCTTTCACAAAAGCCCCTCAACTTTTGAATATTTCCATTAGGTCCCTCAAGTCCTAATCTTTCCATTTCTCCCTTGAAACTTTTAGAAAATGTCATTTTGACCTCTTCTGGCAATTTTGAAAAATTACACTTAGGCCTGAATTTTCGCTTTGGCTTTAAACCTCTTGGTTTCTTCCTGAAACTTTCGAAGGGTTGCCCTACTCGATAAACCGAAGCTTCCCAAAGCTTCCGTTACCCTCTCGGTAGTCTGCTACGAGAATTCGATTTTTCAGCCTGATCCATAGCTATACCGAAAATGGTTTTTGATTTGATTTCTTTCGGTCTTAAAAATCATGCCTCGATATGCTCATCAGAGGCGTTCCTATTTCCTTAGTCATTTAAGCTTTAGGGTACTCTATTCGGCTGATTCGGTAAATTTTTTGGGTTTTTTAGATACCTATTTTTTCCGAATTTCCATTTTTCCTTTAAAATAATAACCCAAAGTTCTTGGGTTTTACAGTTGTAGCATCAACACTGCACACCATCTTAATTTTTTAGTATTGATCCAATTCTAACCACAAGCCATTCATGCTATTGTAGTACTCCGTAACATTCATCCCCCCTTGTTTAGTACTACTTATCTTGGTTTTAACTTTATATATAACCAATGCATCTTGCACTTTAGAGTAGGTTTGCTTAGCTACTTCCTAGATTTCCCTAGTAATACTTAGAAACATATAATTCCTACTTACATCAGGTTGCATGGCATTCCATAGCCACGACATAATAAGAAAATCCTCTATATCCCATACCTAGAAATTGGGATCAGTTGCTGCCGGAGGAAGAGAAGTAAGATGGCTGAGTTTTCCTTGACCTTTGAGGAAAGTTTGAACAAGCTGTGCCAATTGGAGGTAGTTTTTACCATCCAATCGATAGGGTAGTAGCATTTCGTGAAGCTCACTTACTCATGCCCCAAAATCGGTACCAACACTCGAACAAACACCTGCTACATAATTTTCAGTGGCTGCTTCTCCACTGTTCCTGCTGGAATCTGAATTTTCTGCCATTCCTTTGCTAGAGACAACTTGCAGCAATCAAGGTTGAAGATAGGGGCGGCAACTAAGGCCGAGTGGATGAACAAGGAAGCAGTGATCAAGGCTGAAAATAGGGGTGGCTGGAGGCAGTAGTTGCTACTTCAGATCTGGTGGCAACAGAAGAGAACAACGCGATTGCAGCAGAAATAGAGAGAGGAGAAGAAGGCGGCAGGAGACGCGATGGCATTGGGCGGCGCGCGGCGGTCGATCTGCTCACAGGAGGTAGATCTGGCAACGACGATAATGGAAGAGATGCAACAGATGCGGGAGAAGGGAAGACAAGGAAGAGTCGGCTATGGCTGGGCGGTTGAAAAACCAGTTGGAGAGTGCAAACAGGGTAAAAACAAAATCCTAGAGGCACTATTGAAGATAGCAGTGATGAAGGCTATAGAACCCTAGACAACCGGCGTTGATACCATGTGAAAGAACAAGAATTAATTTTCATATCTCAAAACTAATTAATACAACCTTACTTATAACACATATACTTTTAATCCTTAAAGAATTCTAAGACTATTCAACCTCCTAACAATTCTCCTAATGTATAGGAGTTGATTACTCATTACAACTACTCAAAACATTAATGAAATAAATCAACTGATAAATCCAACTGCCAACACTTATTTTAGTGATGCAGCCCAAACGTGACAGGCTAGCATAAAATTTAACTTTAGAAATCTCTTGTAAGAAAAAAGGAGAAGGATATGTCGGGATCAGCACAACAATGGCAAGGCACTCATTCACCTTGCTAATCACGGAACCACTGACATGACCAAGCCACCGCTTGATTCTTGAGAGGAATCACTCAACTCTCTAATGGAAGCTGAGGCATTCACAATGCTTAATAAATCATCAACTCCCATTCTCCATTAAGTTTCCCAGCTTATATAGGCATGTGGGTACAATGGTGAAATCCTTGACTACACACAATCCTCCATGGACTACAAGTTCCAAGAGTAGAGGACTTTGGAACTGACCAAAATTTAATAGCTGAAAGTTAATAAGAAAAATACTAAATTAATGACTCTTGGAGAGAACTAGAATGAGCTGGACTTTAATTGAGTTTGCCTGAGAACAAGAAAAAAGTCTTTATTTCTAGATTCTGCATTTCTGCTGGCGGATTGTCACCCTTTTACTCTACAAAGTTTACAATTGAGGACAAACTACATAACAAGATTGGAACTAAATTAGATTTATGGAAACACAAGAGCCGCACCGGTATGTTGACAAAGGTAATGATACACATTCTTATACAAGCATGATCCTGCCTTCTTATTTTAGACTCCATTCTTCTCAGAGTACATAGGCAGTAGACAATGGTGATGACTTAAAAACAACTCAAACTATTGATAATTGGTTATTGCAATTCAATGAATCTCTCAAATCTAGCAACTAAATATGACCACTTAATCAGTAAGACGATGACACATATATGTGTAGACTTCTTGTATTTGGCATTTACTTCAGAAGGGGTCACCGAAATTGTAAGAATTTAGGATACAAATAAACCACGATCAAACTATTGAACACACAAATGGACACAAAGCTTTACATGAAAAACCCAAATTGGAAAAAATCACAGACAAAAAGAATAAAATATCACTATGATGATATTACTACTACAATTGTGATATTGTTGCAATAATTCCAAGATATTGGGTATCTATTTATAGATCTACCACTTATCTATAGATGTATACAGAAAATGATTAACTTGTATAAATCTATATTCTGATTAGAAGATAAGTCGAGAAGATAAATCTTGATTAGTCACAAAAATAAATCTTCAATTATAGATGTGTCCCAATCACAGTCAAATTTGGCGTCCCAATCATAGTCAAATTTGAATTCCAACGAGATCACAATTATAACGAACTCCATCTTGATACGAAATTTAAATATAAAATTATTCATAATTCTTTCTTCTAGCAAAATTACAAAGAATTAATCTCCTTGATGAATAACAACAAAATCCACATAACCCTCATTGCAGTTGATATCTTTAGCTATACTCAAAGTGTAGACAAGAAGATCTGCCTTAGCATACCTTTACTTACCTTAAGGACTCCGCCTTCACTAATGTACTTTTATCTATTTAAATCAAGAGTACTTACATCATCTAAATCTATATGTGCCAAAATTGCTCGCATTTTGTCTTGAAAATCTAATATTCTAGTCCAACAATGAAATATCATATTTCAAAGTTATCATTGCCAAGATCAAATAACCCCAAAAAGTGTAAAAAGCCAGTAAAAGAAAGACTTAACAAAAAACAAACTAGGATAGCATATCTGGACAACAAATCTAGGCAAGATAGATTTGGATCTGTCGGATTTGTACTGGATAGATCTGGCGGGTCGGATTTGGTCTTGAATGGATCAAATTTGGACTGATCTAATCCAGCAGGCTAGATCTGCCAGATCCGGGTAGATCTAGGGCAAAGCTCGGAACTGTTGACTACGATAGAAGTTCATGAGCAGTCGACGGCGGCAACAACAAATGGAAAAAAGGGCTAACGATTAGCAACCACAACAAACAACGATCAACGGCAATGGCAAAAGCTAGTTAGAGGCCAACGACTGCTAATGATGGCAGAAGGCAAAGATGGTGGAAAGCGATCGGAGAAGGCCGAAGAGCTATCGTAAACAATCAAAGAATAAGTGAAAAATGCCAGTCAGTCGGTCAATGGCAAAGACAAAGACAAATTGACGGCTACAAGGCAAACCACGGCTGGAGAAGATGAATAGTCAGCCAAGGAAGACACGTCGACCGAAGAAGGCACATGAATAGTCGCAATGATTGAGAACAACGACTGCAAGGGTGCTAAAGGTGATCGATGGTGACAGGCGAACTGGTGGCTGACGGTGACGGAGCATAGGCAACTGACGGCGACAACGGCAAGAAACCCTAAGTGACGAAGAAGATCAAAGGTTTCAAATCTGACATTCGAGATTTGCCAAGATGCTAATGGTTTGACTAAACAACTCTGATACTAGTTTGTAAGAATTTAGGATCAAAAACAAACTACGATTAAATAATCAAACACACAAACGAACATAAAAGATTTACATGAAAAACCTAAATCAGGAAAAATCACAAGTTGAAAGAACAAAATATCACCATGATGATATAGCTACTACAATTGTGATATTGCGAAATAATTCCAAGATATTGGGTACCTATTTATAGATCCATCACTCATTTATAAATAGTTTATATTTTGATCAGAAGATGAGCCACGAAAATAAATATTGATTAGCCATGAAGATAAATCTTCAATTGTAGATGTGCCCCAATCACAGTCGAATTTGACGTCCCAATTACAGTCAAATTTGAATTCTGAATCACAATTATAATAAGAACTTACAGGGTTAAGAACAACAAAGAAACAATGGCAACTAGCTTTGGCAAATAAATACGGCATAGGCTAGGGAAAAGAACGAAGGAATTTATGGAGTGCACATTGAAAAATAAAACTTTTAATCATAAATTCCCTTAAGATCTCTCCAAGGGAATAGATTACGGAGGAGAGCGTAAAGGAAAACCTCTTAAAGCAAAGATTCAAAACCAACACTAGATAGAGGCGATCACAAAGCTGTCCAAGCATCCGACCTCTAACAGTATTCACGCGAACAAGCAACACCAAGAACCTCCAAGGGGGCGACTTCCTAAGGCTCAGTGTTCTAAAATGCGCTAGGTGCTAGTCGGGCGCCAGGCTGGGGCCTAGCGCCTAGGGCACCTAGGCGGGGCCTAGAAAAATTGTTGTTTTTTTTATTTTTTTGAACTTTTTGATGTAATGTCATATTATTTTCAAGTAAATCAAAGTAGAAAATCAACAATAATACAACATAAACCAATAATGCAACAACAATGGAATGACAAGTGAAATAGTGGAATTAAGCATGAGAAAACAAACTATTGTAGTTTAGTTCTGGGTTCAAGAAGGTGTCAGATCCTCGAATCTGACAAGAAGTTCTGCAGCAATTCAATTAGAATTGCACGCGGACTAGAGGTGCTTAGGGTAAGAAAACGTGAGGGAAAGATAGAAATAGAGAAGGGAGAGAATTCGAAAGGAAACGAGAGTAAGAGAAGCGTGACTTTAAAATTGTAATTTCAGATCCCTTAGAAGAAAAGAGTTGGCCTTATTTATCCTCCTCAAAGAGGCGCCAAACTCGGAATTACATCAACGAAACAACCGCTAACTACCAGCTCCCATACAAACCAATTCACCCGTCTAAACCAATATTACTACCATGCCCCCTTCGGAAATGAGTACCGCCTCTGCCCATGACAATTCCCTCCCCGTCACAGTCTTCTTGTCCTCAAGAAGAGTTTAGAGAAGACCGACTGCCCGTGGAAACTGCTGGAGTAAGTCTGGGAGATACTCCCAGGTATTGTTTTCCGGATGCAAGTTGGACCAACGAACAAGCACCTGTGTGATGGGCAGATTGTTGTGGTAGATCACACGTCTGTCCACGATGGCGATAGGTTCAGCGGTTTGTTGTGATGCCGAAACAGCTGGGGGTAAAGCTGCGCTCACTGGGTTAGTGCCGGAAGATGGTTTGAGGAGGGAAACATGGAAGACCGGATGAATCGAGGTCCCTGCTGGGAGTTGCAAACGATATGCTGTGTTGCCCACCCTAGCTAATACTTCATAGGGGCCATAGAATTTAGGACTTAGTTTAGAAACGGCTGTTGGCGATAGAGTCTTCAACTGGGCAGGTCGCAACTTTAGATATACTCGGTCTCCTACTGAGAAAGTTCGGTCACTGCGCTTTTTATCCGCATATTGCTTCATGCGATTCTGAGCGTTGGCCCACTCTTGTTTGAGTGCTTGCAGCACTTGTTGCCTCTGAGTGAGGTAGCTATCTACCGTAGCTACCAAATTCGGCCCCCCGCTGTCTGGAAGCAGCGGTGGTTTGTACCCGAATAGAGCTTCAAATGGAGTCATTTTCAGAGATGAATGGTAATTGGTGTTGTACCACCATTGTGCCAGGGGCAGCCACTTATGCCACCCAGCCGGTTGCTCCAAGCATAAGCATCGAAGGTAGGTCTCCAGGCATTGATTCACACGTTCCGTCTGTCCATCCGTTTCCGGATGGTAGGCCGAGGACATATGGAGCTTAGTTCCCAGTGAGTGCATAAGTTCCTTCCAAAGTAGGCTGGTGAAGACCTTGTCGCGATCGGATACAATGATGCGAGGCAAGCCATGCAATTTTCCAACCTGATCAAGGAACACTCGCGCCACCTCTTGGGCTGTGAAAGGGTGTGCGAGACTAAGGAAGTGACTGTATTTGGTGAGCCTGTCCACTATCACCAATATGCAGTCCTTGCCCTCTGATTTGGGCAAACCTTCCACGAAGTCCATACTGATGCTAGCCCAAGCTTGCTCCGGTTGAGGCAAAGGCTGTAGCAAACCAGGAGGATGAATGTTCTCGTGTTTACACCGGCTACAGATGTCACAATCCTTAATATACTTCTGCACGATCTTCTTCAGCCCCGGCCAATAGAACAATTGTTGTATTCGGTTATAAGTGCTTTGGACCCCAGAATGACCTCCTACCGGCGAGTCATGCAGGGCTGTTAGGATTCTCTTTCGCAGCTGCTCATCATCCCCGATTACCAACTTCTCTTTATATCGTAACAGCCCATTCCGTAGTGAATATCCTAGTTTACTCATGGGGTCTAACGTCAATTGTTCCATGAGATCCTTGGTCCACCCAGTGTGTTCGTAACTGGCTGCGACTTCCGAATACCACTCTGGTACAATAGAAGTCATAGCTGCCGTGGTTCCCTCCTCCATACAACGGGAAAGGGCATCAGCAGCCTTGTTCTCGTGCCCTTTCCTGTATTGAATAGTGTAATCGAGCCCCATGAGTTTAGACATACCTTTCCGTTGGAGATGTGTGTGTAATTTCTGTTGCAACAGAAATTTCAAGCTCTCGTGGTCAGTGCGAATAACCGTTTTGCTTCCTTCTAAATAATGCCGCCATTTGTCTACGGCTATCAAGACCGCCAGAAGTTCTTTCTCGTACACACTCAGGCCAAGGTGTTTTGGGGCTAATGCCTGGCTGATGAAAGCTATAGGTCTTCCCCCTTGAGCCAGCACTGCTCCGACTCCATAGTTGCTAGCATCTGTTTCCAGAACAAACGGTTGATTGAAATCGGGAAGAGTTAAAGTAGGGACCTCACACATGGCCTTCTTGAGTAGCTCGAAGGCTGTTTCAGCTGCTTCATTCCACTGAAACCCATCTTTCTTGAGCAACACCGTGAGAGCCTTGCTAATGATGCTGTAATTTTGAACGAATCGCCTATAGTAACCCGTGAGACCCAAAAATCCCCTCAAACTCTTGACAGATGTTGGTCTCGGCCAGTCATTCATAGCAGCAATCTTTTGCGGATCAGTGCTCACCCCCTTCTCCGATATCACATGGCCCAGATACTCTACTTGGGTCTTTGCAAAGGCACATTTGGACTGCTTGATGAACAACTTATTGAATCTAAGGATTTGCAAGGTTAACCGTAGATGCTCTAAGTGTTTAGGGAAGCTGGGACTGTAAATTAGGATATCGTCAAAGAAAACGAGAATGAACTGGCGGAGATAGGGCTCAAAAATATGGTTCATGATAGCTTGGAAAGTGGCCGGTGCGTTAGTAAGGCCAAAAGGCATAACTAAAAATTCGTAGTGGCCTTGGTGAGTCCTAAAAGCTGTTTTGTGGATGTCATGGGAGCTCATTCGGACTTGGTGATAGCCGGAACGAAGGTCGAGTTTGGAAAAAACTTTTGCCCCATGTAGCTCGTCAAGGAGGTCTTCTATGATAGGAATAGGGAACTTATTCTTTATAGTGATGGAGTTGAGTTGGCGGTAGTCTATGCAAAACCGCCAACTGCCGTCCTTCTTTTTAACTAACAGGAGAGGAGAAGCATAAGGGCTGATGCTTGGTCTAATGACGGATTGTTGAAGCATTTCTTTGATCATTCGTTCGATCTCAGCCTTTTGTTTTGGAGGATAACGATATGAACGAATGTTAACTGGCTCAGCGTTTGGTTTTAAGGCTATGGTATGGTCAAATGGTCTGGGAGGGGGTAGAGCTTTCGGTTCCTCAAACAAATCCTTAAATTCATCTAAGAGTTCATCGAGTAAGTCCAGTTGAGTTACCTCCCAAGGAATGGCGCCTTGCCGTATTGCTTCCACTTTAATTTTTCCCCCAGAATCCAGCTCATCTTCTTCCTGCCCCAGTGTTTGTATTGAGAACAATTGAGCCACTTGTGTCCACTTGCTTTTAAAAAGCTTATGCAATCTCTTGCTCGAAATGAGTTTACAAGTTCCTGCCTCTGCCCCGCCAGTGATAGTCATACGTTTTCCTCCCTTGTAGAAAGTGACTTCCATCTTCTTGAAATCAAAGCAAATAGGACTTACTTCTCTCATCCAATCCACGCTTAAGACCATATCACATCCTCCTAACCGGAGAAGCCTTAGGTCAGCTTCAAAGTCCTCCCCTTGCATCTGCCAACAAAAGCCCATGCAGGCCGATTTACATATCACCTTTTGCCCGTTAGCCACCGTAACCGACAGCGGTAGAGTTCCAGTAAGTCGACAATGGAGTCTCTTGGCCACTCTCTCATCCAAGAAGCTATGCGTGCTTCCGCTGTCAATGAGTATCGATAAATCATCCTCCTGTGCCTTACCGTCTACCTTTATGATTTTACTTGTGGACACTCCCCTTAGTGCATGGAGAGAAATCTCCATCCTCTCGTCGTCTCCTTCGTTTTCCTGACTCTCTGCGTCTTCCACTGCTCCTTCTCCCTCCTCAGTGCCTTCGAGTAACAATAATTGACGTTTGCATTGATGGCCCGGTGTATATTTATCTCCACACCTGAAGCAGAGTCCAGCTAGTCTCCTCTGTTCTCGCAAGTTGTTTCCAAATGATGATGACGGGGCTGGTAGAGCTAATGCCCTTCCGTTAGCGCTCCCTGATCCGCCTTCCTTGTTCCACCCCTTGCTGTTCAGTGGTATAGGTACTGGCCAACCTCTATTAACCCCTCTTTGTTTCTTCGATAAAGCTTCTACTGCTAGTTCCTGCAACTTAGCACACTCCACCGCCTGTTGTACAGTCTTTGGTTGGAACATTTTCACGATCGGCCTGATTTCTTCGCTCAAACCGCTGATGAAACTTGACACGAAGTAACACTCGGTGAGTGTTGGATTGGAAATTAACATAAGTGCCTTCAATTCCTCAAACTTCTGTTGATAAACTTGCACAGATCCTCCTTGCTTCAGTTTATTAAATTCTTCCACTACGTCTAACATTCCTTTCTCTCCAAATCTTCCACACAATCCTTCCACAAATGCTTCCCAAGAGCATTCGTCTTTCACTCCCATCCAACCTTGATACCACGCATCCCCTACATCGTTAAGGTAGGCTGCAGCAGTGGCTACCTTCTGTTGTTCGGCTACGTGGTAGAGTCGAAACACTCTCTCACAACGCCTCACCCACCATCGCGGGTTCTGGCCGTCAAACAAGGGAATCTCCATGCGCGGCATCAACGTTCCGCTCGGATTCGAGCCTGGAGTTATGCCAGATCTCCTGATTTCCGCGACTTCCTCCCTCAAAGGAGGCTCTGCTTCTAATTCAGCTGATCCTTCCGATCGGCCATTGCCTCCTATGTCGTTTAGGATTGGCTCCGAATGCTCTCTCGGAGGAAAATCCGGAGAGATTCGAACCTGCGTTTGGCGGGATAACATCAGCATAAACTGATGCATGTGATCCCGGAGAGTTTGATTCTGCTCTCTCATTTGTTCCTCCAATCGAGCAGTCTGTGAACGACTCTCCTCCCGCCACACATTCACCGCTCCGTCGATCCTTCTTTCCACCGAGCTTTCAAATGTATCCATCCGATTCTGCATCTCCGAAACCGATGCAGTAACTTGCTGGAGCTACGCTTCCATATGCTTCATCCGAGTGCCTTCTGCCATAGCTCTTCCGAACGCCTAGGAAGTGCTCTGATACCAAATTGTCAGATCCTCGAATCTGACAAGAAGTTCTGCAGCAATTCAATTAGAATTGCACGCGGACTAGAGGTGCTTAGGGTAAGAAAACGTGAGGGAAAGATAGAAATAGAGAAGGGAGAGAATTCGGAAGGAAACGAGAGTAAGAGAAGCGTGACTTTAAAATTGTAATTTCAGATCCCTTAGAAGAAAAGAGCTGGCCTTATTTATCCTCCTCAAAGAGGCGCCAAACTTGGAATTACATCAACGAAACAACCGCTAACTACCAGCTCCCATACAAACCAATTCACCCGCTTAAACCAATATTACTACCATGCCCCCTTCGGAAATGAGTACCGCCTCTGCCCATGACAGAAGGCAAAAGCAACAATAATGCAACATAAACAATACTTGAAGAATCTAAGTATCTAGCCATCTAATTGGACTTCTTCTTCTCCATATTCTTCCAACACAAGATCTTCATCAGACTCAAAATCAAATTCATTGAGTTCTTGCTCATCTTCTTCTTCTGATTGAAAATCATCTTCATGAAGCTCTCTCATTCTAGAACTTCTTTGAGGTTGAAGCATCTCGTCTGCTCCGGATACTTCACCAATCACTTCCCAAGTAAGCCTCGTACCAGGCTTAACTTCTTCATCATCTCCTCCTTCAACTATCCATCCTTGCACATGACTAGCATCACTAGCAAGTAGCACATCAACATTCCTTTCTTTCTCTCTTTTTTGCTTGTTCATTAATTTGGCATTAAATTGGACATAGACTAGATTGTTCAATCGATTCACGTCCAATCTATTTCTTTTCTTCGTATGTATCTACATAAATAAATAAAAACAATATTAATATAAATGATAAGGATAATGAAATTAAAATATTAAAAACATTTTAAAATATACATTATAAATTATACACTAACCCCTTCAAAAGTGCTCCAATTTCTTTCACAACCGGACGAACTAGTAGTTAACGAGAGGATCTTTCTCGCCATTCGTTGTAAATTTGGAGTTTGATTTCCATATGTGGTCCACCATGTAACTACAATATAGGTCAAACAAGTATAAAGTAAACAAATTTATACACTAATATTGTAATAGTAATACACAATAGAAACTAAGAAAAGGACTTTAATCTTATACCTGGATTATAATTGTCATCATTTTTTGCACACCCTTGAGCTGCCCATGATTTTCCAAAAGCTCATTCTTTACGAGTATACTTTGGCAACTCAACATTTACAACATGACCTTGCAATTCACCATCATTTTCATAAAACATCTCCACAAAGTTAAAAAATCCATCCATCACTTCATGATCAAGCTGTATATCCATATCCTTAAAGAAGTAGTAAGGATTCAAAAGGTAAGCAGCAAAATGTAGTGGACTATCTAGCCTATCTTTCACCCTTGCTTCAATAATCTCTATAATAGGCTGATAGTTCTTCTCAAGATTATTCAGGGCCTCCTTAATATCTTTCTTTGCCTGCACAATCTCTCCATATAAAAAACCCATAGAAGGCTTTCTATCTGCATCAACAATTCGAAGCACCTTTACCAAAGGTGCAAAAATCTCGAGGCATAAACTCACACCATTCCAAAAAAGAATATTCATCACAGTAGCATAAGCTGCTTTCCCTTTAACAGTCTTGAACCATTTTGCACTCTTCCCATTCGAAGCTAGTAAACATTGTCCTCAATTGGACTTTTTTCTCCATCAAACTTTGTAAAGTAAGGAAAGAAGAAGCGAATCTAGTGACTCCCGGTCTCACAATATCCCTCTTCTTCGTAAATGATCTCATTAAGGACAATGTCTTATGATGTGCATAAATGAAGATTGTCAAATTCTTGGTCTAATCAATAACTTTCTTATATCTAGGCAATTTTCCAATACTTTCTAGCATCAAATTGATAGTGTGAGTAGCACATGATTCCAAAATATATTTGGCCTCTTCAACTTCAATAATTTTGTCACTCTCATATTGTTAGCAGCATTGTCAGTTACTACTTGAATGACATTTTGTGGCCCAACTTGCTCAATGCACTTGTCCACATATTCAAAAATTAGTTCACTAGTATGTGTTTCATCTGAAGACTCTATGGAAGAAAGAAAAGCAATACCTACGTTAGAATTAACACATAAGTTCATGATACTCCTCCTTATTCTATCTGTCCAAGCATCTGTCATAATAGAGCATCCATTTCGTGCCTACTCTTCTTCATGCTTTTTCAATAACTCTTTAGTTCTGTCAACTTCTCCCTTTAACAATGGTTCCCTCAACTGGTATTGATTGGGAGGTTTGAAGCCTGGCCCAAATTGACCAACCGTCTTAACAAACAATTTAAAGCTATCATTATCAATAGCCTTGAAAGGAATGCCGGCTTCGTACACCCATCTAGCACAATATTGACGAACAGACTTTGTTCTTTCTTTAAAGAGTGCTTCGCTGATATTTTGTTGCCTTTGTGTCATTCCTGCACTCGTTTCAGGGGTGATGGAGCTTGTAAACTTATCCATAGGGCCAAGTGTACGGGGTGCTTTTTTGCTCCCTAACTCTTGCAATTCATTTTCAGCATCCTCTTCCTCCCTTTCAGAAATATTAACAGAGGATCTCATCAAATTTTCCTCTTTCCTCTTATTCTTCTTTTTACTCTTTGCCTCGACAATAACATTCTTACATTTGGCTTTATCATCCGGAGAAGATTTTGGACATGCAAAAACATTTCCGAAAATGTGGCCGATGTGTTCTTTAATTCTATGAACTCCTCCAGACATAACTTTGCCACACAACTTACATTTAACTTTGTCCATATTCTTTGGATCAACTAGCATTCCATACTCCCATCCGATATCATTTGACTTCCTTTTAAAAATTGAGACGGCATCAGACGATGCTCTCGTACTCTTAATCCCATCCGACATTTTTAATTTAATCGAAGAAGCTTGCAACATAAACAAATTAGATGGACTGTTGCAGCTTGCACGTGTGTGTTTATATACTACATATAGTATATAGTATACAACAAATAGTATACAACAAATGATATATATTATATATATACTATATAGTATACAACAAGAAGGCTACTGCAAATTAGGAAGAACAGCAAGAGAGATAGAGAGATACTGGTGGTCAGAGGAAGAACAACGTTAGTGAGCAAGAGAGACGACTGGTGGAGGCCAAGGGAAATCAAAAAATCGGGCTAAGAGAGACGATGGTCGGCGGAGGAGGAGGCATCGGCTACGGCGGAGGCGTTGGCGGCGATGAGGATGAGCTTTTGAAGAGAGAGGCGGTTGCGGTTGGGAGAGAGCAATTAGGGCAGACGAAGCAGAAATACGATATGTTTTCTTCTCTTTAAAAACCTACAAATTTAAAAGTAGGCGGCCCAGGCAGTTAGGCGCTGCCTGGGACGCCGCCGACGGCCGATTAGGCAGACCGGTGCCTAGGGGGGTCGACTAGATGAAAATCGCGGCGGCCAGCGGCCACTTAATGCCTCGGCGGATTTTTCGAACACTGCTAAGGCTTGAATAGTGCTAGCATAACAGGGGCGGTGTGGGAGCTCTTTGTTTTAAACACTTTAAAACAACCCTTTTGACTCCTTAAATCACCCCAATAGCCTTGGGTTAGTCCATAAATAAATCCTAATTAATTATGTACCAATTTCTACCAAAACCTAAGGCCCTGTCACACCCTTAGAGATGAGCTAGGGTATGAAAAGGGACTTGGGAAGATTAAGAGAAAAACTTGGGGGAGAGATCAGTTGGGAGGGAGAGAACAACAAGAAGATAGGGGAGAAGATCACCGAGAAAGAGAGAGAGAGGGAGAAATATTAGGGAGAAACAAAATATTCAATTCATTCTCATCATGCCTTTTTTCTACAACTGAGGCAATATATATATATATATATATATAGCCTCACTTTAGCTACCGAACAAAGCTCTCTAACCACCTAAGCTACAAAACAAAAAGGGAAAAATATCCTAACAACTTGTAACTACAAGATAAACAACCCCAACAAAAATAGAAATTAAAAAACAAAAAATCAAAATTACAGAAAACCAAAAATACCCTTAGAATGTGACAAATTTGCCCCCCTTGAAATGTTTCTTGTCCCCAAGAAACTTATTACCATTGAGCCATTGTTATTCATCCAATTCCAATTTTCTCTATCAGTTTTACTCTTATTTCTTTCTTTCTCCTTCTAGGCTTTTTCCTCCTTTGTTTTATGTTCCTATTATCTTGCTCTTCCTCTACTAGGACCAGTACCAGGGGTAGTTCAATGGATTTGCTTCCTCTATCAGTCCATTGAATAATTCCTCATTAACAGCTTGACAGCTGAACAATCTATCAATAGGCACATTTTGCTTTATCTGCTCTTCTTCTGGTTTATTAATAGTTGAGTTCACTACAACAGACTTCTCCCCCGCAAGAGCCTCAATAACCTCTCTAGTAACTGTCTTTTCTTCTTTGTCATCCCGAATTGTCTGCTCCAATTTGGGTCCTTCCTCATTTCCTTTAGGATGTAGCCCATGCTTTTTGTTACAACTCTCATCTCTAGTCTGAATTAAGGAAGCATAATATACCTTAGAAAAATATTTGGCTAGAATACTAACCTGAAACTTCTGTGAAAATGAAATCAGTAAGTCATCTAGCTTGTGTTTGAGGTTAACGAGTTGAGTGCGTGCTTCCTTGATTTCTTTTCTTGTCGCAGTGAATTCTTCCGTGATTGTTTTTCTTGTTGCGGCACATTCTACTCGATAGCAACTCGCATCCACTTGGAGCTGTTCGAAACCGATTACTAGATTGTTCGTCCTAGTTTCCAATCGTTTCATCCAATTTTCTTCTTCCATAACCAATGCTTGCCTCATTTGCGCACCTTCTGCCATCTCCGATGTCGTGAAAACATCTGACTGACCATTGTGAAGAGTGCCTAAAGGTCACCTGCAGATAGCCTGACTCACAGCCGAGGACCTCGGAATCTACTGCTCTGAGTTGGCTCTCCAGAATGGTCGGAATCTCCTTCCGATCAAGGCGAACAGCTCTCGAAGGCCAATGGTTTGCTTCACCAGTATGGGTCGGAGCTTCCGATCAGGGTGGGAAGCTCTCGAAGGCCACCAGTTTGCTTCATCAGTTGAGTGGGAAACTATTAGTGGCGCACAGGTGACCGAAAAGCTGGCTCTGATACCATTTGTCACACCCTTAGAGATGAGCTAGGGTATGAAAAGGGACTTGGGAAGATAAAGAGAAGAACTTGGCAGAAAGATTAGTTGGGAGGGAGAGAATAACAGGAAGATAAGGGAGAAGATCACCGAGAGAGAGAGAGAGAAATATTAGGGAGAAACAAAATATTCAATTCATTCTCATCATGCCTTCTTCCTACAGCTGAGCTAATATATATATATATATATATATATATAGCCTCACTTTAGCTACCGGACAAAGCTCTCTAACTACCTAAACTACAAGACAAAAAGGGAAAAGACAAAAGGGAAAAATATCCTAATCACATCTAGCTACAAGACAAACAACCCTAACAGAAATATAAATTGAAAAATAGAAAACCAAAAATACCCTTGGAATGTGACCGGCCCCAATTAGGTAACCTAGTCCAATTAGGATTTTAGGTGGAATTTGGCAAACCTAATTTATGCATTCTATTTATCTTAGCTCTTCACAAGGGTTTCCTTAAACCCTAAACGAGCACGCCATTACCTAGTGATTGCCCTTATGCGAGTGACCCATTAGCCTTCTACTTTTGTTGGCAATGACCTTTCTCAAATGCCATAGACCAAGAGCAGTGTCTAACAACCCAGCATGGCTCCCAATTAGTAGAATGATCAAGTTGTGATCGCTACGTTTTAGTGGTGGTCTTTCTGTGTAATTCAATCCCTTCATTGGTTTAAAGTGTCTCGACCAAACAAGGATATGGAAAGAGTGTCAATCCCTTTTCAGTTTGATTATGATATTTTTTGGTCTACTGAAAGGATGACTTCCTTTGGATCAACATCCAGTTGTGGCCACAAACTTCAAGTCATCTTTCACGAAAGGGCCCATGAGACATATCTCTCCTTAATTGGGATCGATGAATATCTTAACCACTCATAACCTTTATTGAGATTCTTCAATAACAGTGTCAAAGTATATGAATCCACATGCAAGGCACTATGGTGATCTCAAGTCGAAGGATCACTTGCACAACTGCCACAAGAGGTTTCTTTAGACACACTTTGCAAGATCCATTTGGAATCCTTGAATCGGGCCACTGTCCAATGAACTTGTTCTCTAACAAGCACTCGTGTACTAATTTAGGCATCTAATGCCCACATAAAATCAATTGCCACCTTCCCTAAGATGACAGCATAGCACACACCAATTTCTTTGTGTCATTGATGTCCCATCTCAATGACACTTTTGACCAAGAATGTTTTAAGGTATACTCTTGTGTGTATCAAAAACCTTACAATTAAAGTCACACTTTAATTATTTTCTACACAGAGTATCCCAAGATATTTTGTCTTTAGGCATTTATATAATTAAATATACAAGAAAAAGATGTGCCAATTAAATATAATGAACATGAAACAAATAGATATATTACTCATTAATATATCAAATCTTAATGTATCATGTATAACTTAACACTTAAGTTGTAGGCCATACACTAACAATATCAAACCTTAATGTATCAAGTACAACTTAACACTTAAACTTTAGGGCATACACTAAGAAAGAAATCTCTACTTTTTGTTTCTTGTTGGATTGAGTAGTTAGATTGTGAGAGGGAGAAGCTGTGGAGTTAGGATGGCTAATATGACAGAAGCAGCAAGAGAACTAGGACAATAATCATACAACAGGAACAGATTAGTTAAACCTTGTTTGAGTGAGTTGAGATTATTGTTTAAGGAACCAAATCCCTTCTTCAGACACAGATCATGCAGAAGCCAGACAGTAGGAGTGGGTCTGGGATATGATTGTTTAAGGAACCAAATCCTTTCTTCAGAAACAAATCATACGGAAGCCACGCAATAGGAGTGTGGGTCAGGGATGATTGTTTAAGGAACCAAATTTCTTCTTCAGACTCAAATCATAAATGAGCCAGACAATAAGGGTGGGTCTGGGATATGATTGGTTAACGAACCAAATCCCGTATTCAGACACTAAATCATACAGAAGCCAGAAAATATGAAAAGAGTCTTGATTGCCCGGCCGGGCTACTAGATAGCCCATATGGAGCACGGAGCTCTTCCAGAACTAGATGTAGGTAATTATTAGTTATAAAAAAGGAGGATTGAGAGGGTGCGTTCAACAACAGCAACTAGAGTGCCAAATTCAAACTAGATTAGGACCTAAGGCAATCAATAATGTTTGTTATGCACAGACAGAAGAGACACACCATGTGTACTTTCATAAGAAGAAACTCAATCAGAAGTAAAAAGTCTTAACAGAAAAGTGGAGAGACAGAATCTGAAGAAAAAATAATCAAAATCATAAGGGTTTTGAACCAATTAAGTTAGCAGATAGATGCACTAGAACAGTGAGGAGGCTTACGAGGATCTCTGGCCGTTCCGTGGACGGTGTAGCCATTGGAGAGGAGACGCTTCACCAACCATGAAGCTACGTACCCTCCTGCCCCTGTCACGCACACCCTCCCCTTCTCCGCCATTTCTAATCAGCAGTTACCAGAAAGGCAGGCACCAGAGGCAATTAAAGATGGACGATAGAAGAGGACGATGCTACCCAGACACCGTTTTCCTCAATTTTCCCGTTTCTAGTTTCTTCTTCCTCCGAGTTCTCAATTTCTTTTTGAGAATAATAATAATAATGCTGTTTATACAAATGGCTTTTTAAGTCTGTGTATTTAACAATACGTTTTCTTTTGGAAATGCTTATTTGAAATATTTGAGGTGATATTACGGCATTAACATATTATATTATATATATGATATATTAATATAAATATATAATATATTAATATATAAGTGTTATCAAAATGTTAAATTTAATATTTGAGGTAAACCTAAATTTAGTGAGAGTAAAAATGAATGTACATCTTTCAAATAATCTAATAGTATTGTCAGGCTGTTGCACTATATTTTCTACGAGCATGAATTATAGAAGTACTCTTTGTCTTTGTGAGATTGAAAAAAATTAATTAATTATGATACGGACGAACTCTTCAACAAACGCATTGACAAACTCAATGTAAATTACAAGTTTACCCTCACATAAAATTACAAGCATACCCTCAAAATTTTCAGCCTCCCGCCTTACCCAATTTGGTTTAGGGTTTAGGTCACTCTCTACTACTCTTTGTCTCGCTCTATCTCTCGGTCGCTCGCCCTCTTTCGCTCGCTCTCTCTCATTTACTAGCTCTCCGTCCTCATCGTCACCGACTGGTCGCTAGCTCTCCGTCCTCATCGTACCGATTGGTCCCCCATTGCTGGTAGCGCTCTCTCTCTCTCTCTCTCTCTCTCTGTATTTTTGAACCCATCTGCCTTTTGAAAAGTAAAACGAGAAGTACAGCGCAAAGGAATTTATGCTATAATCTTGAAGAGAATGGTATGTGGTTTGTCTTAGAGATGTGTTTCATTTCTTTACAGATGAATGGTGCATGCATTTCTTTGTTCATTTAGTTTCTGGGTTTCTGTGTGGAATGATCTAGTGATAATGCCTTCTAGCAAGTAGGTGCGTATCGGATTTGTTCTTGGAAATCCGACTTGTTTTTATTTTGCAACAGCAATTATAGCCGATTTATAAATTCGTTTGATTTTTGAAGTGGGTTTGGCCTGATTCAGGGCGTGGTGGCTTGAAATAGTGGATTTGAATATGCTTTCTGGAGTAAAGCTAATTGTGAAGTATTTGGAAATCATTTTTCTGGCGTGAAGTATTTGAATATGCTTTCTGGCGTGATTTTGTTCATTTGAATATGTTATGTTTTATTTGATTTTGTACTGTTTGATGCTATTGCTATTGAAATTTGAGTGGTTGGCTGGAAATCAACAAAATGAGAGCGACATGGATAATTTGGGCCTTTATTTGACATTAAGAAAGCAAATATATTCAGTATTTTGGTATGAGAAGCAAATATATACACACCTCTGTTTCAAAGTTTATTTTTTTTGTTTATCACTTGAACTTACAAATTTAGCAGATTTTATCTAATGTCACTCATCATATGCTTTCTAGTTCAATTTATTTTGTCTCAACCTTAATTTCTCCACTTTGTATTCATCATTGCCCACTGTTAACTGTTGTTCTATGAAGATTTTAAACACTTTATATAGTTGATCTTTTTCTGCCATGTCTGATGCCTATTTGTATCCTAAGGAAGATTTTAAACACTTGATATAATTGATCTCTTTCTGTTGTTCTAAGAGGATTTTTTATATTTATGCAGTCTTTGAAATTGTGCAGGGCGTTTGCATATTTGAAGTGGCAATCAATTTTCTTTTAGAAGCTTAAGAAAAACAACAATGAGTGATATAGGTATGTTTGATTTTTTTAGGTATAATCTAATATGATAACATATGTAACATTATATTCGCATATGATTTTTTTTTCTTTTTTGAAGAAGGAAATCATATTGTGCTTGCGGAATCATTGGAAGATAATGAGGACACTTTTGTTAATAATGATGAAATTACCAAAGATAATGAGTGTCTTGCGTTAAACGACTTACTGCCAGAAGAAGACAATGATTTTATCCCTAAGGTTGGAATGAAGTTCAATGAGGAGAAGGACGTTTTTGAATTTTACAAAAGATATGCGTCCCATGTGGGTTTTCCTGTTAAAAGAAGAAGTTCGAGGAAGGGTGATGACGGGGTACTAAGATATGTGGGATATGCATGTAGCCGAGAAGGCAAAAGAAATATTGTAGCTAGCACCTCTCTGAAGCCTCAACCAACTGTTCAGTTAGGGTGTAAAGCTAGGATATCAGCCTGTTCAGATGTTTTAGGAACATGGCGAATAACCATTGTCCATCTTGAGCATAACCATAAAACAAGTCCAACCAAATCTAGGTTATATCGATGCAACAGACAATTAAGTGAACATGTGAAACGACAACTTGAAGTTAATGATATAGTTGGAATTCCATTACACAAAAGTTATAACTCAGCTGTTGTTGAAGCTGGTGGATATGAGAAACTGACGTTTGTGGAAAAGGATTGCAGAAATTACATTGATCAGGTGAGGAGGTTAAGACTTGGAGAAGGAGATGCTGCTGCTATACAAGCTTACTTTTCAAAGATGCAAGCTTTTTGTCCAGGTTTTTACTTTAGTGTGGATTTGGATGAAGAGGGCCGATTGAAGAACGTCTTTTGGGCTGATAATAGGTGTAGACAAACATTCAAGGAATTCGGCGATGTTGTCACATTTGACACCACATACCTGACCAATAGGTACGACATGCCATTTGCTCCATTTGTTGGTGTAAATCACCACGGACAATCGACACTGCTTGGATGTGGTATAATTTCCAATGAGGACACCAAGACTTTCATATGGTTGTTTAGGACATGGCTTGAGTGTATGGAGGATCAGGCTCCTGCAGGAATAATCACTGATCAAGATAGGGCCATGCAAAATGCTATTGAAATTGTCTTCCCTAACACAAAGCATAGATGGTGTCTGTGGCATATATTAAAAAAGTTGCCTGAAAAGTTTGGGAACCATAGCTGTAAGGCACATATTCTTTCGAGCGTACATGACGCGGTGTATGAATCACAGAGTCCTGATGAATTCGAGCAGGCCTGGAATTCAATGATTGAGAAATATGCACTACAAGATAATGATTGGTTGTCTGGACTTTATAAAGAAAGAGGTCGATGGGTCCTATGTTTCGTGAAAACCAGTTTTTGGGCAGGGATGTCAACAACGCAGCGGAGTGAGGGTATGAACGCATTCTTTGATGGATATGTACACTCGAAAACCTCGTTGAAGCAATTTGTTGAACAATATGAGCGGGCAATGAGGTGTAAAGTTGAGAAAGAGTTTCAAGCCGATGTAAAGTCATTTTCTCAGATGGTCCCATGTGCATCGAGGTTTGCCTTCGAGAAACAATTTCAAGAAGTATACACAATCGCAAAATTCAAGGAGTTTCAAGAAGAGTTAACTGGGAAGATGTATTGCTCGATTGTGTCTATTGAAGAGGGACCGCTGGGTACGAGATATGAGGTGCGAGAAGATATCATAATTGATGAAAGAATGAAGGAGAAAAAATTTTCGGTTATTTTTGAGAAAGAAAGATGTGATATTGTTTGTAGTTGTCACATGTTTGAGTTTAAGGGAATAATTTGCAAACATGCAGGCACAGTATTAATCCAAAATGGTGTCAGATTAATTCCGGAGAGGTATATCTTACGACGATGGAGGAGAGATGCCAGTAGATCTTACATGAGGGTTAAGATCAATTATAACGGTTGGATTAGTACGCCTAGTCAGTTAAGATACGATCAACTGTGTAGTGCATTTGCCAAGGTAGCAGACTTGGTAGCAAATGACGAAGAACAGACCCGGGCAACTATGGAGTGGATCCAATCTCAGTTGAATGCATTGAACAGATCAAATGCAAATCCAAGATGTGGGAGTAATATATATGCTCAACACAATGTGCAAGAACAAGTTCATAGTTGTGGAGAGGCAACGACAACGTCAAGCAGGCAAATAATGGATCCAATATGCTCACAGAGAAAGAGAGCCCCTAGAAAGCTTCGCAAGAAGGGCCCATTGGAAACACGTGGCAAGAAAGCGAAGGTATGTTATGTATTTTTACTTGCATCAAAGGAAGATGTTGTGCTTGAATTCCCAATTGTAATGATAGTTACTTCATTTGATGTCTAGGTGGGATCCTCAAAATCAAACCAAGGCAATGCCTCAAGTCAAAATATTATCAAAGATGCTCAAGCATTCAATCATGCTTTTTCACAATCACAAGATGCACGGAATCAGGTGTTTCCACCAATCACTCACTCACAACAATTGATGGTAAGTAGTTAGATAAGATTTGGGTAATAATATAACTTGGATTTAAAAAAATTTTGCAATGTCTTTTAGGTTGATATGCATGCATCTTTTTACAGCTAATATCTTGGAATGCTGCTCACGAAGTGCCTACCTCTCACACGAGTCATCCATTTATGCCAATGTACCTGCCCCACCAACAGTCCGATAACAACTCACCAGATCTTGTAGATCATTGTACATCCCTAAAACTAGCCTTTGTTCATGATTTATATTTTGCATAATTCATCATAATTCTCCTGACACATTTTCTTGTATTTATGTTGAATCAGGAGACTGTATGATTCAAGAGTACGGTCATTTTGCAGTTAGTGGAGGTTGTGATTCTAGAGACTTCAACTCATTCTATTGGTTGTGTAATGAATTTAATATTGTTACATTCGTGGCTTTGTAATGAATTTTAATTCGTAGCTGTTTTGTCATGTCCTATTTCTGGACATGGACATAAGATATCGATGTAAATTTTAGGGATTGTTACATATCGATGTAAGATAGCTGTTTTATCATGTAGATGTTTTAATTGTTACATTCGTAGCTGTTTAATTCGCATCCTTGTTATTTTTGTCTTGTGCAGGATTTGGTGGGAGTGATAGGGGTTATGGTTACGGTGCTGGTAGTGGAGGTTATGGAGACAATGGTGGGGAGCACAACTTCAATGGATATGGTGGGGGTAACCATGGAAGTGGAGTCTGATTTGGCAGTGAAAATGATACCACGTGAAGAATTAACACTACATGTGCTGTTGTCATTTTTTTGTGAAACTTCTGAGAATTATTAGATGAAGTGTAATTTTTGAAGTTTTAGATATTGATTAGGAGTATTTCTGTTTAAAGCTAATTTCATGTTCTGCCATACTTATGCTCTACAGAAGAATCTAGTTGTTTAAACAATATGAGAAATATGTAAAAATCATTGTTCTATTTTCTCATATTTGCCTCAAATGTATATTTATGCCAAACAGAATTAGGTCAGATGGCAAATGCATATCCTACCACAAAAACCTAACTCCCCGTGATTGGCTATTCATGAAACTAAAGCAATTACAGCAACTCAATCTTCTGAATAACTAGCAACATGGTGCAACTTTTGCATACGTTTTCCATTTAGCAATGCAACCAATTTTCTGTAGATATGATAAATAGTTTGTACATAAAATTGTGCAAACAAATTATTCTAACATTTAAAAAGTTCAATAAAGTAGATTTGAATATTCCATTTAGCAGTGCACCATTAACGAGCAATAAAAGCCAAAAAGAAAAGTAGTATTTTTAGAGATCAATTCAAATGGTCAAACTGAGGACTCGATGAGATGTAAAAAATTAGTGAAAGAGAAGCTGCTGAAGACACCCGAAAATAGAAGGAAATTAACCTCAGTTCTCAGATCCATTGAAATACATTAGATGCAAATATGAGAAATCATTGTTCCAACAACAGTAGTACGACAATAGGAACCGAGTTGTTTAGACAACAAATATGCCCCTGCTTGACACAGATCCATTACCCCCCCCTTCACTTCACAATCCCAATATGTTAAAAACCACAATATCAGAAGCTAAACAATCAATTTGCCATAACAAACAAAGTTTTGCTAACATACACAATATTTTACACTAAAGCCAAATACCTAAATCTACTACCGTCATTTTTCGTCAGCCATACAATCCACAAAAAATAACTCAATCCTAACACTATTAAAATTCTAACAAACTTCATTTTCAATTGAAACTTTATTTTCAATTGAAAGTTCTCTTCCATTATATATCCATAGTCTTTCTGAAGCTTCAATATCTTTTGTTTTCTCCTTAAAGCTTTTTCTTCAAAAGCCCTCACTTGTTCTTGAAGTAATCTCTCATTTTCTTGTCTTTCTGTCTTGTTCCGTTTTAACTCATCCAGCAAAACTCCGCATAATATTTTCTCACGACTGGTTCGTTCATCGTCGATCCATTGAAACCATTTGCAATCATCATCCTGTCCACCAAACCATCCAACAATCAATCTTAAGAAAATCATTAACAGTTATTTAATTTATAAGATAAACATTACCTTCCAGAATCGACATCGTAAGAATCTCCTTCCAGGATTAGATTTAGTCCATGAAGTATAGCTACAAACTGGCACACCATGCTCACACACGATTCCTTGATGCGAGGTTGAAGAGTTGATTGAAATTTCACCCATTTCTAAATTGGACGTCATCTTAACTAAAAGAATTAAATTTGAAATATATTATTTTCTTAAATGGTTGTTAATATTCATCACTGTTAATATTCTCCCATTTATACACTAAAAAGTATGTAAAAAACATGAATAAACAGTACAAACTGTTACACTACTAAGGATGTCAAAAAATTACTATGAGTGGCTTATATTGTAAGTGAAACTCTACTATTAATTATCATTTGTGATTTGCCTTAGATTATGAAGTTTATAATTGAAGTATCAATCCTAGTTCAATTAAGATATTTACTCTGTTTCTTGAAATTCAATTTCATCACCTATTTGATTCTACCAAACTATCTAGGAATGGCTGAAAAAATTTGGAGACGTTTAAAATGACAAGGAAGTAGGTTTGGTTTTTTATGGGAAGTCATATGGGAATTATTTGGTGGTTAGATTTTGGAAACATCATTTGATATCCTATGTTTTGTTCACATTATGATAACCTTATGGCTTTATATATGCATCCTAATCGCCATAAATAAACAAACAAAGAGAGTAGTTCTGTTGCTCCATTAATTCAGCTACCACTACTTTTTTAATTCATCTCCATGTCAGCAAACAAACCAAGTTAAATCGTTGTATGAAAGTAATGGTGTTCTATTGCAAGCATAAGAAAGAAAACGAAAAGACGAAAATATTAGGGTTTTATGCTTTATCTAGCCAGTCTTTGTTGTATTTCTCAAAGAACACGTACGAAAATGATAATGAAACCAGGACCAACCTTGCTTGAATAAACCCTAAGGGAAGAAAGTGGTTCTTCAAGCCTAAATTCATGCATCACCCAACTTGTGCATAAAATTGCTCCTCTAAACATTTGGGGACGGCTGGATATGTAATCAATATCCTATCTAGGAAAACAACTTGTGCATAAAATTGCTACTCTAAACATACAAAAATACATAAAAACATAAAAAACATACCAATCTTGTTTCCAAAGCTCGTTGAGGGGCGTCCGATTCACTTCCCACTCGGGTTCTTGCCTCCACCAGAAATTTCAAAGCTCGGCCGCTGCGGTAGGGGGAGATGAAGTATTTTGGAAGCGTAAGAGAGAGAGAGCGAGAGATAGAGCGAAACAGAGAGTAGAAGATCGCGACCTAAACCCTAAATCAGATAGAGATAGAGAGTCGTCGGCAATGGGGAGTGAGAAAGGAGAGAGTAAGAGAGAGCGAGCGAGAGATAGAGCGAAACAGAGAGTAGAAGATCGCCCTAAACCCTAAATCAGAGAGAGATAGAGAGTCGTTAGCAATGGGGGGTGAGAAAGGAGAGAGTAAGAGAGCGAGCGAGAGATAGAGCGAAATAGAAAGTAGAAGATCGTGACCTAAACCCTAAATCAGAGAGAGATAGAGAGTCGTCGGCAATGGGGGTAAGAAAGGAGAGAGTAAGAGAGAGCGAGCAAGAGATAGAGCGAAACAGAGAGTAGAAGATCGCGACCTAAACCCTAAATCAGAGAGAGAGAGAGCCGTCAGCAACGGGGGAACAACATGTGATGGTGAGGACGGAGAACGAGCGAGCGAGAGAGAGAGAGAGAGAGAGAGAGAGAGAGAGAGACATAGTCGTCGGCAATGGGGGTGAGGACAGAGAGAGTAAGAGAGAGCAACCTAAACCCTAATTTTCAAATTGGGCGAGGATGGAGGCTGAATATTAACTCAAAATTCAAACCCAGCGTATCGCGATATATTAGTGTCAAAATCTCGCGATACATTGGGTTTGTCAATGCGTTTGTCAAAGAGTTCGTCCGTATAGCATTATCCACCTAAATTTAGTGAGAGTAAAAATGAATGTACATCTTTCAAATAATCTAATAGTATTGTCAGGCTGTTGCACTATATTTTCTACGAGCATGAATTATAGAAGTACTCTTTGTCTTTGTGAGATTGAAAAAAATTAATTAATTATGATAAAAGTGAAAACTTTTTATATAATTTAAGAGAAATAAGATCTAGTATTTTTCGGTAGATTATAACATTAGTCTAATAATAACAGATGGACGAAATGTCACAACGTTGAGTTAATTTCTCCTTCCAAACTCCAAAGCCTTAGCCTCTTTGCAAGTAAAGAGTTTTTCTAAACAAATACCATATCTAAATTTCATGAAGAATAAAAGTTTTAAAATATAAAAATGTCAAAATATATTGTGCATATCTAGGAACTACAAGGGCAACGACATCCCACTGCGCTTTATGCAATATTCTCATCATTCATCAAGGAAATTCAGTGGCAATTGAACTGATGTTGGCAAGCATCAAAAGCTAAGGTACACCATGCATCAGTGATTTTAGAGTGCATAAATGAGCAGTATGGGCATGTAGGGCTTGCTTGCAGATGGATTATGGGTACCTCTGTTTGTAAAATTCCACATCTGTCCAGCATCCTTCATCCATGGCCTGGTCCTTGGGCCACAGGGCCAGTCAGGATTCAACATAACAGCAGCAGCAGCAGACGCCACGAAGACATCCTTCTTCACCTTGGCCTTCATGCATGCATTCAGTACGTTCCTGGTCCCTATCACTGCTGGTTCAAGCAGCTCCATCTATGGCCAATTATAGTACAAACATTCTAATTGAGGTAATTGTCCAAGTGAAAGCAAATTGCAACTTCCAACTGAGGAGCCAAAAACTTGCCTCAAGATTGGACACATTGTGAAGGAGAACTGGAGAGGCGACATAAATTTTTTTATTTCTGGTAGAATCAGCTACGGTAGCTCGCAGAATAGAGACCTCCCAAGGCAAATATATTTTCATCAAATTTCATTATTTTTTATCTTCCCAAACGCATTGTCCAGGTTGACTATTATTTATGTTACAAAACTTTAATATCATTTTATACAAATTTTGAAATTGAGAAATGATTTGTTTTAAAATTTGACCTGTTTTTTGGTGTTCAGATAACAAAATATTTTAAAAAATATTTTACAACAAAAGGAGAAAAATTATTCCCCAATTCAGTTTTCAGAAGTCATTTCCTATTCACACTAAAATTAATAAATTATATTTAATTAATCAAAACACATTTACATGCGTGTATATATATATATATATATCTTTATTTAAGCAAACCCCTAATTAATTTAGTGTTTCAAACCATTTTTATTTTTGTAATTGCCCTTTATATATTTTTTAAAACACCTAATACTTTTTGTTATAAAATATTTTACCTCAAAATATATGAAGCCTTAGACCAAAACCAAACTAGCTTAACTTTAATGGGTTGAGATAACTTAATTTTATTTTATGATCCAGTTAGTTGATTATTAGTTTAAATATGTAAATTTAATAATTAGTTTCAATTTGTCTAAATAATTAAAATAAAACCCTAATAATTATGAATAAAGTATGAAAGAAATACGAGAAAAACTCAATAAAAGAAAAAAAAATACTCAAAAAAAAGCTAAAAAAAGATACCGAACAAGAGATCTCAAACACTTCCTTCCATGAACCAAGTAACCCATGGAGAGGAGAGGAGAGGAGAAGCTTCTTCACATGCCAAGAAGCCAAGTATCCTCTCCTATGGCGGCTGATGCGCAAACTCTTTCTTTCTCCTCGATCCTCATCTCATCTCTGCTTCGATCAAACTCAAGGGAATATATATAATTACAAATTTTTGATAGCAACTAGACGTCAATGACAAACTGCTTCTTGATATTTATCTAATTAATTGATAGGGAAGAATGAAGCCGAGGTCGGTCGGCCAGTTGGCCAACTTACATCTGTAATTAAATATATCTCTGGAGCGCATATCATGGACAATTTCAGATCTCTCCCTGTAGTGGCTTAAGACCATGTTTTTTTTTGAGTTATGTCGAGGCCTGAGACTAATCCTTATTACGAATGCAAGAAATCTCCCAATATCTCCCTATCTCAAATTAACACTAGAACTGCAAAAGTAACGCTTAGACCATATAAACACATATCCATAACATGTATAGAATAAGAATTTCAGCGAGGCTGAGGATAAGAGAATGCTGGCTGAAGTGCAAATTGAAAACACTACAACACAACACAGAGTGCCAAGAAGAAAAGCTCTTTCAGTCCAGAAGTCCTGCTTGTATGTAGGTTTCGACGGAATCAACCAGAGTCTCTTCTAATGCTCTGTATCTCCATCCCAGCTTCTGCAATTTCTCTGAACTCAGCTCTTTCAAATCTGTCATGCCATTAAAGCCGACCCACTAAGGATCCTATGAGTCTATAACAGCAAAATCCTCTCAGATGAGGATGCATCATGGCATGGAGATAAAAACTCACTTCTTAGGATAATTGTAGTTGGGGTAAATTTTCCTCACTATTTCCACCATATCTTTGTAATTGATAAAGTGAGCTGTGCATATGTATCTTCCTTCGGCTTCAGGCTTCTCGTATGCCAGTAACAACGCTTCAGCTACATCCCGTACGTCTACCACCATCCGTGGCCTGTTTTCGACTTCATTGTATCCTTCTGCATGGTCATCAGACAGGACAAGAAGTTGGGATGGAGAAGTTATGACTGAATCACCTATCCATCTCTTAAGATGAAAAGAAGAAATCTAAAGCAGATGACTTGTAGCATAAAAAAGAAAATTATGGAAAGAAAGGGGCAAGACTAGGAAAAAGTCTCTTGAGTTCTTTGGCATTGTCATCTGCCATATATAAAATCAAAAAGATTTGTGAAACTATAGATTTGTCACTCTAGTTCAGCAGAATATTAAAAACTGTAGTTCGATCTCTCTGCCAGAACGTTCAATTTGGATCCTCCAAAAACTCAATCAAGTAAACAATGTGCAGAGATTAAGATCAAGACGAAACAAAAAACAACTGTTGCCGTAACAGATCCATATAGCTTTCCAAGTGAAGCTTAAAACCAATTGTTGGAATTTTCAAACCACAACAACAAATTGAAATAGCAGGAAACCTATTTAAATTGCAGTATCAGTTGAAATAGCAGGTGACGGCGGCCTTGATAGCAACAAGGTTCAACTTGAAATTCACAGGTTTCAATTGTGGGAAAAACCTCTTTGAAGAACAAGGGAAGTTTGCATTCAAAAACAACACTCCCTCGAATCTCGAAAGTGGGGAGCCTCCTACACCAGAGATACCCTAGTTGAAATAACAGGTGACTTCCAATTCACCAAGTCCAGTTTCAGATAAAACCCTTTCAATGTTTTTGAAAGGGTTCAATTAAAGTATTGCCAGTCCAGATTTGGGAGCTCAAATATCCTAGAGAGCAAGTCTTAATCTCTCATAAATTTGAATGGTGCGCATCATTCCTTAGGCTTTATCATCACCTGGTTTTGAGCATTACAAATTTAACATTGGGATATCAATGGGAAACCACAATAATAACTTAGATCTTGTTAACAAGGATAAAAACAAAGGCAAAAGCACTTCTATTATGTGGAAGCAATACCCTTTTTAATTTTTCAAGCATTGAACCTTACAGTTGGCATTCCAATTCAGTAAATAAATTGCGTGCGCCACATATGCGCATGTCATTTCAAATAGAGAATAAGAACAAAGAAAATAAAAATAGGCCTGATCCATGTAGGTACCTTTCAAAAGCTTAAGGAGAACCAAACTAGTAGCATTTGTCGAAGACTGGAGCTTTGGCCCAAGAACAAGAGTTGGACACACTCTCACAACATCAAGTCCACTTCTTTTTGCAAACTCCAGTGCCTCGCTTTCTGCTTCTGTTTTGGAAAGGCAATACCAATTCTAGATAACAGAATCAGGAAGTCAGCACAATTATTGAAAAAACACATGCTTCAAATGAACTCAGAATAATACCAAGAAGAAATGACTATCATTATAACGCAAATATTAAAGTTGCCCTTTGAAATTGATTACGTTAGTTTTTCTGCAATATTCTTTATCAGACCAACAAGCTTCATCCTTCACTTGACCCTCAGGCCAAGCAGGATTCTTGGAAACAGCAGCCCCAGAAGATACAACCACCACTCTCTTGACATTTGCTTCAGAACTTTCCTCGAGTATATTAAGTGTACCCTTTACAGCCGGCTCAATTAGTTGTACCTACAAAGAGAGTTATTAGATACTGTGAAATCAATAAAAAAACTTAACCAATAATATGTTAAACTAATTAAAGTCCTACAAAATGCTAAAATATATCGATTGCAAACAGCTCGTAGCAGTTCAGTTGTGCCAATTTACTAACTTAGATTACTCCTAGAACTTTTAACAGAGGATTGCCTTTTCCCCTTTTTTTTTTTTTTTTTCCACCAATGCAAATAGGAGTTAGGGGTCAGCAGCAATCAAAAACCAATAGATACATATCCAGATGTGTTGGACCAATGGGATCAGGGGTAGAGAGGTTAGGTACACTCAGGCCTCTTCCTAGATATATTATCATTACTTGCCTAACAGTCAAAAAGACAACCATGTTGGTTAGCTAATACCATGTAGAATTGACAGTTCATATGCATAAGCTCTCCACTATGGCCCATGTATAAGAATGTAAGCTACAGCAGAAAATATGCATATGGACCGGTCTCAGTTTGAAGCATGGCCTGTGGATATGAGTACCATTGGCAATGGTCCTCCCTCACATTGCAAGTGGACAATCTGGAAAAGTCCACACAGGCTCAGAAGCCAATGCAAAAACAAATAGCCTTGGATGCAAATGATATTAATAAACAAGTACCATCATGAGGTATTCTCACCTCAGGGTTGGGTACACTGCCAGAGGGAACTGGACTGGCAACATGGAAGACTCCATCACATCCTTTGATGGCTGCAGAAACTGAACTGCAATCTAGCAGGTCTGCCTTGAAAAGTTTCAGGTTCTCAGATGCTTTTTCAAATTTCATCAAATGAGCATTTTTCTCATCATCTGCAAAATACATGGGTAAAGACTTAAAAGCCCCTTCAAGATCTTAGTATTATAGTATATATAAAGTTTTCCAATTACATGATATTGTAAAGAGTAACTATCACTAACGGTCCCTTAGCTAAGGTTTCAACGGACAAAACATTCTCCACACATCTTAGAAATATAGCTGACCACCTCTATTTTTCTAAACGTTGTGTGAAATTTTTTCTTACCATTTATCCTGTTTTTGAAGAGTTAACAAAAGTAGTTGTTTATGCTCAGAGTTAATAAAAACAAGCTTGCATCAACATGTTAGAAGACCAAATACTAAATTTACCCTTATGTCCATTTTATCCTTGTATTTATATTGTTGTCATCCTCATAACAAGCTTCAATCACACTAGTTGGAGTTAACCACATGGGTTATAAAATAATTAACTTAGGGTGTTTAATGATATTTTACCCTATTCTAAAACAACCTCCTATAAAAATTGAACTCTTATTTGTTTAAAGACAATTTCATTTAATTGCAATGTTCTCTTTCAAATATCAGAAAATGTCCATCCACAAGAGCCATATCTTCCAAATGAATTTATGTTAAGAGGATAAATTCTAGTCTGACTAATTTTTACTGAAAATAGAAGTGTGAAATTTGTTCAGACTTCTTGAGAAGCCCAACTATTATTATTGGGGGGTATATCACATTAACAAATTGAACAAACAAGCAAATTCTTGCTGCTTAATTTTTCCATCGTACTTTATTTTCTTTATCTGATCAATCGATTAAAACATTTGCCAGAAGGAGATTATTTATTCAAATAGAAGAGGCTAAAGAAAAGAAAATATGTTTTGTAGAGGTTGACATTCATTTTTACATTGATCAATAACAATACATACAAAAATAACAATAATAAACATAAAAAACCAACTGGAGTTGCTCTGAAATTCATATTAAGCATTTCTCTCTTTTTATTTATTTATTTATATTTTATTTTCTGGCATGTTGACAAGTATAATGATATACATTCTTATATAAGCATGATCCTGCACTCTTATTTTAGTGATGCAGCCCAAACGTGACAGGCTAGCATAAAATTTAACTTCAGAAATCTCATGTAAGAAAAAAGGAGAAGGACATGTCGAGATCAGCACAATGATGGCAAGGCACTCATTCACCTTGCTAATCACGGAAACACTGACATGACCAAGCCACCGCTTGATTCTTGAGAAGAATCACTCAACTCTCTAATGGAAGCCAAGGCATTCACAATGCTTAATAAATCATCAACTCCCATTCTCCATTAAGTTTCCCAGATTATATAGGCATTTGGGTGCAATGATGAAATCCTTGACTACACACAATCCTCTATGGACTACAAGTTTCAAGAGTAGAGGACTTTGGAACAGACCAACATTTAATAGCTGAAAGTTAATAAGAAAAATACTAAATTAATGACTCTTGGAGAGAACTAGAATGAGCTGGACTTTAATTGAGTTTGCCCGGGAACTAGAAGAAAGTCTTTATTTCTAGATTCTGCATTCCTGCTGGCAGATTGTCACCCTTTTACTCTACAAAGTTTACAAGTGAGGACAAACTACATAACAAGATTGGAACTAAATTAGATTTATGAGAACACAACAACCACACCAGTATGTTGACAAACATAATGATACACATTCTTATATATGCATGATCCTGCCTTCTTATTTTAGACTCCATTCTTCTCAGGGTACATAAGCAGTAGACAACTGCCAATGGTGATGACTCAAAACAACTCAAACTATTGATAATTGGTTATTGCAATTCAATGAATCTCTCAAATCTAGCAACTGAATATGACCACTTAATCAGTAAGACCATGACGCCTATATGTGTAGACTTCTTGTATTTGGCATTTACTCCAAAATTGGTCACCAGAACTGTAATAATTAAAGATAAAAACTAAATCATGATCAAACAATCAAACACACAAACAAACACAAAGATTTACGTGAAAAATCCAAATCGAAAAAATCCACAGACAGAAAGATCAAATTATCACTATAATAATATTGCTACTACAATTGTGATATTGTTGCAATAATTCTAAGGTATTGGATACCTATTTATAGATCTGCCACTTATTTATAGATGTATACAAAAAAAGATTTAACTTGTATAAATCTATATTCTTATCAAAAGATGAGCCTCAAAGATAAATCTTGATTAGCCACGAAAATAAATCTTCAATTGTAAACGTGTCCCAATTACAATCAAATTTAACATCTCAATCACAGTCAAATTTGAATTTCAAGTCACAATTATAACAAACTCCACCCTGACACGAAATTCAAATATGAAATTATTCATAATTCTTTTTTCCAGCAAAATCACAAATAATTAATCTCCCTGATGAATTCCAACCAAATCCACACAAGGCTCACTGTAGTCGATATCTTTAGCTACACTCAAAGTATAGATAACAAGATCAACCTCAGCATACCTTTACTGACCTTAATGGCTCCACCTTCACCAATGTACTTTTATCCATTTAAATCAAGAGTACTTGCATCACCTAAATCCATATATGCTAAAATTGCTTGCGTCTTCTCTTGAAAATCTAATATTTTGGTCCAACAATGAAATATCATATTTCAAAGTTGTCGTTGCCAAGATCAAATAACCCCAAATAGTGTCAAAAGCCAATAAAAGAAAGACTTAATAAAAAACAAACCAGGATAGCATATATGGGCAACAAATCTAGGTGAGATAGATTTGGATTTGTTGGATCTAGGATTGATAGATTTGGCGGGTCGGATTTGGTCTTGAATGGATCAAATCTGGACAGATCTGATCTGGCAGGTTGGATCTACCGGATTCAGGTAGATCTATAAAGGGAAATTACCTCTTGAAGCGAAGATTCAAAACCAACACTAGATCAAGGCGATCACAAAGCCATCCAAGTGTCCAACCTCTAACAGTATTCATGCAAGCAAGCAACACCAAGAACCTCCAAGGGGGCGACTTCCTAAGGCTTGAATAGTGCTAGCTCAAAAAGGGCGGTGTGGGAGTTCTCTTATTTTTCTCATACATCACTATTTTCCAAGCATCTCTTGGCATCAATGAAAGAACCACTTAGGGTTATTTATAACCCTTAGGCACAAAACCCTAATTAAAGGGGTTTGGGCCCCATGGTATTTTAAACCCTGTTTTAAACACTTTAAAACATAATATTGGGTCTTTGTTTCTATTCTCCTTTTAGGCTTTATGTGTTAAACACTTTAAAACAACCCTTTTGGGCCTTATGTTTTAAACACTTTAAAACAGCCCATTTGACTCCTTAAATCACCTCAATAGCCTTAGGTTACAACAGAAGCATATGGAATGTTCTTCATTTGTTCCCTTTCAAAATCATTCTTCGGGCACTGGTTCAAATTGAACCTATCATCCTTCACAATGGGAGTTACACTTGGTGAGCAATCCTTCATCCGAAATCTCTCTAAAACTTTATCGATATAGGTTTCCTGAGACAGACCCAAGATGCCTTGAAATCCATCTTTATAGATCTTGATGCCAATGACATAAGATGCCTCACCCATATCCTTCATATCAAAATTTTCAGAGAGGAATTGCTTTACCTCATGTAGCAAACCCTTATCATTGGTTGCAAGCAAAATATCATCCACGTATAAAATAAGAAAACAAATCTTACTCCCACTGACTTTTTGGTATATACATTGATCCATGGAGTTTTCAACAAAATCGAATGAAGAAATTATCTCATGGAATTTAAAATACCATTGACGGGACGCTTGTTTTAGGCTATATATGGATTTCCTGAGCTTGCAAACCAAATGCTCACCATCACTAGAGGGGAATCCTTCAGGTTGTTTCATATATACCTCCTCCTCCAGATCTCCATTGAGAAAAGTCGTTTTCACATCCATTTGTTGCAACTCAAGGTCAAAATGAGCTACTAATGCCAACATAACGTGCAAGGAATCTTTCTTAGATACAGGAGAAAAGGTCTCTGTGTATCCCTCAATGTTGCCTAATGAGTCATTCTTAGTCTTAAAGACCCATTTATAGTCAATGGCTTTTGTATCATAAGGCAACTCAACAAAATCCCAGACTCCGTTACTCTTCATAGAACTCATCTCTTCCTTCATGGCATTATACCATAATTCTGACTCTTTGCAACTCATGGCTTGTGAAAATAACTCAGGATCATTTCCGGTTTCAATGCTGTAGTCAGATTCTTGTAGGTACACTACATAATCATTAGGTATTGCTGACCTTTTAGTTCTAGTGGATCTCCTTAATGTTGTATCAACATCTTCTTGAGAAGGTTGTGATTCAACTGGTTGTTCAGGAGGTGCTGGTAATTCCTGAACTACTTGATCCACTAGAATGTTGTCAGTAGTTTGTGGAACTTCATTGATAAGTTGTTCAACACCAGTTGAAATTTGAGGGGTGTTGTGAACTATAACCAATCTATCATTTGAAGTGGAAAGTTGAAGTTTTGAATGATCATGTTTAGGAATATCATTCCTAATATGATCGCTCCCACTGATCAAGTCATTCTCAAGAAACTTGGCATTTCTTGATTCCACAATCCTAGTGCTGTGAGATGGACAATAAAATCTGTATCCGTTAGACCTTTCGACATATCCAATGAAAAACCTACTAATGGTCCTCGGGTCCAACTTCTTCTCTTGTGGATTATAAATTCTCACTTCAGACGGGCATCCCCAAACGCGCATATGTCGCAAACTCGGTTTTCAACCTTTCCATAATTCAAATGGTGTCTTTGGAACAGCCTTGGTTGGGACCCGGTTTAATATATACATAGTCGTCTTTAGTGCTTCAGTCCACAAAAATTTAGGAAGATTGGAGCTACTAAACATACTTTGCACCATGTCCAATAATATTCGATTTCTTCTTTCAGCCACACCATTCTGGTTTTGTGAACCAGACATGGTGTATTGAGCAACTATGCCGTGCTCTTGAAGAAATTTAGCGAACGAACCAGGTATTTGTCCATCATTAATGTATCTACCATAATATTCTCCACTCCTGTCTGATCTCACGATTTTTATTTGTTTCCCACATTGTTTCTCTACTTCAGCTTTAAATATCTTAAATGCATCTAATGCTTCACTTTTGTTATGAAGCAAGTAGAGATACATATATCATGAGTAATCATCAATAAAGTGATGAAATATTTCTGACCATGTGAGTCCATGTCTGGACTACATATATCAGTATGTATGATTTCTAATATGTCTGAACTCCTATTGACACATTTCTTGGACTTGTTAGTCTACTTTCCCTTAATGCAGTCCACACATATTTCAAAATCAGTAAAATCTAGAGTACTAAGTACCCCATCTTTTATTAATCTCTTAATTCTCTCTATGGAGATATGTCCTAATCTTCGGTGCCATAATATAGATGAGTCCTCATTAATAATACACCTTTTAGTACCAGTATGAACATGCATTGAACTGTAAGTGGTATTGTCTTGTAAATTAATACGATAAAGACTATCAAACAAAATACCATTCCCAACATAATCAAAGTTACAAAACAAACTGAATGATGTATCTGAAAATTTTAAGGAATATCCGAAAGGCACAAGTCTGGAAACTGAAATCAAGTTTCGTGAAAAACTTGGAACATAAAAGGTCCTATCTAGTTTTAAAATAAAACCACCACTTAAACTTAAAACACACGTCCCTATAGCCTCCACATGTGAGTCCATCTTGTTTCCGAATAAGATGCTTTGCTCACTTCCCACTGACTTCCTTAGGTTTTGCATACCCTGCAAGGAGTTTGCAATATGGATTGTAGATCCAGAGTCAATCCACCAAGTGTTAATATTAACATTAACCATATTAGATTCATAACAAACAAAAGAGGTTGGATTACCTTTATCCTCAAGCCATTTCTTGAATTTAGTGCAGTCCTTCTTTATGTGTCCCTTTTTCTTACAGAAGCAACACTTGGACTCTTTCTTAATATCAGTCTAGGGTGGTACTTTACCCTTCCCTTTTTGATTGGCATGAGATTTTCCTTTTCGGCGTGTTGTAGTCAGCATTGCGTTTTCTCCATGCTCTATTACAAGCCTACCTTTCTCTTGAACACACATGGTCATTAATTCATTAATTAACCACTTATCCTTATGAGTGTTGTATGAGATTTTGAATGGCTCGTATTGTGATGGGAGAGTGTTCAGAATATAGTGCACCAGAAATGAATCAGACATTGTAACCTCGAGTTTCCTAAGTTGAGCCGCAATGTCCCTCATCTACATGTTGTGTTCACGCACACCTTTCACACTGGTGAGCCTTAAGGATGAGAACTTCATAATTAGGGTGGTTGCCAATGCCTTATCTGAAGTGATGAATTGATCATCAATGGCTTTTAGCAAGTCCTGGACTTTTTCATGCTGATCGACCGAACCACGTATACCAGTCAAAATTTTAGTCTTAATGAACATCACGCTGAGGCGATTAGATCACTCCCATCGTTCATAAAGCGCGATGTCCGCTACAGTGCTAATATCAGTGATTGCTGGTGGCTCGTCTTTCCTAATAGCATAATCAATGTCCATCCACCCTAAATGAAGAAGAATTCTCTCCTTCCATATCTTAAAGTTATCACCCGTTAATTCAGGAATATTGCAACGAATATTAGAGAAATTAGCAAGTTGTGAAGCTGCATAAATATCATAAATGCTTATGTAAAAAATTTGAGGTCTAATTAAATAAATTGTATGTTTTACCAATGTAAATCATACATGAATGAATCTAATGACATAAAAATTGTCCGTGGGCTAAATTTTTAATTCAATCAGATTCATGTGTTTCTTATGATAGAATTATCAAAATATGTACTAAATTCAAGATTTATAAGTACATTAATTCTATCAAAATAAACTTTATGACAAAATCATCAAATTTTACACTAACTCATAATTCATGTGGGAATATTATGAGAATAATTTAATATTTTATCCTAATTAATTATATAAATATAATAAAAGTTTCTGTAGAATAAAATTTATTATATTAAGTATAATTAATTACAATTAATGTCTATGAATCTTCATGTGATCCCAAATAAACATAATATATAATTTTATATAATTAATGGTGCTGTGGCTAATCCTTAATTAATTAAAATTATATGGATCACTAGACATTCAAATATTATGCATAAAACTAAATTTTATGCAAATAATCTAAATTGCATGATTTAACTATGCACAATATGTTATCTTGTGCATAAAAAATAATATTGCATAATTAAATCATAATATTATGTACATATTATTAATTTATGAACTCATTCAATATTTTGCATAAATTAATATGGACATAATAAATTAATTTACGCAAATAATTGAAGTAAATAAATACAAAATTCTTTATTTTTCTTTTTAACAGAAATGAGCCATGAGCACATTTAATTCTGCAGGCCAATAATTAAAACATGTCCAATGTAAACAGGTCCAAACCCAATAATTAAATAACAACCCATGAAAATAAGCCCAAACCCATTTAATTAAAATAATAGCCCGTGATAATAGGCCTAAACTCATTTAATTAAAATAATAGCCCATGAAACATAGGCCCAAACCCATTTAATTAAATCAACAGCCCATGAAACACAGGCCCAAACCCATTTAATTAAATCAGCTCATGAAAACAGACCTCACCCTCCTTGAGATTGTTGAACAGTGTCATCTTCAACCTCCAACTGAGTTATTTTGACCCGATTTCAACCCGTTTTGAAGACCCAGTTATATCTCACTATTCCAGCCATAAAAATTAATGATTTAAATTGCAGAATGCTCACAAATCAACTTCCCAAAGATTTCTAAACTTAAATCATCAAAATATGTCACAACCGTGTAGATCTAATCAAAATTTCAACATATAATCTTGCTGGAAAAATTTTCAGAATATTGAAAATGTCAAGGCAGAGGCAAAGAGGCGCTGATACCAACTATTAGATATACATAAATGATCTAACATGCTACAAACACCAAAATAGCATTTAGATCAATGCGAAAAATAAACGAAAATTACCTCCAGCCATTGTAGTTTTCTTCAATTCTGGTATTGGCTCTTCCAAGCTCTCAAACACCCCAAGTGATGGTGTATGATAAAGAGAAGGGATGATGAGCTTAGGGACCAAAACGATAGATTTATACAATATTCTTCCATCAAGAACGTACATACATTTGCCACTTTACAACTCAATCAGTAAGTATGATTATGGAAACATAATCATGAGAGCATAATATGGGTCAAAGAAATGTAAATAATTCCTTTACAACCCACAACCACAACATGAAAAAACATCTGGGCCACCTTAAGAACTTTACAGTAGTGCCATTAGGTAAAGATATGGTGATTAGCTATGCTACGGTATGGCAAACATAAAAAAAACTAAAGTCGTGACACATATGGTCTATTACGCCACTGTTAATGATCTAATGTTTAGCATAAACTGAACTAAAACAACAAAGCGGTAAAAGATGAGTTGTTTACTAGCAAAATTGGTGAGAACATTGTTGGAGTTGGGACTTGGTTTACAGCTTTGAAGAATTCTTAATAGAGTATTGGCCAAAGTTGCACTTAATTCCTCATTTCCAACTATAACACCAGATATTTTCAACAGAGTGTCCTGGTTTTCCCCAGTTTTATTTTCAACAAGTGCAGAAAATCCTTGACGAATGTTTCTATTCCTGTTACCTTTATACCATTCAGGATATCCAATCAATTTGAAACATTGTTCCTTGACATGTCCATCTTTCTTACAGTATACACAAAACCTCTTTTTCACCTTCGTTTTGCTTGAATCTAGCTACTTAGAAGGTATATTTTTAACCGACAAAGCAGATTCACTTGCTATGTCACCAAACATAGAAAGCATTTGTCGTTGTGCCTTAACTCGCAAAACCATAGAATAGGCTTTGTTTACACTAGGAAAAGGGTATAGTAAGAGTAATTGGCTTCATATTTGATCATATCCTTCACAAAGCCCCATCAAAAACATATCTATCATTTCTACCACTATTTTTGCTGCTCCACACGAATAGAAAGTAACAGTTCCACAAAAGTTAGCTTATCCCATAGCTTATTCAACCGAGTGTAAGGCCACCTCCAACCCATCTCCCTACATCTCTATCCCATTCTCTATTATATTATAAATAAATTATTTTTTATTTTTAACTTACCTTAAAAATTATGCGTGCTCTAACCCACATTCTTTATTTCATTTACTTATTTTTATAACCTTCAATTCTATTTATTTTACTTTATTTATAATTTTAACACATACACAAAATCAATAATTAAATACATAAATTAATAACTAAATATATAAAATAATCAGATACACACATAAACAAAATTAATAATTAAATATACAAAATAATCAAATACACATACACAAAATTAATAATTAAATACACAAATCAATAAATAAATACACAAATCAATCAATTTCACAAAAATTCCATAGAAATTCCTCAAACAATCGATCAAATCAATCCGACCTGCACATATATAAATATACACATTAATTTTGTGATAATTATGACTCAAAATCTTTGTTTATCTGTGATTAGATTTCATAATTTGACCGAGACTATGACTTCAAATTCGACTATGATTATGATATTGTCAAATTCGATTTTATGTAAAATTTATCTCATCTGGAGGAATATCCTCATACATCATTTTCTGATCAGAATATGATTTTTTGTATTCATCCATAGATGATTTTAGATCTATAAATAGGTACTCAGGTCACATGAAATCAGACATAGACTTTGTGTGTCAATATCACTTTTGTATTACAATTTTTTGTTAGTGATATTTTGTTCTTTCTGTCCATGATTTTTTTTATTTGAATTTTTCACGTTAAATTCTGTGTTCGTGTGTGATTGATTGGTTTGATCGTAGTTTATATTCAATCATATTTTGTAACAAACTAGTATCAGAGTTGTTGCATCAAACCATCAACCGTTTGCAAGATCCTAGCCGTTGGATCTGAGAAAAAAAAAATTCAGTAGCAACAGTAACAATGTCTTGTTCCCCCCACGTTTGGGTTTCTGCTTACCCAACAAGAGTCGCCGACGCCACCAACACCAGCAGCAGCCACCACTACCGTCGACCAAGCTCGCCACCACTATCGCCAGCGCCTGCCGCCGCCATCGAACCCGTTGCTGTCGCCGCCGTTGCTTCCGTTCATCTTTTTCAACCTTGCGGATCCTGGTGGGTCAGAGACCAGCAACTGCCGACGTTGCCTCCAGCGCCGACGCTGCCTCTGTCGACGATCTTGCTTCGTCGTTGATTTCTCTGCCCCAAAGCTCGCCATCACCCGCCACATCTAGCCTCTTCCGCGTGGGTCTTTCAACCGACCGCCTTGATGCGACTTCACCGGTCTTCTCCCTTTCCGTCGGCCTTCCTTTTCCGATCGTTTCCTTCGACCATCGTCGATCTCATTCGTCTCATCGGCCCTTCTTATCCCTCATTGTCGGTCATTCCTACTGCCGTCTTTTTCAATTATTTTTGCCATTAATAGAAGCTTCAAATACTCAAGCAGACGCCCAGATCTAGTTCAACCCACCAGATCCAACAGATTGGGTAGCCCAGTTTAGACCAGATCTGATTTTTTGTCCAAATTTGGCCTAGATTCGATATTTTTGATATGTTTTTCAGTTGGATTTATTACTTAAATTATTCGATATTATTTAAAAATATTTAATGACTTCGTTGAACTACGATATTCCTTTATTGGACTGGAATATCAGATTTTTGCTATGATAGGTTAAGATACGTGCAATTTTGGCACAAATGGATTTAGACAATGCACTTTTGGGCTTCAAAAAAATGCCACTATCATGCAGCATTGAAGAAAAATAGCGTAAGGATCGTAAGGCCTTATCTCATATACATCTGCATTTATCGAATCAAATTTTGCAGGATGTTTTGAAAGAAAAAACCATTGCCACTCTATGGTTGAAACTGGAACAACTGTGTATGACGAAGAATTTAACCAGTAAGTTGCATTTGAAACAAAGATTATATTCTCATCAAATGGATGAAGGTAAGTCTATTGAGAGTCATTTAATAGTTTTTAAAGAAATTGTTTCTGATTTGGAGGCCATGAAAGTTAAGTATGATGATGAAGATTTGGCTATAATTTTATTATGTTATCTACCGGCCTCTTATTCAACTTTTAGAGACACCATACTTTATAGTTGGGATACTCTCACCCTAGATGAAGTTTATAATACTTTATTTTTAAGAAAAAAAAATTGATAAACAGTTACTGGGGACTTCTGAGAATCAGGGAGAGGGTTTGTTGATTAGAAGAAGAACACATGATAGAAATTCTGGTAGTAGAGGAAAAAGTAGATCCAAGTCCAAGAACAAAGAAAAAGTCTGTAATTACTGTAAGAAAAAAGGACATGTAAAAAATGAGTGTTATAAATTGCATAACAAACTTAAGAGACAGGAAACTGACCAGAAAAGAAAACAACCAGAAACTTCAGGTGAAACCAATATTGTTGAAAATAACAGTACTGACGGGAAACTTATGGTAGCTACTAATAAGGTATTAAATCTAGTGAATATTGGATCCTCAACACATCATGCATGTTTCATATGTCTTCTAATAGGAATTGATTTTCGACATATAAAATTCTAAATTCTAGTGATGTATTGATGGACAATAATTCTTCTTGTAAAATTGCTGGCATTAGAACTGTCAAAATTAAGATGTTTGATGGTATTGTTCGAATTTTAACTAATGTCAAACATATTCCCGATCTTAAAAGAATTTTTATTTCATTGAATACCCTTGATTCGAATGGGTACAAATTCATTGGTGAATGTAGAGTTATCAGGGTCAGTAGAGATGCTCTTGTTGTGATGAAAGGTACGAAACAATACGGTCGATTATATGTTCTATAGGGTTCTACCGTTACAGGTGATACTTTTGTTTCTACTTATTCTTTATCTGATACTGATCTTACTCAGTTATGGCATATGCGTCTTGGATAGATGAGTGAAATAGGTATGACTGAATTGAGCAAAAAATGACTTCTTAAAGGGCAGAGTACTGAAAAATTGGAGTTATGTGAACATTGCATTTTCGGTAAATAAAAATGAGTTAAATTTACCAAAGGCATTCACAATACTAAAGGTATATTGGATTACATCCATTTTAATATCTGGGGTTTGGCCAAAGTACCCTCTGCAGGTGGTGCCAGATATATGTTGACTTTCATCAATGATTTTTCTAGAAAAGTCTAGGTATTCTTCTTAAAGTAGAAAATTGAAGTTTTTGCTACTTTCAAGCAATGAAAGACTATGATTGAGAAACAAACCAACAGACAGATCAAGCGTCTCTGCACAGATAATGGTTTAGAATTTTGTTTAAGTGAATTTAATGATTTTTGCAGGAAAAAAAAGAATTCTAAGGCATTTAACAGTTCTAGGTACACCACAACAAAATGGTGTAGCTAAGCGGATGAACAGAACCTTGATGGAAAAGGTACGATGTATGCTATCTAATTTCGATTTATCGAAGTCTTTTTCGGTCGAGGCTACTTATATGACATGCTTTTTGGTTAATCGGTCTCCGTCGTTTACTATTTTGTTGTTTACTATTGACAAGAAAACTCCAGAAGAATTATGGTTAGGTACTCTTACAAATTATTCTGAATTAAAAATTTTTGGATGTCATGCATTTGTTCATGTTGATAATGGAAAATTAGAACCAGGGTCTAAATGGTGTCTCTTCCTTGGTTATAAGCCTGGTGTTAAGGGTTATAAGTTATGGGATCCAAAGACGTCTAAAGTTACGATTAGCAGAGATGTTATTTTTGATAAAATTGCTATGCTTCGTGGTTCGTCTGCAAAAGAAACTAACTCTACAAGTCATTAGAGTTCTGATATTCAGGTGGAGCTAGAAATCGATAAGAGTCTGACATTTGAGTCGTCGTCGTCATCTCAGATTAAGCAAGCCCCAAAATGAAGTCCAGAAGTAAGTGTCGGTCCATCAGATTATTGTATTGCTAAGGATAAACACAGAAGAATCAAACCTTCTCAAAGATATGTTGAAACTAATCTCGTTGCATATGCATTGAACGTGGCTAAAGATATTCACTGCAGTGAAGAGCCTTCCACTTATTCTGAAGCAGTTAGTTGTCCTGAATTTGGGAGATAGATTACTGCAATGTATGAAGAGATGGAATCCTTACCTATTGCAAAGTTTGAGCATTGCATGGATATGGTTGGTATTTGTCAAGGAGATTGATTCTCTATGATTTTTTTGGAAGAAAGAATTATGGATAATTTTGTTTACGAATTTAGAGCCAATGTGGAGATTTGTGATAAATATGAATCAAAATTTTTGTTTGTCTGTGATTGGGTTTCCTAATTTGATTGAGACTATAACTTCGAATTCGACTATGATTATGATGTTGTCAAATTCAATTTTATGTGAGATTTATCTTATCTGGAGGAATATCTCCATACATCATCTTCTGATCAGAATATGATTTTCTGTATTCATCCATAGATGATTTTGTTCTTTATGCCTATAATTTTTCTAGATTTGCGTTTTCCACATTAAATTCTGTGTTCGTGTGTGATTGATTGGTTTGATTGTGATTTGTATTCGATCATATTTCGTAACAAATTTGGTCCTCATTCAATATACACATACATAAATAGATCTGGTCCTCGTTTAGCTCAAAGAAGCTTAGAAAAAATGACATGCTCCTCCTTGCTAACACCAAATCTAGCTGTCGTTGCTGTTAGCCGCTGTTGCTACTTCTCTCCACCGGTAGCCACTGCTACTCCTGGTCCTTGCTGGCATCTTCTTCAAATTTCAAGGCTAACAACAGAAAGCCATTGGAGAAATAGAATTAAGGAGCAAATTTTCACTCCTCAACTATAGAGAGCCATTTGAAGCTCCATAAAAATTTGGGGAGGAAATCGTTGGATAGGGAGGCCCGTTGCAGATGGTTTCCAACGATTTCCTCCTCAAATTTTGGCTTAGGAAGGATTTGGCCTCCGTGTTGGAAATGGCCCTAATATACAGAAATAAGTGCATTCTCCTATAATATAAAAAAATCTTCTGTTGTAATTGGTAAACCAACAATTCGTTACTTTCCCCAAACCGTTCAGTAATTTCGTTCCAAAGCTCTCTTGCAGTAGTCGTGTACAAGAAAGCCTCTACCAAATCATTCGACAACGAGCTCAATATCCAAGATGTGACCATATAGTCGCACTTCTGCAAGCCTCAAATTGCTCAAAATCTTCCTTTAGTTGCTGGATTTTTCCATCTACAAACCGTAGTTTATGTTTCGCTCTAAGACTGATCTATATTGTATGGCTCCAAGATCTGTAATTCGTTCCATCCAAAGGTGCCGTGACCAAAAGCAATCCTAGATGATCCGAACTTTGTAATCGAAATGAATCTTCTTCTATCAAATTTGCAGCACGATCAATGAATGTCTCTATATTGTTCACTTCAAGATCTCCCGTAGCTTGTCAATGGTCGCAATGAAGTTGTAAGAGGAGCAAGGTTACGCAAAGAACTACTCTGATATCATGTGGAAACGCTGCAACTTTGCCAAAAAAGAAAAAGACATGTATGGGAGAGAATGGAGACCTAAAAAAAATATTTCTTCTATTTTCATAGACTACACGGTAATTATAGTTATAGTCTCTAACTAACTAATAATAAACAATAACAACTTATCTATCTCAACAAGAGTCTGGGAATAATGTTCCAACTTTTGAGAAGAAAGTTTTAACTTCTGGGAAGAATGTTTAGCGATTTGGAAAAAAAAATCCAACATTTCAAGAAGAAAACATTTTTCGTTTTTCCTACTTCGTTTCTCCCTTGAAAAGCCCTCTACTCACTGTTCATTTTACTATACAATTTATGGAGTGACTTGTCACTTTTTTTCTTATACAATTTTACCCTTACCCCAATTAGTTATCATTAATGATTAATATCATTAATCATTCATTCGCTATTTATTTATAATTATTTTTGAAAAAAATATGCTAACTTATATTTATTTATTAAAAATGTGTACAGGGAGATGCTTGATAAATTTATGACATAACAAAAGTAGTTTTATTCTTGATTGACTAGTACTTTAATTTTTATTTTGAAAAATTTTATAGTCTTACTGACATTGATGCTTGGTTCAGAAAACTTGATGCAATGCTTGATAAATTTATGACATAACAAAAGTAGTTTTATTCTTGATTGACTAGTACTTTAATTTTTATTTTGAAAAATTTTATAATCTTAATGACATTGATGCTTAGTTCAGAAAACTTGATGCAGTATCTCTGAGATTTAGGGTTATTGAAAAAGTATATTTCATAGTCAAAAAAATGCAAAAATATTTTTAAAATTTAATGTTGTATTATAATTTTCTTTTATCATTAAATAACTCGTGCTAAATATTAAAAAATAACTAAAATAGCCTTATATTTAAATACTATTTCTTTCTTATTTTTCATTTTTATTTCTCTTTCTTATCAAATTCTTCCTTTGTTTCTGTCTCTTCAAATAAGTAACACTAACAATAAGTCTGTTTCTTCTTATTCTCTTTTTTTCTTCTTTTATTGTTGTTGTGCCATTGAATTCTCAAACGTCCACTTAGGGGTATTTTGGTCATTAGGCCAAGGCAAACGAATCCCAAAAGTGGTCCCGAGCTAGGATGCGCTTCCCAAGAAGAAATCGCAATTAAATAACCAAAGTGTAATTAGGCCAAACTTAGGGGAATGTTAGAAGTGTAATAAAGCAATAGTCCAAGAGGGTATAAAAGAGGGATACCGAGAGGCTTTTTCAGCCTATCCCTCTCTCAGCAATCTCTCTCGGTAAGGCTGAAAAACCCTCTCGGAGAGGCTTTATCCTCTCGGCAAGAAAAGCGACAATAATAGATGGGCGTGGGACGAGCCGAGATTTGCTGTCTCAAAATGCTGTCTCCTTGGCTGTCTCTCCAATCAGAAATGGCCACGTCACCAGATAATTAAACATCACCAAAATGCTGCATCTTCAAGTTAACGGCAGCCAAGTTAACGCCATCTTCCAAAATTGCCAAAGAAGATATTGACCTTCCTCTTGCCCAGATCTTCTTCCACCTCAGGCTCCGGCTTCACAATCACCGGCGCCAGCCACGACACCGCCTTTTCCTTCTTCGCGTAGGACGACCGCCGCCACACCAGCACCAGAAGGATGCCGATCAGCACCGCCACTGCATGAAGAAGACTTGAGGTTGTTGGTTGCAACTGTTGTTGCTGGTTGAGGTTGCTGGTTGAGCAGCTTTCCTATTTTATTTACTTCCAATCTTTCCTTCTTCTGGTGTTTTTTTTTTTCTTGTCTTTGTAATTGTAAATTTGGTCATCTGTGAACTCTAGAAATATCAACTTACAACTAATTTCACTATTTCAGCTAAGAAACAACTCATGCCCAATTGTGAGTGGTTCATTGTGAATAACTTCTTTTATGTTTGAATTATCATTTCTTGTTCAAGTGTTGATTCACCAAAGCATGAAGATGTATTCTGGGATTCTTAACAGAATCATGTATCAGAAAGGGCAGCTATGATCTTTGATCTGGATTATTCTGGTTGAGGCTGGATCTGAAAGCTATATCAGTCAACAAAGATATGGCCAAGAATTCAAATGACTATAATTGATTTCAACCCAAGATTATGATTTAAAAGAGATGTCATTAAAAAAGAAATAACTAAAAAATACACACTCAAGAGACTTCTTGCTTATGTACATATTTTCAGGCGAAAAAAAGTTTAAATCTAGTAATTCTTGATGATGCAGAAGCTATAGAGCACCATTAAAATCCAGTTATCTTTCTTCCATTTCTTCATTTCCATCTCTTGTGTTCAAGACTAACTAAAGACTAACTACGACATTTTATCAAACACCTGGTGTGCATTACTTCCCCAAACAAGCAGCTTCAAATGAGAAAGGAAAATTCGTTGCTGTGACTTTGCATGGAAGGAATTTCTGTGAGATCACTGAGATGATGGAGGATGACCATTCGAACGCCGCGGAGACGTCTCCGTTGCGGGCTCTAGCGCCGATTTTCGACCAGATCTAGGCTGACGACGACAGCGGCGGTGCTAATCGATTTCCTTCTGGTGTTGATGTGGCAGCGGTCGTCCTTCGGGAAAAAGGTAAAGGCGGTGTTGTGGCCGGCGCCGGTGATTGTGAAGCCGGATCCTAAGGTGGAAGAAGAACTGGGCAAGAAGAAAGTCAATATCTTCTTTGGCAGTTTTGGAAGATGGCGTTAACTTGGCTGCCGTTAACTTGAAGATGCAGCATTTTGGAGATGTTTAATTATCTGATGACGTGGCCATTTCTGATTGGAGAGACAGCCAAAGGGACAGCATTTTGAGACAGCAAATCTCGGCTCGCGTGGGACGGCTGTGCGCTTGCAGCGCTCTCGGCAAGCTCTCTCCGAGAGAGCCTTTCCTCTCTCGGAGAGGATTCTTCATCTCGGCAAGCTCAAATTCTCTCGGAGAGCCTTGTCTTCTCTCGGAGAGCGCCGCATCATCTTCTCTCCGCAACCCCTTTTAGCAGGTCTCTCTCTCCCTCGGTGACAAAGCAACAACACAGGTCCTCTCGGAGAGGGCCTGCATCTCGTAGAGAGCAGCAACTCTCTTAGCAAGCATGGCGGCTTAGGCGCATTCTCTCTCTGTAATGGTGCTTCCCTCTCTCCATTGGTGTTCTCTCGAAGCAGGAGCGAGACGCCTTGGCTAGTCGTCTCTCGGGAAGCTTTCTTCCCGAGAGGTTCTTCCCTCTAGGGAAGAGGCTTCTCGGGGAGGCCTCTTTCCGAGAGGCTTCTCTCCGCGAGGCCTTCTTCCTCGCCCCTACTTTTGGTGTGTATATCGTATATATATGTGTGTGTGTGTTGCATGAGCTTTTTCCCCTGTTTCTTTCATCCCATTAACATATGTATGTTTATATATATATATATATAAAGAATGTATACCCGCGTGAGTTGTAGCCAAGCAGATAGACACATGGGCTGTGATGTAATGCAATGGCATGCATACCCTTATGATGTACCCTCAAGCTTTTGAATAGTTACATAATCCACAACATAATATATATAACATAGTGTTTATGTTATGCCACGCATGATATGTTTATATTAGGTAATGTAATGTGGTGGCATCTGTGTAATGCGATATATCCCTTAAGGAAGTAGTGGTTAAGTAAGAGTCACCTTGAGACATCTCTCATTAAACCTGAAGCTGTGTTTGGGTGGGTCTCTTAGGGACCGAAACCCTGCTTCAACAGCCCGCCATGAGGCCCACCTTCTCTCGGAGAGCCCCCTAAGCTGTCCAGCTCTCCTGAAAGGATTCCTCTTAAGTCTGTCCAAGTGCTACTAACATACAAACACATCACTGGTTCCCTATAATAACCTCGTGATCAACCCTCTTTGATCGGGTAAGGTACGACTCTTCTATATTTGATGATAGCATGCTTACCTGTCTGTTACGCTTTCATACATGTACTGACTTAAGTATCGGAGGGCATACGCGGGTGAGGAATCCCCGGGTACCTTCTAACTTGTGCCTATGAGCGCATATATGTCCCAAGCACACAGGAGACCAATCCCAAGCGATACCAAAAATGCCCTCAGGAGATCATTTACGACACCGATCAAGACATCGAGGACTGAAGCTACTTGGCGCTTATCTCCGCCAGTAGGCTCATGCCAGCTTTCCTACTTTACAAATTTCTATTCTCGTAGTTTCTAGGTTACAACAATTGTTTATCATCATCACCATCCTCTTTTCTTCTTCTTCTTCTATTCATCTTTTTTCTCTCTCTTTCTCTTATTGGGCCTAAATATAGGTTTATTGTTGATTTCTTCTTCTTCTATTCATTTTTTTCAGTTTTTCTTCTGAAACTTAAATCTAGGCTTTTCTTCTATTTCCTCAACCTCTTCTTTTTTTTCTTTTTTCTTTTTTGTGTTTATCTTCTCTTTCTTTTTCAATTTAGTGGCGATGAACCTAAAAGGTTCTAATTGGTTTTTTTTTTTTTTTTTTTTGATAACCCAGATTCTGAGTTTTGCCCGACTAGTCCTAGGAACGAATGACCTTTCCTTCTGGTTCACTCGTCGAGTAAATCCAGATGCGATCACAACCTATACACACACAACAACAGTGCATTCAATTCATACCTCCACATCAAGCAAATGCCACAACAAGGATTTGATTCTTGATACTCCCTGTAAAACTTTACATGCTTTACCGCTAAGCTATGTCTGTATGGACATTATTTTTTATTTTTTAATTTGTGGAAAGAGGGAAAGAGAATAAAGGTTAAATTGATCATTTTATCCCTATTTAACAATAAGAGTTATCATTGACCTTTAGCAAATGTTAGAGGTTTCTTACAATTTCACTAAATTTTAAGAATATTCTTTATAATTTACCCCGACATATAAAAATATTAAATTTAATATTTTGATAACACTTATATATTAATATATTATATATTTATATTAGTATAACACATAATATAATGTGTTAATGTACTAATATCACCTCAAATATTTCAAATAAGCATTCCCAAAAGAGAATATATTAGGGGTGTGCATGGTTTGGTTTGGGCGATTTTTGGCATTTTTGATACGCTTAACCACTTGTGCGATTTTTCAGCCAATCCAAATTGTGCGGTCTGCTTTGGTTTGGTGAAACCGCACCAATCCAAAATGAACAAGGTATAGATTCATCCCAAAAATATTATTGTTTTTGAAGATGCATCTGTATTATACGGGATGTAAGTGATTCTTGAAAATCAACCACCTGAAGAAATCATAGCATACATTAAGTTCAAAACAAGAGATCCAATAATCACAATAGGTCGTTGGGACCTCTCGATTGTAGTAGAGATGAAGCGATGGTCAACTACAACGTGTGCAGATAGGCTGGAGTTGTGATGTAAGAAGGGCTTAAGATGCGCCTGACAGGCAGGCTCCAAAGGCTAACGTTAACAAATAAATAATCTAGAGACTGCCGACTGGGATTGATGCCGATGCAACAACAACAGTAGGGTTTGGGGCTTAGAGAGGAGTAATTTTAGTTGTTGACAAGGTAGAGACCGGTGGAAGTGACTTAAATTGCTTTCTTCTTCACATCGCATCTCCCACTTCTTTTTTAAATAGAGTTGTTTCTGCAAAGACTGCCTGCCATTTTTTTCCTTAATAGAGCTTTGATGAAGGAAATGGAGAGTCCATTGTTGTATCCATATTATAGTTAATTATAGGCTTTAGCAGACTATTCGGTAGATTCAGAAATATCTCGCAGAGTCCTGAGAAGCAAATTCAAACACTATCGCCATTTGTAATTTAATATTTATAATTTTTCTTTAAAAAATCTTACTCAGGCGGTTCGATTTTGATTCGGTTTGAAATCGAACCGCCGAATCCCCAAATTGCACAAATCGCGGTTTGGGGATTTTCCAAACCGCGCTAGACCACCACCTTAAAAAAATTGTGTGGTTTAGCGTGGTCTAGTTTGGCGCAAGCCGCAGTCCATCAATTTTTTTGAACACCCCTAGAATATATTGTTACACACAGAGACTCGAAAGCCATTTGTATAAACAAAATTATTATCTTCTATCGTCCATCTTTAGAGACTATTTGGCTTAGCAGTTTGACCACTTATAAGCTCCATAAACAACTTTAAAGCTATATAGCTTTTTATGGTTAAGTGTTTGGCAACAATCAATAGCTTTAAAGCTGTTGTAACAGCGTTTGACAAAAGCTAGTGCCCCCCAATTTTGAAAAAAAATGCTGGAGAGTTGACCGAGAAAAATACAATTTTACCCTCACTATCATCTTCTTCAGAAGCTCTTTTCTGCCATTATGGTCGTTGCCGCCGTCACCCCTCCTCCATAACCGCCTTTGCCATCGTCCAGCTGGGCAACCGCAAGCAGCCTCGTGTTGGTGGGTCACGCCATCGCCACATCTAATTCTAGATCCGTCGCTTTTGTTTTGCCATTATTGCCACAAGCCTGCATCGCCCCTCCTCCATAACCGCCGTAGCGGTCGCCCCCACCGATCGCTTCCCATATGCCATCACCCCCACCAATCGTCCCTACCCTCATCTCTTCCGTCCCCAACACCCATTGCGTGTATATATATTATAAATATATATCAGTAGTTATATGTATATATATAATACATATAATAATATTATATTAATATATTTTTAATAATTATGTATAATTTATCAATATTTAATGATAAAATTTTACATCATTCAACACTATATCTATTTTAGTATTTTTATCAAATTTTGATAACTTATCAACTCTTTCAAACTAAACACATAATTAATAATTGATAACTTAAAAATACATCTATCTAAACATATTATTAACTTAAACACTATCTAACTTTTAACTTAAAAACTATTGAAAAAAAGCTAAACCAAACAGCCTCTTAGGCTTCGTTGGGCAATGTGTTTTGACCGCTTATAAGTTATTAGTACAACGTTTAAGCTATAAGGTTTATTTAGTTACCTGTTTGGATTTACCAAGAGCTTTAAAGCTCCACAGCTTAAACACTTTTGTATTAGCGTTTAAAGAAAGCTTTGGGGCAGTAGCTTTTGCAGAAAAGCTTGTGAGAGCTTCTGGAGTTGACTAAGGAAATGACTATTTTGCCCTCTTCCAATTTCAATATTTACACTTCTTATCCCCTGACCCTCTTCTTCTCCTTCAATGAAGCTCTTTTCTCCCACAGCATCTATGCCTCCTCTATTGTCGGATCTCTTCCCACAACGGTCGCCACCGCCACCCATAGCTGCCATCGCCGCCCATTGCTACCCATCATTGTCATCGTCGCCTATCACTGCCATCGCTGCCCCCAGCACTGCAAGCTGCCATCGCCGCCTCTTGGTTGCCGCCGCTCAGGGTCTCTCATCTGTCGCGTCTGCTGTTGGCTCTTTCTGCTCCAAATTTCCCTCATCCAATTTCAATAATTTTATGTATTGATAAAATTAAAAAAATAAATAATTTTATATAATATTTCAACATATATATTGAATATTTTTATGAATTAAATTTAAATTTATAAATAAAGTAAAAAATTATATATTTTTAAATTTATTTTATAATTTATTAACATGTAATTGTAAGTATTTCAGTAATTAGATATCAATTACATTTTTAAAAAAAATTATATTTTTAAAATTTTAATTGCATTATTTAATTTCATGTTTATTTTAGTCTTTTTGTCAAGTTCTAATAACTTATCAGCTTTTACAAACTAAACACATAATTTTACATTAATAGCTTAAAAACACATTTACCAAATATATTATCAGTTTAAACATTATCCAACTTTAACGCTATTACACAACTTAAACATTACTCAACTTAAATGCTGTTAAAAAAAAGCGTAGCCAAACTAAGCCTTAATTACCTTTGGTGCCTGCTTTTCAGGAAATTTGCAAAAATAGGACTCTCAGTACGAAACTTTGCAAAAATAAGACACTTTAAAAATCTTTGCAAAACTAGGACTTTTGAATGTGTATTTGACAAAAATACTCTTGCTCTTCAGTTAAGATACTTCTTTCTTCTCCTTTTTCAATTGGTCTTTCCTTCTCTCTCTATTACTTTATAAATAAAGTACATATATATATATATATATATTCACTTATTATTTTTTTCTTTTATCACTCTCTGTAACCTAAATATATGTGTATATATTGTTCACGTTCAACAATTGAGTTTAAGAGATGTGGGTCTTTCTCATTTTCTCTCCATTGTGTATATATGTATTATACATGTACTGTGTATTTTTGCATTAATCGGAGAGAAAAAGAGTCAGATGGTGACCATGTACAAAAAAAAAAAGAAAAGTGACCGCAACGACAGCCATGGCGTGCTGATATATCGGTTAACCGATATCAATTAACAGACATTGATTAACAGTTAACATATATCTGTTAAAATATTAAAATTTTTAATTTAAATGGAATTAACATTAATTATTTTGATTCAATTTTTTTCTATTTTCAGTTCAATTTAATCTGAGTATTCTAAAAGTTTGAATTTTTCATTTGATTTGAAGACTAAAAGTTTGAATTTTTCATTTGATTTGAAGACTAAAAGTTTGAATTTTTCATTTGATTTGAAGACTAAAGAAGTAAATGATAATCGAAGGATAACAGATATCGATTATCAATTAACAGATATCGGTTAATAGATATCAGTTGTTAATTGATGTCGATTAATCAATATCAGTTGTTAATTGATATCGGTTAACCGCTATCAGTTGTTAACGGATATCGATTAACCGATATCGGTTGTTAACTGATGTTGGTTAATTGATATTGGTTGTTAACTGATATCGATTAACTGATATGATATTAGTTAATCGAGATCCGTAATAGATATCTGTTAAAATATCAAAAAATTATCAAAATATTCTTATATATCAAAATATTCTTAGATATCTTATTTCTTATCAAAATAATCGAATTGAACGTAATTAACTATATTTGTTTTAAGTAAATTATACCTTAATAACCACTCCATTCACAGTTACTGTTTTATTCGATTATTATTTACAGAATATTAGTTTTCAAATCAAATGAAAAATTCAAACTTTTAGAATACCCAAATTAAATTGAACTAAAAATAAAAAAAGATTGAATCAAATTAATTAATATTAATTCAATTTAAATTTAAAATTTTAATATTTTAACAGATATCTGTTAACTGTTAATTGATATCGATTAACTGATATATCAGCAATGTCATGGTCGTTGCTGCGGTCGTTTTTCTCTTCTTTTTTTTTTTGTATATGACCGCCATCTAGCTCTTCTCATCTCCCATTAATGCAAAAACATACAGTGCATGTATAATATATATATATACACAATGGAGAAAAAAAAATAGAGATCCACATCTTTTGAACTCAATCGTTGAATGTGAACAATATATACACATATATTTAGGTTACAGAGAATGGTAAAAGAAAGAAGAATAATGCTACTTTGCCCGAGTTAGTTGACGTATAAGATGACTAAAGATATTAAAAGACAAAAATATCTTTACCTTAAAATTGCTGCTCCAAATAAAAGTCGAGCGGACTTCATCATCGATGAAGCCCGCCTGAACTGAACGGGCGGACTTCAACTATGTTGAAGTCCGCCCGTCCAGTAACAAGCAGGCTGCTGGGCGGATGAAATCCGCCCGCATAGCGGCGGGCAGACTTCATCTTATATTATGATTTTAATTTTAATATAAGATTAAAATTATATTAGATGAAGTCCGCCCACTGTTATGTAGGCGGACTTAATTCAAAATGAAGTCCGCGCGGACTTCATTTTGATTATATTTTATATTATAATTTTAATTATTTTTTTATTTTAAATTTTGGACTTAATTCAAAATGAAGTCCGCCGCTGCGGACTTCATTTTGATTATATTTTAGATTATAATTTTAATTTTAATTTAAGTTAATTTTTATATTATAATTTTAATTATTTTTTTATTTTAAAGTTTGGACTTAATTCACAATGAAGTCCGTCGCTGTGGAATTCATTTTGATTATATTTTATATTATAATTTTAATTTTAATTTAAGTTAATTTTTATATTATAATTTTAATTATTTTTTTATTTTAAATTTTGGACTTAATTCAAAATGAAGTCTGACGCTGGGAACTTCATTTTGATTATATTTTATATTATAATTATAATTTTAATTTAAGTTAATTTTTATATTATAATTTTAATTATTTTTTTATTTTAAATTTTATTTTAATTTTAATAACAGTGTGCTAAGTACATATATATATATATTCATCTACCATTTTCTTTATTAGATCATGCTACAGTGCCCAAACGGTTGACGTACAAAATGACCAAACGGAATGAAACTCACTCGGCTAAGGTTCGACAAACTTCATCTAAGATAAAGTCCGCCAAGCACACTATTATTAAAATTAAAATAAAATTTAAAATAAAAAATAATTAAAATTATAATATAAAAATTAACTTAAATTAAAATTAAAATTATAATATAAAATATAATCAAAATGAAGTCCACTGTGGCGGACTTCATTTTGAATTAAGTCTGCCCACATAGCAGTGGGCGGACTTCATCTAATATAATTTTAATCTTATATTAAAATTAAAATTATAATATAAGATGAAGTCTGCCCGCCGCTATGCGGGCGGATTTCATCCGCCCAGCAGCCCGCTTGCTACTAGACGGGCGGACTTCAACATAGTTGAAGTCCGCCCGTTCAGTTCAGGCGGGCTTCATCGATGATGAAGTCCGCTCGACTTTTATTTGGAGCAGCAGTTTTAAGGTAAAGATATTTTTGTCTTTTAATATCTTTAGTCATCTTATACATCAACTAACTCGGGCAAAGTAGCATTATTCTTCTTTCTTTTACCATTCTCTGTAACCTAAATATATGTGTATATATTGTTCACATTCAACGATTGAGTTCAAAATATGTGGATCTTTATTTTTCTTTCTCCATTGTGTATATATATATATATTATACATGTACTGTATGTTTTTGCATTAATGGGAGATGAGAAGAGCTAGATGGCGATCATATACAAAAAAAAAAGAAGAGAAAAATGACCGCAGCAACGACCATGACATTACTGATATATCAGTTAACCGATATTAATTAACAGTTAACAGATATCTGTTAAAATATTAAAATTTTGAATTTAAATTGAATTAATATTAATTAATTTGATTCAATCTTTTTTTATTTCTAGTTCAATTTAATTTGGGTATTCTAAAAGTTTGAATTTTTCATTTGATTTGAAAACTAATATTTTGTAAATAATAATCGAATAAAACAGTAACTGTGAATGGAGTGGTTATTAAGGTATAATTTACTTAAAACAAACATAGTTAATTACGTTCAATTCGATTATTTTGATAAAAAATAAGATATCTAAGAATATTTTGATATATAAGAATATTTTGATAATTTTTTGATATTTTAATAGATATCTATTACGGATCTCGATTAACTAATATCATATCAGTTAATCGATATCAGTTAACAACCGATATCAATTAACCAACATCAGTTAACAACCGATATCGGTTAATCGATATCCGTTAACAACTGATAGCGGTTAACCGATATCAATTAATAACTGATATCGATTAACCGACATCGATTAACAACTGATATCTATTAACCGATATCTGTTAATTGATAATCCATATCTGTTATCCTTCGATTATCATTTACTTCTTTAGTCTTCAAATCAAATGAAAAATTCAAACTTTTAGAATACTCAGATTAAATTGAACTGAAAATAGAAAAAAATTGAATCAAATTAATTAATGTTAATTCCATTTAAATTCAAAATTTTAATATTTTAACAAATATATGTTAACTGTTAATCAATGTCTGTTAATTGATATCAGTTAACTGATATATTAGCACGCCATGGCTGTCGTTGCGGTCACTTTTTTTTTTTTTTTGTACATGGTCACCATCTTACTCTTTTTCTCTCCGATTAATGCAAAAATACATAGTACATGTATAATACATATATATACAATGGAGAGAAAATGAGAAAGACCCACATCTCTTAAACTCAATCGTTGAACGTGAATAATATATACACATATATTTAGGTTACAGAGAGTGATAAAAGAAAAAAATAGTAGGTGGATATATATATATATATGTACTTTATATATAAAGTAATAAAGAGAGAAGGAAAGACCCATTGAAAAAGGCGAAGAAAGAAGTATCTTAACTGAAGAGCAGGAATATTTTTGTCAAATACACATTCAAAAGTCCTAGTTTTGCAAAGATTTTTAAAGTGTCTTATTTTTGTGAAGTTTCGTAACGAGAGTCCTATTTTTGCAAATTTCCCCTGCTTTTCTGGTAACTGCTGATTAGAAATGGCGGAGAAGGAGAGGGTGTGCGTGACAGGGGCGGGAGGGTACGTAGCTTCATGGTTGGTGAAGCGTCTCCTCTCCAATGGCTACACCGTCCACGGAACGGTCAGAGATCCTCGTAAGCTTCGTCACTGTTCTACAGCATCTATCTGCTAACTTAATTGATTCAAGACCCTTACGATTTTGATTATTTTTTCTTCAGATTCGGTCTCTCCACTTTTCTGTTGGCTTTTTACTTCTGATTGAGTTTCTTCTTATGAAAGTACACATGGTGTGTCTTTTCTGTCTGTGCATAACAAACATTATTGATTGCCTTAGGTCCTAATCTAGTTTGAATTTGGCACTCTAGTTGCTGTTGCTGAACCCACCTTCTCAATCCTCATTTTTATAACTAATAATTACCTACATCTAGTTCTGGCAGAGCTCCGTATGGGCTATCTGGTAGCTCGGCCGGGCAATCATGACTCTTTTCATAGTTTCTGGCTTCTGTATGATTTAGTGTCTTGAGTACAGGATTTGGTTCGTTAAACAATTAGATCCCAGACCCACTCTTATTGTCTGGCTCATTTATGATTTGAGTCTGAAGAAGAAATTTGGTTCCTATTGCGTGGCTTCCGTATGATTTGTTTCTGAAGAAAGGATTTGGTTCCTTAAACAATCATATCCTAGACACACTCCTACTGTCTGGCTTCTGCATGATCTGTGTCTGAAGAAGGGATTTGGTTCCTTAAACAATAATCTCAACTCACTCAAACAAGGTTTAACTAATCTGTTCCTGTTGTATGATTATTGTCCTAGTTCTCTTGCTGCTTCTGTCATATTAGCCATCCTAACTCCACAGCTTCTCCCTCTCACAATCTAACTACTCAATCCAACAAGAAATGGAAAGTAGAGATTTCTTTCTTAGTGTATGTCCTATAGGTTAAGTGTTAAGTTGTACTTGATACATTAAGATTTAATATTGTTAGTGTATGGCCTACAATTTAAGTGTTAAATTGTATATGATACATTAAGATTTGATATATTAATGAGTTATATATCTATTTGTTTCGTGTTCATTATATTCAATTGGCACATCTTTGTCTTTTTATTTAATTATATAAGATGCCTAAAGACAAAATTCCTTGGGATACTCTATGTAGAAAATAATTAAAGTGTGACTTTAATTGTAAAGGTTGTTGATACACACAAGAGTATAGCTTAAAACATCCTTGGTCAAAAGTGTCATTGAGATGGGACATCAATGACGCAAAAAGATCGGTGTGTGCTATGCTATCATCTTAAGGAAGATGGCAATTGATCTTACAGACTGTGGGCATTGGATGCCTAAGTTACTACACGGGTGCTTGTTAGAGAACAAGTTCATTGGACAGTGGCCCAACTCGAGGATTCCAAATAGATCTTGCAAAGAGTGTTTAAGGAAACCTCTTATGGCAGTCGTGCAAGTGATCCTTTGAGCTGAGATCATCATAGTGCCTTGCATGTGGATTCGTATACTTTGACACTATTATGGAAGAATCTCAATAAGGGTTGTGAGGGAGAATGTAAGACCCCGTTTCAAGATAAGGCTGCCACGTCATTTAAGTGGGAATTAAATACCGAAAATGGGCTTAATAGCAGAAATAAGCTGCCGAATCAATCGAAGGGAGTGCCCCAAGACTTAGATATCAAAGAAAAATAGGATAGTGCTAATGAGCAGCTCAAGAAATGATTTTTAGCATCGAAAGAAATTGGATTGGGAACAGTTTTCGGTACAGCAAAAATACAGTTAGGTGTAAGGCCGAAAAATTGAATAATCGCAGGGGGCTTCCGGGAAGTCAACGGAACGCTAATGAGGGTCATATATGGTGTATTAAACAACCCTTAAGTGGTTTTTAAAAAGAAACGAAAGGATTTAAGGCCGAAACGAAAATTCGGGCCAAAGTGCAATTTCTTAAAATTTGTTGAATCGGCCGGAGGGAGGTCGAAACGTCGATTTTTCGAGATCATCAAAAGAGGAAGTATGAGTTTTGGAGCATGAGGGACCTATTGGAATTATCAGAAAGTTTAGGGGCTTGAAAGAGAGGGCCAAAGTGCAATAAGTCAAAATATGAGGGCAAAACTGGAATTTCAAAAAAATTGGAGAAGCCATGGCCGAGCAGCAAGGTTGCCGGCCATCGATTGGCGTTTCCGACCATTGGGATCTCGAGGCCTCGGGTCGGGGAAGCTCATACGCCGAAGCTTGGTCGGCGGCGAGCATCGAGGCGGCCGGATTTTCGAAAAATCCGACCGTGTCTTGGTCGGATTGTCGCGGCATAACCGCGACCTGAAAATGGCCGATCGAGGCCGTTTGTCCGCGGATTTGGGTCACCCAAGAGGTGGGTTGGAAGCCAAAGGCGTTGGGTCGACCGTCCATGTCGATTTTAGGGCTCGATTGTGGCTATAAATAGCCGGAATGCGCGAGAGGGTTTCGACGGAGAGTTGCATTTTTTGAGCTTCAAATTGAAGCTTCAAACGAACGAATTGAGGGCTTAGATCATGGGGCTTTTGAAGCCCATGTCTTGAAGAAGATATCTGGAAAGTTGGAGGAGTTTTGGTGTCGATTGAGGGGTGTTCGAGCTTGGCCAGAGTTAGGTGGCAGTGCGTTTGGCCGAGACTTTGGGCGGCAAATCAGAGGCCTTCCGGCCGTCCTTTGGAAGATCAAGAGGTGGTGATGTGATCGACTTCAAGAGGGCTTCGTCGTGGTGTGATCGGGGTTCGAATCCGGTGACCGGCCGGCAAACTTCTCGCCGGAGAAGACGACGCGCGTGCAGTGCACGCGCGTCTTCACACGCGCAGGCGCGTGGCAGGCACTATGATGGCGCGTGGGGGCGCGTGAAGTCTTGGAAAAATTTGGAAAAATTCCTAAATTCTTGAAAAATCGAGATTTTGAAGTTAGTGCAATTAGTTTTGGATGTGGAGGTTCTGGTGTCTCGATTTTAGCATCAAAGAGTCTCGTTTTGCGTGAAAATGAAGCATCGAGATAAGGATATGTTGAGGATTTGAATTGAGTACGTTAGAAGCCTGGCACGTGAATCGAGACGTTATGAGAATGCGAACGAGGTAAGTAGTACCCCCCAAAACGAATTTAGTTCTATGAAAAATGTTTCGTATGAAAGGGGTCTAACCCCAAGCCTTATTTGATGCAAACAATTTTATCATGTTGTCATGTCTTGATGTGATTATGTCATGTAGATTGCATTTACATGTATTGATGTTGAAATATGCATACATTCACGATATTATTATTGATCATGCATTGCATAAAGGGCTTGGGATTATGAACTGGCACCGTTGCTCTACCAAGTGTGCACCCATACACATCGGTCCAGGAAAGGGACTGTAAAAATGGGGAGCAGCAGTTGGGTGCGGTTGACTCAAGTCGAAAACGATGATGACATTTTGCATTTTGCATACATGCACGAAAATGATTTTTTGTACTGCTTACTTAGATGGTTCATCATCTAATTGGGCTTTGCCCCTGGAACATTCAAACGCTCCAGATGGAGATTGTAGCAGGTACGAGGATGAATGAGGCATGAAATGGCACTTTCCAAGTGCACAATGAAATGAATGATGAATGAACGATGAGATGAATGAATGTGATGTAGCCCATGTGTTTAAGTCCTGCTACTACGAAGTCTGAACGCTTTGAAAATCCATGATGTAAGATATGATGATGAGTGACGTATGAGGAATGATGATGTAACCATATAGTTAATGATGACGATGAATAACCCCATGTAGGGTTCAGATGAGTAAGAACGCATGTTATGAGTTGATGTTAAGTTGAGAACGTATGTTATGTTTTAAGTCATGTTGAGGATTAAGTTCTAGAGACGATGATGTAAAGATTTGAATTATGATTCATGTTAAAGTCAGATGGCAGGTTCAATTCTAGCTTCCGCGTTTGATGTTATTATTATGATGATTCTCTCTTTAGAGATTAAATTAATACATGGAAATTCTGGGACTTTTGAGGAATGATGGGATTTAAGTGTTAGTTTTGAAAGAAAAAAATTATCGTCCCGGAATTGTCCCAAGTAAATAACGCGCCCGAGAAAGTGGGGCGTTACAGTTGGTATCAGAGCTTAACCCTATGTGGCGAATTAGGGATTGTGATGGTTTAGAGATTGTTAATTTAGAACAAGTCTCGAGGAACGAAAGGATAGAAATTCAAAGATTTATGAGAAGTTTGATTTGGAGACTTAAGAAAAGTTTGATTAGGAATTGAGAAACATATGATGTTTCGGTTAATGTTTTTGGAGAGTAGAATTTGAAAATTTTGAGGTTGATTTTGTTGATGGATAGTGAGATAAGGTGAGATAGGAAATGAGGTAAAGTTGTCTCGAGGAAGGAAGTGATAGGAATTCGAGGATTTATTTGTTGATTCGAGGTTAATAGTCGAAATGATTACGATGAAGGATAAGGTAACTGACAGTTATCAAGAATGGTCGAATCATGATGATTCGTAGAATGAAGTTCTTACTTAGAGATTCGGGAATAGTCGATTGAAGCCTTAGAAGTTTTGATTTGAGGATATTGACCTTGTTAAGAGATAGAACAGTTGGTCGAATGATCTAGCTATGAAAGTTAGGGTCCAATGATTTGAGTCGGATGTAAGGTTGATTAGGTAACCATGATTATGGATTCGAGAGATTTAGAGATTGTTGATTCGAGGTCAGTAGTCGAAATCATTACGATGAATGATAAGATAACTAGTAGTTATCGAGAGTGATTAAGTCAAGAATGATTAAGTTTGATGTAGCATAGCCTAGCTATTGAGTTAGGATTAAATGAAAAGTAATTTCGAGGATCATTTAGTGACTCTGAGGAAGAGATGCATGGATCAGGGATCCAACGAATTAAGTCAAGCGAAAGACCGAAGGTGGTCAAGTTATGGCATGTGAGTTATGCCAGTGGTGTCTCCAATGTGACTCGCAGAGGCGAGCCAGGGAACCCTAGTTGTGTATGGGGTCCAAGTCCTGATAGTCTAAGGTGCAAGGTAAGCCATTAGTTGGTTGAAAAGGGTTGGAAGCCTTGGGAATCACCTCAAAATGAGATGGTTGAGTATGGACTGGGTGTCCTGTTTAAAGAATTGCACTTGGATTCGTGGTCATCTTGGGAGTTGGTGACTCGATGAACATTGCGAGATTCGAGGGGTAGAGTACCTCGGTAACAAGTATGGCAATGCTAAGTGAGATTATGAGATGGTCGTGCCTCATAGAAAGAGTTAGGTGGCACAAAGGAAAAGCTACCAGACATGTGAAATGGGCAAAGAAGGTGCAAGTGTCGTTTAGGCACTACCTACATGATCGGGTGGATGGTAACAACTGGTGTGCTGGTTGACAGTAAGTGTAATGCCTAAAAAGAATTAATTTAATGGTCACGGGTCGATAGTCGGGTGGATCTAAGGATTGAAATGCAAGAGTCAGTGGATTTTGATAAACGAGATTTCAGGTAATAAAGCATGGTCAATTCAAGGCCTTGACGAAGAGTTGTGAGGTGACAGTCTCAGTGCGAGGAAGAGATCGGGTACCTAAAAGGAAAGAGTTGCTTGATAGGTTATAGCAACGTAAAGGGAATGATAAAGAGACTTAATCAACAAAGGTTGTGACTACGGTTCAGTGTGCCAAGTGGGATTGAGGATTCTAAAGTCTATAAGAAAAGACTCGTGAAGGAGTTGTGCCTGGAGCATGGCATGGAAACCTAAATCATTATTTGAGGTTTAAGATACACTTTGGTAAAGAGTCCTTAGAAGTTTTGAAGTCCAGTTGTTTAAAGTAAATGTTTGAAACCAAAAATCGTGATCTGATTCGGGATCTGCAGAGATGAATCGATTTGGGATTTTCGAGAAATTTCCCTAAGGAGTGAGAATCTAAGGATTCATGATGAGACTTTAAAGTTTTCAAGAAAAGATCTAAAAGGTCTTTGGGTAATATCATTAAAGAAATAGAGATTGAATCCCTTAAGTTGAGAAAGCTATGATTCAGTAAGGATTGGAGTATCATGGGTGACGTAAGTACCTAACCGCTTTAGTTAGCGAGATGGTTATGGATTGATGTATTTGCGAATGTTTTGACGTAATCGAGGGAGATAGGTAATGGCACATGTGTCGGGATATCGGGTCGCAGTAAGAGAAGCTGCAGACCTAAGTCGATTAGAGATCTAAGATTTTTTATTATGGAGAATGGAACTCTTGTTGGGCTAGACAGTTAGTCTAGATAGCCTTGGTGGGCAGATCGGGAAGTGCATAGCTGGACGATCGCAAAGTGATGTTAGCAAGTTATGGAGATAAGGAGCCGATCGATATGTAGTATGGGCGCTTATGGTCAATGTAAAGCCATGAGAAAGTTGAGGTAGCAAGAGAAATGCTAGGATATATTCTCAAAAAAAAAAAATTATTAGGATTATTTCTTAATTGGCAAGTCTAAAATTGCCAATGATGGCGTAAGATTTTTGGATGTTGGGCTATATGTGGCTTGAGCGAGGATAATTGGTAAGAAATGGATAAAGGTCATAATGATCTAGCTATTAAATTAGGATTGGAAAAGAAGAAGACTAGTTGTGTATTGGCCATAGCAATAGTGAGTTAAGCCGTAGTTCATGTAATGAGGATCGAGGAGTAAAGTAAATGCTTGATGTAATATTAAGGTCATGTGTGACGCAAGATGAGAGATAAGTAAATCTTCATTGTGATGCTTGAGGTTAAATGGTCCCGAGATTTTGATTGGATTTTAATTATGTCGCAGATTGTGTGGACTAAGGGGCTTGAAATGTACGGATAAAAGTTAGTAGCACTATTGTCGAGACGATTAGGCATTTGGAGTCAAGGAACAAATGTGTTTGAATAATTGGGGGATTGCGAGTTAGCAAGTGATCATGTGCTATGGTTGATTGGGAGTCAAAAGAGTCGATGATTAGATGTGAGAAAATTAATCAGAGGATTTCTTTATGGTAAAGTATAATTAGTCAATTAGCTTGAGATGGTGCCTTAAGGATCGAGCATGACTAGAGTCAGTTGGCATAAGACGTTTTACTCGAGAATTAGTTTAAGCAAATTTGAGGATGAAATAGTTAATCTAATGATATAAAATGTTATTTGAGGATCACTTCGGAAAGTGCAAAGAGTTATTTAAGTTATGGATATATGGGTGAATAGATATTAGTTTTGCAACTAAGTATCAAATGAGCAAGTGATGAAAGGATATTAGTATTGCTAGATTTGGAAGACATTGTTAGGCTTCGATTGATAGTAAAAGTTAAATTGCGAAATAAAGATTTGGAGACATATAGAATTTATTAATAATTGTAAGGATTTTCTTGAGAAAATAGTTATATGACATGATTAAAAGATGATCGTGGTCAATTGGGAAAAACTTGAGGTTATATTAGGTAATGAGTTAAGGTGAGGCATAGCTAAATTCGAGGACTCTAGAAATCTTGGAATTTGAAATCGATAAATTGTGGAATTGAGGTAAGTCTAGTTATGGGATTTTATATCAGTCTTGAGGATATTCGGATAGTGATGACTTAGGATTAATGGTCAGTAGTGGCAAAAGAAATCAGATATTATGAGAAATGGATGTAAAGATTTCAGTTAAATTTCAGGTGATATTGGATCATGAAATGAAATTGAGAGACGAATGGGATTAGTCAAGCATTTTTAAAGATATCTTGATGAAATAATTAGGGAATGATTATGGTCAGTTGGCAGAAAAATTTGAGGAGATATAGATCATATTGAAATAGTTGTGACCGTTGGTAAAGGAATTTCAGTGAGAAATTTTGCGAAAGGTATGTTGATTTTGTTCAAGTAAATTTTTATGCATTCATGATTATGGTATATGCATTAGTTCGGAAGTAAACATGGAAATTAAGTCTAAGGTTGAGGTCAAGCTTGAGGTTTAGATATCGAAAGTCGAAACATGAGGACATGTGGATCTTTTAAGAAAGCAAAAAAAAAAAAAAAAAAATTTACAATCAAGAATGATTTAAATTATTTGAGGATATGTGTGACCACCTAGGAAAAGTTACATCCGGAAATTTTGAGAATCGCGACAAGTCTCATGAGGTTGGATCGTGAGATAAATGCGAATTACGAGATTGTCAAAGATTAGATATAATGTGTAATTGAGGAATTTAGGTCAATCCAAATTGAGAGATATTACCCATGTTGACGATTTGATTATCGAGAATAAAAATTTCGAGAATAAATTAATGTAGGGAAATTCTGGGATGATGCGAGAAATGATGTTATTTAAGTGTTAGTTGAAAGAAAAAAAAAAATTATCGTCCCAGAATTGTCCCAAGAAATAACGCGCCCGAGAAAACGGGGCGTTACAGTTGGTATCAGAGAACGAAATTTTTGTAACTTTTTGTAAGGAGGGGAGAATGTAAATTTAGGATGTGGCAAATTTCGAGGACGAAATTTTTCTAAGGAGGGGAGAATGTAAGACCCCGTTTCAAGATAAGGCTGCCACGTCATTTAAGTGGGAATTAAATACCGAAAATGGGCTTAATAGCAGAAATAAGCTGCCGAATCAATCGAAGGGAGTGCCCCAAGACTTAGATATCAAAGAAAAATAGGATAGTGCTAATGAGCAGCTCAAGAAATGATTTTTAGCATCGAAAGAAATTGAATTGGGAACAGTTTTCGGTACAGCGAAAATACAGTTAGGTGTAAGGCCGAAAAATTGAATAATCGCAGGGGGCTTCCGGGAAGTCAACAGAACGCTAATGAGGGTCATATATGGTGTATTAAACAACCCTTAAGTGGTTTTTAAAAAGAAACGAAAGGATTTAAGGCCGAAACGAAAATTCGGGCCAAAGTGTAATTTCTTAAAATTTGTTGAATCGGCCGGAGGGAGGTCGAAACGTCGATTTTTCGAGATCATCAAAAGAGGAAGTATGAGTTTTGGAGCATGAGGGACCTATTGGAATTATCAAAAAGTTCAGGGGCTTGAAAGAGAGGGCCAAAGTGCAATAAGTCAAAATATGAGGGCAAAACTGGAATTTCAAAAAAATTGGAGAAGCCATGGCCGAGCAGCAAGGTTGCCGGCCATCGATTGGCGTTTCTGACCATTGGGATCTCGAGGCCTCGGGTCGGGGAAGCTCATACGCCGAAGCTTGGTCGGCGGCGAGCATCGAGGCGGCCGGATTTTCGAAAAATCCGACCGTGTCTTGGTCGGATTGTCGCGGCATAACCGCGACCTGAAAATGGCCGATCGAGGCCGTTTGTCCGCGGATTTGGGTCACCCAAGAGGTGGGTTGGAAGCCAAAGGCGTTGGGTCGACCGTCCATGTCGATTTTAGGGCTCGATTGTGGCTATAAATAGCCGGAATGCGCGAGAGGGTTTCGACGGAGAGTTGCATTTTTTGAGCTTCAAATTGAAGCTTCAAACGAACGAATTGAGGGCTTAGATCATGGGGCTTTTGAAGCCCATGTCTTGAAGAAGATATCTGGAAAGTTGGAGGAGTTTTGGTGTCGATTGAGGGGTGTTCGAGCTTGGCCGGAGTTAGGTGGCGGTGCGTTTGGCCGAGACTTTGGGCGGCAAATCAGAGGCATTCCGGCCGTCCTTTGGAAGATCAAGAGGTGGTGATGTGATCGACTTCAAGAGGGCTTCGTCGTGGTGTGATCGGGGTTCGAATCCGGTGACCGGCCGACAAACTTCTCGCCGGAGAAGACGACGCGCGTGCAGTGCACGCGCGTCTTCACACGCGCAGGCGCGTGGCAGGCACTATGATGGCGCGTGGGGGCGCGTGAAGTCTTGGAAAAATTTGGAAAAAATTCCTAAATTCCTGAAAAATCGAGATTTTGAAGTTAGTGCAATTAGTTTTGGATGTGGAGGTTCTGGTGTCTCGGTTTTAGCATCAAAGAGTCTCGTTTTGTGTGAAAATGAAGCATCGAGGTAAGGATATGTTGAGGATTTGAATTGAGTACGTTAGAAGCCTGGCACGTGAATCGAGACGTTATGAGAATGCGAACGAGGTAAGTAGTACCCCCCAAAACGAATTTAGTTATATGAAAAATGTTTCGTATGAAAGGGGTCTAACCCCAAGCCTTATTTGATGCAAACAATTTTATCATGTTGTCATGTCTTGATGTGATTATGTCATGTAGATTGCATTTACATGTATTGATGTTGAAATATGCATACATTCACGATATTATTATTGATCATGCATTGCATAAAGGGCTTGAGATTATGAACTGGCACTGTTGCTCTACCAAGTGTGCACCCATACACATCGGTCCAGGAAAGGGACTGTAAAAATGGGGAGCAGCAGTTGGGTGCGGTTGACTCAAGTCGAAAACGATGATGACATTTTGCATTTTGCATACATGCACGAAAATGATTTTTTGTACTGCTTACTTAGATGGTTCATCATCTAATTGGGCTTTGCCCCTGGAACATTCAAACGCTCCAGATGGAGATTGTAGCAGGTACGAGGATGAATGAGGCATGAAATGGCACTTTCCAAGTGCACAATGAAATGAATGATGAATGAACGATGAGATGAATGAATGTGATGTAGCCCATGTGTTTAAGTCCTGCTACTACGAAGTCTGAACGCTTTGAAAATCCATGATGTAAGATATGATGATGAGTGACGTATGAGGAATGATGATGTAACCATATAGTTAATGATGACGATGAATAACCCCATGTAGGGTTTAGATGAGTAAGTACGCATGTTATGAGTTGATGTTAAGTTGAGAACGTATGTTATGTTTTAAGTCATGTTGAGGATTAAGTTCTAGAGACGATGATGTAAAGATTTGAATTATGATTCATGTTAAAGTCAGATGGCAGGTTCAATTCTAGCTTCCGCGTTTGATGTTATTATTATGATGATTCTCTCTTTAGAGATTAAATTAATACAGGGAAATTCTGGGACTTTTGAGGAATGATGGGATTTAAGTGTTAGTTTGAAAGAAAAAAATTATCGTCCCGGAATTGTCCCAAGTAAATAACGCGCCCGAGAAAGTGGGGCGTTATAGCGACAGTGATTGGGTATGCCATGAAGCATGCAAAGGCTGTGAATGGTCAAGATATTCATCAACCCTAGTTAAGGGGAGATATGTCTCATGGGCCTTTTCGTGAAAGATGACTTGAAGTCTATGGCCACAGTTGGATGTTAATCCAAAAGAAGTCATCCTTTCAGGAGACCAAAGAATATCATGATCAAACTGAAAAGTGATTTTGACTCTCTTTCCATATCTTTGTTTGGTCGAGACACTTTAAACTAATGAAGGGATTGAATTGTATGGGAAGACCAGCACTGAAAGGTAGTGATCACAACTCTAATTGGGGGCCATGATGGGTTTTTAGACTCCGCTCTTGGTCTATGGCCTTTGAGAAGGTCATTGCCAACATAAGTAGAAGACTAATGGGTCACATGCGTAAGGGCAAACATCACTAGGTAATGACAGGCTTGTTTAGGGTTTGAGGAAACCCTTGTGAAGAGCTAAGATAAATTGAATCCATAAATTAGGCTTGTCAAATTCCACCTAAAATCCTAGTTGGACTAGGTTACCTAATTGGGGCCTTAGGTTTTGATGGGAATTGGTACCTAATTAATTAGGATTTTATTTATGGACGGAAGCCTGATGTATGCTCAGGTCTGCACAAGTCTTGACATTGCATTTCTTGTGGGAATGTTAGGACGATATCAGAGTAATCCAGGTATGGACCACTTGAGAGCTGCAAAGAAAGTACTGAGATACCTTCAAGGGACCAAGGACTACATGCTTATGTATAGACGGACAGATAATTTGGAAGTGATTAGCTACTCAGATTCTAACTTTGCTGGCTGCGTTGATTCTCGTAAATCAACGTCAGGATACATTTTTATGATGGCCAGTAGAGCTGTATCATGGAGGAGTGCCAAGCAGACCTTGACTACCACTTCCACTATGGAAGCCGAGTTCGTCTCTTGTTTTGAGGCTACTTTGCACGGTGTATGGATCAAGAGTTTCACATCTGGGCTTAAGATTATGGATTCCATTTCTAAGCCATTAAGAGTTTTCTGTGACAATTCAGCTGCTATCTTTATGGCTAAGAATAACAAAAGTGAAAGTCGAAGTAAACACATCAACATTAAGTACTTAGCCGTAAGGGAAAGTGTTAAAGAAAAGAAAGTGGTCATTGAACACATTAATACTGAATTGATGATTGCTGATCCTTTGACTAAAGGCATGCCACCATTGAAATTCGAGGATCATGTTGAAAAGATGGGACTTGGTTCCACTAGGTAATTGTATACATTTGGTATTTGAATGAAACTCTTATTTATTATGATGCTTTCTCATATTCATGTGCACCTTAATTTATTTGAGAAAACACATCTGTAGAGGACTAAGAATAAACATAGGGTTTATTCATTAAGTAATGTTGTCACATGAAGTATAACTCTTAAGAAACTGAATGCATCGTAATACATGGAAGGTGGCCTAGATGTTGAAAAGATAGGACTAATACTCATTTTTAGAGGACTTACCGCCATGATTCATGTATTTATTTCTTAAGAAACAACAATCAATAAGATTACATCATCAGATTAAACATTTGGACCAAGTGGGAGAATGTAAAGTTCTTAAGGTGGCCCAGATGTTTTTTCATGTTATGGTTGTAGGTTGTAAAGGAATTATTTACATTTCTCCGGCTTATATTATGCTCTCATGATTATGTTTCCATAATCATACTTACTGATTGAGTTATAAAGTGGCAAACGTATGTACGTTCTTGATGGAAGAACGTTGTATAAATCTATGGTTTTGGTCCCTAAGCTCATCATCCCTTCTCTTCATCATACACCATCACTTGGGGTGTTTGAGAGCTTAGAAGAGCCAATACTAGAATTGAAGAAAACTACAATGGATGGAGGTAATTTTCGTTTATTTTCCGCATTTATCTAAATGCTATTTTGGTGTTTGTAGCATGTTAGATCATTTATGTATATCTAACAACTACTACTAACGTCACTCAGGTAGGCCTTATCAAACTTCATCCTAAATTGTAACTTTAGGATGTGTTTTATATACCATTCTTCTGGTTCAATCTTCTTTCGGTCAGTAAGTTGCTTAGAGATATGGGCTTACTTGTAATCTTTTATCTTTGTGGCTGTTTGTTTTAGGACCTGATTATTAATGAGATCATAATAGTGGGGTGTTTGGAGGGCAGGTTGTACGTTTTGGACCAATCTAGTTTTTCAAGTGACGATATCTCTTATTTCTTTGCTCAATTACAATTTAATAAGCTGTCACCCATATCTGATACATTCTCAAGTATGATTCGGTCTAATAAAAGTTGTTTGATATTACATTCTGTTTCTATTGTTCAATTTATTTTTGATTTGCGGCATGCAAGACTTGAACATACTTTTCATTCTAAGCTCATACATATCCCTTCTTTGAAACACCTTGTTATTACAGACCATTATTGTTCTGTGTGTCCTTTAGCAAGCAAACTCGCTATCGTTTTCCCACACATTCCTGTATCCAAAACCATTATGGAACTAATTTATATAGATTTATGGGGACCTTATCATAGCTCTTCCATTTGTTGAGCCAATTCTTTTTTTACCATCGTTGATGATTTTTCTAGAGCAACTAGGACTTTTTTGCTCCAACAAAAGGATCAATGTCCTTCTATTCTCATTTAGTTCATTACTATGATTGAAAATCAATTTTAAACTCAAGTTAAAACATTGAGTAGTGATAATGGAACTGAATTCCTTAATAGCAAATGTCAAACTTTCTTTCTTTCTAAGGGGGTATTTGTTAACCAAGATAAGAGGGAGAAAATGTCAGATATGGGAAGCATTCCTGATGTTTGGTCTTTCTAACGTACTTGTTAAACTTATCTGACCATTTTCGAGAAAAGCCTCACGTGATCTCTTATCTCCCCCTTTCAAGATAAATTTATCCGATCTCCCCCCCGGATAAATTTATTTGGCTTTTTCAAAATAAGGCTTAATTACTTATCTGCCCCTTGTAAGATAATTAATGTCATTTAATGCATTTTAAAGATTTAAATTTATTAAAAAAACTTATTTATTTAACTCTTATAATTAATATTATTTAATATATTTTTAAATTATTATATGTTTTGACAATTTTTAAAATTTAAATGACATTATTCATTTTACTAATTTTTAAAATTTAAATTTCTCTCTCTATATATATATTTTATTAACTAATATAATCCCTTTCATCAATTTTTAAATTATTTTATTTAATTTTATATTTTATTATCTATTATGAAAATATGTTTTGACCATTTTTAATTATTTAAGTGGAATTATTGTAATTCTAATAATTATTATTTATACTTTTCAACTCTTTTTAAATTTATTTTTGAACATGAATTTAGAAAATAAAATATTATTTTTAATTTTAATCTTAATTTTTTTGACAATTCATATTAATCATAAAATACTATTTTAATCATAAATTTGGTAATAGGGATATTTTGGTAAAAAAACCCTTATCTTGGTGCTTATCATATGTATTAACAAACACATGGAAAGAAAAAGTACAGTTATCAGTGGATTCTAAAAAATTTAACAAACAACTTGATAGAAATCTTGGAATGCTTTCCGGCCTTATCTTAACCATTCTATATCTTGATCCGGAAAGCATCCTAATCTTATCTCGATACCACCTTATCTTGCTCATTTTAACAAATGCCCCCTAAAGGAATAATTCATCAAACAACCTGTCCTTACACACCACAACAAAATGGTGTGGTTGAAGGCAAACATCGACATCTTCTTGATATTGCTCGATCTTTATAGATTCAATCTTCTCTTCCTCACAAATTTTGGGCCGAATCCATGCTTGCTGCCACACATATTTTGAACAGATTTCCCTCATCTTGTATTTCTTGAAAATCTCCTTATCAGGTTCTATTTGGAAAACCTCTAAATTATACTAATCTTCGGGTGTATGGTTGTCTTTGTTTTGCTTCTACGACACAACCGCATTGAGACAAATTTCAACCTAGATCAATTCTATCTGTATTTCTTGGTTATCCTTAAAATCAAAAGGGATACAAATTATATGACCTGCAAGCTAAGAAAGTGTTCGTTAGCCGAGATTTTCACTTCTTTGAACACATATTTCCATTTAAGGTTGTTGTCCTAGTTCCTGTCACACTTGTACCATTGCCATACATGTCACTTTCTTTAGATTCCTCAAATGTTTCATCACCTAATGCTTCTCAGCTAATAGATTTACCACTTTCTGCATCTTTGTCTCCTCTTCCATCTTCTATTTCTTCTCCTATTACTATTACTTCTCCACCTGTTGTTATTCCTCGACGGAGCACCCATATTCGTACCAAACCAGGTTGGCTTCAAGATTTCGCCACTTCATCAACTTCCCTCTGCAATGATCCAAGTCATTCATGTAATTTCCAACCTTTTATTTCCTCCAATTCTTTCCAATTTGCCCCTGCTTATACTATCTTCCTTAATAATGTTCTTGCCATTAACGAACCTTCTACATTTCAACAAGCTTCTTGTGACCCTAAATGGATGACTACTATGAATAATGAATTAGAGGCATTGGAACAAAACAACACTTGGACACTTGCTTCTTTGCCTAAAGGTAAAAGGACAATAGGCTGCAAGTGGGTTTATAAAGTAAAATACAATCCTGATGGTTCGGTAGATCGCTACAAACCTCGTTTGGTTGCCAAAGGGTATAACCAAATTGAGGGTCTTGACTTTAAGGATAGGTTTTCCCGTGTTGCTAAAATGGTATTATTATTTACTGTTAATTAGTTAGAGACTTACTGTTAATTAGTTAGAGGCTGTAACTACAGTTAGTTGTGGTTAGTTAGTAATTGTACTATAAATAGACTACTATATAGTCTACGAAAATAGAAGAAGTATTTTTTCAGATCTCCATTCTCTCCCGTGCGTGTCTTCTTCTTCTTTAGCAAAGTTGCAGCGTTTCCACAACTCTCCTTCTTCCCGGAACAATGGTAGCTTCTTCCTAGACTCCTCCTTCCCATAATAATGGTAGCTTCTTCTAGGAATAATGGTTTCTTCTTCCCGGACTCACCTCCTTCCCG